>OU975473.1:1443543-2854587 GCA_918857605.2 Philereme vetulata | reverse complement strand
ACGGCCGTGTGGTCCCGGCGTAATAATAGGGCCACCCCTTCTCATCCCGCGGGAGCCGTGTGAGCCGGCAAAGGGAGTTGTTCCAGGGAATGGGCAGCAGCATTCTTCTGTGTACTAAACACCAACCACTGCGATCACCAAGCCGCCTGCCAAGCGTGGTGATTATGGCAAAACCCCCCCTATGACAGACACAACAGACAAACGGCCCCCAGTCCCCGGCGGCTCCGTCATCCCTGGAAGTGGTAGCAACCAGGGCAGTGGCGGAGCAGGGGGTGCTAAGAATCCCCGGCAGCGATCCAGCTACCACCACCTACGACTGGACCTGGCAACGTACAACACACGAACGCTCAGGGCTGACGAGAAGGTTGTCGAGCTGGAAGAAGAACTGAGCAGGCTACGTTGGGACATCCTAGGATTGTCGGAAGTCCGAAGACAGGGTCAGGACACGATGATCCTTAACTCCGGTAACTTGTTCTTCTACCGGGAGGGAGATCAACTATCCCAGGGTGGTGTCGGGTTTCTCGTCCGCAAGTCCCTCGTTAACAACGTGACAAAAGTCGACAGTGTGTCGAACAGGGTAGCATACCTTATACTCAGAATTACCGAAAGGTATTCGTTGAAGGTCATACATGTATATGCGCCGACCTCGACACACCCAGACGATGAAGTGGAAGCCATGTATGAGGAGATCTCCGAGGCCATACATACTTCCAAGACTCATTTCACGGTTGTAATGGGGGACTTCAACGCAAAGCTAGGCACAAGGAAAGACGATGAGCTGAGAGTGGGGCCATTTGGATTCGGGCGGCGGAACCGAAGGGGCTAGAGACTGGCCGACTTCATGGAGAAGGAGGGCCTCTTCATGATGAACTCCTTCTATGTGAAGCGGCCAGCCAGAAAGTGGACGTGGATAAGCCCCGACGGTTTCACTAGAAATGAGATAGACTTCATTATGACGACCAAGAAGCAAATATTTGATGATGTCTCTGTGATCAGCAGGGTGAAAACCGGGAGCGATCACCGCATTGTTAGAGGCACATTGAATATCGATGTTAAGCTTGAAAGGGCACGTCTGATGAAGTCTGCGCTCCGTCCAAATCCTGCCCAAATCCAAAACCCCGAGAGCTTTCAGCTAGAACTGCACAATCGCTTCCAGTGCCTAGCCAGCTGCAATGATATTGACGAGATAAACAACGGGTTGGTGGAAACTGTCCAAGCGGTGGGATCTAAGTTCTTTAAGGCCCCCCGCCGAACTAAGCACCAGAAACTCTCAGATAAAACCATTAAGCTAATGGAGGACCGGGATGAAATGAGATTGCAGTCGTCAGCTGATATGTCGGCATACGGCGTGCTTAATAGACGAATCTCGAAATCTATGCGACACGATCTGCGTACCTTTAATACATCTCGTATTTAGGTCGCAATAGAAAGGAACAAAGGTTCAAAAGTGTTTGCAAAGCATTCGTCTATAGGGCAAAGCCAAATGACTAAGCTGAAGACCGACAGCGGCACTATAATTTCGTCGAAACCGGAGATTCTGAGAGAGGTCGAAAAGTTCTATGGACAGATGTACACCTCAACACAAAACCCCGTTGGTCAGTTGGCTCAGGACACCAGAGCCAAACTAACCCGACACTATACCGAAGACATCCCGGACATCAGCCTGTACGAGATTAGGATCGCTCTGAAACAGCTTAAAAACAACAAGGCACCAGGTGAGGAAGTAGTTACGACAGAACTTCTGAGAGCGGGTGGAAAACAGGTACTTCAAGTCCTCCAGAAGTTATTTAACTCCGTCGTCCTCGAAGGAACCACGCCAAAAGCGTGGGATAAGAGCGTGGTGGTGCTTTTCTTTAAAAAAGGTGATAAAACCTTATTAAAGAACTACAGGCCCATCTCGCTCTTGAGCCACGTTTACAAGCTGTTTTCGAGAGTGATTACGAACCGTCTCGCACGCAGGTTCGATGACTTCCAGCCTCCCGAACAAGCCGGTTTCCGAAAAGGCTTTAGTACCATAGACCACATCCACACGCTACGCCAGCGCTTATACAGAAGACCGAGGAGTATAATCGGCCGTTATGTCTAGCGTTTGTGGACTATGAAAAAGCCTTCGATTCAATCGAGACCTGGGCGGTACTGCAGTCTCTTCAGCGATGCCAAATCGACTATAGGTATATCGAAGTGTTGAAGTGTTTGTATAGTATCGCCACTATGTCAGTCTGTCTACAGGACCAGAGTACGGAACCAATCCAATTGCAGAGAGGCGTGAGAAAGGGAGACGTAATTTCTCCGAAACTGTTCACGAACGCATTGGAGGACGTTTTCAAACTCTTGGTCTGGGACAGACTTGGCATCAATATCAATGGCGAATACATCACTTACCTTCGTTTTGCCGATGATATAGTCATTATGGCCGAATCGCTCGAGGAACTCGGTACCATGCTCAACGACCTCAGTAGGGTCTCCCAACAGGTGGGTCTTAAAATGAACTTGGATAAGACGAAAATCATGTCAAATATCCATGTTGCGCCCGTACCGGTAGTTGTTGGGGGCGATACTCTCGAAGTTGTCGACGAATATGTATACCTAGGATAAACTGTCCAATTAGGTAAGTCCAACTTCGACAAAGAGGTCGCACGAAGAATCCAACTCGGCTGGGCAGCGTTCGGGAAACTTCGCGATATCTTCTCGTCCAAAATTCCCCAGAGCCTGAAGACTAAAGTCTTCAACCAGTGTGTGTTGCCAGTGATGACCTATGGCACTGAAACGTGGTCCTTTACTCATGGCCTCATGACCAAGCTCAAGGTCGCTCAACGAGCTATGGAGAGGGCTATGCTCGGGGTTTCTTTGCGTGACAAAATCCGCAATGAGGAAATCCGCAGAAGAACTAAAGTTGCCGACATAGCTCTCAAAATTAGCAAGTTGAAATGGCAATGGGTAGGCCACATCGCTCGTAGAACCGATAACCGTTGGGGAAGAAAGGTTCTCGAGTGGAGACCACGGACTGGAAGACGCAGCGTAGGCCGGCCCCCCACAAGGTGGACCGACGATCTAGTAAGAATCGCGGGGAGCCGTTGGGCACAAACGGCTACCAACCGCTCGTTGTGGCGATCTAAGGGGGAGGCCTATGTTCAGCAGTGGACGTCTTCCGGCTGATGATGATGACGATGATATGACGACGACGACGTCTCTGTATGATAATCGTACGGTTATATAATATTATGTATTTTTTTAAAACACGATAGCATTTATCTAAATCTAAGGGATAAACTGTTATATGAAACATGCTATACAACGTTATATAACTGGTGTGTCGGAGTACCACAACAAAGCCTGAGCTGAAGTGCCCAATAACTGAAAGGTGTAGGTGTTAATTGTGTTTTTTTTTATTGTGTGTATGTTGCTTTGTAAATGTAATTCGAGTCAGAGAGTAAATGTCACTTGAAGTAAATAAAAAATAATTTGAATTTAACTGAGTCGAATAATAAAAAAACTTAAAAAAATACTAAGCATTTAAATAAAATTAATAAGAATAAGAAGCAGTCTTCTGTAATACAGTTTTTTAATTAAAACAGAAGAGAGCTCTCTACTCTGCTACAGTTTCTCTCAGTGCGCATGTTTTATTTGAAATACATGATTTTTATCTGATTTGTAATCTATAATCAAGTAACGAACTGATTACATTCCTATACTATGCGAGATTATCGTAACGCAGTAAAGTAAAGAAACTTCGCAGCGAGAGGTTACGATCAACAGCTCCCAAGATGCAACGCGACATGTTTAAATATACATTATGTACTTCAATAAATCACACTAATATTATAAATGCGAAAGTTTGGATGTTTGTTTGTTACTCAATCACGTCGTAACGGCTGAAGCTAGTAAAATAATATTAGGCTGGGGAAAAAGTTTCTTCGCATTTTTTAAGAAAATTCAAAACATTTTTTAAAATAGTTTTATTTACATTTAACTAAAGTAGTAGGTACCATTTTGTTCGATAAATTTTTGCCATCTTGTAGGTAGGGACATGATCCCATTGCTATAGAAATTTAGGGGGTTCTGATCAAAATACCGCGACAAGTAGTTTTGGCAGTCCTCTCGTGATGTTAACCTGAATTCTGAAGAGACCGAAACCGGTGGAAATATGAAGGTGCAAGGTCAGGACTATACGGCGGATGCATTAACACCTCCCAGCCAAACTCTCTTAATTTTTGCTGAGTGGCTAAAGATGTGTGAGGTCTAGCGTTATCATGATGAAAAACCACACCCCTTCTGTTGATTAATTCCGGCCGCTTTCTCTCAACTTCTTGGTTTAATCTCATCAGTTGTTCGCAGTAGAGTTCAGAATCGATGATCCTTCCTGGTGGTAACAGCTCATAATGAATAATGCCCTTCCAATCCCACCTCACACACAGCATCACCTTGTTGCGAGTAAACCCGGGTTTCGCCACAGTCTGTGAAGCCTGACCGGCCTTTGACCACGACCTTTTTCGCACGTTCTTGTCGTACGTGATCAACTTTTCATCACCAGCTTCTTCAAAAATGGTTCGGTTTCATTACGTGTAATAAAGAATTACAAATGAGTACACGGTTCATTAGGTTTCTTTCAGTGAGCTCGTGGGGTACCCAAATATCGAGCTTTTTCTGTACCCAGGTTTTTTTCAAATGCGCCAAAACTGTTTTGTGGTCAATTCCCAGTTCTTCAGCTACGTCGTAACTACTGATATGCAGATCTTGCTCCACTTTTTCAAAAATGGCATCATTTTTATCCGTAATAGGGCGACCAGAAATTTCCGGATTGAAAACGCTTAAACCAAATTTGTGCTACTCTCACAGACACTTCACTAGGTCCATAAACATCGC
This sequence comes from Philereme vetulata, assembly GCA_918857605.2. Lineage (NCBI taxonomy): Eukaryota > Metazoa > Arthropoda > Insecta > Lepidoptera > Geometridae > Philereme > Philereme vetulata. The sequence continues at coordinate 2,849,724 of OU975473.1, read as the reverse complement.
AAATTTTTTTCGCGGCCTGCGTTGCATTTTTACCTTTTTTGTAGTAAAATTTTAAAATGTATCGAATTTCTTCATTAGATTCACTCATACACACTTCACTTTACAGTACAAAAACAAATAAAAATAACACATTTTCCTAATTTGAATTTATCTTCTTTAAAATTTAAACTTTGAATGATACCAAAACTAGCCAGATACAAATAAAATAGTATAGCCAAAGAGATTTTATTACAAGGTCATACATACAATGCGAAAAGACTTTCCCCAACCTGTTATTTACCTCTTGTAATCACGTTAAAACTGCACTTTCTTTACAGCGACGTAAAAGTGATGCACGAAGTGATATCTCCGCTGATGGTGTGCGCGGGAGTGGGCGGGGCTCACATGCGCGCGCGTGCCGTCTGCGTGCACGCGGCGCTCAAGCTCACCGTCAAACTTCTCGCGGTAATGGAGGGGCGCGACGACATCGACACTGCCAAATCTGTGAGTACCATCATCATCATATCAGCGAAACGACGTTCACTGCTGAACGTAGGCCTCCCCCATGATAGTCTTCCAGAGCAACGGGTCTGGTGCGTATCATTCATAATAATAAATTGATTAAGTACATGTCGGACTCACAGATAAATATTAAAATTGCCACTTTGAATCTTTATATTTCGACAACGGATCAAAAGAGTGAAGAAACCTTTTGTGTTTTTCGTGTTTTCAACGACACCCCTAACGACCGACGGGGTACGTGAGTAAAAAAAATTACCCCAACCTTCATGTAGAGAAGGTAAACAAATGAGTTTTAGTTATTATTTTATAACTTACTAGGCGTCATCGAAATGTACCATGTACCGAATCTCTGCAGAGCTGTATTGAATAGATTACGCGAATTCACCTACTTTGCGTGTCTTTAAGTTGGAGCAAAGCTCCAACTCTTCGGTACATAAATCCAGCTGGCTTGCCTGCCAGTGCTTACACGTCAGCAGCACGTAGCAGGCGGCGCGGTGCCGCGCGTCTGAGCTGAGCACGGTGTGTGGGCGTCCCAACACTAAATAGCTCTCGGGACGTCATAGTAGGTACAAAAATTTGATGCGCTTGGTTTTTATACAAATTAACGCACTTGCGTTATCTATTCAATATAGTTCTGGTGCTTTACTTATACCCTACAATAGTCTATGAGTAAATAGCCGTAACAGCGGATAGGCAGATGGACATGGCAAGACTATATATGTTACTTGACGGAATACGGAACCCTAAAAAGTTCGTTTGTAAGAGCTAGTGGCCAACTCTGGTATTGCAAAATAAAATAAAACATCCTCTTAATTACCGGAATGTTAGTCGCCTAGCGCTAAACCATATACAGGGTGTGGTGTAATGAGTGGATAATAGGGTACCTGCGGGTAGGGGCCATTGTGGCGGTTCAGAAAAATATGTGTTATGCTCAGTAAAAGTGCCTCGGTTTTCGAGATATACGACATTTTCGAAATTTAAGAAATATTTCACCCTTCGTCACTATTTTTGGCGCCAAGACTGCAAATTATTTTTTTTTTTCTATCTGTTTTTTGGATAGTATTCTTGGATAGATGTGCTATCGAATGGAAACTATTATTTTTATAACACAAGCACAGTTCTGTTTTTAAAATAAGATTTCACTAAAATGTTACTTGCTTTCGTTTGTTTTCCTGACCCTTCTGTGGTGTAAAAAAAATGTATGGTCACTTGAATGCCAAATTTTAAAAAAATTAGCCTATTTCATCGAGATTCCGAAATGGTATATTACATATCATTGTCACAACTTGATTCAAAATTAATTCCTACCAAACTTATCAAGGCGTAATTTAAAGAAATATTTTTAACTATTAATAGCAATAATTGTCTACTGTTCGCAGAACTACTAGTAATTCTTGGAACAGATTGGTCTTGGCCCAGCGGCAATCGACACTATGTCTATCTTGCTCTTTCATGCTATGAGTGAAAGAGAACTATCGTTTCGCGTAACGCATTTTTATGATTTTCGAGTCAGTGTGCTATCATACTACTCCCGTACAACAACGTGTTATCCTGTTTTGAATTGATACTCGTCGATTTTGTGCAGTGATTTCGGACTTTGTTTTGCCTAGCGATTTGGACGTCTTAATTTTGTGAACCTAACGATTTTGTGCTGTGATCTCGGACTTGATTTGCTTTGTAACTTGGATTTTTTGGTATTGCATATTGATTGCAATGCCTCAGCTATACACTGCGTCTGAATATGCGCAAATGCATTTAATCTACTGCGAGTGTGGTGGTAACGCCAATCGAGCAGCAGCACTGTATCGGGAAAGATTTCCCAATGCACGCCATCCCGATTATCGTGTGTTTATTCGCGTACACAATGCTTACATGGAAGGTCGAATTCCTGGAAGTGGCATCGGTGGCACGAGTTCTGGGAGACCACAAGTACATAATGAAGAGCACGTACTTGATGAAATTGCTGCTGATCCGACCACATCTGTGCGCGTAATAGCCTCTAATACTGGCATGTCAGCAAGAACAGTGCACCGAATTTTAAAAAGAGAAAAATTACATCCTTTTCACTACCAGCGCGTGCAATGTTTGCAGCCAAGAGATTACCCTGCACGAGTTGCATTTTGCCAAACAATGCTGAGAAAAATGAACGCTGATCCCGATTTCTTCGATAAAATTTTGGGAAGCGACAAATCCACGTGCAAAAAAGATGGGTATTTTAATATGCACAATCTGCACAGTTGGCAGCGTACAAACCCTCATTTGGCCAGAGAAGACAGGTCCCAGTACAAGTTCAAAATTAATTTATGGACTGGAATTCTAAATGGCAAAATCATCGGACCATTCGAATTGTCTGGAACATTGACTGCAGAAACGTATTTACATTTTTTACGGCACGAACTTCCACTTTTATTAGAAGATGTTTCATTAGAAGATAGAAGAAGAATGTGGCTGCAGCACGATGGTTGCCCCGCTCATTACGCCCGAAATGTTCGACAATACCTCGATGAAACATATGGTCGACGATGGATCGGTCGTTTGGGGACAATTTTGTGGCCACCTCGTTCACCAGACCTCAACACATTGGACTTTTTTTACTCGGGATGCCTTAAAGAAAAGGTTTATAAAGACCCAATCAATACAGTGGACCAGCTACGGGAGCGTGTGCGATTAGCTGCTCAGAAAATCACAGAGCAAAGAATTGCGAACAGGATTAAAATATCTTTTATCAAAAGGTGCAGAGCATGCATCAGAGCACGTGGTGGCCTTTTCGAACATGTGGCTGCAGCACGATGGTTGCCCCGCTCATTACGCCCGAAATGTTCGACAATACCTCGATGAAACATATGGTCGACGATGGATCGGTCGTTTGGGGACAATTTTGTGGCCACCTCGTTCACCAGACCTCAACACATTGGACTTTTTTTACTCGGGATGCCTTAAAGAAAAGGTTTATAAAGACCCAATCAATACAGTGGACCAGCTACGGGAGCGTGTGCGATTAGCTGCTCAGAAAATCACAGAGCAAAGAATTGCGAACAGGATTAAAATATCTTTTATCAAAAGGTGCAGAGCATGCATCAGAGCACGTGGTGGCCTTTTCGAACACCTTTTGTAATAGTAAATTTAATAAATGAAATGCATTTAAAATTTATTGTTTCGTTTTATTTCATTACCGAATTTTAAACTAACGTTTTTAGGTGATTTTAAGTAATGAAGTAAATTTTAGTACTATTTGTAATTTTATAATAATTAGCTCTACCCATTTTAATAGGAATTACTTTTGAATCAACTTGTGGAAATACCATGTAATATACCATTTCGGAATCTCGATGAAATAGGCTAATTTTTTTAAAATTTGGCATTCAAGTGACCATACATTTTTTTTACACCACAGAAGGGTAAAGGTCAGGAAAACAAACGAAAGCAAGTAAAATTTTAGTGAAATCTTATTTTAAAAACATAACTGTGCTTGTGTTATAAAAATAATAGTTTCCATTCGATAGCACATCTATCCAAGAATACTATCCAAAAAATAGATTGAAAAAAAATTTCATTTGCAGTCTTGGCGCCAAAAATAGTGACGAAGGGTGAAATATTTCTTAAATTTCGAAAATGTCGAATATCTCGAAAACCGAGGCACTTTTACTGAGCATAACAAATATTTTTCTGAACCGCCACAATGGCCCCTACCCGCAGGTACCCTATTATCCACTCATTACGCCACACCCTGTATATATATATATATATATACAAAATATGTATTAAATGTAGCTGTCGGGTGCGGCTTCGCACGCGTGGTTTGTCAAAATATTACCTTTCTGCGCAGTCGGTTAAAAAGTATATCTATCCTATCCCAGTCATAATCTAACTGTATACAAAATGTCATCGAAATCAGTACAGCCGTTTTATGAAAACGTAACTAACAGAGAGACAGAGTTACTTTTGAATTTATAATATTAGTATGGATATTATTTTATGTATTAGATTCCATACAAAATTGATATTGTAATTTTCTTTATTAGATTCTCCGCAACACAATATCCGGGTTGAAGCCTCTCCTTTGTAGTGAGGATATGGAGGTTCAGGAGCGGGCTCACAATGGATATGCCCTGTTGACTCTCACCCTTCGTCGACTCTGCAATGACGATGAACTCCTGGCGAATGTACCGGCACCCGATCTACCGCTTGTCTTACATGAAAGGTAAACACTTGGGTTTGTTTCTCCATATTGTTATAATCTCGTAGTCTTCAGGTCTAGAGTGAAATGTTATTTGCGTCATTTTTCATCATAACTCCAAAACTCTTCTTCTTCCTGCCCTTTTCCCACAATACGCGGGGTCGCCACAACATGTACTTTTCCTCCACATCTCTCTATCAGCCGTCATCTCCGTTGTCACTTCCTTCCTACCGATATCATTCTTCACACAGTCCATATCTCTTTTCTGGCCTTCCTCTACCTCTATATCCATCCATCATATCTAACACTCTTTTAGTCATATGATTTTCTTCCCTACGCATGACATGCCCATACCACGCTAGCCTCTTGCTCCTCAATTTTTCATAACTCTAAAGCTATGGGGTATACAAAAAAAAAACTGTTTTGAAATGATTAAATAAAGCCATTTTAGAATATAAAACAAGAGCTAGTAACTTTATTTTGAAGTTTTGACTCAAAAAGTTTTTTTTTAAACGTATTTTATTTTTTTAAATGTTAGTCAGTATTGTATTCTAAATTACCTAATTTCAAGTCTATAAGCCTCCGCAGTTGCTGAGATAATCATCTGCGACAAGTGAACAGACGAACCGACAAAGTCGTGTTCCGTTATTACCATTTCGATCCAGAACCTTAAAAATAAAAAAATGACTACTGTGATTAGCAATACTTCTACAGAAGTTTCTTGTCTCGCTTTGCTCACCTTTAATGTCCGAGCGGTGCTTTGCTCGTCTCTCAAATCTTTTTATAAATACGTGAAGAGAAAACTTTTTGCGCACACAGAGGATTGTGAGATGCGTAATTAAAATTTATATTGAGAAGGAAGGACGAATGCTAAAATAATTTAAAAAAAAAATAATCTTTCGTGAATATGGTCGAATTTAGATCACTGTGCACAGTTCAAATTAAACAATCAAAATGCCTCATCTTTATTTAATTGTTGTTCAGTAATGGCCTAGAAGAGAATACGAATGGCGCTGAACCTTCTGGCTTCAGCGGCGGCCTCATAGACGAACTATTGGACATGTTTGACGGAGAACTGAAGCCAGTCGCGCCTAAAGCGCAGAAAAAAGTTCCTATGCCGGCAGAGTAAGTACTTTAGTTTTTTTTTTATATTCCTAAGGCATGATTTATGGCACGCGTGGTTTGTTGATAAAAAGTAGCCTATGTGTTAATCCAGGTTATAATCTACGTACATACCATTGAAATCGGTTCAGCCGTTACGGCCGTGATTGAGTAACAAACAAACATCCAAACTTTAACATCACACTAATATTATAAAAGTGACAGTTTGGGTGTTTGTTTATTTATTTGTTTGTTTGTTACTCAATCACGTCGTAGCGGCTGAACCGATTTTGATGAAATTTGGTATATACGTAGATTATAACCTGCATTACCACATAGGCTACCTTTTATCCCATAGATCACTTCCCATGGGATAAAAATAGGTTGTCAAGTCAAGTTTGCAAAAGCGAATTTTGCTTTATTTCTAGGTACACACGTTACAGTTACACATTTAGTAGTGTAACGCGAACAAAGTCGGAGGCAACAGCTAGTTTATAATATTAGTGTGACTAGCTGGGCTGGGATTTGAACCCACATCCTCCGAATCAAAAGTCGGAGTACATCGCAATTTAATCGAATTGATAATCAGACGGAGTAAAGATACATTGTAATGACACTTGTGAAAATAATGGTGCCAACTTCCAAATCGTAGTGATGGATCTAGTTCATCTTTTATCGTTCAAAAGAACGAAACTCTAATTTCAATGAAAATGAAATGAATAAATAGTAAATAAATAATGAATAAATAAATATTGCTAAACATTTCACACCGCGCTATCTAGTCCCAAACTAAGCAGAGCTTGTACTATGGGAACCAGATAACTGATAAAATACTTATGGATATACTTTTTTTTGTAAATACATACTTATTATATATAAAAAACATCCAGACCCTAAACAAATATGTGTAGATCGTGCAAACACTTGTTCCGCGGTGGGAATCGAACCCGCTACCTCCTGCGTCTCAGCCGGCTATTCGTCAACTGCGCCACGGAGGTCGTCGTTAGTAGTAAAAATGAAATGAAATTAATAAATCAAAACAAAAATGTGTGTTAATGTTTTTTTTTCTGATTCTCAGTTTTGTGTGTATTCATTTTAATTATTTAGTAGAATTTACGTTCTTAAACATGCTTTTCCTTATGTTTCCTCGATGTTATTCCTGTTTTTCTGTGCGCACATAAGTTACGTTTCATTCAAGCCAGATAAAATTATTATTTTATTTAAAGTATATTTTTTTGCTTGTAATGTGTGCCTTATAAAATAAAATAAATTATCGTATAAGCGTTCACTGCCACTGCATTATCTGTAGTGGCCACGCGCCGCCAACGGATTATTTAAGTTGGTTATGGAAAATCTTAAAAAAATATATACCGATTTTATAATGAGCCGTTTCGAGCTGTCAGTCACGTTGAATATATATTTTATAGTCCTTTTACTAGGTAGTAAATCACAAATTAGGCTGGAATTACGAATGAAACAACAAGATAGTTTGACTGAAATGAGTGAATGAACGAAATCTTTTAACCTTAGCACTATTTTTATTTTATGAAATAGTGGCAACATTTGTAATGTTATTTTACTTCGTCTGATCGCAATTCGACTATAGGTTCTTCAAAAACTTCCTCATTGTGTCTCTAATACATTTACGACCTTTGTGGCGCAAGAGGTGAATAATCGGCTGAGACGCAAGAAGTAGCGGGTTCGATCCCCGCTGCGGGACATATTTGTGTATGGTCTACAGATATTTGTTCCGTGTTTGGGTATTTTTCGATTTATGCATGTATTTATAAAAAAAAGTATATAGTAAACTTTATCATATTTTTTTAGTATACCTAAGAACATATGTGTACCTAAATGTATACTCCAAATTACATGGCACTCCGTATATTCGTAAATTTCGCTCCATCCAAAGGTTGCCTCTGGAAGAGATCGCTTTCAGCGATAAGGCCGCCCATTGTATTGCTTTATTTGTTTTAGCCTAGTACTTATTTTTGTATTATTTCTGTTTGTGTGGCAATTCAATTAAGAGTTATTACCATATCTTATAAGTATTCTATCAGTTATCTGGTTCCCATAGTACAAACTCTACTTAGTTTGGGGCTAGATAGCGCTGTGTGAAATGTCCAGAATTATTTATTTATTTTTATTTCCAGTTTGAACCTAGACAGATGGCTATCGCGCGACAGTTGGTCGTCGGAAAGCTCTAGTTCTGAGGATGAAGGCGAGGGCGCCGTGTTTGCGGCTCCTCATCACGACCCGCGCCCCACCGCCCAATTCACATCTGAGGAGCTCGATATGGTACGGAAGTTAGAGTAAAGAGTAGTAGAGTTCCTTGTGAAAGGGCTCGTCCGGGGAATTACTACCACCGTACCTAATCAAGCAGCATTGCTGTGTTTCGGTTTGAAGGGTATGGTTGCCGGTGAAATTACAGGCACATGAGGCTTTACACCTGTATGCCTCAAGTTGATGGACGCAGGGCAGCGCATCATAGGGCACATTTCAAACATGCGTGACCTACGAGGCGATTCTCTGTTATAGGCGATGGCATCAGGTGGGTCATAAGCTTGTTCCATCTCAAGGTAGTATAAAAAAATGGTACTCCGGGAGTGCCGACAGAAGTGAATACTTGAACAATTACGAGATACTTATATACAGAGGGATCGGTAACGGTAACAGTGTCACGAGTTCAATGGTTTTTGCCCATCTCAAAAAATGCCCAACGCGCCTAAAGAAGTTTTCACTGCTTATGTAACGAGGTTTCGGTAACGGTAACAGTGTCACGAGTTCAGTGGCTTTTTCCCATTTCAAAAAATGCCCAACGCGCCTAAAAAAGTTTCCACTTCAAAAAAAATTACAATCCAGATAACCTTTTCTTTTATACAACTTGGTCCCGTAAGATCAATAGCAGTTTAAACTAAAATTCTAAGTTTAAACCATCACTGACAAAGAATTTTTTTTAGTTTTAACTTGGAATTTTAATTTAAACTGCTATTGATCTTACGGGCCTTGGAGATGGAATAAGCAAATGGCCAACCTGCCTATTTCAAAATGTCGTATAGCTGTAAGTATTAAATGTGTGGAATAATAATAATATTGGAATTGTTTTATGATAGTTGCGTGAGGCTCGGAGACAGGAGCAGGCGAACAACCCGCATTACCTGAAGGACGACTCGCCCCGGAGCTACCAACAGGAGGATATACCTATCGCCGAAATCGCACTTGAAATCCCCCTCACGGTGCACAGTACGTAAACAATATTATCAACTAGCCTTGTGTAGCCTATTTTCCTATTATATTCGTGTAACTATTGAAAGGGCTGTGCTCGGGGTTTCTCTACGGGATCGAATCAGAAATGAGGAGATACGTAGGAGAACTCAAGTCACCGACATAGCCCGACGGATTAGCACGTTGAAGTGGCAATGGGCAGGCCATATAGCGCGCAGAACAGATGGCCGATGGGGCCGGAAAGTTATCGAATGGAGGCCACGGACCAGCAAGCGCAGCGTAGGACGTCCACCCACAAGATGGGCAGACGACTTGGTAAGAACCGCAGGTCGGCGTTGGATGCAGTCCGCTTCCAACCGCAGTTCCTGGAGATCAATGAGGGAGGCCTTTGTCCAGCAGTGGACGTCCTACGGCTGATATGATGATGATGATGATTCGTGTAACTCTTTCGGTTTTTGCAGCGCACGCCAGAAAGGTTCGCAGATCGAATTTTACCGACTTACATGACACTTTTTGTTAAATTTTGGCTAATATGTTAATCTATTGTGTGAGCTATATTATTGTAAAGTTTCATTAAAATCCATTCAGTAGTTTATGCGTGAAAGAGTAACAAATATCCACACATACATCCATACAAACTTTCGCGTTTATAATATTAGTGGGAGTCTTTAAAAATTGCTGCAATTCCTATACTTAATTAAAGGTGTTGCATGTTTCTGTAGACTGGCGAAATCAGGGGTTCCCAAACTTTTACAGGGGGCGGCGCACTTACAGGTTTAGTATTTTGTCTCGGCGCCCTATATAGCTAGTTGAAATAGAGTACAATGATACTATGTAGATAGGCACAAAAATTAAAACATTCACTATATAAATCTGAGTTTTTATATGTACATATGTATATACAAGAAAACATTTATTATTTAAGAAAAATAGGAAATAAAAGAATTGTCTTTTATTTTTTTGTTGCCAATTGGGCAACTTAGTTAATGTGACGTGTGAGCTTGGTGATCTCCACACATTTTTTCAAAGAGTGGTATAAGACTTGACACCGCTACTGTCATTTCTTGCTTCACATTGATCTTCGATTGTTCATTTTGTAACCACGAAGGCCTTAGTTTAGATTCCAGAGAATGGTACTATTTATGTTACGCCTAACGGCGCCCCTCTTTACTCTCTATGGCGCACCAGGGCGCCGCGGCGCACACTTTGGAAACCCCTGGGCTAAATGTATTGTTAGTTTAGTTTTTGTTAGCAATTACGATTCCGCTTAAAAGATGATCTTTTAATATGTTTTTTCACATTAATTTCAAACGTCCCCTCTCCGATTATAAAAGTACACAAAATATTATAGTACTTTGTGCTGCCGACGCATTTTGAACTACAACACCGATTTGCCCAAGTTGATTTGGAGATCTCGCTTCGCTCGATCAGTTAGCGTGAATACAATATGCGTACAAGTTATAATCTTAAACGTAGTCATGATACTCACGGTCTTTCCGATTGATCTTTTATTTACAGCAAAGAGATCTGACAAGTACTTACTGACGCGAGAAAGCTCAAGCAAAAAGAAGAAGGAAAAGCGACCAACGAAGAAACGGAAGAGCAAAAAAGATAAACTCACATCGGACTCTGATAGTGAAGGTTTGTCATTTGATTAACTTTCGTTCATTCGTTTCTCTTTGTATAAAAAGTTTGACACCTTTTCAAAGAGAAACGACCGTTATCGATTACCGACGGTTATACCGGCCATGTCTATGAGATTGACTGAAAAGGGTAGAATATCTTTTAATTATCTCATACAAGCTTCCGAGCTCGGCTTCGCACGCTTGATTTGTAAATAAAAAGTAGCATAATGTCTCATAATCTATGTATGTACCAAATTTCATCGCAATCGGTTCAGTCGTTTAGTAGACAGACAGTTACTTTCGAATTTATATACATATTAACTTTTGAAACTATCATGGTTATAAACAATATTTGTACTACAAGCGAGACAACCGTCCACATTAATCGTGATGTCTCAAGAACTCGTTCGTTCGTCCAAGCACTAGCCTTGTCTCCAAATACGTCCACATGGAAAACAAGTCTCGATACCAATGTATCCTAGTGCGTACGAGGCTTAATAATTATCCAAAATACTATAAAAGTTTACGGGGGGGTATAAAAAGTGTTTAAAAAAGTTTCTTTCTCTATTTAGTTTTAACCTTCCTTTTTCTATCGCTAATTCTATCATTGTCTCATTTAGTTCTATTTGTCGACAACTAATTTCAACCTAAGTTTGAATATCATAGATAATTCATTACGCATCAAAATTAATAAGTGATCATGCGGCACGCAACACTGCCAAGATTCAATTACGATACAATTTGCCCGGCCCAATCCCACTTGAGCTTCGCGGTTTTATCTCACACATTAAAATTAAAATAATAAAGATTTTAAATAATAATTTATAATTATTATTTATTTATTATCAGCCATTCGTGTCCCACTGCTGGGCACAAAGGCATTCCCCCCCCCCATTACTTTCAGACTTCGCGGTCCTGAGCTGATTGTGGCCAGTCCGTAAAGAAACAGGACTTGATTGTTGAATCTATATATTCAATGTAGAGTTTAGTGCTAAAAGGCTCGAGTGTTGGATTTAAAGATTGTCCATTAAATTAAACTGCAATTTCAAATTCACTTCTTCGTCTATTTATACGGTACAAGTTATTCGAATGAGTACCGGGGAATGACTGCCGAGCCGAGCCGAGCGCTGCGACTATATTTCTTTGTTTACATCTGCTTGCCTAAGCATTTCGCGAACCCTACATTGACGAAAAAAAAAGAAACAATGAAATAGTATAAACGTAAAACATAGAACTTGGTCTTGGTAGGTAAGTAATTTATTTATTCAATTAATTAGTGACATTTTTTTTTATCTCTGATTTTTAAACCCAAGTGCTGTTTTTGTGTTTTTTATTGTGACTTGTGTTTTTAATTGTGTCGGTTTTATTGATTATTTTTGTATTTAATGATGGTTATTTTTAAAATTTTAATATATAGTTAGTATAATTTAATGTATAACGTAGTTTCAAATACAATTGGTTAATTGTTTTATGAACAAATAAATAAAAAAAATAAGTCTAAATACTGTATGCAGTGCCGGCGGTCCCCAGGCACAGGGCGCAGAAATGACCAGACCAGAACCGGTTATGATTAGAAAATATTTCAAGGGCGCGATTATAGCAGCTCGCACCGGGCGCATAAAAGACTAATTACGGCACTGACTGTATCGTAACATGTATGGTTAACAGATGAGGTGGTGTCCCGGCCGATGGTGGCAGAAGGCGGGGAGCTGCCCGAAGGCGCCGCGGCCTCCGACGACGAGCCGCAGCCGCCGCCCGACGACCCGCACCGCGCGCTAGACCTTGATCTGGACCAGTAAGTTATTATTCTATTACCCATGTTTTCATTTAATGTCGTACATCCCCAAATGTCTCAAGACCAGGATGTTTAACCAGTGTGTCCTGTCCTGCCCATTCTTACTTACGGTTCCGAGACGTGGCCGCTCACAAAGGAATACATGCATAAGATTAGAGTATCTCAACGGGCAATGGAGCGTGGCATGCTCGGTATATCACTCTTGGACCACATATCCAATGTAGAAATCCAACGTCGCACAAAGGTCGTGGACGTGGGTATGAGGATCGCACTGCTGAAGTGGAGATGGGCTGGACACTCGGCTAGGAGGGATGACGGGCGTTGGACGAAGGCGATTACAGAGTGATGGCCAAGAGGCAGACCACCCGCCCGATGGTCGAATGACATTGAAAGCGTAGTTGGGTGTCAATGGATGAGACTCGCAAGGGACCGGAAAGAATGGTGTAATAAAGAGGAGGTCTATACGCAACAGTGGGTGCAGACGGGCTGAGATGATGATGGTAACAAAACACGTAGTATAGGTCTCGCTTAGTGAGCACTTCCCACCACAATACTGTTCCAGTCTGATCCAGTTAAATAAAGCCCAGACTTAGATAGCTGCTACAACTTTTCTTATATTTTTCAGACCTCTACGCGAAGAAGAAATCCTTGCCACCAGAATCAGCCAGTACCCTTCACCAGATGCCGTCCTACTGGAACAGCCGAAGGTATCCAAAAAGAAGTCCGGCAAAGTTACCGAGGAAAAATCCAAGAAGAAGAAACAAAAGAAATCCAAACAAAACCACGAAGTTGATTTAATATTACCGGAATTGGCTAAGGATCATTTGTTAGTAGATGCGAAATCCAACGGCAAGAAACGGTCCAAGTCGAGCAAGAGCGGCGCGGCTCCCGAACACGCGGTCACAAAGACTGATAAACATAAGAAATCTAAGAAAAGCACCGGTGACAAGGAATCCACTAAGAAAAAGGCGTCTAAAAATGGTAAGCTTCGATAATACAAAAATACTTTTATATGTTTCACTAATATTTTCGTGCACTGCCGTCTCGTGCATGAAGCAGCCCCCGGATCTAGAATTTTTCCTAGGGCAGAAACGGGGGGGGGGGGGGGATTTACAAAGCGATCTAAATAAAATGAACAGCCAGGTGAACTATGTAGGTGGACCACGGGCAGGGAATGGAATAATCGACGGTATGACGTGAGCTGGATGCTAAGAGCTTTTTAAAACCAGTTTTTTTCTAAACATATATTTTTTTGAAGAATTTGACGCCCCCTAAAATTCCCGCTTGGGGCAGGTGCTCCGGTTTGCCCCCCCTACTATGTTCGGGGTTGCTTCTTATATCCTGTCCATCCAAAGGTTGTCTGAAAGAGATCGATATTAGCGATAAGCCCGCCCACTGTATTGTTATTTATGATGTATCTCCTCCATTACTGTATTTTATTTAGTGTGCGATAAAGGGTACAATAATTATTATTTGCGAGATATTTAGATCGGTCTATCAAGTTTTTTGTGAACTTTATGCAATGTTAGCGCTACACAGCTTTAGCCCGGCTTGCACTACGATCTCTAAACGTATTTAGCGACTAAACATGTTTAAATTTGATGTATTCATATGATTCATCTACTCCTTAAATCATGTTTAGTCGCTAATTACGTTTAGGGGTTGTAGTGCAAGTCGCGCTTAATGCTGTAAAACTCGTTGCCTATCAATTACGTTGTTTCTTGACTGTTTCAGATAAACATGAGACAAAAATTGGATACGAAGAAGCGTTAGGTATTTCTACGCCTAGCAAGGAAGTTGTATAGTCTAACAATACCTATTAAAAATTCTAATAATAATTTCTTGTCTTGTCACGTTACTCATCATGCTATCTCAGTGCAATTGTTGATTTGAACAATTAAATTATATTTTATTATTAAGTCGTTATAATGCTTTAGTTACGTTATTTTCATTATTCAGAGTCAACCATGTCCATTAAATCTAACTAAAAATATATGTAATCATGTACAGATTTAATAAAAATGATTTATCACAACAGGAATTTTATAATTGACAACAGTATTAGATTCCCCTGAATAAAAGCACCCAAAATGTATATACCCAAAATAATTGATTATAAAAACTTGAAATTTATACGAATCGAAAATATGATGATGTGGCTGTTATATCAAGATCTCCGCCTCCTGTAGTTGCTAAGACATGAGCCCTCACCGCCGCCTCCGCCACCGTCCTTCTTGTAAGATATCGCAACCTACAAACATACTAAATAAATAATCATACTAATATTATAGATGCGAAAGTGAGTTTACTTGTTTCGCTTTGACGTCGCAACAGCTGGACCGATTTCGATGAAATTTGTTATATAGGTACACACGGCTACACATCAAGCTATACATTTCCAGTATAAGCTGACCTCGCATTGTGTAGGCTTTTCGTAGAATGAGAGGTCAGCTTATACTGGAAATTATAGCTTGATGTGTAGCCGTGTGTACAACCTGGATTGAAATATAATCGTCATCATCATATCGGCCTTAGAACGTCCACTACTGATCATAGGCCTCGTAGATCTACAGAGCGACTGATCTTTTGCGGCCTTCACCCAACGGCTCCCACCAACCTTTATCAGGTCGCATTTTCCATCTAGTGGAGGGGCCTACGCTGTGCTTTCCAGTGCGTGGTCTCCACTCTAGAATCTTTCTGCCCCAACGGCCGTCAGTTGTTCGAGCTATGTGCCCCGTCCACTGCCACAGCTCGCTAATCCTCATGACTATGTCCGTAACCTTGGTTTGTCTACGAATCTCAATTCAATCTCGCAGAGAAACACCAAGCACACTCCTCGATAGCACGCTGAGGACCTTGAGCCTTTCCTATCGGCCAAAGTGAGAGAGACCACGAGATGATAAAATAGGTAAAAAGATTACAACTGTAGTGTAATCCTCTAACCTACTTGTTCGGAGGGTATACCAATAATTGGTAAAAGGAGACTGCACTACCGGACATTTACGCCTAGTTGTTTAGCGAAATACAAATTGTATTTCCGTACAAAAAGGTGCGTTTCCCTTAAATATTAAACATGCCAGGTGTTTTTTTTTATTGTTATTTACACGCTAAACTAGGCGTAAATGTCCAGTAGTGCAGTCTCCTTGTTCAGAATTCGTAATAAGCTCGCGAATATATCGTGTCACGTGCGAGTGAGACTCGCGTCCGAGAATACCGTGCCTGCCGAGATTTTTATGTTGATTAAACAGCGCCATCTAGTTATGTGAGCGGTAAACTCTGAAAACTGAAAGGCTGATTTCTAAAAATCTTTATTTAAAGACTTCCTGAAAATGGATAGTCCAGAAAAACTAAAAAGATAGTATTTTGTAGTGTAATTATAATATCAAAAAATAAAACATCGAAATCGAATAATATTTTGGTGCAAGAAGCTCTGCCTTTTTGTATATAAAAGAACATAGGTTTTATAAATGAATACCAGTAATTAATGTAATTATTTACTACTTTGGTGATAAGTATTATTTTCAATGTGTTTTATACTTTTAGAAAAACTACAAATCAGATCTAAAATAATTTATTACGGCATGACTTGAAGAAGCCAAAAACAAAATACTCAATATTACAATCATGGTATTTATTAATACCTACGTTATTGTACTTTTTGCAAATGAAATAATGTACACATATTAAAACAAAATACATGAATGTACAAGTTAGCTATTTACAAAGAAACATGTTAAGAATACATATATTACAAAATACTTTGATTATTGCATTGATACACGTATCGAGTCAGCCCGGAGGGCGCCCCTGCAGAATTCGTTTTATAAAAATAAACACATAAAAATAGCAGTAAATATGGTAAGCAGTATACTACAGTACGACACTAACAATACTTCCAAAAGAGCTGCATTTCCAAGCATCGCTATCACATGTTACAGTCTTTTTCAAACAGCTAGTCACATGTGACACAGTTTATTTTATATTTGTGACACGTTTATTTTAGTAGTTTAGCTTGTAAGTTTGCCTAATGTTTCCACTGCTAAATATAAATATTCAACTTTTGTTGTGACGGTCACATGATGTATTAACGTAATTTTATTTCTATGGACCCGTTATAAGTGACTATTTGTAAAAGACTGTTGTTTAGGAACCATGGAATGCAGCATCAATATCTCGTCTAAAATATTTGAACTTATAATAATCAACAACTACTATGGTCACTTAGTCTAAGATGGTATTCAATAAATAGTAACATGACGTTAAACCTAAATCTCCCTACATTGATGTACATACAACCCGCAATAACAAATATATTCCTGTGCACATTTCTTGACACTCCCAAGAAGTATTGAGGATAAATATTTCACAAAAATAGCGTATAAACAGCCACTGTATGAACTCTTATTAAATCACATTAAAGTTCACCGCATTCTTATTTAATTGTTAAGTGAATAACATACCTATCTAAATTGAATAGTGCTATATTGTTTTAAGAAGCAGATTACATTGATAAAGGAAAAGTGTGCATTAGAGATGAATATAACAACGTGCTCAGTAAGTAGGTATAAATTCCAAAGTACATCCATTTGAAAGACGACAACTGGTATGATCGATTACTATAGGTAATGAGGATGATAGAATGAGCGACAATAAATACTGTTTCTACTTTTCAATGAGGTATTTAGGGATGTCGAATTTGACCTCAACGCCTGCCTTCTTGGCGAGGGCGACGATCTCGGAGAGTTGTACGACGAGCGCGGCGGCCTCGTCGAGGTCATCCCTGGGAACGATCCGGAGTCCCGATTCCGCAATCAATTTTCTCGCTTCGTTGACTTTCGTGCCCTGTAAATTATCAACAATCAATATATCGATCACGCATTTTGGAGCTATTTAGCGAGTGTGATAATACGTTATGTAATCAAAGATGGCCGTCTTTACAATCCTGAGAAACTTGACAATATCTAATCTAGATTTTCAACAGCATTATCATGTTCCAATGTTATTTTAACAAATCAACATTTTCACTATTTATATTTGGAAATGTTTGATCAAAATGCATTTTATATTCTTGACTAAATGTTGAACTCACCTGAAGACGGACAATAACGGGAATCTGGATGTTGAGGGTCTTGGCCGCATTGATGATGCCCTCGGCGATGACGTCACACCGCATGATACCTCCAAAGATGTTCACCATGATAGCGGACACTTTAGGATCCGATAAGATGATCTTGAAAGCTTCCTGCAATCAAATGACAAGATCGTAATAACAATGTATATATATGTGATAAAATGCTACCATATATGTACATAATGTACAGGGACTGCAACTTGGTCAGCTGGGGCAGATGTCACGATGAACTTGATGCGTATTCGGTATCCTGGCTAGCAATACCAAGATTGTAAAGAATTGAAAAAGGGTAGGAGGGCGTTTTCCCTGCACTGTAGCGAGATCAGATAGGCTATTTAGATGAAACATCATTTACAGATAGACAATTTGTTGTAGTCATAAACATTGTAGTAAGGAGTGATAGCTTACCGAAACAGCTTGGGCAGTGGCGCCGCCTCCGACGTCGAGGAAGTTGGCTGGGTCTCCTCCATACAGCTTGATGATGTCCATAGTAGCCATGGCCAGTCCAGCGCCATTCACCATGCATCCAATATTTCCTGAAAGTGATCATTCATTCTAATTCAAATGTTTTATTAAACCGATTGCATAATCTTTTAATCACACATCGTTTTGGTTCTACGTTCTTGATGCGTACAGTTAAGGTATGGAATACTTTTCCGTCGTTTATTTTTCCTAAGGAATACAATCTAGCTCTCTTTAAGGTAAGAGTGAATAGATCTTCAGATCTATTCACTAGATCATTCTTCTAGATCTTCGTGCTTCATCTCAGACCACATCATCACTTACCATCAGGTGAGATTGTGGTCAAACGAAGATCTATCCAGTTTATTAAAAAAAATTGGTTGTCTGTAAAGTCGGTTCACGAACGAGAATTTTACGCGATAACAAGTGGAAGAGAGATAGATGCGTCACAAGAACGCTTAGTCCGCTCGTGCCTCTCTATCGCTTGTTCCGCGCTCTCGCTTGCACGCTCGGCTCAGGCGTAACGTGACCCGTGCGGGCGTGCAGACGGCGTTCATCGATTTATAAGTTATCACGTCAAAAAAAATCTTGCAGACTTACTTAAAAAAGCTCTAGCGGAGATCTATTTTATGAAATAAGCATTTTAGAAATTATTGGAAAAAACCGGATGCTTTGTTCTATCTTCTAATGTACCTAGTATAAATGATTTGAAGAGTACTTTGTCACAGACACCAAATATTATAAGCAAATTACCATCCAAAGCAATGTAGTTCAAGTTGAATTTAGCCGCCTCAATTTCCTTGGGATCTTCTTGAGTGGTGTCTCTGTAATCGAAAATCTCTTTCTGTCTGAACTCAGCATTGTCATCAAACCTGAATTTGGCATCAAGGCAGAAAACTGCAAAATACAATACAAAATATTAGGGTATACACATTTATAAAAAACTGGATATTCTATGCAACGATGAGTCAGTATCATTATCAGCATAGTAAACAACACAGAGAATATTAGCAATTTATTGTTTATACAAGCAGATAATAGACAGTAACTCAATTGGTCACATAACAAGCAACTACAAAGTCCATTCAATTGTATTGTAGGTAATTGATCCGTCTTAAAATGTTTCTAGTTCAGACCAGTGCAGGATCATGTGTTGAAGTGGGTGAGGTGAGGCTGTGGAAGATGAACATTTTCCAACTCACATTCGCCGGAAATTGCGTCCTCTGCATAAGGGTTGATTTCAATCAGAAGTGCATCTTTCTTTAAGAATAGGTCGTACATCTTCTTTATCATGTCAACGGCTTCAGCAGATCGTTCTTGTAAGCCAATCTAGAAAAAGTCTTTCAGATATCATCAACACAAAAATACTATTTAGTTATTGTTTCTCTGGGCTATAAGTAAAAGGGCACACAAGTAAGAATGTACATCTGGCAGGCCGGCTGGAGACAATCAACAGGCACGGATCTGACACTAGTACGTGGCTGCGATGTGACTTGTAGGTATGGTTATTTTTTGTCGGGTTTGAGTTTGTCTATACGGCTTAACTCACTTTACCTATTTATTTGTATTAATTACTGTTAGTACTTTAGTTATTTGTCATTAGTTTTGTGTTATTTAGTTATTTACTGGCATTCAAGCAGCTGATAGTGGGTATAATGTAGGTACCCACTAGGGAATGCAATCCCGATCTCGCGAGATCTCGTGTAATTTTTCGGGATCAATCCCGACGCATCATATGACGAGATCCTTTTCGAGATTGACGGGATTGGGCGGCAGTGGTCAGCGACGCTACATACGTCCACTCGGGGCGCAAGCGGCGCGCTGACTGTCGGCCGCGAGCGGCAGGAACGCCAAACAGCGTTAGAAAACTATTCCGACTATTTCCGAATATTAGCGACAGGTGACGATAATTATTTAGTTGGTAAGATTAAAGATTTTTATTTTCTTTCGAGTAATATGTTATTTTAGTTAACCTCACTATCACAAACAAGCAGTTATTAGCTTTTTCAGTCATCCGAATTTAACATTTTTTTAAACTAGACGGGACCCCGAAAATTCCGGGATCTCGAATTTGCAATCTCGAGTCGGGATTGCATTCCCTAGTACCCACTACCCACTACACATTTATTGTTTTTTCACTGTTTATTCATATACTACTGTTTGTAAAATTATTTATATTGTTCAGTTCTTCAATTAATCTGTGGATGATGTCGTGGGTCATGCATTTATTTATGTTACTATTAGCACTGTGTTCTACTTCTTAATGTAAGTATGACTGTTTATCTTCCCAAATAAATAAAATAAATATATAAAAAACCTGATTAAACACTATCTGAAGGCTATATAGGCTCAATAAATAATTATCTAAACTTGACCTTTTCTCTCTCATCACTAGTTTCTTGCAACCAGCCCACGAGGGCAATGAGTTGAGAGTTTGGTATTGTTAAACGCTTGGGATGAGTGGAATAAGCCCATTAGCTCTTTGATCTTCTATATCTATGCATTGAGTTAGATGTATGAGGTATTGTATAAAATACGAAATACGTACTTTCTTCACAACTCTGCAGATTTGTTCATCAGACATGCCCTTTATGATATCAATAGGTTCATAAGTGATGGCTTCAGGGTTTTCAGCAGCTACATCCTCAATGTTGATACCTCCTTGAGAGGAAGCAATGATTACAGGACCCTGTAAGCAAAAGGTATCATAAGAATTATAGGGCTTAAATAAAATTTTTCAATATTAATATCATAATAAAAGTCATCTAATGCTCTACATTTTTAGTACAAAATTTTCTACTTACGTTGAAACTGCGTTCCATCATGATAGCAACATAGAACTCTCGGCGAGGGAACTTCCTCTCGGTGACCATGACCATGTTGCAGATACGACCTGCGGCCCCAGTCTGTTTTGTCACCAACAGTTGTTTTAACATCTTGCTAGCAATTTCTCCCGCGACTTCAGGCCTAGAAATATATAGTTAGTTAATACTAGTACAGATAGTCAATATGTGGTATATGCCCAGGTAAAAGCCCATGATAGTAAAAAGGCTATAATAATGGATCTAATAGAATTAAAAACTTACGTCTCAACCATTCGCACACCACCCTTCAGACCTGATTTAAAGGTTCCCTTACCCCTGCCTCCAGCAAGTACCTAAAATGGTGTAAACATTTTTTTTTTGTAAAATATATATGGAAAGAAATAAGGATTTGACATAATCACATTGACTGAGTGAGTAAAACCATGACAGAATAATTAAATAATGGTGGACATTTCACACACCACCTTTTAGCTCCAAACTAAGCAAAGCTTGTACTATGGGAACCAGATAACAGATATAATACTTATATACTTTTTTGTAAATACATACCTACTTATAATATAATACAGAGAAACAACCAGACCCAGAACAAATATTTGTAGATTATGCAAACATTTGTCCCATAGTGAGAATCGAACCTGTAACCTCCTGTGTATCAGATGGCTATCCATCTACTGCACCACAGAGGTCATCCGTGGCACAGTTACTGTATTTCCTGATACCATAGAATCCTCAATATGTATAGAAATGAAGTAGTGGTTCAACATATAAAAAAACACAACCCAAGTCTCAGAGTTAGCCACTAGCATAAACAAACATAATTTATCCCAAAACTTATTACTATTTATGAAACAAATAAATTAATTTTACCTGAGCTTTCAGAACCATGTCTTTGGAGTTGAGGTCTGTGGCGAACTTAACCACTTCTTCCTTGCTTTTGGCCACATTGAACTTAGGCACCGGGATACCACTGTCACGCAGTAAGGTGTAGCTGACATACTCGTGAACGTTCAGGTGACGGACTTGCTGCTTGTTTGGGATATTACTGGACGCTGTGGCTGCCAACAGCTGTAGGGAGTAAAATAAATAAAAGAATCATAGTGGGGTACAGAAATGTAAACAAAATCAAGTGACAGCTGGATGGATGCAGTTAATCGATAGACGTGTCGAACAGATTATTACCTACGTACGTGACAGAAATAGACAGAAAAATTGAGCTCGCTTGTAGAAGAATCGCGATTTCAGTTTCTAGAACTACAACACCACTACAGTATGACGTAAGGTCATAGAGCTGAAAACGACAAGGTCAGTATATAAATAATTTTGAAGTTTGCAATCAAGGCCCAATATTTTTGCGAGCTCGAATGATGTGAAAATTATAGACAGACAAATTTGATGACCTTTTATAGTTTTAGTTTAGGAAGATAGATACAGTTTAGCTATCAATCTCCCGATTTCTAACTCGATAAAACCGGATAATTGTCAATATACAAAGTGAAAAGTGGTGCATGAAAATGTTTAGAATATTACTGAACGTTTCAAATGGTAGAAGCAAATCTACGCACCTTATTTCCATTTTTTAGAATTAAATTTTCCGCAAGAGCAAGGGAACGAGGCAGCACAGTCGCCATTTTTAATTTTCGGACTGTCGGTAAACCACAGAACACTATTACTCACGAGCGGTAAACTCGCTCGCCAGGGATGTCAGACGGCCTCTCAGTACAGTAATCCTTGTACCGAGCTAGCTGAAAGCTGGTATTGAACACGAAAAACTGGTACCCCTGTGTTCCGCTGCGGCGCTGCCAACACTGATAAATAAACTCTGTCAAAAATCGCATCCTAGAGAAAAAAACAATTTCGTGTACCGTTATTTTTTTTAAATAAATAAAAAGAATATATCCTAAACGAGGGTTCGTTCGCTTAAGCAAACAATAAAAAAGAAATCCGAAGCCGAATTATAGGAATTTGGATGCCGAAAAAACATTTTCAGACTCGAACGAAACTATTCATTTCGAGTTTGAGATTCAAGTGCAAATAATTTCTTTCACTAATAACATCAGTAAAATCAATTGGGGTATGGAGGCTAATATTTTTGACATTTGATGTGGCATTCATCTGGTTTACCACCACCAACACCATCACCACGGTAATTGCAATCGTGAAAATGCAAAAATATGTCGCAGTACATGCAAAAAAACATGTACAAATATGTAAATATTTAAACATGCAATGAATGAAAAAGAAATAAAATATTAAGTTTATCCACTTAAACGTATGAAAGTACATATTTTTAACTTTAGTTGTTTTTTTCTGTAGCCATAGACAAATTGTTCTATTAAATGTCAACACTGCTATGTCGGTAGTCAGTACCAAGATAAATAGTTAAATATGAAAATGTTTATGAGAAAAAATAACGAAGAACTTCAAGGTATATCGAGGGTTTACGTAAAATAAATAGTTTTATAGCATTTCACTTACGGTAAGGACGAAGAATGAGGAATAACAAAGTGGAGAACCTTCCTTACACACTGACACTTCAATCGTATAATCGTCTTTGCATCTGCCGATCACTGACATCATGCACTCAGTAAATTAACCACGGAACGTCGCGTTTCTCGTTCGGTCGGTCATTCACTTCAGTCGAACTACATTCATCTACGGATGTCAAAATGTCAATGTCAGTATTGTATTTGTCATTCTCATGTCCTTATTTCATTAATGGAGTGTTGGTTGAAGTATTGGTTGGTTATCTTCAGATAACAGTAGGAGCAGGCAGCATCAAATTAGTGAAAGCTGTATTGTCGGTGTATTTTTGTCGGTCAACGGCAAATCTTGGTATTTTTGCATACAAGGACCGAGTAGTCTTGGTACATGGTACGTGACACTAAAAACTAGTATGTATACCAAGAAACTGGTACATCTGACATCCCTGTCGCTCGCTATTCGCTAAATCCACAGAGAGTGTTGCCAAATGAACGGCTCACGTTCCCCCCATATCGTACCTAAAATCCCCCCAAAATTCAGGGTTTTAAGAAAAAAACCCCCATTATGAGATTTTTTTTTACTAAATAACAATTTCAGCAACGGCTTCCATTACTAAATCAGCATCTGCACAATCTTCGCCTGCAGTTCCGTACATTTTTTCAGAGCTGAATCTGCTGATCCTCTTGAAACATGGTTTAAAAAGGCATCCTTCCAACAACGAATATTTTATCCTCAAAATATATTCTGCAGTTTAGATCGCCAATCTGTTTCAAAGTTTGTTTTTTATAACAGCTACTTGAAAGAAGGCTCTTTCCACAACTGCGTTAGAAAATAGCAACGACAAAATTCCTAATGCTAATTGGCTAACATGCCCGTAGCTTCGATCTCCGACTGCATTCTGGAAATTAAAAACTTCATCCCAGTGTGCTCCGTGGATTTCCAATTTGTTCGATGAAAAATAATTATTCCATTCTTGGATGACTGAGTTGACATAACTGCGGATGGTCTTAAAAGACTTAGCTACATTTGATAAACCTATTACGTTTTAAATGAGATGTTGTGTTTTAGAGCTCAACAACTATATATATAGGTTTTTCATGTTAATTGACAATTTCTTCTGATTTTTGTTTACATATTTCGATGAGAAATTTTTTGCAGCGTTGTTTCACGCCTTTCAACTCGTAGTTCCTTATGTCTTCCGACTTTTCGTTAAACGAATAACCAAAATTCATATACACACGGCTACACATCAAGCTATAAATTTCCAGTATAAGCTGACTTCTCATTCTACGAAAAACCTACACAATGCGAGGTCAGCTTATACTGGAATTGTATACCTTGATGTGTAGCCGTGTGTACGCCGCGTCCATTAGGTGGTTACTTTTCATAATCTTAGTTATACTATTATTATCCGCTTTTTCTAGTTGCGCTTGAGGTAATAAAATTGTTTAATAAATCAATAATAAATTATTGCTTTCTTCCAACAACTTCAAAAGGTCTGCATCAGTAGCTCGAAATATTTTATTTGTCATGGTAATAGGTTTGAGATAAGTCCCAAGAAAAGTCATGTATCGCAAATTTGTTATACTTTTGAGCATTGTGCTCAATTGGTCCGCAGTAACATGAACATCAATTTTCGTAAAAATGAGATAATTTTATTAAATACCCCGGCTTGTTACAGACTTTCAGTAATCCCCCAAATTCCCCCAATTTGTTTTTTTTCCTTCCATAATTCCCCCAAATGTCCCTCCATAGCTATAAAAAAAACCCCAAATTTGGGGGGATTCCCCCCAATCTGGCATCAGTGGACCACAGACCAAATAGATACCTCACGTACGTCAGTCATAGACTAAAAAAAAGGATAGATGATTTTGATTGTTTCACGAAACTTAAAGATCTCAACTCAATCGTAATACAGATAATCAATGTTGGACTTTTGAGGGCTCCAACAACCCGTAACGACTGTCATTAGATATTCGTATGGCAGCCGGGACCGACGGCTTAACGTGCTTTCCGAGGCACGACCAGACCAGTGCAAAAACCCATATTCATGCATACAAATAATTGCATTGAGCGAGGATCGAACCCGCGACCTCCTGCGCAGCAGTCGTGTTCACTACCGCTTCGTCACGAAGGCTGTCTGCCATAATTATATGTATATTGGATTATATTATGATTTGGGTACTAAAATGAAACGAATATTTTAATACATACATTTATTTATTCCAAAGGAGTACACCCCAAATCAATATCCGAATCACTTTCAGAATCGCTAGAGCAATCTTGTAAACTTATAATGAACTCTATATTTGTGAATGATATATTATCAAATCGAACGTCCCGCTCCAAATCTTCTTCCATTAATTTTCTGCATATGGTAACTACCTTTTTCCAATCTTCTACAGATACATTTTCAACCGCAGTGTTTAGTAACTGCAACATTTTATTTGCCGTGAAAGGCGGTGTTGTGTTATGTCTAGCAGCGTAACCTTGAAAGAAAAACATATTTTAATATCATAAATTATACAGGAGTTAATACATAAAGAATCTGTCTAACTGAAATTCGAGCAAACAAACCTTTTACTTGGGCCCAGATAAGCTCGATCGGATTATACTGGCAGTGACATGGAGGCAGTCTTATGACGTTATGACCCTTATGATTCTACCCTACGTTATGATTCAATAATGTTATTATTTTAAATTAAATGATAAATTAATTTTGAATTAAGTTTTATACAAAATATCGATAGTTTATAGTCTGTGGTCACGATGATTCATCGCTCATCACTATAATTAGCTCAGCATGCCCATAAAGTATGACATTGACTGTTACGTTTGTCCGTACTGTTAAATTCAGAACTTCATAGGCGCGGTTTTACTGACAGCTGTCCCAGAGATCAAGCTATGTTTTTTTCTAGTATAATGTCGTATTTATTTTGGGGTACGAAATCCAAGTGGTTTGGGTTCCTTATCTTCTTGTCATCTAGATAGAGACAACAACGCATTAGGTTAGGTACCTACTGGATTGATTGAATGCATAGGACAGTCAGTCCGTTTGACCATTTGTTAAATTTAGCGAGTTAATACAACTTGAATGTGAACCTTATCGAAAATAAATGAATTTGTATTCGTAATACGAAATTGGCCGTGTGGTCCCTGCTTAATAATAGGGCCACCCCTTCTCATCCCGCGGGAGCCATGTAAGCCGGCAAACGGAGTTGTTCCAGGGAATGGGCAGCAGCATTCTTCTGTGTACTAATCACCAACCACTGCGATCACCAAGCCGTCTGCCAAGCGTGGTGATTATGGCAAAACTCCCCCTATGACAGACACGGCGGAGCAGGGGTGCTAAGAATCCCCGGCAGCGATCCAGCTACCACCACCGACGACTGGACCTGGCAACGTACAACACACGAATGCTCAGGGCTGACGAGAAGATTGTCGAGCTGGAAGAAGAACTGAGCAAGCTACGTTGGGACATCCTAGGATTGTCGGAAGTCCGAAGACAGGGTCAGGACACGATGATCCTTAACTCCGGTAACTTGCTCTTCTACCGGGAGGGATATAAACTATCACATGGTGGTGTCGGGTTTCTCGTCCGCAAGTCCCTCGTTAACAACGTGACAAAAGTCGACAGTGTGTCGAACAAGGTAGCACACCTTATACTCAGAATTACCGAAAGGTATTCGTTGAAGGTCATACAGGTATATGCGCCGACCTCGACACACCCAGACGATGAAGTGGAAGCCATGTATGAGATCTCCGAGGCCATACATACTTCCAAGTCTCATTTCACGGTTGTAATGGGGGACTTCAACGCAAAGCTAGGCACAATTCCTTCTATGAGAAGCGGCCAGCCAGAAAGTGAACGTGGATAAGCCCCGACGGTTTCACTAGAAATGAGATAGACTTCATTATGACGACCAAGAAGCAAATATTTGATGATGTCTCCGTGATCAGCAGGGTAAAAACCGGGAGCGATCACCGCATTGTTAGAGGCACATTGAATATCGATGTTAAGCTTGAAAGGGCACGTCTGATGAAGTCTGCGCTCCGTCCAAATCCAAAACCCCGAGAGCTTTCAACTAGAACTGCACAATCACTTCCAGTGCCTAGCCAGTTGCAATGACGAGATAAACAACGGGTTGGTGGAAACTGTCCAAGCGGTGGGATCTAAGTTCTTTAAGGCCCCCCGCCGAACTAAGCACCAGAAACTCTCAGATGAAACAATTAAGCTAATGGAGGACCGGGATGAAATGAGATTGCAGTCTTCAGCTGATATGTCGGCCTACGGCGTGCTTAATAGACGAATCTCGAAATTTATGCGACACGATCTGCGTATCTTTAATACATCTCGTATTAAGGTCGCAATAGAAAGGAACAAAGGTTCAAAAGTGTTTGCAAAGCATTCGTCTATAGGGCAAAGCCAAATGACTAAGCTGAAGACCGACAGCGGCAATATCATTTCGTCGAAACCGGAGATTCTGAGAGAGGTCGAAAAGTTCTATGGACAGATGTACACCTCAACACAAAACCCCGTTGGTCAGTTGGCTCAGGACACCAGAGCCAAACTAACCCGACACTATACCGAGGACATCCCGGACATCAGCCTGTACGAGATTAGGATCGCTCTGAAACAGCTTAAAAACAACAAGGCACCAGGTGAGGATGGAGTTACGACAGAACTTCTGAGAGCGGGTGGAAAACCGGTACTTCAAGTCCTCCAGAAGTTACCTATTTAACTCCGTCGTCCTTGAAGGAACCACGCCAAAAGCGTGGGATAAGAGCGTGAATAGAATAATAATTTATTTGGTACACACAAAATGACACATGAAATAATTTAAAGGAACAGTAGATACAATTGAATCCAATAAAACAAGTTCGACTCATGTGTCTGCGTACCAAAATGGCGTTCAGCTCAGCATAATGTTGGATGTTAAGGACCCGACGCTGATTTTCAGCTTAAACCAGAAGTAATAGGTAGTGCAGCAACTACGTAGGAAAATAAAACAATAAAGAAGTGATTAAATAAAAGGTGTGTAGAGTTTTGTTTAAATGTAAATATAAATCGAGTTATTGGATGACTAGCGTGGTGGTGCTTTTCTTTAAATAAGGTGATAAAACCTTATTAAAGAACTACAGGCCTATCTCGCTCTTGAGCCACGTTTACAAGCTGTTTTCGAGAGTGATTACGAACCGTCTCGCACGCAGGTTCGATGACTTCCAGCCTCCCGAACAAGCCGGTTTCCGAAAAGGCTTTAGTACCATAGACCACTTCCACACGCTACGCCAGATTATACAGAAGACCGAGGAGTATAATCGGCCGTTATGTCTAGCGTTTGTGGACTATGAAAAAGCCTTCGATTCAATCGAGACCTGGGCGGTACTGCAGTCTCTTCAGCGATGCCAAATCGACTATAGGTATATCGAAGTGTTTGTATAGTAACGCCACTATGTCAGTCCGTCTACAGGACCAGAGTACGGAACCAATCCAATTGCAGAGAGGTGTGAGACAGGGAGACGTAATTTCTCCGAAACTGTTCACGAACGCATTGGAGGACGTTTTCAAACTCTTGGTCTGGGACAGACTTGGCATCAAGATCAATGGCGAATACATCACTCACCTTCGTTTTGCCGATGATATAGTCATTATGGCCGAATCGCTCGAGGAACTCGGTACCATGCTCAACGACCTCAGTAGGGTCTCCCAACAGGTGGGTCTTAAAATGAACATGGATAAGACGAAATTCATGTCAAATATCCATGTTGCACCCGTACCGGAAGTTGTTGGGGCCGATACTCTCGAAGTTGTCGACGAATATGTACCTATACCTAGAACAAACTGTCCAATTAGGTAAGTCCAACTTCGACAAAGAGGTCGCACGAAGAATCCAACTCGGCTGGGCAGCGTTCGGGAAACTTCGCGATATCTTCTCGTCCAAAATTCCCCAGAGCTTGAAGACTAAAGTCTTCAACCGGTGTGTGTTGCCACTGGCAACATAGAAGTCTTTAGGTGGTTGAAGACTTTAGTATGGCAATTTGCCAGTGATGACCTATGGCACTGAAACGTGGTCCTTTACTCATGGCCTCATGACCAAGCTCAAGGTCGCTCAACGAGCTATGGAGAGGGCTATGCTCGGGGTTTCTTTGCGTGACAAAATCCGCAATGAGGAAATCCGCAGAAGAACTAAAGTTGCCGACATAGCTCTCAAAATTAGCAAGTTGAAGTGGCAAGGGGCAGGCCACATCGCTCGTAGAACCGATAACCGTTGGGGAAGAAAGGTTCTCGAGTGGAGACTACGGACTGGAAGACGCAGCGTAGGCCGGCCCCCCACAAGGTGGACCGACGATCTAGTAAGAATCGCGGGGAGCCGTTGGGCGCAAACGGCTACCAACCGCTCATTGTGGCGATCTAAGGGGGAGGCCTATTTTCAGCAGTGGACGTCTACCGGCTGATGATGATGATGATTAATACGAAATTGACTGGGTGTAAAGATTATAAATAAAATGTAACATTTATTTGCCTAAATAATAAAGTATAACTTAACAACAGAAATTACACATGAGTAAAGTCTTTACATTCTTAGTTTGATTACACTTTTTTTTTATCTTCAACCCATACACCATTACCAGTGAAATAATGTTTCTTCTCAAGTGCATAGAGTACTAAACTGAGTTTTTGTGAGTTATTTATCTGATTCATGTCAATGTTTTCATAAAAATTTGGAACTTGGCTCTGCATTTCACAATTTTTAAACAATGTTAGCATTTCTTTTATTTTATTCCATGGATATAATAAAATAGGGCAGTTCTCGTAAATATCCTCAGGAGTAAATTCACTAGATAATTTTTGGTGGACATATTTAACATGCACTAAAGGTATGTTTATCCAGAATGGATGCCTTTTTACTACATGCCGAATTTCATTACTTTTGTATTTCTTACCCAACACTTGAGATATACAGAAAACTAAATCTTTCCCTTTCCCAAGCCTATCTCCGGGTGCCTTTTCAAATGTTTCGTAATGAGACGAGCTGCCTGAAAGAATGTTTAAACTGAGGCATCTCTTGTTAGTACTGTACAATTTTTGTAGCCTCTTTATAGCTGTGTTATTATAATGAATCATTTTCAAAAATCTTGGGTGGTGGTAGAATGTATTGAACTCTGGTATACTCTTAGCCTTCTCAAGTCTATCCCTGACAGTTTTGCTGCTCAAAGTGTAAATGTCGAAACACCGTCTCTGTGCTTGGTCACTGATATTATATTCTTTAAGAATATTTCTGATTTCAACCAGGTTATCAAAATTTTTCATAGCAATTTTGGGATGCAATCTTATGACCTCTTTGATATCTATCCCACCAATATACCGAAATTTAAATATTATATTTTTTAGATTGTCAGGATCTGCGTGAACTAAATACATGTTTGTCTTAATTTTAGATAAGGGCATCATGATTTGTGACTGTAGTATCGTGAGGCTTTCATTGATGACTCCAAGTGGTCGGTGTTTCACTGTTGGGTATGTTTCTATACTTCTGTAAAATTCTTCACAAGTTACATCCAATAGTAACTCCAAATAGCGCTGTATGATTCTAAGGCGTATTGTGAAGAGACTTAATTCATTTACATCTTCCCAGATATAACTAGTTAGTGAGGTTGGCCACTGTGTCATATAGGTAGCTAATCTATTTTCTATGTTCACATTTGTTGGAATTAGTCCAGATTTTCTCAAATCACTGATTCGTTTTTGCTTTACTATTCTCAAGTAAGATTTTATTAAATCTGGGGATATGTTACTTACGCCACATTCAGTCAGCACTTGAAATCTATATTTTAATGTGACTGGTAATATACCAAACAGCTGCGGCTCTTCAATCAAAACTTCTTTTGCAAATCCTAGTTCATAAACTGTTTGTACTACTTTTCTTATATGATTTTCTTCCAATTTTTTGATGACTGGATGTTTTATGATCAGGCGAAGAGCAACATTTTCAGAAATATTTAGATATTTACACAAATTGATCACGGTGTTTTCATCTTGGCGTAGATTCGAAAATGCATTTCTACAGAAAGGGCGCGGCCGCCAGTGATCCACCAGTCTTAGTAAGCGGCATCTTTGAATATTCATAATACTAAATTCCTATAGTAAATTACACTAAATAGAATAGCAAGAAAGAAAATTATTTGTTTGTTTACATTTTTTGAGTTTCATAACCTCAATCAAACTTCATTCAATCAAGAAAGGAAATGAGACAATCAATGAATGAATGAATGACTTTTTTTAGTTGACAGTGACATCTGTGACATCACGTCACGATTTGGAGTTTTGATGTGAGAAGTTACATCTAAGTGGTCTGTGGTGAGAAGTTGAGAACTTGAGTGAGACAGAAGAGAACGGTTGACTGATTTGATTTGATTTTGTCTATTTTTGGGCGTTGTATTGTATTTTTATTTACTGAGTCTCTCGTACAAATTTCTGCCGGTTTACTATGGCGAAATCTAAAACAGGCTGGTTTGCCCTTGGATTTTTTGCAGTTGCTTCATTATTCACTGTGATTTCATTTGTGAGTCCTTACTGGTTGGTAACGGATGGCAAGCTGAAAGATCCAAAATTTGTAAGAATAGGTGGGTTAATTCACATTTTACAAGAACCTGGCGCCTGCAGCAATTCTCAAATAATGTGAACATATTTTTCTTGCAGGATTATGGCAAGTTTGTTTCAACAAATTCGAAGAAATTCATCACTGGTATGATACTGTTTTCACTGGCTGCTGGTGGATATTTGAAGAAGAGTATTACATTATACACGACATCTTACTACCTGGATTCTTTGTGGCCACACAGTTTTTCTTCACAATATCGATGTGCTGTGTTTTAGCATCTATGTTCTTGTCATTTGTTTACTTGAAGAAAGACAGAGATGATGACAAATATCTTACTTTGCTGGTCACACTGGGAACTGTTCTGGTTATTGGGGGTTTGTATTATTTATTACCTGTACACAATATGTACTCTAAATAAAAATCTAATCCTAAATAAAAACTATGATTTTTTTCAGGATTTGCTGGCCTCATATCAGTCATAACATTTGGAGCAAGAGGTGATGGGCGTGACTGGATGCCGAATTGGGAACATAATGACCTAGGATGGGCTTATGCCCTTGGTGTAATAGGAGTGATTTTCCTATTTCCTGCTGGAATACTCTTTTTGGTTGAAGCTAGGGTGCACAAATACAAGAGACTGCATGAGATGCAGAGCCGTGATCCCTCCTCTTACACAATGCACGAGAGGAAAGTAGGGTATTCAGGAGGTCACACTGATATTTAAATTAGGACAATTTGACTTAAGTCATGTTTATTATTTACAAACTCTTAAAACACTAATCCGTCCTCGGAGAATTTCAATTTATAATTTTATACACAAGCCTACATTTTGCATGTATTTTTGCCACAACAACATTGTCAAAACTACCAGCAAATGATAGGCGAAAAAATTAAATTTACAAAAGCTAGAAACAATAGGTATGTAAGTAATGTATTAGCTTAAGGTGTTTTATTAGTATAATAATCAAACATATAAACTCCGTCCACACAATTATTATATTATATTAAGAATCTTATTAATTTTTACATTGTTTACAAGTATTTATACACTCTTGTTTGTGCATTTTTAAACCTTACACCTATGTTCTGTTAGATTTAAGTTGAACTTGATTGTTAGCTATGTAAGTACTTAAAACGTGTGACATGAGCCTATGCATTTTTACAATTAATTTTAATAAAAAATATATGTTACTAATGTTAAGTCTGTTTTAAATGTTACATACAACATACTCTGCTTCATTTATTGAAATCTTAGCAGCACTCAGATCAAAAGGCACGGTGTTTTTACAGAGCAATGCGTATTTGGCTGACTGGAAGCCAATATGTACATTTTGCGATTCCTTGTAATGTGAGAGCATCCCACTAATAAACCCACTGGTGAAGCAGTCACCAGCACCTGATACATTCTCCACATTTCCTATAGTTTTTACAGAATATAATTTTGCTAGCGGAGAACCATTTCTTGAATTCTTGATTGTAACAACGCCTTGGTCTCCAAGTGTAACAACAATAAAATCTACTGCTTTGGAGGCAATCTTAGCCAACTTCAATACTTCATTTAAATCATTGGTTTTATCAATAGCCATATTAGGCTCAATGAAATCAACCATAGCTCTTAGTTCATTTAGATTTGGAGAGCTGTAGGTTAAATTTCGATTGAATTGGAATGGTTTAGCTGCCTTTCTTCTGTCTGTAGGCTCGAAGAAAACTGAAAAAAAAAGAAATTTAGGCTTTGTTGTATTGGATCTAGATTCCATTTATTTATATCCTTATGCATTAGTTTTCTGTATATATATATATATTTGCTATAACGGGCTTTACTCTCTAAATCATATTTAGCCACTAAATATGTTAAGGCATCGCATCGTTGCGCAAGTGGCCTTAGTATGTCTAAATAGCATCATACATATTAGTCTGCTAAATAAGCAAACTAAAGCGACGTGTAGAGCCCGCCTATTGGCGGGTTACTATATCCGCCGGTAACCTACTACGACTCGCATCTCCTTAAAAAAAGTGTCAAACTTTTGACACGTTTTCAGGGAGAAACGAGTCGTAGCTGGTTACCGATGGTTAAAGGAACCCGCCATATATGTGTCTCCAGCCCCACCCCACTTTTCAGATGTAACCTGCCCCCCCCCAAACATAACCCACCCAGCAGAAGTTTTACTTCAGTTGTGTGGTCTAAATCACACTTGTTTTTTTTTAAATAAAACTTATTTACGCACGCTTGACTTGGGGAGTAAGCTGGTGAATGCGTTACGATAAGTGCGAACGGAAGTTGAGAGGGAGATATAAGTTAGTGCAGATAGAAAGAGAGAGAGAGAGAGTTATGTTTCGTATATTTTTAAAAGTTATTGTGCGAGTGCAAGTTGCGTCTGTCCAGAATGAACATAGATTGATCGACAAATGTAATTGGTTGTGTAGTTGTGTGTGGACAATTTTATAAATTATCTCGGTACCTACATAATTTGAAAAAGAAGTTTTACTTTAGTCGTGTGAGCACACTCGTTTTTTTTTGTTATTATGCTATAAAGTGAATAAAAAAAACTACTCGATGATCTCGTGGTGCAGTGGGCGAATAGCCGGCTGAGACGCAGGAGGTTCGGTTCGATTCCCGCCGCGGAACAAATGTTTGCATGATCTACAGATATTTGTTCCGGGTCTGGATGTTTCTCTATTATATTATAAATATGTATTTACAAAAAACAATGTATATAAGTATTCTATCAGTTATCGATTCCCATAGTACAGCTAGCTAGCAGTAACAGTAAGCTCTGCTTAGTTTGGGGCTAGATAGCGCTGTGTGAAATGTCCAGCAATATTTGTTTTTATTTATTTTATTTTTATCGAGTTTGAAAAACCTTTTCCTATCAGATACCGAACCAAATATTTCTATGAAATAAACAAAATTAATTTATCTGTTGCCATATTTAAAGGCCATGTGTATACGAATTAATGCGATACAGGTACCTATAGGTAGGAATTAGAAAGGAATGTTATCTGGGGACTACGCCCTTGCGTCCGTTCCTTTCCGTCAAATCAAAAGAAATTGAGTCATTCATTCATTCATTCAACAAACAATTCATCCGTCCGAATCAGTATTGCCAGATATACAAATTAAATCGTATTCGTACGATTTTTTGTCCTTTTTACTAATGTGCGATATCGTATGAACGAAATCGTACGTGATTGTATGATTTTTAAGATTTTTAAATCCGTACTTTAACGCCGCAACAAACTCAAACAAACAAAACAAACTGTTTTGGACCAAAAATGTTTTGTAAAACATCAATTGTAAAACAAACATGAAATTATAAATATCTATGACTATAAAGGGCTATGACTCAGTTCAAGCTCCTGTTTGTGGCTACTATTCAATTCAATTCAATTTATTTCAGACTAGCACTAACATACAAGGCCTAGTCCATATTACATACAATACAACAATATACAAATAAACAATGATATAAACAAATAACATAAAATAGGTACACATACAATAACAGACAGGATCATTTGACTCCTGAGACACTAGACCTGCACAGTGTGCACTTTCCTCCAGTGTTCCATGAAGGAACAGTCAAAGTCTAGCCTCCCTGCAATGACACGCCATTCTCTTGCGCAGTATTGCTGAGAACCCGTCTACTCGCGCTTCCACGAAAATTCCCGATGCGCTACAGAAGCGCGGCAGCCCCAACAACGCAAACTATCACTAGGGAGTATCACAATTCAGCCAATGCCAATGTCATGATATTTTCATAAACTTATTAAGATATAATACCTAGTAGTAACTTCTACCTACATCAATATTAAGACCGGTATCCGGCCACATACTAAAAGGATGCTAACGCATTATCCAGCTAATAGTGAAAACTAAATGGTATTATTACTATCAAACAAAACAGCATGTTAAAACGTTTCGGGTGCTGTGAAAATTATGAACCAGCATCCGAAACACATAATTTGATTAATAGTAAAAAATAGTATAAAGACGTAAGTTAATAATTAGTGACCTTTAAGATTTAACATAATAAAAAAACGACCACACGACTGAAGTAAAACTTCTTTTTCAAAATATTAATTTCTAAAATTGTTCAAGAACGAAATGAAATTACGAAAAATAATCAAACGAACTACAGACAGAGATATATAATATATGTTTTCTTGTTATTCTTCTACCTAAGGAGTACGATTTTGTTTACATTTACATTTTTACATACGATCGCTCATTAATAACATGGCATCACTGGCATCGGTCCGAATTACCTACCCGATTTTGTGTTCTTGTCTTGTCAGTATTTGATATCTTGCAAACAAGTGTGTTTTGTTGGTTTTTAAATGTATGTTGGTTTAGATTTTCATAATTTTCTTTACTGCTGCAAATAGTGCTATAAAAGAACCAGTGAATACATTCAATTTATGTGAGAGATCTCAGTTTTGCGTGGTAAGTTTGTAGACGTCGTTATTTTTCATTTGCATTTCATAAACAATTACTACATAATTTTTAATGTTTGCGATGAATAGTCACATCTTAGTTTATGATTTTATCGATATGTTTATTTATTCAGTTATCCACTCACCGTTAACGTTAGTACTTTGTGGAACACACCTTGGTGCCTCATGGTTTAATGGACTAGCTAAGTACCAAGCCTACATTTGATTGGTTTCTCTTTACACACCCGAGTCTTGCAATACCTACATAATTATGGTGAATCATAGTTTGGTCAAAACACAATCTTCAGCAGCACCACAATTACTTATTAACTGTATTGGCTAAAAACTATAAAATAAATTCATGAAATATGTACCTACACCTACCAATATTCACCTACTGTATTATTTTAATTACTTATTTAGTAGATATATTATTCATTTATTTTAGTGCCAGTGATGCCTGCAGTTATTTTAGATACTTCCAGTTATTCCTGGTTACTTTATTTTTTGGGAAACACTTTATCTGCAGCTTGATACAAAATAATGCATGACAATAATTTTGTCTGCAGCATAACTTTGAAAAATTAATCTGCCTGGGACCAGGTACTTATCTCGAAATCTGAATTGATGTATCTCTCTGTGTTTTGCAATAAATGGGTATATATGATATTGTTTAATCATGTTGAAAATCAGTTATGGCCTATTATACTTACCTGAATGTGTAAGCTTCATTCATTATATAGGTACTGTTCATTCATATACTGCATACTCAAATTACTCAATGTAAAATTATTGACAGTGTTGTTGAGTGTTTTGTCTATATATCAAAATGGAGTTTAACTCCCAAGGAGGTTAAACAAGGACAGCTGTACTAGATTTTTCTTTATTGATGTTGATGAATGATGCTTCCTGCGACTGTTGTCTGCTCGAGTTGATTACAGTGTATGTTTTTTGTGAGGAATAAAAAACGTTTTACTATACAAAAAGCAATTTTGGCAACTGCCACAGTGTGGTTTGATTTGTAAAGATTGTATTCTGTAACAGTCTTATATGATCTAACCATAATTAACTGCAAAGTTAAAGTCCTATTCAGTTTAAATTTTATTGTTGGTGTTGAGGCTACTATTAAAACTGTAGGAAAATGTTCTAAGGACCTCAATTTTTGTCAGTAACCAATTATAAAGCACAGTTTTTTATAATCTAATTTTATACCTACTAACCCTGTTAAGGTCAACCATTATTAATATATTTTTTTTATATTATCCTTTATCATTCCACTGCTGGGCAATGGTCACTCCTATTATTTTTTACTATTTTCTTTCGCTTGCCATACATATGCCTTGCCACTATTACATATCCCACTTGCCATACATATCCCTTGCCATATACCTACATATAATTCTTAATAAAAAATATATATAAATGCAGCTCTTTTTGCCAATTTCTAGGGGCTTTTCGTAAACCAACAAAAAGTAAAAAAAAACATAAATGCAAAACATTGACGTTTAAAATTTCTAAAACCCTTACTATTGAAAGCGGTACGTAGGGCTCTTATAACATTGGACACACGAAAGTCGAGCGGGCCAGATGGTATCCCTGCAGTGGTTCTCAAGACTCGTGCTCCGGAACTGACCCCAGTGCTAACAGAATTATTCTCCCTCTCTCTCAACACCGGCATAGTGCCTTCATCTTGGAAGGTAGCCTTGGTCCACCCCATCCCAAAAAAGGGCGACCGAACGTATCCGGCAAATTATCGACCTATCGCTATCACTTCGCTTCTGTCTAAGGTAATGGAACGAGTGTTGAACATTCAACTTCTCAGGCACCTGGATGAGCACCTGCTGATCAGTGACCGTCAATACGGTTTTCGCCATGGCAGATCAGCTGGTGACCTCCTAGTTTACCTTACTCACCGATGGGCAGAATTCATTGAAAGTCGCGGCGAAGCATTGGTGGTAAGTCTCGACATTGCCAAAGTATTTGACCGGGTCTGGCATAAAGCGCTCCTTTCCAAGCTCCCATCATATGGCCTACCCGCGGGGCTATGCAATTGGATCGCTGGCTTCTTGTCTGACCGGAACATCAAGGTCGTCGTCGATGGAGCTTGTTCCGAGATCGTGGCAATTAATGCGGGCGTGCCCCAAGGCTCCGTGCTATCGCCAACACTATTCATTCTCCACATCAACGATTTACTGAAAATCTGTAACTGGCACTGCTACGCAGATGATAGTACTGGCGATGCTAGTTATACGGGCCGTGCAGGTGCCTCTCGGGAAGCTATGGAAGAGGGATGCAATATAATTGTGTCTGAGGTTGAACGCTCATTGGAACGAGTCTCAGAATGGGGATGACTAAATTTAGTCCAATTTAACCCCACAAAAACTCAAGTCTGTGCGTTCACCTTTAAAAAAGCCCCCTTTTTGACAGCTCCTTTATTCCAGGACATTCGCCTCAGCATGGCCAACACTCTCTCAATCCTGGGCGTTGACATCTCTAGCGAAGTGCAGTTTAGGGGTCACTTGGAAAGCAAAGCTTCTCTTGCCTCCAAGAAACTCGGTGTACTAAACCGATCAAAGCGGTACTTTACGGCGGGGCAGCGTGTTGTGCTCTACAAAGCGCAAATCCGGCCCCACATGGAGTACTGTTCTCACATCTGGAACGGTGCACCGAAATACCAACTGCAGCCCCTAGACTCCTTGCAACGCAGAGCCGTTCGTATTGTCGACGACCCAGTAGTATCTAAGGATCTAGAGCCCCTGAGTCTACGCCGTGACATCGGAGCGCTCAGCGTTTTCTATAAAATATATAACGGCGAATGTTCTGAAGAGCTGTTCAATTTGATTCCTGCTTCCCACTTCTACCATCGAACCTCCCGCAACCGGCAACGAGCTCACCCACATATTGTAGAAGCGTGGAAGTCTCACACGGTGCGTTTTACCCGGTCGTTTCTTTCACGCACCTGCAACATGTGGAATGACCTTCCTCCGGAGGTTTTTTCGGTGGGCTTCAAAATGAGCACCTTCAAGAGAGGTGTAAATAGGGTATTAAGTGCTAGGCAACGTGACTGCGGTACCTCGAGTGCTGCAGGAGTTTATAGGCGGCGGTGACAACTTAACATCAGGAGGCCCGTCAGCTTGTGTGTCTACAATTATAATATAAAAAAAAATTTGTAATGAATGGAACACCTGTGACAGACAGATACACAGAAATGAAAGGGTGAACTTCTAAGGGTACGCTTTTTAGGGTTCCGTACCCAAAGAGTAAAACTGGATCCTATTACTAAGACTGTCTGTCTGTCTGTCCGTCCGACTGCCACCAGGCTGTATCTCATGAACCGTGATAGTTAGACAGTTGAAATTTCACTGATTGTAGTTCTGTTGCCGCTATAACAACAAATACTAAAGAATAAAATAAATATTTAAGGGGGCACCCATACAACAAACGCGATTTTTTTGCTCGTTTTTGCTCGGCATTGATAACGGCAACAAGCTTGAAATATTCACAGAATATTTAGTTATAATATTCACTTTAAAATAAATAATTAAACTAAAATAAAACATATTTAAGTGGGGCTCCCAAACAACAGACATGATTTTTTTGTCCTTTTTTATAGGTACGGAACACTTCGTGCGCGAGTCCGACTCGCACTTGGCCGGTTTTTTCCTTTTGAAATTTAGAGGTAACTTTTACCTAGGTAACTAATAAACATGTTATAATAGAAACTCTTTTTTGGAGGTAGAAATTGCAGTTAATCTGAATTTCAGACTTTTCCCAATGTACTGAGGATTACTGGTGTAGGAATCTTAATCTATTTTCCTTTCATCCAAATTGGTATACCTTCGCGCGCAGTTTCGTCCGTTTACCAAATGTTTCTCATATCCAGTCATCCACACACTATTTGTAACTTCGTAGAGCGCAAATACCTCTGCCTAGGTCTTATAAATGCATTATATTGGTTCTTTGTTAAACGTCAGATCATAACTTGACTCATCCTTTTAATTATTATCATAGGTTCCAAAAATTATAATCACTCTTAAAATACCCAATGTCCAAACTTTCCCACGGTACTTAAATGCATGTGAACATTTTGGCATTGTGTTTCTGGGTGAATGTTGTGTTACGCACAAAACGAATACAATTCTGTTTGTGTTGCGAAACATTTCACATGGCTACTCCTTGACTATTCATCTCAAGTGCAACCTTGTAGCTCTGTGTTAACCATCATACCCTTCTACAGCTTTGTTTTATTTACCCGCTAGCTGTATTAGGTATCTACGTACGAATATTGTCTTTGTCTTTGCTCTAATTAACGTTGAATGCTACGCACAATAAGGTGATTTGTCCCTTTTGGCTGCGATCGTAACTGAGTTCGTAAACCATTTTTTTTATGGATCTTTTCTGGCGTCTCGTATATACGATTGTTTTTTCAGAGACAATGAAGAATAGAAGCTTAGCCGGTAATTGTGGCATTGGGGTATTTGTCATTGCCCTTGTTACCGTGGCATTGGCATTCGGCACACCTAGCTGGTTGGTCAGCGACTCAAGAATACGTGGAGCTAGACTCGACAGGTATAATAACTGCAATTAATGATTCATTCATGTGTACGCCTTAGTATTATTTCTTAATAATGTTTGAAACTTTTAGATTAGGTTTATGGAGCCATTGCTTCAGATCGCTTCCGGATCCATTAGATCAGTATCAGAGACGCTTCTTCGTGGGATGTCGTTGGGTATACGACCCCTTCACGACTGGATACGATAAGATTCGTGGATATCTATTACCTGGTCAGTAGTGTTAAGGAATTATGATTACTAGAGTACATACCTATTCAACAGCTTAACCATGACGATTTTTTTTCAGGTTTTATGATAGCGACTCAATTCTTTTTCACGTTGTGCCTTATTGGTGTTCTGATATCGACAGTATTGGTACTAATATTCTTCCTTTGCTGTGGGCCAGATCAAAGTCGATATGGAACATTGATCAAAAGTATTGGATTCATTATGCTGGGTTCAGGTAATATTTTATTTAACTATTTTAAAATGATTTTTTACATAACCTGCTCGACAATGTCAAATTATATGTCATGTAAACCTCACCGAAAACAGGTGATTAAATCCCTACTGCTGAGCCGGGAGTAATGTTGTCCTGAATTTCATTATGCCCGATTTGAACCAAAGAAACTCACACAAAAAGAACTTATTCGTAAGTCGAACTAATCTCTGCACAGAATGTACCAACCTAGATTTGATTTTTATTGTCTCGCAGAAAGTGTTAAAAGTATAGTATTCTCCTTGTGGATAAAGCTGTCTGCATCTTGGGTGTGCTTTTATCCCACTCTTTGCACTCAGGATTCTAGTAACTCCCTGGCTCCGCTCGTGAGTTAACTCTAGACTCCTTCGTTACGTTCGGGATTCAATATAGCGCCCATGATGCAAGACACTGCTTTATCCCCTCGTATAATAATCTACTATTAATGAGGTGTATTGTTTGTTTACAGGGATATGTGGAGTTATTGCTGTAATAGTGTTCGCTTGTTTTGGAAACACAGATGGATGGATGCCAGACCATCCCAACAATTACCTTGGTAATTTGTTATACATTTAATTTATTTTTCTGTAATTTGCTAGCAAATGCTAATGTGTTCATTTCATTTTAGGTTGGTCCTTCGGTCTAGGAGTCGTTGGATCAGTCGCTTGTCTCGTGGCATCAGCTCTCTTCTTAACGGAAACAAACATTCAACTTAAAAAACGCAACAAACTAAAGGAATCTCAAGCTCGTTTTGAAATGGAATATGAGTCGAAAGCGTAAGAGAGCGCCTCACATACACACCCTTTCAGAGTTACAGTATTGTTTTTGACCAATGAATATGTGACTATTCAAATTCTTTATACCAAACGTCACAATAACCTTGTAAAAATCCTCTAAAACCTACCCTTCGGTCTACGGTAAACCACACTTAGCTAAAGTAACAGTAGTTCAAATATTTCCCTATAAATGGACACATTTAATTTGAATTATATTCTCAATAATAGCAATCCCTTCTCAATAGGTTTTCAACGTTCATGTTAAGGAATCCTTGAAAGATTGTCCCGTACACCTTTCCATCCGTCCATCTCAGTAGTTTTTATAAAGGATGTGCCTATTTGTAGGCTGTTTACTTTCATGTTAAGTACCTATTTAATCTTCTTTTGTTTATTGTCTTTTCCATCTTTCGATAATTTTTGTATACTTACTACCTAATCTAGGGTTGCCAACCGTCCTGTTTTCCCAGGACATGTCCTACTTTTTGGGGTGTCCTGGGCTGTCCTGGATAGTTTTTAAGTAGCGTTCTGGGTTTTTAACGGGTCCAGTGTAATTCAGGCGCGACTACGTCTCCAATTGTTTTGTCACTGAGCCCGCGCCTCGCGTGTGAAGATCGTTGACACTTTTTAAAACAAAGAAGCAATGTGGAAAGCTTTGTGTACCTTTTATACCGACTTCAAAAAAAGGAGGAGGTTCTCAATTCGTTGGAATCTTTTTTTTTATTTCCCCGATTACTCGAAGACGCCGGGACCGATTCGAGAAATTCTTTTTTAGTTAAAAGGTTATACTATCCTGGTAGTCCCATTGGCACCAAGTCAGGGTCTGATTATGGCATCCATAAAAATCGAGTGCAACACTCAAATTTTATAGGGACGAAATTCGGTTTTATTTTTGTTATTGTTAAAAAGTTACGTGTCTATAAAAACACTATTCAAGTACATATTTATATCTGGTACTGATCATCTGATATTGCTGAGCTGATGATGGAAAATATAACTCCTTGTTTGATTGAAAGAATATACTTTCAGATTAGTCTAATAGAAATTTCATCAAAATCGGTTAAGTTGTATGGTTTTTGCTGTTATCTGAAGTCGGTTATATTTTTGTTAAAAAAGTTACTTGTCCAATAAAAGCTTATACGAGCTCTTATGAGGATTCCAAACACCATCATGTGTCCTGGTTATAAACCGAAATGTCCTGGTAATTCTACCTTCAAGTCCTTGATTTCAAAATGTGGAGATGGCAACCCTAACCTAATCAAATACAGTAAGGTAAAGTTTTAGTGTGTTTTTTTTTAATTTTTACCTTTATAAGACATGCACTTAATAGGTATAATACCTGTTCCACAAAACAACGAAGCAACCTTTTTTTGTATTTACGCATGTTTGAGTGAAAATATCCGTAGTAATTAAGTTCGAAAGCTACCTTCTTTAACCAATTGTGCCTATTATTGTACTGTTAAAATAAGCACTGAGAATACTTTTAAGGTTATAGATGTGTATAATGTATTGAATAGGTGATGCCAGATCATTTTAGTACTTTTTATTGTATGTCTACCTCCACCGTAAACAGAGTTATATTATATTAAAGATAAGTGCACTTGTATATCTGTAACGTATAAGTAACTTAGCCAAATTAGTGGGGCTATTATCAATTTAGAAGATGAAATGTTAAAATCGTCAGATTTTCTTCGGTTTTCGTTATTGAGCATTACAAACGAAAATATTACATTATGGACATGTACAAACGAAGAATAATAAAATACGTACACCATAAGCCGAAGAAACCGAAGAAACAAATCGTTCTTCGTTTTTTGACGTGTCGTTTACGTCTTCAAAATTAGACAAGGCTCGCACTCTATGGCGTCCGAAATTGTCAGGGACCGTTTTTTAACTGTCCCTGACCTTCCTGCATCGACTACACACGATCCGAGGCCATCCGACTCGGATGTTTACCTGGAATCAACCGGGATATGCTCCGGATTAGCAGGATCGGGGAGACCCGGATGTCATATAGTCCTAGCCTATGGGGGCAGATATATAACTGTACCTAGGAGTTAGGGACAGAGTTTCCGAATGGATTATCACGTAGATACTTTTATATTTTATAAATTTAGCTCGACGCAAATCACAGCCCGTGCTATTATTTAAATTACCTACATAAACAATATAAACATAAATCTGGGATAAAATGCATTTACACGTTTACATGGCACATAATTTCTTGCACAAGCAAGTAAATAATTAATCTGTAAAGTGAATATCTACCATAAGTACGAAATAATTTGATATTGAATTTTTCGCTTTATATTAATGCACATATAGCTTAATTTAAGTCTATACATTTCCGTCCAAACTTTTGCAAAGTTTAGGTTTAAACATTTCCGTCCAAACTATTATTAGGTATACTTATATAACTGCAATGTTTTGTAATAATTTTTTTGAATTGTTTTGTGTATTTTTTATTCTAATAAAGAATCTCTTAACTGCCGTCCATTAAGTTAGATCTTTTTTAATAAATGTACCTAATTTTTAAAGACTGTTTTTCTTGCTTCCTTTCACTGTGAGGGCGCGCGAACCACGCCTTTACATAAAAACAAGTGGGTAGATACAGATACAGATAGATACATAATGTGGCTAAATGTGTGTTGTGTCATTCATTATAGGTATTTGGACTCACGGAAGAATCTGAGTCTATAGGATTAGGGGTTACTTTAGGAATTAACCATTTTGTTTAACCCCCGACACCAAAAGATGGGTGTTTTAAGTTTTACGGACATGTCAGTCTGTCT
Organism: Philereme vetulata; assembly: GCA_918857605.2. Classification (NCBI taxonomy): domain Eukaryota; kingdom Metazoa; phylum Arthropoda; class Insecta; order Lepidoptera; family Geometridae; genus Philereme; species Philereme vetulata. The sequence goes on along the minus strand of OU975473.1, from coordinate 2,804,764 downwards.
GTAGCTTCGTAATTCCCAAACGGAACGACCGATTTGGAAGCGGTTTTTTTGGATAGAAAGCTTGTTTAGCTGGGTGGTTCTTGGCTATGTCCGTTGTTTTTCAGTAGATACAACACTTGGCATCGAAAACTTGGCGATCCAACCTTTGACTCACAAGATATATTAAAATTGTTGGCGACAACAAAAACCTTTTATCGCTAATTCTGGCGGGACCTTAGTATGGAAAACGATTAAAATTATACATAAGTAGGTAGCTTGCTTTGTTTAAAATGTCACACGATCCTGTTCCAGTCTGAACCATGTACGACCCACGGTCATAACTAGGTACATAACATAATATTGATGTCAGTGGCAGAAACAACAAAAAGTGAAAGATCACTATGATGATAGCTTGCTTCCTTCCTATTGCCCATAGATGGTGTGTTTCAAGTTTTTTTTACGAATGGACTAATCTCGATGTTGGCCTCTTGAGGCCGTTGCAGCTTAACCGAACTTTTGACGAGCGCAGATGGCGCTCAGCCCTGTAAGTTTTGATCAGGCAACTAGCGTAAGGGCACCGCTTGCTTAGGTACGAAGTACGAACCTCGGTTTGGGCCGTTGCCAGGGTGGGGATAGGAGAGAAACAGGTACATGTTTGTACCTCGTATAGGAGGCGACTGAAGGGACTCTCAACCTCGCCGGCGAGGTCGCTGTATCTGTGAAGTGTTTGCTCTGTCTCATGTAAATAACTCAGAAATCTCCTCCGCGTTAGCGGAGGTGATCTCGTCATCCGGATCTCCGAGAACGTTTCTCGGACGACGGAGGGTTTCATGTTTCAAGCTTTCAATCAGATCTAATAAAATTGGTTGGTCGTTGTCGTCTGCGACGGTTCAGTTCATTCAAGTTCAGTCGGTCAGTTCGTTCAATAAAAGTTAGTCAGTCGTAGGGATGGCACGTTTCACGAGTAGCATGGGAAAAATCATAACGTCTGTCTAATTATCAGAATTTGTCCGGAGTCACAAAAAACGGATTTAATCACAAAGCTATTTTATTATAAATACGAAAATAGCGATGTCCCTTTCTCTTTTTTATGGTTTCACGAATAAACGGCTGATCCTATCACACTTGTTATTTTCATTCGTATAACCTGCTAAAAATCATTTAAATGAAATCATTTTCGGTTTTCATCGTGTATCGGTCGCAATCATTTGGGTCTGCTACAAATTTCTTCAAAATACATCGGGTGTTTTCGTTCACAAGTGGAGTGACATACCAGTGATAAAAAAATAATCATGATCTTTATGATAAGAAAATTATTTAAAAATAGCAATCATTCCATGCCTATTTAGTCACAGTCAGCCGTGAGTTGCTCTGAAGTCGTGAGTCAGTCGAACGAACGAAAGTCAATCAAGCAAGGAAGTGAATGAATGAAGCAAGTAATTAAATATTAACAGTGTTGCCAAATTGAGGCTTTTCTCCCTAAATTTGGGGATAAGTTAGATGAAAATGGGTATTTTTAGGGGCCATATCTTTTTGCGGCATAGACTGGGGTAGGGGTACAATTTTTAGACGCATTTTTCAGGAGTTACCTTTTTTTAGAGAAATTTTCTAGGGGAAATTTTTTTGTAGCGGTTTTTGTAACGTAAATTAAAAAAAATCATTGATTGTATTGATTATTACATTTTATGAAGGTGTGTAATGTCATAGGAAAATATTCTCATGGTGATCTTGCGTTCATGTTAGGGGGAAAGAGGGGGATTTCGAGATGACGCTAGGGAGGGGGGGACGCTTAGTCGAGGTTGGCAACACTGAGTATTAGTGTCAGTTTATTTAAATACAAATTTGTCAGCAGTGTTGTCAACTTAGTGGATTTTCCACTAAATCTGGTAGTTTTGACTTACCTATCACCGGACAAATATGGGTTTTAGTGGCTAGTGGATTTATCTAGTGGAATTTAAGAATTTAATATTTATTTCTTTAACATTGGATCAACGATTATAAGATCCACTCGTATCGTTTTTGGAGTTTAATTTCGTCGTGCAGGCAGCACTGTTTCATTTAGTGAGTAAAATGGCCAAAAGGACGTGCATCAAGGCCAGAAACTGTTTAAAATATTGTCAATAAATTATTATCGGGGATTCCCCGTGTTCCCTTTCCCTCTCAAGTCTCAATTTTTGTTCACGCTCCGTGTGTTGGTGTTGGTGGTTTTGTTTCGTGTTTCCTCATTGATAACCATGCCAAAACTATAGTATACGCAATAGTTTCGGGATTCTTGGCTTCAGGACCCACAAGATTGGCTTCAAGTAATTGAAAGTACTGCTGGTCAAGTACCGAAATGCAAGCTTTGTGGGACGATTTTACGGAGTCATTATGGAGATTTAAAAACGCATGGGATGTAGAAGAAGCTTTAACTAAAAACAAAGTTGTAACCGGATGTTTGATAATTGCACACAAAATTAATATTTTTACCCAAAATGTCCGCGTCTTTTTGGATCCAAAATGCTATCTGGGATACCGATTTCAGAAACAAATACCTACTCGAAATGCAAGAAACGGGATTACCAACGGAAGAAAACGAAATAATGCGGACTCGGTGCATGCAATTTATAGTGAGTTTAATTGAAGAAATAAAAAATGGGCTCCTGGAAAATGTGGAATTAATGAAAAAAATGTGTCAAATCTATCTTAAAAACCTTGCTTTCTTATTTCTGGCAGAAAAGTTAGTGGAAAATTTAGCGATTTTTAAGATGGTGCGATTTTTTATAACAAGTTTTAGCTAACTCAACATTACAAACATGCAACAAACTTGTTGAATTGATCTATTGGAGTAAAACTTCTTTACGTATGCTTAACTTATAGTGGATTTCTGTTGGTTTTATACCGCATTTACACATTCGTGTTCGCCATTCGCCTCGTCATTCGACGAAACATTCGACAAAACGAGTGCCGTCGCGAACTACTGTTCACACATTCGCGGGGTGAATCATTTTCACATTCGCACACGAACATGGAGGACGTGAAAATAATGGCGGCATGCGCGCTACATCTACTGAGTTTATACAATTATTTAGATATCCTGCGTAAAAAAGAACCGTCGACGCAGACGATGGTGGATGATAGCGTGTCATCGCAATAGAACAATGTAAGTACCTATTAATTTCAAAATTATTAATAATAATAATAATATTGGGGACAAATCACACACGGTCATCTGGCCCCAAAATAGGATTCCCTGTGCTATGGGAACCAGAGACTGATATAAATACTTATATACGTCTAAATACATACATATATATATATATTAAACACCCAGACATACAGAGCAAACAAATCTGATCATCACACAAATGTTTGCCTGTAGTGGGGATCGAAGCCATAACCAAAATTTTGAGCAAAATTTTTATTTAATTACATATTATGGTATCTTCTACTATATTTTTTGATAATGTGTAAATGCGGTATTAGCGGTCGATTCTGGTGGGGAGGTTGACACTTCGTTGGCAACACTGACCTGACTGTCGGTCGGTCGGTTCAGTTCAGGTTCAGTATTTACTAACGAACAACGAACGGAATTTCGACGCGAAATATAAATAATTGCTAATAATATTTCTAATAATATTTAGTGTGAAACTATTGTAAGAAAGAACCACGAAGAATAAAAAAACAGCATCATGGCTGCTGCCAATAACGAGTATCCAAAGGCTTCAAGTAAGTAAACGGCACAATTCTGGGCACGCCCATTGCTTTTCAAGCGGTTTATTTCCTGTATTTTCATGTTAATTTCGGATTGAGCGTAGAAAGAAAGTAGCATATTATTTAACTCTCCCATTTACCTATTGCCAAATTCATGTTTGCAACATTAATATTTCATTTCGAATAATCACAGGTTTATAGAAATAAAACTATTTTAGTTACTTTGACGACATTTTTTGACTTGCGGGGTGTTATTTAACTACAATTATATTTTTTCGTAAACTAAGATATTGACGTATACGTTTCTTATTGTAAATAACTGTAATTTCAGATGCCACATTGATAGGTGCCAGCATTACCTATTTGGCTGGTTTATTCCTGCTGCTATCATTCGCCGGCCCTTATTGGATAGAGTCTTATCCAGAAATGTTTTCCTCCTTCAAACGAATGGGCCTGTGGGAGTACTGCTTTGACCGCTTCCGTTTCCCGGCTTATCAGTTTGATAAGTTGTTTGATGGGTGCCACTACATTTTTAGTAATGTAAGTTGACCTAATTTTGGTATCTTTACACTTACTCTGTTACATACCTACTATGTTAATAATCTGACATTATCCTTGGAATAGCCAAGGAAAAACATAAACTATTCCTAACATAACGATAGTTTAATAGTAACATGGTTAAAGTGCATGTATGGGATTAATCTTTCTATTATTTAATTTCCACAATACAGGGGCCTAATTCTGCTAATTTATATGAAAATGCTCATATCCAAAACCTCGAGAGCTTTCAACTCGAACTTGCAAATCGCTTTGACTGTCTAGAAGTAGATGCATCAGTGGACGAGATCAATAACAGGTTCGTAGAAACCGTCCATATGGTGGGGTCCCAGTTCTTTAAGACCCCCCGTACCAATAGACCTCAGAAACTCTCTGATGACACCCTTAACCTCATGGCTGAACGACGTTCTTTGCGACTGCAGTCTCCCGATGATGCTCAGTCACATAGGCAGCTCAATAGAAAGATTTGGAAATCCTTGCGGCACGATATTCGTACCTTTAATACATCTCGTATTAAAGATACGATAGAGCGGAATAAAGGCTCCAAAGTGTTCGCGAGAGATAATTCTATTGGGCAGAACCGCACGACGAAGCTGAAGAGGGAAGATGGCAGCATAACGTCAAGTAAAGCGGAAGTGTTAAGGGAAGTCGAAAGGTTCTATGGACGGCTCTACGATTCGGTCACTAAACCTGTTTGCAGTGCGGCCAACGACCCAAGAGCCAAACTGACCCGACATTATACCGAAGATATTCCGGACATCAGCCTGTATGAGATCAGGATGGCCTTGAAGCAGCTTAAGAACGACAAGGCGCCGGGCGAGGACGGAATCACTTCAGAGCTTCTGAAAGCGGGTGGATCACCGGTACTTAAAGTCCTTCAGAAGCTCTTTAATTCCGCCTTGCTTGAAGGTACGACGCCAAAATCATGGAACGGGGGCGTGGTGGTTCTGTTCTTCAAGAAAGGTGACAACACCTTGCTTAAGAATTACAGACCCATCTCGCTTTTGAGCCATGTTTATAAGCTGTTTTCGAGGGTCATCGCGAACCGTCTCGAACGCAGGTTTGATGACTTCCAGCCCCCGAACAAGCCGGGTTCCGTAAAGGCTACAGTACCATAGACCACATACATACGCTGCGGCAAGTCATACAAAAGACCGAAGAGTATAACTTGCCGCTATGTCTCGCGTTTGTGGACTATGAGAAAGCCTTCGATTCGATCGAAACATGGGCAGTGCTTGAGTCTCTCCAACGATGCCGTATTGACTATCGGTACATCGAAGTGTTGAAGTGTTTGTATAAAAACGCCACTATGTCAGTCCGAGTACATGAACAGAGCTCGAAGGCGATTCCCTTAAAAAGAGGCGTAAGACAGGGAGATGTCATTTCTCCGAAACTGTTTACGACCGCATTAGAAGATGCCTTCAAGCTTCTGGAATGGAAAGGACTGGGCATCAATATTAACGGCGAATACATCACTCACCTTCGGTTTGCCGACGATATTGTGGTCATGGCAAAGTCGATGGAAGAGCTCAGCACGATGCTCGAAGGCCTCAATCGAGTCTCCCAACGGGTAGGACTTAAAATGAACATGGAGAAGACGAAAATCATGTCGAATGTCCATGTCGTCCCTGCCCCAGTTATGGTTGAGAACTCGGCTCTTGAAGTTGTCGACGCGTATGTATACCTAGGACAAACAGTCCAATTAGGTAGGTCCAACTTCGAGAAAGAGGTCAATCGTCGAATCCAACTCGGATGGGCAGCGTTTGGGAAACTTCGCAACGTCTTTTCGTCCAACATACCTCAGTGCCTTAAGACGAAAGTCTTCAATCAGTGTGTGTTACCAGTGATGACATATGGAACCGAGACGTGGTCCTTCACTATTGGCCTTATGAATAAGCTCAGAGTCGCTCAACGAGCTATGGAGAGGGCTATGCTCGGGGTTTCTCTACGGGATCGAATCAGAAATGAGGAGATACGTAGAAGAACTCAAGTCACCGACATAGCCCGACGGATTAGCACGTTGAAGTGGCAATGGGCAGGCCATATAGCGCGCAGAACAGATGGCCGATGGGGCCGAAAGGTTCTCGAGTGGAGGCCACGGACCGGCAAGCGCAGCGTAGGACGTCCACCCACAAGATGGGCAGACGACTTGGTAAGAACCGCAGGTCGACGTTGGATGCAGGCCGCTTCCAACCGCAGTTCCTGGAGATCAATGAGGGAGGCCTTTGTCCAGCAGTGGACGTCCTACGGCTGATATGATGATGATGATATGAAAATGATTATGGAGCCATACCATTATTTAACTATTTATTATTTAAAATTGTTGTTCGTCTCATATGATGTTGTCATAGTAACAGCGGTCATTGAATAAAAATTGTGTTAGTAGAATACCATTATGTACCTACCTATAGTGGCCGTTTTGTGACAATACCATTGTCATAGTGAAGTGATTGGAATAATAGAATCGGGCCCTTGGGAAGGAGCAGGCTGCACAAGATTTGTTACTCTGGTAATCCATGGAAGCCTATGTTCAGCAGTGGATGTCTTATGGCTGATATGATGATGATGATGAAAACTGAATCCTAGTGTGGAGGTTAAAGTTAGAACACACCGTTGTTAACTGTTTAATAATTAGCTCATTTAAGCAAAATTATAATAAGTTTCCGTAAAGTAATACCAATCCTTCAAATTGTATATGACATTTTTAATTTTTCTAATAAAGTTTAAGGTATAAAAAGGATATAAATGTTTCAGGAGTATTACATGATTAGAGAGTGGTTGCTGCCGGGATGGCTGATGGCGGTCCAGTCGTTTGTGACCCTAGCTCTGATCCTCTCGTTCATGTCACAAGTGCTGCTGGCCTGTGTTGTAGTGCGCTGGCCTTTGAGGGTTGTGCTGCGGTACGAGTGGATCTTTGTGTCTTTCTCCTTTGGGATGATAGCGACTGCTAGTAAGTATTACCACAATACTTATCTGATACGTTGGACGTCACATTATCTTTGGGTATCCATTACTCTTACTCAAGGTAGTAAATTATTATACGTTTTTATTATAATCTGTATTTTAGGCTAAGGTAAATTAATATCTTTATGGGCCGTAGAATAAGTTCGTTCCTCTAACTATTTTATTGTTGCGTGAATTAATTGATTTATTTATATAATTATTTACTAAAATATGGATTTCTTGTGTCTAGAGTTACCACATAATGTGTTTCAAACTCACATTTTACTAAAAATAAGTTGATTTTTAGGTTTCTGTACCTTAAAAGGTAAAAAGTAATCCTTATAGGCTCACTACCTTGTCTGTCTGTTAAGACCGTTTTGTTCAGGAACGTGGAGGTATCAAGTAAATTAATATTAAATACTTTGATCCCTTGAGGCTGTAATAAAATCAAGCTTCTAAGCCAAGACAATAAAAAAATACTGCCATTTATGCCTCATATTTTGACTCGCAAATAAAACAAAGGGTTCCCCTAGAATCATTAAATATTAAACGTCAAATTAATTATAATAAATGGCCATTTCCCAGCAGTGGGGCCAATACGGCTGCAGATAATAATAACAAATGTCACGCTAATTTGGTCTTTATCATGAACAAAATAAAAACGATATTTTAGTTAGACACTAAACAACAGCATTTCCACCAAGTAAGTAAGTTGATTAACTTAATATTTCTGTGATTTTCAGCAGTAACATGTGTAATTTTCAGGTGTATTTCTGTTCCTGGCTGTGGCCATTTTCGGTGGAAATTGTTACCGTCGCGACTGGCTCCTGTATCCATCATTCAATGTGCTCTCATGGTCCTATGCCTTTGCTGTGGTTGCTTTTATCTTGTTTGGTAAGTTATTTTTAAGTTAATAAACATGTTTGCATGTTGTCGACCTCCGTAGCGCAGTGGGCGGATAGCCGGTTGAGACGCAGGAGGTTGCTGGTTCACTTCCACGGTGGAACAAATGTTTACATTAAGGTTAATGCGGGGAAGTCCGTCAGTAGGGTAACTACGTATACCCTTGCGTTAGGTTCATTTTTAAACAGATACGTCTGTGACAGTTAGCTTGAGAAAACAGCCCGAAATGTTTGTTCAAACTGTACGACAGATAGACTAGGTGCCGTTTCCAAGCAAAAAATCGTAACGACTTTTTAGTTCGGTTGTCACGTTGAAGATGAGTGAGACGTTTTGTGTTCAATGTGAAAAAAATAATTCAAAACTAAATATTTTTTACAAGAAAAGCCGGTAAGTGTACAGTTAATATTACTAACTGTCGATTTGTGAAGCTTAGTTTGATTTATAACGTTAATTTAGATATCGTTAATCGATCAGATATCGTAAACCTTTTGGTGTACCGAACTGTACACCGTCTATTGCTGCTTGTCAAGTGTCAAGTTTTTATGCTCAAAGTGGCCACTTTTCCATTAGAACTTGACATAACGAAACAATAGAATATTTAGTTTCAACTATAAAGAGTACTAAAGTTTCATATTTTGGTGCAGAAAGATTTTATCTATATTTACGACGTATAATACTTTTCCTCAGTGGCTACAGAAGTTACATTATTAGAGTTATTTCCTGTTAAAGATGAGAAAGGATTATTTTTTGAATAAAACTATTTAAGCCTACGGTTTATATGAAATTAACATTGTCTTGTTTAAAAAAAATTGTAAGCATCATAAATATGGTTTTACTCGGTACATTTATTTGTGTATATTTATAGGTTGACAACCCCTGACCTTACAACTATTAAGAACTTGCCTCACTTTACAATTAAAACGATATGAAACACAATTGCAATCTTGTATCTTAGACGTTAAGGTTCACATTTAACTGACATTTATATTCAAAACGATTTAAAATACGCATATACATTAATCTATATTACTCGTGCGCGATAACTTGGGACCTGCTAGGAATGCGATTCCTCGACCGCTTCCCCTGCACTACCCCGATGGCGCCCGTATTGTACCGTTCGCATCACTATTTTTTACTAGGGTTTTTAGTCTCGTACTGGCCTACGTCACGTAACGACGCGCTCTGCAATTCTTTTAGTTTTCGTTTGTGTTATTGTTTTGTTGTTGTAGTTTTTGTTGTTATAGTTTGTAAAAAGTTTGTCGACAAACGTATTGGGACGATAACCTCTTACAAGAGACGAATGAATCGCAATTAATTGTAAATTTATCGGATACCTCTTCGTCAAGTGATTATAGTGAGACTGAGGACGAAGAACAACCTCTAGAAGGCATAAATCCACTAAGTAGTGACGAAGATGAGATAATGTAAATAATAGATAAAATAAATGTATAAACTTAAACATTGTATTTTTATTTTATTCAAATAGTGTAAAAAAGATTAGATAAAAAGTAGCGTCCTCCCTGAGTAACATAATATATTAGGTTAAAAAAAACAAAGACGAAGCCGCGGGCGGCTGATTGTTATGTTCGCTTTTTTGCGTGCGGTACAAACACGCCAATATGACGTCACCGCGCTCAGGTCCCAACTTATCGCGCACGGGTAATAGAATCTAAAATTATAAAGGTAGTCGACGGACTTATCCCAAAAGCATGGGGAAGTCCATCTATATGCCACGTTTTAAAAAAAATGCTTTTATTTCAAAAAAATAAACGCAATAAATTTTATCACATCATATTACCTAATAATACAGTATTTTCTCGATACTACTTTTAAATAAAATGAAATTAGGATGAATACCAAGGTATAAATATGGTTGTTTTAATAATTTCTTATAAAGTATGCCGGACTTCCCGCATTGACCTTATCTACATATATTTGTTCCGGGTCTTGAGTGTTTTTCTATGTATTTTTATATTTATTTACCAATTTATATAGTTCATCCGCTATCTGGTTCCATAGTACAAGCTTTGCTCAGTTTAGAGCTAGATAGAGGTGCTTGAAATGTCCAGCATTATTAATTATTTTTTTTGGTTTTTATTTTATGTATGGATGACACTGTTTGATGACTGTACAAGCAGTTTTGGTTGATAGTATTCCTATATTAGGGTTTCTTTTTGATAAGCTCCTAACCACCATGAGTTTATTCGAACTTCAATTTCGTTAAACGAATTTGAAAAGGTATTTTTTGTTTCAGGTTTGGCCGCCATCTTGTTGTATCTTGAATCGTGCAAGCTGTACGAGCTTCGTTCTGAGGCCAAGAATCTAGTGGCTCAAATGCAACACAGCCAGCCGGAGCACGCCTTGCAACAATTCCGCGACCAGTTGCACCAACAGCGGCACGGCTGGTAGACAAGCCCATATACCTACTATTTTGAGGAAAAATCTCTCAAAAACATGACCACGGGTGATATCTTTTACCCACAAACAGACCACTTTTCATCAAGCTCTGACTGCTTTCAGTCACTGGCAAAATTAGACATATTTTTTTAAGAGTACTATTATGGATTATGGTATTTTGAGATCTGGACTAAGAAATGAAGTAGTTTTTAAGATTTGTGAAAGTATTTATCCAAATGATGCTATTGCATTCAATAATTATGTCATGTTGCAATGTTAATTTTAAGTTTTTTTGTTTGGTAACCAAATTGTTATTGCATTTCTTAGGAATTAAATTTAGGTACAGTACTACGATTTAAGTCAGCCGTCTCTGTAACGTTCGTGTTTTCGAATTAGCACGATTATGCAGCCAATGTCAGTTAGCGAGCTTCACAGCGGGGTTTCAGTATTTCATTTCATTTATTCAGATTTAAGTCAGCCGTCTCTGTAACGTTCGTGTTTTAGAATTAGCACGATTATGCAGCCAATGTCAGTTAGCGAGCTTCACAGCGGGGTTTCAGTATTTCATTTCATTTATTCAGATTTAAGTCAGCCGTCTCTGTAACGTTCGTGTTTTCGAATTAGCACGATTATGCAGCCAATGTCAGTTAGCGAGCTTCACAGCGGGGTTTCAGTATTTCATTTCATTTATTCAGATTTAAGTCAGCCGTCTCTGTAACGTTCGTGTTTTCGAATTAGCACGATTATGCAGCCAATGTCAGTTAGCGAGCTCCACAGCGGGGTTTCAGTATTTAATTTCATTTATTCAGATTTAAGTCAGCCGTCTCTGTAACGTTCGTTTTTTCGAATTAGCACGATTATGCAGCTAATGTCAGTTAGCGAGCTTCACAGCGGGGTTTCAGTATTTCATTTCATTTATCCAGATTTAAGTCAGCCGTCTCTGTAACGTTCGTGTTTTCGAATTAGCACGATTATGCAGCTAATGTCAGTTAGCGAGCTTCACAGCGGGGTTTCAGTATTTAATTTCATTTATTCAGATTTAAGTCAGCCGTCTCTGTAACGTTCGTGTTTTCGAATTAGCACGATTATGCAGCCAATGTCAGTTAGCGAGCTTCACAGCGGGGTTTCAGTATTTCATTTCATTTATTCAGATTTAAGTCAGCCGTCTCTGTAACGTTCGTGTTTTCGAATAAGCACGATTATGCAGCCAATGTCAGTTAGCGAGCTTCACAGCGGGGTTTCAGTATTTCATTTCATTTATTCAGATTTAAGTCAGCCGTCTCTGTAACGTTCGTGTTTTCGAATTAGCACGATTATGCAGCCAATGTCAGTTAGCGAGCTTCACAGCGGGGTTTCAGTATTTCATTTCATTTATTCAGATTTAAGTCAGCCGTCTCTGTAACGTTCGTTTTATCGAATAAGCACGATTATGCAGCCAATGTCAGTTAGCGAGCTTCACAGCGGGGTTTCAGTATTTCATTTCATTTATTCAGATTTAAGTCAGCCGTCTCTGTAACGTTCGTTTTTTCGAATAAGCACGATTATGCAGCCAATGTCAGTAAGCGAGCTTCACAGCGGGGTTTCAGTATTTCATTTCATTTATTCAGATTTAAGTCAGCCGTCTCTGTAACGTTCGTTTTTTCGAATAAGCACGATTATGCAGCCAATGTCAGTTAGCGAGCTTCACAGCGGGGTTTCAGTATTTCATTTCATTTATTCAGATTTAAGTCAGCCGTCTCTGTAACGTTCGTTTTTTCGAATTAGCACGATTATGCAGCTAATGTCAGTTAGCGAGCTTCACAGCGGGGTTTCAGTATTTCATTTCATTTATTCAGATTTAAGTCAGCCGTCTCTGTAACGTTCGTGTTTTCGAATTAGCACGATTATGCAGCCAATGTCAGTTAGCGAGCTTCACAGCGGGGTTTCAGTATTTCATTTCATTTATTCAGATTTAAGTCAGCCGTCTCTGTAACGTTCGTTTTTTCGAATAAGCACGATTATGCAGCCAATGTCAGTTAGCGAGCTTCACAGCGGGGTTTCAGTATTTCATTTCATTTATTCAGATTTAAGTCAGCCGTCTCTGTAACGTTCGTTTTTTCGAATAAGCACGATTATGCAGCCAATGTCAGTTAGCGAGCTTCACAGCGGGGTTTCAGTATTACATTTCATTTATTCAGATTTAAGTCAGCCGTCTCTGTAACGTTCGTTTTTTCGAATAAGCACGATTATGCAGCCAATGTCAGTTAGCGAGCTTCACAGCGGGGTTTCAGTATTTCATTTCATTTATTCAGATTTAAGTCAGCCGTCTCTGTAACGTTCGTTTTTTCGAATAAGCACGATTATGCAGCCAATGTCAGTTAGCGAGCTTCACAGCGGGGTTTCAGTATTACATTTCATTTATTCAGATTTAAGTCAGCCGTCTCTGTAACGTTCTTAATAATAGTCGAATTAAATTAAAATAAAATGAACATTAACAGAATCATGAAACTACATAATGATCTCTTTACTGGTATCAAACTGTTTGCAACCTCACCCGGCTCTTTCAGAAAGAGTGTATCCGATGTCATAATGTCGGATACACTCTTTCTGTCTGATCTAAAGTAAAAGTTAAAATCTTGCTCTTGTATGTAATGTAACCTACAGATAATATTTGTCTTTTTAGGGTTCCGTACCCAAAGGGTAAAACGGCACCCTATTACTAAGGCTATGCTGTCTGTACGTCTGTCACCAGGCTGTATCTCATGAACCATGATAGTTAGACAGTTGAAATTTTCACAGATGATGTATTTCTGTACTAAAAACAGAATAAAATAAACATTTAAGAGGGGCTCCCATACAACAAACGTTTTTTTGCGGTTTTTATGGTACAGAACCTTCGTGCGCGAGTCCGACTCGCACTTGGCCGGTTTTTTTTCATAAGCATGATGCATTAGCACTTTTTATGCCCTTGTTATTTATCAACCCAATTTGTGGACACCGAGGCAGATTATACATAAAGAACCTTATTTAGCATTAGTATTAAGTAACTTAATTGTATAATTGTTTGTTGTCCTCAATAAAGAAAAATATAACATACCCTAGACATAAAGAGAAGTCGACGAAAAAAAAAATGTTAAAAGTATTTGGAAGTAAATAGATTTCGATTTAATCCGTATTTCCGATGATAGTCGAAATTTGCTGAGGCGTCTAATTTATATCGTAGTACTGTAGCTAACTATAAAACTACAAGGTGTTTTTACGAGATGAATGATTCAAATCCATGAAATAAAAAAAAAATGTATGAATGATTTACGGCCACCTATTAAATATATTTTGTGCGCATTTTGTATCAAAACTTAATTATGAATTACTTTGTTTAGTTTGCCGAAGTTTTTTTGTATTGATTCTCTAATATGTCGAAAATTGTCCATATTTTAATGTAAGCTTAGCATTAATCTTAAGAACCTAAATTGTGTAGTGACGATTATATGACACTAGTTTTAGGGTTTTATATTAAGTTAATTACTTAGTTTTCTTCGAAATAACGTATTCCGTCCAAGGGGTTTTCAGATCCACTTAAAAAAGTTGTAGTTTAGTTCCGGTTGCCGCTGTCTACTTATTTCACACATTATTGCACAAGCAAACAAAAAAAAAATTGTTCCAAAAAAAAAATGGGAACATCAGGAAATAACTCGGGCTTGTGCCCGAGCATTTTCCCATCGAACGACCACTGTTAGCATACGGACTCCGACTAAACACTATTCCCTACTTGCATACAACTGCTTGCCATTTAAAACTATTTTTGACACCACCTGCTCGATAATGTCAAATTATATGTTATGTAAAACTCACCGAAAGCCGGCGATTAGATCCCTACTGCTGAGATGGGAGTAATGTTGTACTGAGTTTCATTATAGCCCGCGAGGGCATAATGAAACTCAGTATTACTACTACGTGATTTGAATATGGATCACCTCATCTGTAACCAAACTAGATTTGGTTATTATTGTCTCGCAGAAAGTGTGATAAGTAGAGAATTCTCGTGGTTAAAGCTGTCTGCATCTTGGGCGTGCTTATATCCCTCTCTGCACTCAGGATTCTAGTAACCGGGACGCAAGACACTGCTTTATCCCCTCGTTTAATAATCTACTAATACTAAACTACTCAAAACAAAATAGGGCCCACCCAATAAAATATATTTAAATTAAAATAAAAAAAAATACGTACAATTTATTTCATGTTTAATTATAGAAATAGGTTAACACATTCAGAATCATTAAAAAAACATTACAATGCCTTATATTTGCCAAAAAAATCGTCAAGAAATGCACGTGTTACACATTAACTTAAAATTACACGGTTTTTCAAAACAACACGTTGAAGACACGAGCACATTTTTTTTAAACATGTTCAAATGTTCAAAATGGTTGCTTCAATGTTTAGTAACGCGTAGGTCCTCCCCTATTGCGCACACACTCTCTGAGTCGGTTCGGAACACTATAAGGTGGATGACGTTTTCATCTGGAATTTGCTCCCAACACACTTTTAAAGCAGTTATCAACTCCTGTCGGCTATGAATTTCAGTGTGGTTGTCTTTAAGGCTTCTTTTCAATTGGTCCCAGATATGCTCGATCGGATTCAGGTCCGGACTCATGGCAGGCCAGGGTAGAACTGCGATACCAGCTTCGGAGATTGCACTTTGGGTCACTCTGGCAGTATGAGGGCGAGCGTTGTCTTGCATCAGAATAAAGTTAGGGCCTACTCGCTGTGAATATGGGATCACATGAGGTCGGATGACATGCTGAACATAGCTGGTGGCCGTTACATTGCCCTCATCCAAAATCACTAGCTCGGTTTTGCCCATTATGCTAATCCCACCCCATACCCTAATACTGGGTCCACCAAAGCGGTCAGTTTCACGAATACATGGTTCTGTAAAACGTTCTCCAGGTCGTCGCCAAACTCGTACGCGTCTGTCATCATTAAAAAACTTTACTTTAGATTCATCTGTAAAAAGCACTGTCCTCCAATTATTCATGGTCCATTCGAGGTGATCACGTGCAAACCTTAATCGCGCTGCACGGTGGGCTCTGGTCAATTTGAGCCGAACAACTGGAATTCTGGAGCGTTGTTGGTCTTCATGAAGTCTGTTGCGAACAGTTTGATCACTTACTCGTGTTCCAGTGGCGTCACGTAAGCGGTGTGTTAATTTATGATCAATAAATATGCCTGCTTAACATTTTCATACATCAGTATGCCAACTCGCAAAAAAAATGTGTCGGGCAAAATATCGAAATATTTCAAGTGGGCCCTATTTTGTTTTGAGTAGTATATGTTCAGAATGTAAGATTTTTTTATTACATACTAGCAAACCCGCCCGCGGCTACGCACGCGTGCTTTGTCAATAAAACATTACCCTCTTTCTGTGCAGTCGGGTTTAGATATTTTTATTTCAATGCAACATACAGGTTACAATTGGTATCCTAGATGTATGTACCCTGTAAGGGTGTGGCAAGGTATGGTTACAAGTACCTATGTCTCAATTCCGGTTATAATCTATTTATATACCAAATTTCATCGAAATCGGTCCAGTCGTTTAGTCGTGGAAACGTAACAAACAGACAGACAGGGACAGAGTTACTTTCGAGTTTATAATATTAGTAAATACCTATGTTAAAAATCGTAGTACCTACCTTCCTATTAAAATGTTGTCTATTGTATGTCGGAAAAGGGCCAATCTGTTTACACTAATTTAAATTTTTAACCAGTAATTAAATTATGTACACAGATATTTATTTAGTATTTTATTTATAGTGTTATCTGAACACATACGTCTAGGCTTGAAATTTTTGAGATGATTTTTAAAAATCTTGGAATTTTCCGTATGTGTTCGGATAACACTATAAATAAAATACTATTTGAAATAAGCAACGCGACATCTCATGTACTGAACTGCAACGTTTGGCATTGAGCAGGTACTAAAACTGTATAAGTTTTCCTGTTTTCCTTAGTTTTCCTGAGCTAACGGCGCTTTAGTCGTAATTCTGAATCATCTCACTAATTTCGACCTAGACGTGAAATGGCCTGGTAGCACAGTTGGATATGTGTTGGATCCTCGTATCAAGAGGAAGGTTGCTGGTTCAAGTCCCGTCTAGGCTTTTAAAATTTTTGAGATGATTTTTAAAAATCTTGAAATATTTATGTATCTTTAAAATAACTCATCACAAATACGTTGTTTAGCAACACTGATAGCATTGGAAACCCCTCATTATGCATTGCCATTTAAAATTAACTCATGTAAGCACTGTACTGAATAAACTGATCTTTATATTAGAAAATTGATTTTATTATTTAATTTCTCTTTGAAAACTTATAATTTGGGATGAAATATTTTGTTAGAGATTGTTTGGGTATGCAATATTCGTCGATAGGGTGCCGTTTTACCCTTTGGGTACGGAACCCTAAAAAAGCTAAACTCATGTCTCATCTGCAGCTTTATATCATACAAGCTAACCCTCCCCGGTCTCGCACGAATTTTTATAAAAAAATAACATATAGGGTTAGTTTAGCTTTCTACCAGTGAAATAATATTTAGAATCGGTTCAGTAGCTCATTTAGTCACACCAAAAATGTGCCATCACTACCTACCTATGTATTAAATTTCACGATGATCGGATCAACGCTTCGAAAGTTATCCGCGGACAAACAAACTTACATACATACATACAACGACGATTTGCCCAAGTTGAGCTAGTTTCTGAGATTACACAGAACTTTACCTCTAAATAAGAGAGATTATGCAGCAGATCATATTATGTGCCCCTAGTGTTGCATTACTCGCATTGTAAGGAGATTAGTAGCGTAAGAATCGATTTATATCAATAGATAGGTGTGATGGCGTGGCAAGGGCACTTACCCGGCTTCCTTATACGGTGACACACTTGTAGCACGTGCTCCATTGTCGGTTCTGGCAGGTTCCCGTCGATTACTACTAGCGGAGCTTGTTCTAAAATCCGCATGTGTCTGTTTATCTATACACACACAGAAGTGTTTTTATAGTTGAGTATGTATTTAATTCTTGTAAGTAATATCAATCTAGTTGGTGATGGAACAAGCACTTAACAGCCCACGTGATGTTAAGGCGATATGTAAAAAAATTTGAGCCGCTAAGTAACTGTCGTATTCAATAACTAAATATAGTACTGATTTTATATATAAGCAATATTTACTTGAGGATTTAAACTACGAGTACACAAATGAAAGACAGAAACGCAATTGGTGAAACTTTTCTCGATACAATTATTTGTCAAAATCGGCTCTTCTAAAACACTAATGTCGTTCATTCTCCGACTCTAGAAAAGATTTAAAGTATTTTTTTACATAGTTATGTATAGGGCTGCCACCTTTCAAAAACAGTAGACCCGGAGATTTTAGAAATGTCGTTTTTTTTTATTAAAATAAAACATTTTTTTAAAGATTTAAGTATTTAATGAAATAAGTACAAAGTAATGGTAAATTAATATAGGTATGTAACGTTTTTTGTTTAATATAAATTACCTAGCTAGTGCTAGGCTGACTTGAACTAGCTTGACACTTAAAATTATATTTTTTATTCTGCAGGGATTGTTTCAGCATTTCTTCTTGCTCAGGTTTCTTCAAAAATTTTAAAAATTCTTGGCAATTCATATTGTAATTAATCTTTACAATTAACTCAGCCTTCACCATGTCCACTGATAAGCAGTTTCGCTCGTCTGTCCACAAATTTCCCATTAAAGAAAAGACGCGTTCTACGAAAGCATTGCTTATAGGGATTGAAAAGATTTTACCAATTATTTTTGGCAGTTCGGTGAAAGTTGAGGTGACTTTGAAAAGCTGAACCCATCGTAAATCAACAGATAATGTTGAATTAATAGATTGTTCGAACTGAGGAAATACTTGGTTTAATTTTCGGGTCTCGTCATACAGTTTATCTTCGTCCACATTTTTCAGACCAAGTGATTCGCAAGCTTCCACAGCATCTTCGTAACTTACTGCACTTGTTAGATCGAATTTGGAAAAAAATTTGAACACAGAATGCTCAAAATCATAATATTTCTGTACGTATTCAAGAGTTCTTCTGTAAACCTCATTGGCTTCTTTTTTTAATTGATCCTGTTCGGAAGGCCTCAAAAACTTCATGTTTCTCATTACTTTGGCGCCATAAAACTCGTCATGCAGTCGGCTTTCAACCTTGTCTTTTATATTTTTCATAATTGGGTGCAACTCAGTAGCTGTTACTGTGTTTTTTTCCAGTAATAGTATGGCTTCTGTCAGCATATTCATATAATGATGAATGAAATATAAATAACATTCCTGTAGTGTGATTTTTGCAGATAAACTTCCAGCATCATCACCACACTGTTTTACGAATTCCCATATTATCTTATGGCATGCTGCTTCACCAAGACTTTTGAAATACGCGGATACAGCAGGCCATGACAATATCAATCTGTCAACAGCTCTTCCCAAACTTAACCATCTAGTTGGCCCATGTCTCAAAACTTTTCTGTATTCAATTTCAAACTCCTCAAAAAATGCCTGCAATTCTCTCGTGCGTTTTGCGCTGTTCGAAAATTCCGCATAAACTTTCATAATCAAGTTTTCCACATCATATGTTAAAGCTTTCATAGCGTTTCTGGCGGCGTTATGAAGAACGTGACAGTTACAATTTGCTTTAACGACTTTGGTATCGGAATATTTATCTTTAATTTTTTGGTACACGGAATTGTGAGCACCGTAATTAACCGGTGCATTATCTGCAGAGAAAGCAGACAGCAAAGTTGTGTCTAAGTCATGCTGAAGCATAAAATTGTCAATATTCTCAAAAATTTTTTGAGATGTTTCGTTCGAATCCTCATAAAAATCCATTAATTTATTCTGAACACCTTTTTCTTGGTCAAAGTATCTGATGACAATTGGATACATTTTCTGGGATCCTTTATTTGAGGCGTCGATAGCAATCGAAAAGTGAACCCCGCCTCCAGATTGAGTCCTTTTTAGGTCTTGTATTGTTGACTGGATTGAATTCGGTGCTAGGACATTCAAAACAATGGCTTCAGCTTTTGTTCTGCCGCAGTGAACTTTATGTGATAGTGGTGAATCGGAATAAAGAGTAGCATTTAATTTAATACCACAATCGGTGCTCAAGTAACTATGGTGGTGGCTAATTGCATGATAAATCGACGCAATTTCGATTGTCGCTACTTTTAGCTCTTCAGAAGAATTTTTCTTGGGCAGAAAAGCGGTTATCAAAGAGTTTGAGTCAATGTTTCTCACCTTTTTCTTGTGCGTTTCACTGTTAAGATGAGTAGATAACGCCTTTTCACCATCCCATTTCACTGTAAATTTCACGTTACAAAATACACATTTCGCGTTTTTTTCATCGACTTTTCTCACCCACATTTTATACTTCTCATTTTCTAGCCACACTTGTTGAAAATTACATTCGTACTTCTTTTTTTTCTTCGACTGTGATTCTTCTTGTTCCATTATGACCACACGCTACAACACTAGGTACTTTTAATAAGAGAAAGTACCGAAAACAATCTGTGATAGAAATATTAATGAACAAAACATAAAATACTCTTGTTTGTGTGCAATTATTACGAAGCGCTAACAGAAATTAGCTATTGTTTTGAATCTAATGATCGTTCTGCGTACGCATGTACTGTTGTACCCCGCCCGCGCTCCCTGCCTGCTACTCCCACTTTCCCGCTCACTCGGCCGCCCGCGCCCGCGCCCGTACGTTGTACGTCTCACTCAGACTATCAGTCACGCACGCACGCACTCCGCGCCGTGCGCCCGGTGCGTGATGACGTGTTGTCGCTTCCCGTTCCATCGGACCCGGAGATATCGATGTTAAACCCGTAGCCCGGACATGAACCATGCAAACCCGTAAACTCCGGGTCAAACCCGGAGAGGTGGCAGCTCTAGTTATGTAGGTAATTATGGTTCTTAAATTAATGGAAAACCATTTTTTTTTCATTTGTTGGTTCTCATGCAATTCGAGATTTTATCTTTTGTCGCTTACGTCATTTACTCGTGCGACAATGCGGCGCGGCTATGATACATGTTTGTCTCGTTCTTCACCTAAGCAAGTAAATAGCACTGTCACTTTCTTGCATTTCCGGATGCTCCGCCCAATCGTCACCGAAATTAAATTTGTAAATAGTTTTAAGTGGTAACCATCGCTTATAGAAAAGTATTGCCTCGTAGGTCACGCACCATCGAAATGTACTGCCTTGCGTTCATCAACTTGAGGCATACCGGTGTAAAGCCTCATGTGCCTGTAATTTCACCGGAAACCATGCCCTTCATACCGTAACAGCAATGCTGCTTGGCGGCAGAAATAGGTATGGTGGTATTACTTCCCCGGTCGAGCCCTTTCACAAAAAAACTCATATAGCTTCAATTCATGTTAATATGCTAAACGATACCTTATTAGTACAAGAGTTTGTAGGTGCTGAAAGTACGCACGGAACAACCTAACAAATGCACAATGACTATATCTACATACCTACATATATTTACATGTGATACGTATAAGTCTAATCGAAAAAGCTGATAATAACATTACCCTCCGCGCAGTTGGGTAAAATTTAGAGACGAAACATCTAACTATTTTAAAGATCAGTTTTTTTAAGCTCAGCATCAGCCAAGCTATGTTTCATAAAATTGGTAGCGAAAGAAATTTCTTTAGAGGTGACATGACACTTTATCTTTATGTAGGTTTTCTTAGATTTTACCTTAAGGAATACTTACCTCGGACCTAATCTGATAGATATTTATGTACTTACCATGTCTATAGTGATGTCGTTGTGTACGGTCATATCACCGAGTCCGAGGAGACATTCTCCCTTCGGGTCCAGCACAGCCGCGTATGTTGCCGTGCGTGCATTTTTAACGATGCATCCTGAAAATTTGATTATACAAGTAACTTTTTAATAAAAATATATCAGACTTCAGACAACAGAAAAAAATACAAACTACTGAACCGATTTTGGTGAAATTTCTATGTGACCAATCTAAATGTACCTATATCCTTAGGTACAAAAATATATACAACACATTATGCGGCCCTATAAAATTTGAGGGTTTCCTTCGTTTTTTTTTGAATCCCATCATCAGATCCTGACTTGGTGCCAATGGGACCACCTGAGAAGCAAAAAAACACAAAAAATAATTTCTCGACTCGGTCTTCGAGTAATCGCGCTTTTTTGAAGTCTGTTAAAAATAGATGATAACTCATTGTTGAATTACCACACAAACAATAATACAAAAATGGTCAGTAAGCTAAGAATAAAAAAATGTAAAACTACAAATTATGACTTATTTTCGAAATTGTGTTAATTGTGGGTACCTAACCTTATACAAGAAATACAAAGAATAGGTACTTGCACAGAAAAAATATACACTACGTACTATTTCAGAAGTAAACCCAGTACAGGGTGTCCCAGAACTAATATGTTACCCCGAGGAGGAGCGGGGCGATTGTCGATACTTAAGAGAATTACAAAAGATCTACGATTTTTGTGAATTCGATGATTTTCATTGAAAAATCACTTCAAAATAATGAATGAAGAAAAAGGAGAATATTCATAACCATGATAGTTGGAAACGAAGAATTACTTGTTAAAAATCACCTCAATTCGGTTAAAATTCAGTTTATCAGTTGTTTTAGGTAAAAAGTTCAAGAAAAAATAAAATGTTTAAATTATTATTATTTGCCGTGGGGCGCCGGCAATAGAATGTTGCCCCTCCGCTCTTGCCCGTGGATGCAGTAGGAGTCTGCTAAGGGATACCTCCGAAAGATGGGCAGCAGCGTCTTTTCGTGTTTACAATACCTATACTGCGCTCGCCAACCCGCCTGCCAAGCGTGGCGAGTATGGCAACAACCCCCCTTATGGATATAGTGCAACATAAAACCAGGCCCCGAGTCCCCGGCGGCCCCGCTAATCCTGGCTACGGTAGCAGTCACGGTAACGGCGGGGCCAGGGGTGCTAAGAATCCCCGGGAGACGATCGGCTACCAAACACTACGACGACCACTGGCCCTGGTAACACACAACATCCGCAAATTGAGGACAGACGAAAAGATAGTTGAGCTGGAAGAAGAAATTAGTAGATTACACTGGGACATTTTGGGGTTATCAGAAGTCCGTAGAGAGGGCGAGGACACGATATCCCTTAAGTCTGGTAACCTACTATACTCGGTAGTATAGGAGGGCGACCAACAGTCCCAAGGTGGTGTTGGGTTTCTCGTTCACAAGTCACTCATCAACAACATTATCACCATCGACAGTGTGTCGAGCAGGGTCGCGTACCTGACACTCAGAATATCTACGCGATATTCGCTGAAGGTCGTTCAGGTATATGCGCCGACCTCTTCACACCCAGATGAAGAAGTAGAGTCTATGTATGAGGACATCAGTAGAGCCATACATACGAACAAAACTCACTTTATTGTTGTTATGGGGGACTTCAATGCAAAACTAGGCATGAGAAGCGATGATGAGTTGAGAGTGGGGCAATTTGGATATGGGCAACGGAACCCCAGGGGACAGAGGCTGGCCGATTTTCTGGAGAAAGAAGGACTCTTTATGATGAATTCTTTTTTCCAGAAGCCGCCTCACAGGAAATGGACCTGGATGAGTCCCAACGGTTCCACGAGAAATGAGATTGATTTCATCTTGACCAACAAGAAACGGATATTCAATGATGTCTCTGTGATTCACAGGGTGAAAACCGGCAGTGATCACCGAATTGTTAGAGCCACATTGAATATGAACGTTAAACTTGAAAGGTCCCGTTTGATGAAATCTACGCTCCGACCCACTCGCGCACATATCCAAAACCTCGAGAGCTTTCAACTCGAACTTGCAAATCGCTTTGACTGTCTAGAAGTAGATGCATCAGTGGACGAGGTCAATAACAGGTTTGTAGAAACCGTCCACACGGTGGGGTCCCAGTTCTTTAAGACCCCCCGTACCAATAGACCTCAGAAACTCTCTGATGACACCCTTAAGCTCATGGCTGAACGACGTTCTTTGCAACTGCAGTCTCCCGATGATGCTCAGTTACATAGGCAGCTCAATAGAAAGATTTGGAAATCCTTGCGGCACGATATTCGTACCTTTAATACATCTCGTATTAAAGATACGATAGAGCGGAATAAAGGCTCCAAAGTGTTCGCGAGAGATAATTCTATTGGGCAGAGCCGCATGACGAAGCTGAAGAGGGAAGATGGCAGCATAACGTCAAGTAAAGCGGAAGTGTTAAGGGAAGTCGAAAGGTTCTATGGACGGCTCTACGATTCGGTCACTAAACCTGTTTGCAGTGCGGCCAACGACCCAAGAGCCAAACTGACCCGACATTATACCGAAGATATTCCGGACATCAGCCTGTATGAGATCAGGATGGCCTTGAAGCAGCTTAAGAACGACAAGGCGCCGGGTGAGGACGGAATCACTTCAGAGCTTCTGAAAGCGGGTGGATCACCGGTACTTAAAGTCCTTCAGAAGCTTTTTAATTCCGTCTTGCTTGAAGGTACGACGCCAAAAACATGGAACGGGGGCGTGGTGGTTCTGTTCTTCAAGAAAGGTGACAACACCTTGCTTAAGAATTACAGACCCATCTCGCTTTTGAGCCATGTTTATAAGCTGTTTTCGAGGGTCATCGCGAACCGTCTCGAACGCAGGTTTGATGACTTCCAGCCTCCCGAACAAGCCGGGTTCCGTAAAGGCTACAGTACCATAGACCACATACATACGCTGCGGCAAGTCATACAGAAGACCGAAGAGTATAACTTGCCGCTATGTCTCGCGTTTGTGGACTATGAGAAAGCCTTCGATTCGATCGAAACATGGGCAGTGCTTGAGTCTCTCCAACGATGCCGTATTGACTATCTGTACATCGAAGTGTTGAAGTGTTTGTATAAAAACGCCACTATGTCAGTCCGAGTACACGAACAGAGCTCGAAGGCGATTCCCTTAAAAAGAGGCGTAAGACAGGGAGATGTCATCTCTCCGAAACTGTTTACGACCGCATTGGAAGATGCCTTCAAGCTTCTGGAATGGAAAGGACTGGGCATCAATATTAACGGCGAATACATCACTCACCTTCGGTTTGCCGACGATATTGTGGTCATGGCAAAGTCGATGGAAGAGCTCAGCACGATGCTCGAAGGCCTCAATCGAGTCTCCCAACGGGTAGGACTTAAAATGAACATGGACAAGACGAAAATCATGTCGAATGTCCATGTCGTCCCTGCCCCAGTTATGGTTGAGAACTCGGCTCTTGAAGTTGTCGACGCGTATGTATACCTAGGACAACAGTCCAATTAGGTAGGTCCAACTTCGAGAAAGAGGTCAATCGTCGAATCCAACTCGGATGGGCAGCGTTTGGGAAACTTCGCAACGTCTTTTCGTCCAACATACCTCAGTGCCTTAAGACGAAAGTCTACAATCAGTGTGTGTTACCAGTGATGACATATGGAACCGAGACGTGGTCCTTCACTATTGGCCTTATGAATAAGCTCAGAGTCGCTCAACGAGCTATGGAGAGGGCTATGCTCGGGGTTTCTCTACGGGATCGAATCAGAAATGAGGAGATACGTAGGAGAACTCAAGTCACCGACATAGCCCGACGGATTAGCACGTTGAAGTGGCAATGGGCAGGCCATATAGCGCGCAGAACAGATGGCCGATGGGGCCGAAAGGTTCTCGAGTGGAGGCCACGGACCGGCAAGCGCAGCGTAGGACGTCCACCCACAAGATGGGCAGACGACTTGGTAAGAACCGCAGGTCGGCGTTGGATGCAGGCCGCTTCCAACCGCAGTTCCTGGAGATCAATGAGGGAGGCCTTTGTCCAGCAGTGGACGTCCTACGGCTGATATGATGATGATGATTATTATTTTCTTTGAAAACTTGTTATTTTAATGGTTGAAGAGGTCCACTGCTGAACATAGGCCTCCCCCTTAGATCGCCACAACGAGCGGTTGGTAGCCGTTTGCGCCCAACGGCTCCCCGCGATTCTTACTAGATCGTCGGTCCACCTTGTGGGGGGCCGGCCTATGCTGCGTCTTCCAGTCCGTGGTCTCCACTCGAGAACCTTTCTTCCCCAACGGTTATCGGTTCTACGAGCGATGTGGCCTGCCCATTGCCACTTCAACTTGCTAATTTTGAGAGCTATGTCGGCAACTTTAGTTCATCTGCGGATTTCCTCATTGCGGATTTTGTCACGCAAAGAAACCCCGAGCATAACCCTCTCCATAGCTCGTTGAGCGACCTTGAGCTTGGTCATGAGGCCATGAGTAAAGGACCACGTTTCAGTGCCATAGGTCTACACTGGCAACACACACTGGCACTTGTCGAAGTTGGACTTACCTAATTGGACAGCTAGTCCTAGGTATACATATTCGTCGACAACTTCGAGAGTATCGCCCCCAACAACTACCGGTACGGGCGCTCGGCGGCTTTAATGGTCGGAAACTCGGAAACCCGTTCAGGCTTAACATACTAGTTCTGGGACAGGCTCTATAATGCCTCTGCGATGTACCATGGTAGGTATTCGAAGTTCCTGATACCCACGAACCAATGCACGACAAATTCATCTCAGACGTCTCAGAACTATGTATTGTGTGTCATTTATTTGGTTACTAGCAGACCCGCCGAACTTCGTACTGCCTTGACATGCATGTGACGCGGCCTGCCAATGTACGTCGCCTTAAGAGTTGTCAATCGGCCATCATTAGCTGCATCTATGTATGTGAAAATGTTCTTCATAATTTCTTTTTGCGTGAATTTTTCCGATATATTAATAGTTATTCTGCTATTCGGGGCGGAGACAAATCCAACAAATCAAAGATCATCATAATCGGTCCAGCAGTTCTTATGAATGGTGTAACTAACCCGGCTTGTTTTATTGATCGAGCCAAGCGAGATCTCTAAATCAACTTGGGCAAATCGGCGTTGTATGTATGTATGTTTGTTTGTCCGAGGATAACTTTCGAAGCGTTGATCCGATCATCGTGGTACATAGGTACATAGGTAGGTAGTGATGACACAATTTCGGTGTAACTAAATGAGCTAAAAATGTTGGAGGGTTGTTGTGTTATTGGGGTACAAGAGGGGTAAAAAAAAAATGAGGCTATTAGGTCAAATGGGACGTTAAATAAAAGGTATTTATTAGTACATTTAGACTCCGTTTTTATTTTTCGTAAATTATTTATAGTTTTTGAGTTGTTAGCCATTAATAAAAAATATACGTTGACAAAATTCACAGGGTACACCAGTAATCTCAGAGTGCTGTATGCGTGTAGCTTAAGTGACACAAATATATGCAAGTCTGAAATCCAGAATAACTGCGATTTGTATCCCGATAACGAGTAACCACATAACATGAACTCCCGTTACTTGTAATTTGAATGAAACTGTAGGTCAAGTATGTTGGTTAAATATTTCGTGGTACTATTTTGATAGTCAAAGATTATAAATAATATTTTTTTTGTTTTAATCAGAGACTCGCGAGATCTCAGTTCGGGGCGAACCACTAGTATATATAGAAATAGATATGCAATTCAAGTTGACGTGTTATACACGGCTACACATCAAGCTATACATTTCCAGTATAAGCTGACCTCTCATGCTACGCAAAAGCCTACTGAATGCGAGGTCAGCTTATACTGGAAGTGTATAGCTTGATGTGTAGCCGTGTGTACCAGCAAGCAAACGCTTTTGCATGAACGCTCTCATCCATAGTCATTATGTTTGAGTTGACAGTGCGACGGAACGCACCACGCGACCTGCAGTGCATATGCTCGAGTCAAACGTTAGGCGGAATTAAAAACAGAAGTGATTTCATGACGCAGGCCCCCACCGCTGCGCAGCACGCCCACAGAATGCTTTTTCACTTTAGGGCTCTACACACCAAAGCCGGATTAGTGTCGGTGCGTAGAGGCCATTAGTTTGAGAATTAGTTTTCATTTGTTCATTTATAAACTAGTGGCTCGCCCTGAAATGAGAGCTTGCGAGTCTCCCATAAAAACAAAAAAATATTATTTGTAATCAAAATAGTGCCACGAAATGCATAACCCTCTTACTTGACCTACAGTTTCATTCAAATTACAGGTAAGTTCATGTTGATTGGTTACACTTTTTTGGGATAGAAATTGCAATTATTCTGGATTTCAGACTTTTACCTATATTTGTGTCACTAAAACTACACGCATACCAAATTTCAGCACTGGGATCACTGGTGTACCCTGTGAATTTTGTCAAAGTTCAGTTTTTATTATGGCTAATAACTTAATAAGTACATGTTTTAAAATAAAAATAAAAACGTTGTCAAAATATACTCACGAAGACCTTTTATTAGACGTGCCACTTGAATTTTTTACCCCTCTTAAACTCCAATATCTGAACAACCCCGCTACATTTTTAGCTCATTTAGTCACGCCAAAATTTGCCATCACCTATATACCTAATTTCACGATGAACGGATAAACGCTTCGAAAGTTATCCTCGGACAAACAAACATACATACATTACATACAACGCTGAATTGCTCAAGTTGATTTAGAGATCTCGCTTCGCACGATCAAATAATACTTACCATCTAGAAACAGTCCAGGTGCAATATCTGCCAAGTACTGTCCATCTGCATCGTCTCCAACGGCAGTGAGTAGTCTCGTGCGCCCGCCTCGGAGTCTCCACAGCGCCTCTGCAATGTTCCGTCCGACGCCGCCACCGCACTGGTCGGCTTTACATGGGTGGGTGCTGCCGTCCAACTGAAACAAATTACATTGAATATTTTTCAAACTATTTTTGTAAGTTAGCTAATGATGTAGGAATGGTTCTAAAGAGACCTTTGTCTAGGAGTGGGGCGAGACCGATTCATCATCATCATCATCTCAGCCCGTCTGCACCCACTGTTGGGTATATGCCTCAACTTAACCAACAAATTTATTACGCCATTCTTTCCGGTTCCTTGCAAGTCTCATCCATTGACACCCAGCTACGCTTTCAATGTCATTCGAGCATCGGGCGGGTGGTCTGTCTCTTGGTCTACGAGCATCCCTTGGCCAGCACTCTGTAATCTCCCAGCCAAGTGTCCAGCACATCTCCACTTCAGCAGTGCGATCCTCATACCACGTCCACAACCTTTGTGCGACGTCGGATTTCGACATTGGGTATGTGTTCTAAGAGTGATATACCGATAATCGAGATAGATTAAGAAAAAAAAATAACAAAAAACGGGTTGCGGTAAATGCGGGTTTAATTCACACAATGGTTTAATTCGCACGACAAATGTTTGCATGATTTTCAAATATTGGCCACGGTGTTGTGATAACATGGTACTTGTAATTTTACGCACAGTGAGTCGCCATTAAATTGAGAACTGAGGACCGGGGTTTTGAAACTTAGTAAGTAGAAACAGAGTTAAAAAGAAGGGACAGAATTTGTGCGTATTCCAGCGAAGATGGGTAGGGAGCCACTTGAGTAACTAGTATATATAGATAAATAGTTTAAATAGTCACAAAATAATCGCTTATTTTATTGATTATCCTGATTTGCTGCTGCTACGGCGTAAACCTGCTACGTCGTAGCACTCGTAGCACTCTACTTTATAACGCGTTGCGAAAAAATGATGGATTAGTCATAATCATCATATCAGCCACAAGACGTCCACTGCTCAACATATGCTTCCATAGATCTACAGAGCGACCGAGTTTTAGGTCCCGTGGAGATGTAAAAAAGTAAGATTAAAAGCATTATTTTCTTAAAAAGTACGGCCATTTAAGCCGAATATTGTGACCCTCGCAAATAAATAACATCCAAAACCTATAGGCAGTTCTCGTTGACCTTGAAGCATGAGGCAAAATCTCACAGCACAAGTAAAGGAAATACTAAAAATAGTTAATTTGTAGTTATATCACTTAAAACATATTTTTACGGAACCCTCGGTGCGCGAGTCAGACTTGCACGTCTTGTCTGTTCCGTACCCAAAGGGTAAAACGGCACCCTATTACTAAGGCTCCGCTGTCTGTCTGTCTGTCCGTCTGTCACCAGGCTGTATCTCATGAACCATGATAGTTAGACGGTTGAATTTTTCACAGATGATGTATTTATGTTGCTGATAAATAAAAAAATAAAATACATTTATTTCAAGCAATTATGTAGCTCATATAGGAAAGCGCACAACACAATAAGTAATGTTGTTACACAACAAATGTTTATACAGGGTTTTTGAGAGCATGCCTGTGACAGCAATGTCTGGTGTACGGGCAGTCTACTCTGCCGGCTATCATTGCCAAGACGATGTTGGCGCTGGCCCGCATCCTGTGCACCAGGGACGCGGCTCACTTGCGCATGACGGTATGGAAACAGTCAACCCGCGCCGCCGCGAACATCCCTGATGCACTGCAGTAGCGGGACAGCCCCAGCATCGCCCTGAGTGCATTGTTATACTGGACGCGGAGTGAGCTGTACGCCGCCTGCGTATACTTCGCCCACAGGCTGCACGATTACAGAGAGGTACAGTAAGCCCGAAATAAAGTCAGCTTAACCCCCTCTGAACTACGCGCAAATCTGCGAGCAATCATATTCGCACGCACGGACAGCGCCCTCCGCTCCCGTTCGATGTCTTCATTGTCTTTGAGGTCGGTAGTGACAACGTGCCCAAGATATTTAAATATATGTACTCTGTCTAAGATAATCCCGTTAAGACTTAAGGTTGGGATACTTTCAAGACGTTTCGTACCGGCCTCAAAGACCATGAACTGACTCTTTTTAGGGTTATATTTTAACCCATGACCAGTGGCGTATTCCTCACACGTCCTCACCAGCTCTCTCAATCCACAGACCGAGGCGCTCAGCAGCACCATATCATCAGCATAACTCAAATTATTGACGCATACACCATCAATATGACATCCGATATGCCGGCTGCTGAGCGCCACGATCTGCTCGTTCAAATAAAGGTTAAAGAGAGCGGGAGAGGTCAACCCCCCCGTCTCACTCCACACTCCAGCCGATAAGGTTCTGACATTGCGCCCGCCCAACGTACGGTATTTATCTGCTTCCTGTACCAGGTAGGTTGATGCTCTCAAGCTTCTCCCACAAGATTTTATAGGAAACCAGATCAAAGGCCTTGGACAGGTCCAGAAAGCAGGCGAACACTGGAGTCTTTCTATCTGTATAGTATCTGACGGTATGCTTAAGACACAGTATAGAGACATATATTATATATTTGATGTAATAACAAATACTTAAAACAGAATAAAATAAATATTTAAGGGGGGCTCCCATACAACAGACGTGATTTTTTTTGCCGTTTTTATAGATAATGGTACGGAACCCTTCGTGCGCGAGTCCGACTTGAACTTGGCCGGTTTTTTATATACCTTCACGAACTAGCGGTCAGCACTTGTAATAGGTTGATAGAAAGCAAGAACCAGTTATCAGGAAGATAACATGATATTTTTTCGTAGACCTCTACGTCGTAGCACTCGTAGCATTCATAGCAAACTATATAAGAGTTGATTTGTTTGAATTTACTTTTTAGCTAATTACTTATATTGTACTCGTAGTAAAGATTAATTAGAAATTTTAATGTCTCGTAGACCTCTACGCCGCGCGCCGTAGTGACCGTAACGCTCATAGGCAACATAAAATCTCAAATAACCGAAAGCCTTCACTGCTACGTACTCACTGGTGGGGATGGGGGGGGGGAGCTTTGTAAATATTACACTCGAAATGCCCACGTTACCGTGGGAATTTTGCGACACTGTTACCGTTACCGACACCTCTGTATCAGGGTAATTGGTAATATACCGACGATATTAAAGTGACGGTTACTCAAAACATAAAAATAGACTTCTCGAAAAAAAAGTTAGTTACTTTATTAGTACTAGTTATTTTATCAAATTTTAAAGAAAATCTACTAAGTTTAGGTGATTAATTCGATTTAAAACTTACTGCCTACTCTTGCAATCAACATTCAAAAATAAAGGCCGATTTGATATCTCTTTCGGAAACGGCTGCGGGTTTTGGGTTAGAAAGGGACAACAAGAGATATCTCGAGACGTCACCAATACAGTATCTGTGGTTAGATGACAAGCATTATGCAATAGCACAACATAAGTTTGATAAAGTGTTTGTGTTTGCATGCCAAAACAAATTTGTTATTTCTATGGTAAACATTTCACAAATTTATTTATTATGCTCATCAAAATAACCCCTTTCATTTTTGTGCGTATATTATCAAACACTCTATATAAGTATCTC
Organism: Philereme vetulata; assembly: GCA_918857605.2. Taxonomy (NCBI): domain Eukaryota; kingdom Metazoa; phylum Arthropoda; class Insecta; order Lepidoptera; family Geometridae; genus Philereme; species Philereme vetulata. Next base: position 2,772,990 of record OU975473.1, on the reverse strand, counting down.
GTAATGCAGAATGCAAGTAGATGCAGAACTATCTATTTACGCCTAAATTTATATTTAATGTACATCAAGCTATTAGTTAAACATAGGGTAGGCCGGCGCGATCTATCTAACGCCAACTTTTTCAGTAAGCCTAATCTATGACACTCAGGAAAAGCCGACACTAGCGACTTAACTTAATCGCAAATGCCACCGCTGACCTCATTCCACTCTTCCACCAGCAAAAAGCCCACGAATTTGTATATCAAGTATTTTAATAAGAAATTGTTTTTCATGTTTCATGCCAAATGTACTCGTAACTAACTGCATTATTAATATATTTTTAAAAATAACTTTAAAATAATAATTGGACGTAAAGCAATATGTTGCATAGCAGCCGCTTATGGGAAAAATGCTTTTTGCACGTGAATTCCAAAAGCGCATGTGACATGGGGCATTACGGACGGGCGGTACATATGAATCACAATCTGTATAGACAGTATCAGCTATTACTCCGTCAGAGGTTGAAGTCTTGATAATAGGATGCTAGACGTCACGTAGTCAGGATGATGTGACCCTCAGTATACCATATAACCACTGAAATCTTTAATAAATCTATACTATAAAACAGAAGTGAAAGCATTTAATTATTTATTTTGTCTATTCTTGCGTTAATAAATAAATATTGTTGAACATTTCACACAGCGCTATCTAGCCCCAAACTAAGCCGAGCCTGTACTATGCGAACCAGATAACTGATAGAATACTTACATACATGTTTTTTGTAAATACGTACTTATAATGTACTAGCTGACCAATCCGCAGCTTCGCACGCGTAGTTTTTCAATGAAAACATTACCATCCTTCTGCGCAGTTGGGTAAAAAATAGACTATGTTACTTATGGTGAATGTAGCGTACCAATGGTGAAAGAATTTTTGAAATAGGACCAGTAGTTTTTGAGTTTATTCATTACTAATATACACAAAAAATACAAAAATACAAATCTTTCCTCTTTATAATATTATTAGTACAGACTAGTATAGATAGAGAAACAACCAGACCGGAACAAATATCTGTAGATCATGCAAACATTTCTTCCGCGGCGGGAATCGAACCCGCTACCTCCTGCGTCTCGTGCAGTAAAGCTGGTGCGTCTCAGCTGGCTATTCGCCCACTGTTACCACGGACTTCGTAATACGCAATTAATCAACCTACACGTAAATGAAGAATGACCTATGAAATATTAACTTTGCCATTCTCACCAGACCTTTTAAAATCATAGTCTTGACATTTCCAATTTGTTAATGAAGCTGTGTTATGTCGCTCATAATGTAGCATTTGTTTTAGAACTTAATTAATGTTAATAATTAAATTGTTTAAACTGGATTTGATAGTTAAAAGAGTTTTATATCCACTGTAAGGCGAATGGTATTTCGCATTCGGTTGTGCGGCTGGTGTTGCCAGAGTGCTATGACCGCGGACCGCAGCGATGTTATCAGCGGCCAGCACGCCACTGTCGGCGCCACTGCATTACCATCCATTCGTTTTTGCATTACTATAAAGTCGTTTATTTAGTAGGCGACAGATGTCTCGGGACATGGACATTTACATAATGTTAATGTCAGTATTTCGGCCCTTTCGTGCAGGCCTTGCACCTTACCGTCTAAAGACTTCGGTTGCATTGCGATGTACCCGTACATAACCCTAGAACTAATGATACATTTTGAGGTGGCTGTTTCAGGCCACTCGAAATTATAAATAATAGTATTATATTTATATAGTGAATCGAAAATGGAGAGTTGGAAGGGAATATATTATGCATAAAAATATCCAAAAGTATATGAATTATTTAAATTTTCAAGTTCAGCATATATAGAATCCTAAAATAAAATATCCCGCTTCATAGGTGAATCCCTCACCCTTTGAGGTATCCTGCGACATGATTGTAACATCGTAAATCTTGCGAACATTACTATCAAACGTCATTTTGTACTGGCTTTCTGATATAAGACAGCATTGCAACGGCATTATAACGTTTGGATCACCAGAATATCTCTTCTCCAAACTGAAAACGGTAGCGTTTAGGGGCAGCTTCCGATACCGGGCAACCAAGTGTTGGTACAATATTCCCCCACCACTTCGACATTTAAAATCACAGATACTCTTTAAAAAAGTTTTATAATCCTTAATTATTAGTAAACAAAAAAACTGGATTGCCTGGTGCGGGATGCATTAGTGCACCTTTCACGTGCTAGTCGATTGGGGTATTCCTTTAACCAATTTATCAATTTGTTTTATATACAAAAAAAATATATGTGTTGTATGTATCTAAAAAAAATCTATAAAATAAATAAATAAATAAATATTGGTGGACATTTCACTCAGCGCTATCTAGCCCCAAACTAAGCAGAACTTGTACTATGGGAACCAGATAACTGATAAAATACTTATATACTTTTTTTTTGTAAATACATACTTATAATATATAAAGAAACAACCAGACCCGGAACTGTATCTGTAGATCATGTAAACATTTGTTCCGCGATGAGAATCGAACCCACTACCTCCTGCGTCTCAGGTTATTCGCCCACTGCGTCACGGAAGTCGTCAATATATGTTCTGACTTTATTTATTTTATTACATAATATAATATTTTGACATTTTTTACTATATATGATTATATTTTGACACAACATGACATATCTACCATGACACATAGTAATCTCACTTGACAACATAATACTCTCACAGTGTCTAGGGGCTAAATGGAGCGGTCTCGACGGAATATCAGCGCTTACCATTACGGCGCCGGCGCCGGCGGGCATAATGCTGAGTCGAGTCGCATTTACTGCTCTACCACAGAGTATCTCCCGAGTTCTCTGTCTTTTTTGTTAATGTTTTACGTTTATACTGTTTATTTGTTTAATTTTTTCTATTTCCTCTGTCTTACAATGTAACTGTATTGTATATTGTGTGCTAATGTAGTGAATAAATGATTCATCATCATTTTCATCATTTCAGCCGTAAAACGTCCACTACTGAACACAGGCCTCCATGGATCTCCATGATGGGTAGTTGCCATACTCACCACGCTTGGCAGGCGGGTTGGCGAGCGCAGTACGGGATGTTGATACACGGAAAGACGCTGCTGCCCATCATCCGAAGGTATCCCTTAGCAGGCTCTTACTGCATCCATGGGCATGAGAGGAGGGGTAACATTCTACTGCCGGCACCCCACGGCATAATTCTACTACGAATAAATGATTGTCTATGTCGATTGATCGAGATATATACGTCTGCAATTTTGTCAAATTCAAACGACAATTTGTCAATTGACAAGTTCCGTACTTGCATTGCTGTACAGATATATTAATGAAGGCGGGAAGCCGGGATATTTATCGGCGCCTTGGTCGAGTGAATATGTGGCTTTAGAATAAGAATTTATATTCCAGAGGTCGGTAATCTCGTTTTTATCGAATAGTTTATGAATTCCTCGTGTTGTGACGTTACGAAGTTGCGACGTTTCAAGCGGTTGGAGCGTTATTTCCTGTGTCATTTATCTTGGCGGTAACTTACGTTAATGTAGGCACTTAGGTATTTGTGACACAATGGTTATGTGTGATTTAATATAAGGTACATTCAGATGAATAGATAAACAACCAGCACTTTACAATTTGTTAAAATAGCTTCATATTTTTGCGATTATGAGCTTAGGTGATATAGAATTTAGCGATCTGTTTAGGCAACTTTGAATTTTTATTGTTCGTTTCTGAATGTATGTACCGACTAAGTGGATTTTTTTATTGTAAATGTGAAACATTTAACTGTTAAGATTATTTAAATCATCACAAAAACGAGCCGGAGTGGACTTCAAACTTTAACCTTCCTCTTGACCCGAGGATGCGATACCCTTGACATGAAGATATCATTATTAAGACGATTTAAAAAAAAACTTTTGAGGAGATAAAAGCTTATGCTCAAGCCTACCAGAACAAGCTAAAAATACACCCAAATAACCGAGCACAACAACTCACAAAGCGACTGAACTATAAGAAGCGACTGAAAAGAAAAGATGTCATGCTACTTGGTGACTGAAAAGAATGAAGAGTGAGTAATAGGAGTGCACTCTGCCCGACACAACCACAAACAATTTGCTCATAGTTGTAAAACTAATCGCAGATAATATTCAGAAAAAAAACTTTTTATTTAACCGAATTTTATAGGAGAATCTTAAGATTTTTAAGACACTTAATACATTATAAACTAGCTGACAAATCCGTATCTTCGCACGCGTAGTTTTTCAATAAAAACATTACCCTCCTTCTGCGAAGTTAAGTAAAAAGTAGCCTATGTCACCCGGGGATAGTGTAGCTTCCCAACAGTGAAATAATTTTTTAAATCGGGCCAGTAGTTTCGGAGCTTATTCAATACAAACAAACAAATACTTTCTCTATATATTAATAAAAACTTTTGTTGTTTAAGCAGAGACTTAAACCTTACCTCTTTAGAGTAGAGAACCTTAATTGTTATCAACCCAAGTAACTTAGAATTATCAACCTTAAACCATTATTCATTCAGTAGGCGCGTAACTGATCTCCATCAGAGGTTAATTGACATGCTAACGATGTTCATGTAAATAAATTCAATTCACAAAGCTCATGCGTACATTAAAATATTAATAGATGGTTCAAATTACACGAATAATGACGATTGATGAGCCTAATGACGTCATTAAGCACGACCGCCACGACCCGCTTTTAATAATTCATTTGCAAAATATAAGCTTTCTAATCACACTAATATTATAAATGCGAAAGTTTGGATATTTGTTTGTTTGTAACTCAATCACGTCGTAACGGCTGAACTGATTTTGTTGAAATTTAGTATGTACGAAGATTATAACCTGGATTACCACATAGGCTACTTTTTAGCTCATAAATCAAGTCCCATGGATTAAAAATGGGGTGTCAAGTCAAGTTGCAACAGCGAGTTTAGTTTTATTTCTAGGTTACCTACACATTTGATAGTGTAACGCGTACGAAGTCGCGGGCAACAGCTAGTAGGATAATATATAATTCATCAAATAAACTTGATAGTAAACCATCAGTTATGACAGATACTTGTAATATACAAGTGGACACACATACACATACAGTCTTATGGCGGGTTCCTATATCCGTCGGTAACCGACTACGCCTCGTATCTCCTTGAAAAAATGTCAAACTAGTGTCAAACTTTTGTAAGGTTTTCAAGGAGAAACGAGTCGTAGCTGGTTACCGACGGATATAGGAACACGCCATTATAGTCTAACTTTTTATTAGCTGCAGTAAAATGACGTTTCTAAATGTCATTCCGTAAAATAATGTTGCCATAATCTCAATAGGGATGTGATTCAGTTCACAAAAATTAATTAAATAACATTATTATGACGTTTTTGTTTCATTTTGAATGTACCTCCCTATACTTCCACTAAAAAAGATCAATCCTCTAGTATAGTAATAATAATAGGTTAAAAAAATACATTACAAGTTAATATTAAATCTCAAAAAAAAAAAACCAAACTGATTATTCATTTATGATTCACTCATTTAGCTACATCCCTATTTATTTTTCTTCAAAAACCGGCAACCCACAAAACGTCATTTTACTGCAGCTAATAAAAAGTTAGACTATATATACATATATATACTTATATTACGATACTTATAATGACAACCTCCGTGGTGCAGTGGGCGAATAGCCGGCTGAGATGCAGGAGGTAGCGGGTTCGATTCCCGCCGCGGAACAAATGTTTGCATGATCTACAGATATTTGTTCTGGGTCTGGTTGTTTCTCTATACAGAGTATGCTTCAATTAAGTCTACTGTTTGCGTATTTGACAATGCCATGATAGGACAAATAAGATGATGCAATGACTGATATAAAAGTCCGACAGGTGCAAGAACCATGTTCGAAATTCAAAATTGTTCTGAAATACGAAATGTTTTTGAATTGCTCATGAGAGCATGGAGTTCCTAAACTTCTTTATTGCTAATTGCATATTAAAGAAATATTAATACTGTATATTAATATTTCTTTAATATGCAATTAGAATCTAATAAAATGTTTGTAGAAGGAATTTTGTTTGTCCTGTTGTATGAGAATACTTTTTATCAAATTTGACTAACTTCTGCTGTTCAGATTTTTTTCATCCCATACAATAAAATGATCCTTACAAAGGACTGCATCGATCGTCATCAAAAAAATTTACCAACTTAATTCATTTTAAGGCGCTACTCACACTTGACCAAAAAAAAATTTAATGCTAAAATGTATTTCTTCGAAAACGAGCTGATGTTTTAAAAGAATCTGCACCTGTATCTCCTCTGGTTATGGGTGCTGCCGTACTGTTACAGTTTAAAAAACACTGTATATTATAATTATGTTTACAAAAAAAATGTATATAAGTATTCTATCAGTTATCCGGTTCCCATAGTACAAGCTCTGCTTAGTTTGGGACTAGATAGCGCTGTGTGAAATGTCCAGCAATATTTATTTATTTATTATATAAAAACTAAAAATAACATAAATGAAAGAACCTAAATAATAACTACTTATATAAGAGACATATTAATTAATAACAAATACATAGATATATAGTGATAAATACTCAAATAGTGTTCTCTGAGCAAACGTTATCTACAGATTATGAAGCTAGATTTCAGACAGTCATTTTCAAAATTAGTGGTTTTAACTAGTAGTTTGGCCCAAACTGCCGTCTTAATCCTTTTGGTAAAAGGTATAAATAAATAGCTCTTGGATCTTAAAAAAAACCTTGTTTTTGATATCAGACCTATCTTATGAAACAGTTGATCACACCTGATTTCTGTACCTACCTATATTTAGTATAATTTAGCAGGGCCACGCCAGTTATGTGAGCAAACTCACCATTTTTTTAAGGCAGATATAAAAAAACTGGTTTAGATAGACTTCCTTTTATATTTCCTGAATTATGTGTATAATATGTAATCAGGTATCTATCAACCATAAATATTTCAGAATATTGGCTTAGGTAAATGACAAATGGTATTTTTTTCTGTATACTTCTTAATAATTCCAAAATTAAACTACATAAAAATCATACTATTTTAGAAAGTGCAAATTAAGCTCATATACTCGTATATGCTCTTACCTTTTGACCTAGGAACCCTATTTTTAAATTTTAAACTCCAATCAAAATGAAATGATTTTGATTTTTTTTACTTTTACTAAGATGTGACGGCTGTTGCCCATTTGTTTGAGACCATACGACTGACATGGGTGCCTGCAGATGGGCGTCGAAGCCGGGGCAGGCCGAGGAAGCGTTGGCGTGACGACCTCGATGCATTCCAAGATGGCTGGTGGGACGTGGCGAGTGATATTGCGATGTGGAGGAACATGGGGGAGACCTTTGCCCAGCAGTGGGAAAATATAGGTTAAACAAATAAAGGCGGGCGTTTAATTTATACCTGTTCCAAATTACAAGTCGATAGTTTCAGTAGTTGCTTTCAGTCAGCTGTGTCAAACGGACACATGGGGACGGACGGACTGACGGACTAGGACCATTCCCATTTTTAGCAATTTGGTAAAACGGAACACTAAAAATTAGAACAGACAAAATAACAACAACCGGTTAACTCTCCGTTAACGTGTTGGTCAACCTAATGCTTCATTTATGTTAGAGTATTGGTATCCCTATCTCTGACGCAACAAGATGGCGTGTTGTTGATGTTTCGTTTTGGTTGACTTGCGTATAGTTTTGTTGTGATATATCCGTATTAATGCTATAAAAATAAATAAAACTATAAAGAGTGAAGTGCGAAAACTATTGTTTTGTATGATTTCGAAATATGAAGAGAAAAAGCTTGTGAAACAAGCCGTATTGCTAGAAAAACAGGATTGTTTACGTACTGTGACTGATTTTTTAGGTTAGTACGATCAAAATGTCTTGATATTTTTTTATTTTAAATAAGTACATATTAGTTTTAGTTACTTTATATAATGTTATTGTTCTTTTACAGATAGTCTTGAGGATAATGCACGAACTGCTGAAGTAAAACAAGCAATTGAAAAGATCACAGATTTAGATCAAAAAGATATGATGAAATCGCAGAACCAGTACTTAGAAGAACTATCTTCACTCACCGGTAAGTTTTCACTCAACGTTAATCTTATACTAGTTTTGTAATACTTGTGTATTTTCTATTATTTCTTAGTTATGAGACTCACGATAATTGACATTTTATTTTATTCTTTTTACAGATGTAAGTGTTATTACATTGAAGAGAATCAAAAAAGAAGGTGCGGTGAACGAAGGGGTCTGGAGGACTCCAGGTAAAAAACGACCTCACCCTTCAAAAGTGTCGAACTTAGATAGTTTCGATATGGATGTTATTCGTAATAAAGTAAACGAATTTTACATTGTGAGGAAACAAGTACCAACATTAAGATCTTTGTTGGTAGAGTTAAAAGAAAGTATAGAATTTGGTGGATGTCGTGAAACTCTCCGTCGCATATTATTAGCCAACGGTTATGAATTTAAGAAAAACAAAAATGAACGTTCATTATTAATTGAACGGTATGATATAGCTGCATGCAGACATCGCTTTTTGCGTACCATTGCATCGAAACGTGCAGAAGGCAAGCCAATAATCTACTTAGACGAAACTTATGTCCACAAAACCTATAAGCCTAAAAAATGTTGGCAAGGTTCATCAACAAGTGGAATAATTGAAAATATATCGTCAGGAAAACGATATATTATTGTGCATGCAGGATCAGAGAAAGGCCCTATTCCAAACTCATTGTTAGTAGCACCAAATCGAAAATGGCCGACTACCACCATGACATGAATTCCACAAACTTCAACAAATGGCTTCAAGAAAAGCTTATGCCCAATTTGAATGAACCAAGTGTAATTGTAATGGACAATGCATCATACCATTCTGTCATAATAAATAAAGCGCCCACATCTCAAAATCGAAAGTTAGAGATACAGAATTGGCTTACATTGAATGGTATTTCATTTGAAACATACAATTCAAACGCAGAGTTGCTCTGCTTAGTAAAACAGAACACACCAGAACCTATTTATGAAGCTGATGAACTTTTAAGCCAAAACGGACATGAAGTGCTAAGACTTCCTCCATATCATTGTGACCTAAATGCTATAGAACTCATATGGAGTCTAGCAAAAAGAAATGTGGGAAGCAAAAATGTAAGCCGAACTCCAAAAGAGTTCGAGGATCTCATAAAACAATCTTTTGAGTGTATTACAGCGGATGATTGGAAAAAAATGACAGACCATGTCATTCATGTGGAAGACAAGTACAAAAGAAGAGACCATATAACTGAAAATAATTTACGAAGCTTCATCATCAATTTAAGAGACAGCAGCGACTCCAGTGATTCTGACGATTCACTCCATGTTGAATTTTTAGTTTCAGATTTTGATTATAGTGATTAAAAAACAGTATAAAAATATATGGTGTTGTTTTCTTTGATACATACTCACATAGATTTACAAATATTTAAACTCATGATAATATTGATACTCATGATAGTGTTTGATAGCCTGTTTGTTCCTTTAATACGCCACAATGGAGTGACGTATCCGTGTGATGTTTTGTAAACATAATTATAATATACAGTGTTTTTTTAACTGTAACAGTACGGCAGCACCCATAACCAGAGGAGATACAGGTGCAGATTCTTTTAAAACATCAGCTCGTACAGTTACGCTTTATGGCTTTCTGAAGGTTATATTAATATAAATGGCATGGCCAACAGAACTACAGTCAGTAAAAAGATTTGTTGAATTGACGTGGGTGATCTATTAAATTGGTACTAAATTATTATCGTCATTTTCAGCCAGTTTGACCCAAAGTTGTGCACGGATTTAGTAATTTAAAAAAAAACGATATAATTGAATTATAAATGTGGAATGTGAATAGATTCGTTGACTCGAAAGAAGATTTAGACATTTAGTAACACGAAGATCCAACGGTTAGTAGTCTCCCGAGATAGATTGTAGGTACGTATATATATACATATATTGCATATCGAACCTAAGCATACAAGCAAAACGATACAAGAAAGAAACTCTTTGATCTATTAATAAGTTCCAAGGGTTGTACTAAACTTAATAAATAGGCAGTGTGGCTAAAATTAGTGCCACGACACTAGTTTGTAATTTGCGTTACGTTAATAAATAATGTCGACAACTCGAAGCCAAAATAGATTTAACAAAATAAATAAATCCCTGACAATTCTGGTTATACAGCCACGCCTCTGGCCGGTGCGATATGATTACTTGGTAATTCATCGTACGCCTGAAACGTTTAGAGAGTAAGAGTTAAAAATAAAATATATAAAAATATAATAAAATGTTTGTAGAAGGAATTTTGTTTGTCCTGTTGTATGAGAATACTTTTTATCAAATTTGACTAACTTCTGCTGTTCAGATTTTTTTCATCCCATACAATAAAATGATCCTTACAAAGGACTGCATCGATCGTCATCAAAAAAATTTACCAACTTAATTCATTTTAAGGCGCTACTCACACTTGACCAAAAAAAAATTTAATGCTAAAATGTATTTCTTCGAAAACGAGCTGATGTTTTAAAAGAATCTGCACCTGTATCTCCTCTGGTTATGGGTGCTGCCGTACTGTTACAGTTTAAAAAACACTGTATATTATAATTATGTTTACAAAAAAAATGTATATAAGTATTCTATCAGTTATCCGGTTCCCATAGTACAAGCTCTGCTTAGTTTGGGACTAGATAGCGCTGTGTGAAATGTCCAGCAATATTTATTTATTTATTATATAAAAACTAAAAATAACATAAATGAAAGAACCTAAATAATAACTACTTATATAAGAGACATATTAATTAATAACAAATACATAGATATATAGTGATAAATACTCAAATAGTGTTCTCTGAGCAAACGTTATCTACAGATTATGAAGCTAGATTTCAGACAGTCATTTTCAAAATTAGTGGTTTTAACTAGTAGTTTGGCCCAAACTGCCGTCTTAATCCTTTTGGTAAAAGGTATAAATAAATAGCTCTTGGATCTTAAAAAAAACCTTGTTTTTGATATCAGACCTATCTTATGAAACAGTTGATCACACCTGATTTCTGTACCTACCTATATTTAGTATAATTTAGCAGGGCCACGCCAGTTATGTGAGCAAACTCACCATTTTTTTAAGGCAGATATAAAAAAACTGGTTTAGATAGACTTCCTTTTATATTTCCTGAATTATGTGTATAATATGTAATCAGGTATCTATCAACCATAAATATTTCAGAATATTGGCTTAGGTAAATGACAAATGGTATTTTTTTCTGTATACTTCTTAATAATTCCAAAATTAAACTACATAAAAATCATACTATTTTAGAAAGTGCAAATTAAGCTCATATACTCGTATATGCTCTTACCTTTTGACCTAGGAACCCTATTTTTAAATTTTAAACTCCAATCAAAATGAAATGATTTTGATTTTTTTTACTTTTACTAAGATGTGACGGCTGTTGCCCATTTGTTTGTGACCATACGACTGACATGGGTGCCTGCAGATGGGCGTCGAAGCCGGGGCAGGCCGAGGAAGCGTTGGCGTGACGACCTCGATGCATTCCAAGATGGCTGGTGGGACGTGGCGAGTGATATTGCGATGTGGAGGAACATGGGGGAGACCTTTGCCCAGCAGTGGGAAAATATAGGTTAAACAAATAAAGGCGGGCGTTTAATTTATACCTGTTCCAAATTACAAGTCGATAGTTTCAGTAGTTGCTTTCAGTCAGCTGTGTCAAACGGACACATGGGGACGGACGGACTGACGGACTAGGACCATTCCCATTTTTAGCAATTTGGTAAAACGGAACACTAAAAATTAGAACAGACAAAATAACAACAACCGGTTAACTCTCCGTTAACGTGTTGGTCAACCTAATGCTTCATTTATGTTAGAGTATTATGCCGTAAGCTAGAGTCTGGCTAACGAAAATAGATACTGGATTTTTTTGCAAACTTTTTATATGACAACACTAAAGTGTTCCTACCATCGGATATTTACCCTACAAATTGGGGTATTTTAAGCAGAAAGCAATTAATTCCAAAAAGGCATTTTTAAAACAAACTTATTTTAAACATTTTATAAAATGAGTTTTAAAAATTCGTACGTGTGCTAAAATTATATTCATCGAAAATAAGTATCGTATGTACGTGTTGGATCATTTCAAGAGCAACACTAAGCCTTAAGTTGGTCAAATAAATAGCTTAATTAATTAGGTACACTATTTGAGAAAAACATGGAAATTTTATTTTAAAGAAATTAATTTTCGGCTGTTTTCCGAAAGATTTGGTAAAATCAGAATCAGTGTATGGTATCCCTATCTCTGACGCAACAAGATGGCGTGTTGTTGATGTTTCGTTTTGGTTGACTTGCGTATAGTTTTGTTGTGATATATCCGTATTAATGCTATAAAAATAAATAAAACTATAAAGAGTGAAGTGCGAAAACTATTGTTTTGTATGATTTCGAAATATGAAGAGAAAAAGCTTGTGAAACAAGCCGTATTGCTAGAAAAACAGGATTGTTTACGTACTGTGACTGATTTTTTAGGTTAGTACGATCAAAATGTCTTGATATTTTTTTATTTTAAATAAGTACATATTAGTTTTAGTTACTTTATATAATGTTATTGTTCTTTTACAGATAGTCTTGAGGATAATGCACGAACTGCTGAAGTAAAACAAGCAATTGAAAAGATCACAGATTTAGATCAAAAAGATATGATGAAATCGCAGAACCAGTACTTAGAAGAACTATCTTCACTCACCGGTAAGTTTTCACTCAACGTTAATCTTATACTAGTTTTGTAATACTTGTGTATTTTCTATTATTTCTTAGTTATGAGACTCACGATAATTGACATTTTATTTTATTCTTTTTACAGATGTAAGTGTTATTACATTGAAGAGAATCAAAAAAGAAGGTGCGGTGAACGAAGGGGTCTGGAGGACTCCAGGTAAAAAACGACCTCACCCTTCAAAAGTGTCGAACTTAGATAGTTTCGATATGGATGTTATTCGTAATAAAGTAAACGAATTTTACATTGTGAGGAAACAAGTACCAACATTAAGATCTTTGTTGGTAGAGTTAAAAGAAAGTATAGAATTTGGTGGATGTCGTGAAACTCTCCGTCGCATATTATTAGCCAACGGTTATGAATTTAAGAAAAACAAAAATGAACGTTCATTATTAATTGAACGGTATGATATAGCTGCATGCAGACATCGCTTTTTGCGTACCATTGCATCGAAACGTGCAGAAGGCAAGCCAATAATCTACTTAGACGAAACTTATGTCCACAAAACCTATAAGCCTAAAAAATGTTGGCAAGGTTCATCAACAAGTGGAATAATTGAAAATATATCGTCAGGAAAACGATATATTATTGTGCATGCAGGATCAGAGAAAGGCCCTATTCCAAACTCATTGTTAGTAGCACCAAATCGAAAATGGCCGACTACCACCATGACATGAATTCCACAAACTTCAACAAATGGCTTCAAGAAAAGCTTATGCCCAATTTGAATGAACCAAGTGTAATTGTAATGGACAATGCATCATACCATTCTGTCATAATAAATAAAGCGCCCACATCTCAAAATCGAAAGTTAGAGATACAGAATTGGCTTACATTGAATGGTATTTCATTTGAAACATACAATTCAAACGCAGAGTTGCTCTGCTTAGTAAAACAGAACACACTAGAACCTATTTATGAAGCTGATGAACTTTTAAGCCAAAACGGACATGAAGTGCTAAGACTTCCTCCATATCATTGTGACCTAAATGCTATAGAACTCATATGGAGTCTAGCAAAAAGAAATGTGGGAAGCAAAAATGTAAGCCGAACTCCAAAAGAGTTCGAGGATCTCATAAAACAATCTTTTGAGTGTATTACAGCGGATGATTGGAAAAAAATGACAGACCATGTCATTCATGTGGAAGACAAGTACAAAAGAAGAGACCATATAACTGAAAATAATTTACGAAGCTTCATCATCAATTTAAGAGACAGCAGCGACTCCAGTGATTCTGACGATTCACTCCATGTTGAATTTTTAGTTTCAGATTTTGATTATAGTGATTAAAAAACAGTATAAAAATATATGGTGTTGTTTTCTTTGATACATACTCACATAGATTTACAAATATTTAAACTCATGATAATATTGATACTCATGATAGTGTTTGATAGCCTGTTTGTTCCTTTAATACGCCACAATGGAGTGACGTATCCGTGTGATGTTTGGTATGGAGTTAATAAAGAGTTAACAAGTGATATAAGCTACTTTTAATCTCGTCATAACGCGGACAAAATTGCAAGCATCCACTAGTAAAATAAAAATAAATGTCAAAGTATCAAAGTGAGTTGTTCCAACTTTCATTTTTACTTTAGGGTTGCCAGGCTGATATTTTTTAAATTTGCCGCGCTTTTTCAGTATCAACTTTCATTAGTCAGACTCTATGAATCCCTTATCAAAGTATGAACTATGGAACGAGCATTCTGAACTAACAATGGAAATCTAAAGAATGTCAGGCCTTCGTTACGCTTTATGGCTTTCTGAAGGTTATATTAATATAAATGGCATGGCCAACAGAACTACAGTCAGTAAAAAGATTTGTTGAATTGACGTGGGTGATCTATTAAATTGGTACTAAATTATTATCGTCATTTTCAGCCAGTTTGACCCAAAGTTGTGCACGGATTTAGTAATTTAAAAAAAAACGATATAATTGAATTATAAATGTGGAATGTGAATAGATTCGTTGACTCGAAAGAAGATTTAGACATTTAGTAACACGAAGATCCAACGGTTAGTAGTCTCCCGAGATAGATTGTAGGTACGTATATATATACATATATTGCATATCGAACCTAAGCATACAAGCAAAACGATACAAGAAAGAAACTCTTTGATCTATTAATAAGTTCCAAGGGTTGTACTAAACTTAATAAATAGGCAGTGTGGCTAAAATTAGTGCCACGACACTAGTTTGTAATTTGCGTTACGTTAATAAATAATGTCGACAACTCGAAGCCAAAATAGATTTAACAAAATAAATAAATCCCTGACAATTCTGGTTATACAGCCACGCCTCTGGCCGGTGCGATATGATTACTTGGTAATTCATCGTACGCCTGAAACGTTTAGAGAGTAAGAGTTAAAAATACTACCGAGAAAACATTAGACAGAGTAATGGGTATTATAATACACATGTTTTGCCATAAACTTGAATTTTGTAAAATGATTTTGCAATGTGGGAGGGCGCTGGGAAGGCGGCGGGTATCGAGCGTGGGCGCGCCGCCCTAGCGGGACGAAGCCCTACAGTCGAGTCCGTGGAGCGACCCGGCGCGCACGCCCGACCAGACGACGCCAGGCGCGTACCGTCCGCTGCACACACACACACACACTCCGCGACGTTGCACGTGCATGCCACACACGGCGACAAGTGCGCGAATTGCTCGAAAACTTTTCTTTGAATACGCCGCGCGAATTTTGGTTTAATAAATTGGCTCATAAAAGATTTAAGATTGATAGTGTGACGATAAATAACATGATAAGTGACACCAAAACAGTGTTTACTGAATAAATTGGGCGGCGGCGACGCCACGTCTACGACGTCATGTTTTTCGGTATGTTGTATTTTATCTAGTAAAAAAACATATTTTGATTTTGGCAAATCCCTTACATAAGGATTTGTAAAAAGGTAGTCTATTTTTTGTAATAATTAAGGAGAAGTTTGCTTTGTTGTTTTACTAAACATATTGTCTTTAACAATTGACAAATCAACTTTAACGCGTCTTTAATCATTATAGCTATTTGAAGTTGTATAAAACCTATTAGGTATCGATTAAAATGGTATAATAACTCATCTGAATTATTACCAACATTTGTTTGATTGAACATAGTAGCAATTGAAGATCCAATCACGAATAAAATATAATGAAATTCCGAGTCGTTTTTACTATAGTTTTTATACTTACAAATATGATATCACATAAATTTTAAGCTTAGTAAGAATCAACCTAAGTATCTAGGTGGATTCCTAGCTATA
Source organism: Philereme vetulata (assembly GCA_918857605.2). Taxonomy (NCBI): domain Eukaryota; kingdom Metazoa; phylum Arthropoda; class Insecta; order Lepidoptera; family Geometridae; genus Philereme; species Philereme vetulata. Next base: position 2,756,850 of record OU975473.1, on the reverse strand, counting down.
TATTTTTTTTGGAAAATACGCCTTGATGATCCTGCTAAACACAGCCAACGTTATGATATACTATGAACTTCAGAGTGCTTACATGCTCTGAAGAATATCCAGATATGGAGAAATATACGTTTTAATGAGACTAGATACCGAAACTGTGATCTTTTGTTTCAATTTAACAACCTACTTAACGGCCTTGCCACTGAGCATACTAACATGATCAATGAACAGTTAACATGAAACGAGATTTATATTTGTTTTTATTGTCGTTAAAAGAACACAAATTCAACAAACTGTTACAAAGCTTGTGAAGTTTTCTCCGCTCTAGGGCCTATCATGGAACTCCGATAAAAGGAAGTTCTTATTAGAAACAGCCCCCATAATGTCTAACTTTGAACATGAAAACGAGATGTCATAAATCGATGATCGATTTTCTCTTCAGCTTCCATTCTTTGGATATGGTGTATGAATTATACATGTCTTCATTTGTACATGAACTTTTGTAAGATTTTTCAGTAATCCTCAACTGAGGAGGATTTTGACATCTCGTATTCGCCACCCCGCAGTAAGGCTGCTGGATTTTACTCAAATCTTTAAAGATGTTGGTCTTCAATGTTATAATCCAATTAGTTGGTTCAGCGTTTATCTTCGAAAGTATTCGGCAGAAGGGGATTAGAGGGCAATACGTAACTAACATGTCTTTTATCAACTCATGTAAAACGATCAAATCTCTCCTTTCGGGAAATGTCGATTAGTTAAACATCTACAACTCAACTCCTATTACAAGTAATATTTTCCAGATAAAATAAAACATACTATGAACTAAACTTTGAGTAGTAGAGTTCCTTGTGAAAGGGCTCGCCTGGGAATTACTAACACCATACCGATTTCTGCCGCCAAGCAGCATTGCTGTGTTTCGGTTTGAAGAGTGAAATTACAGGCACATGAGATTTTACACCTGTGTACTTAATGTTGATGGACACAGAGCAGTGCATCGTACGTGACCTACGACGACGTTACGTCTCCAGATCAGATAAAAAATGGTTTATTAGCTAACAAAATTATTCTTTTAGCATAACCAGAATGACTGGTAGATAATGCTATTACCACTATTCTGTTTTGTGTGAATGTATTAAATGAATAAAATTATGGGTCACATCTGGTGCTGCTACATAGTAAACCTAACTTCTTGGAATATTTATTGTTCCAAATATCTAGTGTTTCGTATCAGTTTCGTAAAACTTATGACTTTCTGGGTGTCCCCCTGGCCGGCTGTCTGCCCTTCAGAGCTAAACGGTATGGATTAGTGGTAGTTTGCGACCCTAGTCAGGTTTTAAATAATAAAGGTTAAGTTGTGGGAATCGATCCTAAGGATTTTTTTATTTTATGGATGATAGAGGATATTTCTAAACTAACTTAATAATAATCCTGATTGTATAACCACAAAAGAGGGTAAAAAAATTATACCTATATAATCTAAATGCTTCTTATGATTGCAATCGAGAGTGTTTGGATTTGATAGATAGATAGATAATGTCTTTATTGCACACCATCACACTAATATTATAAATGTGAAAGTTTGGGTCTTTGTTTGTTTGTTACTCTATCACGTTGTAACGCCTGATCCGATTTGGATGAAATTTGGTATGTATGTAGATTACAACCTGGATTACCACATAGGCTACTTTTTGTTGACAAACCACGCGTGCAAAGCCACTGGCGGAAGCTAGTTAAAATAAATAATAGAAAATACACTTTAAATCACAGGTACCTTATTGTCTATAGGTGGCCTTATCGCAAAAAAAGGATCTCTTCCAAGCAACCTTTGCATTTTGATGTTGGTAATCAATTCAAAATTATTTATAATTAATTTTTGATATTTTTTTAACTGTGATGATGCGATGATGTGGTCTAAGATGAAGCACGAATATCACTCTTACCTTCAAAAGGTCCAAGAACGTAGAACCATGAACAGAATTACAGGACACTATGAATTAATTAAATATACTGGAAGATCTCCAATTATGAACAACGTGTAACCCTAATTCAATGCAATCTTTAGATAAATCTGCCAAGAATCGAAGCGAACGTACGCTTCATAATTACCAGTATCATATCAGGTATATGACGTCAACTGCTTATCATAACCCTTCCCATACGTTTTCTGAGCGACCGATCTTGTGTGGCCTGCACCCACCAACCTTTATTAGGTCTTCTTTCCATCTAGTGAAGGCCCGTCCTACGCTGCGCTTTCCAGTGCGTATGTGAATGTTTGCCCTTAATAATCATATCATATATCATAATGGCAGTCATAATGAGCTGAAGAAGTCAATGCGTTTTTAGTAACATAATATTTACACTTATTAAAGGCAATGGCACGTCAAATGTATGCCGGAGAGGCGACCGGATAGCGAGTGGTAATCTGGGCCTTGGAGTGGTACAGAGTTCCCTCGTATCGGCCGAATTGACTCTAAGTGGACGGGAGCGGCGGGAGCGGTGATATAGGGGTGGGCGAAATTTTTTTTTTAAATAAGCAACGGGATAAAATGCGGTTGCTTGAAAGGTAATAATTGTATATATAATTTTTTTTCCAGCCGAATTAAAAAACTTTTACTGTTTTTTTAAATTATTGTTAAAAAAATCTAAAAAATGAAGTTTTCGGCAACTTTGAAGGGTTGTTTCTTCAAAACTGCCCATCAGGATTGGTTGACAATTTTTTTCCGCGTTTGGTGGTGTCAATAAGTATGCTCGCCAATTTTGAAGCGGTTGCCTCACAATTTTTTTTTTCATTAACTAGATCGAAAACGGCCCACGTGTTTCGGCTGGCAAACAAAATTTATTTATACAGGGATATTAGCTTTCAAGCAACCACATTTTTATTCGGTTGCTTAGTTAAATATAAATAATATTGCCCCACCCCCATATCACCGCCCCGTCTACTTGGGGTCGATTCGGCCGATACGAAGGGACTCTGTACCACTCCAAGCTCCAGATTACCACTCGCTATCCGGTTGCCACTCCGGCATACATTTGACGTGTCATTACTTTAACTAACTTATATAGTTGTGTAATCCTTTTCAAACGCTGCTTAACCTGCTCACAGTTAATTAAGAAGTACGTAATCTTCAGTAAATTATCTATCAGGCAAAAGGTCTTCTTCTAATTAATGTTGGAAACGGGTTTATGTAGATTTAAGAGCAAATATCGCAAATAATTTATACAGTGTCCCTCGCCCGGCACCCTTCTATAAATTACAGGTGCCCGTTTTATTCCATAAATAAATTCCATGCTTTCGCTACTGTTATGTAAATTTTCAATAGGAATTTATTTACCTGATTTGAATCTTTACGGTGGGCCATACGATATGAGTATGCCCGCTTTAAAGGTGGGTGTAGGACAAAACTCATACTATTAAACCAAACTTGCATATTGGATTGATTATAATAAAATAATGCATACTGGATTAAAGGGGGAGGGGGGGGGGGGGGGGGGGGGGCTAAAGTAAGGGGTTAAAATTATGATGTATTCTTTAGATGTATACTAACTGTACATAGCTCGCTATGTACAGTTAGTATATAGATAGATTGTGACCGGGATTAGGACATAGGCTACTTGTTACCCGAGTGCGCAGGAGGGTAATGTTTTTATTGAAAAACCACACGTGCGAAGCCGTGGGCGGGTCAGCTAGTATAAAATAAAATATGTTTTAGCACAATTGTCTGAGATATAGAAGCTCGAAAGATTTCAACACAAATCTATACTAATATTATAAAGAGGAAAGATTTGTTTGTTTGTTTGTATTGAATAGGCTCCGAAACTACTAGACCGATTTAAACCATTCTTTCACTGTTGGGAAGCTGCACTATCCCCGAGTGGCATAGGTTACTTTTTACCCAACTGCGCAGAAGGAGGGTAATATTTTTATTGAAAAACTACAGCTAGTATTTAATAGTTTCTTGGATTTTTAAACGCATTTTATTTAGCTAGTTTCATTCGTACGGCAAAGTGCCCGCAACCCGCTTATAACTTTAACCGACCGACCGCCCCCAACATTTTAATAATCATGTTTGTTCTGAGTCTCTTACTGGGTCTTCATCCCCTTGCCGTGTTTTTAATTATGCGACTTCAAAAAAGGAGAAGGTTCTCATTTCAGCGGTATGTTTTTTTTGTATGTTTGTGAATCGATATATCTGCTAATTGTTATCGATTTCAATGATCTTTTTTTATTCAATAGAGTATACTTTCAAGGTGATCTCATTTAAGTTTGGTCAGGATCTGATGATGAAGTACAGAACCGGTAGATAGAAACAGGAAACTCCATAACAGATGTAACTTTTTTAGTAACAATTGAATACCTATTTAGGGTATTATCAATGGTCAACTGACCTGATAATGGGACTTATACGTTACGTAAGATACGTTACAGAACTCCTCAACCACAAACAACTCGTGTATCGTGATCATATTTTATTGGAGATTACAGGCAATAGCTGTTTGGGTACATGTCAGTAGTAAGAAAGTGATTGAAATGCATTTATCTATACTTTTGATCGAGTGAAGCGAGATCTCTAAGTCAACTTGGGCAAATCGGCGTTGTATGGGACCTATGTATGTTAAAAAACCAAAATGGGACTATCCGGTCAAGTGACACGTCTACTAAAAGGTCTTTGTGAGTAAATTTTGACCCCGTTTTTAATTTTAGTTTAAACCTTGTAGTTTTTAAGTTATAACAAAAACTGAACGTTGAGAAAATTCACAGGGCACACCAGTGACCCCACACTGCTGAAATTTGGTAATTTGGTATGGTTTAGTGACAAAAATATAGGTAAAAGTCTGAAATCTAAAATAATTGCAATTTGTATCCCAAAAAAGGGTAACCACATACATGAATTCCCGTTACCTGTAATTGGATTGATTGGTTCCTCATTTCGTGGCACTATTTTATTAGTCAAAGATTAAGGCACTATTTTCACTATGATCCCTAAATGTATTTAGCGATTAAACATGTTTAAATTTTGCGTATTTGTATGATTTGACAACACCTTAAATCATATTTAGTCACTAAATACGTTTAGGCATCGTTGTGAGAGTCGCCATAAGAATATTTTTTTTGTGTTTTGGAAGACTCGCGAGATCTCAGTTCGGGGCGAACCACTAGTATTAGGAAAGCCATATACGACTAATGGCAGGTTCCTATATCCGTCGGTAACCAGCTACGACTCGTTTCTCCTTGAAAAAGTGTCAAACTAGTGTCAAAATTTTGCCATGTTTTCAGGGAGAAACGAGTCGTAGCTGGTTACCGACGTATATAGGAACCCGCCATAAGTAGGTGAGTAGCCTGCTGAGACGTGAGAGGTGCGGATTCAATTCCCGCTGAGAGAATGTCTGTTGTGTTGTGTTATATTATGTAAATAATACCGTCGTAAGACCAAGGCGGCAAAAATCGTTTATATTGATGACCTAATCATAAACATTCGAATTCTAAAATCTCAGCTTAGATATCACTTAAACATATAAACAATAAACATTGAGATATCACTGTTTATTCATCATGAATGAACACTACCAAATAGTAATAAATTCAAAGCCTGCCACTTAAAAATGCCACGACTCCATACTAAATTACCCAAACCATATTTAAATACCATATTTTAATACATTTATGGAAGCGAGACGTGGTCCATCACTATTGGCCTTATGAATAAGCTCAGAGTCGCTCAACGAGCTATGGAGAGGGCTATGCTCGGGGTTTCTCTACGCGATCGAATCAGAAATGAGGAGATACGTAGGAGAACTCAAGTCACCGACATAGCCCGACGGATTAGCACGTTGAAGTGGCAATGGGCAGGCCATATAGCGCGCAGAACAGATGGCCGATGGGGCCGAAAGGTTCTCGAGTGGACGCCACGGACCGGCAAGCGCAGCGTAGGACGTCCACCCACAAGATGGGCAGACGACTTGGTAAGAACCGCAGGTCGGCGTTGCATGCAGGCCGCTTCCAACCGCAGTTCCTGGAGATCAATGAGGGAGGCCTTTGTCCAGCAGTGGACGTCCTACGGCTGATATGATGATGATATTTAAATAATATATAGCCTAGCGAACATTAATAGGTAGGCATCTAGGTAGTATGTAAGCATGTTTAGATACAGTTTATACTTCGAAATTACTTGACGTTATTATTATTACCCGATAGCTCGGCATACCTTGATCTTCTATGTATTAATTGACATATGCCGCATAAACTAATTTCTATATAGTGGTTCGCTCCGAACTGAGATCTCGCGAGTCTCCGATTAAAACAAAAAAATATTATTTGTAATCTTTGACTATCAAAATAGTGTCACAAAGTATATAATCAAATAACTTGACCTACAGTTTCATTCATGTTACAGGTAACGGGATTTCATGTAATGCGGTGTCTTTTTGGGGTACAAATTGCAGTTATTCGTGATTTCAGACTTTTGCCTATATTTGTGTCATTTAAGCTTACTACATTACAGCACTGTGGACTCACTGGTGTACCCTGTGAATTTTGTCAAAGTTTAGATTTTATTATGGCTAATAACTCAAAAACTATATAGAATTCACTAAAAATAAAAACGGAGTCAAAATGCACTATAGAATACATTTCATCTGACGTCATATTTGACCAGTTAGCCTCATTTTAAATTTTTTGTAGCCCTCTTGAACCCCAATATCTCAACAACACCCCAACATTTTTAGCTCATTTAGTCACACCAAAATTGTGCCATCACTACCTACCTATGTATTAAATTTAACGATGATCGGATCAACGCTTCGAAAGTTATCCTCGGACAAACATACATACATACAACACTCATTTGCCCAAGTTGATCTAAAGATCTCGCTTTGCTCTATTTAATTGAGTTAACATGTTTAATTCTAAGTTTAATTGTCGTACTTTTTGAAAAGGCACAAACCCAACTTGCAGTGCCCTTACAAGGTATATGTTCTTACTCATAAGCTACCTAATATCTAAGCTAAAAATGTATATGTACATGTAAGCAGAATAAATGAATAAGAAATATGAAAATATATAATAATAATAATCTTTATGTGGAAGAGAATGCTCGTTAGCATTAAGTTCGCATTTGTACTAGTTTTATAAGTGCACAAAAGTATTTTCAATCAATCAATCAATAATATAATTATATATTAACGGGTTAATATATAATTATATTAATATATACTTATCAATATATTTTATAATTATATATATATTATTAATACATATTTATCAATAATATATTAACTGCGAATACATCACTCACCTTCGGTTTGCCGACGATATTGTGGTCATGGCAAAGTCGATGGAAGAGCTCAGCACGATGCTCGAAGGCCTCAATCGAGTCTCCCAACGGGTAGGACTTAAAATTAACATGGACAAGACGAAAATCATGTCGAATGTCCATGTCGTCCCTGCCCCAGTTATGGTTGAGAACTCGGCTCTTGAAGTTGTCGACGCGTATGTATACCTAGGACAAACAGTCCAATTAGGTAGGTCCAACTTCGAGAAAGAGGTCAATCGTCGAATCCAACTCGGATGGGCAGCGTTTGGGAATCTTCGCAACGTCTTTTCGTCCAACATACCTCAGTGCCTTAAGACGAAAGTCTACAATCAGTGTGTGTTACCAGTGATGACATATGGAACCGAGACGTGGTCCTTCACTATTGGCCTTATGAATAAGCTCAGAGTCGCTCAACGAGCTATGGAGAGGGCTATGCTCGGGGTTTCTCTACGGGATCGAATCAGAAATGAGGAGATACGTAGGAGAACTCAAGTCACCGACATAGCTCGACGGATTAGCACGTTGAAGTGGCAATGGGCAGGCCATATAACGCGCAGAACAGATGGCCGATGGGGCCGAAAGGTTCTCGAGTGGAGGCCACGGACCGGCAAGTGCAGCGTAGGACGTCCACCCACAAGATGGGCAGACGACTTGGTAAGAACCGCAGGTCGGCGTTGGATGCAGGCCGCTTCCAACCGCAGTTCCTGGAGATCAATGAGGGAGGCCTTTGTCCAGCAGTGGACGTCCTACGGCTGATATGATGATGATGATGATGAATCAATAATATTATCGGGCCCATCGCGTTTTCAAAATCCTTTCTTGGCGTCTGGTCGAAGCAACGTCTGATCCGAGAGCTGGCGCTATCTGGGTCAACGCATAAGCATTGCATTGTCTTGGGGACACTTCCGCCTGGAGTAGTTGAGCTATCTATAGATCGTTTGCAACGGTCTTTAGATGATTCAACTGTTTCTTCTGTATTTTATTGTAAATAGTTGTATTTTCTTTCCCTGATATTAATAATATATATAATAATAATAAGTTGACCGTACTTATTACGTGCCTAAAAAATGATTATCTACTTATCCAGAGATATGCTAGCAGTGACAATAATGCTTTGTTGGTTTTTTGTGACGCTTCATTAGTTGTATACATCTTGTTACCTTCTATAGTCTAACATTATAGAATTAAGGCTTAATCTAATGTTAACAACTTTTTACATAGTTTTTTACAAACACTTTTTCCCCCTACCAAACTTAGCGTGGGCGGACTGTATAATGACTATATAAAGACCCGATAATGTTTTATATCGGTACTAGTGGTTTGCAGTAAACGAGTGTGCTTTAGATCACACGACTGAAGTAAACTTCTTTATCTCCATCTATATGTACATATGTATATTTCTATCTTCACTAACTTATATCTCTCTCTCAGCTTCCGTTCGCCTCGCTCGATCACACTTTTCGTAACGCTCTCATCACGCATTCACCAGCTGACTCCCCAAGTCAAGCGCGCGTAAAGAAGTTTTACTTCAGTAGTGGTTAAACAGAAAATCTTATTTGTGTAGTTATTTGTAAGGCAATAAGCACGTAGCTTACATAACGATACATATGTTACGTTAAGTGTGTTGGCTGGTTGGCCGCACTTTTGGAATCAAACTCTCGCTTTAATTATTCACGAAGTAAAGCTACCAAACCTCTTATGTATTCTGCCCAGAGAACGATACAACCAACATCCATTTTCACAACCTTGTTTTTATATTTAATTGTATTAAATGTATGGAATAATCATAAATTGTTCGTTTTTAAGGTTACACTGCGTTGTAATGGAACGCAGTGGAAGGTGCAAGTGCACATCTAGGTGTCTATAAAAAAAACCGGTCACTATTGATCGGTAGTAGGTACTTTCCCGGAAGAACACTCACATAGACTCAATAATTACAAAAAATAAATCATACTAAAAAAAACCGGCCAAGTGCGGGTCGGACTCGCGCACGAAGGGTTCCGTACCATTATCTAGTTGATTGAATGAAATGTAAATTGCGGTTTACGATTTATGACGTATTAAAAGAAACTACTTACTAGGTCTCGTTGAAACCAATTTTCGGTGGATGTTTGCATGGTAATGTACATCATATATTTTTTTTAGTTTTATCATTCTCTTATTTTAGAAGTTACAGGGGAGGAGGGGGGGGGGGGGGCACATTTTACCACTTTGGAAGTGTGTCTCGCGCAAACTATTCAGTTTAGAAAAAAATGATATTAGAAATCTTAAAATCATTTTTGAAGACCTATCCATAGGTACCTCACACTTCTAGGTTTGATGAATAATTTTTTTTGATTTTCAGTTCTAAGTATGGGGAACCCCCAAAATTTATGGTTTTTTTTCTATTTTTGTGTGAAAATCTTAATGCGGTTCACAGATTACATCTACTTACGAAGTTTCAACAGTATAGTTCTTATAGTTTCGGAAAAAAGTGGCTGTGACATACGGACGGACAGACAGACAGACATACATGACGAATCCATAAGGGTTCCGTTTTTTGCCGTTTGGCTACGGAACCCTAAAAATCGGTTTGGGTAGTATCGCTACACGTCACCCGGCACAATTTTTCATTCACCAAATTTTTTTCTGCTTCCTTTTAGAACACTCAATATCCTCACGACTACGCGGACGCACAAATAACTCTCCCTTGGGGAGTTATGACTAATTCTTTGGCCACGTGGAGTGAATTTTGAGACTCTTTCAACCCCCTGCTCAATGACGTAGGTGTACAATGCCGTAAGTGCACTAACAGGCAACGAAGGTATATTTTCAGAATATAATACCGTACTTGGCTATACAACCCGTCAAAAGATATATTAAAAATTTTGGCGACCACAAAAGCGTTTCATCGCTAACTCTAGCGGAATCTAAGTATTCCTTTTTAAAAACGTGTTCACGTTATAATCAAGAATATACAGGATGTTTGGTAATATACTGACGATATTCAAGTGATGATTTCTCATAACATAAAAAAAGACTTCTCGAAAAAAAAAAACTACTAGATATATTATTAAATTTTAAAGAAAATCGACCAAGTTTAGGTGATTAATTCGATATAAAACTTGCTACCTACTCTTGCAATCGACAACCAAATATAAAGGCCGATTTGATATCTCTTTCGGAAATGGCTGCGGGTTTTGGGTTAGAAAGGGACAACAAGAGATATCTCGAGACGTCACCAATACAGTATCTGTGGTTAAATGGCAAGCATTATGCAATAGCACAACATAAGTTTAAGTGTTTGTTTTTACATGCCAAAATAAATTTCACATTTCTATGGTAAACATTACACAAATTTATTTATTATGCTCATCAAAATAACTCCTTTCATTTTTGTGCGTATATTAACAAACACCCTATATAAGAAATAAGAATATGTCAAGAATCTTAATTGTGCATTGGATTGAACGTTTGAAGGCTGTTCAATACAATAGCCATACGCCTGAGTTATTGAGCCTCATGTCTTCTCTATTGCATTGCATATATCGCATTGTATAAATAACAATTCCGTCCTTCGAAACAAAGTATTAAAAGAAAAAGAGACAGAGTTAACAAGTTTGTCGCTGTTTATATTTATCAATCAAATTATCTCCTCAGATAATTTGATTAATGAAAGCCTTGCATTTACTCCCCAGGTTGAAATAATTCTTGAACTCTTCTAGTTTCTAGAACAATTGGTTCTAGAATACTGTCAGTATATCTGAAAAATGGTTGGGAAGGTTGAATTGAATTTCATTTCAGTTTGTCCGTCCGATAGATTTGTGACCGCTGGCTGCGCAAAGGGGTCATTTTGTAACAGTAAGTTCTACATTTCATCTATGTCAAATTTTAGAGAATTTTCCGTAGTCTGGGCTGTTGTAAGCGGAATAAAAATTTTAGTATTTTAATGTATTTGTGTTAATAAAGTTTTTGTAAAACAATTATTTCAGTGACCTTAATATATCAATCAATTAAAGATGTTTTATATATGCTGACCACAGCGCCTGGCAGAGGTTCTTTAGGATGTTTAGATGCAGAGTAGGCTTCTCTATTACCTATAACATATCACGTTCAGAGCTAAGTAAAACATAGTTTAGCATTTTCGTTTAATAGTCAGCAACGACAAAGATATGAATCGATGTTAGCGCGCACCCTTCACTATCTATGATCATAGGTAAAGAGAGAAGAAGCTCGTTATCAGCCTTGGATGTAATATAACTCACATTTTGGTAATCCCTCTCGAGGTTAGCACCTATCTATACACGTACCATAAGCCTGATAAGGTCTTGAGTACCGAGTAGGTCCTGATCGAAAGGTGTGATCTATCTTTATGATTGTATTTTAAATCCCTGATAGTGAAAGCCCCGCTAAGTTATTTACAAGTTATTTACAAATCGAATTTTAATCGCTTTGTTTTGGAAGAAGGGCTAGATTGTTTGAAAAATTCTTTATCGCACAAAATACATAAATCTGTACATAGGCGACCTTAATGCTAGCAAGCATTCTCTTCCAGTTAACGATTGCGTAGTGTTGAAAAAATATTTTTGTAGGTAGTGCATGACATAATGAAGCAGGAAAAATTAAAAAAAAAGTCTAAGATATATTGATAATACGAACTAAACATCAAATATATACAGATATAGAGGATTTTCAATAAACGTACTTTCTAATATTACACATCAATAAACACTAGTTGAAAATAATAGATAAACTAATAAATAGGTAGTTACAATATAACCAAATAAACTCATATGATATAAAGATAACAGAGTGGATAAATGACAGAGAGGGCTTGCAGCTTGCTCTTTTCATTTACAAGTATTTTTACAGATAATGCCCACACAATCCATTCCATCCAAAGATTGTCTGATAGAGATTGCTATTAAGTGATAAGACCGCCAATTGTATCCATAGATTTACGTTGTTATTCTTTATTTGTATTGTTTTATGGTGTGCAATAAAGAATTATGTAATCTAATCTATTTTTACTCGACTGCGAATAAGGAGTAGTATAATTACTTGTGAAAGGGCACACCGGTGAAATTACAGGCACATGAGGCTTTACACCTGTTTGTCTCATGTTGATGGACGCAGGGGAGTGCATCGTAGGGTACGTTTCTAAGGTGCGTGGCCTACGAGGCAATACTTTGTTCTAGGCGATCGTTTGGTTAACGCTACATCAGGTGGGATATATGCTTGTTCCATCTCCAGGTGTTATAAAAAAAGGAGGGTAATGTTTTTACAGGCATCAATGGTTTGCCTGTAATGTACTTATATAAATTTAAATACTTAATTGCGGTACACTGGGAGCCATGCTTTTAAGTTTAACAAGCTTTACATCTAAATATTGATTAGCTCGCTTTGTTTGTACTACCGGCACAGTCTTTAGTAGAAATAAACGAAGATTATCTTGAAGAGAATGCTTCTAGCATTAAGTTCGCCTTTCTATTATATACTTTATACTTATAGGTGAAGTAAAGTATTATCACAATCTATACTTGTGATAAGGTGTGCTTTTTGTTACTAAATAAAATATTTAACATTTTCATTTTCGATCAACAAATGGCCTACGTTTAGTGACTGATATTGTGATGCTGGTAAATCAATGTACTCCCAAAGTGTTAATTGTATCTTGGAAAGTTAACATAGTGAAATTAATGATGAATACAGCCAGAAATAGTGTATGATTTAAAGTTTTCTTTATTAAATTCATCATATCCAGTAGCTAGTAGTTACTATATGGCGTTAACTGCTTTTAATCAATATGCCAATCCACTAGACAGCTCCCATTAGCAATAATAACTCTATAATAGCTATTTGCAATAACATCCATTGCCTTTTATTTCTAATCAAACGATATTTATACAGATAATACTAGTTGTCATTTTCCAATCTATGTTTTATATTCAACTAGCTGTTGCCCGCGACTACGTACGCGTTACACTACTAAATGTATAGGTAACCCAGAAATAAACCTAACTGCTGCAACTTGTCTTGATACCCCATATTTATCCCATGGGACCTGATTTATGGGATAAAAAGTATGTGTGTTAATCCAGGTTATGACCTACTTACAAACTAAATTTCATCGAAATCGGTTCAGCCGTTACGATGTTATTGAGTAACAAACAATTAAACAAACAAATAAATAAATGAACAAACATCCAAACTTTCGCATATTAGTGTGAAGCTTTGGATGTATACGATACAATGTGCTAAGCGCAAGCTGACTTGTTAAAATCCCCTTGTTAAGCTGCTACAAAAAGTATTCGTAGAATCGCAAGCTCACTGGATTTGGTGATTTACTTATCGACTTCTCAGGGAGTTGCGAAACTATCCGGACGACATGCAAGAGAAAGAATAAAAGCAATGTTTATGGTGATTCAAAATACGGAGACAAAAAAGTTCATTGGATTTATTTGTCATGATAGAACTGAAAACTCGGAGACTATTGATTATATTGTCAGTGGTAGTTACTTTCATTTTTCTTTGAGTTCATTTGGCCCCTTTAAAGTTCACACCCGTAGTTTTGGCCCCACGCCACGTTGGTATGCTTAAGTTTTCTAAAGCGGTTTTGAATGAACCCTTCTTTCATTTTTAACTACTTGAACCTATTTTAAAAATATTCATAGTTTATTTACCCAAAGTGAAATTAGCTAAGTAGCAAAAATGGATTCTATCTCATAGTGATTACTTTCTAAATATCTAACCATATTAATAAAACGGTGGAAAAAAATAATTAGACATTCCCTTATATTTCTCGTAGAGTTCCATAGTTACAGCTCCGATCTTAGTCTTAACGCTTTTAGGAATTTAAATTAACACCGCATTTGTTTATACTTGTTATAATTCAGTTGAGAATGTCAGATGTATTTTCTACATAGTTCAAGTGGGCTAATAGCAGCAAGTATTTGCTAGTTTGCTAAGTAGCCCATCCCGCTGTGAGACCACTAGAGGATTGTGGTAACAATGCCTTGTTGGCCGCAACAATAACATAGCCCGATAGCTATTTCCTCTGTTTGAATATTCAATTTCAAAACATAGATTCATTACTAACAGAACATCTACATTTTGTTAGAATTGACCCATTGCGATGAGGTGAACGACGGTCTGTAGTTTTACACTCCCATTACTCAAATAAACGCCTTACTTTGCTCGGGCCATTGGAGAGTATATCATAAAGAGTACACATCTTATGTGATTTATCTATAAGTACTCACAGTTATGTTCACAGTTGTAGTCCCTACTAGTGTCTTACCTAACTAGTGGTTCGCCCCAAACTGAGATCTCGCGAGTCTCCCAAAACACAAAAAAATATTCTTAGGGCGACTCGCACAACGATACCTAAACGTATTTAGTGGCTAAATATAATTTAAGGAGTTGTCAAATCATACAAATACGTAAAACTTAAACATGTTTGTTCGCTAAATACGTTCAGGGATCGTTGTGCAAGCCGGCCTTGATCTTTGCCTAATAAAATAGTGTCACGAAATGCATAATGAACTAACTTGACCTACAGTTTCATTCAAATTACAGGAAACGGGAGTAATGTTAATAGGTTACTCTTTTTTGGGATAGAAATTGCAGTTATTCTAAACTTCAGACTTTTCCCTATATTTGTGTCACACGCATACCAAATTTCAACACTGTGGGGTCACTGGTGTACCCTGTGAGTTTTGCTAAAGTTCAGTTTTTATTATGGCTAATAGCTTAAAATAAAAACAAGGTCGAAATGTATTCAAAAAGACCTTTTATTAGAAGTACCATTTGATCTTATAGTCTTATTTTGTTGTTTTTTACCCCTCTTGAACCCCAATATCTCAACAACCCCCCCACATTTTTAGCTCATATAGTTACAACAAAATTGTGCCATCACTACCTACCTACTCGTATTTATTAAATTTCACGATGATCGGATAAACGCTTAGAAAGTATTCCTCGGACAAACAAACATACATATAACGCCGATTTGCCCAAGTTAATTTAGAGATAATGGGTCAATTGCATATACACGTACTAAAACACAGTGATTTAACTAATGTGATGTGATGTTGTTTTGTCTTTTATTCCCTTAATTAGAAAAGAGATTTATTCTACCTCATTAGTTCTTGTGGTCGTTGGTTAGAGCTAGAAGTGCAGAATGATTGTTGAAGCTCTGACAACATTGATGTGGGTTGGCACAGTGCCGCAGCGCTGACTCGCACTCACCACCACTTCACTCGCGATCGAGGGCTTACATATCGTGTCTAGGAATATTCAGTTTAGCAATATTGTGAAATAGTTTCAGTTATCAATCACAAAAGCTCATTTGCAACTGCGCTAACACAAACTGCAATTTGTCTACTAAGTTTACATTGCTAGTGTTTTGAGAAATAGCCAAAAACTATTTCCACGTGTGCCTGTAAAATACTGATATTTGATAGGGATGTTCTATTTTGGAATGTACCTGAAATATACAAACCTGCACGAAATTTAATAGAGTGCTTTCGCGGAATTGCTTTCAACGTTTCACATAGGAAATTGCAGGTTGAGGGAATGTAATACGAGGATGGGAAATGCGGTGTGGTACAAAACTATAATAATAAAAAAAAAATATTAAAAAAAAAATATATTTTGTATCATATAGAGTAGGTAGGTGCACATAGGTTACATATGTCTTGAAATTACCTTAAAATAGTAAACATTAAGGCTTATTTATTATTTTATTATGCACGTATGTGTTAACAAAAAATATAAAAAAAATATATAAAAATATGTAAATTACTAAAAATTTTACATGTACACTTTAACATGTGGGGGTTGAGGTTCGGACTAGGGAATGCAATCCCGACTCGAGATTGCAAATTCGAGATCCCGCGGGATTAGAAATATCAATCCCGCGGGATCCCGGAATTTTCGGGATACCGTCTAGTTTAAAAAAAAATGTTAAATTCGGATGACTGAAAAAGCTAATAACTGCTTGTTTGTGATAGTGAGGTTAACTAAAATAACATATTACTCGAAAGAAAATAAAAATCTTTATTCTTTAATCTTACCAACTAAATAATTATCGTCACCTGTCGCTAATATTCGGAAATAGTCGGAATAGTTTTCTAACGCTGTTTGGCGTTCCTGCCGCTCGCGGCCGTCAGTCAGCGCGCCGCTTGCGCCCCGAGTGGACGTGTGTAGCGTCGCTGACCACTGCCGCCCAATCCCGTCAATCTCGAACGGGATCTCGTCATATGATGCGTCGGGATTAATCCCGAAAAATTACACGAGGTCGGGATCGGGATTGCATTCCCTAGTTCGGACTAGAACGATAATGTGATGTTATGAAACAGAGGTCCTCTATCAGGAAAAGAGTTTCTCTATTGTTTTAGCTGTATGTTATTATCAACAGAGAGCTTAGAGCTGAGATGAGCTAATATCAAATAAGCCAGCGTCCTTTATAATATGCGCGAGACTAGTAATAAACAAATATAGTCGAGAGAAGCCACGAGCATTAGCCATTATATTAAAACAATATCTGACGTTCAGAAACTTATGCTCTCTAGTTTCACTCGTAAGCTTGTTACTATGATATTTGCACTGCAAAAACTCAAGAGAGTTTTGCAATGAGAACTTTCGCAATTATGAGATGCGTAGCTCCGCGCTGCGAGTGCTTTAGCGTGGTACGAAACAGCGACACCTATTTATGCTTTACGAGTTTAATAACTACTTTAGAGTTCTCTAAAATGCACTTTCTACGGTAATTAATTATTTATGTACTCAAATAAAACATGGTGCAAATATTGTTGTTGAGTAAATGACAACTAAGACGTAAAATAAACGTTTAAATTGACTGTTATTTACGAGTCGTAACTTCTTCAGAATATATACTTAGAAGAAATTGTTTTCAAAGTTCAAAATAGGAATTAAAATATCGTAACCTTTTTTTTTAAACTGGATAGATCTTCGTTTGTCCACAATCTCACCTAATGGTAAGCGATGATGTGGTCTAAGGTGAAACACGAAGATCTAAAAGAAACCTATTCACTCTTACTTTAGGAAAAACCATAGAGCAACACGGGCCACCGGCGGACCGAAGGGGAGTAGGCATACGCAGGCGTTCCCCTCTGTCAAAGTATAAGTCCACGCGGTCCTATGCATACAATAAAACTAGTTGCAGCCGCACTGCTGACTAGACTAAATCTAGTTGCGTGTCTGAATCGACGTCCTAAAAAAATGCCGAATTGCTCTGTTTTTTGCTGCAAAAAGAGATCTGCCACGTCAAGTCTACAAAAAAAAAGGCGTTACCTTTCCTAAGTAAGTAATTTTTAATCACATCATTACTATTTACTTCTTTTAAACTTAAAAATTACAATATTATCGGTCGTGTTGTTTCGGATTGGTTTACCAACACAGGCCGCTCGCTTTCATACAATACGCGGATCGGTCGACCGACTGATCCGAGTTTATTTCTGAGAATCCGCTGTCACCGAGCGATAGTGTTGTTGCCGGATTGTTTGTAGATAGTTATCGATAAAAATGGCCAAAGAGTCTTCTATTCGGAGACATTTTTGAGATTAAGTTTTTTTGATACAAGTATTATATTGTGAGCTTTATTTAATATTCATAGTTAAAATGCATATAAAAAAATATTTACGCGCATTAGCGCTTTTATTAAAATTACGTACGGAGAACTTCAACCATAATGTTTTTTTATTTATTTATTGCAGGTTTCCTAAAGATTCAAATTTAAGGGATACATGGAAGACATTTTGTAATAACAAAATAACCTGGATTCCCACAAGAAATGGTGTCATTTGCTCAAATCATTTCGAGGCCTCTGACTTTCAAGTGTTAACGAACAATAGAAGGAAATTAGACGAGGGCGCCAAACCGCCTTACGCGACAAGTTTATTCGTGTTATTGTAGTACTTAATAAATAAAGTCCATTTTTATAAGAATACCTTTGTATATATTTTAAACCTAATTTCCTTAACCGAGTTCTCCAATTTATCGATAATGCTTATCGATAGTTGTAACAACTATGGCTGTAAGGACTTGTCAATGTAGTTGCATCATTACATTATACTGTTATGACACGGAATGTTTAGATGTGTGTGTGAAATTGTGTGCGGATGGGTGGTATATCAACTAGGTACGGATGGTACTGAGCCGTGCGCCTGCTTGCCATTTCACGGAAAGGCGATGACGGGATCAGATCTTATAGTTCCTGGGCACGTTCCCCGAAATGTATTCTGTAAAAGATCGATAGGTTTGCAACTTACGGCGGTGTTCGAGACTTTGGGTCTTAGTCTCCGCCATATATTGCTCACCTATAAGCCTAAAAGCCCTACGTTCTATCGAGTCTAAAGTAGCGAGCTGGTATTTGGCCGAACCATTCCAAAGGTGGCAGCAGTACTTCATACCAGACCGGACTTGTGCTTTGTAAAGACTAAGAAGCTGTCCTGATGTGAAGTATCTCCTGACCTTGTTGAGGATGTCCAGATTCATAGCAGCTGTTTCATCTCATCTCTGTTTCTGTTCATGGCCTGCGGCTTGTATAGCTTTTGACGTATTAACAATATCTTTCCTGTGATGAGCTAAGCTGGCTAAGTTGAGATGATGATATAGGCGAAGAGTTCACCAAAAACCGCTTATGTTTTGGGTTCCGTAGTTAAAATAGGAACCCTTATAGTTTCGCCATGTCAGTCCGTCTGTATGTCTGTGTGTCTTGCAGTCTGTCTGTCCGAACAGTTACAGTCGTTTGTACTGAAAAGCTGAAACTGGCATGGTGATACATTTTAGTGACGCCTATAAAGAAGTTGAGTATGATTTTTTTCATACACACACACATCTCATCGTGTGTGGTGTTGTTGATTAGGTCTTCTAAAACACTGAGGTTTCTGGACACTATTTTCCAATATAACTTTTGAAACTATCATGTATTGTAATTATTTACCAAGATTGCCAAGACTGGTTCATGAGGCAATTAAGATTACCAAACACAAAAATTTCAATCGTGAAGATGGTTTTCAACTATCTGGAGCCTGGAATCATGTGGTGAGAATGTGTAAGAAGCGAAGAAGTGAAGTGTCAATTACGCGTCCTGATATCGTGACTGTTGTGTGTCGGAATCGAGTTATGATCGAGAATGAAACCGGTGGTTGTCCTAGTATTAGTGAATTAATTCCTAGCAAGAGACTGAGAAAGAGGGTAGATCGTTATATCTGCCAATAATTACCCACTTACAAAGACTTTAGGTTACCCGTGAGTATGGCGCATGCAACTGAGATACTCAAAAAGACACAAATCATGGTAAATATCTCGTATTTAGATCTTTTTTGTAAGTTTTCACTTTCACAAAATGTATGCACAATAGTAGCACATATAGTGCGAGGCGAGACGTTATTCGGAGCGGATCGCACTCACCCTGATGAAGGTTCACGAATTGAACCGAAACATTGTCGGTCGAAACACCGATAAGACGGTACGTGATAAATCCCGTATTTATAATAATGATTAAAATCAATCACGAAAGTTTTCTATATAAAAAGTAGCACATATAGTTGCAAGAAGAATTATTAAAACTGAGCAGATTCTACTAGTTTGCAGCAGTAATCGACCAACATATTAAGTAGGTATGTAGTTGTGTTGTAAACAGTTTATATAATGTTTATACAAACTACTGTACTGAAAATGCCGTACCGGAACCTTTCACTGTGCGAGGTCCAATATACGCTTGATCAATTGTTATCAAGAACTGTTCCATCGAGTTTGTGAAAATTCGTAATATCGACATTGTTTTTGTAGGTTTCTTTTTGATCCCTTTCGGTATTACATACATATACTATATAATATCTACTCAGGCTCTTTCATCAGTTACCCTATTGGAACTTATTAAAATGAGATGAAGCGGCAGGGACAAAGGCTTGCGGCAGTAAGCTGCCCCGGCTGCAAGCCACGGCCTTTGATTCGCATTATCATGATTGACTCAAGCCGTAGGCCTGCGAGTATCAGCCGAACAAAAGACAATGTCCCTGTCGTTGGCTGATGATAACCGACATTGACCGTGTCAAGGAAGTGGGTTAGGGGAGCGCCTACCACCCAAAGCTTACCGCAAAAACTATTCGACTGGTTTCTTGTCACTCGAACGCTACTACAAACGCGAGTGGGACGTGATTTTGAGAGACTCGAAGAAACTTCGCTCCGCTTGCCAAGACATGTTCTGGTCATCTCGACCGTTTTTACTTTGTATTGTGTTCTGTTAGTGCGATCGCGCAAAATCATTTTTATAAACGGATTACAATATCCTTATAACGGGCTCGAGGAAGTGGGCACCACCGCCTTACCTTTATCTGTCGCCAAATAGCAGTACTTGTGCTGCTGTGTTCCGGTTAGATGGTAATGGTATGTTCCTGTAATTACTGGCACATAGGCATAACCACTAAGTCCTATAGTATGGCAACGTATCCACAGAGAGATCAAGACAACATAATAGCTTGTTTTGAATTCTTTGTGGATATCCATGGGCTGCAGTAGCCACTTAACATCTGGTGGACTGCATGCTCGTTTGCCATATACGTAATATATATAAAAAAAAGCTTTTCACAAGAAAACTACAAAAAATATTCTTTATTAAAATTGGTAAAAGTTGGGCAAACGAGAATTCTTTTTAACTAAACTTTTAACGGTCTTTGAGTCAGCTAGCATACAAAGACAATAATCGAGGGGCTTGCCAAAAAAATTAAAAATTACAGGATTGACCCTTGTTTTTCTTTGGAACCGATGGATACATTTATATGCATGTACTACTTGACCTGATTCCATCAAAGCGTGGAATTAGTTTGCGTATTAGCATATCCGTTCCCGATTTGCATATAATAATTTAGCCTTCAGTCGGTTTAATTAGATCTGTGATATGATTATTATGTGATACGTAAAAATAAATCTCTTGACCAATATTAATGGAAATTATTTGTATTTTAATGAACAACGCGTTTGTCTTAAGACTAAAGTTGAATTTATTTTACTCTCACGCTCACATATGCCATCGTTACTAGAAATCAATTCTTATTAACTGAAAATAACTGAATATTAGCTTCAATGTTAGGAATAAAAATAGCTCGCAGACCAAGTGTTTCCCGATAATACAAGACAGGCTGAAGAATTAAGTGATTGTCAATCGATACTTTGCTGAAGGTGAAATGGACTGAAATACGGCGACTTTCACAAACCTTGCGGTGTTCGATTAGATATTTAGTTTTATCTATATATATAATAATTGGTTAAGTGCGAGTCTGACGCACAGTGAAGAGTTCTGTAGCCAGTACGGCTGTATCTTTCCAAAAAGTTTGTTTGTTCAAATATAAATTTCAAGTGGCTCCCTATCCATATTCGCCGGAATGCACATATTCTATCACTTCTTTTTAACATTCTCTTTAATCCCACTTCACCTTCTTATAGGAGCATTTCATTTCGAGTTTCTGTATCAGGCACATTCTCGAAATCTTCGTTCTTCTCATCTCCCGTCCATAGTTCACAATTTTATGGTGAGTCCTTCACAGTACAAGCTGTGCGACTGTGGAACGCATTACCTTTGTCCATAAGATCGTCCAAATCTCTTTCTAATATCAAAGTCAAGGTATACAACCATTTCCTTTCGTTGTCTCGTAACTGCTAGTTATGTTATTTATCCTCTTTATGTAGTGTAGTTTATTTATATATTATTTGTATGTATTTAAGTTTATGTTTATTAGTGTAATCAATAGGTATATTTTATTTTATGGGTTCTTTATGTTAAATTCTATGTTAAAGGTGTATGTACACCGCCGTCTTTTGATTTTCGTTTATCCTGTCCATCCAAAGGTTGTCTGGAAGAGATCGCTTTTAGCGATAAGAATGCCCGTTGTACCGTTATTTATTGTTTATTTCGTTTGTTACTGTATTTTTGTTTAGTGTGCAGTAAAGAATATTTCAAATGTTTTCTAAACACACGTAATAACGACGTGTAAGAAATCATCCTTCTAAAAGTTATTAATTCAATCTCTAAAAAAACCGGCCAAGTACGAGTCGGACTGGCGCACGAAGGGTTCCGTACCATTATCTATAAAAACGGCAAAAAATAATGTCTGATGTATGGGAGCCACACTTAAATATTTATTTTATTCAATAGCACAATTTTATTTATTTACCTTATTTGAGGTTAGTGCCGATTAAAGTAGACATCTAAATTGTATGAGCGCTCATACAACTCAGAGGACTGTCTTAATTGGCGTCAACTATGTATGTATGGGGATAGCCTTTATTTTTCAACTTTTTTTTATTTTTTGTAATTTTTCTTTTATTTGTGCTGCTTTTTTCCAAATTTCGTGATTCTACGTCAACGGGAACTACCATATATGTAGGTTTTCGACCCAAAACCTATAGAGTACTTCCGCTTTACCTGGAATTGTGAATTTTGGCTAAAAGGAAAAATTCCGAATAATTATAAAATTGAAAATTAAGGTAAATTTTGGTACTTACAAGTTTTTGCGAAAATCTAAATTTGCCCATATCTTTTTATCGTCTTGACTTAGGACCTTGATTTTTATACTCCTAATAGGGACTATAGACCTCAGTATTTGGTATAATTTTTAAATTGCTAGGTCCACCCGTTCCTAAAAATACGGTGGTGATACATGGACAGACGGATGGTCAAGGGAGTGATCTTATAAGGGTTCCTTTTTTACGTTTAGAGGTACGGAACCCTAAAAAATGAGGGCATTACCAGTTGGCAACGCTGCCTGTACATACAAATAGATAACGAGGAATAGATGATGTAAGGTTTAGGCCAACTGTTGGAAAATTTGAATCTGGAAAAAAACATTAAAAACAACTATTCAATTTTTCCTGAAAGCAGGCAGTCGGTATATAGTACAGATAAATAATATACCAGTACAAATAGTAGGTAGATATACGGCACCTAGTAGAGTTTCAGCTCCAGACGTGAAAGCAGAGTTTTATATCCAATCCTATTATTAGTTGGGCAAGTTTCCGTTCTGAGGAGTAAAAACGAATAAATGTCCCAAGAGGACTCCGCAGATATTGCCGAGGGACTTGATCCGATTACAGCAAGGCAATAGAATCCTATTTGCAATATGGAAGGAAGTATCTACTCATTATTCCATGTTTAGTTGTTCTATTTATGTAATTATTGATCGAGCGAAGCGAGATCTCTAAATCGACTTGGGCAAATCAGCGTTGTATGTATGTTTGAATAACTTATTAGAATATAACTTACTTAGAATAACTTTCGAAGCGTTAATCCGATCATCGTAAAATTTTATACATAGGTAGGTAGTGATGGCAATATGAGATAAAAATGTTGGAGGGTTGTTGAGATATTGGGGTTCAAGAGGGGTAAAAAAAATTAAAATGAGGCTAACTGGTCAAGTACGTGTAGGACGTCAAATAAAAGATTGAATACCTTAGTACATTTAGACTCCGTTTTTATTTTTCGTAAATTCCTTATAGTTTTTGAGTTATTAGCCATAATAAAAACCAAACTTTGACAAAATTCACTGGGTACACCAGTGACCCCACAGTACTGTAATTTAGTATGCGTATAGATTAAGTGACACAAATATAGGCAAAGGTCTGAAATCCAGAATAACTGCAATTTGTACCCCGAAAAAGACAAACCACATCACATGAACTCCCGTTACCTGTAATTTGAATGAAACTGTAGGTCAAGAAATTTTGTTATTTATTTCGTGACACTATTTTTTTGTGTTTATGGGAGGCTCGCGAGATCTCAGTTCGGGGCGAACAACTAGTACTACAATAGTCTTGGTGACTCATAAAACTACTATACAAACGCAGCTGAAATAACATAAATCACCATTTGCTTTAAAACCAAAGTTTTACAAGTTAAAATAATTTGTCGAGTCCATATTTCTCATTTCTACTTATGCAAAATAAGGGAACGGATGAAATTAAATTTTCTTATAATTTTCTCGGTATGCAAAATAAAACTGCTCTAAAAAACGGCAAGTTAATTGTAGAATTAAGCAAAGACAGAGTTTGCAATTTTAATGAGCTCGGAACATAACAGCGGTTTTGTTCTAGATAATTATGTGGAAGGTTGTGGGGGATAATACGAACTTGAAACCGCAGGATTTGTAGTATTTTAACTACCTTGAAAACAAATCTAGATTGTTTCATAGGCTGCACTAAAAGTATCGGGAATGGAATATTTCCACTGTTCCTGTCATATTAAAATCTTTTTAATTAAAAACTCCTTGGTTTTAAAAATCGAATACCATTTATTTATTTAAAAAATTATTCTCGGTCTTGTCACAAGGTCTTGTCAAACTTGTTTAGTCGTTGAGAAAATGGAATTGACTCGAGAAAATTCAAGAGCGATGATTAATTATGACTTTCGAAGTGGTTTAACACAAAAACAATGTGTTGACCGGATGATTTCTGCATTTGGTGATGAAGCCCCATTAAAAACCACAATTTATCGCTGGTTTGCTGAATTTCAACGTGGACGTGTCAAGCTCAGTGATGATCCCCGTCAAGGTCGTCCAAAAACTGCAGTCACCCAAGAAAACGTTGATGCTGTGCGTAAGCTGATTGGAGAAGATCGATATATGACATACCGCAAAATTCAGGCAACTTTAGACATTGGCATGAATCAAATACAAATAATCTTGCATGAACAATTAGGTGTAAAAAAGTTGGTTTCCCGATGGATACCGCATTTGCTCTGTGAAGAGCAAAAAGCTGCTCGCGTTACTTGGTGCATCAGAACTCTCGTAAGATTCCATGCAGGATCTTCAAATGCTGTATACAACATCGTATCAGGTGACGAATCCTAGATATACGCGTATAAACCCGAAACAAAAAACCAGTCACGAGTTTGGGTAAGAGCAAGAAAACATAGAATTATTAGACCATCCGCCGTACAGCCCCGACCTAAGCTCTAATGATTTCTATACTTTCCCTAAAATAAAGAATAAATTGCGTGATCAGAGATTTTCATCACCTGAAGAAGCTGTGGTCGCCTACACAACGGCCATTTTGGAGACCCCAACTTCCGAATGGAATGGTTGCTTCAATGATTGGTTCCATCGTAGGAAAAAATGTGTCGAATTTCGCGGAGAATACTTCGAAAAGCAATAAATACATTTTTAAATAGTAATGATGTGTCACTTCCTTGAATCCCGAAATTTTCAGTGCCTCGTAATCTGAGACTCGCGAGATCTCAGTTCGGGGAGAACCACTAGTAATATTAAAATTGCTGGACATTTCACACAACACTATCTAGCCCTTTACCTGTTACTTGAATGAAACTGTAGGTCAATTTATTTGGTTATTATTTCGTGAAACTATTTTGATAGTCAAAGATTACAAATAATATTTTTTTTTGTTTTAATCGGAGACTCGCGAGATCTCAGTTCGGGGCGAACCACTAGTATTAAATTAACTAATAAAATGTAAAAACCTTTTGCCGTTAAATTTCTGTTATGCATAAAAAGTTCTAGGCAAGCGTGATCCATCGTAGACTAAGCGTATAAAATACGTTAAATATAGGCACGTAGTAATAAAGCTGGAACTCTCCTTATTATGCACACTGTCTATTAGCGCTGACGTTCACATTATTCTATCGGACCCTCGTAAAAGAGCTCCTCTCGGGTTCTTTGTATCTGTTGCTACGTCACTTTATTGAAACTTTTATGTATTTTGCTACGAGAGAACTTATTTCTTAATCCTAAATCTATAAAAATATAAAATGGTTCATAACTTGCCCCAAGATTAATTTTATAATAACGTGCGTAGTAAGTACTATTAGACGACCTCCGTGGCGCAGTGGGCGAATAGCCAGCTGAGACGCAGGAGGTGGCGAGTTCGATTCCCGTCGCGGAACAAATGTTTGCATGATCTGCAGATATTTGTTCCGTGTCGTGTCTGTTTTTGAAGTGAAAACTTCTTTAGGCGCGTTGGGCATTTTTTGAGAAAGGAAAAACCATTGAAATCGCGACTCTGTTACCGTTACCGACACCGTTCCTGACGTTTCAAAAATACACACGTAATTGTTCAAGTCTCCACTTCTGTCGGCAGGACTTCTCCCGGACGTGCCACTTTTCTTATCTATACTTCTATACTAATATTATAAAGAGGAAAGATTTGTATTTTTGTGTGTATGTTTGTAATGAATAAACTCAAAAACTACTTGTCCGATTTCAAAAACTCTTTCACCATTAGAAAGATACATTCACCCTGAGTAACATAGGCTACTTTTTACCCAACTGCGCAAAGGAGGGTAATGTTTTTATTAAAAAACTACGCGTGCAAAGCGGCGGATTGGTCAGCTAGTTCTATATATTGTAAGCAACACTTCTGCGTGGCGCTGGAATGCATAAATAGTGACGCGCACCAGTTGCCGCTCTCTTTAAACCCTTCGTCGTCCGAGACACGTTCTTGGAGATCCACATTAGACAGAGCAAACACTACACAGATACACCGACCTCGCCGGCGAGGTCGACGAGTCCCTTCAGTCGCCGCCTATACGAAGTACAAACATGCACCCGGGAATTTCTCTCCTATCCCCACCCCGGCAACGGCCCAAGCCAAGGTTCATACTTAATTGGTGCCCTTGCGCTAGTTGCCTCATTAAACCCTCCGTTGTCCGAGACACGTTCTCGGAGACCTGGATGACGAAATCATCTCCGCTAACGCGGAAGTGGTTTCTGAGTCATCCACATTAGACTGAGCAAACACTTCACAGATATACCGACCTCACCGGCGAGGTTGACGAGCCCCTTCAGTCGCCTATACGAGGTACAAACATGTACCCGGGCGTTTCTCTCCTATCCCCATCCCGGCAACGGCCCAAGCCGAGGTTCGTACCTAAGTGATGCCCTTGCGCTAGTTGCCTCATCAAAATACTTAGAGGGCTGAGTGCCATCTACGCTCGCCAAAAGTTCGGTTAAGCTGCAACAGCCTCAGAGGCCAACAGCGAAATTAGTCCATTCGAAAAAAAAACTGCCGCTCTGTCCGTTCGTCGTTCGACATTTTTCATTGTTACTTTTGTGTTTGTTCAAATATCTGGTTGATTTTCTGTTAAATGTGTAATGTGTTGGTTATTTTCAGTTTGTTTCTTTGTTGTTTTTATTAATAAATTGTAGGTCAAATACACTAGAATATTTTATAAGTAGCGGCACGAAACTTTAGCGCTGACCGTTATTGCGCAAAGTAAAAAATAAGTTACCTAGAGAGGAGGGGGGCTAGCGGGAAGAAGGGCAGGCGTGCGTAGCGCCGATTGGCTCTCCCGTCGCTTTCCGTTCCCCGCACCGATACGACGCCCCGTGCACATCCAGTGTAAAATCGCGTTCTGAATTGTATTGTTATTGCTGTTATTTGAATTTGTTTGATAAATTTAGTTTTTTAAGTCTGTTTGTGACTTTAAAGTGAATATGCCTAGAAGAAATACTGTTTTGAAAAGACAGGCAAGGAAAATGGCTTATGACGTGAATTGTTTTTTAAAAAGGGAATCTAATGAATTAATGGATTCTTTGAAACAAATCAAAAGTGAGATTGACGAAGCTACAAGTACTTTACTCAGTCATTCGGACAGCAGCACTGTAAATTTGAGCCAGATAAAACAAACTGCCGAAATTATTAAGGCGAGAAACATTAAATTAAATGGTATGATCAGCGCTTGGGGGAAAATCCAAAAACGGACAGCAGAGTCTACAAATACGTCAACTGCAACGGTAAGGATCATCTCCAATCAAGCCAATAGTTCTGATTATGTCTTAGGTACCTATTATAAATCTTTGGACATCGGAATTGGAGATAAACTATTTATTAAAGTATAGGTAATATTATTTGCGTGCACGACAGTAATCATGCGCAGCTATCATCCACATTTCGTTTAGCGCTAGACTTACTATTTGGTATTCATTAAAATTACATTATTTTAATGTAATGTCAAATAGTAATTAACGTTATTTAGCTGATAATTCATTAAAGTTATAATTGTATTGCGTGCGCGACAGTACCCATGCGCAGCTATCCCCTCCGCGTATCGCTCAGCGCTAGACTTACGTGCCGCTACTTATAGGTATGTATTTACACAAAAAAAAGTATATAAGTATTATATCAGTTATCAAGTTCCCATAGTACCAGCTGCTTAGTTTGGGGCTGGATAGCGCTGTGTGAAATGTCTAGTAATATTAATTTATTTACTATTTGTACTTGTATTGTTTTTGAACAGGTATCGAAAAAGTTGTGCTCACTTATGAGAACAATATTTTGTTCTTCGACTTTTTAAAACTGGATGTTTTCTTTGAAGAAGGGGCAAATATCTGCCGTTTTTAGTAATAATACAGTTAATTCAGCTGGTTTAGGTACAAAATCCAAAATCCAACATTTTGTAAATTTAAGTTCTAAGGTAAACACAGAAGGCAAGCTCATATGTTATGAAAAGTTGTTCTATAATGTGGGTAGAAAAACCCATGTTCACACATTCCTGGTACACATGGCTACACATCAAGCTATAAATTTCCAGTATAAGCTGACCTATCATTCTACGAAAAGCCTACACAATGCGAGGTCAGCTTATACTGGAAATGTATAGCTTGATGTGTAGCCGTGTGTTTTATGTGTGTGACGATACGACTTATAAAACAGAGGGTCACAGTTGGTGGTTCATATACCTTTATGTTAGTTTTACAAACTTTAGTAACTAGTTGCTAAAGCATGGCGTGTGACAGTGTCGAGGTTACGCAAATAAAGGTTAATTTATTGATCCAGTACAAACACTTTACAATTCATGTAAAATGTGTTGGATCGAAAAATAGATATCAGTTTAGTGTTTAACAAGATCGGTCTCGTACGAGTAGGAATCGAGCACCGAGGGTTCTTAATCTAGGTTTATTTATGGTAAATAAGCAACGCCATCTTTTTTTAATTTATTTATTACAAGTAAGTACATTATAACCTTAATATTATACCCTAAAAACTGTGCAAGGTTTGTCTGGGTACTCACTCACATTCGTCGAATTTCTTCGTAACAATTATATATTAGCAACAAACAAGACAGTATTACTCTATACTCATAGTACTCAATCCGCTTGCGACACCTGCTATGCAAATAAGCACCTAGTATACTACTAGATATATTATAAAGTTGCATGAATAGACAGCGGCTCATCACCCGTCGACCATCCCTATCACGCGAGCGTTCGAGTGCGTAGCGCGAGCGGGATGCGCGACAGCGCGGCCTTCATGCGTAAGAGTACGCTGGATTCTAGATTGTGGCATGGCAGTGCGACATATGCCTAACTTCATTGAAGTTAATGAATCAATACAGGGTGTTATGTTTTTAACAGAAACAAAGTCATATCATACAATTCCACCACCTTTTTTTCCAATTCTACCTTGGTGCTACCTACAATAATGTACTAATGTTATTTAGAATTAAGCCTGCTGTTGTACCTACCTAGCTTTATTTAGTAATTATTGTACCTACCTACTTCTGTTAGCTTAATAGGTGTGTGTGTAAATAAATAAATAAAATTCAAAATATTAATTTTTGATAGAATGTGTCAATGATTTCGGCATGATGTAGATAACGTGATAGAATATTTTATCAAAGCCTATTTAAATAATATTTTTTGTATTTATTTTTGAAATTTTGATTGTTAAGTTCTAATTTTATTTTATCAGGAATATTATTTAGCAGAATAAGTATGATGTAGTTAGTGGTGCGTCTACCAGAAGTTTCTCATTATAGTAACAACTAGCTGATTATTTGTGATTTTCCTCGTAATAATTTTATGTATAACGGGTTGGATTAGCTATTATTCAATTGTTCTATTAATAACACCATATTAACTTTTTCATTGGACTTTTTATGTGAACGGTAAACCAAGAACACTTTTATGACATACATATATCATAAAACTGTTCTGGATAGAGACTGCGTTGTAGTTTTCCTGTAATCTTTCCATATATCGATCATATTAATTTCAGATTTTTCTCTTCGCAAACTCTAGAGATAAAGGGATAAAGGGGGTAGGGGGGGGGGGGGAGAATGGTATTCGTAATTTTTCATCATAACTCAAAAATTGTATTGTAAATCAATCTTTTTGATATGATACCCCACTTGCCTAGTAATCCTACTTTGAAATTTTGACTCGCACCATTTTTTCCAAATTTGGCCATCAAAAGAAAATATTTTTGAATTTTTTTTATAGTGGAAGGTCAGTATTATTTATAACTATTCCAAATTTCAATCGTTCAGTAGTAACCGAGATAATCAGATGTGATCAGGTGTGACAGACAGACGGATCGACAAAGTTGCACCATAAGTGTTCCGTTTTTACCATTTTAGTCCGGAACCCTAAAAAAAGCTTCTAACTAAGCTTCATCATCATATCTGCCATAGGACGTCCATTGTTGAACATAGGCCTCCCTCATAGATTTCCCTGACGGGAATTTTCAAATCCGTTCCAAAAATACGAATGTACTATTCCACACGACACAGGATTCCGATCTTGGCAGCAAGCAGCAGTGCTGCCGCCGCAGTGCTGCCACTATGGTGCTGCGTAGCAGTACTGCCTGCCGCGCTGATTCCGAGCAAGGCGGCAGTGTTGCGCTGTTGTAAGACATTTATTTGCTTTGAGTTGACAAGATGTCGATTGATAGCAAACTTTTGTTTACATTGTTGGAAGAGGAAGAAGATGAGAATCGTCAATCATTCATATAGGTGTTATCGCTGTGGCGTTGGACGCGTCACTACTGGTCTGCCGTGGCGGCAGGACGACATTGCTGCGCAGCAGTGCTGCCGCTGCATTGCTGCCGAGCCGATCTCATATAAACCTAAAGAGAATATATGGGGATCAGTCCTGCGGCAGCACTGCTGCTTGCTGCCGAGATCGGAATCATACCTTAAGACTAACAAAACTACTGTACATTAAAAAGAAACTAAAATATTCATGCGAATTTTAAATTTAAGTTATATTTTGCACTCGGTTTTGTGATTCAGTGCCACGGGAGTTGGCCAATGTCGTCACAGTCATCACTTGTGGCTTTCAACTCGTTTGATCCAGTTCTATTTTAGAAGTTTCATTTATTAATTTATAGCCGATGCGATGTTTTATAAATGTAATATAATTTATAGATGAACTGCGGACATTTTTATGACAAATTGCGCTACTTCTTTGAAACTGAGCATTAGACTCAGCTGAGTACTGTGACACTTTTAAAATTAGTTTTGCTCTATTGAATAACGAGTTCTTATTTACGCTGCCCTGCTGCCTAATTTTAACCGTTTTATGTTTAATTTCAAAGGATTAATTAATTTTCGTATTTGAAGGCAATTGGTAGCTACTTACTAATCTTATATCTATATATATATATAAAAGAAAGTCGTGTTAGTTACACTTTTTATAACTCAAGAACGGCTGAACCGATTTGTCTGAAAATTGGTGGGGAGGTAGCTTAAAACCAGGAGACGGACATACTCGTAGGATACTTTTTATCCCGTTCTACCGTGTTCCCGTGTGACGTGGCATAAAACGTCAAAGAGAATACAAGTCACTTTATAACGTGATATAACAAAATCGCATCGGACATGGAATAACAGAACGCAAATGACAGCTAAACGTAATTTTGTCCATGGTTAAGAATGGTTGTAAATATATATAAAAAAATCAGGTTAGTAATGATGGCCGGGGACAATAATTGACAATTCTACCAGGGTGACGTATATTGGCAGCCCGCGTTATATGCATGTCAAGGCGGTACGAAGTTCGGTGGGTCAACTAGTTGTATATAATTGTAATTGCTCTGAGAAATGTAGAGAAGTTCTTAGTTCACTTTAAACTTTGCACATTGTGGTGAAGGTATAAAAGCTTTTTGTAGATATTTTGTGTATAACATGTCTACCGAATTGTCCATCTCCAAAATCGTAATAAACTTGGAAATTTTATCTATTTTTTGGTCCAAAAAAGAAGGAAACTGTATTAATTCTTATAGTCGACATATTTGGGCCAGGCTGATTCTCAGCGACGGAAACTCAACGTTGCGTGAACTGAGAAGCGGAAAAAGGCAAAACCAAACTTCCTTTCGTGGTACATTGTTTCCTATTTTTAAATGTTTACCTACAACAAAAACTGCTGCGTCAGCTCGTAAGCAGCAAATTGACTGACGGCTTCTATTTTTGAGGTTTGCTGTGTGAATGGACTGAGTGATAAAATATTATGTTGTACAGTCACTCAATAAGATATATACAGGTATATATATCAATAAGATATATACACTTTCATTATTATAAATTGACAATGTTTCGATTCAATTCGTGAATCTGGTTGAGTGCGATCCGCTCCGCACTGCGTCTCGCCTCGCACAACATACGGTCGTTTGGAGGGCCTTAAAACTGCCTGAGATGGTGGGGGTAGGCTGGAGATAGTGTTATAGGCTGTGAGAGGTTTTTAAGTGGGTTAATAGGGACGGAATTTACAAGATTTTTTTTTACGTGTCGTTTTATAAGGTTCACTTTAGTGCTATGTCGCATTAAAGTTGGCTTGTTCGACGACCTCGTACCCCCCCCCCCCCCCTGTCATTTACTGTTTTTGTGCGCCATTACTTAGCTGTTTACATCATAATGATGGTGATTGTACCTACCTATATTGGATTAATTACAGTAAGCACAAAACAAGACCGTTCAAGTGCGAATGAGACTAGCTTGCCGAGGTTTCCGTACCTACCTAGATTTATGTTAATTTAGAAGCAGCGTAACTAGATGTTACGTAAGCGTGCTCAGAAACCAGGTAAAGTTAGAAAGCAGATTTCATATAAACTGTTATAGATAAAACTTCTTGTATGTCTGTAATCTTTCCATATTTTTTTCTATCTATATTAATTTCAGATTTTGTCTTTTGTAAACTTCAAAAATAAGAGGAGAGAGGAACCAAGAGAAGGAATGTTTTGTTTTTATATAGCTGACCCCCCGCGGCTTTGCAAGCGTGGTTTGTCAATAAAAACATTACCCTCTTGCACGGTCGGGTACAAAGTAGCCTATGTCTCAATCCCAATCTGTATACCAAATTTAATCGAAATCAGTCCAGCCGTTTAGTCGTGAAAACGTTACAAATAGACAGAGATACAGATTTACTTTCGATTATTCTATAACTAGCTGTTGCCCACGACTTCGCACGCGTTACGCTACTAAATGTAACCTAGAAATAAAGCTAAACACGCTGTTGCAATTTGACTTGACACCATTTTTTATCATGGGACCTGATATATAGGATAAAAAGTAGCCTATGTGTTAATCCAGCTTATAATCTACGTACATACCAAATTTCATCGAAATCAGTTTAGCCGTTACGACGTGATTGAGTAATAAACAAACAAATAAATAAACAAACATCCGAACTTTCGCATTTATGATATAGTAATGTATTTTTTTATTTTGTTACTTGCAATAAAGGTGGGCAAGTATTATAGATAAATTCCAAAATACAAGTCGATAGCTTCAGCAGTTGCTACCAAAATCAGCTGTGACAAACAGACGGACATAAAGGTACGGAACCTTTATGTCTTTGGCGTCCATCCGTCTGCATTTTAGCATTTTAGTCCGGAATATAAAAATTGCCACACAATGCCAATGACAATTCTTGGTTATTTTTATACAACGAATATCTAAGTACCTGCAACAATTAACCACAATTAAGGTAAATAAGAATTCAGTAAAGCTTTATACTTTTCGAATAATAACATAACCAGGCCGGCCGAAAAACAAACAACCCTGTTTATATTAATATCGAACAAAGTTAAAAACACATGCAAACAAAAACATTGGAAAAACCGCGACGGATATGTCGGTGAAAATTTACGATGATACCCCACCCCGTTGCTCGTAAAAAGTTATATTTGCGAGGGGCTTATATGACCGGAAAGGCGGCTATATTGCGTGCGACTCACAGGTCTTACCGGAAGGACGGCGACCCACCGCACTCGCCATGCCAATAAGCCGCTACGAATATGCTTGGGGCATTCTAGGAGCCGCGATTGCTGTGGGTTCACCTCAGCGTTATCAGAATTTAGATTTTGCTTCTTGTTCTTCTTACCGTGTCAAGGTTCTACGTTTCCATTTATACGGTTCCATTTATGTTGGACAGGTGTTTGGCCACAACAATATCATTAGGCGAGACGGTTAGGTTATTAGGACATTAGGTCCTCCATCGTGCAGGTGTTCGGACACAAAGGGCACATTAGCAAGTGCTGCATCGACTGCACGGGATAACCGCAGTCGCACTGCGTCAAGTTAGAGTCCCTGAATCCCCATTTGCACATATTCAGTCTGCAGCGGCTAACCTGTTTAAGGACTTCCAGACTGGCCACGGCAGATCGTGCCGTGTAACTGTTCCTGTGGGGTGATAAAATCAGGCGGTGGGGAGTTACTTTTTATCCACAGTGTGCGTCTAGCGGCAGTCGGGTCATCGCTCGTGGCCCTTGTGAAGCGTTGAAAGCTCTTACGACTTTTAGATTTTGCTGACTAGCAAATATCTCTACAATTACACTTTTTAAACAACCGTTCACTCATTCGAATAATTGCGCAATGGATACTTATTTGCTTTGTTTCAACTCGGAGCTCGTACTTTATCACAATTCAATAATTGTGTTTGAAGAGTAAAGCAAATACAAGTGAAACTGAGGACTGAAGCAATGTTCGGAGTTTAATTCACGTGGGAGT
The DNA here is from genome assembly GCA_918857605.2 of Philereme vetulata. Lineage (NCBI taxonomy): Eukaryota > Metazoa > Arthropoda > Insecta > Lepidoptera > Geometridae > Philereme > Philereme vetulata. The sequence continues at coordinate 2,721,813 of OU975473.1, read as the reverse complement.
AGGAGGGGGCGGGTATTGCCCCCCCCCCCCCCCCAAATTATTCATTAACTTGAGAGGGCACTCGCGGGCCACTTTGTGCGTACATGATCTTCGTTTGTGGTTGGTTAACGATATTACTCCGCTTTGACTATATAGTCCGGAGCAGTTTATAAATTTACTTTTCAACACACTTGCACGTAAAGTGAGCCATAGTAAATCGTTTTTAGGGCCATAAACCGAACTGTAACACACGCGTGCGTAATAATATTATACACTAATGCATAATAGAATTATCCCTACAAAGGTTAGTACCTAACTGCAAATTATATGCGAGTAAACAGAGCATTTTCAATTTAACCGGGTAATACCGTTTTTGTAACAACAAAGAGGGGTTATGCCGCTGAAAATCCTATTACATTTTGGAATAAACAAATGTATCCCTAATTAAGACGAAAAAACATTTATTATTATCAAATTACTTATAATTTACAATAACTTGTTATAAAATATTTGCATTTTACCACTAAAATTATAATTTTGAAGTAGGTTGTATGGCTATATGTAATCACTAATCAATCACCTTACATTTGGCGCGTGCATAAAAAAAAACTTGCGCGCCATTTCCCACTTTTTTGTTTGTATCGCATTTGTTACTGTGTGGTAAATAATTGTAAAAATGTCAAGCTGAATGGTACAGAAGATTTGTTTTTTCATCGCAAGTGTGTTGAAAAAGTGCGTATAAAACTCGCGAGCAACTAGCTCACTAGACACTCGGCTGATTTACGCCCTCGCCTGCGGCTCGGGCTGCAAACCACAGTCTCGTGTATAATGAGCAACTTAGCTTACATGTATCATAATATACTATTACGATACAGCTGTTAGTTAGGCCGTATAAGATTTTCATGAAAATGTGAGGATGTTAATTATGTTTATGGGGTAACGTGCGAAAGGTAAGCGGACGGTGAAAAGGTGAGCGAGGTGGCGTCACATCCTGTGGTGACCGGCCTCGGGCACAGGTTGTGCACAGCAAGGGTAAAGGTTAAGATAGGTAGAAAGATACGTTGTTTAATAAGGTTTACGTTTAATATATACGTTTATATACGTTTTTCTGGATGTTTTTCTATATATTATAAGTATGTATGTATTTACAAAAAAAGTATATAAGTATTCTATCATTTATCTGATTCCCATAGTACAAGCTCTGATTAGTTTAGGGCTAGATAGCGCTGTGTGAAATGCCCAGGCATATTTATTTATTTTAATTTTAATACGTTTACGTACTATAATACGTTTTGTAATAACATGAGGAGTGGAACTCACTTCCGGCGTATGTTTTTCCGAACCAGTATAATCTTGGAGTCTTGGCACCAGTATAATCTTGAAGTCCGGAGTGAATAGGTTCCTTTTAGGCAAGCGTGGCAAAAAGGTAAGTGAGGGTGTGATCAAAGATGGAGATCTTTGATCACACACTCACCATCAGGTGGCCAAGCGCTTGGCTATCACACTAATATTATAAATGCAAGAGTTGGGATGTTTGTTTGGATGTTTCTTTATAAATTTAATCACTACTTACTTAATTAATCACGCCGCAACGGCTGAACCGATTATGATGAAATTTGGTATATACGTAGATCACCACATAGGCTACTATTTATCCCATAAATCAATTTCTATGGGATAAAAATGGGGTATCAAAGTTTCTATACGAAAATGATTTGGGTCTTTGTTACCCTTCACACCAAAACTACTTAACGGATTGGAAACAAACTTTGCAGAAGTTTAGTTCTTGACCTAGAATAACATATAGGCTACTTTTTATCTCATAAATCAGTTACCATGAAATAAAAATGGGGTGTCAAAGTTTCCATAGAAAAATGATTTCGGTCTTTGTTACCCTTCACACCAAAACTACTTAACGGATTGGGAACAAACTTTGCAGAAGTTTAGTTCTTGACCTAGAATAACATATAGGCTACTTTTTATCTCATAAATCAGTTACCATGAAATAAAAATGGGGTGTCAAAGTTTCCATAGAAAAATGATTTCGGTCTTTGTTACCCTTCACACCAAAACTACTTAACGGATTGGGAACAAACTTTGCAGAAGTTTAGTTCTTGACCTAGAATAACATATAGGCTACTTTTTATCTCATAAATCAGTTACCATGAAATAAAAATGGGGTGTCAAAGTGTCCATAGAAAAATGATTTCGGTCTTTGTTACCCTTCACACCAAAACTACTTAACGGATTGGGAACAAACTTTGCAGAAGTTTAGTTCTTGACCTAGAATAACATATAGGCTACTTTTTATTTCATAAATCAGTTACCATGAAATAAAAATGGGGTGTCAAAGTTTCCATAGAAAAATGATTTCGGTCTTTGTTACCCTTCACACCAAAACTACTTAACGGATTGGGAACAAACTTTGCAGAAGTTTAGTTCTTGACCTAGAATAACATATAGGCTACTTTTTATCTCATAAATCAGTTACCATGAAATAAAAATGGGGTGTCAAAGTGTCAATAGAAAAATGATTTCGGTCTTTGTTACCCTTCACACCAAAACTACTCGACGGATTGGGAACAAACTTTGCAGAAGTTTAGTTCTTGACCTAGAATAACATATAGGCTACTTTTTATCTCATAAATCAGTTACCATGAAATAAAAATGGGGTGTCAAAGTTTCCATAGAAAAATGATTTCGGTCTTTGTTACCCTTCACACCAAAACTACTTAACGGATTGGGAACAAACTTTGCAGAAGTTCAGTTCTAGACCTAGAATGACATATAGGCTACTTTTTATCTCATAAAACAGTTACCATAAGATAAAAATGGGGTGTCAAAGTTTCTATAGAAAAATGATTTGGGTCTTCGTTACCACTTTACGCCAAAGCTACTAAACAGATTGAGCTCAAACATTGCGAAAAATCAGTTCAAGATCTAGAATAACATCAACATCATTGTACCTACTGTGCGTTGCCAGGTACTTATTTTGACGATTGGCCTAGTTACTGGATACTTTCTTGATGGATTTCAGGATATCTTTAAATTAAAAGATCTTTGTCTGGTTACCACAATGCGTGTAATGGCGTATATCTCTTTTACATAATTCAAGGAGCGGGTAAACGGAACTTTAATAATAACTACCAATAAAACAAGTTTTAAATAATCACGTGATGGTGACTTGCGTGGATTGGTGAATATCAACATCGTAAGGAAGAACATTTAGCCTTGAGTTTAGCGTAATCGCGTACAATCATCGTCATCATCAGCCGGCTGACGTCCACTGCTGAACAGGCCTCCCCCTTAGATCGCCACAACGAGCGGTTGGTAGCCGTTTGCGCCCAACGGCTCCCCGCGATTATTACTAAATCGTCGGGGGGGGGGGGGGGGGGGGCTATGCTGCGTCTTCCAGTCCGTGGTCTCCACTCGAGAACCTTTCTTCCCCAACGGTTATCAGTTCTACGAGCGATGTGGCCTGCCATCATCGATCATCTCCAAGGTGATGATCTGGTCGTGATGATCGGATTCCCTGCCGATGGCGAGCGGTGCGGTGATAAAACGAACCTGCAGGCACCATATCAGACAACTCCTCAGAACTCAATCCCTTATACAAGCGGTAGACACACACAGGGAGGCAATGTTGTTGGCTGGTAGGGCCAAGGACACTCGACTATTATGAATATTCCAACTATAAGGCTCCGTTTTTCGTAAATAGGCTCTTGTACCAAAAAGTTATAAGCCTACCTTATATTTTTATTCAACGACACTCCACAAAAAGGGGTGCGTGAGTAAAAAAATCACCCCCAACTTCTATATATAAGGGAGAATTTTTTGTGATTTAACGTCAAAAATCAATTTTCGGATTTTTCTTTTATTTGTGCTGTGAGACCTTGCCACTTGCTAAATTTCATAACTCTAGGTCAACGGGAAATATTTTATAAGTTTTGATTTATTTGCGAATCAAAATATGCGGCATTAATGGCCGTATTTTTTATTGCGTTGACTTAGAAGCTTGATTTTTTTATAGTTCTAAGGGATTGTAAATCGCAGTATTTAATATTAATTTGAACTTGATACCTCCACATGTTCCTGAGAAAAGGGTCTTGACAAACAGACAGACAGACGGATCCTATTAGGGTTCCTTTTTTCCTCTTGAGATACGGAACCCTAAAAATAATCAAACTTACCCGATATAGATTGGTAATCAGCTTTTATCTTCTTTACAGGCCACAGATGTCCTCACAGGACGAGTAGTCCACAACAATGGAGCTAAGTGAATTGTACCGGTTTCAACACAGCCAATTAAGAGGTAATTCTAATAAACACTAATAGTAATAAAAGCATACTTCAGGCAACAATATAAATTCTACCATAGATTTGAAGGTTATAAGCACCTACCTAAGAACACAATGACTTATACAGATCAGCAATATAAACTGGTGTGAATACTCCGGGGAGTGAATACTCCGGGGAGTGGAAACTCGTCCAAAAATTTCCGCATAAATGTAACCGAGAAATCCGTAATGGATTCAAATATTTTACATATTTATAGTTGATTTCCCGTTTGAGATTTGGCAGATCTTTCATGTGTATCAAATATTATGATTTAATAAATGTGTGATGCTGACTGATGGAATATCAAAGTTGATACGTGACGAGAAATCTTTACGCAAGGCGTTATATTCGATCACGACGTTGTTAAAACTTTAAAGTAACATAGTTGGTATTAAAACTTCCTCTGCAGCACATCTCCATTTTCCCAATAATTGTCGTCACAATCCCCTTTGATTCTCCGCGTCGGCATCAGATGTCTGATGCCACCACGTCGAGTTGTCGGCTCGTCGCGATCGATAGCTTTGAGAAATATCTTCTGTCGCCCGGCTCTGCGATGGTAATTAGTTTTCAACCGGCTTTATTGAGCTTGGCTGTTGGCAGTTGGCTGCTGGACTATTCATAAAACTTCAAGAATAATGTGTTTACAAGTCAACAGTCTATTAAGCAAAATAAATTCAGCTTCTATTTGAGGACTGTCTACCGAACGCTTCTGCAAAAAAAAGCATAGCGCTTTTCCATCCCGTAAATATTATCCGATCTAGGTTTAAAGTTTTTGGTATGGATTTACCTTTAAGCTATTAAACTAGGCCTATGTGCCTAGTTACCTTGTTTAAGTCTCTATAAGCCTAGTACTTATTTTATCGTGTACAATAATGTAGGTACCCTAAAATCAACAAGATTAGTATGCTATTAGCATTAAGCCCACCTTTTGTACATGTAATTTGTATTTTTGTGCAATAAAGTATTACATAAGCCTCGGTCATTGAATGTTATTTGAAATATTTCTATGGCAGTTGAACGGAACTATTCGATTAAATGTCAATACATTACGAGTAGTAAAGCCGGGCTTCTTACACTTGTTGTCTACAATTCCGTGCAAATGTAAACCAAAATTGCCCACAATAAAGTTCAGAGCACGTCTCAAACCTTCGGCGATTGTGAGTAACTTCTGACACACAGATTCCTAGAGCACCTTCAAGACTTCAACATAGTTGAAGGTACTATCACATATACGAGTATAGTTGAACTAAAATAATCTTCAACGACAAAGACGACGACACGTATCTAAAAAGGTGCGTATGTTTGATCGTCGTATGTTATAAAGTGGCACAAAAAATATGTCACGATAAGATGATGTGTAGCTTCCTGTTCCTACTCGTAGGGAAATCAATTTTTTCTTCAGCTTCTTCAGCTTCTTAGAGATAAGCAGTAAGAGGATCAAGTTGAATTAGAATTTGATGGGATTATATTATAATACCAAATAGCAGTGCTTGTGCTTCTGTGTTCCGGTTAGATGGTAATGGTATGTTCCTGTAATTACTGGCACATAGGCATACCAGCTAAGTCCTATAGTATGGCAACGTATCCACATAGAGATCAAGACAACATAATAGCTTGTTTTGAATTCTATGTGGATATCCATGGGCTGCAGTAGCCACTTAACATCTGGTGGACTGCATGCTCGTTTGCCATATAAATAGTATATGTATAAAAAAAAATCATCGGGGCCGACCGGCGTTTAGACCAGGTGTCGTTTAGACGAAAGTGGCCGAAACTCGAGTTGGGTAGCGAAGTTTACGATGTCGATAAGGCACGAACGTATATCGAAGATTGCTTCTTATCCCAGCTCGACCTCGACCGTCCGAGCGCACTTACCTACATTACATATACGTCTCGTAGCTCCGCAAAGTTCTTATGACGTTTGAATGTCTGTTCAAGAATGACGACTTTAAAACTGGTTCAACGAGGTAGAGGGTAATTGTACCTAGAACTTTACACTATCATAGCGTATATATCATGATGCAAATGATTGCAAATCAACAGGATATTCCAGAACACGTTAGATACCCCTTTCAGCTGAAATCAGCTGTTTCTTTAAACGTGTGCATATATATCATAGGACTTAACTTAAACGCACACTTGACTTAGGGTTTTGCAGTTGATTTACTGATTTTTCCGTTTTTTGCCAAGTGTTTCGTCAATGAAAGACATCATATGCCGAAATATTGTACAACATAAATTCTTCATGTTATTGAGGAAAAGGACTGCCTTTCAGGATAACATATATATTCTAAAGAACCTGTATAATAGGTTAACAGTTACAATGATTGCTCAAAGCAACAAGCTAGCAGCTAGTGTTTAAACGGTGAATTAAATAGGATAAATGAATACGCTAAAAATACTACCACGGAATCGACTAAAACGTAGTAGAGTTTGTAAAGGAACAGGTATTATACTTTTGCCATTCACCAAAAATATCTACGGCGTAGCTTAAAAGAATGAGGTTTGCTTTTGATAACGTCGTCGCTCGGCCGCCGTTACCAGCACGCTGCGAAATTACTACACGGCGTTATGCTTGTCGTGTCATGTGTAAACCCACTAAAAAGTAACGACGAAAAGTTTAATTATTTTTGAAGTGAAAGCTTCTTTAGGCGCGTTGGGCATTTTTGAGATGGGAAAAAAACATTGAACTCGCGACACTGTTACCGACACCTCTGTATATAATTTGATTTTTTTTTTGGTTTGTGGAGCGGCATAAGACAACTTTCTTAGTAAACTTTCTTGTTTATGTGACATCTATCATGATCGTTTTGCAACATCCAAATTTATCTTGAAGTGAAAACTTCTTTAGGCGCGTTGGGCGTTTTTGAGATGCGGAAAAAACCATTGAACTCGCGACATTCTTAACGTTACGGACACCGTTCCTGTCAATTCAATAAATACACACGTAATGGTTCAAATTTTCACTTCTGTCGGCACTCCCGGAGTGCCACTATTGTATTATAAATATATTCAAAAATGAGTTCTATTTGATGCAGAGACAATGTTTCAGAAGGGAAAAATCGGAACAAAGCATCGCAGCTATATAAATAATTCAGATTGTGTAACATCTAACATTTCATATTTTTCTCGACAGACGGGCGCAACGGAGCGATGGTAAACGTAGAGGGTATGATTGATTTTCGCTTGACACGGACATTATTCTATCAAAAACCTATCAAATTTCAAAGGTTTTTTACCTCGTAAGAAACAGTCGATCGTTTATTTTCTTTCCATAACAAGTCATAGTTTTATTGTGGCACGGGGATTGTGGCATGTATGGTTTGTTCACATTTTCACATAGGGTGCAACGAGGTGCAGTTTGGATGGAACTTTTATATTGTCTAGTTTACGAATGCTTTATGTAAAGTTGAAGTTTGAGAATCGCGTGTTGGATGGGAGGTGGTAGCGTGCTTGTGGTGCGCTGCCTGCCAGCCGCTTCAGCCGCTAGCTGCTAGTAAGCCACAATGCACGATGCAGTGCGCTAAAGCAACGCGGTGCACTGCTCTAATTTATAGTTCATACGTCACCGCCTCCCTTATCGGGTTTCCGGTGGCGTGTAGCGTGTGCTGCGCGCTATTCTGCACACTGTAATCTATGCAAGTGTTCAAGAGTTTAAATTGCACGGTTCACAGGTAAACGAACCTTCTTATTCGTTCAAAAACACTTAGATTAACTCGACTGCGGCGAAACTATCATTAACTTTGTCTAGGTTACGCGGGGTGAAGCGTAGCCATGATTTAAATTTACAAAATGAGGTGTAATTGTGATGAACAATCGATCGCTTTCTTTTAAGAACATCTGTTTGGGACTCTGTTAACATCTGTTAAGTTATAATAAACATTTTTTACCCATTATCAAGTATTCAACAGTTTAGGGACCACATTTGCATGAACTACGGAGTCAGAGTTGCTCCTAGATTAATATATATAAATTAAATACACTCGAGAAAATGCTATATTATACAGTAATTTTAAAAGGTTATAGGTTTATTTATATCTCAACGCCTATTTTCAATTTTTGAGGGCTGAGATTAGGGGTCGTATAAACGAGATTAGATACTCTTCATTGCACACCAAATAATATACAGTAAAAAAGGAAATATACAATAAATAACTGTACAATGAGTGGTATTATTGCTAAAACCAATCTCTTCCAGACAACCTTTGGATAAACAGGACAAACGAAAATCAAAAGACGGCGGTGTAAGAGTATTTTTAACATAGATGCGTAAATATAACCTATTTAGTACAATATACTCGTACCTATTGAATATACCTAATAAACAAAACTTAAACAAATATATATAAAAATAATATATAAATATAACGATAATATATATATATATACATATATATATAGTAGGTATGTCATTTCAACACAGTGGCGTCCGGTATGTTGACGTCAAATGTTGGTGTATAATGTTGGTGTATGTAATATACTCGTCGTCCCCACTACATAAATATTGCATATACGACATAAACACATATACTATATAAATTACTTAAGCACTAACTTAGGTCCAACTTCAAGAGGTCAATCGTCGAATCCAATTCGGATGGGCAGCGTTTGGGAAACTTCGCATCGTCTTTTCGTCCAACATACCTCAGTGCCTTAAGACGAAAGTCTTCAATCAGTGTGTGTTACCAGTGATGACATATGGAACCGAGACGTGGTCCTTCACTATTAGCCTTATAAATAAGCTCAGAGTCGCTCAACGAGCTATGGAGAGGGCTATGCTCGGGGTTTCTCTACGGGATCGAATCAGAAATGAGGAGATACGTAGAGCTCAAGTCACCGACATAGCCCGACGGATTAGCACGTTGAAGTGGCAATGGGCAGGCCATATAGCGCGCAGAACAGATGGCCGATGGGGCCGGAAAGTTCTCGAATGGAGACCACGGACCGGCAAGCGCAGCGTAGGACGTCCACCTACAAGATGGGAAGACGACTTGGTAAGAACCGCAGGTCGGCGTTCGATGCAGGCCGCTTCCAACCGCAGTTCCTGGAAATCAATGAGGGAGGCCTTTGTCCAGCAGTGGACGTCCTACGGCTGATATGATAATGATGATGATGAAACACTAACTAGCAGTTAAGGGACAAACAAAAGAAATGGTTGTCATTGAAAATAGGAAGAGATTTGGACGACGAAGAGATCGACGACGATAAACAAATATCTTGCTAATAAAATTGCATTGAAAAGGTAATAAAGAACTTCAATAACTGTTCTATTTTTTTCATATTGCTGCCTCCATCTGTACAAAAGACTTATTCGTTTAAAAGTTGTTATCTGTTTCTGTAATGGAGCAAGATATTACTTACAGAGTATTGCTTTTTCCGGCAAGTGTTTACAATTTTCGCAGCGACATATTGCTATAATGAAATCCTGGTTGAGCACGATTATTGAAATGTTATCGTGCGGCCTTATCTTTTTATTAAAAGCGTTTGATCTAATAACATCAATATAGAACAACATCGCAGATTAGAAGGATAACGGTTTGAACACTCCGTTAACGCGCCGGCGAACCCTGAGCGCAACTTCAATTCGGCCGCGTCAAAAACCTCGGCCTGAATATCGCTATCCCTGTTTAGTGACGAAGTTTGGCCACGCAGAGCGACAGTGATAGCAATAGAATGATTCTAAATTTGATTAGATATTGACCGTGTTCCGTAATACCAAAAATGATGACTGAAAACTTGTTGTACTTTTCTCATTGTGGTGTTAATCTGTAACTAGATGATATAATCTATATTTCCATAACTAGGATACGTAAGATGTTGTTGTTTTTAATACGAAACAATTAGGTTGAAAACAGGTCTTTTATGACGTAAAAACATGCAGAATGCAATACGCTTCTATTTCATTTTAGGTAAGTATTTTGATCTAATATATGGTTGGGAACCTGGATAAATACTATTCAAATTAAAATAATACCTTATTAAGGTAGAAATATGCTCCAATTAGAAATGATCTTGGTAGTACGTGTTGTATGGGCGATTGTCCTCCCGGTGTCCCCTTAAGTCGACAAACTGCACCATTAAGCACGACTTGGGCAGTCGCTTTCCGAATTGAACTGAACAAGGATCTTGAACACTCTCTATGTTAACATCTCCCAATTGAATTGAAAACGGCAGCTCTGGATCGAGTTTACCGTAACTGGGTGTGATTGCATCATCTTACAGTGGATCGATAACAGTTACATTCTCTGCAGGCAACAGTTACTTATGCATACGCATTAAATTATTCAACAAACTTACACATGATGTACGAAACGCTGACACTGCAGACTTCAGCAATAAAGTCAGAAGGTTGTTGATGGAAAAGTCCTACTATACCCTTGACGAAGCTCTTGACTTTAGTACTATTTAATGATGTCTGTATTAATGAACCTATAATTACTTTGTTATGACATGTGTTTCTGATTGTACTTATGTACTTGATAACTTGTCCTTAAATGTTTTATTGTGAATTTTTGTATTTTGTACCTATGTATGATTATATTCTGTAAAACTTATGACCTTTATAAGTGTACAAACAATGTATCTTTATGAAATAGAAATATTTTGATTTGATTTGAATTATTCTAATAAAAATGTCGACATTGAAGTGTGATTTGAATAATAAGCAATTAACAAGCGTATTTTTTCATTTAGAATGGTTAGATGGTCATACGTTTTTAATGAAGCTTTGCTCGAATTGAGCCAGCTGTTTTTACGAAAACTGTAACGTCACGGAGCGTTACGCACTTCAATAACAGGTGTTCGAAAGATAGAGCGGGAAAACGTTATTCCGCGATATAGCGATTAAGCCCAAGGTAATTTATTCGGCAATAACAAATAGGCACATACATTGATTTAAAATACGTTAATTTTGTACCAAATTATATTGAAGTAAAACTTCTTTACGCACGCTTGACTTGGGGAGTGCTGGTGAATCCGTGATGAGAGCGTTACGAAAAGTGTGATTGGACGAGGCGAACGCAAGTTGAGAGGGAGATATGTTAGTGAAGATAGAAAGAGAGAGAGAGTTTTCGTATATTACTGTAGGGGCAAGAGAGAGAGGTGCGAGCACACATTTTCTTTCTCTCTTTCTCTCATAGCTCAGTTCGATTGCGAGTTTGCTAGCGTTACGCGAACAGTGATTTCTTGTATCTTTTTGTAATTTCATTTCGTTATAGAACAATTTTATAAATTAATATTTTGAAAAAGAAGGTTTACTTCAGCCGTGTGGACTAAAGCACACTCGTTGGTTTATTATATACAGCTTTTGAAATTACAATGATTTTAGGAGATTTATTTAGCTATTAGTAAAAATTATACTCAATAACTTTATGCACCTCGGTAACTTACTTACTTACTCCATTGGCGCAGGGACCCAAAGTGAGTCTTGACCTCCGATATGAGAACTCTCCACTTTCCTCTGTCCATTGCCATCTCTTGCCAGTTTTTGGCTCCCAGGTCGCGCAGGTCAGCCTCCATCATGTCGTTCCAGCGATACTTGAGAAGACCAACCGGTCAGCCCAAGTATGCTCTCTTTACGCTTCGATCTTCACCCATTCGCAGCAGATGGCCGAGCCAGCAGAGTCGGCGTGACTTGTATTCTCCTATGATGTTAGACTAGGCCACAAGATCTTCTATTTCGGCATTTTTACGGACTCTCAGGCTACCATCTTCTCTTACTGGACCCAGGATTTTCCGGAGAACTTTTCTCTCTGCTACTAAAAGCTGATTCTCCCCCGTCAGGATTAGCGTACAGGCTTCAGAACCATACATGAGGATAGGCCGTACTACGGTTTTGTAAATTCGGATCTTGGTTTTTCTGCTGAGAAGCCTGGATACCAGTACCGTATGCAGTGCAGCACTGCACCGTAAGAAATTCTGGATGCGAATTTGAATCTCTTCTTCACGGGTGTTTGTGTCTGTGATAGTGCATCCTAGGTACTTGAATTTGGCCACTCCCTTGTATGTAGTATCTCCACCGTGTAGATCTTGGCGCGGGATGCGAGTAATATTTAAATCGTTTCATATGAAGATACTCCGTCTTGTCTACTTCGGTTAACACGACTTAAAAATAATTTTGTAACTTCAACCTCTTATTTCTTTAAATAGATCAACATAGTTAAACATATTTAAATTTGCAGTCCTAGATCTCTGAGAGTCCAGTTATGCGTGCAGTACAAGAACCCAAATACACCGTCTCACTAAACTGTCTCACAAACACGATGCACGTATAACAAGCTAAATTTAATTCCCTGCACGGCAAGTGGCTCTCAAGTCTCACAGTAATTCATAGAGCCAGTTCAGTGAAACTTCTCAGCTAGAAGAGCGAGATGTCGCGCAAACAGATTTCCAGGCACTTGGTATTCGTAGTTATTTTGATTAAGAGCTCAGTGCAATGCGCGGATGCCTATTCACTACTTTGCCAAGTTATGCCGAAACTACCGAGTTGGCTCTTCGCTAGATTTTTGAGACTATTGAAATAGTTTTGTGAATAGATGCAGAAAATTACACATGTAAACAACTATAAACCCAGGACAGACTTGCTTCATCTAAAGTTTTGAAATATCAACTTGTATACATTCATGTATGAAATTTTGGATAATCGTCAAATGCAGTATATCAGCCTAGAGAGATAATTCAATGTTCACACACCAAGCGTTTAAAAATAATATAAAATCTTGATTGCGTATTAATCTTAAAAAATATTTATATTCACGCGTCACTGACATCTCACAGCTGTTTACTAAGGTGACTTTGCTCAATGCTAAGTTTGTAATGTACGATTGAATTATTTAAATGAAATGAGAACAGTTTAACTGAAAAACATCAACTCGACCTGAGGTACTCTCTAATGAGCAGAGTTACGAAAGTCGAGGGTTGCCTCACTCTCTCATGTGTGTAACGAGCATTTGATGGCTTCCACACTCAAATTTCATAGTCAAATGATCCTTTATTACCAAACCCCAGCCATTTCATTGGCTGCCGTGTCACAAAGTTCAATCGGATAAATTGATAGCTACTGGTGAGATTCAGAAGAAACGTTGCTGATGTGTTATAAAACGATATAACGTCATTTTAAAATTTAAATGACCAAGATACTTAAGTGCTATACACAGGAGGTGATAATTATTAAAACACTAAACTATAAATAACTAATATTTGATCGAGCGAAGCGATCTTTAAATCAACTTGGGCAAATCGGCGTTGTATGTGTGTATGTATGTTTGTCCGAGGATAACTTTCGAAACGTTGATCCGATCATCGTGAAATTTAATACATAGGTAGGTAGTGATGGCACAATTTTGGTGTAACTAAATGAGCTAAAAATGTGGGGGGTTGTTGATGAGATATTGGGGTTCAAGAGGGGTAAAAAAAATAAAATGAGGCTAACTGGTCAAGTGGGACGTCAAATGAAAGGTATTCATTAGTAAATTTAGACTCCGTTTATTTTTCGTATATTATTTATAGTTTTTGAATTATTAACCATAAAAAAAACCAAATTATGACAAAATTCACAGGGTACACCAGTGACCCTACAGTGCTGTAATTTAGTAGGCATGTATCATAAGTGACACAAGTATAGGCAAAAGTCTGAAATCCAGAATAACTGCAATTTGTACCCCAAAAAAACAACCACATCACATGAACTCCCGTTACCTGTAATTTGAATGAAAATGTAGGTCAAGTTCCGTGGACATATATCTCATGACACTATTTTGATAGTCAAAGATTACAAATAATATTTTCTGTTATAATCTGAGACTCGCGAGATCTCAGTTCGGGGTGAACCACTAGTAATATTAAAATTGCTGGACATTTCACACAAAACTTTCTAGCCCCAAACTTAGCAGAGCTTGTACTATGGGAACCAGATAACTGATAGAATATTTATATACTTTTTTTTGTAAACACATACTTATAGGTACTTAACTAAAAGTATACTGTGTCTCCTGTTCTCGATTTTGAGAGACCCAGACTTTCCTCATTACCTTAAATCAAGGTTTACTTTCTTAGCTGACATTCACGATCGTAATCTTAGGTCAACAGACTCTCTCTGCCTAGCCACTCCTAAGCACTCCTCTGCCTACCGTGCCAACTCTTTTGAAGTTAATGCAGTGGGCATCGATATATATTTACCACGTACATATATGTCTAAGGCAATGGGCTTATGGAACGCTCTTCAGTATTAGAAAAATATCATAGAAACCAACTTTCAAACGTTGTGTACATAGTCACTATTTAAATTCTAATTCCACTTGAGCTTTCCGTATGACTTTATTTATTATATGTTATTAGATTTATTAATATGTATGTATGTATGTGTTATATTTGTACCTATTTTATAATCATATTGTATTTGTGAGTATTATTATATTTATGTAGGCAATTAGGTAGTTAGTAGTTTTTTTATTTCTATTTCTATTTTTTGTTAGTACTTAGTTAAGCACGCCAACCTAAGTTTTTTACCTGTCACAGCTGACTGGTAGAAAATGCTTTTAGCATTAAGTCCTCCATTTGTACATATTTCTTTATGTGCAATAAAGAATTAAAACTCACAAACAAAAACACATCAAAAACGAGTAAAAACCAGATCACTGAATACCAACTTCTTATTTCAATCCGTTTTTAGAATACAAATAGAGTGAGCGTCTAAGCGGCGCGAGGACGTGCAAAGCCGGGCTACGTGCGTGCTACGAGTGCTACGCCGCTCCGAAAATAACGAAAAATTGCGCCATAGAAGTGCCGTCCGAGGCAATTCCCGGTTACGAGACTAACTAGTCCCGCTTTACGGTACGGACGAAGAGGGACTCCATAATTGGATTAAGCTATATTTAGCAACAACTGCCAGCAATTCGTCGTTCGACGCAGCCATAAAGTTCATTTCAAAGCGGATTTACAGCTAGAAAACGCTTTAGAAAGTTTCGAACGTAACACAAATTCTACAGATACAGGTAGATACGTGGTCGGTTTGCCTAATGTATACAAACGGGACCAGCTTACCTGAGTTCGAGGAACGTAAATAACGATCCCAAATAAACGTTTTGATTGGGTTCCGTATCAAGTTATTATACATTTGAATCGATCTTGCGTAAACCAGGCTGTGATATTCAGGGACATATTAAGCTGGTAAAGTGGTCGTAGCAACTAATCTGCTTTATTATTAAAGATTTGACGTGAACGACATCTACCTTTGTGGTAACAAACAGTGACTTTAACTGTAGTAGTTCTCGCTGTTAAATATTTATTAAAGAGAAAATTCCTCATGCTGAAACTGCAGAAAATGTCTGCATTTCAAAGATTATGTTTCGATGAAAATTAAATAATCATTGCTCATATAAAGCTTTCGTTTAACATAACGGACATGCGGACAACGACAATTAAACAAATTATCGACATAGACATAGACAGACATTTATTTGCTACCATATCACACACAAATTCACACATTACAATCAAAAGGTATAACATCGAAGAGAAAGCGCAAGTAAGAGAAAACAGAAAATTACATACAACAAACATAGGAACAATAAAATCGTATATCGTATATTGAACAAAAAACACCCGTAAGTTATAATGTATGGTATTTTAGCCTTTCTTACAGTCAAGCCCGCCGATTCTACAAGCTGGGCTGATAATGAACAGTATCAGTGGAATTTTAGTTACAGTTAATTTAATGTATAGCTTTTGCGATCAATATATCAGAATCACTAATAACCTTTAATTTCAGGCACAAATTTACAACATACCTGACCCAAAAAATATATACGATATTACAACACACATCAAAACGTGCCAGATATCCGCCTTCTGAAACTAACAGCGGTATTCTAAATCCTTGAAATTGTTCAATCGCAATGTCCCTGATATTATAGAATTTTTTGGCAAGGACAGCAATAACTTGATAACGAGATGCTCAGGTACACACGGCTACACATCAAGCTATACATTTCCAGTATAAGCTGACCTCTCTTTCTATGAAAAGCCTACACAATGCGAGGTCAGCTTCTACTGGAAATGGATAGCTTGATGTGTAGCCGTGTGTACGTATCATATGATAAAAAACGATACTTGATTGTTATTAGAATATTTATTTCTGACACTGTCGTAAGAATCCTTGTCGGAATCCGGTCTCGTGTTCCGTGTGGCAAAGCCATTATGAGAATATTTACTGTTATGAGAACGACATAGAGAGCAGAGTCTACCCTCCCAGGGATGCTTGTTAACTAGCTGGGTAGTATATACCTATTAATTAATTATGTTTGTAGTTAAGGTTTTATCGCTGCATCAAAGTTGTAACAACTATAACTGATACTTGCAGATGATATTCAAATATAATAAGTATCTAACACTTTTTAAAATAAATCTTCCTTCTTCCTTGAGAAAGAGTTAATTACTCAATAAATTTATTGCTTTCACATGATAACAAAATTGTTACAAATACTACCATCATAGCAATTTTTAGCGCCATTAATACTCGCATGCTGTGTTCAGGTAGGTACAATAATAGGGACATCTGGGTATTATTCTGTTACATATTCTTTAAATCACACCTCGGCCAATCTTCCATTTACTTATACTCCTCTCTATCCAAAGGTTGTCTGGAAGAGATCGCTTTCTTTAGCGATAAGAATGAATGAAAATTCTTTATTATACTTTACGAGTTAGACGCAACAGTTGAAACGAAATAAATGTAAGAATAATGAGCGGTCTTATCGCCCACCCATTATACATTTAATTGTTTATCATTTTGTTGTATCTAATAGCTTGTAAGGTTCAATGTTTCAGGGTGACAACGAGCGCCTTTAGCTACGTCCATATGCTACGGTAACAATATGGGCCGTGTGCTTGGTTACCACCTTAGTGGTATATATAAATTGTACCGTACGCCTAATGAAAACAAACCCTAAAAAGGCCTGGGAATAACTCTGAAGCACAAGAACCTTTCTAAACCACTTTTATTTCCTTAAATCTACACAAAAACATTGGATAAACGAACTACCTAGCTCGACGGCAAAACGTAGAATAATAGACAAAGACAGACATTTATTTGTTACCATAGCACACACAAATTCACACAATACAATCAAAAGGTATAACATCAGAGAGAAAGCACAAGTAAGAGAAAACAGAAAATTACATACAACAAATTTAGGAACAAAAGAATGAATGAATAAATTTATAATAATCTGACAGGAACTCGCGCGCTGCGTTCAGAAATCGTCGCGAGTAAACTAGATCCCAAGAAGGTTATTCTAATAAAGTTATTAGAATAATATGAAATAACATGGCTATACATACTTATTACTTACTTAGACGGCCTTCGTGGTGCAGTGGGCGAATAGCCGGCTGAGACGCAGGAAGAAGCGGGTTTGATTCCCGCCCCGGAACAAATGTTTGCATGATCTACAGATATTTGTTCCCGGTCTGGTTGTTTCTTTATATATTATAAGTATATATTTACAAAAAAGAAAAATATATATATAAGTATTCTGTCAGATATCTGGTTCTCATAGTACAAGCTCTGCTTAGTTTGGGGCTAGATAGCGCTGTGTGAAATGTCCTGCAATATTTATTTATTTATTTATGAAAAACTAAATAGAATATTATATTAGATCGGGATTTGATTACACTCAGTACGTAATCCTACAAAATCTTTTAACGAATTAAACATGCTAGCCAATGCAAAGTGAGAAAATAATCATCAATAAACCAGATACATTACAAAGCACACAGGAGAAAGAAACGCTTCATTAGTTGTTCAATGCTTAGTTAGTGGGCGGATATCCGTGGTCTACTCAAAAAGGCTCTAACGGAAGACCAGCGCTGGGTAGCCAGTGCAACCCAGCACATGCTGAGTTAAAGCCTTTTTGTGACACATGCAGTGAGTGCGATGGGACACACACACTGCAATATTTTGCATTTTTTTTTTTTTAATTTTAATCCTTTAGTTATTGTTTCTTTGTTCTTTTTGTTATGTTTCCTGTGTGTGTTTGTTCTGTTGTACTATTGGTGTTGTTCACAAATAAATGTTTTTTGATTTGATTTTTGATTTGATTTTGATTAAACTTTTCGTTTAGAAGTCAAGTATTGGTAATAGTAAACAAATACTTATTGATATATTATTCTGGTATGTCCAGCAGTAAATCAATTTGCTTAGATTCCGTTTTCAATACAGGGTGTTTGGTAATATACTGATGATATTCAAGTGACGGTTTCTCAAAACACAAAAAAAAGACTTCTCAAAAATAAACTACTAGTTATATTATCAAATTTTAAAAAATATCGACTAAGTTTTGGTAATTAATTCGATATAAAACTTACTGCCTACTCTTGCAATGGACATCCAAAAATAAAGCCCGATTTGATATATCTTTCGAAAATGGCTGCGGGTTTTAGGTTAGAAAGGGACAACATGAAATATCTCGAGACATCACCAATACAGTATCTGTGGTTAGATGGCAAGCATTATGCAATAGCACAACATAAGTTTAATAAATTGTTAATAGGACATTTTAATGCCGATGCACGTATAGAACATTATATTGAAATTGTTATTTATTATTTCTGGACAGCTGTTTTCTTCCCACATCTTCTGGAAATCTTGCACATAAGTGCTCTTTTTGCCGTCGGATAGACAAAAAAATATTTTAAATAACAAATCAGCAACAACATTATTACAAAACATACATTATCGTTTAAACATGTACTAAGTAAATTAGAATAATTAAATAAATTTTCATAACAAATCTGATAGAACAAAAACAACCGAAAAATGACGCATATTGACTAAGTTCAAAGCAATTTTTATAGCATATTCGTTAGCCAAAGTATACAAAATATATTTTTATAATAAGTATCAACTTATAATAAAAATAATTAATAACTATATTACTTTTGAAACTATCATGGTTATGAACACTATTTATACTAAAAACATGAGTTTACCCGTGATCATGGCGCATGCAACTGCGCCGAAATATCGGGATACTCAAATACTCACAAATCATGGTAAATATACCGTTTTTAGTATAAATAATAACTATATTAAACAAATTAAAATAAAAAAAATAAACAAGAGTTCAATATAATTAAATAATTTTAAAACAACCATTTATAAGACGCGAGAACCGCCTATTTTTTCATTACCGACCCAGGCCGTCCAGAGGGAGGACGTGTGTCGCTCCGTCTCCCGCACATCCAAAAAATATTACGTAAGTTCACGCAGAAAACCAGAACAGTGATAAAAACTCAAGATGAAAAGAGACAACAAATAACGGTAAGGGTAGCGCAGAGATGTGCAGTACTACAACGCTTAAAGAAAAGAAAATGAGGTAAACAAACGAAATTCCATTAGCCTCACTTGTTTAATGCATAGGTATTTATAGATTTCAATACGAATCGCCGTAGATGTGTTTATTTAGGTTTATTTCAATTGATTAAATGCTTCTTTGAAACACCTACGCTTATTCCTATACTTTCCGAAATTAGTTTACATTTATTTAGAAACATCCTGATATAAATAAGTACTGATCATTAGTGTTCACTGAAATATTCATTTTGAGGTCAAGGAATCTTATTATTCATCATCATCATCATCATATCAGCCGTAGGACGTCCACTGCTAGACAAAGGCCTCCCTCATTGATCTCCAGGAACTGCGGTTGGAAGCGGCCTGCATCCAACGCCGACCTACGGTTCTTACCAAGTCGTCTGCCCGTCTTGTAGGTGGACGTCCTACGCTGCGCTTGCCGGTCCGTGGCCTCCATTCGATAACTTTCCGGCCCCATCGGCCATCTGTTCTGCGCGCTGTATGGCCTGCCCATTGCCACTTCAACGTGCTAATCCGTCGGGCTATGTCGGTGACTTGAGTTCTCCTACGTATCTCCTCATTTCTGATTCGATCCCGTAGAGAAACCCCGAGCATAGCCCTTTCCATAGCTCGTTGAGCGACTATGAGCTTATTCATAAGGCCAATAGTGAAGGACCACGTCTCGGTTCCATATGCCATCACTGGTAACACACACTGATTCTGATCTTATTATTATATTGTTTTAATAACATATCTTGTAAATCTATAGGTTTAACAAAATTGTGAAGTATTTATGAAGTGAAAAGCTCTTTAGGCGCATTGGGAATTTTTTGAGATGAGAAAAAACCATTGAACTTGCTTATAAGTGAGCAACATATGGCAGAGACTAAGACCCAAAGTCTCGAACACCGCCGTAAAGTTGCAAGTCTATCGATCTTTTACAGAATAGATTTTGGGGAATGTTCCCAGCAACTTTACGATCTGATCCCACCATCCCCCTTCCATCGAAGGACAAGCAGGCGCACGACTCAGTACCATCCGTACCTGGTTGATATACCACCCATTTGCACACACCGTTTTGGTTCTACGTTCTTGATGCGTACAGCTAAGGTATGGAACACTTTACCGTCGTCTGTTTTTCCTAATAAATACGATCCAGGCCTCTTTAAGGTAAGAGTGAATAGGTTTCTTCTAGATCTTCGTGCTACATCTAAGACCACATCATCGCTTACCATCATGTGAGATTGTAGTCAAACGAAGTTCTATCATGTATAAAAAAATAAAGAAAAGACCCTGTTACCGACACCTCTGTATATAATTTGAGATGGGAAAAACCATGGAACTCGCGACACTGTTACTGACACTTCTATATTTAATTTTTTTAAATCATTTAATTAATTTGATTTTAAAAATCAAATCCATCATGATCATTTTGCAACATCCAAATAATTATTTTTTTGAAGTGAAATTTTATTTAGGCGCGTTGGGCATTTTTGAGATGGGAAACTACCATTGAACTCGCGACACTGTTATCGTTACCGACACCTCTGAATATAAGTATCTGTAGTGTACTCTGCTTTTATTCAAGTTTTCACTTCTGACGGCACTCCCGGAGTGCCACTTTTTTATCATAATTTCTAATAGTGAATGTAAGTCTCATACGAAAGCTTTCTTGAAGCACCAGTCAGTGCTACCAACTGATGGACTTTCAACTGCCGATATTCGAACCCATATCCTTCAAGTCGGAAGTCGGGGTACATCTAACTAGGCCATGACGGTCAATTGATTACTAACGAGTTATTATTATTGTACATACTAGTGGTTCGCCCCGATCTGAGATCTCGCGAGTCTCCTATTAAAACAAAAAATATTATTTGTAATCTTTGACTATCAAAATGGTGCCACGAAATAAATAATCAACCTACTTGACCTACAGTTTTATTCAAATTACAGGTAACGGGAGTTCATGTATTGTGGTTAATTTTGGGGTACAAATTACAGTTATTCTGGATTTCAGACTTTTACCTATATTTGTGTCACTAAAGCTATACGCATACCAAATCACAGCACTGTGGGATCACTGGTCTACCCTGTGAGTTTCGTCAAAGTTCAGTTTTTATTACGGCTAATAACTCAAAAACTATAAGGACTTTACTAAAAATAAAAACGGATCTAAATTACTAATTAAGACCTTTCATTTGACCATAACACATGCCACTTGAGCATAATGGTCTCATTTTCATTTTTTTTACCTCTCTTGAACCCCAATATCTCAACAACACCCCAATATTTTTAGCTCATTTAGTCACACCAAAATTGTGCCATTATTACCTACTTATGTATCAAATTTCACTATGTTCAGATCAACGATACGAAAGTTGTCCTCGGACAACATACATACATACATTCATCGCCGTTTGGCCCAAGTTGATTTAGAGACTAATATTTGTTACCTACCAAAGTACATAATAAAAATGAATTCATAAAATATGAAACTATCGCCACCATGATTAAAGTCAGTGGATCCCGAATTTTGGTTTGGGACAGAGCTGATGGTAGGCTTTATCACTTTTCTAATGTGACCAATTACGAAAAAAATCAGCTATTCTCCATAACAGGAAATCCGGTCAAGGGTTGCCAGCCTTAGGTTTAGATACTTGTAGGGAATGCAGAGAGGATCGAGTGCTAAGATCCTAGTCAGAGTCACCCACACCACACCGACCACGAACTCAACCGAATAAAAAATCACCAACTCGACTAATTGTATGTTTTCTAATTTTAAATTTCTATATGAAGGTGTCGAGATTTTAATCCACACGTCACTCGCTCAAGCAAGATACAAATATACCATACACCCCAATTAAATGAAATTCTTACAATACATACTATATACAAAATGGGCTAAGGATAAGTGATGCCCCCCCCCCCCCCCCCCCCTCTGTACCTGCTACTGATTAAAGCACAGTGTTAAACGATTGTCAATAAAGTTAACTGTGAACTAACAAATCAATGGGTCTACTTAATAATCTAAATCTAAGTGTCTACTGTCGTTCAGTTGTCCAAAGAATATTTGAAACACAATAAATTTCATTACTATGCGTCGGGTCATCGAGGCAGCGATCCGTTACCGAAAGGCCAGAAAGAATACCACCCACACCCTTACCACTTGACCTTTATTCCCCTACAATATTTGAATCAATGAACTACCACTTATATACTGAGCGATGTAGTAGTACATCGCTATAAAGTTCAGATATGGAGTTTCTGTGTGAATGTATGTCACGGATTACGTTTGGCTTTATGAATCTCGTGCAAGTTTACAAGGATTTTACACGATCATTAATATTAAATACGAGTATATAAAAACCGGCCAAGTGCGAGTCGGACTCGCGCACGAAGGATTCCGTACCATTATCTATAAAAATGGCAAAAAATCATGTCTGTTGTATGGGAGCCCCACTTAAATATATATTTTATTCAATAACACAATTTTATTTATTTACCTTATTTGAGGTTGGTGCCGAGTAAGCTAGTCCTCTAAATTGTATGAGCGCCCATACAACTCAGAGGACTATCTTAATTGGCGTCAACTATGTATGTAATTTTAAACTTTATTATTTTTGAAATTTTTCCTTTATTTGTGCTGTAAGACCTTGCTTTTTGCCAAATTTCGTGATTCTAGGTCAACGGGAACTACCATATAGGTTTTCGACCCAAAACCTATAGGGTACTTCCGGTTGACCTAGAATTGTTAATTTTAGTTAATAGCAAGCTCTTACAGCACAAGTAAAAAGAAAATTCCGAAAAAGAAAGAATGTTGAAAATTAAGATAAATTAGAACTCACAAATTTTCGCGAAAATCTAAATTTGTCCATATCTTTTTATAGTATTGACCTTGATTTTTATATACCTAAAAATAGGGACTATAGACTTCAGTATTTGGTATAAATTTCAAATTGCTAGGTCCACCCGTTCCTGAGAAAATCGGTGGTGACACACGGACAGACAGAGAGACATACAACAAGAGAGTGCTTTTATAAGGTTTTATTTTATTACTTTTTGAGGTACGGAACCCTAAAAACGAAAAACCGCACATGGCATAATAAAAGTCAGTTGATATGTCGCAATAACTTTGTACAAAAACTTGGAAATATACATAGAAGATAACATATAGCTCGAATATAGAAAAAAACAACACGGGGGCGTTTTGCGAACCAGGAGCGAAATGCCGGAGCAACGTTGCAATTTTAATGAACACTTGCAAACAATCTTGTGTGAGTGCCAGCCCCTAGATTTTATGAGGGCGCGAACTTTAAGGAAAATTAGACAGTCTGCAAGCGCGCGAGAGCCCGTGCCTGCGGGACGCTCCTGTACAAATAATTTTACTAATTACAGTGCCCACCTGCCGGCTGCTCTTTTGTTTACAACTAATCATTGTAATGTTTTTATGTCTCTTTCAATTTAGCCGTAAAATGTACATAATCATAACATTAATTTGTTAAATCTCTTGTCAGCACGAAAAGACTGGTACGATCCTTCAAAGCGAAGCTTCATTTTGTGGTTTAACAGTTAGTAGTGTTTAGGTTAGGACGATTTGTTTTTTTAGGCGAGACAATTTTAGATGGATAAATATTTTACAATTACACTGTAGTTTGACAGAAACCGCTGTACCGCTCCTTAGGAAAGTGCGGCGAGGTGGGGGCCGAGGAAAAAAGAGCAAGAGTCTATCCGACAATATCGATATTGTCGGATAGATCTTACGATATCGTAAACAATATGTTTATATTATATAACGATATGTTTATATTTTTATAAGTTACTAAATTGTCTACAAATATTCTGACATAGATGCAGCTTCAACTTCATCTTCCGTTTCGCTATCGGAACTTGAATCAGAGTCGTTCTGCAAATTTATTATTAATGGATCAATAATAATATCAAATCTACTATCGCGATCCCCAGTTATTGTTTTCATTTTTTTGGTCATGATCACGGTCTTGACATCACGAGATAGCGCTCGACCCATCTTTGGATATTTATCTCATGTGCGTCTGACGATGGATCGGAGCGGCCGATACTTCCCCCCGTCTCGCCGCGCGCATACGTCAGGCGCGGTACAGCGGTTTCGGTCAAACTATACCAGTGACACGACATTATAATCGTTCAACCCTAGAATATATTATCTGATAAGCTACCCTGTCAGACTATAGACCTAAATATAGGTTTGGGCATAGTAAGCGCTAGAAATGGGAGTAATAATCGAACATCAGGTAGGTAGTGTGTATATGTCAAATTAAAATTGGAAGGCATGATAAAGATTTCTCGTTCAGTAGTAAATAAAATAAAATGAAAATAGATATTTCTGTGAGAGCAGGTACTTCAATTATAAAGTTGCAGCCTTCTTATTAGTAGGAAATATTAATACCCTCCTTAAATGTAAATAAAATAAATGAGGCGTGAACATAGAGTACTGATCATTAGTGTTCACTGAAATATTCATTTTGAGGTCAAGGAATCTTGTATTGTTTTAATAACATGTCTTGTAAATCTATAGGTTTAACAAGATTGTGAAGTATTTTTGAAGTGAAAACTTCTTTAGGCGCGTTGGGCATTTTTTGAGACGGGAAAAAACCATTGAACTCGCGACACTGCTACCGTTACTGACACCTCTGTATAAAAGTAGTGAAAACTTCTTTAGGCGCGTTGGGCTTTTTTTGAGATGGGGAAAAACGATTGAACTCGCGACACTGTTACCGTTACTGACACCTCTGTATAAAAGTAGTGAAAACTTCTTTAGGCGCGTTGGACTTTTTTTGAGATGGGGAAAAACGATTGAACTCGCGACACTGTTACCGTTACCGACACCTCTGTATATAAGTATTTCGTAATTGTTCAAGTTTTCACTTCTTTCAGCACTCCCGGTGTGCTACTTTTTGATTTTATTTACTAGTTGAACCGCTGAACTTCGTACCGCCTGGATATGCATATAACGCGGTCTGTCAATATACGTCACCCTGGTAGAACTGTCAATTGTTGTCCCGGCCATCATTTTACAAACATACTTAATCCTATACAGAATTACGTTTAGCTGTCATTTGCGTTTTGTTATTCCATGTCAGATGCGTTTTTGTTATACCACGTTTTATAGTGACTTGTATTCTCTTTGTCGGTTTATGTCACGTCACACGGGAACGCGGTCGAACGGGACAAAAAGTATCCTATGTCCGTCTCCTGGTTCTAAGAACGGGATAAAAAGTATCCTATGTCCGTCTCCTGGTTCTAAGCTACCTCCCCACCAATTTTCAGCCAAATCGGTTTAGCCGTTCTTGAGTTATAAATAGTTTAACTAACACGACTTTCTTTTATATATATAGAAGATTATGGCTACCAGCGATTGTTATAATATTTCATGCTTAACTTAAGAATAATATAAGTACAAATTGCATAACCAATTGTAGGTACACACGGCTACACATCAAACTATAATTTTCAGTATAAGCTGACCTCGCATTGTGTAGGCTTTTCGTAGAATGAGAGGTCAGCTTATACTAGAAATATATAGCTTGATATGTAGCCGTGTGTACACAGCCCGTGCACTAAAAAATTACAGTAACAATGAATAAGTAACAACTAGTAAATTTAGACAATCAATGAAATTAAAGATGTAAGGAAAAAAACACAAAAGTATAAAAATACACTAAGGACATTAAGTCAACATAACTATGCTACTTATTTGGGGCATTGTACAGTGACGGAATGAAAAGGTTCGTCACCTTGTCGGTTTTCGCATGCACCAGTAATGCAAGAATCAATAATTCTTTTTTTACAAGATACATAGTCAAACAACTTTGAACTGAATAATTTTGAACCTTATTAACTAACAGTTAAAAAGTATTTTTTCTAACTCAGTCTATTCTGTAACAAAGTTTCATATATGTACTCGCGATAGTAGAGAGAACCTTAGGCATGCCTAAGGTTCTCTCTACTGAACGCCATTATTGCAAGAGAATGGTTCGTGAAGCGATTGAAATCAAGAAATTTCCAAATTTCAATCGGGAAGATGGCTATAGACTCTCAGCGTCCTGGAACCCGGTGATTGCTAAGTGTGCGCGTCGTGATCGGTCATCTCAGTGCGTAGATACGGTTAGTGTAGTGTGTCGTAATATCAACGAGGACTTTTCTAATTCTGAAGACCGAGTGAGGGTAGTTGCTGCAGCTACCCACACTTCTCGACGGCAGCTCCAAGTACTCCAGTTAACCCGATACCATGACTGTCGCAACACAGCCGAAACGTCGGGATAAAACATAATAAAGGTACATACGCGATAAATACCCGTTTTAATCAATAATTATGTACAGGGATCGCGAAAGTTTGAAAAATACGAATCAATTTGAAAATTGACGAACCTTTTCGTTTCGTCATTGTACATCTCTGCGGTATTGAACAAATTTTACACCAACAACAGTCGACCATAATCGATCATTTCGATCTACTAGTAATATAGGTTCTTCCGAACTTTGACAGTTGATAGCGGCCATCTCGTCGGTGAGGTGATGTGAACTGGCCACCGAGATCGTGTGATTTGACCCCATTAGACTTTTTTCTTGTGGGGTTTTCTTAAGTCGCAGGTCTATGCGAATAAGCCACAAAGCACAGCGGCCCTCAAAGCCAACATAACCAATGCCATCGGTCTAATTAATCCTGACTTATGCGCTAGAGTCATGGAAAATTGAATATTTCGGATGCGCGCACCCAAAGAAGCCGTGGCGGACATTTAAACGGTGTTATATACCACACGTAATGGCATCGATATGCCTTTCAAACGAATAAAAAAAAAATGATGATATCTCACACACACTTTAAATTTAAAATTTAATTAATATAGTATGTTTTTTAATCTTTTTCTCTAGGTGACTAATTTCATAAAAGATAAGTCTATAAATTGAGAATCTGTTATTGGCATTAAGCATTAGTTATAAGGATTGTTTACATTGTTAACAAGTGCTGTTGATTCTGTAATGAATAATAAAAAAAAAAAAAAAAACTTTGTTGATCGAGCGAAGCGAAATTTCCAAATTAACTTGGGCAAATATATAATATGTATGTATGTTTGTTTATCCGAGGATAACTTTCGAAGCGTTGATCCGATCACCGTGAAATTAGATACATAGGTATATAGTGATGGCACAATTTTGGTGTGACTAAATGAGCTAAAAACGTTGGGGGGTTGTTGAGATATTGGAGTTCAAGAGGGGTAAAAATAAATGAAAATGAGACTATTAGGTCAAGCGAGACATCAAATGAAAGGTCTTCATCAGTACATTTCGATCCCGTTTTTATATTTAGTAAAGTTTTTGTAGTTTTTGAGCTATTAGCCATAATATATACTAATATTATAAAGAGGAATGATTTGTATTTTTGTGTGTATGTTTGTAATGAATAAACTCAAAAACTACTAAACCCATTTGAAAAATTCTTGAACTGATGGGAAGCTACACTATCCCCGGGTGACATAAGCTACTTTTTACCCAACTGCGCAGAAGGAGGGTAATGTTTTTATGGAAAACACTACGCGTCCGAAGCTGCGGATTGGTCAGCTAGTAAAAACTAATCTTTGAAAAAATTCACAGGTTACACCAGTAACCCCACAGTACTGTAATTTGGTATGCGTGTAGCTTAAGTATCACAAATATAGACAAAGTCTGAAATCTAGAACAACCGCAGTTTGTACACCAAAAAAGATAACCAATTAACATAAACTTCCGTTACCTGTAATTTGAATGAAGCTGTAGATCAAGTAATTTGGTTTTATTTCGTGGCACTATTTTGATAGTCAAAGATTACGAATAATATTTTTTGTTTTTATGGTAGACTCGCAAAATCTCAGTTCAGGGCGAACCACTAGTTTTATTCAAATTTAAAGCTAGGAAGCGCTTAATGAAAGACCCTTTGGTAGTAGTAGTGAAGTCTACCACTCACACACACATACACAATAGTAAGTAACCTTCGCATAGGTACCTCATTGTTTTATTTGTAGGTTTACTTCAAAGTTGTACGTAATGACGACCTACATGCTTACAAAGCTTTCTTGATAAAATTAACGTGGTAGAATCTTTGAGTGACGGCTCTATTGAAATTGTATATAAAGCGTAATTTTATTATTATTGTTATTCTACTCATATATGAATTCAATATCTTCGACCACCTCCGTGGCGCAGTGGGCAAACAGCCGGCTGAGGTAGCCGGCTCGATTCCCGCCGCGGTACTGATGTTTGCATGATCTACAAATATTGGTTTCGGGTCTGATTGTTTTTCTATATATTATAAGTATGTATTTACAAAAAAAAGTATATAAGTATTCTACAGCGGCTTCGCACGCGTGTTTTGGCAATAAAAAGTAGTCTATGTGTTAATCCAGGTTATGATCTACGTACATACCAAATTTAATCGCAATCGATTCAGCCGTTCCGGCGTGAAATAGTAACAAACATCCATCCATACAATCTTTCGCGTTTATAATATAAGTAGGATGTTATCAATATGCTTCTTGGTTCGAAAATCGTATGAAGCTGAAAATAGGCCCCCCAGAGCAACCGATCTTGTGCGGTGCCTTTACTCATCGGCTCCCAACAACCTATAATAGGTCGTCTTTCCATCTAGTGGCGGAACGTCTTACGCTGTGTTTTCCAGTGTTCTCTCTAAAATATTTTTGCACCTACGGCCGTCAGTTCGTGAAACTATATATGCCACTTCAACTTGCTATATTTATTCTATATTCACTCTGGGTTATATTGGTGAGTCTAGTATGAACTATATTGCATACATGTCATAATTACTGATTAAAACGGGTATTTATCGCGTATGTACCTATTTTATTTGTTATTCCGACGTTTCGACTGTGTTGCAACAGCCGTGGTCACGGGCGGACTCCTGCCGCCCGTTTTAATCAGTAATTAATAATTATGTACAGTGATCGCAAAAGTTTGAAAAATACTATACATGTGTTACATTTTTATCCTGTCCATACAAAGGTTGTCTGGAAGAGATCGCTTCTAGCGATAAGACCGCCCATTGTACTAAATCTATTTGTAAGAATTATGTTCTGTATTTTACTTTGGTGTACAATAAAGAGTTATCTTATCTTATCTTATCTTACTATATTGCATAAAAGTTAAATAATATATTGTATATTTAAATTTAAGTATATCGCCTTAAAATATAATAACATCTTCCGGATGATGTTGCGGTTGCCCCGATACTGCAGTGCATCGGGGATGTTTGCCTACACAGATGGCATTCACGCCATCATGCGCAAAAAAAACGGCATCGCTGATGAGCAGAATTCGGGGCAGTCGCAACAGCATCCTGAGGACAGTGGCTGAGTGCTGCACATCTCCGCTCTGGAAGTGTTTTGTGCGGAGGGTGATTAATGAAGGAAATAATTTCCTCAGTTAGTCACCCACAGCACAAAATGGTGTTTTCTATTTTCACCCAGTGCCTATTTTTATTTTTGTATATTTAGCTGTTCTTCTTTGTTGTTATATTTTTTTTTGTGTGTATGTTAGTCTAAAGATATGGACTCTAGTTGTCTGAAATAAAATTTTTTTTTTTTTTTTTTTATTTTATTTAAAATTTTAAAGATCTAAGCATATATTGGGACAGACAGCAGGAAGCGACTTTGTTTTATACTATGTAGTGATAATTGTATATTCTTTCTTATTAAAAACATTTTGGCCAGTATACCATACAATAAATAGGTATTGTATGGCAATATTTAATGTTCATAGACGTAGGTAAGTGTGGTTTGATTATGATGATTGAAACCTGAATTGAAATTGGAAAATAACGGTGATTTCGTGTTCGTTGAAAATAACTTCTATAACACGCGACGATAAACAATTAGTATTGATCTACCGATCCATTGTCAGTACATTCAGAGATAGGTGGCGATTCTGTTGTTTACACTGAGTAACTAAAACTGTGTAAAATACGAAAGGTCTAATTTTCTTTTCGGTGAAGATCAAATTAGAATGTCATTTAAAGTGACAGTTCTAAAATTAAGTATTTTTTACTAAAATGGCGTGTTTTTGGGGCTAGTTATAGTCAGCAGTCAAATTTGTGCTGATTAAAACTAGCCCGCAAACACGCCATCTTAGTAAAAATTACTTAATTTTAGAAATGTCAATTAAAATTTCATCCTAATTTGATCTTTAACGTAAACGAAATAAGACCGTTCATATTTTACACAATTTTAATTAGTCAGCGTAAACAACAGAATTGCCACCAGTGACTGTTTACATATTAACTATAGTGTGATCATTAGTGCTGTGCACTCCCTGAGGTATGCGCGCGGCGAGACGGGGGGGAGAATCGGCTGCTGCGCTCTGTCAGTTCGCCGTCAACGCTCGTGGCGGCAGGTAGTGTTATTTGTATCGGACTGTCTATGTCAGACGCACATGACATAGACAGTCCGATACAAATAACACTACCACTAATGGTCATACTATACCTAACTAGTAGGTAGTAAATGAGATCTCATGACATTTATAGTAGGTACTCGTCTGTGGAGGCTTTAAATTTTCACGGGAAACAGGATTGATTAAAATCGTAATTACATCATCATCATCATATCAGACGTAGGACGTCCACTGCTGGACAAAGGCCTCCCTCATTGATCTCCAGGAACTGCGGTTGGAAGCGGTCTGCATCCAACGTCGACCTGCGGTTCTTACCAAGTCGTCTGCCCATATTGTAGGTGGACGTCCTACGCTGCGCTTGCCGGTCCGTGGCCTCCACTCGAGATTCTTCCGGCCCCAACGGCCATCCGTTCTGCGCGCTATATGGCCTGCCCATTGCCACTTTAACGTGCTAACCCGTCGGGCTATGTCGGTGACTTGAGTTCTCCTACGTATCTCCTCATTTCTGATTCGATCCCGTAGAGAAACCCCGAGCATAGCCCTCTCCATATATGTTATCAATTACCATTTTGTCCACATTTAAGCTCTAAACCCAAAGACTAGATACAAATTAAAATTATTTATTTGGAGCTATGAACACGATATGTACAAGCATGTTAAAAACGTTGACAACTGCAAAAGTTATATAAAACTGAGTAGCTAGAGTGCCAGCGCCCTCCTCCGGCCAAGTGCGAATGGGACTCGCGCACGAAGGGTTCCGTACCATTCTCTATAAAAAAGCCAAAAAAATCACGTTTGTTGTATGGGAGCCCCCCTTAAATATTTGTTTTATTTTAAATTAATTATTTACTTTCAAAGTGAATATATAATTAAATATTCTGTGAACATTTCAAGCGTCTACCTGTTGCCGTTATCAATATCGAGCTAAAATGAGCAACAAAATCATGTTTGTTGTATGGGAGCCCCCTTTAATATTTATTTTATTCTGTTTTTAGTATTTGTTGTTATAGCAGCAACAGAAATACATCATCTGTGAAAATTTCAACTGTCTAACTATCACGGTTCATGAAATACAGCCTAGTTACAGACGGACAGACAGACAGACAGTTAGACAGCGGAGCGTCAGTAATAGGGTGCCGTTTTACTCTTTGGGTACGGAACCCTAAAAAGGAATAAAATTACAAACAAAAGTCTTACAACCAAATAAAATATTACCATTTTGCGAGACAACAACATCGGTATGGGAGATAGGGTTGGGGGAGGGATGGCATGTTACCTGAAGGGAGCAAATGTAACCTGAAAGGAGCAAATGTAACCTGAAGGGAGCAAATGTAACCTGAAGGGAGCAAATGTAGGGTGTCGTCGCCTTTACATGGGAGTGGTACGCTCTATGGCTTTATATGGAGCTCCAGTGTGGGCAAACGCCCTGAATAGGCAGAACATCGCCCTGTTGCGAAGACTGCAACGGGCGATGGCTATCAGGGTGATCAAGGGATACCACACAATCTCGTTCAAAGCGGCATGCGTTTTGGCAAGTTCACCACCCTGGGATTTGAATGCTGATACCCTCGCGGCAATGTATTATTGGCGCGAGGATAAACTTGGTAGGGGTCACCATCCAGCTTTACGAGAAATAGAGGAATGTAAGCGCGAACTATATCAAGAGCTCGTTGAAAGGTGGAGGGAGAGGTTAACTCGTCCAAGTGCCGGCCAAAACATAATAGAGGCTATTCTGCCGGTACTGAACGAGTGGCTAACGAGGGAGCACGGAGCGACAACCTTTCGTTTGACGCAGGTGCTATCGGGACACGGCTGTTTTTCGAAGTACCTGTGTCAAATCGGAAAGGAGCCGACCTGCGCATGTCACCATTGTGACAACATTGTTGATACGGTGCAGCATACGTTGGAGGTATGCCCAGCTTGGGAAACCTCGCGTCAGCGAACTCGTCAACGTGACAGGTACAGACCTTTCACTCCCAGCTTTAATCAAGGCTATGGTCGGGAGTGAGGGGGCCTGGAATGTCATAGTGGCTTTATGCGAGGTAGTTTTAACCGCCAAGGAGGCTGCGGAGAGAGATAGAGAAATCCAAAGTACCAATACCATTCGTAGAAAAAGAGTCAGGGGTAGGAGGAGAAACCTCCACGATATCCGTCCCCCATAATAAAGGCTTGGGCAACGATACTGTGGAGTGTCCGTTGCCCGCTAACACAAAGCCTAGAGGTGGCGTGCGTGGAGGTTCCGCGCACTTCTCACACCAGAGATAAGGCGACGAAATTGAAACCAGATGGGACTCGCAAGGAGCCAACACCGTTGAAGCCATGGAAGAGTGCAAAGCGTACCCACAGCCTCGACCAAAGGTGTTCAGAAGAAACCCCGTGAGGTTTTAGTCAGTAAGAGTCTGACATAACCTTCCGCCACCACCACCCCAAGGTGGAAGGTATCCATGACGGATTTATTCATGTAACAAAAAAAAAGGGATGGCATGTTGGAGGGATGGGATAGACCATACAGTTAACATTTTTAATTTCATGACGGTTGGATCAGCCATTTGAAAGTTCGCCGAAAAAACATACAATATGAACTTATCGAGCCATCTTCAACGTCAGCAGCGACCTCGGGGACTCTGGAAACTGCTGCCCAAAATCCTACTCCGCTACGTTAAGGAGTTGGGATGGCTGAATATAGGTTAGAAGGGGGGTAATGCACAATACAACCCTATGCAGGACGTCAGTGCAGATGTTATTTCCCCAACCTAGAATTAGAATTAAACATATACCAGTTATACATAAATGCATACAATACTTATTCGTCCAATTCCAAGCTCACTCAAGCAAAATAACTAGGATCTGTTTGGAATATCGCGCGTCCCAAAGGGGAGCGTTAATCGGAAGAAGAGATAGAGTGCCCCAGGCGCATTTACATTTGCTGTATGTGTATTATACTATTTCCTCCTAGTTAGAACTTATTAATTTAGTATATACATAGGTCGGGCATCGAAAATAGACGTTACCATAGTGTGACAGCAAAGAACCCAAACTCAACCCTTCAACCATCCGTTATCTGAGTATTTGTCGCTAAATATCTGTGTATTTATTAGTAATTCATATGTTTTATAAATAACTCTAAGTATGTATATATGTATGTATAAGTATGTATGTATGTAGCCGTGGGGCGCCAGCAATAGAATGTTGCCCCTCCGCTCTTGCCCGTGGATGCAGTAGGAGTCTGCTAAGAGATACCTCCGAAAGATGGGCAGCAGCGTCTTTTCGTGTTTTAACGCCTATACTGCGCTCGCCAACCCGCCTGCCAAGCGTGACGAGTATGGCAACAACCCCCTCATGGATTTACAACATAAAGCAGGCCGCTTCCAACCGCAGTTCCTGGAGATCAATGAGGGAGGCCTTTGTCCAGCAGTGGACGTCCTACGGCTGATATGATGATGATGATGTATATATAAATTGTTATGAGTAGTTATTATTTAGGTTCGTTCATGTTATTTTCATTTATGTAATTTTTATTTTTATATAATTAGTATTAGTATGTATGTACATGTAGTATGTTAGGTACACCATTACACCCCAGGTAATGTCCACACAGTCCATTCCATCCAAAGGTTGTCTAGTAGAGATCGCTATTTAGCGATAAGACCGCCAATTGTATACATAGTTTTGCGTTGTTATTTTTAATTTGTATTTGTTTCATGGTCTGCAATAAAGAATTATCTAATCTAATCTAAGATCTGTCCGTTATCCATTAAGACCTGTCGATCTCCCCTCATCCCCTGATTGTCATTATATTGTTTAGAATCTCGAAAAAACTATTTGAAAGAACCCAAACGCGACCTGATATAGTTCTGTAGAATCTTTCCTGGTTCCATTATGCGACTCAATCACAATGCGTTTGCTATCATCCGTTGAAGAGTTTCCGGTTTCTATCTTGAACTGCATCATCAACTTCTTAACAAAAATATAACCAACATTAGAAAACAGAATCGATAACAATTCGCACAAAAGCAAAATACGCTATTTCGTTTACTTGGACTACTGAACCAATTTTGATAAAATTTCTATGGGACCAATCTGAAAGTATATATAAGTGTATATCAAATACAAAAAATGCCACTCTGAGAATTCTGACACAAGTGAAAACTTGAACAATTAAGAGATACTTATATGCAGAGCTGTCGGTAACGGTAACAGTGTCGCGAGTTCAATGGTTATGCCCAACGCGCCTAAAGAAATTTTCTCTTTATATACAGAAGTGTCGGTAATGGTAACAGTGTCGCGAGTTCAATGGTTTGTTTCCCATCTCAAAAAAATGCCCAACGCGCCTAAAGAAGTTTTCACTTCAATAATTTTACAAACCGGTTGATAAAATGACGGAGACTAAAGTAACAAATATAAAAAAAAATACAAACGAATTGAGAATTTAAGAAGCCGGCGAACCCCGAGCGCAACTTCAATTCGGCCGCGTCAAAAACTTCGGCATGAATATCGATATCCCTGTTTAGTGACGAAGTTTAGCCACGCAGAGCGACAGTCATAGCAATAGAACGATTCTAAATTTGATTAGATTTTGACCGTGTTCCGTAATACCAACAATGATGACAGAAAAATTGTTGTATTTTTCTCATTGTGTTGTTATACTGTAACTAGACGATATAAAATATGTTCCCATGACTAGGATACGTGCAGAATGCGATACGCTTCTATTTCATTTTAGATAAGTATTTTGATCTAATATATGGTTGGGAACCTAGATAAATACTATTCAAATTAAAATAATACCTTATTAAGGTAGAAATATGCTCCAATTAGAAATTATCTTGGTAGTACGTGTTGTATGGGCGATTCCCCTCCGGTCTCCCCTTAACGAATTGAGATTTAAGTTGGTTAAAAATTAGAATCATCGAAATCGGCTTATAATTGGTGGCATTATAACAAACATACAAAAAAAACATACAATCGAATTGAGAACCTTGTAATAGTCACCGTCGCTTTAAGAGCACATCTCTGCATCAAGAGTCTTCTCTTGAGTCTTCAAGAGGAACTGTCTTCTTCCTGCCGTTTTTTCCACATTATGCTGCATAGTATTATTGGTATTAACATGGAAGTAAACTGTATTTAAACTAATCAAAGTCGTGGAACTTTGCAGGTGACACGATGTCACATTCGAAACGCGCCTACGTCTATTTGTGAATTGTTTAGTGGACTTTGATGGAAGTGTTACGTATTTCCTGTGCGTCATAATGTTATAATGTTCTATTGGTCCGTTGATTATTACGCAGATGTGACTAATTAAACTCCATTGGTTGTGTATTATGTATTTAAGACTATGACAGTTCTAATGAAAGCTGTTTTAGAAGCTTTTTATTAACTTGCAATGTACGTATGTATGTTTGTCCGAGTGGAATCTTGCAACTGAATTTTAAACCCGTTCCCATCAACCGATTGAGCTGAAATTTAGAATACATATGTAACTTTCGTGACAATGCCATAATATGTTACCATGGAGGTGGTCTCATGATGGAGACGGATGCTAGACAACGGAACTTCTGCATGGATTATAGTAGGCTACTAGTGTTTGGGCTCATTTGAACCTACTTGCGGTTTGGATTATGAATTTTATAAAAGCTTGTTTTGTAAAAGTAATTTAAAAAAAAAACTTAGTGTAAAGGTGTTTTATGCGTAGCAGCCTCTACGCCGTAGCTCCCTTTCGGTCAAATCTCTGGCTGAGTCTCAGAGCAAAGTATATTTGATCCAGCCTCTTTATCTCGATTATGTGGGATAAAAGCCACCTAATTGTGATAATAAAAACATTGCAATGTATCAAAAAATTGTAAAAAAATTATTTTTCTAATAACATAATGCCTATGCATGTACAATAAAGTATTGTTTTATTACAGGGGTTTTGCAAGGTGTAGCCGACCGTCAGCATGCCACCTAAGTAAGCTACCCGTTCATTGATGCTAATATAATTCGGCTTTTAGATCTCATTATAACTAATAATACAAAACTTTTTACTATTGGTTCGCGGTAGGTATATAACTCGCTGTGGTAAATTGCACTCCCCAGTGGCCAAGTAGTTGCACATAAAATCATTCATCATCATCATCATCATATCAGCCGTAGGACGTCCACTGCTGGACAAAGGCCTCCTTCATTGATCTCCAGGAACTGCGGTTGGAAGCGGCCTGCATCCAACGCCGACCTGCGGTTCTTACCGGTTCGGACCGGCAAGCGCAGCGTAGGACGTCCACCCACAAGATGGGCAGACGACTTGGTATAAAATCATTATTAATGATAATTTTCGAAAAATCGAGACGCTTGTTCATTAAATTATACACGGAAAATTAATTTTCATTTATTTACCCAAGTTTCAAGATCGTAAATAGGACACCCCTGGAAACATGGAAATTAGAGATGGCAAGCCCGGTTACTAAGTAGGACACTCACCTAATTATAGATGAAGAATATAATATGTCGTCACGACGCCGCCATCGTTAACCTTCCAAAATGTAGGCAAATGTTTGTGCTGAGGGGTCAATGTAGATAGTATGTTCCGTGTCTCCGATCATTAGGCTTCTTGCAACTTAAAGTTAGTTTTCCAACCTTTTGTTTTTATGCCCATTTAAACCAAATTTTCAGTAAATGGACATAAAACGTGTCGGAAACAAATTTTGCTTCGTAGCCCGCAAGGCTAGCTATCCAGTGAGATTTATAGGCCTATTCATTGTATAAAACAAATTGCTTTTTTGGCTTGTGTTTAATAAAATCAGGTTTGAACTGTCAGTATTGTTTGAAAACTTCTGTCTGAGCTTCGTAGTTCTTCACAGTAAATATTTATAAGCACGAGAACCAGGATTGAGATTATTATGGCAGTGGTTTAAAGGTGCAAACTTTATACTTTGAAATAGTTGAGTAACAGTTCAGTGCAAGATAGTGCCAGCCGCGATTCCGCACATAGCTTTTGCATTGTCATAACGTGTCACTTTGTAATTTGCCCTTATGATATTCCTATAAGGCGGAAATTATCCTAAGGCTCACAAAGATACGGCAAGCGTGCAAATTACCCCAATTTGTGTTGAAACATGATTGAAAAACAACTTCACAGTTCTTTCGTGACCTATTTCGGCATAGAGACAGTATTAGCACGCTTTCATGTTTCATTCGCTCGATTTGCACAATTGCTATCTCAAGATAGCATTTAGTACAGAGTAGTTAAATAATGTGGCTGTTATTAAAGGTTAATATTTATAATAATGATAATTTTGACGACCTCCGTGGTGCAGCGGGCGAACAGCCGGCTGAGACGCAGGGGGTAGCGGGTTCGATTCCCGCCACGGAACAAATGTTTGCATGATCTACAGATATTTGTTCCCGGTCTGGTTGTCTCTCTATATATTATAAGTATGTATTTACAAAAAAAAATGTATATAAGTATTCTATCAGTTATCTGGTTCCGATAGTACAAGCTCTTCTTAGTTTGGGGCTAGATATCGCTGTATGAAATGTCCAGCAATATTTATTTATAATCGTAAGTCCACACAACACGGCTATAGTTAGATTGGTACAGTGAACTCTCTCACAAGTTGGAAACTAATTTCCTGGGGCACAAAGCAATCGCCGGGATCGATGTGTGCTATCTCTGATAGACACGAGCGGCATGTCTTTTTGATTTGTTTCACACTTCAGATTTTACTTTATAATTTTGTTTTTTGTCTAAAGCCACTATGTTGTGGAAATAGCAGACTGGAAGCTCTCTGTGTTGTGTGGATAGTAAACACTGATTTTCATTGGATTTCAATGTTTGAACCGCCAACAATCGGTACGGTAAATGGAAACAATAACCTATTTGGGGCGGTTAACAAATATTTGGTAATGATTTCGCTATTGTTCTGATCGTGCGACCGTCGATATTAGCAACTTTATAACGTGCTGCAAACAACGAATGAAAAGCACAATATATGGCGGAGAAACCTCGTAGACGCTTTTTTCTTAGGAATTTAAATTCACGGTTCACACATAACACATAGTTTAGTAAGTAGCGAGAAAATGCTTTTTAATTAAAAAAAAAAAACTAAAATTCTTTATTTTCTCTGATATGCTGTATAATAAATGGCGCCCTACTTGCAAAACTAAGTTTGTGAAAAACTTGTATCTTGGCAATTAGTGCTCTTACTTATGGTTGTCTACTTACAGATATGTGAACTAAAAACAAATTATATTATTTACTTTGTTATTGAAAAGACATTTAATGATAAGTGGCCATAGGGTTGAGAACATACAAAAGAAGAACATATTACCCGTGCGCGATAAGTTGGGACCTGAGCGTGGTGACGTCATATTGGCGTGTTTGTACCGCCCGCAAAAAAGCGAACATAACAAGCAGCCGCCCGCGGCTTCGTCTTTGTTTTTTTTAATCTAATTTATTATGTTACTCAGGGAGGACGCTGCTTTTTATCTAATCTTTTTTACACTATTTGAATAAAATAAAAATACAATGTTTAAGTTTATACATTTATTTTATCTATTATTTACATTATCTCATCTTCGTCACTACTTAGTGGACAGGTAAACAAAACTGTTTGTTCCGTTTTTCGTTTTCAAAAAACTCTAACACTTTTAGCACGAGGTTCTTTCTCCGCTATGCAAAGGTTTACCCTTCATAATGATAACAAAAACACTTAACAAGAACTATAACAACAAAAACTACAACAACAAAACAATGACACAAACTGTAACAACAAAAACTACAACAACAAAACAATAACACAAACGAAAACTAAAAGAATTCCAGAGCGCATCGTTAC
Organism: Philereme vetulata; assembly: GCA_918857605.2. Lineage (NCBI taxonomy): Eukaryota > Metazoa > Arthropoda > Insecta > Lepidoptera > Geometridae > Philereme > Philereme vetulata. The sequence continues at coordinate 2,681,916 of OU975473.1, read as the reverse complement.
GTGACGTAGGCCAGTACGAGACTAAAAACCCTAGTAAAAAATAGTGATGCGAACGGTACAATACGGGCGCCATCGGGGAAGTGCAGGGGAAGCGGTCGGGGAGTCGCATTCCTAGCAGGTCCCAAGTTATCGCGCACGAGTAATACCTACTTACATGATGAATTATTATGATTTGTTCACGTATTATAGACCGCTTTGGCTATTATGATTCTTTGATATTTTAGGACTTGTCATTAAGGTTGTTTGAAAATTTAAAATTTTCTATGGTTAGGAATTTGAAAAAAACCTTATTTTACTATAATTCTATTAGCCCTATTCGTGTTTTCATTTAATGTCATACATAACAAAACACGTAGTATATGCATGTACATATCAATGATTGATGTGAAGATATATTTAGTAACATAAAATAGAAAACATACCATTAGCTACGTACCTAATGTGAGGTTAACGGTGTATTCTTTTTATGCTACAAATAAACTAGCTTCAGTACAAAGTAATGTGCTATTGAGCGAAACTTGTTGCTTTTTTATAGTGCCACGTAGAAACCATAGTAAACATCATCATAACCAACTTTTATCTATACAACTTTCTTTAATCGATCGAGCGAAGCGAGATCTCTAAATCAACTTGGGCAACTCTGCGTTGCATGTCTGTATATTTGTTTGTCCGAGGATAACTTTCGCAGCGTTGATCCGATCATAGTGAAATTTGATACATAGGTAGGTAGTGATGGCACAATTTTGGCGTAACTAAATGAGCTAAAAATGTTGGGGGAATTGTTGAGTTCAAGAGAGGTAAAAAAAAATAAAATGAGATTATTAGGTCAAATGGATGGTCTATATTAGAACATTCAGATTCCGTTTTTATTTTTAGGAAAGTCTTTATAGTTTTTGAGTTATTAGCCATAATAAAAACTGAACTATGACAAAATTCACAGGGTACACCAGTGCACAGTGCTTTAATTTGGTATGCGTGTAGCTTAAGTGACACAAATATAGGCAAAGTCTAAAATCCAGAATAACTGCAATTACCCCAAAAAAGGGTATCTAAATAACATGAACTTCCGTTACCTGTAATTTGAATGATACTGTAGGTCAAGTTAGTTGCATATTTATTTCGTGGCACTATTTTGATAGTCAAAGATTACTAATAATATTTTTTTGCTTTATTCGAAATCCTAGTGTAACTATTTAATTTATTTGAGGTAAAAATTGGAGAGGGGTGGAGGGGGGGGGGGCGGTTGTTAAGATATTTGAGTATTCTAGAGCAGTCAAAAACATATCGAGTTAATTATTAAACTTAAGACAGGGTGGTGCAAAGCTACCCCAGCACCATTGATTGAGCTGTGACTGAGATGGGCCTTGCAAATCATAATCTCAGTATAATGTGAGAAATGTTGTGATCTGTTTTTGGCGAACAACGTTTTTGTAAACCGATCATGCTAGAATTAATTCGCTATTGTTGTAATATCTAAATACTTATTTACCATACGCCCACAACTTTTAAATGTGTTTGTTAAATGTATTATATTCGAGCGTAACAAGACTCCTGAAAACTTAAATAGGCACAAGTACTTAACATTAAGGGCCTCTTACAGAAATTAATTTCACGCTTATTTTGTTGGTTCCGTGGCAAAAGTATTTCATATCGATGGGTAGTTTACCCCTTTTAACCCTGCCTATATGTTGGACATGTTGGACATTTCACACAACGCCATCTAGCCCCAAACTAAGCAAAGCTTGTACTATGGGAACCATTTAACTGATAGATTACTTATATACTTTTTTTTTGTAAATACATACTTATAATACATAGAAAAATACCCAAACCGGGAACAAATATCTGTAGATCATGCAAACATTACTTCCGCGGCAGGAATCGAACCCGCAACCTTCTGCGGCATATAAAAATGTAGTGGACACCTCCTGTCTCGCATATTTTTGTGGTCTAATCTTGTGAACCGTTTTGATTCTACGTTCTTGATGGGCATAACTAAGGTATGTAACACTTTGCCGTCGTCTGTTTTTCCTAAAGAATACAATCCGGGCCTCTTTAAGGTAAGATTGAATAGGTTTCTTCTAGATCTTCGTGCTTCATCTTAGACCACATTATCGCTTACCACCAGGTGAGATTGTGGACAAACGAATATCTATATAGTTACAAAAAAGAAATTTCGTTCTTTACAACAAATTGGTACTTGTAATGGTAATCAGGTGTATTACATATTTTACCCATGTAAAACCAACGCAGGTTGCTACCTCATTATATTGGATTTCTCATCGGGTGATGAATACCATTCATAGCGAAAGTTGTGGGCCAGGGCGGAGGGTGGGCAGCGCGCCGTTCTAATTAATTGCGCCCACGTCTATTTTTGGCATTCAAGGACACATTCAAACGTGACCAGAAACACTAACCAATGATCGATTATTATCACTTTATCGCCAACTAAAAAATAACTAATAGTCTATACTAATATTATAAAGAGGAAATATTTGTGTATCAGACTTCAAAAAAAGTGGTGGTTCTCAATTCGACTGCATTTTTTGATAGTTTAAGCATTTATTTCTCAAAAGATCTTAAAAATAAAGAGGATGTGCCATTTAGCGTAGCAAACTATTTTATACACTTAACTGTTTGTAATTTAATACTATATTCAAATTAAAAAAAATATTGATGTTACTGTTTTAAAAAAAATAATATGTGGGTAGTTCTGTATTTGAACAAACAATTTTGATGTTTGTTACCTCATAATTTCGTCATTTATCAACCGATTTGGAAAACTCTTTTATTTATTGACAAGATATACTTTCAGATTAGTCCGTTAGAAATTTTATCGAAATCGGGTCAGTAATTTGTTTTTTCTGTTATCTGAAGTCGGTTATATTTTTGTTAAAAAATTACTAGTTGTATGTTTGTAATGAATAAACTCAAAAACTACTGTTTCGATTTAAAAAATATTTCACCATTAGAATGCTACATTATCCCTAACTCAGAGATAATGTATGTTACTTACTAGGGACCCTAAGTAACATGCTTTTTACCCAACTGCGTAGAAGGAGGGTAATGTTTTTATTGAAAAACTACGCCTGCGAAGCTGCGGATCGGTCAGCTAGTAACTGATATTTCTAAATTATCCCCTCTAGTTTGAAAATAAAACAAGTTCTTGGAACTTTTAGAGTTGTAACTATTTTAAAAAGTTTCCATTGAAACTTCTTTTCGATTCTTTCTGTATCTTTCAAGAATTGAAGAACTTTTTGTATTTCTTCTACAAACTTGCCTAATTGTTTCGTCTTGTTTCAAACACGTTTTTCAAGTGTTTTAATTACAAAATATACCACTAACCTAGATTCTACCAACTTAAAGTAGATCTAAGATCGTATTCTCAACTTTAGTATAATAAAGCCCTTTTAAGTGAACTGTAAAGTATTTATAAATTAAATCGACACACTGCTTTTAATAAAAATGTAAGCTTTTTATATTAATTACATTTTAAGTATTTACCTTACTTTTTCAAAATAAATAGACTATGCAGTATTAAGTTACATAAAACCGAAAATTTTAAGCGACACAGTATAAAAATCTAACATTTTTACCATGTGGAATTGAAGATATTAAAATACCCTTTAAATCTTGCATTCAATAGAGGCCATTTAGTAAGATGTCACTCCATTTAGCTCGAATAGAGCTATTCGACTAGAGTCCGGACGGAGGGTTAACTGGAAGCTGGAATGAGCAATATTTATTCATATTGGTATATGCAAAACTGTACAATTCTAATTTAAATCCATTGCATACGCAATCGAAGCTTGCTATTTAAAATTACTACTAGCTGCGTGTTTCAATTGAACGTGGCTAATTTGAGTGGTATAAATTTAAATTGATAGATAAATCGGTATTTAACCAGTTATTAAAAACAATTGCATATTTGTTTTATTAAATGCTTTCTTACAATTCTCAGCTGTTAACTTTTCCTGGAACATACATATAAAAATTTAGCTTCGGTATATTTATGTCCGCAAGCCGACGCATTGCCTTAGATGAGAGTGTTTTTATACAATTTATATCCCGAAGTTCCCACGGAAACAGAAAATTCCAAGCGTATGAAATATTTAATATTTATAAAAAAAAAAATAGCATACCAAGTAAATTAAGTAAAATATTTAGTCGAATCATAATCAAATTCAATAATCAATAGTAAAGGGGCGTCCATGAATTATGTGAGTTTTTTTGACGATTTTTTGACCCCCCCGCCTTCCCTGGTAAAATGTCGCAAGATTTGGTTCGACCCCCTCCCCCCCTCCCTGGTAAAATGTCGCGAGATTTGGTTCGACCCCCTCCTCCCCTCCCTGGTAAGATGTCGCGAGATTTGGTTCGACCCCTTATCTTACATGAGATTTTTCACAATTTGTATTTAGATTTTTATTTAAGACTAGCTTCCGCCTATGGCTTCGCACGCGTTGTTTGTCAATAAAAAGTAGCATATGTGTTAATCCAGGCTATGCTCTACGTACATACCAAATTTCATCGAAATCGGTTAAGCCGTTACGACGTGATTGAGTAACAAATAAACATACAAATAAATAAACATCCAAACTTTCGCATTTATAATATTAGTTTATAGTATGTTGGCAGAGATCACTTTGTTAAGCGATAAGACCGCCCATTATGCTCACATTTATTTGTTTTTTTTGTTATTTTTGTATCTGTTGTGTCTAGCTTGTAAAGAAAATAAGAAATAAAGAATTTTCATTCATTCATTCATTAGTGCGACTAGTATTAAAGATGTCTTCTTTCACAATGATAAAATTAAAATAAATAGAATGTAAAATTACGTGATATTTGCCGAGACCCACACGTGAGATTGGGCAAGATTCAGCTCGACCCCCTACCCCCTACCCCCCCCCCCCCCCTGAACACCTCACGCAATTAATGGACGCCCCACTTACTCTGTCAGGTATCAGGAACTCAGTATCTACATGAAAATCATCACGCAAAACTAACAAACATAAAATGTAAATCCTAGAAAAAAAACCTACCATTTTCCGACACCTCTAAACCTTGTCACAGCAATGATACTCGATATATACCATGATTTGAGTAGGTTGTTTTGTTTTTTCTACCAAGGCCTTGACACATTGCCCTGTGCCTACCATTTGCATGTAAATCGTAAAATATTTCCGCGCCTCTGTATTCATAGTGCATGACGTCATTTTAGTAGGACATCATTCCTTAAGCACACTTAACGAAGGATGGATATAATATACTAAGCGTGAATGTTGGCTTAGTATGAAGTGGTAATGTGGAAGATTTTTAAAGCCATTCCAAAAGTCCCGTTTAGGCTTGAAAACTTTTGAGATGGTTTTAACCAGTGATTCGCCATGAACTGAAATTTCGCGAGTATCCCTAAACAAAAAAAAATATTCTTAGGGCGACTCGCGCAACCATGCCTAACTAACTTATATACTTCGGGATATAAATTGTATAAAAACACTCTCATCTAAGGCAATGCGTCGGCTTGCGGACATAAATATACCGAAGCTAAATTTTTATATGTTCCAGGAAAAGTTAACAGCTGAGAATTGTAAGAAAGCATTTAATAAAACAAATATGCAATTGTTTTTAATAACTGGTTAAATACCATGTATTTAGTGGCTAAATATGATTTAAAGAGTTGTCAAAACATACAAATACGTAAAATTTAAACATGTTTAGACGCTAAATACGTTTAGGGATCGTTGTGCAAGCCGGCCTTAATCTTTGACTAATAAAATAGTACAAAAACCAAAGAACTTGACCTAACAGTTTTATTCAAATTTCAGGTAACAGGAGTTCATGTTAATTAGTTCTTCTTTTTTGGGGTACAAATTGCAGTTGTTTTAGATTTCAGACTTTTGCCATATATTTATGTTATTAAAGCTACACGCATACCAAATTTCAGCACTGTGGGGTTACTGGTGTACCCTGTGAATTTTGTCAAAGTTTAGATTTTATTATGACTCAAAAACTGAAAAAAGTTTACGAAAAATAAAAACGGAGTCTAAATATACTAATGAATACCTTTCATTTGACGTCCCATTTGACCAGTTAGCCTAATTTTAATTTTTTTTCCCCTCTTGAACCCGAATATTTCAACAACCCCCGAAAATTTTTAGCTCATTTAGTCACACTAAAATTGTGCGAAAATTGTGTATCAAATTTCACGATGACCGCAACGCTTCGAAAGTTATCCTCGGACAAAAATACATACATACAACGCCGATTTGCCCAAGTTGATTTAGAGAAAATCTTGGATTTTTCCGTAAATGTTCGGATAACACTATAAAATTAAAAATACTGTTTGGTAATGTGTAGTTTCAAAGATGCTTGTGGGGTAAAAACTGCATACTTAGTAAAAATTATGAGAGTTTTAATTTGAGAGTAATTTTATTTCACACATAGCTCCGCTTAGTTGAGGTTTATGAGCCTAATTGGGTTTGAATAGTCTTTGAAATTTCTGAGAAACATTTCATCAGAATAATTTGCGTACAAACTCTGCAGGAAAATATGAGTCGCGCCTACAACAGGCGCTATGAAATGCTTTTATTGAAATAACAATAATTTCAGGCCAACCCTGCCCCGGGCGCGGGTTGTGGTCCATGAAAACAGCCAACTCGTATGCGCGATGCTGCTAAAATATGTTTCATTTTGCAAGCGGTTCTGTAGGGCAAATGGCGGGCTGAAAGCGTGAAAATTTCAATAATTTAATAATTTTAGGGTAACGTGATTATGTATCACGGCTTTTTGCGGGTTCTTTTAGCCAGTTGGGATTAAATATTTTTAAGGGACATTCAGTATATTTTGTGTCGTGATGCTTGCGTTTATCATCCTACAGCAAACGGGGTTCTTTCTTGTAATAAACCGTAAGATAAAATCATCAAATTAAAATATCAAAATTTACTAACTAGTATTGTAGGTACTTCGTCAAAAACACCACAGAGGAGTAAATAAAGATTTTCTACGAAACAGCAAATCAACTCGGCATTGAATAAAAAAAAACAAAACGAGTATAGTTCGACAAATATACCAAATAGTTTCATCCATTGTATTGTCTTTTAGGCACATAGGTCGAATAACTGATTATTTAGCAGAGAGGTTTACCACGTGGTTGCCGTCAGCAAGGTTGTAATGGTGCGGGTTTGGAGCTCGGTCTGGCAAGATGCCAGCTAACAATCACTCGAGCACATTGTTAGGTAGGTACACTGATTTTATTCCAAATATTACTGGTTATGATTGTTACTAAATCATTAGTGTCTATTGTTATAGCAGGAGAAGTTAAGTAGAGACTTGAATTAATCAAAAGTTATCAATCAATCGAAGCGAGATCCCCAAATCAACCCAAATAATAAATTAGGTTAAAAAAACAAAGACGAAGCCGCGGGCGGCTGCTTGTTATGTTCGCTTTTTTGCGGGCGGTACAAACACGCCAATATGACGTCACCGCGCTCAGGTCCCAACTTATCGCGCACGAGTAATAAGTATGTAAGTTTGTTTGTCCGAGGATAACTTTCGAAGCTTTGATCCGGTCATCGTGAAATTTGATACACAATTTTGGCACAATTTTAGTGTGACTAAATGAGTTAAAAATGTTGGGGGGTTGTTGAGATATCGGGGTTCAAGAGGGGTGAAAAAAAATATGAAATTATTAGGTCAAATAGGACGTCAAAATAAAGGTCTTCATTAGAAAATTATAACCCGGTTTTACTTTAGTTTAATTTTTATAGTTTTTGAGTTATTAGCCACAATAAAAACAAAACTTTGACAAAATTCACAGGGTACACCAGTGACCCCACAATACTGAAATTTGGTATTCTTGTAGCTTTATAGACACAAATATAGGAAAAAATCTGAAATACAGAATAACTGCATTATGTACTCCAAAAAAGAGCAACAAATTTTCATGAACTCCCGTTACCTGTAATTTAAATGAAACTGTAGGTCAAGTAAGGTATAATATTTTTGTTTTTATGAGAGACTGGCGAGATCTCAGTTCGGGGCGCACCACTAGTTATAATGTATTTGTTGTAAGTAAATATCGACTAACACAGTTTTTGCAGAGTAACCTTAGTAGAAAACAGTAATTTAAACATTAAGTCCAAAGTCGAGCTTAATCCGGCGTTTTCCTTTGATCCAATCCCTTTCCAGGATTCGGGTCACGTTTTACGACATTTATGGGTACGTTACTCTTAGTTAATCTCTCTATAGTTAACTCGTTCAGAAGGGAAACACAGGTGAAAATATTTCTTGTGATAGCGCGACCAAATAAAATGGCCAGCACTATAAAGAAATGTATTGCCAAGTTCTGATTATGTAATTTGGCAAGTATTTTTGAAGTGAATACTTCTTTAGGCGCGTTGGACATTATTTAAGATTAAAAAAAAACCATTGAACTCGCGACATTTCATACATTTAGTTCATTTCATTTATTCAAGAAATAATTAACATTTGTATTTGAAATTACAAATTACATCAATATTCAATATTAGCAAATATCATATAATTTAAATTATTGAAACTAAAATAAAACGAACATACCTTAAACATAAGGGAAAAAAAAAAAAAAAAAAAAAATGTCAACAAAAATAAAATAAAATAACTTAAAACTATAACAATTATGACACAGATTCATTAAAACATTGAAACAAACTATACGCCAGAAAAATACTAATTAATTATTATATGTCATAAAATCATCAATTGTATAGAAACACCCCTTCAAAAATACCTCTTTAAGTCTAGACTTGAAAGTGAAAGGACTCTCAATAACTTTCATATCAGTAGGCAGTGAGTTAAAAAGTCTTACAGCTCGGAGACACCGTTACCGTTACCGACACCTCTGTATATAAGTATCTCGTAATTGTTCATGTTTTCAGAGTGCTACTTTTTTATTAAGGAATAACAATTAGGTACCTACTACAATATATAAGTATGTAAAGTATAGCCTGTGTTAATACATGGTAAATCATAATGTGAGCTATTGATACTGAAGCCCACGACGTTACCACATGTACCATATGTATATATATATGGTGCAGTGGGCGAATAGCCGGCTGAGACGCAGGAGGTAGCGGGTTCGATTCCCGCCGCGGAACAAATGTTTGCATGATCTACAGAAATATTTGTTCCGGGTCTGGTTGTTTCTCTATATATTATAAGTATGTATTTACAAAAAAAATATGTATATAAGTATTCTATCAGTTATATGGTTCCCATAATACAAGCTCTGCTTAGTTTGGGGCTAGATAGCGCTGTGTGAAATGTCCAGCAATATTTATTTATTTATATCATACAAAGAGAGATAAAGCTAGAGGTTCTGTGAAAGTATTAGATAGATTACTAAAGTAGTGATATCAAAAAAAGCAAAAGCCCTCGTAGTAGTAAAAGAAAAAAAACTGGCTAAGTGCGAGTCGGACTCGCGCACGAAGGGTTCCGTACCATTATCTATAAAAACGGCAAAAATCACGTTGTTGCAAGCCCCGTAAATATTAATATTATTTTAATTTTTTTTTTTTTATTAATCTGAATAATATAACTCAATATTTTGTGAATATTTCAAGCGTGTACTTACCTGTTGCCGTTATCAATATCGAGCAAAAACGAGCAAAAAAATCACGTTTGTTGTATGGGAGCCCCCCTTACATATTTCTTCTATTCTGTTTTTTTAGTATTTTTTGTTATAGCGGCAACAGAAATAGATCATCTGTGAAAACTTCAACTGTCTAACTATCACGGTTCATGAGATACAGCCTGGTGACAGACGGACAGACAGACAGACATACAGCGAAGTCTTAGTACTAGGGTCCCGTTTGACCCTTACGGTACGGAACCCTAAAAAAGAATGTAAATTCAAACAAGGTCATGAAGGTAATTTTACTTACATGCTCTTACTTTTCGTTTTTACTAAATTGGACAAAACTAAAAAAAATATATGTATACCAAATGGTTCAAGCTTATGGCCTAACTGATGTTATGTGGTAACCATCGTCTGTAACAAAGTATTAAAAATCTACCGTTGTGTGGATACATACCGCACTGTCTATAGATGCCACAATTTTTTTATTTAGACACACCAATGACAGTTATTTACACAATACAGACATCTGTGCATGGGAAGATGGATTCTCATTGAAATAAACACTAATAATTGTTCTGGATTATGGGCAGAACCGTTCCTCAAAAGTCAACTGTTTACAAGTTCACCCTGTATACTAAAAGTAGGCGTCTTAATTACTCCTTGGACATAAAAAAGAGGATAAATTTAAACATACAAAAGTCTATGGACCTCAAAGTCGTAAAAGAGTTTGCCAAAATGTTTGTTTATTTATCTGGCTTCGTTATAAGAAGCTATAAAAGCCAAGTATGTTGGCAAAGGAGTGCAATAACTGTAGCCATAAGTAGGTTAGCTACTAATAAAAAGGCGGCTCTTTCAAAAACATGATGAAGCCTATGTTTGAAGGGTAATATCGAACATGAATGAATGTACATTCTTTAATATATCTCACAAGCTAGACACAACAGCAGTAAAACTAAAATAAATAACCGGATGTACTCGTATGTAAATAATGTACTCGTATATAGAATATACATAATAATAGAAAACACATACATATTATACGCTCAGAATAGATAAAACACCAGAGGACGCATTCAGCTGTAATTACAAGCCGTGCGCTGTCTCCATAAAACAAAACCCGCGTCCCGCGCCCACCTCACCCCCACCCGCAATGTTGCTTTTTTAGTCATTATTTACCCGTTTTGGGGTAAATGTTTTTGATAAGATACGACTAATAACTATGGCACTATTTTATTAATCCAATATCAAGGTTGGCAAAAAATCTCTAAACGTATTTAGCGACTAAACATATTTAAATTTGACATATTTGTATGATTTAAGAACTCCTTAATTCATTTTTAGCCAATACGTTTAGGAATCGTTGCGCAAATCGTCTTAAATTTTTTTTGGGTGATTTGCGAAATCTCAGTGCGGGGCGAACCACTAGTATAAGTTATAACTACAACTAATAAAAGTTTTTAATCTCAGAACTCTAGAGTAGGGAAAATAATATATAAAACACCAGCTAATATTTACGACAAACTGAACAACTTATTCGATAAACAAATAACACAACATCTAAATGCGCTAATTACGTATGACATGTGATCCCATCTTGTTTTTTTTTGAGCCCAGCTGAATTTTACACGTTGGGACAATACTCTTGTATAATGTAAAGATAATACTAACGTGTAAAATTCAGCCCTTCTTAGGCATAAATTAATTAAAGTATTAGGCGCGTTCACTTCTTCTGGGGTTTATCTATTCTGAGAGTATACGTGATTGAACTCTTAGCCACAGTCGAGGCGACAAGTTCAAATTGCTTTTCACATTCGAAACAATTCAAACTTCGAACAGCGAGCCGGTGCAATCGGAAGCACACAAGATAATGAATCTATCAATAGTCTGATAAAAAAAGGCTTTACGTCGATGCTGCTGCACTCACCATGTCGTTTGTTTTCTGGTTCACTTCACTCTTGATACACTGCCGTTGTTTTGTTTATTTTGCCACCACCACGTTTTGTTTAATATTTTGTGTTTATTTCACCCAGTGAGCTTTGAAACCGCTTTGTTTCGTTTTATAGGTGGAGTTTGCAACTCTTTCAATAGTTGTTTCACGTTTTCTCAGTACAAATAATCATCCGCCTTCGTCGGAATGCTCACATCCTGTCCCTCCTTTACAGCATCCTTTTCATTTCTTCTACTCCGCCCTACCTCAAAGAACGCTTTGAGTTTCTTCATGTTTCCAACTCCCGGTCCTTACGCTCCGCTGAAAACCTTAAATTGAAAACTCCTCATCATACCTCAGTATTTTATACTAACTCCTTCACTCTTCAGGCTAACAGACTCTGGAATGCACTACCTGTTTCAATTCGTAACGCCAAATCCCTTCCTGTTTTTAAAAACATGGTTAATAAACATTATCTGTCGGCCATCGCTCACTAAGACTTGGCAACTTTAAATTTTGTATATAATTTTTCATTGTTTTCTTCTAATTACCTATGTATTTTGAAGTAGGTTATTTAATATTATAAAATTATTTATATTTATGTATGTATATTTTATTTTAGTCATTTATGTACTTATTCTGTTAGTTATTATTTGATTAACGCCGCCGTTCTCATTTGTTCACACAGATCCTGTCCATCCAAAGGTTGCCTGGAAGAGATCGCTTTTAGCGATAAGGCCGCCCATTGTACTTTTGATTTAATTTTGTATTCTCTTTTGTTTGTTTTATTTTTAATGGTGTGCAATAAAGAAATTATCTATCTATCTATAATCATCCAATCTTTCCTCAAACCAGGGCCATGGCTAAAAGCCAGATTTATACAAATCAATATCCTCTGATGGAAATACTACAAAATGGAGTGGTACTTTATCCAAATATTAAAACGTGCACCGTCTGTGTTTACAGAAAGAATATTCAAGTTACAAAACAAAATACTTGAGCTACCTGAAGATTGTTGCAAACGGTAATTTTCTGTTATAAGTTTTAATTTTTTTTTTTTTTTTGGGACTCAAATGGAGTTGGGCAGGTCATGTGACCAGGCGCGGTAATGAACCAGGAACGCAGGTCGTCCGCTGGCAAGATGGGTCGACGACAGTATAAAAATCACAGGTCGTATGTGGGTTAGAACAGCGCAGGACAGAGGCGAATGGTGACAACGAAGAGAGGCCTATGCCCAGCAGTGGGATGAGAAGGGCTGACGATGATGGTGATTTATATGACCTGGAAATGGAACAAGCATATGGCCCACCTGTTGTTAAGTGGTAGCCATCGCCTATAACAGAGTATTGCCTCGTAGGTCACGCATGCACCGCTATGCGTCCATCAACTTAGGCATACAGATGTAAAGCATTATGTGCCTGTAATTTCATAAGCTTTCAGTTTTTCTTAACTTGGTACGGAATACTAAGTGGGGCAAGTATGTAGGTATAATCCCAGCTCCCTTCTATCTTGTTACTGAAGTAATAGACGAAAACTCATGAATACGTTGGAGTGGAACTCGTTACTTGTTCTTCCGTGAAATAGCATACTCATTTATTTTACGCGGATGTAGAGAACAATAGAGGTTAAACGCATCGCTGATGAACAGAGTTGACAGTCGCTACAGCATTCTGAGGACGGTGGCTGAGTGCTACACATCACTGCTCTGGAACGGCCTTGTGCGATGGGTGATTGATTAATGTAGAAAATAATTTCCTCAATTAGTAACTCTAGCCACAAAATGGTAGTTTCTATTTTTCACCCAGTCCCTATTTTTTTTTGTATTTATAATTCATTCTTGTTTTTATTTTATTTTCTGTGTGTGTTTTAGTTTTAGATATGGACTGTATTATGTTGTCTGAAATAAAATATTTTTTTTTAAATATTTTATTTTAAACACATTTTTGTGCATTGATATACGAGTAGATTGTTAACAGTAGGCACCTAAGACTAGTTTGTTGGTAAAATTTTACAGGTAGGGTTTTATTACGTAAACGTTAAATATTGTTTAGGAGCTTTGTTGGCCTAGTGAGATGTAGCCCAACTTCCAATCGGGGTTGTGGGTTAAAATCTGAAAATAGTGCTCAACGATGACGGGAAACCATTTGAAGAATTCCGCGTCTTAGTTGATACGCAAAAATATTTTAAACTAGTGGACCCGCCGAACTTCGTACCGCCTTGACATGCATATAACGTGGGCTGTCAATATACGTCACCCTGGTAGAATTGTCAATTGTTGTCCCCGGCCATCATTATGTGTATGTGAAAATGAATGACTTTCACAAATAATTCAATACCAAAATTAGCCAAATCGCTCCACCCGTTCTCGAGTGTTAGCGAGACTAACGAACAGCAATTCATTTTTATATACATATGTATATAGACAATATCTCGGGATAACTCCGACCGAAGCATCTGTTTCAAACGATATTCATTTTATTACATCCTCTTTGACGATATTTGCAGTACGCATTCTGTCAATTCTATGTCAAACGTCATAAGGTTACATTAAAAAAGCGCTAAGGTTAGATTATAAATAATTTTATATGATGGTTAAATATTCTTAAATTTTCTAATTTTGCGCGCAATTTTCTTAATTTTTTCTTTCATAAGAACCTTCTCCTGACAATAAGAAATACAATAAAAAAAGAATTAGGGAAATCGGTCCAGCCGTTCACGCGTGATGACGTGACCAAGGGAAATAGGGATTCATTTTTATATATAGAGATAGGTAAGCTTAAGTGAACCGCAAACGTAGGTATTATGACCTCACACTATGAGCCGATGGGCCAACAACAGGATTACTATTGTCGACTCGCCAGCGCCCGTTGTCGGTACCAATGTCATTCACATTTAATCCTACAACAAAAATGCCGTAGATGTACTGTGTTATACCCAACTGTTCAGTCACAAAGCACACCTTTTGCCGGTGCTATAACGAGCTCTTACTCAAACGTATGAATAATGCTAATATAGGTACGTCACTGAGTAAAACGGCTATTTTAAATTTGAAATGAAATGCAAGGGCTCTTTTTAAAGGGTGTTCTGCTCTTTGAATGTGAACGGTCGACGAGGGTCGTACCAAAACGCGAACCTCGGCAACCTATCACAGTGAAGTTAATACCGACTTAGAATCCTGTGCGTCAGCTATTGAATAATTTATCACACTGCTCGAAATCACTTTTTAATTCGGGGCTCAATATAAAATACTAATTCGGAGTGCATTACTCGTTATGCGTGCAATATCACGTTCTTTGTTAACTTTGTCAACGGCGCAGTCTTGCTCAAAAAGAGATAGAGATAGATAGATAACGTCTTTATTACACATCATCGCACTAATATTATAAATGCGAAAGTTTGGATGTTTGTTTGTTACGCAATCACGTCGTAACGGCTGAACCGATTTCGATGAAATTTGGTATGTACTCGTACGTAGATTATAACCTGGATCAACACATAAGCTGCTTTTTGTTTTGACAAACAACGCGTGCGAAGCCGCGGGCGGAAGCTAGTTAAAAATAAACAAACAAAACAATGTTCTTTTAAATCATAAGTACCATGATAGTAAAAAGTATAAGCTTTAAACAGTATTTCAAAACCTCATAGACCCGAGTATATCAGTTACAGCCATTCCTGAGAAGAAGGGTCTTGATATGTGGACAGACGCCAGATGGAGTACTTTGCACTTGTCCATAGATTTTTTATGTTTTAAGATTAAATATCGTGTCGTCATGCTTAAAAAATCATGACGACACGACGTTTATAACAAGTTTTGAGTTTGCTCTTTGAATTTTGTTGACAATTATTAAAACGATATACAACCTGTTTTGTTCTGCATGACATTAATTTAAAACACCCATCTGGAATCGTATTAACTGATTTTAGAGGTGGGTTTAATACCTGTAGCTTGAATATTTATCCAGTAATCGATACATATCCAATACACAATTTTTAACGTAATCAGCGGCGCCTTTGCGACGATGCCGCTTATTCAGTTTAATAAGTAGGTATTAGCCGTGCGCGATAAGTTGGGACCTGAGCGCGGTGACGTCATATTGGCGTGTTTGTACCGCCCGCAAAAAAGCGAACATAACAAGCAGCCGCCCGCGGCTTCGTCTTTGTTTTTTTTAATCTAATTTATTATGTTACTCAGGGAGGACGCTGCTTTTTATCTAATCTTTTTTACACTATTTGAATAAAATAAAAATACAATGTTTAAGTTTATACATTTATTTTATCTATTATTTCCATTATCTCATCTTCGTCACTATCTTCGTCATGTTCGTTTTACTGCCTGGTCAACAGGTAAACAGAACTGTTTGTTCTGTTTTTCGTTTTCAAAAAACTCTAACACTTTTAGCACGAGGTTTCTTTCTCCGCTATGCAAAGGTTTACCCTTCATAATGATAACAAAAACAATAACAACAAAAACTACAACAACAAAACAATGACACAAACTATAACAACAACAAAACAATAACACAAACGAAAACTAAAAGAATTCCAGAGCGCGTCGTTACGTGACGTAGGCCAGTACGAGACTAAAAACCCTAGTAAAAAATAGTGATGCGAACGGTACAATACGGGCGCCATCGGGGAAGTGCAGGGGAAGCGGTCGGGGAGTCGCATTCCTAGCAGGTCCCAAGTTATCGCGCACGAGTAATACCTACTTACGTATTATAGACCGCTTTGGCTATTATGATTCTTTGATATTTTAGGACTTGTCATTAAGGTTGTTTGAAAATTTAAAATTTTCTACGGTTAGGAATTTGAAAAAACCTTATTTTACTATAATTCTATTAGCCCTATTCGTGTTTTCATTTAATGTCATACATAACAAAACACGTAGTATATGCATGTATATATCAATGATTGATGTGAAGATATATTTAGTAACATAAAATAGAAAACATACCATTAGCTACGTACCTAATGTGATTTCCTTCCATGAATAGGTCGATACCAACTTCATTATTCATGATTCTTCTCAACTGGTACCTTTTCCCGGAAATTTCGTTTCGATGTTAGCACGGATTTAAATATTATTTGCCATTTCCCGATTCAATCTACTCATACTAATTCTAATTCTAGGGTGGGGGGAATAAAAGATCTGCACTGACGTCCCGCATTGGGGTGTATTGTGCATTACCCCCCTTCTAACCTGACCCCAGCCAACCTAACTCCTTGAAGTAACGGAGTAGGACTTTGTGTTGGTGGCAGCAGCTTTCCAGGGTCCCCGTGGATGTTGAAGTAGTAGCGGTGTTAGTGGAAGATGAGGGTTCGATAACCCCTTGCAGACCCGTTCTCAGTCTGGCGTCGTTTGTGGCAGTGCAGTGAAGTATCACGTGCTCCACAGTCTCGTCCTCCCGAAGGCATCCGCGACAGAGTCCATTGTCCGTGACTCCGGCCTTTAGAAGGTGATAGTTAGGTTTGCTTGCAGTGTCCTGCTATGATTCCCACCATCATCCTTAGATCTTCGCGTTTCATCTTCAACAAGGTGTTTGTTGTTTTTCTGTTTTTTTTCCGGAAACATTGACTTTGTCTGCTTGCAGCCGGCTCTACGTTCCCAGTCTTTCTGGTGCTCCTTTTCGTAATTCATCTTCAGTGTGTTTTTGATTTCCGCAGTTGGCGGATTGGAGATACTATAGGACTCATACTACTCATACTATAGGTACTAACGAAGTCTAGCTAACATGTCTACTTATGCTAGAATTATTACAGATTCTACTATTCCAAAATGAACCTATTTAAGGAATTGATTGTGTTTTGTTCAATAAAGTTCTTGAAACAAATTGAGATTGAGCGGAGCAGAGTTCGATGGCGTAGAAGTGATAAAAGCTTATATTGAATTTTGTATGAGCTCTTGTTAAAGATGGCAAAATAGGTTTTCTTTAAAAACGGTAAAGGGTAACTAGATTACTAAAAGTTGTACCAGATTTCTATGTACAGATTATTTTTATTTGCGTAATAAATATTTTTTAATTCATTCATTCATTTCTCAAGTAAAGGCCGCGAATATTTAATAAGTTGTTTCGATCTGAGTGCGGCGTTAAATGTCAACTTGATTTTGGTGTAGTAATGTCGAATCAGTATGAGAAAAGTATCATTATAGTATAAAGTATAGGTTAGGAACAGTAAGCATTTATAGGAGTAAAATACGGCACCTCTACGTATAGTACCTAGTCTATTTGGATTTTCTTAAATTTTTCGGGAAGAAAAATGATACAACTGATAGATTCGAAGAACAATTAAGGAAATACATGAAAACACCAATGCTTTCACTAAGCGTCATTGTCGCAGAACAGTATTCTATGTGCTGATAGATATCATGCCATGTAAAGAGTGTATCGACTTTAGCAGGTAAAGGTTAAAAGCTTTCAGCGTACTAAACAACTTTAAATGATCTAACGTATAGCTACGACATTAGCACAGCTTGTGTAAATTGTTTGTTGCATGTACGAGTATAATGGTTTCTGAAGCGCGAGTTGGCGCATGTTCCCAGGTCCGACAATACGTCATATGCTCAGATGTAGTAACTAACAACAAAAGCTTCGGCTTCTCTCGAGTTATTGTAGTCGTAACTATTCAATGAACGTGCGCTCTTCATGTAAATGTGTCTATGGAAACTTGCAGATTGTATTACTGAACCGTGTATTGTCAGGACCATTATAATTAATACCGGCTGCATTGCCTATTTAGTCGGGAGTTCCGAGCCGGTTCAGGGTTTAATACAATTAGCGGACATAATTAATCGTGCATTGAAATCATTTTACGTAATTGAAAATGTCTGGTTCAGATTGGGTAGTTCATCGATTTTCACCTTTTTTTATGAAAAAGCTGGATTATACACAAGCCGACTCAAAAATGCTGGCGGAATGCAACGCCACTCTAATGTGGGTTTAGTGTAAACTTTTCAGTCAGCTTGTTACCGCCTGAAATTGAGTTTTTATGTAAATTCGACGCGTTGGTTTGGTGGGTACTTATGTATCTGCTAGAACACTTCATAATTTGGCACGTATTGCTTTTAATACTTATTTTATTCATTCAGCCTTATTAACCCACTTTTGAGTACGTGAATGTTTGAACATGTTACTGATTTTCGTTGTTTGTTTCAGGCCTCGCACCGGAGTGGTAGGAGCCCTGGTGACCATCGCGCGTCCGCTCCTGTGACTAGCCAGGGTATTAGCCAACGGCACGGGCGGCGGATTGTAAGTATGCCAACTAAAATATATATTCTAAAACGTATAATAGGTTTTGGATCGTCATGCAAAACCTTTTGTACGGGATCATTAATCTTCATTGAACGGTAGAGAGTAAATCAGTTTGCATATAATGATAAATGCTGTTTCACTTGGGATTGTTGGGATGTAAACATAATAATTATTTGTTATACAAGAGTGCAAAGTACCTATTGTATAACTGCATGGGGCGGTTCTACTAAGAAGTGGAAAGAGCCCAGAGAGCTGTATTGAAGGTCATCACTTCTAAATCTAGACTCTTTCCCACTGCTACCCTATATTCAATCTGTGAAGTTCTTACAGTGCGACAATTATTTGTTCTAGCGACAGTTTTGCGGAAACACGATGAACTTTCTTTCGATCCAGTTTTGAGCTCTGTTAAGCGTCGCTCTGATAGGGTTTGCAGCATACAGCCCCGCAGAACTGCCCTAGCTGGAAGACACTACTTTTATATAAGCTGTCCTTTGTACAACAGAGTAAACAATGCTATTGACATTTATCCGCTGTCATTCCACAGATGTAAAATTAAATGCAAAACCTGGCTTCAGTCACTAACGTACGATGATACCGAGAATATTTGGATCTCTCCTACCTAGCAAACTTAACAACAAGCGAACACGTATGCACTCACTCACTCACACACAAACTCGCACGCACACTCACTTACACACACACACACACACACACACACACACACACACACACACACACACACACACGCACGCACGGACACAAACACACCACACAAACACATCACACAAACACACCACACAAACACTCACGACACACATACTCACACACACGCAGTATTCAACTAAAAATCATAATCATATTTAGAATAAACATTTCCTTGTATCGACTTGTTTTAAGCTGGAACATTGTTCGGTTTGGTTTTGGAAGAGGGCGCTGACACTGCTACTCAGTTTTTTAACTTTTGCAGTTGTCAACGTTTTCATTTGTCTATTGTACTTTGTTTATGTTCCAAATAAATAATTATGAATATATTTTTTTTTAACCGTGGGGCGCCGGCAATAGAATGTTGCCCCTCCGCTCTTGCCCGTGGATGCAGTAGGAGTCTGCTAAGGAATACCTCCGAAAGATGGGCAGCAGCGTCTTTTCGTGTTTACAATACCTATACTGCGCTCGCCAACCCGCCTGCCAAGCGTGGCGAGTATGGCAACAACCCCCTTATGGATATAGTGCAACATAAAACCAGGCCCCGAGTCCCCGGCGGCCCCGCTAATCCTGGCTACGGTAGCAGTCACGGTAACGGTGGGGCCAGGAGTGCTAAGAATCCCCGGGAGACGATCGGCTACCAAACACTACGACGACCACTGGCCCTGGTAACACACAACATCCGCACTTTGAAGACAGACGAAAAGATTGTTGAGCTGGAAGAAGAAATTAGTAGATTACACTGGGACATTTTGGGGTTATCAGCAGTCCGTAGAGAGGGCGAGGACACGATATCCTTTAAGTCTGGTAACCTACTATACTACCGGGAGAGCGACCAACAGTCCCAAGGTGGTGTTGGGTTTCTCGTTCACAAGTCACTCATCAACAACATTATCACCATCGACAGTGTGTCGAGCAGGGTCGCGTACCTGACACTCAGAATATCTACGCGATATTCGCTGAAGGTCGTTCAGGTATATGCGCCGACCTCTTCACACCCAGATGAAGAAGTAGAGTCTATGTATGAGGACATCAGTAGAGCCATACATACGAACAAAACTCACTTTATTGTTGTTATGGGGGACTTCAATGCAAAGCTAGGCATGAGAAGCGATGATGAGTTGAGAGTGGGGCAATTTGGATATGGGCAACGGAACCCCAGGGGACAGAGGCTGGCCGATTTTCTGGAGAAAGAAGGACTCTTTATGATGAATTCTTTTTTCCAGAAGCCGCCTCACAGGAAATGGACCTGGATGAGTCCCAACGGTTCCACGAGAAATGAGATTGATTTCATCTTGACCAACAAGAAACGGATATTCAATGATGTCTCTGTGATTCACAGGGTGAAAACCGGCAGTGATCACCGAATTGTTAGAGCCACATTGAATATGAACGTTAAACTTGAAAGGTCCCGTTTGATGAAATCTACGCTCCGACCCACTCGCGCACATATCCAAAACCTCGAGAGCTTTCAACTCGAACTTGCAAATCGCTTTGACTGTCTAGAAATAGATGCATCAGTGGACGAGATCAATAACAGGTTCGTAGAAACCGTCCATACGGTGGGGTCCCAGTTCTTTAAGACCCCCCGTACCAATAGACCTCAGAAACTCTCTGATGACACCCTTAACCTCATGGCTGAACGACGTTCTTTGCAACTGCAGTCTCCCGATGATGCTCAGTCACATAGGCAGCTCAATAGATTTGGAAATCCTTGCGGCACGATATTCGTACCTTTAATACATCTCGTATTAAAGATACAATAGAGCGGAATAAAGGCTCCAAAGTGTTCGCGAGAGATAATTCTATTGGGCAGAGCCGCATGACGAAGCTGAAGAGGGAAGATGGCAGCATAACGTCAAGTAAAGCGGAAGTGTTAAGGGAAGTCGAAAGGTTCTATGGACGGCTCTACGATTCGGTCACTAAACCTGTTTGCAGTGCGGCCAACGACCCAAGAGCCAAACTGACCCGACATTATACCGAAGATATTCCGGACATCAGCCTGTATGAGATCAGGATGGCCTTGAAGCAGCTTAAGAACGACAAGGCGCCGGGTGAGGACGGAATCACTTCAGAGCTTCTGAAAGCGGGTGGATCACCGGTACTTAAAGTCCTTCAGAAGCTTTTTAATTCCGCCTTGCTTGAAGGTACGACGCCAAAAGCATGGAACGGGGGCGTGGTGGTTCTGTTCTTCAAGAAAGGTGACAACACCTTGCTTAAGAATTACAGACCCATCTCGCTTTTGAGCCATGTTTATAAGCTGTTTTCGAGAGTCATCGCGAACCGTCTCGAACGCAGGTTTGATGACTTCCAGCCTCCCGAACAAGCCGGGTTCCGTAAAGGCTACAGTACCATAGACCACATACATACGCTGCGGCAAGTCATACAGAAGACCGAAGAGTATAACTTGCCGCTATGTCTCGCGTTTGTGGACTATGAGAAAGCCTTCGATTCGATCGAAACATGGGCAGTGCTTGAGTCTCTCCAACGATGCCGTATTGACTATCGGTACATCGAAGTGTTGAAGTGTTTGTATAAAAACGCCACTATGTCAGTCCGAGTACACGAACAGAGCTCGAAGGCGATTCCCTTAAAAAGAGGCGTAAGACAGGGAGATGTCATCTCTCCGAAACTGTTTACGACCGCATTGGAAGATGCCTTCAAGCTTCTGGAATGGAAAGGACTGGGCATCAATATTAACGGCGAATACATCACTCACCTTCGGTTTGCCGACGATATTGTGGTCATGGCAAAGTCGATGGAAGAGCTCAGCACGATGCTCGAAGGCCTCAATCGAGTCTCCCAACGGGTAGGACTTAAAATGAACATGGACAAGACGAAAATCATGTCGAATGTCCATGTCGTCCCTGCCCCAGTTATGGTTGAGAACTCGGCTCTTGAAGTTGTCGACGCGTATGTATACCTAGGACAAACAGTCCAATTAGGTAGGTCCAACTTCGAGAAAGAGGTCAATCGTCGAATCCAACTCGGATGGGCAGCGTTTGGGAAACTTCGCAACGTCTTTTCGTCCAACATACCTCAGTGCCTTAAGACGAAAGTCTACAATCAGTGTGTGTTACCAGTGATGACATATGGAACCGAGACGTGGTCCTTCACTATTGGCCTTATGAATAAGTTCAGAGTCGCTCAACGAGCTATGGAGAGGGCTATGCTCGGGGTTTCTCTACGGGATCGAATCAGAAATGAGGAGATACGTAGGAGAACTCAAGTCACCGACATAGCCCGACAGATTAGCACGTTGAAGTGGCAATGGGCAGGCCATATAGCGCGCAGAACAGATGGCCGATGGGGCCGAAAGGTTCTCGAGTGGAGGCCACGGACCGGCAAGCGCAGCGTAGGACGTCCACCCACAAGATGGGCAGACGACTTGGTAAGAACCGCAGGTCGGCGTTGGATGCAGGCCGCTTCCAACCGCAGTTCCTGGAGATAAATGAGGGAGGCCTTTGTCCAGCAGTGGACGTCCTACGGCTGATATGATGATGATGATGATGATATTTTTTTTTTAACCGGGTGCTCAATTTTGATGACCGAGCAAGAGCAGGATTCTAAAATTAAAAAATTTGAATCTTGAGCGTTAGCAAGCGAATCAAAAGAACACGAGGTGAAGAATCTTTGCACTCGAGTGCAACACGTAACTTTTCATCCCACCTCAGCGAGGAAATGACTAAATGCAAAAAAAAGTAATACACCAAGAAGGTTCCGAGTCTGAGTTTTTAACAAATTTAAAAAGGTTGTATGATAAATTCGTCACCATGGAGGTAGAAATAAATAGGTTTAATGGTGTTTTTAATTCACAAACTTAGTGCACACGATGTTCTAAATTCAATTTACTTTATCCTCTAGCGGATAAAAATGGCTTTTGTACTCAGATATCGAAGAGCATAAATACTCTTTCCGAGATGGGGGGATGAAAAAGTATTTGCAATTGTGTATAAACAGAATCAATTTGAAGGATTTGTTGTGTAACATAAGCATTCAAAAACTTGACATAAGTATTTTCCGATTCCGAAGTGGTTTATTTCCAGAAGGTAAGGATTTTTTGTATTCAAAGTAGTATGCTGATACCGGCGCGGCGATACAATTGGAAATGTGTGCTCAATTAAAACAGATTCCCTAAAACGGATTTTATTTATGTAAATGCAATTCTTGACTTTTATCAATCTGAGAGCAAAGTTTATTTTATTAGCTTTTGCGGTTTTAGTTCCATGCAGCCACGAGGCCTATTGTGATCGCCACTTGTTTTTATGTCGCCCCTAGTTTATGGGGCGAAAAGTTAGAGTTACCAATGGGGTTAATATTTGTAGAGAGTTAATAATAGTTCATTTTTGTATAAATGGTATCTTTTCAATCTGAAAAAAAACCGTGTAGAGAAATATAGAACTATTAACAGTGAACGTTTAAGAGTTCGTGTATGTGACACGATGTGCTCAAAGGAAAACTATGATAGTAAACTGACAGATATGTAACAAAGTTGGCCGCTTTAATCCTATTATGATGCATCGGTCTTTGTGCTCGGATTTAGCAAACGAGGCTCGTAGCGAGTGTCAGTTGTGTCGGGCGGGAGCACCATTAAAATATTTTAGCTGAATGTCGAGTTGGCCCCGCAAGGGAACAAAATACGATGGTTTTGAAATGTTAACGAACTTTTATATGTTTCACATTTTGCTGCATGATAAAAGTAGATTTTATAGAAAATGTTAGTACCGGAGATAATAGCGTTATAGAGAGGAGGCACATTATACCCAGCAGCTAGACAAGCTAGATATAATGTTATATAAAATACCTAGAATTTGAGATTGTACCCAATGGATATCGCATCATACCTCATAGCGTAGGTAAACTTTTCTATCTACTCTAGAACTTTGCTTTACTTTGCGAAGCTGAATAGCGCAAAAACTTTAGAAAATGTCAATATATTCCGACATACTAGGTAATGTTTTGTAGTATGCCGGTCTGTGCAGTTTCCAAGCTCCCGGTCATAAGTTCCGTTACAAATAGTTTTGTAGAGGTGCTCGACATGGCCCAACTGAAGAATTCCGACATCAAACTCGGGAAATTTTTACTGCAATATTCCTTTGTGTCTGAGGCCTCTGTGGCACTTTCATAACGAGGATGTATTTCGTTTCAATCAATAAGCAGAACCTCCTATGCAATCTTTGGGGTAGTATAAATTGCACTTATATTTCAAACCATTTACGACAACGCCACACCTATTGAGCGCAACTCTGACCGACATATTGTTTTTTGTTGTGGTTTCAGAGGCGTGGGGCGCGGCGTGTGGCGGCGGCGCGGGCGCGGGCGGCGCCATGACGCAGCGCCCGCCACCATGACGCTGCCGCCGCCCGCGCGCCCCGCGCACCCCGCCGCGCACCGCGCAATGCGCTACTATCGCATCTGGATCTACGCGTGCAACGGCGCGCTGCTGCTGGGCGCACTCGCCTTCTGCGCGGCGGCGGGGCGCGCGCTCGCCGACTACCGTCGTGCTCTCGTGCCCGGCCTCGGGGCCGCGCAGCCAGGCTTCTTGTACGGCTACGCGGCGCTACCGGCCCAGGCCGGCCTGCTGCAGCTGCTCGGCTGCCTCGCCGCTTTGCGCCTCTCTGAGCGCATGCTGAACGCGTATTGGTTGGCCCTGCTCGCGCTGCTCGTCGGCGACGCCGCCATCGGTGTCTACTGGGCATTCCGTTTTGAGCGTGTCTGTCGTGAGCTTCGACCGCAGCTGCGCCTACGCCTCGCCAAGGACTACGATACGGACATCGAATTCTCCGAGGCCTGGGATCGCCTTCAGAGAGAACAACGGTGCTGTGGGGTGAACGGCCCGGCAGATTTCACGGCCCTTAATAGAACGGTCCTTCCGCCGAGCTGCTGCCGTATCCCAGCGCATTCGCCGGCATCCGCGCCCGCGCTATTCGGCGCCGCTGCCACCGCCGCCACATCGCTTGCTCCGTTCACTCCGGTGCACTGCGCTCCGCACACGGCCGCCTGTGCGGAGCGCTTACTTGTCTGGCTGCGGAGGACGGCAGACGCGTTGTTCGTCCTAGGTTACTGCGTCATAGCGTTTTTGAAATTGTGCTTCCTCGGAATCCTCCGATACGAAATAAAGGAGATGATTCAGAAAATAAGAATATTGCGCAGTGAGCTGAGCGCGGGAGAGCTGCTCGAAGGGAGCCCGATTCACGGCGGGCCACTGTCTCAGACAGTGATCGTCAACGCGGTGAACGCCAATGGCGGAGTACGTGCGCACGCGGGCAGCCCGGAGCGCGCGAGCGAGCGGGAGGCGCTGCTGGGACGCGGTACGGAGGCAGGCGCGCGGCGCAGCATCCACGACGAGCCACTAGGCCTGAAGACGATCAACGGCAACAACAACTGCGAGATGCGCGAGCTCGCACGTGGCGAGTACCGGCCACTGGCGGCGGACAGCGCCGCGACTCGGATCTGACTAAGATGTTACCTGGAGCGGCTGTTTGGGCGGCGATGGCGCTCGTTCCCGGCGGCCGGCTACGAGACGGAGCTGCCAGCGGGCGCCGTGTGCGTGCGTCGCACGGCCGCGCGCGTCCGCCTCGACCATCGCCGCCACACCCGCTCCGAGTTCGAGCTGTGAGGTACCCCTCGACTTGTGAGAACTCATGTTATGTGTAGAACTAAAGTTGAAACTGTCAGATATAGATAGATGTTGTGAGTTATAAACTGTGTACATTCGCATGTTAGACGAATTTCGCGTATACGTGAAGAAGTGAATCGTTACCACGAGCGAAGCTTGTGTTTAGTTCCTACGAGTTGCGGAGTTGAGTAGGTTCTTACGACATTATAGTAAAACCCGTTTAATTTTATGATAATAAAATCATATTAGGTCGATCAAATGCGTGAGTGAGATGTTGCATTCACAGATACGGTTGCAGAGAACAGTCGATGCCTGCGGCTGGAACTATGAAGAGCGTAGGTTGAGTGCAGAGAGCTCCGAGTCACTGAATTGAATACATTACGAGTATGTACTTAGCACTGAAAATGGGAATCAATATACACACTTACTTTGATATAAATATCGTTAGAACAGTTTTGATTGTATACCTACCAATTTTCTAAACGTTTCAAAGCTGTAAGTATTTAAATTATTTAGTTGACTTGTTTGTTAATGGTAAATCTTACAAAAGCTTGCATAATGTTCTAAAGAACCCAATAGTTTTGCTTAAATATAGTATGCTTACCTACCTTTGTACTTTAAATAAATATGTAAACGAGCTCGCGCAGCTGTTCAATGATTTAAATATCACTGTTGTTCAATTTATTTCTGTATAGTTTTAAGGGTATTTAACTAAGATTAAATCTATAATTATCTAGAGAAACTGAAAAAAAAATCGTTTACATAAAAATATGTAATAAATTCAATAATAGATAAACATCAATGTCTTAATAATTATAATGTTGGTTGAGGCCCTCTTTTAGAACTAAGCTCTAGCATTAATCAAGCTTCAAACGTAGATTTTTGGAGGTTTTTAATAAAAGAATTGTCAAGCTATGTTTGCTTGAGCGTTTTGTTTTAGGTTTAGTTCTGAAATGGGAGCCTTAAAATCAGTATAAAAGGTACAACAGTCTACATCTCTACCTGCCACTTTAGAAAGAAAAACGGCTTGTTAAACAGAACATGAACTGTACCAATGTTAAAATAACAAGACCCATTTCAAATTAATTGTATTCTAATTAATGAGTGTTCATTATAATCAGAGAAGCAAACAATAAAATGTTTTTGCGTTTCTCGGATAGTTCATCAATTTTGAATGTTAGTGTTTTATCAACCCGTAGTCTTATTAAAATAATTTTAATTAAAACCTATTGCACATACATCCTGAACAGTATATATAGCTGTACTCTAGAATATTAGCTACCGCTTTGTTAGCCCAAACGCAACTTAAATTTAATTTTTAATACATAAGCACTTCTTCAGGTTTAATTAAGC
This sequence comes from Philereme vetulata, assembly GCA_918857605.2. Classification (NCBI taxonomy): domain Eukaryota; kingdom Metazoa; phylum Arthropoda; class Insecta; order Lepidoptera; family Geometridae; genus Philereme; species Philereme vetulata. Next base: position 2,654,452 of record OU975473.1, on the reverse strand, counting down.
CATACATTAGCAGTTTTTTATAGATGGATATCATTATACAGATGAGTCTATATAAAACAAAATTTAGTTAGCCAGCTCTCAAGATAAAGCTAGTTGATTGAGAGTCGAAAGGATAAATGTACCGATTCAATCAATGAAACCTGGCTTTTATATGTAAACATAAAATTAATATTGTTCGTTTAATGTAAATAAATTTACATAATTTGTACGTGTAGTATGCGAGTAATCGTGCATGGACATATTTAACAAACATAGTACTGATATGAGCTTATTGACGTAGTGCCTACAATTGTATGCTTATAACAGTATAAAGTGAATACAGACAGTGTAAAGCACTCACATGAAATACGACCGTTGTAAACAACAACTATCTATTATTCATTCTACCAAAAATTAACATTGAAGACAAAATGTTATTTTAAAGAGATTGCGCGGCCAACGGTCAGGGCGCACAGTATAAGAATCTGTAAAAACACGTAATGTATTTACTTACCTAGGTAAAATAATGAAGGCTGTGGGAAATAGGTGAAACCTATTGATGCAGTGTGTAGTGAGTACCTGGTATCGCGTATTGGAGCCGTAGGTACCTATGCGCCGAGCTCCGCCGATGGCGTCGTAGGGAGTTAGACGTTCACACTATGTTCAGTTGCTGTACTTATGAGTAGGGTCATGATCAACCTACATACATATTTGTACTAATTACAAATTAACTTTATAGATAGTATTGTATTGACGAGTATGAAGTTATGTTCGCTTAGGGTGGTATAATATTTTGTGAATTTATGCAGAAACATAGTTTTTTAATATTGTTGTCACATAAATAAATGTACCAATCTTATAAAATTTGTACCTATATTCGGAAAGTTGAATAATTTGTAGCTAGGATCCAATCTAATACTGCATTTCTTCCAAAAAACCCTATAAAAAGACATGTGCCTTGGCTTTTAATATTATATAACTGATGTTATGTTCATTGTTAACTATAAAGTTGAATAAATAGAAAGAAAAATCGTCTCTGATGTGCTGCCTAGATAAATCAGTAGATTATATTCTCTACCACCTTTCTTTAATCTAAATTTAACCTTTCATATGTGTACTGTATGTAAACATGCTGAAGCAGATGCACAATATATGAGTACCAACATCGTATCGCATGACAAACATTTAACGATCATCTAAATGCTATTGTGCATCGCTTGCAAAGAGTTTAGATGAAAACTTCGATCAAGCGACGCACTGTAGCGCCTCAATGTTTCTTACACCACCGCATGAATTGTTATGGAGCTGTAAACACTGTTTAAAGATTAGCATTCAAAAGTCAAAATAAATGTAATACGGTGATGTAAGCGACGATACCTAGATGAAACAGCACTACATGACAGTATAGAGACTTTGATGTGATAGGTAAACTCTGACATATTTTCCTATGATTTATTGACCTATGATCTCATGTCTACTTGACAATATCTACTTAATTAGTTCTCCTTGTCCAGTACATAATAGACGAATCATAAATACAAAAAGAAGTTACATACAGTATCCAACAAACTGAAACGCGAATAATAGTGTTTATTCTAATACGAAATGCGAGTAAAATATAAATTCAAAGTTCCATCCAAAGATTGCCTGGAAGTGATCGCTTTTAGCGATAAGGCCGCCCATTGTATTGCCTTATTTATTTTAACCCAGTATTTTTTTTTTATTTTTTTTTTATTTCTGTTTGTGTGGTAATTCAATAAAGAGTTATCTATCTATCTATCTATCTATCTATCAAAGTGTTGAAATCTCCCGTATACTTTAAATAGCAGTGAAATGTGAGGAGTGAAGACGCTCACACAGAGCTAAACTTAAATTCGTGTTTTATATTTTCAGCAAATAAAACGGCATTGTGCATTGTTTTCCATGAGCTTGAACGATGTAATCAATATTATGTATGACAAAATTGACTGGGCAAGGTGAACTAAACCGTATAATATTTTAAATGACGTGTTTAGAGTAGAGTTGTTGCAACTTTCCGAGGGTACGCACTAGGCGACTGAGAGCTAAATATTATCATTATAAATGCATTAAATAAAGAGTTTGTTAAAATGTTGTCTTATTTTATTTTTCACATTTAATCATAATTCTAGAATACGCCCGGCAAACATGAAATAGGGCAAATACTCACGTGCACATTCTCAGTGGCTCTGTAGGTCCTGTCTACGTTGGCGCCGCCGATGACTAGCACATCTCCGTCCGCTTGACCCGCCGGGAACAATGGCATATCTGCATCCTCGCCCTCTTCACGCCTCCCGCATGATGTGTGAATATATCTCCTTGAATCACTGAACTTCCCAACACCAAAGCCGATGTTAACCGCTCCGGTTGCATCCCTTTTAACTTTATTGTACTGTACGGCGATGTCAGCGCCGACTTTAGCGTTGTTCTTTATTAGCGCGATGTCTGAGGGTCGTTAAGAAACAAATTGTGGCAATTAGTTTCACTACTATCATTTAGAAGGTTGCCATTTCTTCACATTTAATTTACGACAAAATTACCGAGCAACGAGCAGGCCAAGGTTTCATTAGGGATTTAATGGCTGCGAAATGTTTCTGTCGGTATATCCAACGCAAGAGTAAGAAATCTACATAAGGACGTATCTACTTTCGTATAATTAAATGCATGAGAAGGAAGTAGAGGCATTCTCGTTACTTTAGATCGTGTGGTTTATGGTAGTCTCTACGTACTTAGAAATTATTCCTTTTAAGAAAATTGGAAACTGACTAGGTTGAGATACATCATTGAAAAAGATACTGGCTAATACTATATTGTTGACTAGCCAGACTTGCAAACAATATAATCATAAATTTGACGACCTCCGTGGCGCAGTGGGCGAATAGCTGACTGAAACGCAGGAGGTAGCGGGTTCGATTCCAGCCGCGGAAAAAATGTTTGCATGATCTACATATATTTGTTCCGGTTCTGGATGTTTTTCTATATATTATAAGTATGTATTTACAAACAAGAAAGTATATAAGTATTCTATCAGTTATCTGGTTCCCATAATACAAGCTCTGCTTAGTTTGGGTCTAGATAGCGCTTTGTGAAATGTCCAGCAATATTTATTTATTTAAACGCTTAAAAAGATCTTAAAAATTAAGTTTTTGACCACTTTTAAAAGAAATGTTGAACTTTAAAAGCTCTGAATGTGATGTTCATATTCCTGACATTCTAACACCTTATATTTGCATGTTAAAAGGATACTAGCATCTAGAGATGCTCCGCCGGTAGCTTGTGCCACCGCAGCGAGGATAAATGGCGTCACTTGTTTCCCTCGAATCCCCTTCTGCTTTGCGTCGTCCAAACTTTTTCTTATAGCATCCTCTATTTTGTTCTCTGTAAAAACATTTAAGTTAGTAAAACTTAAAGTTGTCGTAAAATCTTATCTTTCGGAATGATAACGAGTCTTTCCACAAGCTGCGGTTTTCGCAATAAATAAGAAGTCATTAACACAAATGAAATAACGCAGGGAAACAGAAATAACTTCTGTAATTTGGTTTATGCTTTTTGAAAAAAACTTCCCTCCCGTAGCTAATAGAAACTTGGACCATCGACACATCCGTGAAATAGACAAGAGAATGTTTGTATCTAATTACGAGAAGAAAACTACAAAATTATATGCCAACGATATCGCCATTAGCCAGTTTATATAATTGATTAAACCATTAGCAGCTGAGTTTCCATTCACTTCATTAACGGTAGATATAAAGGGCTGATTGGTGTTTAAAAAATAACCAAATACCTACACCAAACGATGATTGCTAGTATCATAACTGAGTAGTATGTTTCAAGTAAGTATCACTTTATTTACATCAGGAAACTTAGTGCCTCTAGATGTTGAGCAAATATTAGTAGGTATATCGTAAATACCTACCAAATTGTTTATATAAAAAACGATGTAACATAGGCAACATTATCCTATGTAAGGCACTTGTCTCACCGCCGGCGATGAGCGAGAAGCGAGTATAGCTAGAAACTAGAAACGATTTGGCGAGTAGCGAGAAGCGAGTGTGTAGTTCCTATAGTTATCTCGCTGGGCTGTAAAACGAGTGAGTGAGTACGGCGGGCGATACTCATCATCTCACGGCGTGTGTTCTGACCGCCAAGCGAGCATCGCTGAGCACGTATCGCTGAGCGAGTGTTGTAGTCACTGCGACAAAATAGTGGAGAGCAAGTTCTCGCCGGCAGTGTGTACGGCCAGATATCAATATTATTATACCTGTCCCTTTTACTGACACGGAATCTATATGTTTTGTTCGTTGTCTTGAGTGAGAAAACAATTGATAGCTAATCGCTTACTCGCCGGCGGTGAGACAAGTGCTTAAGGGACTACAAGTGGTTTATTAAATATTTGTAAAGGTATACACTGTCGCGAAAATATTTAACTCCTCGTTGAAATCAAAATGTTTTACCAGTTTTACCTATAAGGATATCCTACAAAAAAGAATGATGCGACTGACGGCGCAGTTAAGACACGTTTTCGAATTTATTTTTAAGAACACCCGCTTTGTTTTCCCTTTAAAATCAGTTAAACTGATATGGTTAAACCATAGCCGATATATCTACAAGTATTTATTATATTAATGGAATATTATATCAAGCTGAGGAGTGAGGATTTACAGATCATACTTTTTGAAAGGTCAAAATTAACTAAATGCTCATTACAGCTGGTGTTTATATTGAAAGCCTAATAAGCACATTAAGGCCCCTCTGTGTTTTTGATTGGTGTATTCGCGATACAGATTACATTGTAGCGACTTTAATAAAATTAGTACATTCTGTAACAAAAGTGATTTTATATGCCAAATAGGCAAACAATGTAATCTGAACTTTGCTGTGGTTTGCTTTGAAATTTACAAAATTTTGAAATCTATCAAAATTCAACTATATTTTCTTGCCTTGAGTATTTTTATTTGACAAAAAACTCGAAATGTTTCAGAGAAACATCCAAAAAACTTTCTTGAAAGCATCATTTTTGGAAACGAACAATTATTGTGCAAAAGTATATATTTAGAAAACACTTTTAGCTATTCGAAAGAAACAACTATGAAAAATAACATGTTGAAGGTTTATATTGATAAAACATGCACTAAACTTCAGAAAGTTCCGACAAAAATCATACAATGTTTGGGAGGCTCCCCTTGATAATGCCTAATCAAACGGTAAGGAAAATTAATGACGTCTCGTTGTTCCCCTGACGGGGACATGGACTACGGGAATAACGGGAACACATCCTAATGGACCACGACCTTCGTGGCGCAGTGGGCGACTAGCGGGCTGAGATCCAGGAGGTTACGGATTCGATGAAATCTGGGCCAGTCCACCTTGGATTACAGTGTGGTAAAGCTCTGGATAATGTTAAAACAATGGTTAACATTTTGGCCAGTCAAATTAGACCCAAAAAATATCTAATTTTGAAACGAAAGCTTTTAATTTATAACTTAGACACTGATAGATTGACTAAACGATGACTATTGTTTTAATATCCATGTCCACTTAACTATCGCTATTGCGGCGGTAAACTTAATTGGCTGATGATGATGGATCATACCATCCATGCCATATTCTGTTGGTACGGGCACAGCGACGACGATGCCCGAACTAAGGCCCAGTTCTCGCGAAGCGTGCAATACGCGCGCGGCCTCGGCGGGACTAGAGACGCGGTGAGGAGCACTGTGGCCGGAACGCGGCGTGTAGAAGGCCGGGAAGTCTTTCGTTTCTCCGAAAGCGCATACACATACTCCTTGGGTCTCCTGTGATAATAACAAATGTATGATCAAAACGTTGATAGTATCTTTTTCAGAACTATAGAAATCATGTGTTGCGTAATGTTTTTTAGACTGGTAAGTAACTAATAATGTTGCAAGACAGGTTGCATTATATTTCTGTAGAAGTTTGGGTAACTGACCAAGTACTCAAGAGTCCTTCCTATATCTAGGATGGATTTGACGCCACTACACACTACGAGCGTCTTGCTGCGACCGAGTTCGTTTAGGTCGGCCGATACGTCTAGTGTAGATTCCCCTTCTCGATGCACTCCACCTTTAAAAATAGAAACAATAATTAAAGAAATTCCTGTTAAGATAATTTTAAGGTCTAGCTAGTGTGTAACCACCAAACTGTAAATTAAAAGGTAACTTCCAAAGTATGTAGGCCAAATGTAATTGTAGAAGGTCAAACGCGAATGCACTAAAATGTGTGTAAAGTATTTCACCGGGTTACGGGAGCGGAGTTATTACATCACTGTAAGCTGCTACTACCTACATTCTACTTTATATACCTACCTATATCGCACACTTTGTTTGAACAACTTTGAACCAGACTGCCTACAATATTGTCCAAACTAAGAAAATATATGCAGGTTTGATGGCTGAAAACCAGCGTTGAGCAATAAGTTTATTGTTCAGCATAATACTGAGCCATTCTCCTTTTTCGGCACAGAGCTCATAGTGACTGGTAGGTATCATTTGTTATACTTATATTTTAATGTTTATGTTAACGTGTTTTTAATTGTCTGTCTTTAATTATTCATTGTATGTAGGTTCTGTGTGTTTGTTACTTGTGTCGAAATAAATGTCTTTATCTATCTATCTATATACAATATTTTATTTTGTTTGTACAGGCAATTACTCGCACACATAGAATTACGTAGGTATTTAATCACAATATAAACATTTTTCCTCATAACGTATGCCTACGCTGTAAGAATTCTAAAATAGAAAACAAAGACGGCTTTATTAAATCGGCACAAAGCGAAATACGACGATTTCCTGAATTTAATATTTTCCCGACCGTTTTCAAGGATATTATTTGAATCACAGTCACGGTACTTTGAATAAGATTTACATTCAGTCCGCCGCGGCACGTTTTCTCGATATATATCTTTATAAAACATTGTTGCTGGAGGCGCCGGCCCACGCTGAATAATTTCACCAAGCATTAGGAAGATAGTGTTAATTGATAACGAAACAATTTTATGACTCCGTGGAGCAACGTAATCAGATAAGTGGTAATCGAATTAGGTCAGCAAACCACGAGCAGCAGGCGAGCAGCCGGAGGTGACAAATCACGCTCTCTAGTACGAAATTCCATGTTAATTACATCGACTGTTCGACGCGGCTGAGATCCGCTTCACTAATTGAATGCGCTACAAAGCAATGGATTCACTTGAACCACTCGTTTCCGAAATACGGTATTGCTCTGGAACCTACGGGTATCAACCGGATTAATTGAAGTATTCGTGGTGCGTTCCTAACGGTGCAGCGCACCTAATGCGTTAAAGATTCGAACACTGATCATAGCCGGGATTTAGTTTGAGTAATTTAGGGAAAATAAAGTTACTGATTGGAATTGAATAAAGTAATAAACGAGAATTAGGATAATATACTAGGTAGCAGCCTATTTTCTTTCAGGACGCGACCGACGCGACCGTGAAAATGTAATACCCAACAAGGTTTGCGTATTATCTTTCTCTGAGAGGATGTCGTCTCGGAGGTTATACAATAATGTTAGAAAGGGTAATGGAAGTCAGTTTTCCATTACGCAACTGAAAGCAATCGATAAACAAGTTCCTCTGCATCGAGGGCTCGTGGGATTGCAGGTTTTCTTTGAAATTTTTGATGCATAGAGCAATTTCACGATCTAAGAGCACTAGTATGGTTTATTATTTTATGTTCTATCGTATATTTTGTTAGTATCTATTTCCGTGGAAGTTACTCTTCGTACACATAGCTGAGGTTTGCGAGCGCATGATACTAAATAAGGTTTGAGCACTCTACGAAAGAAGAAAAAAATCAAGTGAAGGCGAAAGAAAGGGTTGTCGTTGAATTGGTACGCTTGTTGATGTGTAGCATCTTTCCTGTCGGTTTGTGGGAGTGATTTAGTCAAAAGGGACGGATATGTGTAACAGGAAACCGGGGAAGCGGGCGCGCTATTTGATTTGAGCAATGAGCGCGCGTTGGTCAGATGTTACACATCATATGCGACTACTGTAAGGCTCGTAGTTTTTTGAAGAGTTTGCTTTGTATTTACCTATCCCGCCAGTAACAAATATCGGTATGTCAGCGAGCTCAGCAGCGATAATGGTCCCTGCTACGGTCGTAGCTCCATCCAGTTTCGAGGCTGCTACCGGGGCTAGGTCTCTTCTGGAAGCCTTTACGACACCCTTTGCCTGTGCCAAATACTGCAGTTGGTCTATTGTTAAACCAACCGTCAGTACACCTTTGAGTATTGCTATAGTGGCTGGGACAGCACCCTGTAATGTAGTACAGATTTTATTTGTATGTGGTATGGGGGAATAGTTCGAACATATGCAACGTGCTTATTGGGCAAAAACGGGCAATAAGAATTATATGCGGGTTGAAAAGGACAACATCAGTAAGAAAATATTTTGAGCAACATAAAATAATGACTGTAATATCCCTGTACATATAAAAACGTCTCCTCGAAATTCACTAAAACAAGGATACAGAGTATATTAAGAAAAAAGCCACACACATCTATAATTTAAGGAATAAGGAGAAATTATATGAACCAAAAGTAAGACTAGCTAAAGTGTAAAAGCGGGGAAAATATATAATAAATTACTAATGTACAATAAACTGCCAACTAAAATTGTAAATTTAGAATATACTAGCTGACCCGGCAAACGTTGTTTTGCCATATAAATTGATCGTAGAAGGGTGAAAATTGAGGATTGTATGTATTTTTGTATGTTGTATCATAAAAAAATAGAAATTAAAAATGTTGTCTAATAAATAAAAAAAAAATTAGGGGTGGACTACCTCTAACATTTAGGGGGATGAAAAATAGATGTTGGCCGATTCTCATAGATACCGGATAAGCACAAATAATTTCATCAAAATCGGTCAAGCCGTTTCGGAGGAGTATGGCAACGAAAACTGTGACACGAGAATTTTATATATTAGATTTCCTATACAAAAAATCAAATGGTTTTTTGAAAGACATGCTGTTTATTGTATAAATGAAATTATGAATTTTAATTTATTAGAATCTTCCTTTGACGTAATTATTTTACATATTCCACCATTATATTTGGTTTCATTATAAGTTTTGACATACCGTTTTAGTTAGGAACCTATCATTTTGTTTTATGTATGTCTGTAAATCGACCTACCCTACCTATCTATTTTGTTTTTAATATTGTGATATGCCATGATTTTTAGTTATATTATTTTAATTTAATTATTTTTTTAATGTAATGTAATGTGTCTTTAATTTTTTTTAATGTTAATGTAGTTTTATAATGTAAAAAATTGACATGGCCGTAACAACCAATGTTATAATTAAGGTGAAATAAATAATAGTGAAATCTGAAATCTATTTTATTTTCTTTGCCGCCGTTTATATTTACTTAACCTTGATTATACTAAAAACGGGATATTTACCATAATTTGTGAGTATTTGAGTATCCCGATATTTCGGCGCAGTTGCATGCGCCATGATCACGGGTACTCTCACCGTTTTACCCGTGATCATGGCGCATGCAACTGCGCCGAAATATCGGGATACTCAAATACTCACAAATCATGGTAAATATCCCGTTTTTAGTATAAATAGTGTTCATAACCATGATAGTTTCAAAAGTTACTTTACCTTGTTTATAATGAGATAAGAAACAGAACAAAAACTAATAGCGAGGCCCCAAATCCGATAACAAATCTTTCGTAGCACATCTACGAGGATGCTACGAAATTCGTAGCATTTAAATTCACATTTAATCCGTTACGTTTATACATATGACTAACCTGATTTCTGATGATATTCTCAACTTGTACTGCTGTCTCTAAGTTTTGAGGATACGGCATTCCATGTGTGATTATAGTCGACTCCAGAGCCACCAACGGTTGACCTTTCACCTTCGCTTGTAGCACTTCATCAGAAAATACGATCGGAGATGAAGAGCTATATTTTCGAGAAAATCTGATAAACTGAGAACTTTTTGATAGATACTTCAGCAGAAATGCCATTGCGATATCTGAAATAAGATTCAGTGCATTAGCGATCGCTAAAAATAGGTAGGTACTTTTGAAAATGGCTCGAATAAATGTGGGTGCTGTTATTCGATCCAAGCTGCAGGGTAGGTCTGTCTGTCGACTGCAATTTACTTTAGTCGGAACGGTTACCATGAAATTGACTTGTTCTGTTATTACGAGTTTAAAACTAGTTCAACGCTTTATTTGTTTGTTACTCGTAGATACTGCAGGAAAGCGTTTATATGCTGCAGTTAAACGTGTTTTATACAGAGAATTCCTATTCATTTTTAGGGTTCCGTAACCAAAAGGTAAAACCGCACCCTATTGCTAAGGCTCCGCTATTTGTCTGTCTGTCTGTCCGTCTGTCACTAGGCTGTATCTCATGAACCGTGATAGTTAGACAGTTGATATTTTCAAAGATGATGTATTTCTGTTGCCGCTATAACAACAAATACTAAAAACAGAATAAAATAATATTTAAGGGGGGCTTCCCATATAACAAACGTGATTTTTTTGCTCGTTATTGATAACGGCAACAGGTAGATACTTGAACTATATACATTATATTTAGTTATATATTTACTTTAAAAACAAATAATTAAATTAAAAAAAAAACAAATATTTAAGGGGTGCTCCCATACAACAAACGTAATTTTTTGCCGTTTTTATAGATAATGGTACGGAACTCTTCGTGCGCGAGTCTGACTCGCACTTGGCCAGTTTTTTTATTTACTTTTTACCAGGAAGACAATCTAGTGGCTAACCCATACCTTGTCAATTTTTTAAAGCCAGGCTGTCGTAAATTTTTTTGTTCTAAATACCATTAACGGTCACCCACACAAGTAGTGACCGCGCGGTACGTTGCATAACTTAGCTGAATAGATAAATAGATAGAGAATTTCTTTATTGCACACCATTAAATATAAACATATAACAGAAAACACACTTTTAAATCATAGGTACAATGGGCGGCCTTATCGCTAAAAGCGATCTCTTCTAAATGAATAAACAATTTATCTAGGAAAACTACACTTGAGTGCTTTATAAATTTTCTACTAAGTAAAAGTACAAAATAGAACAATTACAGATTTCTTTTAAAAACGCACAGTGAAACGAAAACTAATATCCACATCACATTCTTGATTAATCACTACCGTCTCTATAAAAGAACCTTCTAGTATTACTGACAGGTCTATTAGCTGAACACCAGCAAAGGAACAGAGCGTGATATAGGATATACGGTGGACCGTAGTTTGACGTTTTTGACGATGGCTCCGTTGGTTTATACTTGAACATCAATCAACGTCCACAAGTCCCTAGTCAGTCGCGCGAGAAAATATACCTGGCCATTTTTTTAACTCAAATAACCTGGGAAGTTTGCAGTGTTAGCGGAGACATAAACCATCTTCACTGACCCGCTTGTAGATAAATAGGATAAGTCACATGGATTTGTATACTAGTGAGGTAAGGATGGCACGTTTTAAATCTTTTTAGATATGTGAATGATTTAGTACACCGGTTGCGTTCAATGATTTTACTAATAAAAATTAAAATGAAGACGAAACACAACAAGATCTGCTGTTCCCATGTCCCCAGTGCCTACTTAACCGTTCTAGTTATTTAACTTTGTGGTTTGTACCTGAAACAGTTGACATATTGAAATTTCCCAAAAAAGAGCAGATTTTTAAGTGTAGCTTCCATGAAAAACATTTCGATAAACCGTAGGAACGTAATGACAATACCCCTTTTTAGGTTAACATACCTTTTACTTAACACTCTTTAAATGTAAATATCTATATAGTATAATATTTAAAAATAAACACTTCCACAATAATAGTGACTTTCAGTTAAATTCTAGATACGATATACGATGCCTATATTTTCTAAAAATATGATGGAACAAGCAAGAGATAATGAAGTACTACAATCAACCCTGAGTAGTACGAGCAACAATCTGGTCCTCCAAAATAATAGTCAGCCAATAACCATTTTTTTTTATAAAAATGAATTTTAAATTTTAAATGACAAATTTTAATCATTCTATTTCTATTGTTTTGATTTAATTTTATATATTAGTTTATTATTGTTGTAGGTATTTGACAATAATTAATGTTTAGTGAATAATGTATTTATATTTTTTAAATTTGTATTTGATTTATAATATGTCTTTTGCTATTTAAATCTGTTAAAAAATGTTAAATATATTCTGGCACGCCATCTCTCTATTTTTGCATACCACTCTTGGTAAAACATGTTGTTACTGTCACTACAATAAGATCCAGCATGCTTATTAATAGAATAAGTTTAATGTATGTTAACCCACACATGTTAAGTAAAATAATTTCATTTATCTTTATCTTAAAATAAATATGCATTAATATGCAATAATAATGCTGGACTAACAGCACTATCTAGCCCCAAGCTAACTAAATCTTTAATTATTGGAAACATATGACTGATAGAATACTTTTGAAGTTATACTTCTTTTGGGGCGGAAAAAACTATGAGAGATATTTAAGATGCGCGCGCACACCGACATCCAAAAAGCGACATGATGAAGTTAGCTGATAGCTGTCTCATGCGCGCGCACACCGACAGCCAAAAAGCGACATGATGCAGTTAGCTGATAACTGTCTCATGCACGTGCACCGACAGCGAAAAAGCGACATGATGCAGTTAGCTGATAACTGTTTCATACGCGCGCACACTGATAGCCAAAAAGCGACATGATGAAGGAAGCTGATAACTGTCTCATGCGCGCGAACACCGACAGCCAAAAAGCGACATGATGAAGGAAGCTGATAACTGTCTCATGCGCGCGAACACCGACAGCCAAAAAGCGACATGATGAAGGAAGCTGATAACTGTCTCATGCGCGCGAACACCGACAGCCAAAAAGCGACATGATGAAGGAAGCTGATAACTATCTCATTCGCGCGAACACCGACAGCCAAAAAGCGACATGATGAAGGAAGCTGATAACTGTCTCTCAAGATTCAGTGAAAACTCTAACTATATTTATTAATTAATCATTCATTCTACAAAGAGTTGCGGCATACGGGACGAAATCTTTAGCTCTTTTGTTCTGTTACCTACGCCAAACAAGTATAACTTCTGACGTGCGTACATAACTACACACATACGTTTTTTTTAAGATCTTACTTATAATTTATAGAAAAACACCCAAACCCAGAACAAATATCCGTAGATCATAGAAACCTATTTTCCGCAGCGGGAAACGATCCCGCAACCTCCGGCGTCTCAAACCGTGTCTTTTGGTTAAAATGGTACAAGATAAAACTATATAGTATCAAACTCCTACTTTTAAAGTAGGTAAGTTAGGTACCCATAGGTACTTAACTTACCTAGTACTAAAATAGAAAACTATAGGGTTTTTTTCTAAAAGAGAACAATCTAGATATCACCATGGAGAATTTAATTGTCTCCCAAATAATACTAAGTACTGTATCGGCTTAACTGTCTGCGTCGCGTAGCAACGCTGTCTATCTGTCCCATTTGTTTACAGAATTTGACAACCGTCATCATTATTTTACTTCTTTATTTGTACTTGTTTTCTGTGATGTTTTAATAAAAATACACCTTTTTAGGTCGTTTTTACATCGGCGGATTCTTCTTCATTCTATTTGCGGTAAGTGCTTGCGTTTATTTGTTCAGGGGCCCCTGATGCACTGAAGTTGGAATAGACATAAAGTCATGTTATTATCGTCTTTACATTATTAAACTCGTAAGAAAATAACCCGTATGTATAGAGTAGATAATCAACGATGTTATGTACATCGTTGATAATTCGTTAATACATATTATAATAATGTAATCATACATTGCAAGTAAGTACCTAAAAGTGTCAAAACAACTATTTGTCTACCGCCGTCAAAAGAGGTGTTATAAGTTTGACGCATATGTCTGTCTATCTGTCCGTCCGTCCGTCCGTCCACCTGTACGTCCAACCACCTGCCTGCCTGTCTGTCTTTCTCTCTGTCTGTCCGTCCGTCCGTCCATCCATCCACCCACCTGCCCGTTCACCCACCTGCCTTCCAGTCTGTCTCTCTGTCCGTCCGTCCATCCACCCACTTGCCCGTCCACCCGCCTGTCTGTCTGCCTGTCTGTCTGTCTGTCCATCCGTCCGTCCGTCCGTCCGTCCGTACGTCTTCCCACCTGCCCGCCCACCTGCCTGGTTGCCTGTCTGTCTGCCTGTTCGTCCATCCGTCCGTCTGCCCACCTACCTGCCCGTCCACCTGTCTGTATGTCTATCTGTCCATCCGTCCATCCGTCCGTCCGTCCACCCATCAGACAGACTGTCTGTCTGTCTGTTTGTCTGCCTGCCTGCCTGGCTGCCTGCCTATCTGCCAGTCTGCCGTTTCTGTAATAGTCGTATAGCCCTTCCAGCCAACATGCTATTCTCGTATGCCTAAAGAGTATTAACAATACAAGTACAAATACTGTATATTCAAATACTGTAGTTGTCAGAAGAGTATCAAAGTTGAGTAGAGTTTACTAGTTAGCAGTGTTGAGTTTGTGTATTTGTGACCCTTGGTAGCGCGTGACGCAGAAGTTTTCGTGATGATTACCTAATCATCACGAAAACTTCAGCGTCACGCGTCAATACAATTTACGTCGATACAATTTTGAGAATAAAAATAAAGAACGTTTTAATACAAAGCTGAGGAGGATGCGTTTATATACTACACTCTATAAACATGATAATTTCTGGGAAGTGCGCGAACATATATAATTATTTTTTTTGTACAAAAATCTTTATTGAACAATTAAACAACTTATACTTACAAAAAAGCATCTTAAAAAAATATTTTAGTAGGTATCACGTTGGGTAGGCACACAAGTACACAGTCTTGAACCCGCACTAGGATTCCCTATGTTTTAAACATTAGGAATAAACACATAGATATGTACCATCCGACTTGTTGTTTCGCGAATAGTCGTGCTACATACTAGGATATGAAGTTAGATATTAGAATGGTTCTCTCAACTCCGCACTAGAATAACCTGTGTTGTGGAGTTTAGTCTCTCTATTTCTGGCATACATAATTATGATGAATAAAAGAAAATTATGATGTTCAAGGCTGTACTAATTTATCAGGGGTTACTTTATCTACAGTGAATTTAATCTACATCAAAAAAAAACATGGTTGACAAAATGTTATTTTTGTTGTCTCGTTTTCCAATGCATTGGAAACTCGAAAAGCAATTCCGTCCATTATCATCTCAAAGTGGAATTTGCAACTTCGCAAAACCAGTTAGTGTCTGCAAACGCGAATACCGAAGTTCGAATCCCAACAGAGAAGCAATTCTGTTCTTTGTTTGAAATCTCTCTACATTTACCGAGATCCTACTTGCACAACTGCTGCTCAATAATCTCACAAGGAGGCAGCAACTCCAGTCAAGTATTCGTATTTGTACACCCGCTCTAGCTTTGAATGGCGAGGTATTTTTACCCCCGACATAAAAAGGAGGGCATTCCAATTTCCAAGCCTTTGTCGCTCTATATCGGTTAGTCATCGCAGTTTCCAATTGTCATTCTAGCTTGCAACCTTTTTGTAATGTTTCTGTTTATCTGGTAATTCATTATCTCTCATTCCGAGGTGGACCCCTTTTTATAGATCATTATATGGAGTTACGTATCCATAAATAAATAAATATTGCTGGACATTTCACACGGCGCTATCTAGCCCCAAATTAAACAGAGCTTGTACTATGGGAACCAGATAACTGATCGAATACTTACATACTTTTTTTTGTAAGTACATACATATAATATATGGTATACATACATAATATGGTTAATAATCATTATCTGTCGTCCATCGCTCACTAAGACTTTGCAACTTAAATTTTGTATATAATTTTTTATTGTTTTTTCTAATTACCTATGTATTTTGAAGTAGGTTATTTAATATTATAAAATTATTTATATTTATTTATATGTATATTTTATTTTAGTCATTTATGTACTAATTCTGTTAGTTATTATTTGATTAACGCCGCCGTTCTCATTTGTTCACACAGATCCTGTCCATCCAAAGGTTGCCTGGAAGAGATCGCTTTTAGCGATAAGGCCGCCCATTGTACCTTTGATTTAATTTTGTATTCTCTTTTGTTTGTTTTATTTTTAATGGTGTGCAATAAAGAAATTATCTATCTATCTATCTACATATACTATATAGAAAAACATCCAGACCCGAAACAAATATCTGTAGATCATTCAAACATTTGTTCCGCGGCGGGAATCTAACCCGCAACCTCCTTCGAGAATGTTCTGTAATTGGCTGTATTATCTTATATACTAGTTTTAATGCACAATAATTGTAGCTGTTGTTTTTTTCAATATAATAAAATAAAAAAAATAGTAAATACAACAAAACGGTAAAGTTAGTCTGCGCCACAGATTAATAAAACCCATCGATCGCGGATTTCAAGAATATTAAGACGTTTCAAAGTGATCCTTGTGATTGTAATGAGTAAAAAAAATTTGACTTTGATCCGGAAAAATATCAATATTATCGCGATATTGTCAAATACCATCAATTTCAATCAGCGTTTGAGGCATCATATAAACATATTTTATAATTTAAAGCTCAACATGGCGTGGGGTCTTCCAAAGTTGCCCGGCCTGACGTTTTCGGACCCAACGAAGACTCAGTTTCACATGAGAAGCTCGCTTCGATACTACCAAGGGCACAGGTTCCCGGACACCATGCTCCGAGGACCAGGAGGCATAGACACTGATGTCGACAGTAACGCCTTCGCGCTCCCGGATGATTCAGTCAAGTAAGTATATAATGCTATAGGACGTGATACTCATGGCTATTGCATACACCAGGTTTTGCAGGCCGGCGTTCTGTGTTGAAATATTATAAATGTGGGTAGATTGAGTTGTCAGATTTTTTATCCCCTGCTTTCCCTCAGCAAAGTGTTAGGTAATTTCGTAGAGGATTTAGTAATTATTTTTAGTCTGATTACCCTATTACTAAGACTCCGCTATCTGTCTTTCCGTCTGTATGTCTGTTTGTCTGTCCGCGTCTGTCACCAGGCTCTCATGAACCGTGATAGTTAGACAGTTGAAGTTTTCACAGATGATGTATTTCTGTTGCCGCTATAATAACAAAAACAGAATAAAACAAATATTTAAGGGGGCTCCCATACAACAAACGTGATTTTTTGCTGGTTTTTAAAGATAACTAGTGGACCCGCCGAACTTCGTACCGCCTTGACATGCATATAACGCGGGCTGTCAATATACGTCACCCTGGTAGAATTGTCAATTGTTGTCCCCGGCCATCATTATGTATGAGAAAATGAATGTCTTCCACAAATAATTAAATACCAAAATTAGCCAAATCGCTCCACCCGTTCTCGAGTTTTAGCGAGACTAACGAACAGCAATTAATTTTTATATATATAGACAATATCTCGGGATAACTCCGACCGAAGTATCTGTTTCAAACGATATTCATTTTGTTACATCCTCTTTGACGATATTTGCAGCACGCATTCTGTCAATTCTATGTCAAACGTCATAAGGTTATAAAAAGCTTATAAATAATTTTATATGGTGGTTAAGTATTCTTAAATTTTCTAATTTTGCTCGCAATTTTCTTAATTATTCTATTTTCATAAGAACCTTCTCCTGACAATAAGAAATACAACAAAAAAAGAATTAGCGAAATCAGTCCAGCCGTTCACGCGTGATGAACCAAGGGAAGAAGGGATTCATTTTTATTTATAGAGATGGTACGGATAATGGTAGGTGTATATGTTTCGATAAAACCAGTGAAGTAGTTAGATTTCCATGACAAAGTAAGTATTGTTTGTCTCTTCCGAACCAAAATAGAAATAAATAGATACGAATGAATATTTATGATGATGAGAATCTCTAGGCAACATATCAGAGTACCTACGCTGCCTTACCAACCAAGAACGTTGTCCCGATGCCTCGCACTGAAAACGGGCGACCTTGTTGAGAGCCAACAAATCGAAAACATGCGAACTATACATTCACAGTACCTCCCTAAGTAGGCACAATTGCTTGGCAATCGGCCATCCTAAACTCCAAGTCACTAAAGCACCCGGTAATTTCTTGGGATCCTGTATGGCGTATATGGGGATTGATTAGGTTGGTTTGAGATGACCAAAACCACTTTCAGAAATGACAAGTTCATTACGTTCTCGAAAGTATAACTTTCGGTAGGTGGCATAGTCAGAGCCGATTTGTGTGTAATGAAATTGACCTTACTGAACATAACGGAACTTCGGAAAGATATATTATTGGACACAAGCTTTATTGATTGAAGGAAGCGAAATCTCTAAATCAACTTGGGCAAATCGGCGTTGTAAGTATGTATGTATGTTCGTTTGTCCGAGGATAACTTTCGAAGCGTTGATCCGATCATCATGAAATTTGGCATATAGGTAGGTAATGATGGCATAATTTTGGTGTGTTTAAATGAGATAAAAATGTTGGGGGGGGGGGGGGGGGGGTTGTAGAGATATTGGGGCTCAAGAGGGGTAAAAAAAAATTAAAATGAGACTATTAGGTCAAATTGGACGTCAAATGAAAGGTTTTCATTAGTACATTTAGACTCGGTTTTTATTTTAGTAAAGTCCATATAGTTTTTGAGTTATTAGCCATAATAAAAACTTTGACAAAATTCACAGGGTACACCAGTGACCCCACAGTGCTGTATTTTTTTATGCGCGTAGCTTAAGTGATACAAATATAGGGAAAAATCTGAAATCCAGATAACTGCAATTTGTACCCCAAAAAAGAGTATCTAGTTTACATGAACTCCCGATACCTGTAATTTGAGAGAGAGAGATAATTCATTATTGTTATACCAAATTAAAATAACTTAACCTAGAAAACTTAAAGAAGTGGTACAATGGGCGGCCTTATCGCTCAAAACGATCTATTCCAGGCAACCTTTTGGATGAAACTGTAGGTCAAGGAAGTTAGTTATTTATTTTGTGGCACTATTTTGATAGCCAAAGATGAATGAATGAATGAAAACACTTTATTGTACACAGTATAAACAAAAAAAAATACAAACAAAATATAAAGCAAATAGTACAATGTGCGGTCTTATCGCTTAGAAGCGATCTCTTCCAGACAACCTTTGGATGGAGAGGATTTTGTTATAACAAAGATAATGGTCGGGGGTGTACATTTATGGCCAAACTATTTATTAAGAGAGTGCGTCTAATACCAAAATAAAAAATATAAGTAGATAATAAATTTTATAAATAAATACTAATACAAATAGAACATATGTACTTACATTAAATGTATATGTTTTATAAAGATAAGCTGATAAATGCGATTACATATATTATATAAATGAGTTGTGCGATACTACGACGTTTCTGACAAATACAAACTTTTAACCCTGGATTTAAATATGGCTGGGGATGAGGCTTGCCGTATTGTTACTGGTAACGCGTTCTATATAAAAGATTACAAATAATATATTTTTATGTTTTCTACTTACACTAGTTATTATAAATTAATATATTTTTAAATAATGTTACAATTTAAATGAAGTGAAGACTGTTGGTAATTAACCCAGATGGCTTTTAGTATTTTATTGAAAGGGCAACAGTCAGCGAAGTAATTCGGAGGGTGAATACGCTTACGGATGATCCGTCTATTAAAAATTGTTCATACGGACCTCAATTTAGGCAATGGTTCATTACAAGTTGAGTAATGTATAGAACGTTTGCAGCTACGACCCGTCGCTGACATACGGGCGGGTGAAGCAGGCTGCCCTGCCCGCAATAGTGCCGCATTATGTTCACTACGACAAGCGATGTTTGAACTTCACGGCGTTCTTGAAGCAGCCAGTGTACGAAAACCCTGATGAGAGCTGTCGAGTGCGGGTCGTTAACCTCGTGTACTTTCTCGAGGACGACTCGCTGACTGTGATGGAACCTCGAGTCAAGGTAAAGTACCTAACTGGGTAGGAGTCTTTTCTAATTTTACTCAAAACTAGTTGACCAATCCGCAGCTTCAAATATATAGTTTTCAATAAAAACATTACCCTCCTTCAGCGCAGTTGGGTAAAAAGTAGCCTATGTCATATAGTGTAGCTTCCGAACAGGGAAAGAATTTTTTAAATCGGTCCAGTAGTTGCGGAGCCTATTCAATACAAACAAACAAATATTTCCTCTTTATAATATTAAGATGAGATAAGATGACTCTTTATTGTACACCAAAGTAAAATACAGAACATAATTCTTACAAAAAGGTTTAGTACAATGGGCGGTCTTATCGCTAAAAGCGATCTCTTCCGGACAACCTTTGTATGGACAGGATAAAAATGTAACACATGACGGCGGTGCATCTATATAAATTTAAAAACATATCTAAATACTATAAACCTAAATTACCAGTAATAACACAAATTTAGTTTAAATAAGCAACTCTAAAAATGGTTATGATGAATCAACAAGCAGCTACAACTTCAACACAAGGACAGATAATGAGTGTGCACTTTTGTTTTAAAATTACTAATAGACTTGGATGTTCTTATAGAGAGGGACAAAGCGTTCCACAATCGTACGGCTGTTACAGTGAAGGATAGACTATAAAACTCTGTCGTATGGACAGGAGTTAGATTAAGTATAGATACAGCCCCGCTGTGGGCACTATCACTGCATGTCATGGTCTAGGATGCCACTCAAGTATCACACTATATAAATGCTAAATTTTGGATGATTATTAAGTACTTCACTTCGTAACGGCTGAACTAATTTCAATGAAATTTGGTGTATAAATAGATTATGACTTGGATACTTTTTATTGTCAAACCACGCTTGCGAAGCCACGGGCTGAAGCTAGTCATTAAAAAACGAGTGTGCTTTAGACCACACGACTGAAGTAAAACTTCTTTTTCAAAATATTAATTTATAACATTGTTCAATTACAAAATTGTCCACACGTCTGTAGGTCGATCGATCAGTCTATGTTCATTCTGGACAGAAGCTCGCACTCGCACATTAACTTTTAAAAATATACGAAACGTAAGTCTCTCTCTTTCTATCTTCACTAACTTATATCTCCCTTTGAACTTCCGTTCGCACTTTTCGTAACGCATACACCAGCTTACTCCCCAAGTCAAGCATGCGTAAAGAAGTTTTACTTCAATAATAATAATAATCCTCCTAGCCGATTTCGGCTACAGAGACTTGACTTTGTGATTATTGGCCTAGGTGTTTAGCCTGTATGTGGCTGATGTACCCTATTTTTGCGCTAAAAGTCCGGTTACAATGAACACAAGTTAAGGCGCCATTAATGTAGTTGTAATTGATATTAGCCGGCGGTCGACTTTTAAGCTGATCTCGTTTTAAGTCTAGTTCTTGCCTCCTTTCTTCTTCAAACTCGTACACTTTGTCCTGAACATGACGCCTCCATTCAGGTCGTTTTTCAGCGAGAGCCTCCCAGCGCGACGGATCGATACAACACCTCTTCATGTGCCTCTTCTGTACGTCTTTGAAACGTAGGAACTGACCTCCGCATTTCCGCTTACCATGTTCTAGTTCACAGAAGAAAATGCGTTTCGCCCTTCGCTCATCAGACATCCGAGACAGGTGCCCGCACCAACGCAGCTGACGCCGCATCAAATATGCCTCTATGCCACAGACATTAGCCCGTCGTAGAACATCGGTATTACGGACCCGATCCGACCACTTGATGTTAAGAATGTCGCGGAGGCATTTCAGATGGAATCTGTCTAACGTGCGTATGTGTCTGCGATACAGGCACCATGTCTCTGACGAGTACAAGATGTTAGGAAGTACAATAGCCATATACACCTTAATCTTGGTACTCAATTTGATGTTATGGGAGCGAAATACCTGGACTCGTAGTTTACCAAAAGCAGCCATAGCGGAGCCAAGTCTGCTGTTGATCTCCGAGTCAAGGTCGCATTTTGTTGTTATGCTGCTTCCCAGATATCTGAATGTATCGACCTGTTTTATGGGCTTTCCATCGATTTGCAGATTCAGTGGAGCTTGGTTAACAGTGTCCATGGCCATCACCTCTGTCTTTGTAATATTAATTTTGAGGCCAAATCTACAGCACGCAGCGTCAAGCCGAGTCATCAAGTCCTGGAGTCCCTCAGAAGATTCCGCAACGAAACATAGGTCATCAGCATACATCAATTCGGTAATGAGGTCATACGATACCTTTGTGTGCGCTTTTAACCTAGCCAGGTTAAAGATACTGCCATCTGTGCGAAAACGTATGCGGATCCCTTCGGTGTTGGCTTGTAAAGTCTCCCTCACGACAACGGAAAAGTACAGAGCAAAAAGAGTGGGTGCTAATACACAGCCTTGTTTTACACCACAAGTGACAGGGAATTGCTCTGTCTGCTCACCATTGACGGCTACGCAACAAGTCATGTTGTCGTGAAGAAGTCTTATCAAGCGTATAAATTTGTCGGTGCAACCAAGTTTCGAAAGCACAATCCACAAAGCTTCGCGAGGTACACTGTCAAAAGCTTTCTCCAGATCAACAAAACAGAGAAACAGAGGTTGACACTGTTCCCTGCTTTTCTCTTGCAGTTGTCTAAGAGAGAATATGGCCTCGCATGTGCCGCGATTGGGTCTAAACCCAAATTGCGTTTCAGGCAATATACTTTCAGAGAGCTCCATAAGACGATTTAAGAGTACTCTGGCAAAAGTTTTTCCTGGAGTAGACAGAAGTGATATACCCCTATAAGAGTTGCAAACAGATCGATCACCTTTATTTTTATACAAAGAGCAAATTAGTGATACGCCAAAACTAGGAGGAACGAACTCCATTTCCCACATGCGCTGGAAAAATTGCCAAATCTTGTAGTGCAACTCATCTCCGCCATATTTTAATAGTTCTCCTGGTATGTTATCGATGCCGACAGCCTTATTGTTTTTCTGCGCTTTGATGGCGATGATAACTTCCTCAAGAGAAGGAGGCTGATCCAGATCTACGGCTTGTGGTAAGGCAGGAAGTGATGCTAAATAGTTTATGTCAGCAGAACGATCCACATTGAGTAAGCTGTTATAGTGCTCTGCCCAGCGAGTAAGAACTTCTCCTTTGCTTACCAGGAGGGTACCTGAAAGTGATTTCAGTGGTACGTTTACTCGATGTGGACTTCCTACTAACTTTTTAATCTCGTTAAAGAAATCGCCGAGTCTATTCGAATCAGCAAGCCACTGAATATAGCGAACCTTGTTCAGCCACCACTCATCTTTTGCGTTTCGAGTTAGTCTCCTTATTTGGCTCGTACTCTCCTTTATTTTTTCAGAAGCAGTTGTCTGATTTCCCTTTCGAAGGAGCTGGCGGTGTTTTTCTAGGGCGACTGTCAATGTATTATCATTTTCGTCAAACCAGTCTTCACAGACACGAGGTTTTTGGCCTAAGATCTCAGTAGCCGCATTGATGGTATTTGTAGTTAACAGTTTCCAGCCCTCGTCTAACTGTTCATCTTCGGGGTGTATGCCTGCTGTAAAGGTATTGACAGCTTCCCTGTAATTTGCCAATATTTCAGCAGACTCTAGCTTTTTCAGATGAAGACAGTTAGGCTTAGCCCTGCGAGGTCTACGGCAAGGGCTAAGACGCAAAAATAGTTTTGTAACAACAAGTCGGTGATCCGACCAACAGTTTGCGCCCCTCATTACTCTCGTTACTTTGACATCCGCTATATCCCGTTGACGGACTATAGCATAATCAATAAGATGCCAATGCTTGGACCTTGGGTGCATCCAGGTAGTTTTGTATTTATTTGGGAGTCTAAACATGGTATTGGTAATACCCAGATGAAATTGGGAACAGAGGCTTAGTAACAGTTGCCCATTACTGTTCATGTTACCAATGCCATGTCGCCCTATCACCCGAGGCCAAGCTTCAAAATCACGTCCGACGCGAGCATTAAAGTCGCCAAGAAGCAAAACTTTCTCACAGCGCCGGATTTTAGTCAGCACTTCTGACACTTCCTCATAAAATTTGTCCTTGACGTCATCACTTTTGTCGAGTGTTGGCGAATATACGCTGATAACATTTAAGTATTTATTGTTTCGAAGATGGAAACGTAAGGACATGACACGATCAGAGATAGCAACTGGATGTTCTTCCAACTTAGAGGCTAAAGTAGTTTTAATAGCAAAGCCTACTCCTGACCGTCTAGGCTCAGAAGCTGGTGTGCCTTTCCAGAAGAAAGTGTACCCACCACCACGTTCAACAAGCTCACCTTCATCAGCTAGATGTATTTCGCTGAGAGCGGCTATGTCGACGTCATAGCGTTTGAGCTCGCGAGCCACAATGGCGGTTTTACGTTCTGGGCAGAGGTTGTTGGGTCGGTCTAAAAGAGTACGTACATTCCACGCACCAAAAGTCATATTCATCTGCATGTTTTTAGATTTATTCTTATTGCGAGGAATGAGCGTTTGTTTGGGGCACCTTTTCTAGCCCCCTCCCCGGCTGAGCGAGGAAAGCAGTGCCTCTCTAAATAAAGCTGCTTTGTCTCAAAGAGTGCTGCCGAACCACACTGTCACCCCGATGCAGTGCTAGAGCGACCACTCTCCTCTCCTTAGGCCACCCGTGTCCAGGTATTAGACCAAGCCCAGGACTTTTTTAAACTCGGAATGACAAAGCCAAGTCAGATGCGCAGGATATATTAAGTTGCATAAGTGTGCGCGCCGTACACAGATGCACCCTCTCCTCCTTACTCCCCTTGACCCAGTGGAACGGAGAACCGCTACGACTGGAAGGGAACAGGACGCAGTATCTGGCAACGATAAAAACTCCTATCGCTACCTTCAGGCCTTCTACAGTTGCCTGGTTGCCTCGCCACTTGAGGTGGATTGCGTTGACGCCGAAGCAACGAGCACTAGCACGGGGAGTGACCGTGCCGACTCGAGGGCCGAAACACGCCGTTGCTACAACAAAGTGTTTCGGCACTCGAGCCCCCCTCTACCAGCCTAGGTTCCTAAGGTGTGGCCGCTGCATGCTATAGCGGCGACCACTAACGACGATCGAATGCGTGCCGCGCGATCTGAGGAGCCTTTTATAGGCGATGTTGCCTCGACCACTAACGACGATCGAATCTTCGTATATTCAACGGGCAGCGTAACGACGCCCCAGAGACGTCCGCACTGTACGACGGCTCGAGTACGACTTCAATATTGTTATATTATATTATTATATTTATATTCAATATTTTACTTCAATATTGTTGTTATATACACCTACAAACTGTCAATATTTCTCTGTTTAGGTAGATAGTCGAAGGTTTAGCAAATTTGTATTGATTTTCATTTGCTTTATTTGTCATTCTACTCGGACTTTGTCGTTGCCACTTGATTTGTAAAACTATGTACCCGCCTCGCCCTTTCAAATGTCTGTGTTACTGACTGAAAAACTACCTTACTTAAATAATTTAGCGAGGTTAGATTACAGTTCAAGAACCAATTCAAAAACAGTATTGCCTTTCTTTTAAATTTTTGATTACTGGAACAGTATTCTTTTAATTACAAGAAATCTATTTGGCGCTTAGGATTTTAACTTCCGAGTATCTGCGGGGGCCCGGTGCGAGGGACGAGCCGTCAGCGCCGCTCATGCTTTCCTGGACGACGGACATATGCTGCTCGTGATCCTACGATACTATCATAATTATTTTCTAGTAACGTGACATAAAATAATAGTGTTTAAAGAATTGAAAAAAGGTTACCATGCCACGAAAAAAAGGACGATATTTACGTGAGCTTGCCGCCAAAATGTAATGTAAAAATGTAGCGGGCGTATGCGGTTGGCGCGAGGAAAATTTTTGACTCCGCCCGAATCCTCAAGGCTATTGGCCTATACACCCACCTTAAAATAGGTACTTAGATATTGAAGTTACTCTATAGTATAAAAACTTCAATTAAAACAAAGTAACATTTTGTTTACATTATACAGAATGCCCTGAAATTTGTTTGTTTTTCCAAATGGGGAAGATTCCGCATATGAAAATAAAAAAAAAACATTCATAGAAAACAACTAAATATAAATAACGTAATATAAATAATAAAAATATAAATAATGTAAAACGTAATAGCTGTGTTTAAATTAAGGTCATTCACCTAAATCAGCTGATAAACTGTTTTTTTAAGAAATCAACTGAGTTTTACAAAGTGATTCTTCAATGCAAAACATTGAGTTTCGAAAAGACGTAGGAGTAACGTTGTTCTTCGAAGTGAGGTCAATGACACCCTTTCGGGATAACATACAAATTTCGAAGCACCTTCTATTTGTAGTTTCCTAAGCTACAAGTATCAAGTGACTGCAAAAATAAAGCTCTTTTATAGTGAACTAGTTCAAAAATTCATTTTTAACAAAAAAGTCATATCTGATTTTATCCTCGTGCTGGAAAATAGTTCTGCAGTTTGAACTGCACCAAAACTACGTTCAAATTTTATGGTAGTTACCTCTTTTAGAAGTCATGGAGCAAAACATTTCATTGATCGAGCGAAGCGAGATCTCCAAATCAACTTGGGCAAATCGGCATTGTATGTATGTATGTATGTTTGTTTGTCCGAGGATAACTTTCGAAGCGTCCATCCGATCCTCATGAAATTTGGCATAAAGGTAGGTAATGATGGCACAATTTTGGTGAGACTAAATGAGCTAAAAATGATGTTGTGAGATATTGGGGTTCAAGAGGGTAAAAAAAAATTAAAATGAGACTATAAAGTCAAATAGGACGTCAAATGTAAGGTCTTCATCAGTACATTTCAACACTGTTCTTATTTTTAATAGCGTATTTATAGCTTTTGAGTTATTAGCCATAATAAAAACAAAACTTTGACAAAATTCACAGGGTACACCAGTGACCCCACCGTGCCGAAATTTGGTATGCGTGTAGCTTTAGTAGCACAAATATAGGTAAAAGTCTGAAATCTAGAATAACTGCAATTTGTACCCCAAATAAGAATAACCAATTGACATGAACTCCCGTTACCTGTAATTTAAATGAAACTGTAGGTCAAGTTATATGGATAATATTTTTCGTAGCACTATTTTGATAGTCAATTATTACGCGAGATCTCAGTTCGGGGCGAACCACTAGTAGAGAAGTTTTTGGAGACGACGACCTCCGTTGCGCAGTGGAAACGCAGGAGGTTGCGGGTTCGATTCCCGACGCTTAATAAATGTTTGCATGATCTACAGATATTTTTTTCGGGTCTGAGTGTTTCTCTGTTTTTTATAAGAATGCGCTTACAAAAAAAAAAGTATTTAGGTTATCAGTTTTCTAGTTTCCACAGTACGAGCTTTGCTTGGTTTGGGCTAGAGAGCGCTGTGTGAAATGTCTAGCATTATTTATTTTTGTAGTTATACTTCTTTTGGCGCACTAGAAAAAGATCATAGTGTATTTTCAGCATGTTATACGGTATGTAACGCTATTTTTCCGGACTGTAGTTATCCAAGAGGTGCGCAAATGACATAGTTACTAGGTTTTATACACGCCAAAGAAGTACCTATATATTCTTTCGTGCGTACATAAGTACACACAGGTTTACCCAAGACGGAACGGAGAAAGTGTATGCGTTTAGGATAATATGTTGTTTGTTTGTATGTGCAAAAAACTAAAGCTCCGATTTATCTCCAAAACGATAAATGGTTTGTGTGTGTGTGATTCATCAGTGACGGTTCTTAGATAGGTATTATCGTGTTAACTCACCAAAGGGCGCTGTAGTAAAGGTTTTGTTGTGAAGAAATCTCAGCTGTAGAATGGAAATTTATTATTTTTTAACAGATTTCTAAAAAAATTAGCCTATAGTAAAAGAGCCTATAGTACAGCAATTACAGAGCGTTGAGCACCTGGTCCAACAGATTTGTCTTAGTTTAAATAAGTGGGCGCCATCTGACGTTAGCGTCAGAAAAGAGAGAGGAAGATTACTTGGGTTTGACCCGGATAAAATAATGGAATAGATACACCTCGTGTTATTTTCTTCGAACGTCACTGGCGTCTGCTCGGAGAGATGGAGTGGGCTTGAGCCGGGTGGTAGACCTCGTGGGCAGGCGTGGTCCCTGGTGTTTGTCAAGGCAGCTAGCAGGACGCTTGGCGAACGAGCTCGTGGCGGTAGGCTTGGTGTGAAAGCGTGGTTCAGCCATCAGGGTGACGGAAGAAAACACCACGCTTCTCGCCGGCTCCGGTGTTAGGTTTTGACGTGCGTCAAGGTGTAGATATCGAGAGGTAATCGGTGAAACCAGCAGCGAACACCGTGAAGGACTTCCCGACTTGGAAGTCTGCACGAATTTACAATAAAAAGCCACGGAATTACTGTCCAGAGAATCAATTTGTAGAACGTTGATGAGAAGTTTTGCTGTTGAGTCCAGGAAAAGAGAGCGAGCACAGACAGCACTGTACTTTTATACCTGATAACAAATTCCGGCCTTTAAAAATGATTAAAATCGAATTTGTTCCAAAAGCTTCTAGAATTTGATGATGCAATTACTTTTGGTGATCCCATATAGAAAAATCTGACACTATCCAGTATCACTCGAGATAAAGTTTGATGTTTCCATTAATTTTGCTTCAGTCAAAGACGATAATTGAATTCGGCCTTTTATTATTCAAAATTTTAATTATATTTTGTTTCTAATTAGAAAAGGATTATTTAATTTAGTTAATAAAGATGTTTTTAATAATTAAAATTGATTATAAATCAATAAAATTAAGTAGTGGATTTCTACAAGATACATGCAACGCCATCTGCGGTAAACTTGGCGAACTGCGTTGAGAAGACGCTTGAATTTCGATATTTGCGAATCGAGTGTTTGGGCAGTGAGTACGCCGCCATACCGCTAGATGTCGTGGCATGTTGTTTGTATATGAGTGTAATGGTATATTGTTTTATTGTTTATAAGTGTAAATGTTAAGTTAAAGGTAGTGATTAAAGGTAGTGATGGCACAATTTTGGTGTGACTAAATGAGCTAAAAATGGTGGGGGGTTGTTGAGATATTGGGGTTCAAGAGGGATACAAAAAATGAAAATGTGGCTAACTGGTCAAGTGACACGTCAAAGGAAAGGTATTCATTAGTACATTTAGACTCCGTTTTTATTTTTCGTATATTCTTTATAGTTTTAAAGTTATTAGCCATAAAAAATTTAAACTTTGACAAAATTCACAAGGTACACCAGTGACCCCACAGTACTGTAATTTAGTATGCGTGTAGCATAAGTGACACAAATATAGGCAAAAGTCTGAAATCCAGAATAACTGCAATTTGTACCCTAAAAAAAAGTAACCACATAACATAAACCCCCGTTACCTGTAATTTGAATGAAACTGTAGGTAAAGTTAGTTGGTTATTTATTTCGTGGCACTATTTTGATGGTCAAAGATTACAAATAATATTTTTCTGTTTTAATCGGAGACTCGCAAGATCTCAGTTCGGGGAGAACCACTAGTTTATACTTGTTTATTCATTTGCTTATTATAAAATTCGTGGTGTTAATCTAGATATCTTGAAAATAACAGTGCTACATATAGAATAATTTGTGATAATAGATGTTCAGAAATTGTTAACAAATTACCAATCCACGATAAAACTGGTGAGAATTTTAAAAACTAGTTGTAAGCACGCGACGATAAAGCGATTAAACCACAGTTTAACTTAACTTGGTGATTCAACTTTGTTAAAAAAATATTTGTGAGAGTTTCAACTGAATTTTCGACCCTAGAGAAATGCTACTTTTGTTTGATGTTACAGCAACTTATGTAGAAAAACTGCATTATAAAGCCGATGAAAGGCTTACTCAACTATGACTCAAATATACTAGCTGTGAGTTAACCTGAGACGGAGCTTCTCTAATTATTATTCTCTAATAATTCATTATTTTCTAATCATGTTGTTTTACTACATTTTCTTTTCTGTAACGTAGCGACGAAACGTTGTCGAGCCGGACGCTAAGATATATTCTAGATGTCTACTCGAGTGTGGATAAGTATGGTTGGAATAAAAAAAATGGGAATGTAATAGGAAATCACGCAGACAGGCACTATTACTGGTCTAGAGTCTAGACTTTTGATTGTAGAGGGGTGTATAACGGGGGTTACTAAATTGTATGAAATTGCTGCGTGCATTTTCTTTCTAAACATGTGACTGAACATTAAATAGCAGATCTTCTAAAGATAATCCGAGGCTCGACGATCAATTTATTTGTATAAATGTGGCTAATTGTTGCTGCATATAATATTACATACTTATACCTCCGGCGCACCACGCGTGGTTTGTCAATAAAAAAAAACGTAGAGCTTTTAGGCTTATAGGTGAGCAATATATGGCGGAGACAAAGACCCAAAGTCTCGCGGACCCGTAAAGTTGCATGCCTATCGATCTTTTACAGAGTACATTTTGGGGAATGTGCCCAGGAACTTTACGATCTGATTCCGCCATCTCCTTTCCATCAAAGAACAAGCAGGCGCACGGCTCGGTAACATCCGTACCTACCTAAGTAGTTGATATAGGTACCACCTATTCACACACACACCGTTTTGGTTCTATGCTCTTGATGCGCACAGCTAAGGTATGGAACACTTTACCGTCGTCTGTTTTTTCTAAAGAATACAATCCGGGTCTCTTTAAGGTAAGAGTGAATAGGTTTCTTCTAGATCATCGTGCTTCATCTTAGACCACATCATCGCTTACCATCAGAAGGGATTGTGGTCAAACGAAGATCTATAGTTTAAAAAAAGCCTATCTCAATCCAGGTCATAATCTATCTATACCTACACCAACTTTCATCAAAATCGCTTCAGCCGTTTAGTCGTGAACACTTAACAAATAGAAGGACAGAGAGAGAAGCACTTTCTAACTTGTAATATTAGTATGAATAACAGTATACAGTGAGTAATAACAGTATAGAGTGTTATTTTAACTGGGACAGTACGGCAGCACCCATAACCAGAGGAGATACAGGTGCAGTTTCTTTTAAAACATCAGCTCGTTTTTGAAGAAAAACATTTAAGCGTTAAATTTTTTTTGGTCAAGCGTGAGTAGCGCATTAAAATGAATCAAGTTGATAATTTTTT
This sequence comes from Philereme vetulata, assembly GCA_918857605.2. Classification (NCBI taxonomy): domain Eukaryota; kingdom Metazoa; phylum Arthropoda; class Insecta; order Lepidoptera; family Geometridae; genus Philereme; species Philereme vetulata. The sequence continues at coordinate 2,623,330 of OU975473.1, read as the reverse complement.
TTTGATGCCAATCTATGCAGTCATAAGAAGGATCATTTTATTGTATCAGATGAAAAAAAATTGAGCAGCGGAAGTTAGTCAAATTTGATAAAATGTATTCTCATACAACAGGACAAAGCAAAATTCCTCCAACAAATATTTTATTAGATTCTAATTGCACATTCATCATCATCATCATATCAGCCGTAGGACGTCCACTGCTGGACAAAGGCCTCCCTCATTGATCTCCAGGAACTGCGGTTGGAAGTGGCCTGCATCCAACGCCGACCTGCGGTTCTTACCTAGGACGTCCTACGCTGCGCTTGCCGGTCCGTGGCCTCCATTCGATAACTTTCCGGCCCCATCGGCCATCTGTTCTGCGCGCTATATGGCCTGCCCATTGACACTTCAACGTCCTAATCCGTCGGGCTATGTCAATGACTTGAGTTCTCCTACGTATCTCCTCATTTCTGATTCGATCCCGTAGAGAAACTCCGAGCATAGCCCTTTCCATAGCTCGTTGATTGCACATTATAGAAGTATTAATACTGCAGCGATTAAGAAGTTTATGAACTCCATGCTCTCACGAGCAATTCAAAAAAATTAAAAAAAAAAATTAATGCCAAAAGGTTTTTTTTTCGAAAACGTGCTGATGTTTTAAAAGAAACTGCACCTGTATCTCCTCTGGTTATGGGTGCTGCCGTACTGTCCCAGTAAAAAAAAACACTGTATAAGACTAGTTTTGTTTTTTTTTAAATAATAACAGCGTCTTCATTTGTTGCGAAATTGATTTGCTTACTATCTACTACATACTTACCTACTTTACTAATATCATTAAAAATAATGTAAATTTTTATCATCGAGCGAGACACGATTATATTCAACGTTCTCGTAAATTTCAGTTACGGCCGGTTGCAGAGTTTGCAATTAAATGAAACTGTTCCCAATTTGGCATTTGCTGACTGTACCGTAGGGGGCTGTGGAGGCTTGCTCGAGGCACTTGCCGTTATATTCTATATATCTTTTTCTCGCCGAGACAAATGCCGAGAGTGCCGTCCTCCGCAATAACGCGACCAAAAATGATTTCCTTCAGATGTTTCTTTCTGTTCTTACTGGCATCCAGACAATTGCTACAGAAGTAAATTTCTTCTACATATATGTACCTATATGGAGTTATTATACGAGTACAACGATCGAAGTGGGAACAAAGCCACGGATAAATTCGTAAGTAGCTTGGTCAGCGCTGATAATAAATGAGGGTCCCGAAAACCCATCATCGATCTTAATTGTCTTTATGAGGTGGCTTTAGTGCCCTGGTAACTCCTATTGATGCCGTGTTACATCAATGAAAAATTAAGAGACAATTATCCTGTTTATTTAGACTTTGTGCAATATCTAGTTACAATAGTACTAAAAATAATAATAATACAAAGAATCCAATTAAGCCCTGAACTAAGTAACTATCCGTTTTTTTCCTGTCTTCGCATCTGTCTACCCACGCTTCCAAAACCCGAATGGCATCAAGTCCACAACCGAACTCCTTTGACCAAACTGTTTCATTGCAAATTTCGTATTTACTTTTTAGATAACGACTAAACTCCTTGAACGAACTCCTTTTTAGATATAAATGCAATCATAATTATTTCATTACTTACACATTTTCGATTTTAAATATCTTAAATTACCACTATGATTATTCAAATGAAGACAGCGGAAATACTTTAAATGATAGCCTTTTAAAAGTGGGTAGGTACTTCCACTTCCACGTATCTATCTATATTTTGTTTTTTTCAAATTTTAAACAGCTGTCAAAACAAGGTAATGCAAAAGTTACGCTGTGTGTTTTGTATATTCACACCTTGGGAATTTATAAGGCCTTGAGTTTCCAAATATTTCTAAGGATGGAAAACCGTGAACGAAAATGTTTTTAGCTATCGTTGAGATATGACACAGAGAAAAATGAGGGTAATCTAAAGGGTCATACAGCGTGGTCGTAGGCAAATGCTGAATTATATTAAATTGCTGACATCAAAAAGACCGATATGCGGTTCAATAAAACAATTTCCTTCGTCACCGAAGCCATGAACGTACAAATTGCGAAGGAATCTGAAGCGGGGATAGCGGGGATGGCAAATGAGCACACGTTTGTCTCCGTATGAATGCAACGCGAGACTGTACCTACTCGTACCTATTATTAACGTTTCAAAACGCTTTGTTTGGAACGAGACGAGCCCAAGGCACAGAATAAAAATAGGAACCATTTGCTCAAACGTCCTCTCCATAAATGTAGAATAATTTGTTATCAATAATGATATTGTTATATAACATGAGTTTGTTGATTTGATAGCGTGAGTCATAGACATTTCTGATGCAATGAAATGGGTTTAGAAACCCATTTCATTGTATCGGAAACAGCGTCATTATGATACATATAAAATTGTATACAATATTGAGCATTAAATAGCAAAACAAAAAGAAAACTTGACGACCTCCGTGGTGCAGGCGGCGATAAGCTGGCTGAGACGCAGGAGGTAGCGGGTTCGATTCCCACCGCGGAACAAATGTTTGCATGATCTACAGATAATTTGTTCCAGGTCTGGCTGTTTCTCTCTAGGTAATCATGTATTTACAAAAAAAAGTATTTAAGTATTCTATCAGTTATCTGGTTCCCATAGTAGGTACAAGCTCTGCTTAATTTGGGGCTAGATAGCGCTGTGTGAAATTTCCAGCAATATTTATTTTATTTATTATTTTATTTTGAACTATTGAAATTTTAATGTTTAAAAAATGTGTTTTGTTATACGTGTTTTTCTAGAACTCTGGGTTGTGGCAAGGCAGAATGGTGAAGAGAGGAAAGATCCCGAAGAACGACGCAGGTGACTTCTGGCATTGGAAAGACTTTGACAACGGCAAGGACATATGCATATACGGCAAGGTGTTCCACACCGTTTCCTGTGATCTCTTCACCAGGGTACGTTATTTCGGAAGAAATTTTAGATTATTCCATACTATTGTGGCGTTTCCGAACGAAAGGCGCGGCAAAAAATGACATTGACAGTGGGGAATAGATTGTTCAGTAGGAAGAAAACAGACGCAATAATTTTTCTCTCGGGAATTCATCACCAGGTTTGTGGGCTGGATCTCTGGGTCTTTCAGGCTACTTCATCCTGAATTATCAAGCGCGGCCGCTTAATCATTGCTATAAGTGCTGTTTGTTCGTAGATGCTTACGCTCCCGGCACCGATAAACGATCGGGAACTTTATGTAGTTGTGATCGTTGTGAGCTCAATCTTTGTGTATGTGCTCGTCAGAGCTGATTAAAATAAACAGTTATGGTAAAACCCACGTGTTTCCCCAAACTATTATTAATTTTGTATTTACTAGACCGCTGTAGTGTGTCTAGTTTTGAGTTTCTACTGCTTTTTAAATTCTAAATGACGTTATTATTTTGTAATCGCAAAAGCAAGCTGATTAAAATGAGCCCAGTCGGATATTGTTAGCCTCAAGAAGTATACAAGCGTAAAACAGAAATACACTAAATTTGTACCTATCCTTAACCACGTTGACATGTCATTTGAACATGTACCCCGCTAGTAATTTCGCATTAACAATGTGTGTGTTTGTGATCATAACTGGTTCTGCTATCAACACAGAATCGACACAAATGTAAGAACTTCACGTCGGTCCGCGCGGTCACGAACCCGTTGCCATCATTCTGTCTCTTTCTTCAAACATTAATTCAGTTAATGTACCTAACCAAGTTTTTAAGGCGAGTGTTATAAAGCTCTTATGATAGGGAACATGAATAAATGATATCCGATTTTAAAAAAGCGTAATAAAAAACATATTTCTAAAACTCACCTTGTTAGATTGAATTTGAAATCACGGCGCGGCGTTGGTTGTGCACAAAAATGATAAGAAACGAGTATGGCGCGGGGCGTACTATTTTTAGGTTATTAAGTATGTGTTTGCGGGGCGGGCGAGCGTAGAAACTGTTAGTTATCTGTGGTACAAGGTCGCTGCTGGACATTAAAGACCGAGTAGTCCCTAGAGTGTTTTTACTGGCATCAATTTAGGTATGTCAGCCCCAGTGGGTCAACTGCTGGTATTATTACTAAGTATTATACCTCAGTGGTCAACTACGTTGTCGTTATTGTATAATTTGATTTGCTATCGTAATTAGCAGTAGTTAAATACAAGATTTAGTTCTTACAACAGACCAGTATAATTTAATACTGGTCTCTGGTTCTTAAAAGTTGCGAGTATGCAGTTCCCATGGGATAAAAATGGGATGTCAGTCAAGTCAAGTTGCAACGGCAAGTTTAGCTTTATTTCAAGGTTATCTACATATTTAGTAATGTAAATTTGGATGTTTGTTACTAAATAGCGTCGTAACGGCTGAACCGATTTCGATGAAATTTGTTATATACGTAGATTATAAACGGGATTACCACATAGGTTAAAATTTATAAATAAGTATTCTATCAGTTATCTGGTTACCATAGCTCTGCTTAGTTTGGGGCTAGATAGCGCTGTGTGAATTGTCCAGAGATATTTATTTATTTAGTTAGCCCTGCTCGTATTGACCATTTCTTTTCTCACCTACCTACTTAGCTGAGAGGATGGTATAGATAAATAAAGTTCTGGGCAAGCCTAGGTCATCGAAAAATCTGTCCTAGGAACTACAGGCGATAAGACCGTCCGTTGTAGGTACTTGTTTCTTTGAGAATTTTTATTTTTATGTCTGTTTTATTTGAAGTGTAAGTACAATAAAGTATTTTCATTCATTCATTCATTCATACAGGGTTTGCGTTCTTTACCCAGCTATTACTGCAAATTGCCACCAGGCGCGGGCGCTGTATAAATTCATCTTCAGTTGATAGATGTTTAAAGACCGACATGACATTCACGCTACATACAGCGTGAGCAGGATGAATGTATTTATCCTGCTTTGCATTTCTGTAAATAATATAATAATATACCTTAGAAATCGTAAGAAAGTTCATAAGTTGTATGTTTATATATATAGGTATGTAATATTATTTTAGAAAAGTATGTTTATAATTACATTACAACAAAACTCTACACACCTTTTATTTAATCACTTCTTTATTTATTTATTTTTTTATTTTTCTACGTAGCTGCTGCACTACCTATTGCTTCTGGTTTCAGCTGAAAATCAGCGTTGGGTGCTTAACTTCCAACATTATGCTGAGCTGAACGCCATTTTGGTACGCAGACACATGAGTCAAACTTGTTTTATTGGATTCAATTGTATCTACTGTTCCTTTAAATTATTTCATGTGTCATTTTGTGTGTGCCAAATAAATGATTATTCTATTCTATTCTATTCTAAATAGATGATAGGTCCGATGTTGGAGATAATGAGGGCTTTTCATATTTCGATTTAAAAATAAAAAAATAGTTCCAACTAGCGTAATAGAGAGCGCTGTTTGAAGGTAAGCCACCAAAAATATGGTTTATAAGCCAAAATCTCAAGGACAATATACCAAATTTTCCAAAACAATCTCACTTCGTCGGATAAACAAACACAAATGATTTAATTTTATTTCAAGTTCAGCGGAAAATTGTTGACACGCCAATTGACATTGACATATCAAATCACTATCAAAGTAGATTACCAGCTGAGCAAGGCCATCTGTTAGCAGTTATAAAAATATGGCCATGAAAACTCCTTATTATCGGTAATTGTAGATCATTTGTAGATAGTGTATAGGCTCTTTGAATAACTTAGAGCTTAGGAAAGTATGTTCATGTGCCTATTGCATGTTTAAATCTTAAAGAAAAACCACTGACAAAGCGATGACAACAGAGTTTTATTGTGCTTATCGTTGTTATTCCGAACCAATTCTTACAAATAGCTTTCCTTTTCATTCAGAATGACCGAATTATCTTGTTTGCCTATAGGCATGGTAAATAATTTATTTAACTCGTTTTTGTAATATTTTTGTATTTATTTACACTTATCTGCCTGGTAACTGACATAAGTAGGTACTGTACATAAGTGAGTAGCAATCATATCCATCTGTTTACCTACTAGTACCTATTATCGTGATCAGCAGCGCATAGGTTGGATAAAAATCATTATGTACTACTTAATTGTCTAATTAATATTCTAGAGTGTAGGTAATTAAATAAAACTCGAAATAATTAAAATTATAATTATGTTAAGTACTTGTAAATGAATCAATAAAATTTAATCTAAAGTTTTCACAACTGTGGATTTTTTATAATATTTTCATACTTATTTCACAATTTAATTAAAAAGTTTTTACAAACCTATTTATATCGCAGTGATGTAATGCATCACAACTTTAACTCCCATGTACATTGTGATTATGAACGGAATTCCGAACGCGATGCCTCTCGCTGGCTGCGGAAGAGGTTTCACTGCGTACACAAATGTGTGTAGAACACGGCCCGCAGTGTACACTCTGAACAGAAGTGTCGCCCACGCCGCCGAAGGGTTCGTTGTCAGAAACAGCGCGCCGAGCACCCAAAACGCTGGGATGTTCTCCAAGTCATTAAGATGCGCTCGTCTCACTCTTTCCACGTCAGGATCATCAAGCGTCACTTTTCCTTTGCTCGCTTTAGCATCTTCGGGATTAGCGAACACTTTTTTCATGTAGCGCACTCTGGATGTGAGGAGTGTTGTTCCCAATAATTTCAACGCTAATATACCTGAGTATAAGATGTAAGATTGCACAGCAGCTTGTTCCAAAATAGATGCCATGATTTGTTTGATGAAGCGCACGGTGGTGTAGTCGGCTAGCGCGGCGACCGGCGAGCGAGCCGGTGACGATTCGACGAATGAATAAGGTTGTTTGTTGACAGAGATTGTAACTGTATCCGTATGTATACACTGGATACTCACCCATACAAGCGCGTTAATCTATAGTTTTATTATCACAATGACGAGCAAGTTTGTTGTCGACTCATTTTCTTACTTTACTACCGTCACGTTCAAGGTGCAGATGCTTTGCATAAACGGATATTAGTATCTACCTATAGCTGTGGCTAGCGTGCTAGGCTACTCGGGGTCAGCTGGGATGGGTGTAGAGCGAAATAAAATACAGAACATTTTTTACAAATTATTTAGTACAACGGGTGGTCTTATCGCTAAAATTGATCTCTTCCAGACAACCTTTGGATGATCAGGATAATACAGAATAACGACGCGGTGTTTATTCATTTATATATGTACAATAACATACACAATGATGACTTACAGAGTTTTAAAAAGTCAGGTTTAGTGAATCCTGTATAATATATCGCAAATTATTTTTGTTTAGTTCGTTTCTCGGAATTTTAAATTTAGAATTCACTGAATTAAAGAATAAATAAAAATACTTTTACTCGACAAACACAACGGTACACAACTTATGTGCCTATAACGGGCGGCTTGAACGAACCCAGAAGTTTATTAGGTTTTAATTGAATAAACTATATATAAAAAAAACATTTATTTTCCCATCGCAATTAGGTTTTACAAAAATATTAAAGTAGGTAAGATAAGTTACAGTAGGTAGGAAGGAAGATAACTTATTAATTACATTATGTAGGTACGAATATATAGAGTCAGAAAACCTGTTTCGTGAGGGACATATGATCACTTCATTATTTTGATTTCAGTACAACAGATTACAGAAATAAATTATAATTACGTATAAGAATTGAAATTAATTGGTAGGTAGGTACATATTTTATTAATTATACATCTTTATTATGTATATAGGTACATAATTGCTAGAAGACCTTAGGCGTACCGTATAAAATGAAACCAACTATACATAAGAACTTCAAGGAAGTCTTAACATTTATTCCGTTTTTCTTCCAAACAACACTCACCGATAATTAAAAAAAAGCCTTACCAAAACTGTTTTTTTATAAACTTTACAAAGCAGTTACGTAGTAAAGGATGGTTTGAGCACCCATGTATAAGTTGACGACAAAAGGAATTGCAAAGGCGATACCCCTAGCTGGTTGCGGCAGGGGAATTACAGCATATACCAGGGTATGAGCCAGTCGGCCCACGGTGAACGCACGGAACAGCAGGGTAGCCCAGGCGACCGAGGGACCAGTCGTTAGGTACAGAGCACCGAGCACCCAAAACGCCGGAATGTTCTCCAAATCGTTCAAATGCGCCCTGCGCAGCCTCTCCACTGCAGGGTCGTCAAACTTCACTTTGCCTTTTAGTGCCTTCGCGTCCTCCGGGTTCGCGAACACCCCTTTTGCCACGCGGGTCATACCGGTCAGTGCTGATAACGATAGCAGCTTGACGGCTAAGATCGCGGCGTGAACGATATACGCCTGCACGGCCAAGTTGTCCAGAGATAAGGGAGCCATTTCGAACGGTATACTGGCACGCAACAAAATAACAACGGCCGCTCAGACACAGCCACGACACACGAATGAATAATGAGGGCTGTTGAATGAAACAACTTCACGTGGTAAGTAGGTACGTCCTACTCGAAGCCGGCCGGTGCGACGTAAGCCGCTATTCAACTAGATAATGTTGCCGTTATCTCCTTACTTGCTAGTCATTCTGTTCTACAAATTTCGTATTGTAGATCGACAGAGATTTTCTAGTCTCTCTTTTTGATCAAATATTTTATTGCTAAGACTACACGTAACTATTAACAAAATATAATATTCACTTTTCTATACTAATAATACTATAAAGAACTTAAGTTTGTTGTTTATGAGTTGGTATCAGCTGTCTGTTCGCTTAGATCTTTTAAACTACTCATTGGATTTTGATGCAGTTTTCAGCAATAGATAGAGTGATTCAAGAGGAAGGTTTATATGTATAATGCATACACAGTAACTGCGAAAGTAACTGTTTGTTTGTTACCTTTTCATATTGGATTTCCGTCCACCTGGACGGAAATAAAAAATGACTACACTGGAGCATCTGCTCCGTAGCATATTCAGTATTTTTAACTGACTTCAAAAAATGAGATTCTTAATTTTGTTGTTTTTTTAGTGTATTTTTCATTTGTATGTGATATGGGTAGTATTTTTGTGCCTGAAATAAACGTATTTTATTATTTATTAATTTTTTATAACTAAACGGCTGAACGGATCGTAATGAAATTTGGCAAGGAGCTAGATTATATCTTGGGGAAGGACATAGGCTACTTTTTATACGAGTGCGCAAAAGTAGGGTAATGTTTTTATTGAAATACCACGCATGCGAAGCCGCGGGCGGGTCAGCTAGTATTAAATAAAATTGTTTGTATTCTGTATCTCGAAAGTAAAAGTAAAGTTATTCACTGAGTGATTTGACAGTTCTTGAAGGCGTTTGACAGTTCTTCAAAGGAAACTTATCACCGGATGATTTTCAAGAAAAAGAATAGCCCCTTATTATTTATCACAGAACTAAAGGAGAATTATGTTTTACTCCAAAGTCTCTAGCTAATAAGTAGGTATGCATGATTAATCGATCAGGCACCTCAACCATACAAAAATGTATTAGCGTGATCCTTGGCGGATGCAGTCCTTTAAATACCTATAAAAACCCAAAAAATAATCATTTAATCATGCATTGACAAAATATTGGCGCAAATATCTGAGATTTGAGAGCATCTATCATTATTATAAATATGGGATTTATCACGTACTTTTTTAACGGTGTTTCGACAGACAATTTTAAGCTTCTATCAAATGCCCCAGAGCAGTGTACGACAATAACGTTGTATAAAAAGCAACCATGAAATCACTTCAAAACTATTATGCTCAGCGTTATTGGATCATTAGTTGGAGCCTAGTGATTGGTTGGCAGCAACGCTTGCATGCTGGTTCAGGTTAAATGTAGTAGGAGCTACCTAGAGCGGAAATTATGCTTTTAGCGTGATTATTCTACGATATTGCAAAAAGATATTATTGATAAATCTGTTTCAAACAGATAACAGTAATTAATTAACTATATTATTAAGTGAGGAAGTCAATTTAAAAATTTCCTCATATTTTCTATACACTATTTTATATAATAAATATGTTTTACTAGCTGTTGCCCGCGACTTCGTGCGCGTTACACTACTAAAATAAATGTTTAGGTAACCTAGAAATAAAGCTAAACTCGCTCTAGCAACTTGACTTGAAATCCCTTTTTATCCCATGGAAACTGATTTAGAGGATAAATGTTAGCCTATGTGGTGATCCAGGTTATAATCTACGTATATAAATACCAAACTTCATCGAAATCGGTTCAGCCGTTATGGCGTTATTGAGTAACAAACAAACATCCAAACTTTTATTATACCGCATTTGTAAATAATATTAGTGTGATTCTACAAAACTGATAAATTCATTAATTTATTCCGTGGATGATGTCGCGGGCTATTATTAAACGAGTTTTTGCCTGCCTTAGTAATGATTAATTGTGAAAAATAAATATATTAAATTTATTAATTCGCCGCTATGCATCATATTGTAAAACCGCGTTACAAACATTTCTTTCTAAATGTGTTACAACGTTATTAGGATGGCAAAAAGATTTGCGCCCCCGGGTGGACTCGAACCACCAACCTTTCGGTTAACAGCCGAACGCGCTAACCAATTGCGCCACGAAGGCTTGTGGTGCTTTTGTCGAAATAAGGCAAAGTGTGCTATTCTCGCACGTGTACTCGTAAACATCTAAACAGTTTTGGGTATGTGACGTAATGTACAAATCAAATATTTTATTATGTTTCATTCCACTGGAAATGTATTATTATTCGGAGTGTTTACTTAGTGTTGAATCGCCTCGTCTATCGTCTCTTTTTTATGCTTTATATCCGGTTGACTTTATGTCATCTTTTTTATGTCATGGATACGCAAAAAAAAAACTGTTAGTGATACAATCTTTTTAGACAGATTTTTATGCAGCCGCTATGAAACCTCATTACTAGAACTGGGATCAACCATAATTCCAGAAATAAAATTATTTACCCATATTCTGGTTATTATTACAGGAGTGGCTCGAATCTCAGGGTTTAGAGATATCTAAGGAAGAGGACTTGCCTATCGACGCGTATACAGAAAAGGAGCATTGGAAAAGAATTCCACCACCAAGACGAAGCACAGGCCGTGATGACCGCTTGCGACGATTTTTGGAGTACGATGGAAAGGTTCTTACGTGAGTATTTTCTTTAGCTAACACCTAGTGGCGCCATCTAGTGACACACAAATACAAACAAATCTGCCATGGTATTTTAATTAGAAGACAAAACTACAAAATTGTTATGATAAATAAGGTAGGTAAATACTATTTATAATAGGTATTTTAAAAGCATGTCAAGTCAAGTTTGAAGAATATTGTAAAACTGCCAAATGTAGGGTCTATTGGCGTTTTGCAGTCAGGTTTTCATGTGTCGGCTCTTGTTGTCTGCTGGTTGCTTGTTCCATGACATACAGTAGACCATCATGTAGCTGGAGGACGTCACGCTCTTCTTTTAATCTTAATCGTTCTATATTCATTGATTGTCTAAGTGCTAGGATTAACATTACGGATAAATATATACCTAATTATAGGTAACAAGTTACACTATGCCAGGGCGCCAACCACAATCTTTTAGAATACCATCATGTTTCAGGAGCGGTTTGTTTCAATCTTGTAGCAACATTCATTTAATTTGATTTGAATAGCACTTTTCAACATTACTGTTATAATCCTATTAATATTGTATATTTAGTGCTTTCTAGTGATTACACCACGTTCAGTATACAACATTGCGAAAATAAACACGATTTACTTACATTTTAAGATAATTTTTCGCTTTATTTGAGCTCTAATGTGAAACGTTTTGAGTGAACGATTTATGGTGACGTCACCAAAACTGCTTCGCCCTTACAATACTTACTAATTGAGGGCCATGGTACGAAATGTCAGTGTAATATATTGCTTGAGATTGCCCCCCGAGAACGTGTCTCAGGTGAAAATGGCTAACAGTAGTAATTTATGTATAATTAGTCAAATTAATAAAGTTATCTATCTATACTATATTTATTATTATAAAGAGGAAAGATTTGTTTGTTTGTATTGAATAGGCTCCGAAACTACTGGATCGATTTAAAAAAATCTTTCACTGCTGGGAAGCTACTATCCCCGGGTGACATATGCTACTTTTTACCTAACTGCGCAGGAGAGTAGAGTTTTTATTGAAAAACTACGCGTGCGTAGCTGCGGATAGCTAGTAATCTATAAAACTATATAAAAAAATAAACTTAGTGCTAACTTTTACAGATAGGTAGGTATTACTCGTGCGCGATAACTTGGGACCTGCTAGGAATGCGACTCCCCGACCGCTTCCCCTGCACTTCCCCAATGGCGCCCGTATTGTACCGTTCGCATCACTATTTTTTACTAGGGTTTTTAGTCTCGTACTGGCCTACGTCACGTAACGACGCGCTCTGGAATTCATTTAGTTTTCGTTTGTGTTATTGTTTTGTTGTTGTAGTTTTTGTTGTTATAGTTTCTGTCATTGTTTTGTTTTTGTTGTTATAGTAAATGTTGTAAATTTATCGGATACCTCTTCGTCAAGTGATTATAGTGAGACTGAGGACGAAGAATAACCTCTAGAAGGCATAAATCCACTAAGTAGTGACGAAGATGAGATAATGTAAATAATAGATAAAATAAATGTATAAACTTAAACATTGTATTTTTATTTTATTCAAATAGTGTAAAAAAGTATAGATAAAAAGCAGCGTCCTCCCTGAGTAACATAATAAATTAGGTTAAAAAAAAACAAAGACGAAGCCGCGGGCGGCTGCTTGTTATGTTCGCTTTTTTGCGGGCGGTACAAACACGCCAATATGACGTCACCGCGCTCAGGTCCCAACTTATCGCGCACGGGTAATATGAGTTTACGACATAGACAACTTTTAAATCTTACTGTGTTACAGTTCGTAACTGCTCGGTTCAATTTCCTCGTAAGATATCCCACCTTTTAATGTGAGGGAGGGTTATAGTTTTCTTCGCAACGTGGTCGTCACCTCGCCTTTTAAAAATAAAAAAATAATATACATTTATTTCAAGCAATTATGTAGCTCATATAGGAAAGCGCACAACACAATAGGTAAGGTAAGGTTTATACAGGGTTTTTGAGAGCATGCCTGTGACAGCAATGTCTGGTGTACGGGCAGTCTACTCTGCCGGCTATCATTGCCAAGACGATGTTGGCGCTGGCCCGCAGCCTGCGCACCAGGGACGCGGCTCACTTGCGCATGACGGTATAGCAGTCGACCCGCGCCGCCGCGAACAGGCCTAATGCAATGCACTTTTGACAAGTCGGTTACCATCAACGGTGTTCTGTGAGGTTTTCTGTGATAGGCACAATTTGCGTAAACAACAAAATAAAGGTCGATTCATCTAACAACTATTTTATTATTGCGAATCACGGAGCAGCAGTAAAGCGCACATAATCTCTTTTCCGTAACTACTAGTTTGTCCATCAAAACGGTAATAATGAAAATTATTTTATGCACACAATAAATCAAACGGTACCTAATAAGCAAACTTAAGAAGCCGGCGAACCCCGAGCGCAACTTCAATTCGGCCGCGTCAAAAACTTCGGCCTGAATATCGCTATCCCTGTTTAGTGACGAAGTTTAGCCACGCAGAGCGACAGTGATAGCAATAGAACGATTCTAAATTTGATTAGATTTTGACCGTGTTCCGTAATACCAAAAATGATGACAGAAAACTTGTTGTATTTTTCTCATTGTGTTGTTATACTGTAACTAGACGATATAATCTATGTTCCCATGACTAGGATACGTAAGATGTTGTTGTTTTTAATATGAAACAATTAGGTTGAAAACAAGTCTTTTATGACGTAAAAACATGCAGAATGCAATACGCTTCTATTTCATTTTAGGTAAGTATTTTGATCTAATATATGGTTGGGAACCTGGATAAATACTATTCAAATTAAAATAATACCTTATTAAGGTAGAAATATGCTCCAATTAGAAATTATCTTGGCAGTACGTGTTGTATGGGCGATTCCCCTCCGGTCTCTCCTTAACGCTAGAAAATGTTGTAAGTTTTACCTGAAGGCCATACCATAACCCTCCTTAGGTTACAGTTTTCATTGCAACATGGTCGTCACCTCGCCTTTTGACTGGTCGGTACCATCAACGCTGTTCTGTGAGATTTTCTGTGATTGGCACAATTAGCGTAAACAACCGAATAAAGGTAAAACTTCGATTCCTAGAACAACTATTTTATTATTGCGAATCACGGAGCAGCAGTAAAGCGCACATAATCTCTTTTCCATAACTACTAGTTTTATCACCATCGCAACGGTAACAATGAAAATTATTTTATGCACACTATAAAGCAAACTTAATGCTAGAAAATTATGTAAGTTTTAACTGAAGGCCAATTAACTTAAGGGGACACCGGAGGGACAATCGCCCATACAACACGTATTACCAAGATCATTTCTAATTGGAGCATATTTCTACCTTATTAAGGTATTATTTTAATTTGAATAGTATTTATCTAGGTTCCCAACCATATATTAGATCAAAATACTTACCTAAAATGAAATAGAAGCGTATCGCATTCTGCATGTTTTTATGTCATAAAAGACCTGTTTTCAACCTAATTATTTCGTATTAAAAACAACAACATCTTACGTATCCTAGTCATGGGAACATAGATTATATGGTCTAGTTACAGAATAACAACACAATGAGAAAAATACAACAAGTTTTCAGTCATCATTTTTGGTATTACGGAACACTGTCAAAATCTAATCAAATTTAGAATCGTTCTATTGCTATCACTGTCGCTCTGCGTGGCTAAACTTCGTCACTAAACAGGGATAGCGATATTCAGGCCGAAGTTTTTGACGCGGCCGAATTGATGTTGCGCTCAGGGTTCGCCGGCGCGTTAATAACATCTTCAAATTGAAGTTTCGGCAGCTGCCTCTACGAGTATACATCGTCGTATTATGATCGAAAGCTGATTGTTCATATTTAAAATTAAAAAATGGTGTAATTAATTTGTATCTAACGAAGTATTCTCGAAACCATCACCCGTATGTACCCACTGGTGCGTGTAGGTAGGTACGAAGCAGTGTGATGGGTCGCGATTTTTCGAACCATGTATGTGACTGTAATGTGGTCATTTATAAAATAAACACCCATCTCACTAGTCGACCATCAACCCACTACTACGCTCCAGTGGGGACGTAGCGGTGGGTATTCCGGGAATAATCCGTAAAAAACATTACTTATAGCAAAATGCCACAAAACAGCCAGTGACGACGAACAAACTCACTATGCGTCTCAACTCTATCTCTCACTAATAATTTCGCCGAATGGACCATTGAATACATTTTCGCTAGCTTATTGCTGTACTTGAAATGCATCTGCTATCGTCAAATCCGTGCGGCATTCAATAACAGTGTAACGATCAACTGACCGCACTATTCCCGATGGCAAACGACGTCGTCGATCGACCTGCCCACATAATCTTATGACCGCATCAATTGATGGAAATGTCAACTAAAACCCGCTGCTCGCTGGAGCACGAAAATGCATTTTGTGTAATTTTAGTTCGCTTGTTTGTTGAATCACTGGTTTATTTTTGGTTAGTGTACATTAGATCAGACATTAGAGATCCTTCTTAAAATTACAGTAATTTTTATTTAAATAATAAATAAATTTCTGGACATTTCATACAGCGCTATCTAGCCCCAAACTAAGCAGAGCTTGTACTGTGGGAACCAGATAATTGATAGAATACTTATATACTTACTTTTTTTTGTAAATACATACTTATAATATACAGAAAATTTACGTCGTGTAAACAAATCTACATCTACTAAACCTACTAAAACTAAAAACCTTGTATGTGCGAGTATGACCCATGCAATCGACGCATCTTTGCCAACGCATTGGTAGTTTATTGATGCCCTTCTTGTAAAAATCAGCTGGACGGGAGGCAACAAACTCTTCAAAGGCATTTTGTACTGCCTCTCGGGAATTGAAATTTCTACCCACTAAAAAGTTGTCTACATTTTGGAAAAAGTAATAGTCGGTAGGTGCAAGGTCTGGTGAGTATGGCGGATGAGCGAGAGCTTCCAACCCCATCTCTTGCAGCTTGGAGACTATCTGTTGTGCAGTATCGGGTCGCGCGTTGTCGTGAAGGAGCAGTGGGGACGACCGATTGTGCAATCTTCTCCATCATTGTCTCCAGTTCTTCACAGTACACATCTGCAGTAATGCTCATGCCGTTTTATAGAAAGCTGTGATGAATCACACCCGCACTAGACCACCAGACAGTGACCATCACATTTTTAGGGGTTATTTTTGGTTTAGGACATTGCTTTGGTGCTGAACTAGGATCTAACCAACTTGCTGAGCGCTTTCGATTGTCGAACAGAATCCATTTTTCATCGCACGTAACAATTCGGTTCAAAATTCCTTCATTTCTTTGCCTATTGAGCAGCGCGAGGCAGGTTTCGACGCGTACGTTACGCTGGCGATCGTTAAGTTCGTGGGACATCCATGTATCAAATTTTTTTACCTTGCCTATTTGTCGCAAATGGATCAAAATTGTTTTGATGCTAACATCAAAAGCTGCTGCTAGCTCAGCTGTAGATTGAGTTTCGTCAGTTTCCACAATCGCCTTTAATTCATCATTGTAGACCAAAGTCTCCGGACGACCACGAGCTTCATTTTTCAAGTCAAAATTTCCAGCACGGAACCGGGAAAACCAATAACGGGTTGTGCGTTCATTTGTACAGTTCTCTCCGTAAACGTGTTTGATGTTACGTGCCGTTTGTGTCGCGTTGGTGGCACGACGGAACTCATATTCCATAATTACACGAATTTTTAAAGTATCCATTATGACGAAAAATGTTCAAATGTAATGAAAATACAACGCTAATCAATAAACAAAAGACTGAGTTTGTAAAAAGAATGTCATGTTTTTAAAACAAAATTAATTTGAATTTAGAATACAAAGCCATTCCAAACTTTTTTTCTATTTGAAATGACCAGTACTGAAGAAGGGCAATTTCATAGGTAAAGACCTAATATAATCCTAGTGTGGGATCAATAATATGAATCACATACGCTTAATTATTCATTTATAAACGTTATGGTTCGTGAACACCTTCCCTTGTTTGTGTTTGCCTGCATGCCTCGATTGTAGGTGAATAATTAAATTAAAGTTGGTTAACAAATCTAATTTGAAGTCGGTTGAAACTCGGTTTAAACTGCCAA
Source organism: Philereme vetulata (assembly GCA_918857605.2). NCBI lineage: Eukaryota > Metazoa > Arthropoda > Insecta > Lepidoptera > Geometridae > Philereme > Philereme vetulata. The sequence goes on along the minus strand of OU975473.1, from coordinate 2,606,104 downwards.
CTAGGTTCGCGAGCGCACATCCCTCGGGCCACTTCTAAGCAACTCAGGATTGTCTAGGAAACTAATGTCATTCACTCCGTTAGAATTGCATAGATATAGTACCCTAGTAAACATTAAAATCCTGTTTTATTGTGTTTATTGTGTTTTTCAATAAAATTACCTGTTTTCTTTGTCACAATTTTATTTATTTTCGATAATTGTTTGGTAATAAATAAATATTGCTGGACATTTCACACAGCGCTATCTAGCCCCAAACTAAGCAGAGCTTGTACTATGGGAACCAGATAACTAATAGAATAATTATATACCTACATTTTTTTTAATATATAGAGAAACAACCAGCCCCGGAACAAATATCTGTAGATCATGCAAACAAGTCAATTAATGTTTTAGAATTTAATAAGCTCGTAGGTATATCATTTTCCTTAGCTGCGTATATTGTAATGCAATACGAATTGGCTCTCACCGCAAAAATGTTTCTCAATGCTAATTATTGTAATCGAAGCTGGGCATTGCTAAGCGCAGTAAGATAATTTCACCGATTGCCTAGAGTTTTGAGGAGCGAGTAACGGGAACTTCGTCGATAATTTCCATTATCTCGCGGATTCAAGCTTAAATCTTTTGAACCGGTTCAATTATTTTCTGAATTGAGCCATTACCGTGAAAACCGTTCCCTCCCACCCCATACTACCTTCGCTCTCGTGCCTTCGACCTCGCCCCCGAAGGTAAACAGTAGAAAATTGAAGCTGGCCGCTCGTGAGAATCTGGATTAGAATTGTGTGGTCTTAATTAAAGCGTGTGGTTGTGTAGTTTGAAATTAGATCTTATTCCTTGTTACTAGCGGGTAGTTTTTGAGGGTTTATAAATTTTGTATCAGATTATCTATTTTATAACTAACGACATAGATAGTGTTTAATTATCATGCATAACTGATAATTGTGTTGTTATCGTGGGTGCTCGGTAAGAAGTGGCTTGGTGCCATCCAAATAAAATATTTTTTACAGTATAGCATCTCTACTAAATAAAAATTTGCTTTGTGTTCAAAACAATAAAATATCATGTATTTGGGCAGTATCTACATAAAAGTAATACAAAAGGCGATGTCTGCGTATACGTAAATACCTACTAAATATAGTTCAAATATCAAATCAAAATAACTTTATTTTGGAACAAAAAAACATGGTACAAAAATAGTGGAACACGATAGTATTCGCAGAAGTACACGATAGTATTCGCAGAAGTACACGATAGTATTATAAACTGTGTCGCGAACACTAACCCCCCCCCCCCCCCCCTCCGAGTTTATTATTTCTAATTATTTTAAATAAGTTATACATGTTAAGCATACGTGATTATGTGTGCATATGTGTGTATGACTATGTGTGTTAGTATGAGTTTGTGAAAGCTTCGCTATTCTTCGTAACTATCTCAGATCTTTATTTTATCTAAACATAAACTTGGTTGTTCTCAGGGATTCTTTTCTACGCGGATTTAAATAATAATTAGTATTGTACTCGGGGGGGGGGGGGGGGGGGGGCGCAAGCAGGCCGACGGGGACGGGGCCGGGCAGCCACCGGCCAAGGGATCTCAAGACTTACCTCCATGTTAATTGCTGGCTTTAATTACGTACTCTTCTAACAGCTTGCGGCTACGAGCTGTGTTTTAATTTTATTACATTTAATGTTGTGGTTTAGAAACTGAAAATGTAGCGTTTATGCTACAGAGCACGGATTTACCTGACTAAAAAAGGACTTCGCTCTGATGTCGTCGTAGTATAGGTACTTTTTCAATTTTGTGCTATAGCGTTGTAGTTACCTTAGAGAGATAACCACAGAGACCTTCGATAGTGAGCTACAAAATGAGTTAGTTATATCTATATACTGTTAGATAGTAAGGTTATTTAGGGTTGTTATGTTACATAATATTTTTTTTTATTGTATAAACAAAACCGTTCTCGATTTACATCCATACTAATATTATAACTTCGAAAGTTTGTTGTTACGTTTTCACATCTAAAAGGTTTGCTTGATGAAAGTTATACAGATCTAGACACGCGGTAGCGTGTCAAGCCAAGTTCAAGCTAACAGAACTGGTGAGCAGCACCGTGTGTAATATTACACGAACCATTTGGAGCCACTTTTGACCACATCATAACTCATAAACTATTTCACATAAACATGTCAAATTTGGCTCATATATTGAGACATGCAAGATACATATGTGCTCCAAATTTCATAAACACACCTCAATCGGTTATTTAGATATTAACGTCCAAAAATCGTCTTTTTTTCACTGACTGACTGGCCTATAGATAGATCAAAACTCTAACCCAGTTCCAGATGACCTAGAAAGTTCAAATTTGGCATCCAGATAGGTAGTTGGGTGAATACAAAGGGATAAATCAGAAACTAGTAAACTTTTATCATTTTTTTACAATTTTTCAATGTTATTTTATTTTATAAGGCACACATTACAAGCAAAAAAATATGACTTAACTAAAATAACAATTTTATCTGGCTTGAAACGTAACTTATGTGCACACAGAAAAACAGAAATATACTCATCGAGGAAACAAAAGGAAAAGCATCTTTAATAACATAACTACTACTAAATTTTTAAAAAGAATAGACAAAAAACTGAGAATCAGAAGAGAAAACTAATAAACAATAATTAAAACAAAAAAAAAAAAAAAACAAACCCGTAATATATACCAAATACATAAATATACTATCAACCGACTTGGAAGCCCACGACGCTATTATGAGCGTCTGTATCCCGGTTAAAAAGGAGGATGTCTTTGAGTTGTTTGACAAATTTATATAGCTTAGAGTTAAAGATATCCAGCTCTATATTCGCCTTTGATAACTCATTGTACTGCCGAGACATTCTTGTTAATGGATTATAATAAGAAATATTCCATTTCCATTGGAATTTAAAAATGTAAATAACCACAATACTTATCACAAACACTGCTGTAAGATATCGATAAGATAACAGAAAAGCTCACGAAGAAAATGTAACTAGAATAAGAACGATAGCTAAATAAAGAAGGTACCTAGAAGGTAGAAACCTAGAAAAAAACACCACAAGATTTAAAAACAGGTTAAAACATTGCATAATTAATAGCAACGATAAAATTATTATAAAAAAAATGAAATATTGTTTTTATAAGTAAGAAAAGCAAAAATACTAGTTCGATAACATCTACGAGCACTAAACTTAGTATTGAAGGAGATTTGCGACAATAATGCTGGGGAATCGATTAGGGAGTGTAATATTTTATACAGATACAGTGTAAACTCTATATAACGACACTCAAGGGACTGAGCATATTTTGACGTTATAGAGAGTTGTCGTTAAATAGAGAGAAGTAAAATCTGTATTAGAAAAAGGAAACGTTTATTTCTGATTTGTCTTGTTAAATAGTACCTACAATAAAAATCTGTTTTAATTTTCTCTCCCGCCTCTATCGCGCGTATCATCAAAACTTTTTCGTCAATACACAGTGATTTTCTCTTACTAGCAATGTTTACTATTTGAAAGTTTGTGAGCTACTAAGAATATGACAACGTATAGATAAAATCCATCACTTCTACTAACAACAGTCTGCAGCTACACGTGCAAGCAATCCCATTTTGTAAACAAAAGAACGGATTTCTTAGAAAGTTTGGTGTGTATGATGCCGACAGTAGAGTTTATTATGGTCTAGGATAATAAAACGACAAAAGGATATAAACAGCTGCGCAGTTTTTACTAATTTGGCAACTTAAAAAGAACTTTTTATTACAAATTGTTGTCGTTATTGAGAGTGGGTGTAATGCTATACAGAGTGTACCATTGTATGCAAGACAAGCTAAACCAACCAAAGCCGAATGATTTCGACGCTTTAGAGAGTTTGTCGTTAAAACGAGTGACGTTACATGGCGTTTACACTGTATATCAAATCGAAGTATGTGCGACGAATTTCCAAAGTTTGAACGTTAAATTTAACCAACCTCTCTTCATAACTCAGACCAGAACGACCAGGCTGATAACGGTAGCGTAATAATCTAATTAAATGATTCTATTAGGAACACTTACTCATAGTAATGTAAGAATGAGCAATTAAAATTGATTGCTGATAGAAAATAACACAAAAAGACAATTATACCGCGTAAAAGTAGGTAAGTACAGTAGATTAACAAAAAAAACATTTGGTATTAATTATATTATAAAGAAATACATACTAATAATTCCTGTACAAAAAGTAATGATTTCCCACCAAAAACATATATGTGAAATGAGAGCCAAGTTCAACTTGGTTGTTGACTTCAACGACAAAAGAAGTGAGATCTAAATGGGTGCCAAGTTCAATTGTCATTCCTGAAATTTATTTATAACAAATAATATAATTTCTTCTTATAACTTAAGATAATATATTGAAGCCTAAGGTCTGACTTGGCTAGTTTTCATATACGAATTATATTAGGTATAATAGCCTATGCAAGTTCTAAAGCTGTAAGTTCTCATTTTATTCTTCCGAAAATTTGGGTTGCTGGTAGAAACTAGCTATCGCACATAGGGCTCTTCCATGACTGTTTTAGTAGGTCATCATAATCATCATCATCGTCAGCCTTTCTCATCCCACTGCTGGGCATATGCCTCTCTTCGTTGTCGCCATTCGCCTCTGTCCTGCGCTGTTCTAACCCACATACGACCTGCGATTTTTATAATGTCGCCGACCCATCTTGCCGGCGGACGACCTGCGTTCCTGGTTCCATCTCGGGGCCACCGCTCAGCCAGCACCCTGCTCCACCTGTCATCACCGCGCCTGGCTACATGTCCTGCCCAACTCCATTTGAGTCCCAATACACGCTTGCTAACGTCTTGAACTTTAGTCCGCTTGCGAATTTTAGTATTGGACTCGGTCTAGCAGTGTAATGCCGAGCATGGCGCGCTCCATGGCTCTCTGTGCGACTCTAATTCTGTGTACAGTCTCCTTCGTGAGCGTCCACGTCCCGTAGGTTAATGTTTTAGTAGGTACTTAATAATAATTTGTTTGAGAACTAACCAAGTCAGATTTTAGGCTTCAATATATTATCCTAAGTATTTTTTTTTAATTTTATTTATTTAAATTTTACACAGCCATTACAGTAACACCAAAGCGACCTTAATATCTAGTACTTATAAACTACTTAATTACACTTAAACTAAATAGGTCCTACTTAGAAAATGCAAGACCATATCTGTTAATTAACAGAAAGTAATATAGTATCTAAGAAGAAATGATATTTTAAGTTGTTATAAAATATTTTATGTTTGATAAATAAATTTCAGGACTGACAATTGAACTTGGCACCCATTTAGATCTCATTTCTTTTATCAACGACAAAGTCAACAACCAAGTTGAACTTGTCTCTCATTTCACATTTATGTTTTTGATGGAATAGAATATGACCGGGATTGGGGCATAGGCTACATTTTATCTGACTGCGAAGGAGGGAAATATTTTTATTGACGAACAACACGCGCAAAGCCAGCTAGTCCATACTAATATTATTATTTCGATAGTAACTCTGTCTCTCTGTCTGTGTCTGTGTTTCTAGGTCAGTCTGTTTGTTACGTTTTCACTTACTTCACAGCGGGACCTTATTTAGATGAAATTTGGTATACACATAGATGATAACTGGGATTGGGACATGGACTACCTTTTACCCGACTGCGCAGAAGCACAGGAATGTTTTTATTGAAAAGCCATACGTGCGAAGCCGCGGGCGTCTGCTAGTCATTTGTAAAATTCATTAGCATTTTATTTTATTTACTATTTAGATTCACAAGTACATTAACGTATAATAGAAACTAATGAACAAAGCACTGAACTTAAACCAAATTGAATCTACATTATGTGAGGCTAAACGTTTATACGCGGTGTCCTTTAAATCACTGTTTTCCCAGAACAAACGTTGCTCAGACCATGGCCTAATAACTGTTTATAGCATCAAATAAGAGAATAAAAAAATAAAATCTAGACCTTCTCAAATAAGTCTAACTTTGTTCAAAAACTAACCGTGACATAAAGTTCCCATGAACTTACGCTAGCCGTAGCGTATTACCTACTTCTTAGTTGGATATGTACCGGTCAGAGCGCTATGTTATAGGGCGTAACATTAAAATAGACGTTTTAAGTTCCCAACTTTTTATATTTTTCGAAGACCGATTTCGTTTTGTTTTTTTAATTTGATATTATAAACTATTAGTAGAGCATGATCTTAATAACGTTTGTTCTGGGAAAACAGTGATTTAAAGGACACCGTGTGTTTAGACGCGGCAAATTAGCCCCCGCCTGTTTACTATAGTATATACTGTTTACCTAGAAGACCTATTATAATAGTATAATAAACCGCAATAACGTGTTACATATACCTAATCCTACATATTTGCCGACCTGCACGATTCTATTATTTACGACATAAAATAGAGTCAAAGTGCATCGACGGAATCAGCCGACGCTGCACCATTGCAACACGCCGGACACCGCCGCACGTCATCGGAGCCGAGCCCCGCGCACCGCGTCGCCGCCGGCTTCACTTCGGTTCACACATCGAACAAGTCAAGTAGTTATAACTTAGTTCGTAAAATCTATATTGTAAAATCCTGAATAAATTAGTATTCCAGAATCGGTTTTTTTTGGGAACCCCGGGCGTCGTTCCTATATTTGGCGCAGGCGGTAGGATAATCCGGGTCATTCCAGGAAATCCAGGAGGAAAATCCAGGAGTGATAGACTTTTCAAGGTCGAGCCGGGTCATCCACACTCAGGCGTTCGCCGGGAATCAAGAAATCGATTACCTCCCAAGAAGTACCGAGATGCAGATTATGTAAGTCCACTGAATTTTCTCCAGTACTTGCTTTCCTTCCTAAAATTAAGTCCTTTTTTTTTAACTCATAAATTTTTCGATCAAGAAAATTAACGAGTCTTATGAGTAGTAGAAACAGTTTAATTGATAGTAATAGGGATTTAGAAAATTTAGATATTAGTACCGATAGTAGTAATTTCAGTTTAAGTAGTTTTTCCGAAAATAGCACAATGACTACCAGCTTAGATAGTATTTGCAAAGCTCTACGATTGGTCCCAGAATTCGATGGGAATCCCAATGTGTTAGTTAGATTTGTTAATTTGTGTGATCAGTTAGTAGCTACATACGGAATAGACGGAAATCCTTTAAATAATTCGGGATTATTAAATGGTATTCTTAATAAAGTCGTGGGCGCAGCAGCACGACAGATCAATGCGAACGGCATCCCGAATGATTGGAGTAGCATCCGTAATTCTCTCATAAATAATTTTGCTGATCAGAGAGACGAAACAGCCCTCTACAACGATTTGGCGATTTTAACACAAGGTTCTAGCACCCCTCAAGAATTTTATGAGAGGTGCCAAAATCTTTTTAGCACAATCATGACTTATGTATCCTTGCATGAATCCTTGCCTACTACCATAGATGCTAAGCGGGAATTGTATAACAAACTAACCCTCCAAGCCTTTTTACGCGGTTTGAAGGACCCTCTAGGATCACGCATTAGGTGCATGCGTCCTGAAACAACTGAAAAGGCTCTGGAATATGTGCATGATGAAATGAACACTATGTATATTCAGAGTAGGAATGTGTATTTTCCTGATAAGAAAATAGGTGATAGTCAGAGAAACCAATTTGATAATTTTAAAGTGCCCAATCAAGTTTTTCAGCCCTTCAGGCCCATGAATTTTAATATGCCTTCAGGGCCTAGCTCACAGTCTTTCAGACCACAGTTTTTACAAAGGCAGCCCCCATCATTTAAAACGCCTTTTAACCAGCCGAGAATGCCTTCACGCACTCAACAAATATTCAGTGCTCAGCCGCAAAATTATCAGCGTGGCTTTCAAATGCCTCCTAGGCCGCAACCCTCTTTTCATGGCCCTAAGCCTATGAGTGGTGTATCACACTTTGTCACTAGGGACAGACCGACACCAGCGGGACCCAGTGGTTGGAACTGGGCTAAGCAAGGCAATCCACCCCCTTCCAATTATTTTAAAACTAAAGATGTTAATGTAAATGAGTGTTTGACTTATGACTGTGACGGTTATGAATACTATGACTATGGTGACTATGACTATTACGACGATTATTACAACGAATATTACAACTACCCCACTGACTATGACTATCCCTGCCAACCAAATAGCAGTGTTAGTGTACAGGAAGTAGATGACGAACAACCCCAGCCTGAGTCGAAAACCGAGGATTTTCACAAAGTTACGACTATAAAAAAGTCAAAATAGAATTAAATTTACAGACTCAGAGACAGTTACCCTATATTCATATAGCAAACCCTCCATTAAATTTTCTCATTGATACAGGCGCGAATCAATCATTTATTAGTCCAGAGGCTGTGGAAAATTATTTCTCACATGTACCCCTTAACTACGATCCATTCGAAGTTACAAACGTTCACGCTACTAGTAGAAATGAGTATTCTATAACTCTTCCATGCTTTTCAGAATTTAAAGATTCGGAAAATATTAAGTTATTCGTGTATAGGTTTCACAATCATTTTGACGGGTTAATAGGTATGGATTTATTAACCAAATGGGAAGCTAAACTCGACCTTAAAGATTTAGTGCTTATTACCAAAACCGCAGTGAACCCTATTTGCTTTTATAACTCGCGAAACTTGAATCTTTACGAAGATATCATACCAGCAGAATCATCAAAATTGGTTAGACTACCGATTAACGCCCCGGACGGCGAAGTTTTTATTCCGGAACAGATTATTTGTAACTGTGTGATTAGCGAGTGCTTAACCACAGTTAGTAAAAGCCGTGGTATAGTAGAGGTTTTAAATAACACCCAGAACGATATAATTTTATCGTTAGATCACGCGACGCAAGCGACCGTATTCACTATGGAGTGCACGCGCACCGAATCTATTACGTCACGCGCTAGGGATGTTACCGCGCGATTGCGAACTGACCATTTAAATGCAGAGGAAAAGGCCAACTTACTCGCCCTTTGTTCTAATTACGCCGATGTATTTTATATCGAGGGTGAAGCGTTAACGTTCACGAATAAAATTAAGCATAAAATTAGGACTCATGACGAAATACCCGTTTACACAAAGAGCTATCGTTACCCTTACATACATCGTGAGGAAGTCCAGGATCAAATATCTAAAATGTTAGACCAGGGTATTATCCGACCATCGGAGTCTGCGTGGAGCTCACCTATTTGGATTGTTCCGAAGAAGACGGACGCTTCGGGTAGACAAAAATGGAGATTAGTGATAGACTTTCGTAAGGTTAATGAAAAGACTATTGACGACAAGTATCCCATTCCCAACATCAACGACGTACTTGATAAGTTAGGGAAATGTCAGTATTTTACGACACTAGACTTAGCATCGGGATTTCACCAAGTTGAGATGGATCCCGCCGACATACATAAGACAGCATTTTCCGTGGAAAATGGAAAATTTGAATACTTAAGAATGGCCATGGGATTGAAGAACAGCCCTAGCACCTTCCAACGTGTCATGGACAACGTCCTTCGAGGCCTAAATAACGTAATTTGCCTCGTATACTTAGATGACATCATAGTTTTTTCCACGTCACTACAGGAACATATGGTAAACCTTGAAAAAGTATTTCAGAGACTAAGAGAATCTAATTTTAAAATTCAACTCGATAAATCAGAGTTCCTCAAACTCGAGACCGCATACCTAGGACATGTTATCACTAGAGAAGGAATTAAACCTAACCCCGATAAGATTTCTGCAATACAGAAATATCCTTTACCTAAAACTCCTAAAGAAATAAAATCATTTTTAGGTCTTATCGGTTACTACCGTAAATTCATTCCCGACTTTGCCAGGATAACTAAGCCCTTAACGCAGTGTTTAAAGAAAGGTAGAAAGATTACATTTGACTCTGAATATGTTAATAGCTTTGAAAAATGTAAAACTCTTCTGACAATCGACCCCATATTAAGATATCCTGACTTTGACCGTGACTTTATTCTTACGACCGATGCATCTAATTTTGCTATAGGTGCAATTCTTTCGCAAGGTCCCTCGGGCTCCGATAAGCCCATAGCGTACGCATCACGTACTTTAAATGAAAGCGAGATAAACTATAGCACCATAGAAAAAGAATTACTTGCTATCGTGTGGGCGACAAAGTACTTTCGTCCTTATCTCTATGGCCGTAAATTCAAAATCTTTACCGACCACAAACCATTACAATGGGTTATGAACTTAAAGGAGCCTAACTCTAAGTTGACTAGATGGAAACTTAAATTAAGTGAATATAACTTTACTACCGAACATAAGCCCGGTAAGAAAAATACCAACGCCGATGCTCTCTCTCGCGTTGAGATCTGTAACGAAGAGACTAACTCTATGGCCGGTAATACATCAGAAGTACCACCACCTATCCCCAACGACTCTGACTCAAGAACAGAGACTGTACATACTTCCGACGAAAACCCTATCCTTGAAATTCCCTTGACTGACGAGCCCTTGAATAAATTCAATCGTCAGCTTATCATGACGATAGTAGGTGACGTCAAGAAGCGCGCGTCAGCGACCAAGCCATTCGACACTCACACACGTACTTCCGTACAGTTATCTGAATCTAACTTAGAACAAGATTTAATTAATGTTATAAAGGAGTATGTTAACCCTAAAATTAAGACAGGTATGCTTATTAACCCTCCTTTAGGTATGTATAAGATCCTCCCTATTTTACAGGATACATTCAAAAGCTCATGTATGAAATTGGTACTTGCAAAAAAGGAACTTGAAAATGTCAAAGAATATCTCAGACAGCAGGAGATCATTCGTAATTACCACGAAGGTAAAACTAACCATCGCGGCATTAACGAATGCTACCTAGCCCTTTCAGCCCGTTACTACTGGCCCCGAATGAAAGATCACGTGACCAAATTCATAAATGATTGTACGATTTGCGGACAAGCTAAGTACGATAGACATCCCATTAGGCCCAAGCTCAATATAGTGCCACCAGCTACAAGGCCCTTTGAGATAGTGCACATGGACAGCTTCACTGCCCAAAATGAGAAATACGTTACTTTAATAGACGTTTTCTCAAAGTATGGTCAGGCCTACCTACTTAGAGACGGCACAGCGCTCAGTGTAATACAGGCTTTATTAACATTTAGCACGCATCATGGCTTACCGCTCACTATTATCACAGATCAAGGTACTGAATTTACTAATCAGATGTTTTCAGAATTTTGTAAGGTTCATAAAATCATTCATCATCAAACCTTAGCACATTCACCTAACGCTAATGGAAATATAGAACGTTTTCATTCGACTTTACTTGAACATCTGCGCATTTTAAAATTAAAACAAAAAGATCAGCCCGTTATCAATTTAATGGCATACGCTTTGATTGCCTATAATAGTTCGGTACATAGCTTCACTAAGTGTAAACCATATGACCTCATACTGGGACATACTGACCCACGTGACCCAACTGACATCGACATTACAGGACATTTGTTACAACAATATTCACAATCCCACAGAGAGCAGATGATACAAGTCTATGATCTCATAAACGAGACATCTCTCGCTAATAGGACCGCGATTATTGAAAATCAGAATAAAACTCGCGAATCCGAGGTTGAGTACCAACCCGACCAACAGATTTTTATCAGTAATCCTTGTGCTAGTAGATCTAAGCTCGCACCTAGATACACACAGGATACTGTTTTAGCTGACCTTCCTATTCACATCTATACATCTAAGAAAAAAGGTCCCATCGCGAAGAATAGGTTGAAACGAGTCCCTAAGACAGCGAAATTGTTACAGGATGCTGACCCTGTTGCTGTCACTCCTGACTCTAATACAGACTCACGGACAGGAGATAAAACTTGAAGGACTTGGAGACGGACCAGGACTTTTACCCTTCAAACTAGGACCCATGCGACTAACAACTCATTATCATACGTTTTTACAATACATTGAACTAAAAGAAATAGTTTCTAACATTACCTTAGTAAGGTTGCAACTCGCTGAAATAAAAACCAAGGTAGATAATTACACGTACGCAGTCTACGAAACTCAGCTAGATCACTTAAATAACGAATTAAATAACGCAGAGCTTCAATTAAAAACTTTAGAGCCAACTCGTTTTAGAAGAGGTTTAGTAGATAGCCTTGGATCAGTTATTAAGAGTATTACAGGGAATCTAGATTATACAGATGCTGTAAAATACAATAATGCCCTTTCAGTTCTAAGAAAAAATCAAGATAAAATCGTTTCAGAACATAATCATCATATCAGTCTCAGTCGAGATTGGATGGATGAACAAAATAAAATTATTGCTAAAATCGTAGATAATCAAGTTAAAATAAATAAAACATTGCTGATGCTAATTGACCCCGATTCGTATCCGCGACACGAGTTAATTAAACTAGCTAAATTCGCACAAATATTGGCGATAACTAGCAACAACATAGGTAGCTTAGTAAGTGAAATAAGTAGGTTAGAAAATGCGCTAGCATTTTGCAAGGCTTCGCAAACTCATCATTCGATGATAGGTATAGAAGTAATGAAAAATATGTTAGGTAAACTGAAAACTTTTTACATTAAAGATCAGTTATTAGACTTAGAAATTAGAGAATACTACGTTATAAAACCAGCATCGTTTTATAACGGAGATCAATTAGTTTTTGCTTTTAAGTTTCCCGTGGTATCACCACTAGTTTATACTTTATATAAGTTGGTTATAGTTCCGAATAAAAATAGGCAGGCTGTCATCCCACCTTTCCCATTCCTCGCAATTACTGGAAATATTCATGTGTACATAGAGGCTGAATGCCTGAAAGTAGGTACGAGGTACATCTGTGAAGATCAACTCAACCATCAACTGAAGTCTCAACCTGACTGTATCAGCAACATCATCCAAGGAGAAATGACCAAAGGAAAACCCTGCGAGATGACTACTATCGATCTGATGAAACCCGCCATGGAAAAACTGGACGACCGCCACTACGCCGTCGTGTTCCTCAACCAACTCAAGTTCGACTCACATGTGAACGAGACGAACTCAACACGCTCACCGGCAGCTATCTAGCAACTATGCCGCACAACTGCAAACTACGTACAGATGACTTCACCATTGTCAATGTCAATGACCATATCCAAGGACAACCTTTGAAGATATCCAGAGTTCCAGATCACCAGGACGAAGTACCTTCACCTGCACCCCACATCAAGATCAATTCAATCAACCTGAGAAAACTGCACGATCTTCAAGATAAAATACACCTACAAGATCCTGTGTATATAGAACAACCCACATCGTTCTATCATACAACCATACCTTTCTACAGTATACTATCCGGTGCGCTTGTACTCACTATCATTGTACTATATCGTAGATTCTTCATACGCCGAACAAATGAAACATCGAAGACTGAGATAGAATTAACTCAGGTGGCGCCAACTTACGCTGTACCAGACTCATCCCTTAACCAGAGGAAGCTGCCAACGACATTTTTTCCCAATCTTCAAAAATAGTCGTTGATCTCAGGGGGGAGATGTTACATATACCTAATCCTACATATTTGCCGACCTGCACGATTCTATTATTTACGACATAAAATAGAGTCAAAGTGCATCGACGGAATCAGCCGACGCTGCACCATTGCAACACGCCGGACACCGCCGCACGTCATCGGAGCCGAGCCCCGCGCACCGCGTCGCCGCCGGCTTCACTTCGGTTCACACATCGAACAAGTCAAGTAGTTATAACTTAGTTCGTAAAATCTATATTGTAAAATCCTGAATAAATTAGTATTCCAGAATCGGTTTTTTTTGGGAACCCCGGGCGTCGTTCCTATATTTAACGTTTGTAATTGTTTGTGTATATTTTGTTTATTATTGGATTCTCTCTCTTCCCAGCTATGTAGGTATCCCACATGGTGGCGGGGTCAGTTTTCCTGGTCGTTTTTTATTTATTTATTTATTTAATACTTTATTGCACAAAAATACAAATTACATGTACAAAAGGTGGGCTTAATGCTAATAGCATTTTCTACCTGCCAATCTCAGAGGTAACAAAAAAGGTTGGCGTGATAACTTTTAACAATAATAATGTTAATTAAAAAAAAACAAAAGAAACACAAATAACAATAAACTCCGATTACAGTTAGAATAAATACATAAACCTACTTGATATAACAATAATAATACATATAGAATATATATATGAGAAATATAACAAATATATATATGTATATATATTTATAGATATAAAACAAAAAATACTATTACATACAACACACATAGGTACTACGTTTTCATATATTTTAACAGCCAGTGGAGGACTGCAAGAAATGACTGTAGACTAGTCGTCTGAAAACCGGTTTACTAGGCGCGTTTTTAATATGAGTAGGGAGAGAGTTCCATAGACCGACAGCTACCACCTCAAAAGAGTTGCCACGTAAGGCCGTTGAGTGTTTCGGGGTAGCGAGAAGGAGAGAATCAGTGGATCTGAAGTTTTGGTCATGGGTGTCAGAGAGGTAGGAAAATTTGCATTTGTCGTTCTTCTCCACTTCGCTCTATCTTCGACGTCGTGATCAGAAACTTGGCACTCTCTCATGTCTTTTGACACTACATCTCTCCACCTTGTCTTGGGTCTACCTCTAGATCTTCGACCGGGGATGGCAAGTTGTAGTTGGAAATTTCTTTATTATTGGATTGATTTAATGTAATTTTTCTTTTCTCGATGGACATTAGATGACTACTTTATTGTATTAGGTCTAACCTGTAATATTAGATGTATTGTTTTAAATTAAATGAAATAAAATAAACAAATAAAAAAAATTGTTACCTACTAATAAATAAATTTTTACGAAAAAAAAATTAAATTTCTAAGAAAAAGTTTACAAGAAATAGTGGCACTTCAAATAACTGGGTATTACAATGTTTTTAGAATATTTAAATAAACTAGTGGTTCGCCCCGAACTGAGATCTCGCGAGTCTCACATAAAAACAAAAAAATATTATTTGTAATCTCTGACTATCAAAATAGTGTCAACCCGAGACCATGACTGTTGCAACACAGCCCAAACGTCGGGACATCAAATAACAATGGTACATACGCGATAAATACCCGTTTTAATAAATAATTATGTACAGTGATCGCGAAAGTTTGAAAAATACTAGCAAAATAGTGCCACGAAATAATTAACCAATTTACTTGACCTACAGTTTAATTCAAATTACAGGTAACGGGAGGTCATATAAATTGGATCTTTTTTTGGGGTACAAATCGCAGTTATTCAGCCTTTTGCCTATATTTGTGATGCTTAAGCTACATGCATACCAAATTACGGTACTGTGGGGTGTACCCTGTGAATTTTGTCAAAATTTAGTTTTTGTTATGGCTAATAATAATAACTCAAAAATTACATGAACTTTACTAAAAATAAAAACGGGGTCAAAATTATCTAATGAAGAATTTTGATTTCATTTGTCTCATTTTAATTTTTTTTTTACCCCTCTTGAACCCCAATATCCCAACATTTTTAGCTCATTTAGTCACACCAAAGTTATGCCATCACTACCTATGTTTCAAATTTCACGATGATCGGATCAACGCTTTGAAAGTTATTCTCGGATACATACATACATACAACGCTGATTTGCCCAAGTTGATTTGGAGATCTCGCTTCGCTCGATCAATTAAAGAAGTGCCCCATGTATTTGGATCGCATTTGGAGTGTGTGGGTCTGTTTATGAGCATTTTAAACATCGCTCCATACTCTTAAAAGAGAAGTGAGTAAATTTAAGAGAGTGTAACTTTTGAATGCTATTTGTTTCCTCATTTGCATTTAGTATTATCTCTGTAGACAATTCATCATCAAAGTGTATTTTCTAAATGAAGGTAAAAGCCAAAAAGCTACGCGGTCTGCGGTCGCAAGACGGATAAACATTGTGAGTGTTTAGGATGAGCTGCGGTTTGGGCGTCACATTATTTATCGAGACATGAGGATTTTTGGTCTCTTTCATCAACTACTGTGTATACATACACACACAGCACAGTACACGAAATGTATACAGAGCTAATTTATAGATCCTTTGTTTAATGTTGGTTCTACAAACAGTTTTAACAGTCTAATGAACCGTGTTTATGTTTTCAATGAAAATGGCAAATTTAATATGATTTGTGAGCGTTATATTTTTGTTTACCGATATTTGAGACACAGTTGTATGCTTCGTTTTCATTCAAAATTATGTTCAAAGCCATTATAGTTTAAAAGGTCTAGTCAATTTATTTACTCAAAGCAACTCCTAGTTACATAACTGAGCCACTCTTCGATGGTTTGATGTTTGTATAGGCCAAGATCAAATTTGAGCTCAAAAACGGAATTTTGTTCTACGCTATACAAAAATAAAGAGTTAATTAAGAACTGTAGGTACACTTTATTTCACTTTACACCAGTTTAACCTTTCACTAACGATACAGATTGTAGGCAGGTTTATCCCTTTGTGTCAAAGCTTTTTTGAGCTCTATACACGTTGCGACGCCGTTTGTAAGCTTTCCATTTCAACTGTATTTATTTTGCATTTTGTAAGTTCAATTTAATTTAGTAGCCGAACAATTTAAAAAGCATTTAAATTTTCAAAGATCATTTACAATTTATAAATAATAAATATTGTTGGACATTTCACACAGCGCTATCTAGCCACAAACTAATCAGAACTTATCGGTGTTTCGACCGACAATGTTTCGGTTCAATTCGTGAACCTTCATCAGGGTGAGTGCGATCCGCTCCGAATAACGTCTCGCCTCGCACTGCGCGCCGCTGCTCTCTGCGCGCGAGTGGACGGGCGGGGTGGTGGGGATTGGGTCAACGAAAGCACAGTGCGTTGACCCGCTGTGTCATCATCATTATCATCACTGCTGCTCTCTTCTGTAGCACTCACCCTGATGAAGGTTCACGAATTGAACCGAAACATTGTCGGTCGAAACACCGATAAGACGGTACGTGATAAATCCCGTATTTATAATAATGATTGAAATCAATCACGAAAGTTTTCTAAGTAAAATAAGCAGAACTTGTCCTATGGGAGCCAGATAACTGATAGAATACTTATATACGTTTTTTTTTGTAAATACACACTTATAACATACAGTGTTTGGTAATATACTGACGATATACTACAGTTTCTCAAAACATAAATTAATTTTTCGAAAAAAAAACTAGTAGTTATATTATCAAATTTTAAAGAAAATCGACTAAGTTTAGGAGAATAATTAATTAGATGTAAAACTTACTGCCTACTCTTGCAACGGACGTCCAAAAATAAAGGCCGTATTTGCTAGCTTTTTTGGAAATGGCTGCGGGTTTTGGGTTAGAAAGGGACGACAAGAGATATATCGAGACGTCACCAATACAGTATCTGTGGTTAGATAGCAAGCATTATGCAATAACACAACATAAGTTTAATAAAGTGTTTGTTTTTACATGCCAAAATAAATTTCACAATTCCATGGTAAACATTTCACAAATGTATTTGTTATGCTCATCAAAATTGCCCCTTTCATTTTTGTGCGTATATTATCAAACACCCTATATAGAAATACATCCAGATCCTTAACAAATATCTGTAGATCATGCAAAAACTTGTTCCGCGGCGGAATCAAACCCGCTACCTCCTGCGTCTCAGCCGGCTATTCGCCCACTGCGCTACGGAGGTCGACACGGAGGTTTTTCTTGGAGTTACTTGCCTTTATCGATCTAATTAATTTGTTGTATCACTTAGGTTCTTATATTTAGGTATTTATTTCCTGAATATTTTCATTACATTTCTTTATATACTCGAACCGAGAGTCATTATACAGCATTGTAAGTGCCGACCTAAAGTTCCCTCTCAACTCGACAATCGGTCTCCCAGTCACACCCGCTTTTTATGATCCATAAACAGCGGCCTATATCATTCCACAGCTTTTATTCTAAGTAGGTAGGTATGCCATAAATATTAAATTCCATTTATAATGAAAATATGAAACCAACCTACTTACCAATTCATATAATAATTCACTCTCAAGCGTGAACATAAAATCGGAAAATTTTCAAGGAAAGCCTATGAAACTGATACCGTAAGCAACGTTACAGAATACACAGATTTGAACAAACCAATTGTTATTCTAGGGAAAATCATCGGTTGTTTCCACATATTAAATCCCCTTATTTAGATACCAAAAATTCTTGTTAGCATATTTTGTCTGGGCAATTTATTATAGGCAAATCTGGGCAAAATACATTCTTTGCGTTAATTAAAAAAACAAATTATAAAATACTATCTCGCACGTATTGAAAATACGAAATACAAAATATGTTTAAGACGTATAATTTAAATACAAAATACAGTATTTTAACTATTTTTATTTAAAATACAAAATAAAGTCAGGTACTTAACAATTTGACGTACAGTACAGGTGCAGTGTTGCCAAACTTCAATGATTGACATATTTAGCGGTCGACATTTTGTTTCCGAATAGTTACGAAAACTATCGAGCGATATTTTTGCTTGATTTGGGGAGTAAGCTGGTGAATTCGTTACGAAAAGTGCGAACGGAAGTTGAGAGTGTGATATAAGTTAGTGAAGAGAGAGAGAGAGAGAGTTACGTTAGGTATATTTTTAAACGTTAATGTGCGAGTGCGAGTTGCGTCTGTCCAGAATGAACATAGACTAATCGACCTACAGACGTGTGGACAATTTTGTAATTGAACAATTTTATACATTAATATTTTGAAAAAGAAGTTTTACTTTAGTCGCGTGGTCTAAAGCAGACTGGTTTTTTTTTGTAGAACGCAACGTTAATAAGATCGCTTAATGTATTTATGTTCAGATGTATTTTGAAGCCTTATGTATTTGAAATACTAACTACAAAATACACGTCAGGTATTTGAAATACCAATTACAAATTACATTTTTACGAAGTAATTGAATTATAAATACAAAATACGTATTTGTATTAAATTGCGTATTTTAAATACAAGTATTTCAAATACTGCCCACCCCTGAGGGCATGTTTACGCATTTAAGAATAGAATTGAGGTTGCGCACGAAAGCCGTAGAAAGATCGAAGATATTATGATTTCCGCTGACACTACAAACTCTTCTAATATATTTCCCTCTCTTTCCATCGTGATTACAATTTTTAAGCCAATTTTTAGATAAAGAGCGCGATTATTTATTTAATCATTGTGTCGTAGCTCTAATTGTCGCACTTCATTTCAACGCGTGAATAAATAGCTTCATTCACTTCCATGACTATGCTAAGTTTCCTTGAAATATTTTCACTCCGTTACATCCAACTATGACAATGCCCGATCCCTATGATTTATAAAAAGGTAGAAGGAATGTAGTTATGTAAAATAAACAAAGGTAGATACAGAACCATTGGTGTGCGAGTCTCATTCGTATTTGACCGGTCTTGTTTCAGTCTAAAAAAATATTTACTAAGTAATGATTGCTGGAGATTTTGTATCTGTATCGAATGCCATGGCGGTTACGCCCGTCGACGTCGCGTCGCCTTCGCGTGGTTTCCGCCCTCCTCCGCCGGCGGTTACTCTCCCGTCGGCTCCATCTGTTCATGTTTACGGATCCAACTTTACTGCTCGCGGTAACGTGGCTTTAATCGTTTTATTGCTTCTTGTTATTCACTTCAAACTCAATTTATAATTTTTAGGACCAGTTGCGCAACGATGCCTAATCGTATTTAGTGTCTAAATATGTTTATGGGAGATATCAAATTTAGTATTTAGTATTTTTTTATTTCAATGCAACATACATTACAGGTTTCATAAAAGTAATCTATAGAAGTATGTACCCTGTAAGGGCGTGGCAACGTCAACAAACACTATAAAGATATTTATTACAAACTAAAGTTATCAAGTAAATTATATTAGGCGCTAATCGTAACTTTGTTACTTTACTAAGTATACATAATACCCGTGCGCGATAAGTTGGGACCTGAGCGCGGTGACGTCATTTTGGCGTATTTGTACCGCCCGCAAAAAAGCGAACATAACAAGCAGTCTTTGTTTTTTTTTAACCTAATTTATTATGTTACTCAGGGAGGACGCTGCTTTTTATCTAATCTTTTTTACACTATTTGAATAAAATAAAAATACAATGTTTAAGTTTATACATTTATTTTATCTATTATTTACATTATCTCATCTTCGTCACTACTTAGTGGATTTATGCCTTCTAGAGGTTGTTCTTCGTCCTCAGTCTCTCGGTCTTCTCGAGGTTTCTTTCTCCGCTATGCAAAGGTTTACCCTTCATAATGATAACAAAAACACTTAGCAAGAACTATAACAACAAAAACTACAACAACAAAACAATGACACAAACTGTAACAACAAAAACTACATCAACAAAACAATAACACAAACGAAAACTAAAAGAATTCCAGAGCGCGTCGTTACGTGACGTAGGCCAGTACGAGACTAAAAACCCTAGTAAAAAATAGTGATACGAAGGGTACAATACGGGCGCCATCGGGGAAGTGCAGGGGAAGCGGTCGGGGAGTCGCATTCCTAGCAGGTCCCAAGTTATCGCGCACGAGTAATATGTCTGTTACATAATTATTCTATTATGTGGTTATAGGAAAATTTCGGTTAGAGGTACCTAATTATAATATAGGCTGCCTATCCATATTAAGTTAAACATGTTTAGTCGCTAATTACGTTTAGGGATCGTTGTGCAAGCCGGGCTTAAAATGATTGCACTGAGGAACGTTAAAAAATAAAGTGTTTACGTCAGTTCATGTTGACCTCTTTATTCGATAAGGGATAAGGAGGAGAGCGTTGATGCCTGCGACCGACACAGTTTTTTACTACTGCGGGTAACACCGTTTTTATTTTTGTTTGTGTATATTTAGTCTTATTTTGTTTAAATTTGTGACGTCACCCCACATACACCTGAATACCACCAGCGCTGCTTTGCATCATTTATAGCAAAGGAGCATAATAGCTGAGGCAGAGCAGAGCCTGTTTGGCCACGCGTGGCACGAAGCGGGACTATTTGGTACCAACTGGTTGGGTTATATCTCATTTTATTGTTTTTTTTTAATGTCTACCTACATATTTTGTTGGTGATCCATTCTGTGTTTCTTTGTATGTGTCAAATAAATATATTCTATTCTATTTTGTATCTGTATACTGTTTATTCTTCCAAATAAAGATATTTGATTTTGAATTATCATGACAGAGTTTGTCCAAAACACCATGGCACATTTCGTGCAAAAAGACTGAATAAGCACATTGCAAAATAATAAGATAAGTCAAATATGAGTAGTACTAGTGCTTCGAGGGTTCATAATCTAGGTAGGTTTATTGATGTTTTTAAGCAGCGCCCGCTAGTTATGTGACCGGTAAACCAAGAAAACTTTTAAGACAAATATCTAAAAAAGCGGCCAAGTTCGAGTCGGACTCGCCCATACAGGGTTCCGTAGCAGCAAGTAACATAATATAAAAGTTCTTTTAGTTCATTGTAACTTTTTTTATATTTGAGTTGATTGAATGAAAGGTAAATTGCGGTTTACGATTTATGGCGTATTAAAAAAAACAACTTACTAGATATCGTTCAAACCAATTTTCGGTGGAAGTTTGCATGGTAATGTACGTAATATACCTATTTTGTTTAGTTTTATCATTCTCTTATTTTAGAAGTTACAGGTGGGGGGGGACATTTTACCACTTTGGAAGTGTCTCTCGCGCAAATTATTAAGTTTAGAAAAAATGATGGTAATAATCTCAATATCATTTTTTAAAAACCTATCCATAAATAACCCACACGGTATGGGTTTGATGAAATAAAATTTTTGAGTTTCAGTTCTAAGTATGGGGACCCCCCAAAATTTATTGTTTTTTTTTCTATTTTTGTGTGACAATCTTAATGCGGTTCACAGAATACGTCTACTTACTAAGTTTCAACACTATAGTTCTTATAGTTTCGGTAAAATGTGGCTGTGACATACGGACGGACAGACAGACAGACAGACATGACGAATCCATAAGGGTTCCGTTTTTTGCCATTTGGCTACGGAACCTTAAAAACGGTTTTAGACAGAGGCTTTATTTTAATTTTCCTGTAATCTTTGCATTATATCTATCAACCCAATTAATTATTAATTTTTCTTCGCAAACTTCGGAGAGAAGAGTCTTCGGGAATGGTATTTTTATCAACATCATAACTCTAAAACTGTAATAATAAATATAAAACATAGTTTTGGAAGGTGTACATCAATCTCTTTCATATGATATCCCAATTAACCATATTTTGTAATTTTTACCTCCACATTGATGGCTCAAAATGAAAATATTTTTGTTTTTTTTTTTACTTAAAATAAAGGAAAGAAAGTATTATTCGAAGATTTTCGTTCGTATTCTCAATATATCTTAGTCTTATTTTTTAATATAATTTTTTTCCTGCTACATTATGTCATGCACTACCTACAAAAATATTTTTTCAACACTACGCAAAGATTAACTAGAAGAGAATGCTTGCTAGCATTAAGTTCGCCTGTGTACAGATTTATGTATTTTGTGCAATAAAGAATTTTCAATAAATTTTCAATCAATTATTTACAACTAATCAAAATTTCAAGCCCGATAGGTTCAGTAGTTGCTGTGATAATCAGCTGTGACAGACGGACGTACAAACTCACGATGAGGGTTCCGTTTTTACCATTTTAATCCGAAACCCTAAAAATCAAGCATTTTACGGATTAGTACGTGATTCACACTGAGAGTTGTAGAAGCCTGTTAATATTTTTTTTGCTTTTAGAAGTAGTCACCGTTCATTTCTAAACACCGGTCCATGCGATGGAACCATTGACTGAAGCAGTGGGCCCACTGTTCTTTATGGATCACTTACACGCCTTTTTCAAACGCAGTCGCGGCATCTTCACAGTTCATAAAACGAATTCCTCTAAGTTTATCTTGTATTTTAATTTTTATTTATCCAGTGTGCGTTTTTTATCTTCCGTCAACTTATGAGGTACAAATCTAGTACAAATCTCTCTGACGCCTAAATGTTCATGTAAGCCTTTTTGTACTTGACTCATAACAATGCCTAAAGCTGCCCAAATCTGTTGATATGTCACCCTTCTATCAGCTTCTATCATTAGCCGCACAGCACTCGTGTTATCTTCGGTAGTCGACGTAGAAGGACGTCCTTTTTACGAAGCATCAGTGAGTTTGCTTCGAATACGTTTAAAAT
Source organism: Philereme vetulata (assembly GCA_918857605.2). Taxonomy (NCBI): domain Eukaryota; kingdom Metazoa; phylum Arthropoda; class Insecta; order Lepidoptera; family Geometridae; genus Philereme; species Philereme vetulata. The sequence continues at coordinate 2,582,811 of OU975473.1, read as the reverse complement.
TATTATACCAGTTGTAAACAGTGGCACGGGATGGGGCTTCGTCATGAAATGCTAATCGGAAGTCTATCGTAACATTGTTGTTGAGTAAGACCGCAACGAAAGTCGTAATAAATCATTGAGTGAAAATTTTCTCTAGTCAAATCCATATCGACGCACGACGGACACTTTTTAAACTGCCGGCAATATGTAAAAACAAATGACATATGAATTCGTTATACATCTACAAATTCCCAAAGAGTTCATAATTTGACATTTAAATACATTTTTCATCAGTTGCTTTTCTTACTGGCCTATTCTAAAAACTTTCAGTGTGCTCCCCGTATATTAAATTCAAAATTGCTTAGTGGTCACACGCAGTGCAAGTTCGAGTCCTACAGCAAAATATTTGACCTCTTTAAATGCAATGAAATTCTTTTAGCTAGGTTACATTTAATATAATCAACCCCGTTCGTTATTGCTGCTATCAATGCTTTATTACGCCCAAGTAAACTGTTTACGAGGAAATTAATTAAATTGCTAATCCGAAAGTTTGATTTCAAATCTAGAGTTGGTATTGAATTTTTCAAACTTCTCCTTTTTATCAACCAGTGTTATACTTGAATAAACATAGTTTAAATATTAAAAACTTTTGCTACGAGTGCAAACGTAACAGAAAACATGGATAACCCACATTGAAATGTCGGGTAAGAATACGGAATACAAGTATGTTTTCACATGCTAGAGCCAAAATAAAACGTGAAAGCCGCAGCGTTTTTCGCAATAACATCTCCCCACCTTTACTCCATGTTCTCAAAGCAATCAGTGCTTGAACATCATTTATTTACGTCTTGTTATCTTATCTCCGGTCATAATAATAAACACGGGCCGCTGTCTCTGGAGATCTGTTAATAAATCACGGACGGCTCCGCGGCTCCCAATGGGACACTTGTCTGGATATACTTTTATCATATTTTTCACAATACAAGGACGTTGGCAGTGGCGTAGCGTAGTAGGGGCGGCAGGGGCGGCCCGCCCCGGGTGGCACCTTTAGGGGGCGACGAAATTTCAGAAATAATAATAATAATATCTTGTAAATATTTTAACCATTACATATTTTTATCACTTATGCAATGCCAGCTGTGAGAAAAGTTTTGTAAAATTGAGATTGATCAAAAATTATTTAACATCAACAATGAGTACTTTAAGGCTAACCAATCTGCCTATCTTGTCTGTTGAGCAAGAGGTGTGTGATGTTATAGACATTGATAGTGCAGTAAAAGGCTTTGCTCTTAAAAAAATTGATAATTAAAGGTTAAGTTAAAGACTGAAGTTTTGTTTTCAATTCTTACAAGTACATTAACTTTCAATAAAAATAAAAATACTAACAGTATCGTCGTAGTTCTAATTGAAAGTCAATTTGCGTTTTATATTCAACTCGCTAATAACTTAATCTTGATGATCATCAAGGTGAAACTAAATAAGTGTTCTATACCTGTCATATCAATGTAAGTGGCACACATATATGTTATACAATATAATAATCACATATAGGAATATAATTGAATTTTTTATTTATAACCTGTACACACAATGCTGATGCCTGTTCTTGCCAAAAAGATATTAAGTATTACTGTATATTATAGTCTATTAAATTGAAATACCTAAATAAGAGGGCGGCAAAATTTTCTTCCGCCCCGGGCGGCTGACACCCACGCTACGCCACTGACGTTGGGAGATTAATCTCGTGTTGTTTTAGCTAGTTATAAATAGCAGAAGGTCATAATGCTATGTTTATTATGACTGTGCTAAAATCATGACGTGTTTTTTCACATTTCATAACTTACTTGTAGGTACACTTGGAAGGAAGTTTTTTTGAATAGTCTATCACGTATCGTGTTCTATCATGTTTTACATTTGTGTTATAAACAATAATCGCTTAGGATGATATAAATACATTGTGTTGATTAAATTAAATCTTGACTCCATTATCCATACATTATATCATAAATTTGAAAGGAGCTCTCTGTGTCTGTTTGTAACGTTTGAACGACATTCTCCCGATCCCGGTCATAATCTATCTGTATACCAAATTTCATAGAAATCGGACTAGCCGTTTAGTTGTGAAAACGTAAGACATATAGATATGCAATTTCAATGTAGATATATCATCATCATCATCTCAGCCGGCCTGCACCTACTATTGGGTATAGGTCTCCTCTTTATAACGCCATTTTTCCGGTCCCTTGCGAGTCTCATCCGTTGACACCGAACTACGCTTTCAATGTCATTCGAGCATCGGGCGGCTGGTCTGCCTCATGGTCTACGAGCATCCCTTGGCCACCACTATAATCGCCTGATGTATAATGTATATGATCAAACAGAATTGGCATTCGTTTAAAATACCTCTATGTTATATATATAATCTAATCTATATCTCCCGCTGCTTGGCAAAGGCCACCCTTTCCTTCTTCTGCTATTTTATATGAAAACTAGCTGACCAATCCACAGCTTCGCACGCGTAGTTTTTCAATAAAAACATTACCCTTCTTTACGCAGTTGGTTAAAAAGTAGCCTATGTTACTCAAGGTGAATGTAGCTTTCCAATGGTGAAAGAATTTTTGAAATCGGATTAGCAGTTTTTGAGTTTATTCATTACAAACATACACACAAAAATACAAATGTTTCCTCTGTAAATATAGATGTATATTTTTTCTCCGCAGGTTCAACGTAGTATGGGACAACCGTGACTCGGAAAATGGGGAATTGCAAGATTTCAAGTTGCTCTACTTTCTCCAAGACGATACGATTGCTGTCAAGGTTATTCATACAATGTATTTTTACATACACCATAAAATGTTATGAGTGAACGGCAGTATGATAGCTCGCATTCATATTGGAGATATTTCTACTTGTAGTCGCAGTAACTATCCTCACGAACATTCTGAAATAATAATCCTTTTATGTTTTTATAAATAAATATAAAGGAGCCGTATGTTATATACTGCGTAGTTTAACAAATACCTATATATATTTTTATGTTAATTTCTGTTTATGAACGAAAGTAACAAAGGAATTTTGTCAATGAATACCCTCTTGGTAATGTTCTCTTTTGCTGACTTTGAAGTGGCTCTCAATTAAGTTTGCTAAATTCACGATTGAAATTCCTTATTACGAGTACTCTTAAAGTTTTCTATTATTCTTTTATTGAAACAAAAAAAAATTAGGGACGCGGAAAATAAGCTTGCTCCTTATAAAAATGAAATAACTTTGTGACAAACGCAATAATTTTCAAATTAACTGTTAATTTTGTTAGCAGTCTTATAATTAAAAACCGGCCAAGTGCGAGTCGGAGTTGCGCACGAAGGGTTCCGAACTACCGGGATCTATAAAAACGGCATAAAATCATGTCTGTTGTATTAGAGGCCCACTTAAGTTTATTACTTATTAATTTTATTTTAATTATTTATTTTTAAAGTGAATAATATAACTCAATATTCTGTGAATATTTCAAGTGTCTACCTGTTGCCGTTGTCAATATCGAGCAAAAACGAGCAAAAAAAATCACGTTTGTTGTATGGGAGCCCCCCTTAAATATTTGTTTTATTTTAATTTTTTTTCTCAAATGGAATATATAACTAAATATTCTGTGAATATTTCAAGTGTCTACCTACTGCCGTTATCAATATCGAGCAAAAACGAGCAAAAAAATCACGTTGTTGTATGGGAGCCCCCTTAAATATTTATTTTATTCTGTTTTTAGTATTTGTTGTTATAGCCGGACACAGAAATCCATCATTTATGAAAATTTCAACTGTCTAACTATCACGGTTCATGAGATACAGCCTGGTGACAGATGGACAGATAGACAGCGGAGTCTTAGTAATAGGGTCCCGTTTTACCCTTTGGGTTCGGAACCCAAAAATTGATATTAAGTGTTTATGTAAAGTATTATGGGAATTCTGAGAATAAACGCCGAGCCGGTTTCGAAAATCAGAACAATGAATATACCTACTCAAAGCGCCGTTAGCTCCATCTACAGGACTCAATGGCAAACGTTGCAGTTCAGTACATTGACAAGAGAAGTCGCATTGCTTCGTATCAAGAGTAAGGTTGCGGTTTCAAGTTCCGTCCGGTTTGAAAGTTTATGAAATGATTTTTAAAATCTTAGAATTATGAATTTAATTAGCCTTGTTCTATTTTCAAATTTACTTTCGGCCACTTTCGGCCGTAAATCGCATTTACGGAGCAAGTATGGAGTTAACATTGACCTAGTTTCAGAGCATGAGTGATGAAAACTAAATTGTACAACTTGGTTTATTGTCCGCAGGAGCTTCACGACGGCCGAGGCGGCAAAGATCCCTTCCCTTTACTTCTCAAGAAAACTAAACTTCCCAAGAAATGGAAGGAGAAACCGGGTGAGATTTTCTACTTCAAGAAGCTTATGATTTACGAGTATAACATTTTATTGTAGCCGAGCTCTGATATTTTCTTGAGAGGTTTCATAGAAACTTCTTAAGAAAGTATTAGGTATGACGTAGAGGATCTAAGAAAACACGATTTGGACTGCAGGTGCATCATACTATTGTAGGCGATATTGAAATTGAAATAATATCACTATTGTTAAGTTCCTTGGGAAAGTTTCTACGAGATCGAATCAAAAAAGGTACAAAAAAGATTTCTCCGCTTTTTGTACCTAAAAGTATATGGCTACTATCCGTTCCTGTATCATATCTAATACCTCCAGGGTACCCTAGGTTTTAATTCATTAGAAACGCGGCGATTATTTGATCAAATGCTTACATCATGCTACATAGTAATCCCCGTAGGATTACTAAACTGCCCTGAGCTGCTGAGTGAGAGGCTAGTCGTCTTTATGTTCCTGAATACCGGATAAGATTCCGTCCGGGTCGAGTACCAATGTTCGCGGTAATGCCCGCACGTCAACAATCTCCAATCTGTCGTGTCCCACGTCAACTTAATGCCCTCACCGCTTCGCACACACAACTCGATATTTTTACAGATAGATCGCCCGATAAAGTAAGATTTTGCTTGCTATACTTTGAACAATTAGAATATAAGTAGGAACATGTTTAAATGGGATATGTTTTTGTATATTATGTTATTAATTGTGATGTACTCATTGTTTTTTGTATAACTACTATCTGATTGTTCGTTTAATGTTTAATTGTATTTTATCTGTGTTAGTTTTTAAGTTTATTTTATTAAATCATGTGTATGAAGGTACCGATTTGTATTTGTCTGTAATATTACTCTTACTTGAAAAAATAAATAAATAAATATTGCTGGACATTTCACACAGCGCTATCTAGCCCCAAAAACAAAAAAGCAGAGCTTGTATTATGGGAACTAGATAACTGATAGAATACTTATAAACTTTTTTTTTTTGTAAATACATACTTATAATATATAGAAAACATCCAGACCCGGAACAATAATCTGTAGATCATGCAAACATTTGTTCCGCGGCGGGAATCGAACCCGCTACCTCCTGCGTCTCAGCCGATTATTCGCCCACTGCGCCACGGAGATCGTCGATCGTCGGAGACGGAAATGAATCTTGAATCTGAAATGAGGAGATTCGAGAGAGAGGAACGAGGAGATGAGAGAATAGGCAAACTAGGGTCACTGACATAGTCCAGAAGTGAAGCTGAAGTGGCAGTGGGCGGGGCAGCATAACTCGAAAAACTGAAAGGTTTGGTCGAAAGGGAGAAAGGTTCTCGAGTGTACTACACTAGAAAACGCAGCGTTACTACTACTAGATAGAAACACGACCTGATAAACGACCTTCTTTTTTTTCTCATATAATAATAAAACTAGCGGCTCGTCCCGGCTTCGCACGGGTGGACATTTATTTATTTTTATATTTATGACAAATTTTTTTACACCTTTGGTTTCATTATTGACGATGACGACCTCCGTGGCGCAGTGGGCGCATAGCCGGCTGAGACGCAGGAGGTTTGCATTATCTACAGATAATTGTTCGGGGTCTGGATGTTTGTCTATATATTATAAGTATGTATTTACAAAAAAAGTATAAGAATATTCTAACAGTTATCTCGTTCCCATAGTGCAAGCTCTGCTTAGTTTGGGGCTAGATATCGCTGTGTGTATTGTCCAGCTATATTTATTTATTTATTATTTATTGAAATTTTAGTAGGGATCCCTAATTTTTTCTAGTACTCAATATAGCATAAGTTACTCAGGGGTAATGTAGCATTCTAATGGTGAAAGAAATTTTGAAATTGGCTCCGTAGTTTTTGGGCTTATTCGTTACAAACATACAAATCTTTCCTCTTAATAATACGAGTACATAACGATGGATTTTGCAATTTCAAACGATGTAACCGCATAGCGCTAGAGGGATTATATAGGGCTAGTTATTTGCGATATATTTACGTTTCAGTCGATCCATGTAGAGATGGATTCCCGGAATTGCCGCTTGTTTGAAATGGAATCTCATTAGTGACCAATATTAACCGGCTTAAATTCATTAAATAGATTAAAGCTTTGGGTAACGTAAATAACCTGCGGGTAGGTGGTGAAACAAAACAATATACCTAGCTATTATAACCATTGTTTGTAAATGGAGTTTATCCTGTTTTTGAAGTGTTCGAATGGTATGCATGGATTCAATGTTGTGGCAAATGGCACTTCATAGGAATTGTATGGAAAATATTTTATAATTTTTCAAAATCTTACTATTTGATTTGGTTACGTTGGAAAAAGGGGTTTCCTGGTAGGAAATATAGTCGATTGAGACCAACCCCACAACTTTCATTTTCTAGGCATGTTGTATGAAAAATCTGAAAATGCAGTTGTATTTTTCTTAAAAATAAGCCTAGTTTCCTAAGAACAAAACGTTCTAACGACAAAATAAAAGAGGTGCCCTCAATGAGGTAAAATTTTGCCCCACCCTTTATAGTAGGTAGGTAAATACCCTATATCGTCGCTGTTCTGACTAAGTGACGTAACCGACATTTTGGCGTAACTGACATTTGTAATGTTACTTTTATCTACGTTTGAAGACGAACCGATCTGCTTAATCGGCGTATCTGCATCGTCTAACTATGTCTAGATGTAATGTTTGACGTATCTATTACCCGTGCGCGATAAGTTGGGACCTGAGCGCGGTGACGTCATATTGGCGTGATTGTACCGTGTAAGAATTCCAGAGCGCGTCGTTACGTGACGTAGGCCAGTACGAGACTAAAAACCCTAGTAAAAAATAGTGATGCGAACGGTACAATACGGGCGCCATCGGGGAAGCGGTCGGGGAGTCGCATTCCTAGCAGGTCCCAAGTTATCGCGCACGAGTAATAGATATCTTAAAATTATAAGTCATTCGAAGTGTCCTAAGTACAATTACCACTTTCAGTAATATTTTCTAAAATGTCGTCACGTTGCGTCACTTAGTAAGAACAGCGACTATATGTATGGTAAAGGTAGTCTGGTAGCGATCGCTATTTAGCGATAAGACCGCCAATTGTATCCATAGATTTACGTTGTTATTTTTTACTTGTATTTGTTTCATGGTCTGCTATAAACAATTATCTAATCTAATCTATGAAAACGGCTTGCTTTCCATCGACCTAAGTAAAAATTTTTTTTTTTTATTTAAACAATATTTAACTTGGAAAACCAAACCTAACGCAATGGACCAAAACAGCTCTGAATAACAATAAAATATCACTTCTGGCATATCCGCTAACGGCTTTTCTCATTTTAAGCATTTAACTTGTTTCATACATTTTTACGGTTAACTGCTGAAGCCATTCCCATTTACACGGCAATGTAATACATTTTCGCATTTTTAGCTTTTCAAATAGCATTTCGGTGTTCCACTTTGTTGGAGTTAGCACGGCCGAATGCGCCTGTTAATCCCTACAGGCAGATAGTTAAAATATAGCCTCTAAAAGTTGCTACTGAATAATTACAATATAAAAATAATGTTATACAGGGAATATTGATAATGACGATAGAAAAGCAAAAACAATTCGCTTCTAAACGCAAAGTTTTTTATAATAAACTGAAAGTCTGAGAATCGTTTTACTGAAGTCTACTAATGATGATCGGTAAAGTAAAATGATCCTACTCTGGTCCATCACATTGAACAGCCAAACAAAGCACGTAAAAGGCTCAACACAGAGCAGGGAAAGTTATAAACAATTAACTGAGAGTCAAGCTATGCATAGTTAATTCTTAATGAAGGTAGATAAATACGGCATTCGCTTTATATTAATAGGCCGTTTTTGAGAAGATTAAACCATTTAAGTTTGAGGAGTTGTCGGCAAGGCCGTCTTAAACTATGCTGGGGCCCTTGGGCACACAAGAATTGGGGGCCCTTTTGGAATGCAAAGAAAGGGACTTATACTAACATTTTATCATCATCCGGGGATTCCCCCAACCATAGACTAGAATGTCAGCATGTATGGCCTCGTTTAGACTGTGCACCATTCTGTCACTTCTTTTACCCATTTATCCTTCTTATTTCTTACTAGATGCCCAGTCCATAGGTGCCCTAGATATAAAACGAGAAGTAAAGGTAGACAGTATCGTAGATGGGAAGATGATATTAAAAAAGTGGCGGGAACGACTTGGGCGAGAAAAGCAAGAGATAGATCTTTGTAGAGAACACTCGCCTCCCCGAGTGTTCTCCACAAAGATCTATTCTATGTTGAAAAGCAAGACAATCAAAAAACCGGGGTCAAATCTGAAACTATTGTATTTTTATAGCTACACATTAACGAATTTTGTAGTACTAAGTAGAAATATGGAATGTGTATTTAAGATTGTGAATAAAGGCTTTATTATTTTTATTATATTAGACTGTGCAGCTTTGGAATCGGAGTGGTTTGCATAAGTGATCGTTAGATGGTGTACTTAGTAAATTAGGATGCGTTCTGAAATATTAATAATTAGAATTAGTACGTACAACCCGACAAAAAAAATTAGACGGTGGCGATGTTACTGTGCTCGACAAAAATATTTTGAGAATATAAGTACTTATGTGTGAGAAATTGTCGGTAATTCGGAGCCCCCTGAGGATATGGGGCCCTGGGCACGGGCCCCGTGTGCCCTTATCGTAAAGAAGGTACTGGTTGTCGGGCCGTTCCGTTTCGAAGTTCTATACTAAAGAGATTATAAATGATTGCAGTTGAAGAAAGAGCTTTTTGTGGCGTCCCCGAAATCACAGTGATGAACGGAACACTGATGGATGCTGGACCTTATACTACCCCAGAGAGTGATATTTTTACAAGCTTTTTATTAACTGTTGTATAATATGTTGTATGTTTGTCCGAGTGGAATCTTGCAAAGGAATTTTAAATCAGTTATCTAATCAGTTACCGATTGAGCTGAAATTTGCTATACACCCTTATTTTGGATGACAATGCATGCTTAGCTGTGTGACGTCATTCTAATTCCAATATGGCGGATCATCCAAGATGGCGGACTAGTTATTTTTTCTTCATTACCACAGTATGGGTATCAAATGTAAGGGCTTGCTGAGGAGAACACGAAAACTAAAACGTCACATTAGTACAACCTTTTATTTAACTTGCAATGTTTGTTTGTTGGTTTGTTAGTCCACTTCCTCTTATCCCACGGAGTTAAAATTGGATATGCTGGTTCAGTTCCGATGACAAACCAGTTTTATGGTATGCATGACCTGATTCTACGCCATGGATTGGCTCCAGACGAAGGAACGCCTCTACAGTCAACATCAGAGATACGAAATTTTATATACGCATTTAATAATAGCTGTAAGCTATATAAGATAGCTTAAAGTTCCACCATGACATGGCTGCTGCACTCAGGGTTGGCTTATAAGGAAGGAACTCCTCAACGGTCAACAGCACAGACACGAAATTTTGTTAATGCATTTAAATTTGGAATAACTTTGGTGACAATGCAGTAATATGGTAGGGATGGAGGTGGGCGATGGAGACGGATGCTAGACAACGGAACTTGCGAATGGATTGTAGTGGGCTACTAGAGTTCGGGCTAGTTTGAATCTGCTTGCGGTTCTGATTATTATCAGTACACAAGCTTTGAGAGACGGCTCTGCCCTTATCCAAAAAAATAAATCAGTATTTATTTTAATCCAATATTAAAAATGAAAATCCACCTTACACATTGCGCCCACCGATTCGTAAACAGATAATTTAGTTTTAAGCAGTTCTTAAAATCAGTACTCATAGCAAATTCAGCCTTTATTGATTTGTTTACTAACTAGCAGTGTCGAGAAAACTTTTGCGAAGGAGCGAGTGGAAGAAATGTATCGGTAGATATCTTTTGGGGATGAAAGTTTGTTTATTTATAGCTTGCAATTCGCTCCGGCCTTGTCGATTTTAAGAGTGGAATAAAACGTAAAAGCTTATCGAAATTATTTCAAGAGGCACGAGCATTCGCATTTTATGTTCTTTGACTGAAAACAATTGAACCGTTTTGATGCCATTAACATATTTAAAGCGATATGTAAAAACATTTGAGCCGCTCAGTAACTGTCTTTATTCAATACCTAAAAATAGTACTGATTTCATATATAAGCAATATTTACTTGAGGATTTAAAGTACATAAATGAAAGTCAGAAACGCATTTGGTGAAACTTTTCTCGATACAATTATTTGTCAAAATCGGCTCTTCTTAAACACAAATATCGTTCATTCTCCGACTCTAGAGAAGATTTATAGTATTTTTTTACATTGTTATGTAGGTAATTATAGTACCTTAATTAATGGAAAATCATTTTTTTTTCATTTGTCTGTTCTCATGCAATTCGAGATTTTATCTTTTGTCACTTACGTCATTTACTCCTGAGACAATGCGGCGCGGCTATGATACATGTTTGTCTCGTTCTTCATCTAAGCAAGTAAATAGCACTGTCACTTTTTTGCACTTTTATATGCTCCGCCCAATCTTCACCGAAATTAAATTTGTATATCGTCATAATCAACGTCAGTCATTTCATGATACCGCTCTTTATAGTGCAATTCCCGTCAATGGTGTTGGAAACGACTGAAGAAGAAGTCACCGAGTACTACGCTCCTAGAGATCTCATCGTGGGCCAAACTGTGTTCGTGCTTGGTCGAAGGTTCTTACTGTGTGACTGTGATACATTTACACGGTTATATTACAGGTAAGAAACTCAATTTTTCTTTTATGCAAATCGAAAGCTTAGTTAGGGACCCTTTTGTGAAGCAAGGGTTAAGAAGGTTTCTTTGAAATTCTACCTGGTTGTTATTACATAATTTAAAGATAAGTTAAGATGGAAAGGAAATTTAAACATTAATATTACAAAAGTAACCACTTGTTTGAAGACAAATACAAAAGAAAAATTGCGTTCGTATATCTGCATAATAGGTTGGGGAAAAAGTCTTTTCGCATTATAGTATGTATGAACTTGTAATAAAATCTCTTTGGCTATACTATTTGTATCTGGCTGCTTTTGGTATCATTCAAACTTTAAATTTTAAAAAAGATAATTTCAAATTCGAATTAGTAAATTTGTGTTATTTTTATTTGTTTTTCGTACTGTAAAGATGAGTGAATCTAATGAAGACATTCGATACATTTTTAAATTTTACTACAAAAAAGGTAAAAATGCAACGCAAGCCGCAAAAAAAATGCGATGTTTATGGATCTAGTGCAGTGTCTGTGAAAGTAGCACAAATTTGGTTTAAGCGTTTTCAATCCGGAAATTTTGATGCCAAAGATGCACGTCGCTCTGGTGGTCCTATTACGGATAAAATTGATGCCATTTTTGAAAAAGTGGAGCCAGATCGGCATATCAGTACTTACAACGTAGCTGAAGAACTGGGAATTGACCACAAAACAGTTTTAGCGCATTTGAAAAAAACTGCGTACACAAAAAAGCTCGATATTTGGGTACCCCATGAGCTCACTGAAAGAAATCGAATGAACAGTGTACTCATTTGTTATTCTTTATTACGACGTAATTAAACCGAACCATTTTTGAAGAAGCTGATAACTGGTGATGAAAAGTGGATCACGTACGACAAGAACGTACGAAAAAGGTCGTGGTCAAAGGCCGGTCAGGCTTCACAGACTGTGGCGAAACCCGGGTTAACTCGTAATAAGGTGATGCTGTGTGTGTGGTGGGATTGGAAGGGCATTATTCATTATGAGCTGTTACCACCAGGCAGGACCATCGATTCTGAACTCTACTGCGAACAACTGATGAGATTAAAGCAAGAAGTTGAGAGAAAGCGGCCGGAATTAATCAACAGAAGGGGTGTGGTTTTTCATCATGATAACGCTAGACCTCACACATCTTTAGTCGCTCAGCAAAAATTAAGAGAGTTTGGCTGGGAGGTGTTAATGCATCCGCCGTTAAGTCCTGACCTTTCACCTTCAGATTTCCACCTGTTTCGGTCTCTTCAGAATTCTTTAGGCAGTGTCAGGTTAACATCACGAGAGGACTGCCAAAACTACTTGTCGCGGTATTTTGATCAGAAGCCCCAAAATTTCTATAGCAATGGGATCATGTCCCTACCTACAAGATGGCAAAAAGTTATCGAACAAAATGTTAAACATACTTTAGTTAAATGTAAATAAACTATATTAAAACATGTTTTGAATTTTCTTAAAAAATGTGAAGAAAGTTTTCCCCCAACCTAATATATAATATATAAATAAAATTATATACATAAAATTTAATTATTATACTATGTTTTATAATCATTTACTCATTAATTCTAGGTCACTAATTTCTTAAAAAAAAAGTTATGTCTATAAATTGAGAATCTGTTATTGGCATTATGCATTAGCTATAAGAGATTGTTTACATTGTTAACAAGTGCTGTTGATTCTGTAATTAATAAATAAAAAAAAATATATAAAAACAAAATCGGGTTGGTTACACCATTTATAACTCAAGAACGGCTGTAAGGATTTTGATGATTATTGGTTTATTGGATTTTAAAATATCGGAAAAATTCACGCAAAAACAAATTATGAAGAAAATTCCTTTTCTCATACATACTCGTAGATACAGCTAATGATGGCCGATTGACAATTATACCGGGGCGACATTGGCAGCCCGCGTCATAAGGCGGTACGAAGTTCGGCGGGTCAGCTAGTTACCAATATATATTTGAGATGGTGTACATAGAGTCCTCATATCATTGTAATCCGGTCAAAACAATAAGTATTTACCTGGTGAAATCTTTATTTATTCCAACGAACCTTTTTCTGTGTGTGTCCGGTTAAAGGGTGTCATTAGGGTAATGTGTATTTAAAAAGCGTAACCCCAGCTTTATTATATCGAGGACGTAAGCAGGGGAATAAAATCAGGATTATCCGGGCGGCTGGTCTGTGGCCGAGCGCCGCTGGATTTCGTTATGTAACTAAGTGAGGAATGTAATAGAATTCTTGGCACGTCTCTAATGTCGGTGGCCCCCCCACGCCCTATAAACATGCAGCCCTTTCGCACTGCAGGTTTTCAACATCACAGTTTTGCTCGTCTTGAAAGTTTAATTACTTAGGTATATCATACCATCATCATGTTTTATCGTCATCTCCAAGGCAGAAATGTCGGTACGGGCCAGATCCTACTTATTTCCCCCTGCTGGATTAATAAAGTGAAAGCCTATATTGGAAAACGTTTGAAACAGATTGTACTTATTTATTATTGAGCTAGTTGTTGCTTTCGGTGCGCCCGCCTTTTTCAACACAGGGAATTGAATTTGTGTTAAAATTTCTGTGACATATTTAGGTACAAGTAGTCCAGATTTAACAACATTATTACAGTAGTCTTGGCGTCACTAGCTCAGTCTAAAAGACTGATAAGAAACAAACATAATTAATTACACCTAAGATTATTTTTAGGGTTCCGAACCAAAATGGTAAAAACGGAACCCTTAATGTTGACCCTTAAGCTGATTATCTGAGTTGCTGACGATACGGACAAAATTTATTAGGACACAGTGTCCCAACTGACACTTTTGATTTTAATATTTTTTTTACTGTCGATTCGGACACCATCAAATAATTGAAGCTGTTGAGTACGGTCACGTAAAAGCATAATGTGATAAAGTTGATCAAATTGCTTTGCGAGCGTGTGGTGACTTACATTAATGTTAAAAAAATCACAAGTTTAATTCCTAGCGTATATTTGGTATAAATCAACATCTTGTATACTTAAGCATCTATATAATGATCACATAAAAATATCTCGGCAAGTCGGCAAGCTTTATGTTGTACAGTTTTGGTGTTACGATGAAGGACGTCGATAAAAATACCGTTCCCCCTTATCTCCAAAGTTTGCGAAGTGAAAAATCTGAAATTAATATGATAAATTAATATATATATATACATATATGCAATGATTACAGGAAATCTAGTAATTTTCAATACAATCAAATTATTATTATTTATAAATTAAATAAAAAGTTAAATTATAACGAAGACTCTATCTAGAATAGTTTTCATGTATCTGCTTTAAAAGTTTTCATGGTCACGTAACTACATAGATGGCACTACTTAAAAGACATAAATAAACCTATCTAGGTTCGGAACCCTCGGTGCACGAGTTGCACTCGCACTCAGCTCTTGTTATATATTGCTGGGCCTTGGCAACAACTTATTTTTCACTCCTTTTCTATGCTTATGGTGTGGTGTGGAGCGCATAATCAATCTAGTAATGTTTAGTCCTAAGATTTGCGCATCTGTGGGAATTAGCTAGATCGACTAAGTATCACAAATATACAGATTTGGCAACGATCTAAGCTGTCTTTTAATGCTATTTATCGGGAAACAAGAGCTAGCTATGCTAAGTTAGGGGTAAAGTTATGCTTGCTAAGTGGAAACTACTAAATGATGGTATAGGAGCACATTGTCGTATCACAATCACCATTTCATTAGGTGCTTTCAGCCGTAGATCTGCAAGCTGATGTCCTACGTGTTCAAAGGCAAGGTAAAATATAAACAACTAGCTGACCAATCCACAGCTTCGCACGCGTAGTTTATCAATAAAAATGTTACCCTCCTTCTGCGCAGTTGGGTAAAAAGTAGCCTAGTAAAAACAAACACTATTAAATTTATGTTGTGCTATTGCATAATGCTTGCCATCTAACCACAGGCCACTGTATTGTTGACGTCTCGTGATATCTCTTGTTGTCCCTTTCTAATCCAAAACCCGCAGCCATTTCCGAAAGAGATACCAAATCGGCTTTTATTTTTGGATGTCGATTGCAAGAGCAGGCAGTAAATTTTACATCGAATTAATCACCTAAACTTAGTCGAATTTCTTTTAAATTTGATAATATAAGTAACTAGTAGTTTTTTTTTTCGAGAAGTCTTTTTTATGTTTTGAGAAACTGTCACTTGAATATCGTCGGTATATTATTATTATATTAATTTATTTAACTCATAAGGAGGCTTTTAAATTTTCGCATCATGATTTTCATTTTGATACCAGTACGTTCACATTCGAAATAAAAAAAAAACAAGGTGGCCGCCATCTAGCTGACCCGCCCCGGCTTATCACCAAAATAAAATATAGCCTAAAACTCAGGGATAGTGTTGCTTTCAATCAGTGAAAGAATTTTCAAAATCGAAGCAATAGTTTCTTAGGTTACATACATAAACATACATACAAATTTTACCTCTTTAGATATAGATCACTCTTGAGGACTCGATTTCGCTGAACACTTCATTTAACTGAATCCACTTACATTGGGTGCTACAAAGAGTAACTACGTATTCATTACTATAAGCATAAACCAATATTTTAAAACGAGGTAAAATTTATACGTAAGTTTATAGATGTAAAATAATCGACCTCCGTGGCGCAGTGGGTGAATAGCCGGCTGATACGCAGGAAGTAGCGGGTTCGATTCCCGCCGCGGAACAAATGTTTGCACGATCTACAGATATTTGTTTCGGGTCTTGTTGTTTCGCTGTATATTATAAGTATGTATTTACAAGAAAAACAAAAGTATTTAAGTATTCTATCAGTTATCTGGTTCCCATAGTACAAGCTCTGCTCAGTTTGGGGCTAGATAGCGCTGTGTGAAATTTCCAGCATTATTTATTTATTTATAATCTCCAGAAATCTGAACCGTATTTGAAAAGTCTTTCACAGATAGAAAGCTACTCTATCCCTGAGTGATATCCATACTAATATTATAAATTCGAAAGTAATTCTGTTTGTTTGTTTGTTACCTTTTCACGACTAAACGACTTAACGGATCGTTATGGAATTTGGCAAGGAAATAGATTATATCCTCAAGAAGGACATATGCTAAGGACATATCTTTTGTCTCAATCAATTATCTTGATGTGGGTGAAATAGGAGTTGAAAGTTTGTATGGGCAGTTAGGGATTTAAAAGGGGGGGGGGGGGGGGGTGGTGAAGTAAGAGGTTAATATTATGAGGTATTCTTTAGATACAGTCTCTATGTACCGTTGGTATACGTATAGTTAGATTTTGGCCGGGATTGGGATATAATCTACTTTTTGGAGGATCAATTGGAGGGTCAAATTTGGAGGGTAATTTTTTTATTGACAAACCACGCGTGCGAAGCCGCGGGCGGGTCAGCTAGTCTAAGCTAGGCTATATTTTATTTGAATAACAATCCGTGCGAAGCCGAGGCGTTTAGACATAGACATAGACAGACATTTATTTGCTACCATAACGCACACAAATTCACACAATACAATCAAAAGGTATAACATCAAAGAGAAAGCACAAGTAAAAGAAAACAGAAATTACACAAGCATAGAAATAATAGAATGAAATAATAAATTGACAATGTAGTCAGGGAAAAATTAAAAGGGGCAAGTAGGTGTGTACATATGTGCTACTGCAGCAAATGGGTTCCAGCTCAGCATTATGCCTCGCCACCGATCGACAGCTCGGCGCTGTTATTCTGCGGAAAACTTTTTTAGGCAAGTCATTAGAACTCGTAAGAACGAATGTGTTCGCATACAATTATGATAGGCTTAATTAGATAATTAGGATAAGTAGACAGAAGAAATAAATATATTATGTACGGAATAATAATAATGTTAAAAAATGTTAAAGTGTAAATTATAAATAATACGAATAAATAATAGATTGGGGAAAAAGTCTTTTCGCATTATAGTATGTTTGAACTTGTAATAAAATCTCTTTGACTATACTATTTGTATCTGGCTGGTTTTGGTATCACTCAAAGTTTAAATTTTAAAGAAAATAATTCCAAAGTCAAATTAGGAAAATGTGTGATTTTTATTTGTTTTTCGTACTGTAAAGATGAGTGAATCTAATGAAGAAATTCGATACATTTTAAAATTTTAATACATATAGGTAAAAATTCAACGCAAGCCGCGAAAAAAAATTGCTATATTTATGGACCCAGTGCAATGTCTGTGAGAGTAGCAGGAATTTGGTTTAAGCGTTTTCAATCCGGAAATTTTGATGTCAAAGATGCACGTCGCTCTGGTCGCCCTATTACGGAAAAAATTGATGCCATTTTTTTAAAAGTGGAGCAATATCGGCATATCAGTAGTTATGACGTAGCTGAAGAACTGGGAATTGACCACAAAACAGTTTACGTGCATTTAAAAAAAATGGGTACACAAAAAAGCTCGATATTTGGGTACCCATCGAGCTCACTGAAAGAAACCTAATGAACCGTGTACTCATTTGTGATTCTTTATTACGACGTAATGAAACCGAACCATTTTTGAAGAAGCTGATAACTGGTGATGAAAAGTGGATCACGTCCGACAAGAACGTACGAAAAAGGTCGTGGTCAAAGGCCGGTCAGGCTTCACAGACTGTGGCGAAATCCGGGTTAACTCGTAACAAGGTGATGCTGTGTGTGTGGTGGGATTGGAAGGGCATTATTCATTATGAGCTGTTACCACCATGCAGGACCATCGATTCTAAACTCTACTGAGAGCAACTGATGAGATTAAAGCAAGAAGTTGAGAGAAAGCGGCCGGAATTAATCAACAGAAGGGGTGTGGTTTTTCATCATAACGCTAGACCTCACACATCTTTAGCCACTCAGCAAAAATTAAGAGAGTTTGGCTGGGAGGTGCTAATGCATCCGCCGTATAGTCATGACCTTGCACCTTCAGATTTCCACCTGTTTCGGTCTCTTCAGAATTATTTAGGCAGTGTCAGGTTGACATCACGAGAGGACTGCCAAAACTACTTGTCGCGGTATTTTGATAAGAAGCCCCGAAATTTATATAGCAATGGGATCATGTCCTTACCTACAAGATGGCAAAAAGTTATCGAACAAAATGGTACCTACATACTTTAGTTAAATGTAAATAAACTATATTAAAAATGTTTTGAATTTTTTTTAAAAATGCGAAGAAACTTTTACCCCAACCTAATATAAATATACTACAAACTTTACCCTCGCGTCAGCAAGTGAACGGCGCACTATAACAATTTGTACCCGACAACCCAGTTTTTGGGTGCTTTGAATGATATCGCGTAGCACCGCGTCGCTTTGTCGCTCATCTAGGACGACGCGACGGATATAGCATTAACGAGGATAACGCACTGAATTTCTCCGTCTTTTTGTCTTTATTTCACTCTCTCCTTTGTTTCGACAGTGAAAAATAAATTACTTCGTTAGTGCAACGTAAGCGCTCTGCCTTTGCTTATCTCAAATTACACACCATTTATAAATCAATGTTTCTGCAACATTGTACTTTTATAATTCTTTGGTATTATGGTTTACGAGTATTTTTTTGACTAAAGGACTAATATACTAAACATAATACATATACCATATATAAGTTCTGTAACGCAGTGGGTGAATAGCCGGCTGATACGCAGGAAGTAACGGGTTCGATTCCCGCCGCGGAACAAATGTTTGCATGAGCTACAGATATTTGTACCGGGTCTGGATGTTTTTCTATTTTTTATTATTTTTTTCTAACCTTTCACGTCCCACTGCTGGGCAAAGGTCTCCCCCAAGTCCCTCCAAGCATCCCTATCTGTCGCTATTTCCCACCATC
The DNA here is from genome assembly GCA_918857605.2 of Philereme vetulata. Classification (NCBI taxonomy): domain Eukaryota; kingdom Metazoa; phylum Arthropoda; class Insecta; order Lepidoptera; family Geometridae; genus Philereme; species Philereme vetulata. Next base: position 2,563,824 of record OU975473.1, on the reverse strand, counting down.
CTCTTTGGAAGGTGTCGAAATCGTCCCGCCAACGCTTTCTCGGCCGACCCCGACGTCGCCTTCCGTCTTCAGGCGTCTTCTGTTTATTATAATCTGCATTTATTTACAACTAGTGGTTCGCCACGAATTAAGATCTCGCGAGTCTCCGATAAAACAAAAAAAATATTACATATTTGCAATCTACGAAATAAATAACCATACAACTTGACCTACAGTTTTATTCAAATTACAGGTAACGGGAGTTTATGTAATTTGGTTACAGTTTTGGGGTACACATTTCAGTTAATCTGGATTTCAGACTTTTGCCTATATTTGTGTCACTTAAGCTACACGCATACTAAATTACAGTACTGTGGGGTCACTGGTGTACCCTGTAAATTTTGTCGAAGTTCAGTTTTTATTGTGGCTAATACCTAAAAATCTATAAGAACTTTTCTAAAAATAAAAACGGAATCTAAATGTACTAATGACGTCCTTTCATTTGACGTCCCACTTGAACTAATAGACTCATTTTCAATTTTTTTTCACCCCTCTTGAACCCCAATATCTCAACAACCCCCCACATTTTTAGCTCATTTAGTCACACCAAAATAGTGCCATCACTACCTACCTATGTATCAAATTTCACGATGATCGGATCTACGCTTCGAAAGTTATCCTCGGACAAACAAACATACATACATACAACGCCGATTTGCCCAAGTTGATTTAGAGATCTCGTTTCGATCGATAAAAAAAACAAGTATATAAGTATTGTATCAGTTATCCGGTTCCCATAATACAAGCTCTGTTTGGTTTGGGGCTAGATAGCGCTGTGTGAAATGTCCAGCAGTATTTATTTATTTATATTTATACCTACCTAAACAACATGATGGACGCAGGGCAGTGCATCGTAGTTTCTAAAGTGCGTGACCGATCAGGTGACATCAGGGGGTCCATATCTGTGTAGAATAAAAAAAACGAGTGTGCTTTAGACCACATGACTGAAGTAAAACTTCTTTTTCAAAATATTAATTTATAAAAATGTTAAAGAACGAAACGATATTAGGAAAAGTAATAATACGAACTACTGACTGAGACATATATATATATATATATATATATATATATATATATATATGTATATATTTCATGCACTGGCTATGAGAGGAAGAGAGAAAGAAAAGGTGCGCGCGCACCTCTCTCTTGCTCCTAAAGTAATATACGAAACGTAAGTCTCTCTCTTTCTATCTTCACTAACTTATATCCCTCTCAACTTCCATTCGCACTTTTCGTAACGCATTCACCAGCTCAAGCGTGCGTAAAGAAGTTTTACTTCAAAAAATTGTTTAATACTCCTGGAATCGCTCGATAATTGAGTAGGTGAGTAAGTACTAAGAAAGTTATCCACCTACGTCAGGTATGTCAATTAGACTACGTTACATACCCAATGATAGTCTCGGTAGCTATTTATAGATGACAATTGCTGATCAACCTCAGAGAGCATAATGATTGGATAATAGTTTTAGTTTTTGCTTCTATCTATCTACCTACCATTTTGCTTTTAACTGAAGACAGGTTTGTTACAACTTTGTAAGACGTAAGTAGGGTTACTAATTTTTTTCTATCAAATATAGTATTTTCGAAGCTACCTCTAAAAATATAGTAGGTAACAAAAAACGAACAAAATATAGTAAGTGGTAGCTTAATTTAAAAATGAATAATAATTTTTGATGCTCTGCGCCTTAATAATTAAATTTTTATTTTTAAGAAAGTATTTATATGTTTGATGGCAGTCTAAATTTAAGTTGAAAAACACCATTATTTCTGTTTTTATTAAATTCAAACTGGCCATGTTACGTTCATCTCTCCATTTCGTCTTCATGACAGAAAATATGCGCTCTGTGAATGCTGATGTCGCAGGAATTGAACGAAGAAATGATAAAATGATGAATTTTTTTTAAAACATTACGCAAATTTGAATTATTTAAGAGAAGAGCTTCTTGCCGATTTTCAATAGTTGATTTAGTAGCAACTTTTTGGTCAGAAAGTACAATGTTCCAAATTTTGTTCATATGATTGGTATCCGAGTACAAATTGTTAAAATTATTTTTTAGTTTCTCAGCAATTTCTAATTTTAGAGCGGAGCGAGCTTTAAAAAAGATTAAAGCTGCGTTCCGCTTTACGCGAAATATATTAGTTTCGTCTACTATACATTTTTTTAGAAATATAGTATTTGATTTATTTATATATTTATTTAGTAACTAACACGATTTAAATATACTAATTACATCAGTTACGTAATTTTATAAGTTACTTAATTTAGTTAATACTTAATTTTACTACAGTTACCTAATTTTGATATATATACATATATATATAGTATAATAGGATATTATAATATGTAGCAACCCTGGACGTAAGGTACAGTAGAGCATATGTAGAAAACTTAGGATAGCCACTTATACTTACTGACTCGCAGATGCGACAATGCTTTTCGTAAGAAGAGCCACTCTTTAGTCGCCCACTGAAGGGTTCTCCAGTAGTATAGCCTCCAAGGGTTATAATTACAGATAATGTCGGATGGCGCTTGACGACAATAATCGTTGATGATTTAGCTCGAAGCAATAGGCATTAACCATAGAACTAAAAACATCTTATCAAAGTGGCAATGGATAAAAAATTAAACGTACTCGGTTTTTTGCGCAAAACATTGTTAGTATCTACGAACATATTTCGGTAACAAAGTTGATTCGGTTAATTAAGCAAGGTATACCAATTATAACAAACTCCCAAGTGATGTACAAAAATTGACAATAAATAACAAATTTAAAAACTTGATTAAACAAAATCTTTACAAAAAAGCCTACTATAAAATATCGGATTATTTAGATGATAGAGAAGCTTGGGATTAAAATTGCTCCAACTCGTTCAAAAATGTTACAATTTAGATGTATGTAATTCATTTATTGTTAAGTATTCTAAAAGGATCATTAAAAAAACAACCAGCCTACTAGCCAACTAGTGTCAAACTTGTGACACGTTTACAAGGAGAAACGAGTCGTAGCTGGTTACCGACGGATATAGGAACCCGCAATTAGAGACTGGCTTCGCTCGATCAATCATTGTTTAGATGCATTAATGTATATGAAATGCACTGTTTCTAGCACCTCCAAAATTATGGTGCAATGACCTACTAAGGTAGATAGAGCCTATGTAATTATTATTGACGTAATCATGTGTTCTATCGCGTCCCTACGGTTTGAATAAATGAGTATGAGTCTCTCCTCACAAGTGCCATCAATGTTCTCGTGGGTAGGCAAATAATCCATTATGTTATGGAAAAATAGCGGGATCCAATCGCGCTGCCAACCCCTTTCCTATCAGACCCATTCATAGTGTTTTCTGTCGTGGGTGGTAGCCACCGGACTAAATATGGCATTGCTCCAAAAACGAAATTAAAATAATGATTGTTTCCATACCACAGTCCATAAACATTATTTTGCAAACATTGCAAAAATAACACAAAGCATGTTGTGATATCGCCTGTGTTTATGTTAGCTCGTTACTACTTTACCGTCATGTTAATTGGATGTTAAACATGTTTGCAAAAAGTATTTTAACAACCAAAAACATTGTTATTAAATGCTGACCTAAATATATAAGCGCGGGTTGAGTTAGTTAGAACTATATGGAAAGTTCTTAAACTTTTTAAAAGGTGCATTGAAATAGTATGAAAACACGAATGGGGGGAGGGGGGTGCACCTTCATTGAAGAAGCACTCGGTAAAAGTCTGTCATTTTTCGGTAAACAAATAACAGCTGATTTACTATTTTAACTGACAAACGTCTCGTACGATTAAAAACAAGAAACATCTATTATTAACTAGCTTCCGCCAGCGGCTTCGCACGCGTATTTTGTCTATAAAAAGTAGCTTATATGTTAATCCAGGTTATAATCTACGTACATACTAAATTTCATTCAAATCCATTCTGTAGTTTTTGCGTGAAAGAGTAACAAACATCCACACATACAACCATACAAAACTTTCGCGTTTATAACACTGTGGGATAAAAAGGAAAGATATTAAAATTCGACTGGAAAAAATTGTTTCGTTTGACCGTTTCACCCTTTTTCGGTTTTAGGTTAGAAAAAAAATGTTTGCAAATAAATTGTTATGTATGAAGTTCAGTTCTTAACATTTTGTATGTCTGTTTACTAGGTCCATGTTAAACATAGAGCAGCCGCCGGCCGTGGTGGTTCATCAAGAGACTAGGAAAGACTTTGCCAAGGTGAGAACGCGCTCTTTCTACATTTCTCATTTATTACGTTATACTCGTATGTTTTTTTAAAAGAAAAATAAGAGATCGGACGAGGCGATGACGGGTTGCGGCATAGTTACTTGCTTCTGGGAAAAATGTATGAACGTTTATCGAATTTTTGTCCCGAGCCATAATGTGAGAGTAGGTATTTGTTCTTTTTCTTTTTCTGCGTAGTACACACGGCTACACATCAAGCTATACATTTTCAGTATAAGCTGACCTCGCATAGTGTAGGTTTTTCGTAGAATGAGAGGTTAGCTTATACTGGAAGTGTATAGCTTGATGTGTAGCCGTGTGTACGACGATGGGGTTTTTATATGATTATATTATCCGTAGAGTTATCCACCCCACATCGGTATTGGAGCTCCGGAAGACTCGTTGCAATCCTGCTATGGACTGGTGCCAAGACCTCCTCACAAGGACGTCATCAAATACAATTTGAACGCGAATAAGGTAAAGCTTATCAAATTTTGTGATCATTTTGAAGGTTTATCGTGAACGCTACACGTAAGAATCCGTACCGTAGATACCTACGCCTACAAAATGCCTAAGATGCCTTTTCTTATTTTTATAATATAATTTATCTCTAAACTAGTGGTTCACCCCAAACTGTGATATCGTGAGTGTCCATAAAAAAATGTGATCGATTGATGACTATAAAAATACTAGTTGAACCGGCGAACTTCGTACCGCCTTGACATGCATATGACGCGGGCTGTCAATATACGTCACTCAGGTAGAATTGAAAATCTGACTTCATTCTGTATGAGGAAATGATTTTTCTTCATAATTTCTTTTTGTGTGATTTTTTCCGATATATTAATACTTATTCTGCTATTCGGGGCAGAGACAAATCCAAAAAATCAAAGATCATTAAAATCGGTCCAGCCGTTCTCGAGTTATAAGTGTTCGAATAAACCCGACTTTGTTTGCATAACCAACTATCCTACAGTTTCATTAAAATTACAGGTAACGGGAGTTCATGATTCTGGTTACTTTTTTTGGGGTGGAAATTGCAGTTATTCTGAATTTTCGACTTTTCCCTATATTTGTGCCACTAAATATCGCATACCGAATTTCAGCAGTGTGGGGTCACTGGAATTTCGTCAAAGTTCAGTTTTCATTATGGCTTTTATCTTAAAAACTACAAAGCTTAAACTAAAAATAAGAACGTAGTTGAAATTTACTGATGACCTTTCATTAGACGTGCTACTTGACCGGTTAGTCCCATTTTGTTTTTTTTTACCCCTCTTGAACCCCAATATCTCAACAACCCCCCTCATTTTTAGCTCATTTTAGTCACATCAGGATGGTGCCATTACTACCTAACTATATACCAAATTACACGATGATCGGATCAACGCTTCAAAAGTTATCCTCGGACAAACAATCATACATACATACAACGCCGATTTGCCCAAGTTGATTTGATTGAATATTGTTTTTTTATGTAGGTACTCTCTTTCACATGAAAAGTTAATATTCAAAATCATTAGGTATTAATGTTGTGGAAGAGATTATAATTATATATATATATATTATAATATATTTACTATTCGTTAGAAGAGATCGGCTTGGCTTAAGTGGGAATGGGCGGGCCACGTTGCCCGAATGCACTCCGAGAAATGGGCCCATATTGCAACATCATGGACGCCTGAAGACGGAAGGCGACGTCGGTCGGGGTCGGCCGAGAAAGCGTTGGCGGGACGATTTCGACACCTTCCAAAGAGGATGGTGGGAAATAGCGACAGATAGGGATGCTTGGAGGGACTTGGGGGAGACCCTACGAGCCCGCTAGCCCAATTCAAACTAAAATAGGGAGACGCTAGCCCAATTCAAACTAAAATTAAAATTATTCTTTCAACAAAATCCGTTTTATCACATTGACGAGTTTATGAGCTGTTCCTTCTCTGATTTGTAGGTGCGAGTGTGTCTCTAAGCTGTACCTGCTTATGTAGATGTACCTATGTTTTAGTTTAATTTAGTTAGTAGTTTGACATTTATCTAAATTATTGTGTTTTTTACTATGTACCGACCCTATGTATCTTGACTTGCCAATGTTATGCAATGTAACTTTATGGTTTAATAAATGAATATGAATATGAATATGACCTTTGCCCAGCAGTTGGACGAGATAGGTTAGGAAAAAAAAACCCTGTTGTGTTGTAATTTAAAGTTATATCTCATGAATCAAAACTTTTGGCGCGGTGCAAGCACAATATTCGAATTCAATAGGTCTGAAACGTGTTGTATTGTACGTAAGAAATTAACAATGTGGAATAAATTAGTAAGTGCACGTCGAACCGCGTCTTGTGTACGGTTCCGAAATTCTTGCACTCATCAGTTTTTCAGCACATCACAGGTTCCCCATATCCTCACATTCACTAAAAAACCACTTGGGATAGTATGGGGTGGGGTGGCTCCCTTATAACGGGCTTATTCCCACCAATGCGAAGACCATTGTTCTCTGAATTTAAAACTTTATTACATTGATAAACTTACATGACTTTATTACTAGATTTAATATTATTTCTTTCCCAACGATTTTTAAGTAGGTAGAGTTATCACAAAAAGCATTAGACTAAACTTTTCGCTGTAGATAATGGTACCTACCTACTTAAAATAGCAGGGGCATGTTGTTGGAAGGGACCGTTGGTTGTTTATGTAATGAAATATGTGAGATAATAATAAAACATCTTACCGATCTTAGTACGATGTTGTTGAATGTTGCTTGTCATCGCATTGATTGGAAATAGCTTGGGTACCATAATATTATTTACACACCACCTGCTCGACAAATTATATGTCATGTAAACCCACCGAAAGCAGGTGATTAAATCCCTACGGCTGAGCCAGGAGTAAAGTTGTACTGAATTTCATTATGCCCGCTAGGGCATAATGTGGATTGAATTTGGACCCTCATCTGTATTAAAATTTGAACCAAAGAGATCCACACAATAAGAACTTATTCCTAAATTGAACTAACCTCTGCACAGAATTCACCAACCTTAGATTTGGTTTTTATTGTCTCGCAGAAAGTGTGAAAAGTAGAGTATTCTCCTAGTGGATAAAGATGTCTGCACCTTGGGCGTGCTTATATCCTTATCTGCACTCAGGATTCTAGTAACTCCCTCGCTCGGCTCGTTAAATCTAGAATCCTTCGTTACGTTCGGGATTCAAAATAGCGCCCGTAACGCAAGACACTGCTTTATCCCCTCTTTATCCGTAATTATTATTTCGCATTGTCTGGGGGAAAAATTGGCATTGCCTTATAGTTATAGTGTAAACGCGTGGAGCATAATATTTTCTTGAAATAGAGATCGACATCACAAGAATTCTTACAATTATAAAACATGTATTTCAATTCATTATTCACAATCATAAGACGCTCTGCCGGGCTAGCACGACCGCTAGATGATACGATCATGTGATCGTAAAATGACATGTTACTCCATTCTTCTATAGAGAGAAACGTTTATAATGTGGTTATGCTATTAGGTACAGGGCTGGCAGACTATCATAAAAGGGTTGTAGGATTGATTTCGGAACCCTAACAACACCATGACACCACACTTCTGTCTAACATATTTCAGTCGGTTTCTGTGACAGTTACAATGCCATCTTTTATGTAGTTCTGATTACGTTGAAAGCGCGAGTTATGTAGCGCCCATAGAAATAAAAAGATTTTTATTCTAACTCGCGTACTGGCTGATTTATAACACTGGATTCTTTTAAAACATACGTGCCCGAGTTCAGTTAAAAACTAGTATGTACTCGTATACATAATTATCATATTTTTATTCCAAATACATTTTAATTTTCACCAGTAGATACCCCAGATTACTTACTCAGTTCAACCTTTGAATCAGATCGGGTTCTTTCTGTACCTAGTCCACAGCTTGCGAACTCGTATTAAAAACCTTTGTAGAAGTTGCAAGCAAGATAGCAAAAATTTCCATCGACAAACATAAATTATTCTTTGATATTTGAGTTTTCAGTTTCTCGCAACTCTATTAAAGTTGCAGCGAGGGATGCTGCACAAAAGATCAAGACGTGAAGCTTGAGTTACTGCTTTTCTGCCGTTGACTATGACTAGGACGTAAACATGTACATATCTATCTATATATATCTATCTATATAATATAAAAATGAATCGCAAAATGTGTTGGTAAGCGCATAACTCAACAATGCCTGGACGAATTTGGCCAATTCTTTTTTGTTGTATTTCTTATTGTCAGGAGAAGGTTCTTATGAAAGAAAAAAATAAGAAAATTGCGCGCAAAATTAGAAAATTTAAGAATACTTAACCACCATATAAAATTATTTATAATCTAACCTTAGCGCTTTTATAATGTAACCTTATGACGTTTGACATAGAATTGACAGAATGCGTGCTGCAAATATCGTTAAAGAGGATGTAAAAAAAAGAATATCGTTTGAAACAGATGCTTCGGTCGGAGTTATCCCGAGATATTGTCTATGCCGGGGACCACAATTGACAATTCTTCCAGGGTGACGTATATTGACAGCCCGCGTTATATGCATGCCAAGGCGGTACGAAGTTCGGCGGGTCCATCCCGAGATATATTGTCGTTAGTCTCGCTAAAACTCGAGAACGGGTGGAGCGATTTGGGTAATTTTGGTATTGAATTATTTGTGGAAGTCATTCATTTTCTCATACATAATGATGGCCGGGGACAACAATTGACAATTCTACCAGGGTGACTTATATTGACAGCCCGCGTTATACCTATGCATGTCAAGCCGATACGAAGTTCGGCGGGACCACTAGTTTATAATAATTGCTATTAATTTGATTTTAGGACAAGCAAAAATTATAGAATTTAGTCCCTTTGACGTCAATTTATGTTTCGTGTTAATTTAGTTTACTGTCGCTCAAGCCATTTGATAGTCCATTAAACAGTTACAACAGTCAGAGATTTTAAATTGTACGAGTGAGCGAGACATTTAGGCTCTGGATGCTTTTAATTTAATAAGTGCCTACCACAAACTTTCTATAGCTTAAACATCTAGAGGATATCGAAGTAGGAAACACGATCAAACATGATACCGAAGTGGAAGAAGAAATCAAAAAGGATATCAAGGTTGATGATGACAATTAAAAAACGATTCCACCAAAAAATTGTACTACCATTTTGTGTAACACCAGGGCCAGGGACGTGGTCGAAGCGTGCTCTTTCAGAAGTTCTGATAACCACTTATGGGTGCTTTCTACACTCCTGACTCCAGAGGAATCAGAAAGCGTCCCATTTGCTAACTAGGTACATACTGCACTGATGTATGATAACATGTCAGTAATGGCGATGGGTAGCGATAGGTAAAAAACGAGTGTGCTTTAGACCACACGACTGAAATAAAACTTCTTTTTCAAAATATTCATTTGTAAAATTGTTCAAGAATGAGATGAAATAACGAAAAAATAATCTAGCGAACTACGGACTGAGTACGAGTATATATACGTATATATATATATATATACGAGTATATATATATTTTCATGCACTGGCTATGAGAGGAATAGAGAAAGAAACTGTGCACGCGCACCTCTCTCTCTCTTGCTCCTACAGTAATATACGAAACGTAACTCTCTCTCTCTCTTTCTATCTTCACTAACTTATATCTCTCTCAACTTCCGTTCGCACTTTTCGTAACGCATTCACCAGCTTACTCCCCAAGTCAAGCGTGCATAAAGAAGTTTTACTTCAAAAAGTATCAAAGGCGATCTAGAGATCTCCTTGACTTATCAAGTTCTATGCATATAGCCACTTCCAATCATACTTGTATCTTACTAAATTACTTTGATTGGTTGCACTAAGATGGTGCCGTCTGCCTGTACTAATTTACGTTCGGAGCCCTAATAAAATGTCTGACTATATCTTTATAAAGTTTTGTTTGAAAAAAGGTAAATGACTGCTTAGACTTTCCTAGCTACGAGCATGAAAAATGTCTGGCTCAGCGATTCGCGTTAGAGTTGGTACTTGATAATGCACTTAGATACCCAAGACTCTTTCACTCAGGTAAGGTGCAAAAAATAAAGAGCTGAAGTCTAAGCGGTATTTAGAAAACAGTTAAGAAGTAAACGTCTATGTCGTCTAAGTTACGACGTTTATTTTTAATTCCCTAGTAATTAATTTTTACAACCTAGGATTAGGCGATAAAAACCCTACCCCATTAAATACTCACAAAATTAATAATACATAATTATTTGATAACTGTTTACAAGTTCATTTTGTACATACCTCTGTGTATAATACTGATTTACAGAACCTTCGTTACTTGTGCGAGCTCGACTGGATCCACCCAGAGGACCAAGGTCGCCGCTTCGTCTTGTCGTACAGTTTGGCAGACGGCACCATCAAGATCGGCGAAATACCGCGCCGCAACTCTGGGATCACCGAGGGCAAGTTCCTCAAGTCGATGCGCCTGCAGTTGCCTGACTCTGACCCTAACTTCCCAACTTATTTCACGCCGGACAAGTTTTACGTTGGTAAGCTTCTGGCAAGACTTGACAAACTTCTAGTCAAAACAGCGACGCGCGAGTTGTGGGAAGGCAATGGATGCACTCGGCACAGAACCGAAGAAAGTGACGTGATAACGAGGAGGTCTTTATTACCCAATGGATATATGTAAGCTGATTATATGGATAAAACCTACTGTTAGCTGATTTTTAACGAATTCTAGTAAGTCTTCATTTTATGAGCTTGGATGACGGTCAGAATAGACTTATAGTCGGTTTATTAATTAATTAATACATACATAATTGAATTCCTAAACGAGCAACATCCCGTAGTATGCACATACTCAGGCCGATCCAACTGAATTATCTGTACGATCGCTTAGTCTGTAGTCTGTGGGGTTCATAAAATATGTTGATGCCGGCTGCAGTTAGTTTGTTGAATGGTATACGACTGCGAGTAGTTTTAATGAACCCCTTTAAAAGAATGGAATGTTGAAACTTGGTGAGTTCGTAGAGTAATTTGCCGTCTGACAAAGTTGAAGATGCAATCATAACTTTTAATATCACTCGCAAATATTTTAATTTCCGTTTCTTTGAAATATTGCTTCGGATTTTCCTACAAGATATCTGAGCTGAGGAAATCAGAATTATTGAGTTCTGTCTTGATAACGCAATCGTAATCTACATTCTGAATTGTATTACTGCAAACAACTATCGGGCATCTGCCCAATACGAATTTGCATAATATTACTGCTGAAAAAAATCAGCATATATAAAATCAATCAATTAAAAAAAGGCATAATATCGAAGTACTAAACATAAATTGAGCCTTCAGTCTATCTGTAGTGGCTCCACCAGTCTAAGCCTCGTAAGTTTTCAACAGGAGGAATAGTCCCAGTCTTCAAACACCGGTTTAAGATCATCGGTTGTGATCTGTTCGTGTACCGATACATGAGCGCAAACCCCGAGAAATTCCCACAAGAAGTGATCGACAACGTGCGCAACTATCACATGAGAGAGGGAAACTTGAAGGACGAACTTGAGGTAAGAGATATTAAATTAGTTTTAAAGGACTTATAGCACGACTACAAGAAAGTTTGTAGGTTACATACGAGACAAACTTTGAATAGGGAATGTATGAACGTATAGCTTGCAAACAATTTCCACACACGTTGGAATGTAAAAACTTATGTTATAACATAAAAAGAATTTCTACGAATGTTCCCCAATTAGAGAAAGCGCTGCTTCTTCCTTCAAGGAAAATCTAGGTCAATCCTAAAAAATGTTGTGTGTGAAAACTATACCTTACTATACGTTTCTATTAGAAAATTTACTTGAAACGGGCTGTCCGGCTGTTACATCTGCATCGCAAATAAAATAAAGCTCAGTACCTACCATTTCAACATTTTGGTGTAGCATTGAAACAGACTCATCCGCGCAAATCTGACGGGAGACGTGTTTGATTGGCAGGTTTTAGTAGAAAACATTTCCTCTACAATGTAGAAAATAATAGCTTTTAAAGTTGCAACATTTTTAACCAACTGATGAAGTTGTCTTTATTTTGTAACTATTAGATTGTATGTAGACGCGTGCTTTATTTAAATTGATGTATGGCCTAGCTTTTGTGGCGTCGCGACGCGTCTACTGTCCACTAATTGATGGATGTTCCCGCATCCGTGTTATATCTGTGACAGCTTACGGACCTATGAATCTTTAGAAGGCCAAAAATAATGAACATTGAACGTGCGAATATATTTAAGTTTTTATTGGGTTGGAAAATATCGAAGCTATCTAATTCGGTCTAATTTGTGTTGTGACGTAGTTTCACTAGGGACCCATTACGCGTTTTATAGCCACTACTCACTCCAGAAACTCATCAAGTTTTTACGTCACAATAAAATTGTAGGAACTCGGTAGCGGAAACGGTTTTAAAAATTTATTTCTGGTATGTCTTAACTTTTAAATATTGTTATGCTCAGATTTTGGTAGTGCTTCCAAAAGTTTAATGCATTAAGTTAGACAACTCTACCGACTACGGACTTTACCGAAGATCGAAGACGGACGAAACTCTTTGATTTATTGATGACGCATGAAAGTACGCGAAAGTTGATTTTCTACTTACATACAATGTAGCGGCTTAAAAACATGTGGGTGTGTGAAAAAAATTTCTGGCAGAGTTTCTGATTGTACCGTCAAATGGATCTACAAACAATAATCGCTCAGCTAATAACCTAGGTAGATTGCGCATTAGGCAACAATTTGTGCCGCAGCCAGTATTTTTTGACTGCTAAGTGTAATAGGCCGTCAAATGTGTTTCCGCTTTCCATTTTACTTGAGGTATATAGGCCTTATTCAAACTCAGTTTCTAACAACACTCATGACATTGTTTTTTTAGTCTGCTATCCGAGAAGAGCAAGCTGCCGAAACCAGGGCCGAACTAGCAAAGATCGGACAGGCGGCTGTGGCCGAGCCAAGTGATATGCAGAGATGCCTGACCGCCCTCGACGTGGTGGAAGGAAGCGCAAGTCCGCCGCGACCACCTACGCCGCCCATCACCACCGATCGCATCTCGTATGATGACACTATTAGAGCTGTTCGTGCAAGGTAAAACAAAATATTGTAATTTGTATAGTACGTTGGATGTCGAGCGTCAAGTCCCATCCTGTCCAGTGAGGTTTTTGATACGGTCTCTATGGTCATTTTATTAGCGCAATTGGTCCATAGAGCGTTTTAGAAAAAAGGCAAAACACAAAGTGGAAAGATATATATAAATATTTTAATTTCTTTTGTTTTTTATATTTCGAACCTTATACACAAACGAATACATTTCCCAGAATTACCTCTATATGGCGCTAATTATTTAGTGCATGTCTCGCTCTAAACGTGGACACATAACTATCTTTTGCACATATTTTGCTGTGCGAATTCTATTCAAATAACTCTTGACATGAGAAACTCATTTCCATATTTTGCTTCTGGCTAGTTTGCTTTTTAGAAAAGTGTTTGTAAAAAATGCAAATATGCGACGTTATCTATGCTACCCACTATATTCGCTAAAGTTTACAGTTCTAAAAGTTTAGTTCTGATTCTGTAATAGAAACTGAACCTATTTTTCGTGTAGGTATTTCACACAAACCGCGAGTGGAAGCCCTTCTTCAACTTAAAACTACTCATCCGAGAATTAAGTAAAACAATATAGTTTAGACTACGCAAGGGATTAGAGGACATGTCCTCTAATCCCTTGCGTAGTCTAATATTAGGACATGTCCTCTAATCCCATGCGTAGTCTAATATTGCGTAGGGATTAGAGGACATGATATGTCCTCTAATCCCTTGCGTAGTCTAATATTGCGTAGGGATTAGAAGACATGATATGTCCTCTAATCCCTTGCGTAGTCTAATATTGCTTAGGGATTAGAGGACATGATATGTCCTCTAATCCCTTGCGTAGTCTAATATTGCGTAGGGATTAGAGGACATGATATGTCCTCTAATCCCTTGCGTAGTCTAATATTAGGACATGTCCTCTAATCCCATGCGTAGTATAATATTGCGTAGGGATTAGAGGACATGATATGTCCTCTAATCCCTTGCGTAGTCTAATATTAGGACATGTCCTCTAATCCCATGCGTAGTCTAATATTGCGTAGGGACTAGAGGACATGATATGTCCTCTAATCCCTTGCGTAGTCTAATATTGCGTAGGGATTAGAGGACATGATATGTCCTCTAATCCCTTGCGTAGTCTAACTAAACTATATTGTTTTACTAAATTATCGGATGAGCAGTTTTAAGTTCGAGAAGGGCTTCCACTCGCGGTTTGTGTGAAATGAGTATTTAACTAGGATATACACGTGCAAATATCGTCTCGTGCGTGTGTCAATCATCTCAGATGTTAATAATTTATCGTAAGTTTTTTTGTTACACCAATGGAAGAACGTGGTTTGAGACTTGAATCCTATAACTCTATCACGATATCTGCAAATTTAGTTCTCTTAATTTATTTATTTTTTGTATGACAAAATAAATACATTTAGGATTCATAGATGAAAACACTATATCCCTTTTTTGTAGGAAAATGTGCGCGGTAAACTTGGTTCTGTATGAAATCTTGAAATTTCTTCTTATTTTTTTAGCAAACCAACCTGCGACACCGTCGTCCCACTTAAAGGGATCCTTAAATCAGGCATAGCTCGAGACGATCACCAGAAGGTCGTCTGCTTCAGTGGACCATCGGCTGACGAGCACAGAGAGCAGAAGAAACTGGTGGAGTACCCACCCGGCCAGCAACCACACTTTACGGACGATCCTGACTTCTGCGAAAGATACAAGGATCCGGTAATTGCATCAGTGAAAGAATTGTCATCCATCAGACATTTTTTATTCCAGTGTTCCCCGCGGCTCCAATTACGTAATACCAGCGTAGAAAGTAACCTCGCATTGTTTACTTTTTATCATTCCAGATCATAAACTGTCTGTTCCGAATGTTATCCTGTTAGTTTTAGTCGTCAAAAGTTTATTGAATACGCTTATCAGTAGAATAGAAAGGATGGGCTTTACAAGACCCACCTATGTTTCAGAATCAGATACGGCACGTACTTACCGACTACACAAATCACCCTGATAACGATTAAGTTGAAAGCGCCACCCCCGACCCCTAAAGTTTACCCCAACGATCTGAGACGGGTAGTTGCTGCATCGCGTCGCCGTCGCGTCGTAGCGCGTCTACGCGCAGATACTGGACCAAGATAAAATTACGTAGAAATATTTTAGACAGCTACAATTTTGTATATTTTTTGTTTAGTATCCTGTACTGATGTTTTTAAGACAAAACGGGTCTTTTCGCGCACAGATTTATATCTGATTAGATGTAACTTGGCTGAAACGTCGAGGTTAGTCAAAATTATAATTTTGATATAAATCTGTGCGCGAAAAGACCCGTTTTGTCTTAAAAACATCAGTATAGTTCGCGAAAATTTAAAAAGTTCTAGCCTGTACTGTTCCACTGATGGCAAAGCCCCCCCCCCCCCCTTCTTCCTTTCACTTATCCCGGTCTAGAGCGACGCCGAGGAAGGCCTAAAAAGCGCTGGAGCGATGACTTGGACGTCTTCCACTCTTCCACAGAAACTGGCGGGACCTGGCTCTAGCTATAAATAAGTAAACCTATACTAACTTTTGACACGTTTTCAAGGAGAAACGAGTCGTAGCTGGTTACCGACGGATATAAACCCGCTATAAACCAACTTGGGCAAATCGGCGTTGTATGTATGTACGAGTATGTTTGTTTGTCCGAGGATAACTTTCGAAGCGTTTATCCCATAATCGTGAAATTTGGTATATCGGTAGGTAGTGATGGCATAATTTTGGTGTGACTAAATAAGCTAAAAATGATGTTGAGATATTGGGGTTCAAGAGGGGTAAAAAAAAACAAAATGGGACTATCCGGTCAAATGGCACGCCTAATAAAAGGTCTTTTTGAGTACATTTCGATCCCGTTTTTATTTTTAGTTTAAGCTTTTTAGTTTTTAGGTAATTTAATTAGCCATATTAAATACTGAACTTTGACACCATTCACAGGGTGCACCAGTGACCCCATAGTGCTGAAATTTGCTATGCGTGTAACTTTAGTGGCACAAATATAGGGACAAGTCTGAAATCCAGAATGACTACAATTTCTATCCCAAAAAGAGTTACCAAATAATATGAACTCCCGTTACCTGTAATTTGATTGAAACTGTAGGTTAAGTTATATGGTTATCCACTTCGTGGCACTATTTTGATAGATTAGTTATAATAAATAATATTTTTATGTTTTTGTGGGAGACTCGCGAGATCTCAGTTCGGGCCGAACCACTAGTTCTAGTATACTTTAAATGAATGAAGTTTTAACATTGGCTAGTGTAATATAAATAAATAAATATTGCTGGACATTTCACACAGCGCTATCTAGCCCCAAACTAAGCAGAGCTTGTAGCTACGGGAACCAGATAACTGATAGAATACTTAAATACATTTTTTATTCGTAAATACATACTTATAATATATAGAGAAACAACCAGACCCTGAACAAATATATGTAGATCATGCAAACATTTGTTTCGCGGCGGGAATCGAACCCGCTACCTCCTGCGTCTCAGCCGGCTATTCACCCACTGCACCACGGAGGTCGTCAATATGCTCAATCTTTGTTTTACAACAATCTATTAACAAAAATATAGACTTTTGCCGCTACCAACGTACACTTACAAAAAGAGACGACACACAGTTTAGATCGCCCTACAGTTTAATCGGCCCTTATTTGAACATCCAAAAAACATTTGCCTAAAATATTAAAGCTACCATAGTTATTTATTCTTCTTTTTAACCGATTGTGGTCAAACGAAGATCTATTTAGTTAAAAAAACCGACTACAAAAATAATATTTTATTCTTTACCTCAGAACTCCGTCTTTTATTAACAGATTTGATTTTTTAAAGGATATACTTTCAGATTGGTCCTATAGAAGTTTCATCAAAATCGGTTCAGTAGTTTGATTTTTAAATCAAAACAACTGGTTTCGATTATCTGTTTTCCAAAGTTGGTTATATTTTTGTTAAAAAAAGTTACTTGTTTGATTAAAAATATGTGTCTTGTTATAGTTGTTTGGATGTCTGTGGTTAACTCCGGTAGCTGATTCTAAAAATTATTACACTAATATGAAGCTACTTTATCCCATAAGCTATATTTTATTGTGATAAAAATCCGTGACAAGCCGGGGCGAATCTGCTAGTTAATAGGCTTGCCTTATCCATGGGATAGCCGCACCTTCTCTTTTTTTGATTTGAAAGTGCCTGAAGACAAAACACTTGTGTTCCAAAATATCCAGCAAGTTAATAACAGACTACGAACTTGGATCGTTTAGTAGTCTGTGTTCTGCAGAGATTCTAAACACCTGCAACAAAAAAGAAGGTTATAAAAATACTAACCCAGAAGTTGTTTTAAAAAATTATACTTATTGACCTAATTACCGGGAAATAAGCAAATCAAAGGTTGCCTGGAAGAGATCACTTTTGAAGTAAAACTTCATTACGCACGCTTGACTTGGGGTGTAAGCTGGTGAATGCGTTACGAAAAGTGCAAACGGAAGTTGAGAGGGAGATATAAGTTAGTGAAGATAGAAAGAGAGAGAGTTACGTTTCGTATATTACTGTCGGGGCAAGAGAGAGGTGCGAGCACACATTTTCTTTCTCTCTTTCTCTCATAGCCAGTTGATTTGTCTCATATTTCCTATCCTAAATTAGCCTAAATTATACAAATTGCACAAACAAAACACTCCTTCATGCTGTTTAATAAAGTTCATTTTGCTATAGATTAAAAAAGCATTTACGACGTTTCGTATTTTGAATCTACCAGCTTCGATTTACGAAAAAGTTCAGCTATTCCACAACAGATGGCAGGCAGCAGCAGAAAATAACATATGTACTTATTGTATGCGCCTCGAATTAAGATTGACATTTCCTTAAACAATCTTTTTATACATATTATATAAACATATATATAGATGGAGTTAAAGAAGTTTTATTTCAGTCGTGTGCTCTAAAGTACACTCGTTTTTTTTATAGTGATATGGCCGCCAATTAAAGGTTACCTACATTTACTTGGTTATAATTTTTGTTTATCTGGCTTGTAAGGATAAATAATATATTTAATTCGTACAGGATGCAAAGGAGCGTGCAGCGCGCCGCGCCGGCGACATCTGTCCCTACGAGATAGACCCGAGCACGCAAGTGGTTAGTGGCGCCGGCGCAGACCACGCTGGAGATCGCTTGCAGCTACCCGGATACCTCGGCAGCTATGGCGTCGATTGCAAAGAGGTATCTTTTCGGCAGATTCTCAAAAGCGAAAAAAAAATTGTGTTTCTTACAAACATATAAATAATGCAGGACGTTTCACAAAGCGCTATCTAGCCAGCTATATCTGATAGAATACCTATCTACTTAGTTTTTATTTTTTTGTACGTACATACTTATAATATCATATAGAAAATAATCCAGACACTGAACAATATCTGAAGATAATGCAAAAATTCGTTCCGCTGCGGGAATCGAAGCCGCGACCTCCTGCGTCTACTACTATTCGCTCACTGCGCGACGGGGAGGTCGCAAAGTCAAAGTCCAAAGGCATCGATTTGAAGTGACATTACTGTTGTTTGTTCTCAATCCATACGCCTAATCAATCTAGTCATGAATTTGAGAAAAATACGTACCTTCTTTTCTCCAACAGTTTGGGATTTCCCCCCTCAGATCCATAATTACAAACCCTGTATACTTGCTTCCAAATATTTTGTTGTTGGATGACATTCCTACGTTTTTATGTGTCTAGCTAGATATCTGATATCTTCCGATAACAGGCAACCAAGTGTTGGAACAATATTCCCCCACCACTTTGACATTTAAAACCATAGACTATTTTTAAAACACGTTTTTTTTCTCTTTATTTAAGGACTTTTAGACTGTGTTTATATCAGCCCTATAATGACAAAATCATATATTTAACAAACTTAAAAAAAACAACTCCCTAGTTGAAATAAACATAACTTAGTTTACACAGTGCGCAAAACAGATGCAAGCGCGCACCCTTCGATGTATCTATCGACAAGTACGCACCCGCATACATTCTACGCACCTACCGAATCAACAAAACTATAAATCAATTTGGCTTCTGTTGAGTTAGGACGCGATAAGATGCTGTGAAAAATTCCAACGTTGACAATAGTTATACCCAACTCAACAAGAAGCATACGCCTTTCAGCTTGGCTCCGGACACACTCCATCAAAATATGGTGCACATCTTCTGGTGTATCACATTCTTCACAATTAGGCGAAGACACCTTTCTCATTAAGTATGTGAACTTCTTGAGCGGCATGTGTCCGGAACGAAGCCTGTGTGCGGTAACAATTTGTTTCCTACTTATATTTCCCATAAACCACGGCAAACGAGGAGGTTGACTTTGTATAAAATAAACCTCCTCGTTTGCCGTGGTTGTGTTTTAAAATCCTTAATTATTAGTAACCAAAAAACTGGATTGCCTGATGCGGGAAGCATTAGTGCACCTTTCGCGTGCTAGCCGATTGGGGTAAGTATTATATTAACCAATTTATTAATTTGATTTAGGTATATATGTTCTGACTTTATTACTCTTAATACATATTAAAAAAACGTTTACACATATTTTGACATGTTCTATTATTATATTTTGACACAACATGACATACCTACCATGGCACATAATATTCTCACTTGACAACATAATACTCTCACAGTGTCTAGGGGCTAAATGGAGCGGTCTCGACGGAATATCAGCGCTTACCATTACGGCGGCGGCGGCGGGCATAATGCTGAGTCGAGTCCCATTTACTGCTCTAGCACACAGTATTTACAAAATTCATCCTTGTTTTTGTTTACGTTTTACTATTTCATTGTTTCTTGGTCTTTTCTCTTGTGTAATGATGCTGATGTAGGCAATAAATGATTGCCTATGTCTTTATTAATGAGTAAATTGCTTTACGCGCCGAAAAGAACACATAATTTTGATATTTCATTTGGTAAACTACATTTTCGTACCACTTGCTCAAAAAAGTGACATTCTATGCCACAAAAAGCTAACATAACAATAGTCATTTTTAATCTGTTAAAAACAGGGAAAGAAAATTGTACTGAATTTCATTCATCCTCTAGGGGGAGATGTGATTTAAATTTGGAATACTTACCGAAATTTATACTGAACTACATCTGTGTTCAGTACATCACCATTGAGTTTGTATATAAAGCATTATACATCTTTTTGAAAAAGGAATACGCATTTATTATGCAGTTATGATTATTAAATAAAATTACGAAAACCGACGAGGCCGTATATGCTTGATGCCTTTGCTTTTCCGGCAAAAAAAATAATAGTCTAGGAATTTGCCGCGTTTTTGTTTTCTTCATTATACATAAACGTTAAGTTTATTTTAATTTATTTTTACTTTTAATTGTCATTATTTTCAATAAATGCTTATCTCATATTATTGTGTTAATTTTTTCGCAAATGGTACGAAAAGTAGAGTATTTTCCTCGGTGATAAAGCTGTCTTAGTCTTGGGTGAACTTAAATCCCTCGCTACACTCAGGACTCGTCTTAAATCCCTCGCTTGGCTCGTGATTTAAGTTTTTAACACCTTCGCTACGCTCGGGAGTAAACCTCGAGTCCTTCGTTACGCTCGCGATTTAAATCGTCACCCGCGACAGAAGACACTGCTTTATCCCCTTGGTTAATAATCTACTATACCTACCTACACTAAATTGATACCAATAACCTTGTCAATACAACGTACTAAAATGAACTTTAATATATAGACGTGCACCTAACGTGGCATTCGTGTAGATATGAATTATGATGGTTTAAAAACAGCGAATATTTTATTTAACTACCTCCCTACATTTTTCTAACACGCCAAAGGTGATAAATAAAACTGACCTTGAGTTTGGGAACTTGTTCAATCGATCAATAAATTGACATGTTTAGGAGTGTTAGTCTTTTGCTCATTATCTAAATTCTCCATCTTTGTCTCCAGGTGCCAGAATACATGCGTATCCCTCAAGACGCATATGAGAAAGTGAAGAAGCTTCGCAAAGAAACGCCTGACATTTCGCCCGCTGCCGCGCGGAACTTAGAATATCCTCGCCTACCCACCCCTACAATGGATGAGTGCGTGAACCCACCACCCGAGGCCATGGGGCCCTGTGCTCCAAGGAAGGAAGAAGACGTGGCGTTCGGTTGCCCCCGAGTCGAGCCTAGATTGCCCGGCTGCAAGCCTGGGGGGAACGATTAGTGATAGCAAATGACTGGTAGATTTGGATGCCTACTCATAATATTATATTTTTGGTACTTGGAATAAAGATTTTTGTAACTTGCTAATTTTGTTTTTTTTTCTTCCTAGGTTACATACATACATGGTTTTTGGTAATATACTGACGATATTCAAGCGACGGCGACGGTGTCTCAAAAGATTAAAGAACTTCTCAAAAAAAAACTAGTAGTTATATTATCAAATTTTAAAGAAAATCGACTAAGTTTAGGTGATTAATTCGACATCGACAATCGACAATCTTGCAATCGACATCCAAAAATAAAGGACGATTAGTTCTCTTTCGGAAATGGCAGAATGAAAGGGACAGCAAAAGATATCTCGAGACGTCACCAATACAGTATCTGTGGTTAGATGACAAGCATTATGCAATAGCACAACATAAGTTTAATAAAGTGTTTGTTTTTACATGCCAAAATAAATTTCACGTTTCTATGGTAAACATTTCACAAATTTATTTATTATGCTCATCAAAATAACCCCTTTCATCTTTGTGCGTATATTATCAAACACCCTGTATATAAAAATACAAGCTCCGGCAGACTACTAGCTAAACAAAAGCATATACTATTTTATTAGTAAGACCACCCCAGACTAAGGGGGTGGCTAACATGATAAACCCAGAATTTTAACAATAGAACAAAATTATTATTTCATATTTCATATATATTTATTTCAAACCATAGGGACATAAAGAACACTTAGTTACGTCAGCTTCATTACATAAAAAATGTTAGGAAAATATTTACCTAACTAATATTTTAATAATACAATAATATTTTAGTTGCGGCTGTATACTGGCTTTGTCAAAAAAACATTAAAATAATTAAATTAAATTAGTTCATTAAAGCGGCTGCAAAGAGGCCTTGTCAATAAATAAATCTAAACTTAAAACTATAACATGTCAAGTGGTTGCAACTGTACAGGGGCTTTGTCAATAAATGAGGTAACAGATTTATGCGTAGGAATCGGCAGATACCATGCTTTTTTATCATTTAAGAACTCATCTGTGGAGTAGTATGATTTTTGGGTTAAGTTATTTTTAATACATCTTTTAAATTTGTTTTCGTTTAGAGCTTAAATGTCTTTCGGAATTTTATTGTGGAAACGCACTGAGTTACCCATAAAGCTTTTATTAGTCTTTTGTAGTCTAAATGCCGAATTAACTAATTTGTCCTTATTTATAGTGTTCATATTATGAACATCAGAACGCTTTTCAAAGTTATGTATGTTTTTACGTACATACATGATATTTTCGTATATATACAAAGAAGGAGCGGTTAATATTCTAATTTTATTAAACACGTTTCTGAGGGATGCTCGTGTGTTTAGGTTATAGATTGCTCTGATAGCTCTTTTCTGAAGAATAAAAACAGTCTTTGCATCTGCTCCTGAGCCCTACAACAGAATTCCATAACTCAGTATACTGTGGAAATAGGCGAAGTAAACAAGCCTAGCAGTTTCCACGTCTGTCGACGCTCGACAGACGCGTGACGTCTGTCACGCTATTGATGGCGTGACTGGGTATCAATCTATCTATTAAGCCCGTTGGCACCCACTGTTGGCCTACCATGCTAAGAATGTCGTCTGACCAGGTTGGTGATGTGGCTCTTGGTCGATGCGTCTCCTTTGGCCACCATTCCTTTACCGCCTTAGTCCATCGCCCGTCGTCCCTTCTATCCAAATGTCCTGCCCATCTTCACTTGAGACTTGCAATCCGCATACCGTCTACTACCTTCGTGTGTCGCCGTATTTCCACATTGGGATCGAGGAGGAAGTCACCGAACATGACACGCTCCATTGCCCATTGCCATGTCACAGTTCCGTGAGTGTGGGCAAGACGCATTGGTTATAAACCTTGGTCTTCAGGTACTGTGGCAATTTAGAAGACGTCTTCAAATCAAAACTTGAAAACGTCTTCTAAACTGCTGAAAGCAGCCGACCCAAGTACCTAGAATTTAGTCTTCCTATCTCTTTTAACTGGGAATGTCGGTCAACGGATAAACTATGTCCAAGTTAAGTACACGTACTTGTCTGCTGTCTATACATATGTGGCAATTACCCCAGATGTTAATATAACAAATTTGAAATCTGTTGTCCTAAGGATAAAGAGGTAAGAACAGTTGTGCACACAGTGCCTTCATACTAACCGCGAAGACTAGTACTTTTTTTCTGCCATACAGGCTTGACCGCCGTAGAAACGTTTCTCTTTAACAAAAGAATTTAGCGTAAATGTCAAACTTTTCTACGGCGGTTGCAAGCCCGGCTGATTGAAATATTTTTTTAAAGATTTGTTTGAAGTTTTTAACGATTCTCGAACGGTTTGTGTGTAGGTGTAGATTCGTTTCACCAATTACAGTAACAGGAAAATCGATATCATTTTTTTAATCCTTTTTAAAAAAGGTCTGAAATGTTTGTAGTGCTGTTAAATAATGTTTAATTGTTTTATGTATGTGGGCATAGGTATGTAGACATGGAAAACATAAAACTAACACCTACTGATATACCCAGCTATCTTGAGGTGGACCACGGGGAGAAGCAATTGCCCCTGATACAGCCAGATGAACTACAAAGGTGGACCACGGGCAGGGAGCGGTGTAAGGTAGGTAGGTATCAGTTGGATCGCAGGACAAACGGTTCAGTTAGGTAGGACCTACTTCGAGAAAGAGGTCGGTCGATGATTCCAACTCGGCTGAGCAGCGTTCCGGAAACTTTGTGACGTTTTCTCGTCCAAAATACTTATGGATCATACGAAGGCAAAAGCTCGCTCAGCGTGCTTGTGGTGTTTCGAATCAGTAATGAGGGGATTCGTAGACAAACCAAGTCACTGACATAGCACAAAGAAAATAAGCACAAACAGAAGTAGCAGTGGGCAGGACTCGAAGAATTGAAGGTAGCTTGAGGAAAGTTCTCGAGTTGAGTCCACGCGCTGGAAATCGGAGCGTACGACGGCTAGAAGATAAAGGTTGCTGGGAGCCGTTGGGTGAAGGCCGCACAAGATAGGTTCTATGGGGAGCCTATGTTCAGAAGTGGACTTTCTATGGCTGATATGATAATGAATAGAATAGAATAATCATTTATTTGGCACACACAAAATGACACATGAAATAATTTAAAGGAACAGTAGATACAATTGAATCCAATAAAACAAGTTCGACTCGTGTGTCTGCGAACCAAAATGGCGTTCAGCTCAGCATAATGTTGGATGTTAAGCACCCAACGCTGATTTTCAGCTGAAACCAGAAGCAATAGGTAGTGCGGCAGCTACGTAGAAAAATAATTTAAAAAAAAATTTATAATAATAATGACGTGGCGCAAGGTTACCATTCGGGGACAGGTGTAACAGGCGGGAGAACATAATTGTGTTTTAGCCTTTGAAAACATGGATATATTTTTGGTGCTGTCAAATGAAAATAATGTAAAGTACTTATAGTAAAAGCTCTTTATTCGCGGGGTATATGTTCCGTAAATATGCCGCGAATACAGAAACCGTGAATAAGGAATGGTAATTTATATGGGATTATAGGGGATACGTTCCTAGGCAAAATAAAAATATAAAAAATCAATTTAATTGAAGTTTTTGACCATACTGATTAATTATTATCTTAAGGTAATATCTATTCTATAGGCAATATACATATAACATCTATGGACAATGGTTTAAAGAATTTTGCAATTTTTTCTTGCTTGGCAGTTTTTAAAAGCTCCTTCAATTCATACTGACAATTCAGCAGTGGCATTAGCAATTGGACATAGACGGATCAATTCTAACATAAAGAAATCACAAAACTCATTTGCAATTCTTAAAAACCTTCTTACTTTTTCTTTCTTTCATTTTTGTTAGTCCATTAGCCGACGCATTTACAAAGTACACCGAATGCGTTTTATTAATATGTATGTACCGATATACCGTTAAGATACACGAATAAAAAAATCTTTCACCGCTAATATAAATAGGAATTGGGTCGCATTTTTTTAATCGGCGAATAATGAAAACGCGAATGAAGGAAGCGCGAATAAGGAGCTTTTACTGTAAGTATTGGTGCAAACAATCCGTGCGAATACCGTCCTTTTTTCATAACAGCAACTAGTTGCGAGAACATTCAAGAATAAAACAACTTAATAAAAGTAACAAACTATATTTTTCATATATTTAACAAATATTTTACAAAATACATTTCATTGTATTATTATTACAAAATACATTTCATTGTATTATTATTACAAAATACATTTCATTGTATTATTATTACAAAATACATTTCATTGTATTATTATTACAAAATACATTTCATTGTATTATTATTACAAAATACATTTCATTGTATTACTATTACAAAAACCTTTATTTTCTACATAATAACCTTAAAATAAATAACAATATTCTTATATTAATAAACTTGAGATATACTCAAGATGGGAATGTTGGAACAATGCAAACCAATATACAAATTATATCATAGATAAAACATATCTAAGTTTTTAAGGATAAAACAAAAACAATCTGCAGTAAAATGTATGCAAAAAGTTGAAATTCATATTATATTTTGTGAAAGTTGTGTATTTCCATGGACCTTAACATACTTAATTTATGTCGGAGAGACCGTGTTTATTTAAAATTCACCTCGTTAATCATTATCGCCATATTAAATTATAATATTTTTTTTATATAATATACATCTGAGTAAATACAATTTTTAACCTTAAAATAAACATAATACTACGTCTATTCATATTATGTAATTTTCAAACATGAATTGAATATTGTGTGTTGTCATTGAAATCAATGCTTAAGGTGCATGTCAAGAGACGTGAGGTGAATACGAGACGAAGACGTGGACTTAACAATTTTTTGACGTAACACAACTTACACGACTACCACGAAAATGACCACTTTGAAGCTTCACGTAAAAGGACTCGACGGTTTTTTTTGTTGAAAAACCAAAACAAGTTTTCATAAAACTCATAATTAGAACCGCATGCAGATTCAAATAAATCCAGACACTAGTTGCGTCATTTTATTAAAGAGTTCCCATGGCCACCTTCCGGCTCCATCGTCAGACTCGGGACATCATCTAGGACCAGAGACTTATCAGGACGAATCAAACGAGCCTAAACTCGATGATTTTGCGTCGTTTTATTGCAGAGTTTCCATGCCCACCTTCCGGCTCCATCATCAGTTCAGCTCCATGTCATAATAATATTGCATTGTCATCCGATTTACATATGCATGCAAACTTTCAGCTGAATCGGAAAGTGGGTGAAATTTAACTTACAAGATTTGATCACAAACAAACACAGGGACAAGTGAAATTAAATAAAAGCTTGCAATTAAAAGTGTTGGGGAAACCATATAACCTCACGATACCACACGATGGGGTGCGTGGTAACAAAAATTTACCCTCAACTTCCATTTATGGGAGGTACCCTATAAACTCAACAAAAAATATCCCTAACCCCCAGCTCGTAGTACATTGAAGGAGTTGCATCTTCACCTTGTCCTAGCCTGACATCGCTTCTGTCTTGCCTGCGCGACTGTGTTGTTCTTCGGGTGCTTACGACTGACTATAGATTGAAATTGCTCCAACTCGTTCAAAATGTTACAATTTAGACGTAATTACCTGTATTGTTATGTATTCTAAAAGGATCATTAAAAAAAACAACCAGCCTTGTTTTCTTGCCTTTCTTTCCTGGCTTGGTCGCGAAGGAATAGGCAGTAAAATTGACGTTTCAAAGTGATCCTTGTGATTTTAATGAATAAAATATTTTGACTTTGACTTAGACATAGACATATACAGATATATATTTGCTACCAGCACACACAATACGTTAAAAACATTTAAGAAAAGCAGAAAATATTTGATTTGAAAGGATTGATTGATCCCATGGAAATTTCATTAAAATTGGTAGAGCAGTTTGGTTTTTACTGCTATCTGAAGTCGGTTATATTTGTCTTAAAAAAGTTACTTGTTTAAATGCATTGTAATAGTCGTCAGAGCTCCGACATTAGAGTTACTGGCTCTCACGAGTCATGAGTACAAGTCGTAAAGCATCCAAAGTCCATAGAAATAGAATCACAATTAGTTGGATTAGTCAATCTACGTCAGATAAACAATTACTAGAACGACAACGGCTACGGTGACGAACATTCCCCCGAACAGCACGTATTTATCCTGAGCAACTCTCCTCTCTATGAGGGAAATGGTCGCGTTCGATAGGCCGAGGGTATTCGCCAGGTCAATTATTCTTCTGTGAGCGCCTTTGAGGGTCTCTCTGTTGTACCTTAATGTTTCCAGCATACTTGTCCCTGAAAGAAAAAGAAAACCGTCATTATAACTGGTTTTTAAGCGATAATTGCTGAACGGACATACGAGTTCCGGTATTTACAAGTAATGTTACGGATAAGAATTAAAATATTTAGCTTGCGATTTTATTAAATCTGTCTTATCAGGCTGTTACCCGTTGTTCCACCACCGTATCACACTAGTGGGTTCACGGATAATCTATTTTAGCCGTTGTCTCGCCGCACTAATAAGTAAATATACCTTAGAATTCAGTAGGTCGTTAGGTGTTTTTAATTTATTAATAGTTACTGTGTTTTGTTTTTAGGGTTCCGTACTCAAAGGGTCAAACGGGACCCTATTACTAAGACTCCGCTGTCTGTCTGTCCATCTGTCGCCAGGCTATATCATGAACCGTGATAGTTTCACGGATAATCTATTTTAGCCGTTGTCTCGCCGCACTAATAAGTAAATATACCTTAGAATTCAGTAGGTCGTTAGGTGTTTTTAATTTATTAATAGTTACTGTGTTTTGTTTTTAGGGTTCCGTACTCAAAGGGTCAAACGGGACCCTATTACTAAGACTCCGCTGTCTGTCTGTCCATCTGTCGCCAGGCTATATCATGAACCGTGATAGTAAGACAGTTGAAATTTTCACAGATGATGTATTTCTGTTGCCGCTATAACAACAAATACTAAAAACCGTATAAAACTAGTATTTAAGAGGGGCTACCATACAAAAAACTTGATTTTTAGGGTTCCGTATCCAAAGGGTCAAACGGGACCCTATTACTGAGACTCCGCTGTCTGTCCATCTGTCACTAGGCTGTATCTCATGAACCGTGATAGATAGACAGTTGAAATTTTCACAGATGATGTATTTCTGTTGCCGCTATAACAACAACTACTAAAAACAGAATAAAATAAATATTTAACGGGGGGCTCCCATACAACAAACGTGATTTTTTGCTCGATATTGATAGCGGCAACAGGTTGACGCTTGAAATATTCACAGAATATTTAGTAATATATTCACTTTAAAAATAAATAATTAAATTAAAATAAAACAAATATTTAAGGGGGGCTCCCGTACAACAAACGTGATTTTTTGCACGATATTGATAACGGCAACAGGTCGACGCTTGAAATATTCAGTTATATATTCACTTAAAAATAAATAAATTAATTAAAATAAAACATATATTTAAGTGGGGCTCCCATACAACCGACATGATTTTTTTGCCATTTTTATAGATAATGGTACGGAACCCTTCGTGCGCGAGTCCGACTCGAACTTTACCGGTTTTTTTATTTAATAATTCTGCGGTAGTATTTAGTGTGTTTACCTACTAGTGCGGTGGTACTACAGTTAAAATAAATTACCCGTGAATCCATTAGTGGGATATGATAGTTGGACTACGGGTAAAAGGGGTCTTATCGAGTTGTGTAAATCATTTATAGGTACAGTGCATGTTACTGTGTGTAGGTATCCCTAGTTTGAAATTGAACGAATTGAAATTCCACACAAAATACTCGGACCTACATTGCGGGGGGGGGGGGGGGGGGGGGGGCAGCCACCAGTCTCTCGCTAAAAAGGACACGTTCCTACCAATAGAAGCTTAAAAATAATCTAACCTTTTGTGAAGAGAGTATATATATTTTTATTAATAATAGTTCATTATTAAACGAGGGGATAAAGCAGTGTCTACGTCACGGACGCTATTTTGAATCTCGAGAGTAACGAAGGATTCTATAGTTAACTCACGAGCGGAGCGAAGGAGTTACTAAAATCCTGAGTGCAGAGACGGATACAAGCACGCCCATGATGCAGGCAGCTTTACCCACGAGGAGAATACTCTACTATCTTACAAATTTAAATCATATTATGCCCGTGCGGGCATAATGAAATTCAGTACATCTTTACTCCAGGCTCAGCTGTGTAGCTGCGTAATCACCTGCTTTCGGTTAGGTTTACTCATGTACAATTTGACAATATCGAACAGGTAGTGTAAAAATATTATTACCTGCCAATGCGAATATCAAGATAAGTATTGGGCAAATCGGCGTTGTATGTATGTATGTTTGTTTGTCTGAGGATAACTTTCGAAGCGTTGATCTGATCATCGTGAATTTTGATATATAGGTAGATGTGATGGCACAATTCTGGTGTAACTAAATGAGCTCAAAATGTTCGGGTTCAAGAGGGGTAAAAATGTATGAAAATAAGACTATTAGGTCAAATGGGACGTCAAATGAGAAGTCTTCATGAGTACATTTCGATCCCGTTTTTATTTTTAGTTTAGTCCTTGCAGTTTTTGAGTTATTAGCTATAATAAAAACTGAACATTGACGAAATTCACAGGGTACACCAGTGACCCCACAGTACTGAAATTTGGTATGCGTGTAGCTTTAGTGACACAAATATAGGCAAAAGTTTGAAATCCAGAATAACTGCAATTTGTACCCCAAGAAATTAAACCATTTCACATAAACACCCGTTACATGTAATTTGAATGAAACTGTAGGTCAAGTATACTGGTTATGCATCTCGTGGCACTATTTTGATAGTCAAAGATTACGCGAGATCTCAGTTCGGGGCGAACCACTAGTATTGTTGTTGTTAAAAAGGAAAAAAAGGCCAAGTGCGAGTCGGGCTCACGCACGAAGGGTTCCGTAATATTGTCATTATCTATAAAAAAGGCAAAAAAAAACATTTGTTGTATGGGAGCTCCCCCGCAAATATTAATTTTATTTTAATTTAATTATTTATTTTTAAACTGAATATGTAACTAAATATTCTGTGAATATTTCAAGCGTCTACTTGTTGCCGTTATCAATATCGAGCTAAAACAAGCAAAACAATCACGTTTGTTGCATGGGCAGCCCCCCTTAAATATTTATTTTATTCTATTTTTAGTATTTGTTGCAGAAATACATCATCTGTGAAAATTTCAACTGACTAACTATCACGGTTCATGAGGTACAGCCTGGTGACAGAAGGATAGACAGACAGACAGACAGCGGAGTCTTAGTAATAGATTCCCGCATGACCCTTTGGGTACGGAATCCTAAAAAATATTGAATCCGCGTCGCCTCGAGCCGACTGCAATATTACTACATATTATATTTATCTAAATACTGCAAAAGGTAATTGTACCCGTTGTAAAGTTCAGCTGCAACACACAATACATAGGAATATCTACATTAATTCCCATCGTAGCTGTAAATCGGAGGAGCTATTTGATCTCTTCCCGTCGTCGAGATTTTACCACCGCACTTCTCGACAATTGGGTATCACGCACCACACGCTTCACGCGATCTTTTCTACCCCATAGTTGCAAGATGTGGAATGAGCTACCATCTGAGGTTTTCCCATTAGGCTACGACATGGCACGCTTCAAGAGAAATGTAAAGAGGTTTCTACAGTGTAGGGAACGCATCGACAATACCCTGGGTGTTGCCGATGTCAATAGGCGACGGTGACCGCTTACAATCAGGTGGGCCGTAAGCCTGTTTCCCCACAAATAACATTAAAAAAAATCCATTACAGTGTCATTGAACGACGTTTTTCTTCATTGTTAACGACCTATGACGACTTTTCCGGTTTCACGTGAAGTAATCATGCCACACGTAGCCAAGAAACTAACGAGAAACTTATGTTCTTGGTAATTAATACCACCACCACTTAATTGGAAACATTAGTAAGGAGTGGAAAAACCTTAATTGAATTCTGTTCTTATCACAATACAACAGTTAACAAAACCTAACTCACAATGTTTTTTTTTCTAAATATCTATTTATGGTTCCGCGCCAAAACAGTCTTATGGTGTGACTTTGTCCATTTGTCCGTCCGTCCATCGCAGCATTATCAAAGCAACTACTAAATCTATCAACTGGAAATTTGGATATTTTTTTATTTAGATTGCCAATGATGTCATATAAAAGAGATGATGTCATACGAAAAACCATTCCCATTTCTGAATTTCGAACTTTGCATAGCGAAAAATTTTAATAAATGAATGAAAATTCTATATTACAAGCTCATCACAACAGATATAATAATAAAAATAAAACTAATAAATGTAAGCATAATGAGCGGTCTTATCGCTTGACAAAGCGATAAGTATAATATCACTTGTCTTTATTTATAGGATCATTGTTTATTAAAATTATTGTTAGACATATATCCAAAAATTACAGGAAAAATAAAAGGAAGTCTCTAGCGCTGCTATACTATCGCCGATCTAAGAGACCCGATTTGACGTTGTCAAAATACAGAGAGTAGAGATGGGAACTAGAGTAGAAATAAAAAAAATCGTCTTCTAGAGAAACCGATTCTTGAGACATTTTGATTAATCGTACTAAGAGTTTGTTATCGTTTAGTTTAACTTAGACTATATAATTATCAAACTAGCTTGACTATATATACATAATTTGTATCGTTTTTCATTCAAAAAAAATATTAACGATAATGATAAGTAGGTAGATTAGATTATAAAAATTTTTATTGCACTGATAAAATCTTGATGAAACCCTTCATTGTGGGTGCATCAACATCTATAATACACTAGTGGTCCCGCCGAACTTCGTATCGGCTTGACATGCATAGGTATAATGCGGGCTGTCAATATAAGTCACCCTGGTAGAATTGTCAATTGTTGTCCCCGGCCATCATTATGTATGAGAAAATGAATGACTTCCACAAATAATTCAATACCAAAATTACCCAAATCGCTCCACCCGTTCTCGAGTGTTAGCGAGACTAACGAACAGCAATTAATTTTTATATATGTATATGTATAGACAATATATCTCGGGATAACTCCTACCGAAGCATCTGTTTCAAACGATATTCATTTTTTTACATCCTCTTTGACGATATTTGCAGCACGCATTCTGTCAATTCTATGTCAAACGTCATAAGGTTACATTATAAAAGCGCTAAGGTTAGATTATAAATAATTTTATATGGTGGTTAAGTATTCTTAAATTTTCTAATTTAGCGCGCAATGTTCTTAATTTTTTCTTTCATAAGAACCTTCTCCTGACAATAAGAAATACAACAAAAAAATAATTGGGCAAATTGGTCCAGGCGTTGTTAGTTATGCGCTTACTAACACATTTTGCGATTCATTTTTATATTATAAGATTATTATGTATAAAACATTAAACAAATACAAAATCGTTTCTGTTTTTACAAATCTAAAGTTTAGTAAATGTTTAGATTTTTTTATAACAATCTATTTTTTTTGGTTCCGAAAAAACGTTCGTTTTTAACGTTCGTTAATGATATTACATTGGAATAGCGTCGGATATCATAATAATTTTGGTATTACATATGGTTGATTTCTGGACATCTTGTGTAGACGTTCGTTCAAAGTTATCACGGCGAGAAAAATGACAGACATCAAATCGGGTTTGTATTAACGGCGCAAATATAAATAACATAAATCTAGCTACGGAACTGCGGCAAGCGAGTCTCTCTCGTATCTGACCGGTCTTGTATAAGTATAAATTTTATGCCTAATTAGTAATACGGAGCATACTGATACATATAAATTTCATTTTTGCTGGTTACAATAGAACGGACTCATTTCCTGTTTCGTTGTATTGTGTAATTCGCGAGGCTGAATAGAAGCACTAGAATGAATGTGTGTTACTTATTGGAAATCCTTAATAAATAAATTAAAATAAATTAGAACCTATTACCAGTTTAACTGATAAAATATTTTTTATATTATTTTCATAAAATATGAATAAAAAAATTTAGTTTCATCGAACTGCAAAACCAACATCTATTTTCTTTACGCCGTGTAAATAATATTTTCAATTAGTTTTGAACATTTTTATCGTTCCAGTTTTTACTACTAGCTACCGCCAGCGGCTTCGCACGCGTTGTTTGTCAACAAAAAGTAGCATACGTGTTAATACAGGTTATAATCTGCGTACATACCAAATTTCATCAAAATCGGTTCAGCCGACGTGATTGAGTAACAAACAACTAAACAAACATCTAAAACTTTCGCATTTATAATATTAGTGTGATTTTTCGCTAAAGTTTAATCCTTTTGTTCTCAAAAATATGAAATAAAATTATGCAAACATTATTTACATGTGCTTGCCTAACCCTACAAAGATGAGAGCGAGATAGGTGTTAAATAAAATTCCATTAAGGGTCAAATTGAAGGCGCCATATAACTGATCAAGGCAAGGTCTAGTAAAAAATACTGATGCATAAACGGCGTCTAACCGCTGTATTTTTTTTTTATGCGCCGCTTCACAAAAAACAACACTTATTCGCTTTTTAGCCGCGGCAGAGTGCGTCCGAGTACCCATGTTGATAGTGATCTCGCGATGTGAATAACTTACTAAAGGCTTTGATAAAGAAAACAAATTCAGGTTATGCTGAGGGCACTGGTAATGGTGTCTATCAAGTGTAACAGTTTGCCTTGATCCGTTGCGATCATGCCCGGTCGAACACTCACAAGGTCAACGCGGTAGGTTGTCGTGGCCGCTACTAATACACAACAAATAATCTGAGTTTAGAATATACGTGAAGTGTCCAGTGCCGTCCTCATATTTGCGGATAAAAAATGTGGTAAGTACATTATTTTTAGTTTTACGTATGCATTTCAGTCACATTTATATTGAAAATTATTGATTCCACTTCATAGATCGCAGTTCTGCTCTAACGATACACATAATTGTTTACACATTTAAATAAAAATACTGACTTAATATTTGATGCGTGCAAATATTAAGCTGGATTTTAAGTCGCCTGTTGCTTGATTTTTTTAATAGTTGGAAAAAATTTCGTGAATGTGTTCTCGTTTGGCTCATTCGTAAGTTACCTGACGATAACAGGTATTCATTAAGGGGACACCGGAGGGACAATCGCCCATACAACACGTACTACCAAGATCATTTCTAATTGGAGCATATTTCTACCTTAATAAGGTATTATTTTAATTTGAATAGTATTTATCTAGGTTCCCAACCATATATTAGATTAAAATACTTACCTAAAATGAAATTGAAGCGTATCGCTTTTGCATGTTTTTACGTCATAAAAGACCTGTTTTCAACCTAATTGTTTCGTATTAAAAACAACAACATCTTACGTATCCTAGTCATGGGAACATATATTATATCATCTAGTTACAGAATAACAACACAATGAGAAAATTACAAGTTTTCTGTCATCATTTTTGGTATTACGGAACACGGTCAAAATCTAATCAAATTTAGAATCGTTCTATTGCTATCACCGTCGCTCTGCGTGGCCAAACTTCGTCACTAAACAGGGATAGCGATATTCAGGCCGAAGTTTTTGACGCGGCCGAATTGAAGTTGCGCTCAGGGTTCGCCGGCGCGTTAAGTTTTTATGTACACAGAATAGTTAGCGACAGCACAGCTGTTACGTTTCGTTCCGATTCTACTTATATTTTTGCAGGTTTTTTCTTCTGGTGAACTTATTAGATACGTGAATGTAGCTGCGTGTGCAACTTACATCATCACTGCATAATTATTGAGATAATTGCAGTTTGCAACATAACCTATAATTTTATTATTCTACTGAATGCAGTTCAATATTTTACGACAGCAGGGTTCCTACGGAATTTTCCACAAAAGATTTGATGCCTACTCAGTTAAAAATACATCGGTACATTTTCGAGTCATTCCGTTCTGTACTTGAACTTAAAATATAAATCATTTCTAAAATGCCCTTGGTGCGAATAATAGTAGGTATTTTATTGGAAAGGTTACGTGAAACCGATTGCTACTGACGAAATATCACCAAGGTCGACTGCAGGTGATATACGAGTATATATGAACTTGAATAGGTTTCGGTATAGAAGGCAAGTTTCTAAGAGGGTTCAGCCCAAACGCCCCAGGGTAGGTTCATCGTGCAAACAACTATGGATTTACGCTTGAACTGTCCTGACTTAAACTTTTCTTTAAGTTACATCTGTGACTCAATTCTAAGTGAATTGATTTCTTTACATAAGAAGATGTAAAAGATGTGTAGGTAATTAAATCTCCGTCCTATGTATAATATTGACGACCTCCGTGGCGCAGTGGGTGAATAGCCGGCTGAGACGCTGGAGGTAGCGGGTTCGATTCCCGCCGCGAAACAAATGTTTGCATGATCCACATATATTTATTCCTGGTCTTGTTATTTCTCTATATATTATACTCATACTACTCATACTCAATCATTCAAACCGTAGGGATACAATGGAACACTTGGTTACGTCAATAATAGTACCTACTTACTTAATTACATGTCTTTATTTAAGTAGGTCATTGCACCATCATTTTGGAGGTGCCAGAAACAGACAATCATTTCATATACCTACATACCTTATGATGATAGCTTTGAGCAGATAAATACTGATTATTAAGTATGTATGTACTTAAGATTATAGCTGCTGTAGAGGGGCATTGCAAAAAAGTATATATAAATCAATATAAATAAATATTGCTGAGCATTTCACACAGCGCTATCTAGCCCCAAACTAAGCAGAGCTTGTACTATAGGAACCAGATAAGTGATAGAATACTTATATACATTTTTTTTGTAAATACATACTTATAATATATAGAGAAACAACCAGACCCGGAACAAATATCTGTAGTTCATGCAAACATTTGTTCCGCGGCGGGAATCGAACCCGCTACCTCCTGCGTCTCAGCCGGCTTGTCGCCCACTGCACCACGGAGGTCGTCGAGGTACATATAAGTATGTGTTACAAAAAAATTTATAAAAGTATTCTCAGTTATCTGTCTCCCATAGTACAAGCTCTGCTTCGTTTGGGGCTAGATAGCGCCGTGTGAAATGTCCAGCAATATCTATTTATTTTTAATAATAATAGATACAGAAGGCGGTACTCCTGGACTCGGGAATACCGCCACCACCATCCAGCGCTACTGTCACCCCAATACTTACCTAAGTATTTTTATCTATCTGCCAAATGCATTATTCAGGGACCAATGACCAACAACACACTTTAGACATCACACTAATAATATAGATGTGAAAGTTGGGATGTTTGTTTGTTACTCAATTGCGTCTTAATGGTTGAACCAATTTCGATGAAATTTGGTGTGTTGATAGATTATGACCTATATTCAAACATAGGCTACATTTTGTTGGTAAACAACGCGTGCGAAGCCGCCGGCGGAAGATAGTTTTTTTTTTTTAATCCCTAAAATTACGCACTAGACGGGGTCACTGTCGAAATCATTAGGATGATTGTTACTTAATGGCTCAAAGCGTGGAACCAAGGAGAATTGTTTAAATCCCGCTTGCTTCCTACATCTATCTATATACAGGTTAGTTTTTTGAGAAGGGCGGTGATGGCCAAGTCCGAAACCACGAGAGTTAGAGAAAAGTCATGAAAGGAGTCATACCCTCGATCTATAAGAATACAATAACTGCATATATAGTTTTTAATAATCTTTTGACATTTGACGGATTTTCATCTCTCGTAGTTTCGGACTTGCCCATCACCACCCTTCTCAAAAAACCATTATATAACAAAATCGGGTTAGTTACACCATTTATAACTTAAGAACTGCTGGACCGGTTTTGATGATCTTCGATTTGTTGGATTTTTCTCCGCCCCGAATAGCAGAATAACTATTGAAACTAAAAAATTATGATGAAAATTAATTTTCTCAAACATAGATGCAGATAATGATGGCCGATTGACAATTCTACCGTTGACATACATTGGCAGCCCGCGTCATATGCATGTAAATGATAAATCTAAATTTGTTTTTGTTTCTGTTTTTTTTTATAAATCCTGCAACTTGTTACGTCAAGCAAATGGGCCATCCGATGTCACCTATAACAAAGCAACATCTTAGGAACGTGCCCTACGATGCATGACCCAGCGTTCATCAACTTAAGGTATACAGCTGTAACGCTTCATGTGAATGTAATTTCACTGATATCTACAAACTGAAATACAGCAGCTCGGATTAAACTTTGATATCAAAATAACAAAGGGCATATACAATAATAAGAGCCATGGAGCGTACCATGCTCGGCATCAAACTCTTAGATCGAGTTCCAAACGTCGAGACCCGTAGAAGAACGAAGGTTCATGACGTTGGGAATCGAGTTATGGAGCTCAAATGGTCTTGGGCCGGGCACTTGGCCAGACGTGGTGATGACAGTTGAAGCAGGGTAGCGACTGGCCGAGGAATGGCTGTAAAAGGGTAGGACGTCCAGCAGCGAGATGGGTGGACGACATCGTTAAGAGTCACGGGCCATCAATGGGTGAGACTAGCGCAGGATCGTGGCTGATGGCACAAACTTGGGGAGGCTTATACCCAGGAAAGTCAAAAGTCAAAGTCAAAATATTTTATTCATTAAAATCACACGGATCACTTTGAAACGACAATTTTACTACCTGTTCCTTCGCGACCAAGCCAGGAAAGAAAGGCAAAAAAACAAGGCTGGTTGTTTTTTTTACGATCCTTTTAGTGGTGGTCCTGTTAGTGGCAGTGGGTGAAGTCGGTCTGTGGATGATAAAAATAACATACTGTTCGTTCAATGACCCTGAATTAACATTTCGGCAGCAACAAAAGTAGAATATACGAGACTTGCTATGATAGATTGCCAGGCACTACAATTTGTTTTTAAAATAACCATTCCTATTTAATGCCCCTAATGGAACTCGCCCTCGCGGCAGACCACCACGGAGATTGCGAGACGAGATCTATATCTATAAGGCTGGCCAATCGCAGCAGCACCTAGAGAACTGGAAAATAGACCCTTGCCCTGGAGTAGAACAATACAGACTTGTATTTAAAGTAAACTGAAATGGAATGAGATTGAGTTTTAAGGTATGAGTATGCTCTATGTTAGAATCATCATAAAAACCGACATAGATGTTCCCCTAAACGAATGCCAGAAGCCAGTGAGAAGTGGCGAAAGGTAGATAAGATAAAGTAAGATAACTCTTTATTTTTGTAGACATGACGACCACAACCAGACCAAGAGTTTTACTACTAAGAAGACCCTTGATACAGTTTGTGTAGTTCAAGGAGAACCCATAGCTGCTATTAGCAGCCTCTAATTTTCAGGGGGTTAAGATTTTAGGCATGGTTTATGATTGCAGAAAGATTGGGCTGACTAAAACTAAATTCAGCTTAGCTAAATAAAAACCGGCCAAGTGCGAGTCGGACTCGCGCGCGAAGGGTTCCGTACTATTATCTATAAAAATGGTAAAAGAAACCACGTTTGTAATATGGGAACTCCCCTTAAATATTAATTTCGCTTTACTTTAACTATTTATTGTTAAAGTGAATGATATACCTCAATAATCTGTAAATACTTCAAGCGTCTACCTGTTGCCGTTATCAATATCGAGCAAAAACGAGCAAAAAAAATCACGTTGTTGTATGGGAGCCCCCCTTAAATAATTGTTTTATTTTAATTTAATTATTTATTTTTAAAGTGAATATATAACTAAATATTCTGTGAATATTTTAAGCGTCCACCTGTTTCCGTTATCAATATCGAGCAATAATGAGCAAAAAAATCACGTTTGTTGTATGGGAGCCCCTTTAAATATTTT
This sequence comes from Philereme vetulata, assembly GCA_918857605.2. NCBI lineage: Eukaryota > Metazoa > Arthropoda > Insecta > Lepidoptera > Geometridae > Philereme > Philereme vetulata. Next base: position 2,524,285 of record OU975473.1, on the reverse strand, counting down.
TTTTATTCTGTTTTTAGTATGTATCGTTATAGCGGCAATAGAAATACATCATCTGTGAAAATTTCAACTGTCTAACTATCACGGCTCATAAGATACACAGCCTAGTGACAGACGGACAGACAGACAGCGGAGTCTTAGTAATAGGGTCCCGTTTTACCCTTTGGGTACGGAACCTTAAAAACTCCAATTATTGAAGAAACACTTGGTAAATATTGGCTGTTTTCAGTAAAAAATCAGCGCAAATAAAGTTAAACTACAGTCAATAATGTAGGAATATTAATTCTTATTCTAGGGTGGGAGGAATAAGATCTGCACTGACGACCCTGACGCATAGAGGTATATAGTGTATTACCCCCTTCTAACTTCTAATTTATAATATTGGTATGGATTATCCTGGGTAGAATTATTTTATTTTTATTATCCCTTTGACAGGTTAACTTACTCTAGAGCAACCTGTATTAATATAGGGTTTTCCAATAAGAGGTGTTATTTTGAATAGCCCGTTATTCCGGTAGATGTCACTTTTTAAGCTGTCATTTTTTGACATTTGACTAGTAGAAACTACGCCATTAATAAAAATGGAACGATACAAGCTTCAACAACGCATTGAAATTATTAAAATTCACTATAAAAATGGTGAAAATTTGGCAGAGACGGTTCGTAAAACTCGAACATTTTTGGGTCGTCGTGAAGCACCTTGTCGGACCGCAATACAGAAATTGGTGGAAAAATTCGAGTTGTTGGGACAACTTAGCGATGTGAAGAATAAAACCCGTGCACATCGCTCAAGAACAGCCTAGAATATTGCTGCTGTAGCCGAAAGTATTGAAGAAAACCCAGGTTTGGCCATTCCTCGTCGTTCTTTGGAATTAGGCATTCCACAAACGTCATTACACCGTATTTTGCATACAGATTTGGGTCTTAAGGCTTATAAAGTTCAGTTAACACAAGAACTCAAGCCAGCCGATCATCAACAACGTCGTGTCTTTGCTGATTGGGTCGTTGAAATGCATGAAAATGATCCGGAATTCCATCGAAAAATCATCTTGAGTGATGAGGCCCATTTCCACCTCGGTGGCTTAGTCAACAAGCAAAATTGACGCATCTGGGGCTCGGAAAACCCAAGAGTTATTGTTGAAAAGCCTCTCTATCCTCAACGTGTGACTGCTTGGTGAGATTTATGGTACGGCGGAGTCATTGCAACAGTTACGGTGAATGGATTGCGAATTTATCGAGAGATGATTAATTATTTTTTAGGGCCGGAATTGGATGGTATTAATCTGGACAACGTTTAATTTCAACAAGACGGCGCTACATGTCACACAAGCAACCACACCATTGATCTTTTACGGGAAAAGTTTCCGGACAGTGTTATCTCTCGAAGAGGTGATCACAATTGGCCACCGAGATCTTGTGATTTAACACCTTCCGACTTCTTTCTTTGGGGCCACGTGAAAGAGAAGGTCTACGCCAACAGCCCAGCGTCGAGTCAAGACCTCAAAGATGGAATTCTTGAGGCTATCGAGGACATAGGGCAGCCACTTTGCGATTAGGTTATGGAAAATTTCATGAAAAGGATATGGTCCTGTAAGCGTGGTCGTGGTGGTCATTTGTCTGATGTTATTTTCCACTATTAATGGCATACCTTCCTCTTTATAATGAAATAAACATCCAATCATTTATATTAAAAAATGCAATTTTTCTTTGAATATCAAAATAACACCTCTTATTGGAAAACCCTATACAATAAGATGTATGTATACAATGTGGCTAAGGGACCCAATTCTGCAAATTTATAAGAAGTGATTATAGAGCTATGCCATTATTTAACTATTAAATTTGTTGTTCCTGACATAAGCTGCCTAATTTTTAATGGTGTTGTCATAGCAACAACGGTCAACAAAAAGATTTGTTTTAGTAGAATATCAAAAGGTATCCACAGTGGTCATTTTGCGACGATACCATTGACATAGTGAAGCGATCGGTTTAGTGGAATTGGGTCCCAGGCCTCATAACCATAAAAAAAAAGCTCGCCTTTGTACATGTCCATTTTGTAAGCTATTTTTATCTGTAAATCTATTTGTGTACAATAAAGAATAAAAAAAAAAAAAAAAATGTATTGTCATGAACCCGTCAAGAATCACAGCAGTACATTTTTGTATGGTTCTGGTTCCTGACCAATTACAAGGTTGTACACTACGTATATAGATTTTCAGGTTAACATACATACTCTAGGTACCTATAGAATCGAATTCACATACCTGTATGTATCATTTCATCAACATTCCTATGTGAATTCTGCAATGATGTTTGCTCTTGTCCCAAGTAGTCCACGTTGATAGATGTGTGGTCATTTCCAAAGCGCCGGGTTAATAACTGCTCACGGTCTGCTTGTTCTTGCTCTCGCCTTAGTCTTTTGGTCTGAGCATTTGTTAGAGAAGCCTGGAAGACATTAAATTTCTTATTAATAGGGTATATTGATGGACACCAGAAAAATATTGATTTTAATTGATGTTTTTATTTATTACGTTGTTACAAGGGCCTTAGTCTACAAGATCTTGTGATTTTTCCAAGTAAGGAAGTACTTCTAAATCAGGCTTTTAATCTATAGAATGTGCTGCAATTTCATTCCAGATGCTACACAACACCTGGTGGCAAGTTACAGTCCTAGATGCAGATGGTGTAGAGACTAGGCCAGAATAAATCTTTCCACCAGATATGTTTGTCAAACTCACCAATAAGATTCATTTGCCTAGCCTCACATAACCCAGTTATCCTATTAGTGGATTTTTACCTTCTTCCCTGCTTAGTTTCCATGCACATCTCTGGTGGAAAACCACCATTATAGGTAGAGTTAGCTTAGCCCTATCTATAAATCCAAGGGTTGTTTGGAAGAGATCACATTTAGCAATTACTTGTACCTCTAATATAGTTGAATTTCTTTGTTATTAGATTTTTGTTTGAATTTAAATAAAGAATGTGGACTTATCTATCTAGATTTACCTGTATGTGCTTGCTGTCATATTTTAGCTGATCAACTCTCATCTTTGCCATGGTTCTTTGATTGATGGGTGTTTTGAATACCAAAATATCCAACTTTTCACAGTTTCTGAAATTATTTATACCCATATTAGGTTAGGTCAGGTTAGAAGGGGGGTAAATAATGTTCAATACACCTCACATCCACCTCCGTACTTATGTCACCACACCAGAGTACATCAGTGCAGATCTTTTCTCTCATGTAAATATGGGTATTCAATTATAATACCCATATTTACATCATCCTATTTTGTTCAAAAGCAGGTTATTATTGTTCTAAAATACGTTATGATGAAACATTCTGTAGTTACAGCTGTTCTACCTAAAACAGTACCGTACTTTGCAATATAAATTATATGTACCCAAGTCAACAGAGTAATAGTTGTAGGTACATAAGTAAGGTAAACCTAGTATTTTTGACACAATTATTTGTCCACTTGTAGCAGATATGTAAAGAAAGATAGCAGTCCTACGAAAGATTGCAGGGATTTTAAATAGGATCTTAAGATCTTATTACAATCACTACACCTTAATTGTTTTAGATTAGATATAACTAAACACTACTTACGCGTTAATTGCATTAATTTTGGACTGAATAGAAGTTTCTATCCCGTCATGATTATTTGGATCTTTTTCTAATTTCTGGAAAAGATATGTAGTTTCTTGAATTAACTGATTTGTGTTATGGTATAACATTTCCATTTTATCAAGTATTCCCCTTTTTTCGTCTTCAGTTTAGCAAACAAACGACGTTTAAGTATTTTGTTTGCCTGAGCGAACGAAATCGAAATAACCATCCACAATTCCACAAACTAAAATGTCAATTATTTTGTTTGACACTGACTGACGTGACATGACGTGGCATGGCAGCTGGCAAGTACAGTTACTAATGTCAATGTCATATTATAGGGTAAACGTACCTATTTTACACAGTTTTACATAGCTAGCCATACATAAACATCTTACTTTGACATTTTGAACTACGCGATATTGATATTTGATATCGATTGATATTGATTTTATTATTTTTCTATTGGATGTGCAGGTTCAGTCAGACCCAACCCTGAAATGATCAAAAATTATTCGATTGTATAAAGGAGTATAATTTTTTTCTCTGTGGTTTATTGATTGTCTGTGCGTAATGTCAAGAGTCAAGTGCCAAATTGATTATCAATCAAAATGAGTCATGACGTTTGTGTAATTTGATTAGAGAAAGCAGAGTTGCCAGTTCAATCCGTAGGGGGCCGATTATCGGCCTTTGGGAAGTTAAGTCGGCCCTTTTTATTTAGTATTTATTTATTTCAATGTAACATACATCACAGGTTTCTTAAAATTAATCTAAAGAAGTATGTACATACCCTGTAAGGGCGTCGAAAGGTAAACAAACATCTTGGCAGCTATCGGCCTTTCTGTAGCCTTTACCCGCCATTAATACAACAGCAACATTGCCAGCAGAACCTTTTTGGAAAACAATTTTTCAGATGAAAAATATAGCAGCAAATCGCCAATTTTTTAATTTACATACAATAATTGGCTTACTGCTGGTTCTCCCATATTCAAATGCGAGTGTTGAGCGTGTTTTTTGTAAACCCAAGAGGATTAAAACTAAACTTCGTTTCAATACGGAGACGGTAGCAATCACCGTTATGTTACGTCCTAAAATAAAATATAAGTAAAGACTACCGAGTCTCTGTTCTATAAACCATTCAAATATATTTTGTAGATACAAAACGTTTTTTTATTTCAATTTCTACCTTTCGTGCCAAAAGTCGGCCTTTTTCTGATTGAGGTGCCGAAGAGAATATAATACCTAGGTGCTGGCAACACTGAAAGAAAGAAAACGACTTTCATTTTCATGTTGTGGGTTTCATTTTATTTTGTGATAGAAAGTAAATAAGTAATTATTTAGTGAAATATACACTTCAATAAGGTACAATGGGTGACGGATGCCAAGCTTGTCTGACGAGGGTGCCTCATGCCACTCTCGTCGCAACGATTATGTGCTGTTTGGGCGTGGGTGTGTTCTGTGGAACCATGTTTCGTGGCTCGACTCTCTCCATACGTATGTTCGATGAAGTATTCCATTTCCGATTGATATGGATAGAAGCATTGCAGATGATATTTACGGTTGGTAGCGCGTGTATGGCAGCTCTCGGATTCATGCTGCTTTGTCTGGGTTGCCTGGCAACAGGTGCCACAAGGCAGAAGGTTTACCGAGCCTGGAGAGCGAGAGTCGGCGGTAGAATATCATGCGCTATATTTATGATCATCACCTACATCCTGACATTTGTATGGATCATGCTGCTTGGCTTTCTTGTCATAACGACATTCCTGTTTACTATCTTTTGGAAACTATGCTCGAAGCCGAAAAACGTCGACCTCTCAACGTGCATCGATTTTACACAATTCGATTTCATGTTCCCTTCAAGTGTCAAACAAGAAGACATGAAGATTTGTGAAGCGCACAAACTGAAGCTGTTCTGTAAGGATTATGTAGAGAAGGCAGAGTTTATGTTTATATTGGCGATGGTCTCCTGTGTTCTGGTGATACTGAGCTTAGTGCACTACCTAATGTGCCTGTCGGCTAACTACGCACACATTCGGGATCATGAGAAGTTTCAGGAACTGCAGGAGCTGCAGTACCTCACCAACCCGGATCTGCATGCTTCCAAGGATCGTTTCTAGTATATGGCCCGCGCACCCCTCCTGCGCTCATTGGAGGCCACCACTAAAATGTGACACTGTTAAACAGTATTTAGACAGAGTCTGTGTTCATTGGCAAAGACATTCAAAAGACTGACTTTCAAGGGAAAGTAACTGCAGCTGTTGCATTGGACATATCCAAAAAGTAAATTAGTACCTACCTACCTTTACCTCTCAGTGACTCAACATTCCTTTAGCTATTGTATTAATAGATTATTTTTCCCTTGTAACTTTGAAATATTATTGTTAACTTGTTGAACGCCACTGGGGTCACTGCAGGACAGGACATACAGGACTAAGGCAAAAGCATGTTTACCTATATCCTTTGACTTGATATTTTATTGTTCTAATCTATAACAAATACAGTGTTTGGCACTATGAGTAAGGGTTTGACGATATTTTCACATTATTTTGCACATAATCTAAGATTGCTCACCTGTGTCCCCCATGGCCCTGATGAATTACAAACACATTTTCTCCACCTGGGCTGCAGGGGATGCATTTGTGAATGCGTTTTGGTTGGTATGAAGCTTACTAGTTATTACATTTAAATAAAAATTAATAAATTCATTTTTAGATCTGCATTGTATGGTAAAACCCTAAAATAATAGGAAAACTGATATAAAATTTCAAGTTTCAACAGTTATTGTGATCACGAAACTACAGGGCCATGCAAGCTCACTTTCTTAACGATATTGCATATAAATAGGGTCCTGTGGCTTGTAGTAGACATATAAACAGAACTCCTCACTTGTTCAGGGATCAGTGTCCCCAATAGCCTGTTTGGTGTTATCATCTATTTGTGTGGCATTCAACATGTTAATATGAATTAGTTTATCTGACCTGTTACAGTAACCTTATTGTTTGCATTGTTTATGTCAATTGAAAACTTTACCTCTAATTAATAAGGATATGTTTAAAATGTATTTGCACTCTGTCCTACTATCTTATGGCACTTACAATATAAGCAGCTTTTTATGAATTTACACTTTGTATTCTAATTAAGATTATTATAGCTATAGAAATAATTGATGTTCAAATAATGTACAATAAGTTCTGATAATCTTAGAAGATAAGGTAGACTATAATACGTGAAGACAACACAAGCTATCAAATGATTTTTAGACTGAATTTTAACAGCACAAGCATTTATGAAGTATGTTGTATTAAATTTAAATAAACTTTTTTCTACTCTATACCTTTATATTTGTACCTAGCGGTCGGTTTATGCAATTTTTAATAAAATATTGGTTTTCTCAAAGTTAACTTTTACAAATATAGGGTTTCTTGGGTGTAGTAATTCTAGGCCTAGGGTGGGGAGAGTAAGATCTGCACTGACATGCTGCATCAGGGTGTATTGTGCATTACCCCCGTAAAATCTATACTTTTATTGTATTTATATGACTGTTTAGGTCTTTGCACCCAACTTAGGTAATAAATTACGAACTAACTTGAAATAACTTTTGAAACTATCATGGTTATGAACACTTATTTGTACTAAAAACGGGGTTATATCTGCAAATAACTATCCACTCGCAGACTTCAGTTTACACATGATCATGTTGCATGCGACTGCGTCGAAATATCGGAATACTAAAAAACTCACAAGTCATGGTGAATATCCCGTTTTTAGTACAGTTAACTTAAAATATTATAGGAAAGTGATTTCGCAATTGGAATGTTAACATAATGGAAGATCTCAAAGAAAATCGTCTAATAAAAAGTTAATGTGAAACATGTTTAGAATAGTGGCACCCAACGTTTAAAAATAAATGATCTTTGGAATTTGTGTTTCTGGAATGTAGTTATCTGCTCTGAACATTTTAAATGAGTCTACTATGCACATTGAGGGCAAAACAACAAGGTGTTTAGGGTCACAAGCAGGAAATCCACTTCTATTGTTCAGTTAGCCTTAAATGGTGTCAATACAGGCATTCAAAAACTATTTTAGTCATTTAGTTACATAATAAAACCTTTTGTAAGATTATTTTAATGTATTGTTGACCTCCGTGGCGCAGTGGACGAATAGCCGGCTGAGACGCAGGAGGTAGCGGATTCGATTCCCGCCGCGTAACAAATGTTTGCATGATCTACAGATATTTGTTCTGGGTTTGATTTACAAAAAAAAGTATATAAGTATTATATCAGTTATCTGCTTCCCACAGTACAAGCTCTGCTTAATTAGGGCTAGATAGTGCTGTGTGAAATGTCCAGCATTTTTTTTATTGATGTAAAAGCAAATGTTTTGCTTTTATAATCTGCTGTACCTATTGAATACATAAATGTAATAAAATTATAACAGCCACGTATATCATTCAATATCCAAGCTTAAATTTTTTTTTTTACTAATGCAACTGTAATATGTATTTGTTACGACAGTGAAAAACAAAAATAATTATATCAGTTTTGCACGTATTTAGATGAATTAGAATAAAATATTAATGATTACCTATACATTAGTGATTAAACATTAGCTAGAATATGTTTTATAAGAAAATAAATGTTAATTGTATGTAAAACCAATGTGTGTTTGTCCAATGTCCTTACGAGACCTCATGAGGAAACAGGTGACAATCAATATTCAGGCAAAGCGTCGTGACGTCTCCCTGATGACTCCGAAGGTCGGGTCACATCCAATTAGATCTCATTATCCGCACATGTTACATGCGCAAGAAGTTTTATTGCATCTACCTACGGAATCATAACATCAACCTTAGACCTAAAATTATAAAGGTTTTTTTTGCTGATGACGGAAATACGAGGGGTCCGTTGCGTGCTGAATCTTAGGCGCCAAGGCATAATGGCAACCAACAACCAAATCAGGGAGTTACTGACCAATGAAACTTACTCCCACCCTCACTCCTCCGTATTTAGGTACCGGGGCAGATGAGCAAAACGTTGCATGCTTTCAAGGCAGCCCTGACTGGTCCCGTTGTGTGCTAACGAGGAAAGCACTCAAAGGAGATTGGGAGTGTGTCAGTATGTCACCAATGTCAATTATGTAGGTACCTTCGTACTTTTATTACCACAAACTAGTTGTTGCCAGCGGCTTCGCCCGCGTTGTTCTGGATGCAAAATACATATAAATAAGGACTTTGACATCCCATTTTTATCCAATGGGAACTGATTTATGTGATAAATGGTAGCCTATGTGGTGATCCAGGTTATAATCTACGTATGTACCAAATTTCATCGAAATCGGTTCAGCGCTTACGACGTGATTGAATAACAAATAAACATCCAAACTTTGGCGTTTATATTAGTGTGATTTGTCTTTAGACAAGTACCTACCGTAGATAGAGCGTAGGTACCTACCTCCTAAGAGCCATCTTGTTCCCCGCAGCTTTTGTCTACTTATTGTAGTTTTTAGGATCGCACATAAACATGAAATTATGGTGCGGTAAGTAGGTAGATCTGTTTCCTTACCAAACTTAACCATGAACATTGCCATTTACGAATGTGTCGTTTCCTGCAAAACGCTTTTAACAAGTAGGTACCTAGGTACGAGGTGTTTGAACGTAGTGTCAAAGTTTCAAGAAAAAATCTACAGATGGTACATTCTTTTATATCTCAAAACTTTGTTTGCCTTTGACATTAGTTTCAAAAATTGAAATTAAAGAATAAAGATTTTTATTTTCTTTCGAGTAATATGTTATTTTAGTTAACCTCACTATCACAAACAAGCAGTTATTAGCTTTTTCAGTCATCCGAATTTAACATTTTTTTTTAAACTAGACGGGATCCCGAAAATTCCGGGATCCCGCTAGGTGGACCACTAATTAATATTGTTAAACATAATGTTCATATATATATTTTTTGTCACATTATAGATTTTATATAAGTGCATTCAATATGTAATCAATTTAATTTAGAAAAATTGATTTTGTTATTTAAATTAATTTACAAGTATTTTTTAAGTATTTTTAAGTACAGTATGTAAGTACATTAATAAAATACCTACTTTTTACTTGTATCTATGATTATAAAATTAAATTAGAACTTCTTGTGACTTGACCACGACTATGTGACCCCTCCCCCCCCCCCCCCCCCCCCCCCCCCCCCCCGGCACCAAAGCTGGACCCGCCCTTGTACACGATAGTCTGTTTACGCTGCCTTACTTCTTTGGAACTCAAGGACGCAAAACAAAAAATAATGCTGGACATTTCACACAAAGTAAAGAATAGTGGCGCCTTTGATGCTATTCTCGTTCTTCTCTTCTCACCCCGCGCGCCCGTCGCGACACTTCAATCTGATTATATCTTTGGTTCTCAGGTGGTTGGTACCCACTACAGGGGAAAACATGTCACATGTCACTACAGGAACGGTTAGAACGTGAAGTCACTACAGGAACGGTTAGAACGTGAAATTTTCTGCAATGCCGTCTAAAAGAACAATAATTGTAGGTATCTATATGTAGGTACCTACCTATAGTTTATGTGCCCACTACCCAGTAATGTTTATCTAGTCAGTTTACGATGATGCTACTGTATTTTACCTATACCAATAGGTACCTAGGTAGGTACCTATTGTACCTACCTAGGTCTATCAATGGGCATAAAACGGTTTTAGTATTCTCATGCATAAAGTTAATAAAGATGCAGAACATGTGCTCCTTATTGGCAGAGTATCTACAACCCTGATTGCAACATCAATAGGTATCTACCTACCTACAGAATCATATTTATGCTAAGCACTAGGTAGGCACACTACACACTAGCACACTAGGTACACGTATCAACTCGGAAAGGGATCGTCACCGTATCGCCTTTCGCCTACGTTACGATTCCGATTAGTGTGCGTTGCAGTAGGGAGTTTCATACAAAGAACACTGGACGGCTCGAGCTGCTACGTTGACGATCCGTTTCCGAGTTGATATGTGTGCTATGACCTTATGTACCTACATACTTTTATAGATACATAAACATAGATCTGTCTAGGTCAGTGAAGATTTGAACAAAGGCGCAATTCGTTATTGCGCAATCTAAGGTAAATTCCAGCAACAGCTACATTGTTCTGTTAAGCCAAGGTGCCTCTTCATCATTGATTATTTATGATAGGCAACTAAGCTGCATTCACAATGTGACATCTAATAAGTACATACAGACCTAGTTATAAGTTCTAGAAACTAACAAAAATAAAATTTAAATTTAAAAATCTCTGACACATAAAAACCGTAGTTACCTAGTCAATTTACATTTTACAGTTGAGGTACCTGCATCAAATAGAAAAATTAAAAAAACCGGCCAAGTGCGAGTCGGACTCGCGCACGAAGGGTTCCGTACCATTATCTATAAAATTGGCAAAAAATCACGTTTGTTGTATGGGAGCCCCCCTTAAATATTTATTTTATTCTGTTTTTAGTACCTATTTGTTGTTGTAGCGGCAACAGAAATACATCACCTGTGAAAATTTCAACTGTCTAACTATTACGGTTCATGAGATACAGCCTGGTGACAGACGGACAGACAGACAGCGTCGCCAGGGGTCCTGTTTTATCGTTTAGGTACGGAACCCTAAAAAAGGTTTTTTTCAAATTCATTACAATAGAAAATTTTAAATTTTCAAACAAACTTAATTTACAAGTCCTAAAATATCAATGAAACAGCCTGTATTAATAGGTAAACAAATCATATTTATTCATTAAGTAAGTAGGTACCTGTTAAACAGACAAAGCGGCATCGTCGCATAGGCACTGCCGATTTACGTTAAAAATTGTTTATTGGAAATGTATCGATTACTGGATAAATATTCAAGCTACCGGTATTAAAGCCACCTCAAAAATCAGATAATAGGTACGATTCCGGATGTGTTATACAATATGTCAAACAATTTATAACAAAACAGGTTGTATACATATCCTTTGGCAGTCGGGCAATTAAACACGTTTAAATTCTCATTAGCATTTAAATAGTTACACCTAGAATTAAATAATTACACAATTCATTTAAATAGTTACATATAGATTTCTAACTACCAGACACCGCAAAGAACAAAACACTTAAGTAGGTACTCCAAGGATAATTAGAATTTGTTAGCGACGCGGTTAAAATAAAAAAACGAGTGTGCTTTAGCCCACACAACTGAACTAAAACTACTTTTTCAAAATATTAATTTATAAAATTGTTCAATTACAAAATTGTCCACACGTCTATAGGTCGATCAGTCTATGTTCATTCTGGACAGACGCAACTCGCACTCGCACATTAACGTTTAAAAATATACGAAACGTAACTCTCTCTCTATTTCTATCTTCACTAACTTATATCTCCCTCTCAACTTCCGTTCGCACTTTTCGTAACACATTCACCATCTTACTCCCGAAGTGAAGCGTGCGTAAAGAAGTTTTACTTCAACAAAAATCTACGGATATCTATCTGTGATATTGAGAGACGACACACACACGGTCCTTATGTGACACGTCATTGATTTGACATTTCGTATGTTTTATCACGGTATTTCATTAATGACGTTTAAATGATAATGTATGCTTATATCCACGCTACGATCCATTTCCATTACGAATGGCAGTCAAACGTCGTAGGTCGACCGCCTAGTCGTGCTTTAGTTGTTAATAAATAGATGGACCGAGCGATATTCACTCGGCCGGTGACTTGTAAAAGTAATATGTGCGGTGAAACAAAACGAAAAAAGAAACCATCGAAAACTTTATCATTTAGTTCCTAAATAATTCGAGCAGTCGAATTGGTGTATAATTGCTGCTACTAACTACGGCCCTGGTATGTACCTACCCATTTATATTAAACTCTTCAACACAACAATTTTGAAATAAGTTTTTGTAAATAAATACCTAAGAAATATATTAATTGATTTCCTCTTTACACATTTTTAAGATATATCAGACAGTATATACACAAATTAGAATTAGGTATGTTATCATTATTGTTTCATATATGTGATAATTGTATAAATATTACTACTACCTATGGTACTACAAAACTATGGTAATTCAACGCAAAAAATGTGTTTATCGGACCAAACCTCGTCAATACTCTATGAAATTTTATGCATTACTTACCTAGTTGTTTATAAATACAATTAAAACTTTCAATGTCAGATTTATTTCTAATGTCAATTGGAATTTTATGATACAATTTTATAGAAACACATTTTTTGGCCGATCTACAACAAGGACCTAGAATATTTTCCTTATTTCTAATGTGGCCATTTGTATAGCCATGGAATTCGAATTAAGATGTCATATTATCAACATTAATAAATATTACTGGAAATTTCACACAGCACTGGAACCAGATAACTGATAGAATACTTATATACTGTTTTTTATTTTAAATACATACTTATAATATATAGAAAAACATCCAGACCCGATACTAATATCTGTAGATCATGCAAACATTTGTTCCGCGGCGGGAATCGAACCCACTACCTCGTGTGTCTCAGTCGGCTATTCGCTCACTGCGCCACGGAGCTCGTCGTTATGATGTTCTGCTCTTTGAACCTATCTCTACAGGAGTCTATATTTATGTCCTATAACGAGCGTTTTGGCAACACAAAAACCCTTTTTGATTCTGCTGCAGTACCCCAAAATATTACACCGTAACATATTAATGAATGAGAGTATGCAAAATATACATCTTTTACTGTTCTAGTCCCTCCTAGCTCCAGTTTTTTTTAATAGCTTAAGTAGCTGAACTTAATTTTTAGGGCTCCGTACCCAAAGGGTCAAACGGGACCCTATTATTAAGACTCCGCTGTCTGTCTGTCCGTCTCTCACCAGGCCGTATATCATGAACCGTGATAGTTATACAGTTGAATTTTTTACAGATGATGTAATTCTGTTGCCGCTATAACAACAAACACTAAAAACAGAATAAAATAAATATTTAAGGTGTTTGCTCGATATTGATAACGGAAACAGGTAGACACTTATACATTCACTTGTATATTCACTTTAAAAATATATAATTAAATTAAAATAAAATAAATATTTAAGGGGGCTCCCGTACAACAAACGTGATTTTTAGCTCGTTTTTGTTCGATATTGATAACGGCAACAGGTAAACGCTTGAAATATTCACAGAATATTGAGTTATGTATGTTGAATGAATGAATGAATTCTTTATTATACCTTACAAGTTAGACACCACAGATTTAAAGAATAAAACAAATAAAAGTAAGCATAATGGGCGGTCTTATCGCTTAACAAAGCAATCTCTTCCAGACAACCTTTGGATGGAGAGGATCATTGCTTAATGGAAGATTGGCCGAGGTGTAAATATATTAAACTTAATAATAGAAAAAGAAATTAGTTATATACATACATATTAGGTACATAAATAATTTTAGATACATAATTTAATTTTTCATTTTATTCACTTTAAAAATAAACAGTTACATTAAAATAAAATTAATATTTACGGGGGGCTCTCCCATACAACAAACGTGATTATATTGCCGTTTTTATATATAGGTATAATGGTACGGAACCCTTCGTGCGCGAGTCCGACTCGCACTTGGCCGGTTCTTTAGATATTTCTTTTATATGAACTGCCCATGTGAACACATCACACAGCTGAACTTATTAAAACCCCAAACTAAGCAAATATAGTACACTGGGAACCAGATTGCCGATAGAGTTTTTTTTTATACTTGCGTTTTTTTAAATGTATACTTTATAATATTTAGAGAACACTTAGATCCTACACAAATATTTGAGGATCATCATCATCATCATCAGCCGGGAGACGTCCACTGCTGAACATAGGGCTCCCCCTTAGATCGCAACAACGAGCGGTTGGTAGTCGTTTGCGCCCAACGGCTCCCCGCGATTCTTACTAGATCGTCGGTCCACCTTGTGGGGGGCCGGCCTACGCTGCGTCTTCCAGTCCGTGGTATCCACTCGAGAACTTTTCTTCCCCAACGGTTATCGGTTCTACGAGCGGTGTGGCCTGCCCATTGCCACTTCAACTTGCTAATTTTGAGAGCTATGTCGTATTTGTGGATCGTGTAAACATATGTACCGACGCGGGAATAGAACCTGCAACCTCCTACGACTCAGTCGGCTATTCGACCACACTGCGAACACTACTAATTACGAGTATATCAATTATGTCACAATTATATCGACATACGTTGTCCATTTCATAACCTCATTGAACAGGTCACATAGAACTGATAACTGTATCATGTCTTCTCTGATAGCGCATTTTATTTTTAGTCGTTGATTTATTGCCATTGGTTTAATACAATTATTGGCAATTTAATCTCGGAGTTTCCTTATGTCGTATTGTTTCATACAATTGTGTCAGCTTCAGAGTTTAATAGACAACGTGAAAACTGTGAATCAAAATAGTGCGCTGCTCTGTTCGGTATTTAAATTGTTTTATTTAACAAAATGTCGATTGAAAAGTGTAGTCAGTTAAATTATGATGAGATATCAGCAGTGGCCTTCCAGAACGGATCTGCAGCGTGCGAACCAAATGTAGCCTTATTGTTAACTCCAAAAATAATTGTAACTAGTAATCCAAGCGATGAAATAGCCTTTGATAAAAGTGCCAGGGACGAAGTGTCGCAAAGTGCTGAGAACAGGGATATCAGACGGAGCAATTCTAGTAGCACTCTCACAGAGGAGTCCCGCGAAACGCAGTATCATCGTTTACGCCGATCTTCAAGCTGTTGTAGATTTTATCATGACGAGTGAGTAACCAGTGAACATATACTAAAACTTGCTAAAACCGACGGCATGGTTGTTCAAGAACGTTTTTTTCTATCTCTTACGGTATTATTCCCCCACTGAGCCATCTCTAATAACACCCACTGCATATTGTAATAGGAGACTACAGTGTAGAAAAAAAACCGGTCAAGTGCGAGTCGGACTCGCGCACGAAGGATTCCGTACCATTATCTATAAAAAAGGCAAAACAGTCACGTTTGTTGTATGGGAGCCCCTCCGTCAATATTAATTTTATTTTAATTTAATTATTTATATTTAAAGTGAATAATATAACTCAATATTCTTTGAATATTTCAAGTGTTTGCCTGTTGCCGTTATTAATATCGAGCAAAAACTATCAAAAATCACGTTTGTTGTATGGGAGCCCCCATTAAATATTTGTTTTATTTTAATTTAATTATTTATATTTAAAGTGAATAATATAACTCAATATTCTGTGAATATTTCAAGTGTTTGCCTGTTGCCGTTATTAATATCGAGCAAAAACTATCAAAAATCACGTTTGTTGTATGGGAGCCCCCATTAAATATTTGTTTTATTTTAATTTAATTATTTATATTTAAAGTGAATAATATAACTCAATATTCTGTGAATATTTCAAGTGTTTGCCTGTTGCCGTTATTAATATCGAGCAAAAACTATCAAAAATCACGTTTGTTGTATGGGAGCCCCCATTAAATATTTATTTTATTCTGTTTTTAGTATTTTTCGTTATAGCAACAACAGAAATACATCATCTGTGAAAATTTCAACTGTCAACTATCACGATTCATGAGATACAGCCTGGTGACAGTCGGACAGACAGACAGACAGCAGAGTCTTAGTAATAGGGTCCCGTTTGACCCTTTGGGTACGGAACACTAAAAATTTACTACGGAGACCTTCTAGCTTAAAAGCATTTGACCGTCAATATATTTTAGTATGTATACATTAGGTGATTTGTGTAGGTTAAACTAGAATTTATAACTATGGAACTTCCTGGCCTGCACGTTTACTTAGACGAGCATTTGTTCCGGGTATTTGGGTGTTTTACTTTTACGTTATCACAGCTAAAAGGCTCGAATATATATTTTTTTGCTTTCCTCAGAGCTTTTTATATAATTGGCTGTTGAACACATAAAACTTGGGGTTCGGCCCGGTATATTCTTTAAATCCCCATCGCTACGTCCCCTCTCCTCACCTGCCGGTGCGTAGAGGCCTCGTAACCGTAACTGGACAATTACTACAAACACGCAGGAAATGTATTTTTCCGTCAGTTCTTCCTAGTCTTCACCAACACCCATTTATAGGCAAGTTAAAAAAAATAAAAAAACGAGTGTGCTTTAGAGCACACGACTGAAATGAAACTTCTTTAGCTCCATCTGGTATCTTATAACATTTTAATCAAACCCAAAATCGGGTCCAATCCATCGATAATGACAATTAGTGTCACTACACTGGCTGAGTAGCTGTAAAAATAATGTTTTAAGGAAATATCAACCTTATTTCGAGGCGTATACAGTAAGTACATAGGTTATTTTCTGCTGCTGCCTGCCAGCCTGTTGTGGAATAGCTGAACTTTTTCATAAATCGATTCAAAATACGAAACGTCGTAAATACTTTTTTTTGTCTATAACAAAATGAACTCTATTATACAGCATGAAGGAGTGTTTTGTTTTTGCTGTTTGTATAATTTAGGCTAACTTGGGATAGGAGATATGCAGCCAATCAACTGGCTAAGAGAGATAGAGACAAACAAAATGTGTGCTCGCACCTCGCTTTTTTGCCCCTACAGTAATATACGAAACGTCTTCTGAATAAGAAACTCTCTGTCTTTCTATCTTCACTTACTTATATCTTCCTCAACTTCCGTTTGCATTTTTCGTAACGTATTTACCAGCTTACTCCACAAGTCAAGCGTGCGTTAAGAAGTTTTACTTCAAAAATATTTATGGCGACACAGTTACTTATGTAATACAGATAATCAATCTACATTACATATCAATAGGTTGCAAAAGTTGTCGTTATCAATGTGTATTAGCAAATATTTTTTCAAAACTATTTAGTAATAATTTTACGTTACATATTTTGGTTATCAGTACTAATATAACGTAACTTTGGCTATCAGATTTTACGTGATTTTTGTAGAGAATATGTAGTTACGTTTGCACGACAACGCCTAAGCTGGCGTGGCGTGCCGGCGCCGACGCTACGCTGCGTGCATCGCAGCGCTAAGAAGCGTAGGCGCTTACGCGGAGCCTAGCCACGTGATGTCTACGCAATGCTTGTCGTCTACGAACAGCCGCTATTTTTTTTTTGATCATCCACATATTATCGACAATTGGGTATTACGCACCACACGCTTCACGCGATCTTTTCTACCCCATACTTGCAAGATGTGGAATGAGCTACCATCTAAGGTTTTCCCATTAGGCTACGACATGGCACGCTTCAAGAGAAATGTAAAGAGGTTTCTACAGTGTAGGGAACACATCGACAATACCCCGGGTGTTGCCGGTGTCAATAGGCGACGGTGACCGCTTACAGGTGGGCCGTAAGCCTGTTTCCCCACAAATAACATTAAAAAAAATAAAACAGCCGGCTGAGACGCAGGAGGTAGTGGGTTCGATTTCCGCCGCGGAACAAATGTTTGTATCATCTACAGATATTTGTTCCGGGTCTGGTTGTTTTTCTATATATTTTATGTATGTATTTACAAAAAAAATAGTATATAAGTATTCTATCAGTTATCTGGTTCCCATAGTACAAACTCTGCTTAGTTTGGGGCTAGATAGCGCTGTGTGAAATGTCCAGCAATATTTAATTATTTATTATATGACTCAGCGTAGGCATCTGAGTGTTGCCTATGCGGAGTCTACGCGATGTGTATTTAACTGTACATGTACATGACGTGTACTTGGAAAGAAAAGAAAGAAGAAAGAAAAAACATTTATTGGTGACGGTACAAAACATACACAGCACACAAGTAAGATACACACAATAGAACGAATTCATACAGACAAAAACAGCAATACCCAACAAATGTGCGTCTCACAATTACCTATATACAAATGACCGACGACGTCACAAAAAGGCGTCCAACTCAGCATTTGTTGTGCTTTTGGCACAACGCTGATCTTCCGTTGGAACTATTTAAAAATAGGATGTCACGGATGACTGCCCGCACAGTACCACAATTACAAAAATATTAATACATATATAGATAAATATAAGTTACCACACTAAGAAAAAAATATATATATATATAAAAAAGCAGCTAAGGATATTAAGTTATAAGAAAGGGGTAAAACAACAAAATCTTAGACGATTGGGGAGAACTAGGCGAGAATATGCATTAATCAGTCCCACTGCTAAGCAAAGGCCAATCTGCTAAGTAATCAGGCTGCAAGAAGAGAGGAAGGATATTATAAAGGAGTGGATAAAATGGGAATACTACATTATAGAAATATCGTTTCTAAGGAGTTCGTGAGACCTTTGGAAATTAAAGAGGAACAATCTCAGTTTAGCTCTGAAACCATGGACGCTACGCAACTCCCGAATCGGCGCCCCTCGTCTAGGAAGCGGCTACGTACTCGTGGCGTACCTACTCGTTTAATTATTATCAAGTACAGCATTTTTCACCTAGAACAGGATGTTAATTAATCACATTTTATTGTTGACATTATAATATGAAAGTTAACTTAATTTCCAAAGCCTCCCAATGAGTTAAAAGTCAAGGTGAGAGCTTCTACCGTGGAATTATTTATTCAACCTTGGTCCTCGATCACGGAAGCAAGTTCTTACTACATACTTTTTACTCTCTTATTTAATATTTTTAGCTGTTATTGTTATACTACGGAAGCAGCCCTGATCATCACGTGTAGAAATTGAACTGCTGAACATATGTAGGCATCCCAAATAGTCTGTTTTTAGGGTTCCAGACCAAAATGATAAAAAGGAATGGTGTCACTTTGTCTGTCTGTCTGTCTATCCGTCTGATACAACTGATTGTTTTAGCAACTGCTGAAGTTATTTTTTAGAATCACAATAAGTAGTACTTTATCATTAAAAAAAAACAACCAGCCTTGTTTCTTGCCTTTCTTTCCTTGCTTAGTCGCGAAGGAACAGGCAGTAAAATTGACGTTTCAAAGTGATCCTTGTGATTTTAATGAAAAAAAGATTTTGACTTCGACTGTTCCACCTGTATAGCAAGTAAAAAAAATATATTATCAGATTGAATGTTAAGGCCATGTTGTTATGTTACCTCCCAGTCTTCAAAATTTCAAAATAGGTTTTATTTTATAGGAATTGGAGATGGCACAAGCATATGGCCCACCTGGTGTTAAGTGGTTACCATCACCTATAACAAAGTATCGCCTCGTAGGTCACGCTCCTTAGGAACGTGCCCTACGATGCACTACCCTGTTTCCATCAACTTGAGGGATACAGGTGTAAAGCCTCATGTGCCTGTAATTTCACCGGCAACCATTTCCTTCATACCGAAACGGTAATGCTGCTTGGCGGCAGAAATAGGTATGGTGGTAGTACTTCCCCGGGCGAGCTCTTTCACAAAGAACTCTATTACGCTTATGAAAAGGTTAAAGGTCAAGTGGGTTTTAATATAAAAGGGATTAGCTTACTCATTTCAATTATATTTTTTTGGCGTCTTGTAGTTATGATGACTAGAAAATGAACTAGATAAAAAATATCGTTGCGTAATATTTATTTGTAGGTTAATTTTGGCTTTCCTCCGTCCTTATCCATAAATAAATTACCTATGCCAAATCTCACACACCTCCGTGCGCGCATCAAACTTAAAAAAGTAAAAAAAGGAGTAGGTACATGACGTTTTCTCTTTCAGGTATTAATAATTAGATACACATGCATTAGTATTGCACATGCTCTTCGTCAAGTGATTATAGTGAGACTGAGGACGAAGAACAACCTCTAGAAGGCATAAATCCACTAAGTAGTGACGAAGATGAAATAATGTAATTAATAGATAAAATAAATGTATAAACTTAAACATTGTATTTTTATTTTATTCAAATAGTGTAAAAAAGATTAGATAAAAAGCAGCGTCCTCCATGAGTAACATAATAAATTAGGTTAAAAAAAACAAAGACGAAGCCGCGGGCGGCTGCTTGTTATGTTCACTTTTTTGCGGGCGGTACAAACACGCCAATATGACGTCACCGCGCTCAGGTCCCAACTTATCGCGCACGAGTAATAGTACCAAATAAAATATTGACCTGTTTTAGTGTATCCACATCTTTACATAGTATAAAATGAAGTCGCTCCCGCTGTCTGTTCGCTTAGATCTTTTAAACTACTCCAAAGATTTTAATGCAGTTTTCAGCAATAGATAGAGTGATTCAAGAGGAAGGTTTAGATGTATAATGCATACATAGTAACTGCGAAAGTAACTGTTTGTTTGTTACCTTTTCATAACTAAACGGTTGAACGGATCGTAATGAAATTTGGCAAGGAGGTAGATTATATCCTGGGGAAGGACATAGGCTACTTTTTACCCGAGTGCGCAAAAGGAGGGTAATGTTTTTATTAAATACCACGCGTGCGAAGCCGCGAGCGGGTCAGCTAGTTATAATAAAAAATATCTTATACTAGAGTAATAACTTTGC
Source organism: Philereme vetulata (assembly GCA_918857605.2). Lineage (NCBI taxonomy): Eukaryota > Metazoa > Arthropoda > Insecta > Lepidoptera > Geometridae > Philereme > Philereme vetulata. Next base: position 2,503,207 of record OU975473.1, on the reverse strand, counting down.
CTAGTAGACAAAAGCAATAAACCAACGACCGGTCTGGTCTAGTTTATTTATTCATACCACCCATTATTTACCTCATTTTATTTGATGTACGAGTAATTTTCCGTTGTCGCTATGAAACAGAAGTGCCAAATGCTGTTTGCATGATTTCAATGTTTGCTTACCATTTGAACTTTTATCAAATTTAAAATAGAGATTGCTTAGAAAAACTATAAAAAAAATTTGAAGCGGCAAAGTGTATTATTTGTAAATTTGTTTGTTTGTAGGGGAAAATCTCACTGATAGAATGCTATACCACATTATATATGACAACTAGTTAGGTATAAATATGAGACACACATTTGTTAAGTATTTTTTTAGGAATGTATAAATACTTTTTTGTGTGTTTTTTAAGTTTTTTTCTTGTGTGCTGTGTGTTTTGTTCCGTCACAAATAAAAGTTTTTTCTTTCTTTCTTTCTTAGTGGCATAAATTGCCAGAGGAATCATACAAATACGCATATAGATCAGAACCTATGTTATCGATAACTTAGTATCTGAACAAACCTAGTATACACAGGTTGAAGCCATTATTGGCCTACTCTATAACTAGTAATTTGTATAGGATAATAAAATTAATAACTAAATACGCGCATGCGCACTCGCATACGCACGCACACACATACTCACTCACACACACACACACACACACTTATTATTATATTAACACAAAATGAATCCTCTTACAAAATTTGATATTGTTTCTTGTACCTAATTGTAAGCACAATGTGGTAATCATTTATATTTACTTTTTTGTTGTATTATCTCGAAATGTATAAGTTAGTAACTAATAACAAATGTGCACGTTATAACGTGCAATCCCTTTGCTTAATCCGCGGAGAGAGGGCACTGGTGATCTGTAATACAGGTTTTCTAAACCTATCTCAGGCACCACTCCCTCACGAAACAGGTTTTATAATTAGGCTTACACGACTATACCTATATGAAATTAATACGTTAACTAAATCCTACCTACTGAAACTTACTTAATATTTTTTTTTTGTAAAACCTATTTGTGATGGGAAAATAAACGTTTTATTTATTTTATTTTATTATTTATAAACGTATAAAACGATATAGCGAATGTTAGATCAGGAGTGTTGGGTGTAAAATAAAAACTTGCGTCCAAAGATTTATAAATACGGGATTTATGACGTACCGTCTTATCGGAGTTTCGACCGAGGGTGCTAGAGCAAAACAGATACGGATGGAGACAGAGCTGTCGAATTGCGGACACATCCACAAGATCACGCATAACATCGGTAAATACTTACCGTAGCCGTGCAGTAGCGTACTTACCTTTTGTGAAAGGATTAACGGATAAGATCGGAAAATTGTTACGCCATAAGTACAGCATCAAGACAATATTCCGTCCTCAAACACAATTGAGGCAGCTACTGCGTTCACCGAAGGACTGTGACCCTCTGGACGTCCCCAGCGTATACATATATATGATACCGTGTGAATGCGGTAAATGCTATATTGGCGAAACAAAGCGAAACGTATCTACCAGGTGGACTGAACACATAGGTGCAATGAAAAATGTCGATTCCAACAGTTCTGCAGTGGCGGAACATGTCCTAGATTCTGATTCGACGCACTACATACGTTTCGACATTAACGAGAGAAAAGTTCTTCGTTCCTCGCAAGATCCGAGAGGCGATAGAAATAAGTCGTGTGCCGAACTTTAACAGAGATAGAGGATGGGTTCTACCGCCAGCCTGGAGGCCATGTCTTCATGATGCAAGCGCTGTCGCTGTGAGTGAACCTGGTAGAGACATAGTTAGTGTTGTGTGTTTGCTTGTACCGAGAACTACTGAAGAGAGCAGCAGTGATGATAACGATGATGACGCAGCCTGTCAACACGCTGGGCCATCGTTGACGCAATCCCCACCACCGCGCCTGTAGACTCGCGCGCAGAGAGCTGCGACGCGCAGTGCGAGGCGAGACGTTATTCGGAGTGGATCCGTGGAGTTATTCATTAGGGTACTCACCCTGATGAAGGTTCACGAATTGAACCGAAACACCGATAGGACGGTACGTGATAAATCCCGTATTTATAATAATGATTGAAATCAATCACGAAAGTTTTCTATATAAAATGATTTACTTAGCTATTTTAGATTTTATTGTGACACGAAAAAAAATCCCGTAGCTCTTTTGGATCAACCTAAATATCTAATACAAGCATACTTTATTTCTTAGAAACGATAACATGGTTAATCTGTTTACCAATCTGTCAAACCAAGTATCGCTACGTCAGTAGGTTGTACCTTGTAGGTATGTTATATTCGTGGCCTTCCCCTGTCCGGCACCGAATAATGAATGATTAAACTTATTTTTTTTTAATATTAAACTTGTAGACACACAAGCTGACGGGCCTCCTGATGTTAAGTGGTCACCGCCGCCTATAAACTCCTGCAGCACTCGTGGTACTGCAGTCGCGTTGCCTAGCACTTAATACCCTATTTACACCTCTCTTGAAGGCGTTCAGTTTGAAGCCCACCGGAAAAACCTCCGGAGGAAGGTCATTCCACATCTTGCAGGTGCGTGGAAGAAACGTGCGGGTGAAACGCACCGTGTGAGACTTCCACGCATCTAGAATATGTGGGTGAGCTCGTTGCCGGTTGCGGGAAGTTCGATGGTAGAAGTGTGAAGCAGGGATTAAATTGAACAGCTCTTCAGAACATTCGCCGTTATATATTTTATAGAAAACGCTGTGCGCTCCGATGCCACGGCGCAGACTCAGCTGCTCCAGATCCTTAGATACTACTGGGTCGTTAAACTAATGATTTCATGAATGATAATTGTACCATATCTTGTGTGTCAAACTAACGGACTCGCCCACCGAGGGTTCCGTACAAATTTGTTCAGACAGTTTCGATGATTGATTATGTACTTATAAATGAAGACTATATTTTTATGATTTAATTACAAACGTATAGTTTTCAGATTTTTCCCTGTACTTGCGTAAGACGATATTACTTGCCAAATTTCATAGTTCTAGGTCAACGGAAAGTACCCTAAAATTTTTGAGAGTGTCGAAATATACGTTTTTTGCGGCATAAACTTTATATAAAGGACTGTAGACCTGAGTATTTTAATTTCAACTCGATACCTGCACGCGTTCCCGAGATAAAGGGCCTTGACATACAGACAGACGGACAACAAAGTGATCCTACAAGGGTTCCGTAGCCAAATAGCAAAAAACGGAACCCTTATGGATTCGTCATGTCTGTCTGCCTGTCTGTCCATCCGTATGTCACAACCACTTTTTTCCGAAATTATAAGAACTATACTGTTGAAACTTGGTAAGTAGACATGGGGGCTCTCCATACATAGAACTGAAAATCAACAATTTTTTTCATCAAACCCATTCGTGTGAGGACATATCTATGGATAGGTCTTTAAAAATGATATTGAGGTTTTTAATATATTTTTTTTCTAAACTGAATAGTTTGCGCGAGAGACACTTCCAAAGTGGTAAAATGTGTCCCCCCCCCCCCCCCCCCGTAACTTCGAAAATAAGAGAATGATAAAACTAAAAAAAAATATATGATGTACATTACCATGCAAACTTCCACCGAAAATTGGTTTGAATGAGATCTAGTAAGTGTTTTTTTTCATACGTCATAAATCGTAAACCGCAATTTACCTTTCATTCAATCAACTAGATAATGGTACGGAACCCTTTGTGCGCGAGTCCGACCCGCACTTGGCCGGCTTTTTACCTTTTGAACGGGTACGGAACCCTAAAACAAACAAATATAAAACTCAAAGTAGGTCCGAGAAGTAATTTCTAAAGACGACCTATTAGAGGTAGTAGCTGGGAGCCGTTCATCAGTGGACGTTCTGACTGTTATGAAGCTGATGATGAAATGTGTTGAGTTACAAATATTTATAGGTAGGTACATTTTTCATCATCATATATTGTATGCGTCATCATCGTTAGCCAGTTACTAATGCCTTTATGAATTAAAAGTCCTCAAAAATGTCGTTTCATTATTAATTAATCGATTCACTCATTATTTTCGTATATGTACTAGCCGTAGATAAATTGTGTTAGTAGTTAATTTTTTTTTAAATTAAACAATTTGTACTCTTTACAAATTTAATTTCGGTGACGATTGGGCGGAGCATATAAAAATGCAAAAAAGTGACAGTGCTATTTACTTGCTTAGATGAAGAACGAGACAAACATGTATCATAGCCGCGCCGCATTGTCTCAGGAGTAAATGACGTAAGCGACAAAAGATAAAATCTCGAATTACAAGAGAATCAACAAATGAAAAAAAAATGATTTTCCATTAATGCAGGAACCATAATTACCTACATAATTGTGTAAAAAAATACTTTCAATCTTTTCTAGAGTCGGAGAATGAACGATATTAGTGTTTTAGAATACCCTATTTTGACAAATAATTGTATAGAGAAAAGTTTCATCAATTGCGTTTCTGACTTTCATTTATGTAGTTTAAATCCTCAAGAAAATATTGCTTAAATATGAAATCAGCGTATTATAAGAATATATTTACAAAACAAAATGTATATAAGTATTCTATCAGTTATTTTGTTCCCATAGTACAAGCTCTGCTTAGTTTGGGGCTAGATAGCGCTGTGTGAAATGTCCAGCATTATTTATTTGTTTTATTTATACAATAAAAATATTTTGTTCTACAAGTGATTAACAAGTGATAAAAATAGCATGTCATTGATTGGTGCAGTTTCTAGTTACCCTAACCTTAGTTGATCATTGAAGTTTTATTTCTTATCAGTAAGCATAAAAACTTGTTTTAAAACTATTTTTCTTCGTAACTTTCCACCTTGTACCAACGATATATCAACATATTCATATATCATCCAAAACGAACATATAATTTTTTACATTTATTAACAAAAAAACGAGTCTGCTTTAGACCACACGTCTGAAGTAAAACTTTTTTTCAAAATATTAATTTATAAAATTGTTCTATTACAAAATTGTCCACACGTCTGTAGGTCGATCAGATGTTCATTCTGGACAGACGCAAATCGCACTCGCACATTAACGTTTAAAAATATACGAAACGTAACTCTCTCTCTTTCTATCTTCACTAACTTATATCTCCCTCTCAACTTCCGTTCGCACTTTTCGTAACGCATTCACCAGCTTACTCCCCAAGTGAAGCGTGCGTAATGAAGTATTACTTCCAAAGAATATACAGTTATTTACAAGACAATAAAATACAAACGAAACACCTAAATCGTCTAAAGACCGTCAACGATATATCAACATATTCATATATCATCCAAAACGAACATATATGAATATACATTTATTAACAAAAAAACGAGTCTGCTTTAGACCACACGTCTGAAGTAAAACTTTTTTTCAAAATATTAATTTATAAAATTGTTCTATTACAAAATTGTCCACACGTCTGTAAGTCGATCAGATGTTCTTTCTGGACAGACGCAAATCGCACTCGCACATTAACGTTTAAAAATATACGAAACGAAACTCTCTCTCTTTCTATCTTCACTAACTTATATCTTCCTCTCAACTTCCGTTCGCACTTTTCGTAACGCATTCACCAGCTTACTCCCCAAGTGAAGCGTGCGTAATGAAGTATTACTTCAAAAGAATATACAGTTATTTACAAGACAATAAAATACAAACGAAACATCTAAATCGTCTAAAGACCGTCGCAAATGATCAACTCAACTGCTCCAGATCACAACCAGGCGCAAGTAAAAATGAACAAATAATAATAATAAAGCCTTTATTAACAATTTTAAATACACATTACATATTTCTACTTAGTACTACAAAATTTGTTTATGTATAGATATAAAATAGAATAGTTTTAGATTAGACCCCGGTTTTTGATTGTCTTGCTTTTCAGCATAGGCCTCCCCGAGTGTTCTCCACAAAGATCTTCTCTTGCTTGTTTCGCCCAAGTCGTTTCTGCCACTTTTTTAATATCATCTTCCCATCTACGATACTGTCTACTTTTACTTCTCGTTTTATATCTAGGGCACCATTCTGTCACTTCTTTTGCCCATTTTTCCGTCTTATTTCTTACTAGATGCCCAGTCCATTTCCATTTTAGTTGTTGGATTCGGTGTTTAATATCTATAATGTTGGTCTGTTTTATTATTGTTGTTAATCTAACTTTGTCTTTTAATTTTATTATAGGTAGGTACTTATTTCCATTCTGTGTTGACAAGTTTCTAATGATTTTATGTTCTTATTTGTGCGACTCCATGTCTGACATCCATAGGTCATGCTTGGCGGGATACATGTATTGAATATTTACTTTTTTCGTTTGATTGGTATAGCCGAGTTTTTCACGACATCTTTTAGAGCCCAGTATCTTTTCCACCCTATGTTTATTCTATTATTAAATTCTTTCGTTGTGAGGTCTGTGGGAGATATTATTTGGCCTAGGTATGTATACTCGTTTACATATTCCAATTCAGTAACGTTGTTAGGTTTTATAGGAATTTTAATGTGATTTGTGATCAGCTTTGTTTTATCTGTGTTTATTGATAATCCAACCTTTTCGCTTTCATATACAAGTTGTTCAATCATGTCCTGTAGGGCCTTTGGGTCCCCGCATATTAGTATAAGGTCATCGGCGAATCTTAGGTGATTTAATAATACCCCATTAACATTTATACAGTATTCACTCCATTCGAGCTGGTGAAACACATGTTCTAGGGTTGCAGAGAAAAGTTTGGGTGATAAAGGGTCTTCCTGTCTAATTCCTCGTCTAATGGGGAAGTATTCTCCTATCTTTTCTGTGCGTATTTTAGCTTTCATATTTTCGTATATGTTCTCAATTATACGAATGTACTTATTATGGACTCCTTGTGACATAAGAGCATCCCATATTTTTTTGTGCTTAATCGAGTCGAATGCTTTATTATAATCTATATATGCTAGGTAATAGTTTATTCCATATTCATTGCATTTCTGTATTAAAGTAAAAACCTAAGGCCTCACTACTATGTTTAAATAGGTACTTATTAACAAGATGATCTTTAATCTCCAATCAAGTGCGGATTCAACTTGAAGTGTTGACGCAAACTGTAGTCTGAGAATTGAAAAAATATATTTTCGATCAGAGGTTGACTGAGTATCTCGCCATGCGTCGCGCTTGAAACACGCTCCCAACGCACAAACCACAGGGTCATTACTTCCTATTATTTACACAGTTGGAAATCCATTCGAGCTAAATGAATGTTTAATAGCCCCGGTGATACTTGATCACATTTATGTTTAAGGCAAAATTTATTTTCGTTAAAAAGCATCCTTGATTTTTCTGATTCGCATCCCCACTTAAACAGGTATTTCAAAAACCTGTTTAAGTGAAATGAACCCTTTTTGAAGTGAGTTTTGTTCTTGTGGCAACAGGTCATTCGCGATTCCGGACGGGCTGGTGATGGACCCATTGGCGCCTACCGCGCTAGCGGTCTCCACAGAGTTCATGGACCGGATCGGCAGTGGCCTGACTTTGCTCAGGGAGCATGGAAAGAAAGTACAAAAGGTAAACAATGGAGGCCGACCGTAGATAATGTACTAGTGATTCGCCCCGAACTGAGATCTCGCGAATTTCCAAATATATAAAAAAAAATAGAGGGCGACTTGCTCAACGATGCCTAAACGTATTTAATGGCTAATTGAGATTTAAGGAGTTGTCAAATCATACAACTCCGTCAAATTTAAACATGTTTAGTCGCTAAATACGTTTAGTGATCGTTGTGCAAGCCGGCCTTAATCTTTGACTAACAAAATAGTGCCACGAAATGTATAACCTAACTTGACCTACAGTTTCATTCAAATTACAAGTAACGGGAATTCATTTTAATTTGTTAAACTTGTTAGTGGTAGAAATTGCAGTTATTCTTAATTCCAGAATTTTCCTTACATTTGTGTCACTAAAGCTACACGAATACCAAATTCTTGTAACTGCACCCTGTGAATTACGTCATAGTTCAGTTTTTATTATGGCTAATTACTAAAAAACTACAAGAAATAAACTAAAAATAAAAACGAGATAGAAATTTGTGGCTAAAGATATTTTATTCTCAAAGTGCACTTAAACTTCACTTAAAGTGAAGATCTAATTACATTATTGTACTGGATTATGTCCAGTGATAACCCAAACTGAAATGTAATAATGAAGACCTTTTATTAAACGTCCCATTTGAACTAATAGTCTCATTTGGGTTTTTTACCCCACTTGAACATATCTCAACAACCCCCCCCCCCCCCCTCCCTCTCATCATTTTTAACTCATTTAGTCAGTAGTGTTGGAACACCAGGATTGTTCCAACACTACCTACCTATATATCAAACTTCACGATGATCGGATCAACGCTTCGAAAATTATCCTGGGACAAACAAACATACACCTACATACATACTTACATACATACAACGCGGATTTGCCCAAGTTGATTTGGAGATCTCGCTTCGGTCGATCAATTAACAGTCATATGTGAATTTAAACACATTTATTAAAATTTTAGAATTCTTTAGTGAAGCTTAAGTTTATGTCATTTATTAACATAAATAATATAGGATTATATAAAAGACCATAAAAATACAAAAGAAACTGTTGAGTTATCTATAGACCGTTGCAAACGATCTATAGATAACTCAACTGCTCCAGATGCCTACCAGGCGGAAGTGTCCTCAAGACACTGGCTGCAATTAGGGTTGCCACTCGTACTTTATAATACAGTATAATACTCATAATACTGTATTTTCGCCAATCGTACTTTATACTTTATGAGGGCAGTAAAGCTCGTGAAAATATTTTATTTTTACTTGTGAATATTTTTTTTAAATGGACTGCTATTTTTTACGTGTAACGGAACGGACTGCTTTGGAACATAACCTAAAACGTCAATGTCAATATCTTAACATGTAATATTGCGAATTGTGAAAATATTGTGTTGTTTCTGCTATGCATTCCCGCCACTTCAGCATTCACAGAGAGTTTTTTTTTCTGATGAATGCTAAGTGGCGGGATTAACGCAATAGAGCGTCCCTTAACCTAATAAAAAACGAGTTATTTATATACTTATTTAATTAAATTTAGGGATTAATTGTAAAGATGCTGTTAATATATTTAAGAGAAACAAATATTTGTTGGATGTTGCTAGAAGCAACAAATAATATGTATGGAATATAAATAATCTGGTAAATAAATAGTACCTTATTTTCAGATATTGTACTTTATTTTATCCTAAAAAAATAAATTTACTCTATTTGCTTAAAAAAGGTGGCAACCCTAGCTGCAATATCCCGCGGCTGTAATAGGTATTAAAAGTATAGTCGTGGTAACAAAATCAAATAACAATTAGGTTAGAAAATGATCTTAATTACTTAAATACCTATAATTTATAAACAATCTCGCTAGCTCCATAACAAAACCTGAAACTAGTGAGATTTTTTTCTAGTTTAGTTAATATTTAGATAGACAGGATTATCGATTACTTATAAAGATATTTACTAAAACATTGAGAAGAAAACACGGGTTTGGATATGCCCTTATTGTGTCCTCTTCAGACCTAAGTACCTACTGGTCTCGATTGGTGATAAATAAATCCGGTTCATAAAGGTACTTGGCCTTTTAATCCGTATCAGTAAGAGATTGGGAGGAATCTTGTAATGAAGTACAAGAGTGAATACCAAAACATCTGCTTCCAAGATGAAACATTAGTTGTTATAAACTGCGTTTTGGGAGTTGGTACCAATCTTTTTAAATTCAATGATATCATCAAATTAAGAGGATTTCAATTCTAAGCAATTCAATATTTATAGTTAAACTTGTAAAAAATCACTCACAAGGAACTAAAATGTCTATCTTTTAGTAATTTCTGTGACTTATAAATGTCTATTATTATTGTTAACTTTTTTTTACACTATTTTAATGAAATTAATTATATTTACCTGTGTTAGCTGTGCTTGCCTTCACAGAGTCAGCACAGGGAGCGCTTCTATTGTAATTTATCTAAATGTATGTCTGTGTATTACTTATTGGAAATCCTTAATAAATAAATTAACAAATAAAATGATTAGCATGGACCTAATCAATACAAAAAAAATGATAGCAGCAAAATAGTATGTAGGTACTACATAGGTACTTATTTTAAAGTTATAACTACCTACATAAACTTCACCACGCCGCGCCGATTCTTACCAAGCCATTGTTCAATATTGCTACAATACTCCCAAATTTCAATCTTTTTACTCAATAAAAACGCACACCGATGTTTTGTATTGTTTCATATTACTTTCTTTCGTTAATTAAAGATTACCTTTCAGTATGTTTGGAAAAATAAAAAATGCGACATTCTGAAGAAGTCCTGGAAATCGATAGTGAACGTTGTACTGATCGAAGCCAGAGACTTGCCAGATGGACCGACGGGAAATCTCTACTGTAAATTCAAGTAAGTTTTATCTCCTTACAGAAATGTTGACAACAGTTAGAGTGTCATTCCACCGGAGCTGAGGAAGGAGTGGTGAGTGAGGAGAAAACCACCAAAATGATTACTTAGTTACCGTAGCCTGGCACAGCACAGCTCTCTCATTGGTGGATTATTTTATCTGGTGGACCCTTAGCGATGTCAAGGTTTAGATGGTCATTTGAACAAATAATGCTAAAACTATAAGCCATGACTATTATGTATGAGACTACTGTTTCATAAAAGTATAATAATGACTGACGCTGAAACTTGCGCTAAGGCGGTCAAGACATAGAGGTATTTTACCAGAAGTACCACTTTCCTCGAGACCTTAACTATTTCCATAGGGAAACGACGTGCGTTCTCTTGGATTTAAATAGCTCTTGATGTGTACAATGTTTGTTTACTCATTAGGTACTTAATATTCTATCCAGTTGCTTTTGTACCTTGACAGCACTTCACTGGTGAATAACTATATAAATACAGATGTTATCTGTTTGATTGATAAATCAAGTTCAGATTTATTTCCATGATCTTATTAGCAAGGCAAGTAGTCGGTAAAGATATGAGAGCTTGTGGAGTTGATTTGATTCAAATTCTGCAAAGGTGTAATAAAATCAAAAACGTACCAAATTGTTTCTGAAGTGATTACTTTAAAAAACATGACTGTTTGCAATTTCCAGCGGACAGTAAAAACGTGTACAAAAAATTTGCAGAAATTAGAAGAATTAGAATGAAATTAAAAGCAAGACCAGGCAAGTGCGATTGAGACTAGCGTACCAAGGGTTCCGTTCGTGCCTTTATTTGATCGAGCGTAGCAAAATCTCTAAATCAACTTAGACGACTCGTTGTTGTATGAATGTATGTACGTTTGTTTGTCCAAGGATAACTTTTGGTTAATTTTGGTCTATAGCTACGTAGTGATGGCACAATCTGTGGTAAAAGAGCTAAAAATGTCGGGGGTTTGTCGAGATATTGGGGTACAAGACGGGTGAAAAAACACATAGACCGTCAGGTCTAATGGGATGTGTAATAAAAAGCATTTGTCATTCATTTTAACCCCGCGTTTAGGATACGAAATATAAAGCTTCATTTACTGCAATTTTTATCCCAAAAAAATTAACCAATAAAACATGAACTCCCGTTACTTGTAATTTGAATTAAACAATAGATCAAGTTACTTTGATTACGCATTTTCTTGTCTTGCAATAGAGGTGGGTTAGTATTAGGCTAGAATAAATAAGGCAATACAATGGGCGGCCTTATCGCTGAAAGCGATCTCGTCCAGGCAACCTTTGGATGAAGTGAAATTTACGAAGATACGGAGTGCGGTGTACTCGTATTTTGGATACATTTGCACAGATTTTTTTATTATACTTACCTAATTTTTTTTTATATCAGCTAGATAATCAGCTTTGACAGACGGACAGTTGGACAAAGTTGCACCCTAAGGTTCCCGTTTTTACTATTTTGGTTCGGAATCCTAAAAATACAAAACAATGAAATGCACATGTTTGCCAATTATTCAATTTAAGTTTATTACGTTTAAGTGAACATTATTAGTGCCATAAACTTATACCTGTATCCGGTTAGGATACAAAAAACAGCAAAATAGCTATGAACAAATTAGGATTAGGTATTACTGAATGCTCTTAACGTCAAAGCGTAAAGCTATACGTAATTACAAACCGGTACAAAAAACTTTTTTCACCAATAACTTCCTTTAACGTGGCCTTGTAGTCAATGATGGACGACGCAACTTTTTATACAAGACTGTTAAGGCAACTTTTTGTTTCAGATTAGGTAACGAGGATCACAAATCGAAACAAGTATCTAAGTCAAAGCCGCTGTGGTGCGAAAGGTTCAACCTCCACCTTTACGACGAAAATCACTTCGAAGTAACGGTCTGGCATAAAGGGAAACAGAAGAATTTCATGGGGAGGTGAGTTATCTGCAAGTTCGAAGGTCCTAAGGTATTGATTGAAGCAAGAATTAAGCGTGCAAATACCTTTTTTTGTTTGTCGAACGATGTCTGTTTTTTATTGTCGTTTGTTTTTGCAAATAAAAAAGAAAAATTATCTTGGATCTTCCTTAGCACCTCTATGCTTTTTATAAGGCTATCATTCAAAACGTACCCAAAATAAAACTGGCCAAGTGCGAGTCGGACTCGTGCACGAATGGTTCCGTACCATTATCTATAAAAACGACAAAAAAATCATGTAGTTGTATGGGAGCCCCACTTAACTATTTATTTTGTTCAATAGCACAATTTTATTTATTTGCCTTATTTGAGGTTGGTGCCGATTAAGCTAGTCCTCTAAATTGTATTAGCACCCATACAACTCAGAGGACTATCTTAATTGGCGTCAACTATGTATGTGTGTGGATACCCTTTTTTAGAATTTTTCCTTTATTTGTGCTGTAAGACCTTCCTTTTTTCCAAATTTCGTGATTCTAGGTCATCGGAAACTACCATATAGGTTTTAGACCGAAACCCCATTTCCGGTTGACCTAGACTTGTCAATTTTGGTTAAAAGCAAGGTAAATCAGCACAAGTAAAGAAAAAAATATAATTTTTATAATTTTGTTTAATTTATATAATTTTTATATACCTAATAGGGACTAGAATTCAGTATCTGGTATAAATTTCATCTTGCTAGGTCCACCCGTTTCTGAGAAAATTGGTGGTGACACACGAACAGACAGACGGACAAGAGAGTAATCTTGTAAGGGTTCCTTTTTTACTTTTTGAGATACGGAACCCTAAAAAGTAGTTTTGCTTTTTTACCGATTATAAATGGTATTCTGTGCAATATATACTAAGTCATTGTACATGCGAGCTCATAATTAGAGTTTGAAAAATCATAGATAAGATACAAAGAACTTTATCAGGAGACTTACTTCGAAGATTTTATTAAGAAGAAATTTAGGTACATTTCTAAGATATTCTTTACGGAACCCAATGAAACTAAATAAATGTCTACTAAAAACTAAAAGAAATAAATAATGTACGAGTATAGTATTTAAGTAGAACAGTTGCATTTGATACTGGGACTATGCTTGGCATTTCTCTTCAAGATGCGAGATCGAATCAGAAATGAGAAGATCCGTAGGCAAACCAAGGTAACATAGCCCAGTGGATTATCAAGCTGAAGTGGCAGTAAGGTGCATAGCTCGGTACCTCTGCTCTGATGTATGTTCACAAAAATATTAATTTGTTTAAGAAAAATAGCGATAATCATAATTTGTGGGTGGGTATTTATCGCGTATGTACCTTTTTTATTTGTTATCCCGACGTTTCGGTCAGCCCGAGACCATGACTGTTGCAACACAGCCGAAACGTCGGGATAACAAATAAAAAAGGTACATACGCGATAAATACCCGTTTTAATCAATAATTATGTACAGTGATCGCGAAAGTTTGAAAAATACTATCATAATTTTTATACTAGAAATATAGATAAACTATGTTGCCACTTGTAGACTCCATAAAGTTAGTAAATCGTTTAAAGGGCAAGGTGTTCACTTTTATAACAAACACCCAAGTGATCTACAAAAATTGACAATTTACAAATTTAAAAATGCAATTAAACAAAATATTTATAAAAAAGCCTACTATAAAATATCGGATTATTTAGATGATAGAGAATCTTGGGATTGAAATTGCTCCAACTCGTTCAAAATGTTACAATTTATACGTAATTTATTTCCTGTATTGTTATGTATTCTAAAAGGATCATAAAAAAAAACAACCAGCCAGCCTCTCTTTTCTGGCTTGGTCGCGAAGGAACAGCCAGTAAAGTTGACTTTTCAAAGTGATCCTTGATTTTATTGAATAAAAGATTTTGACTTGACTTTGACCCCATCACTGCCACTACTAAAGGTTCGTGAAGGGGAAGAGTGGAGAAAAAGGCGACTAGATAAAAAGACCTAATAAAGGTTGCTGGGAGCCGGTGGGTGTAGGCTGCACAAGATCGGTTGCTATGCTTAACTATGGGGGGTGCTTGTTCAGCAGTGGACTCCTACTGATTGTGATGATGACTTAATACTAAGATACTAAGCCCATCCGCCTTCTCCGGAATGCGCACTTCCTACCTCAAAGAACGCTTTGAACCTCGAACCTTTCACCTTTCGAACTCTCGATCCTTACGTTCCTCTAAAATCCTTCAATTAAAAACTCCCCATCATACCTCAATATTTTATAGTATCTCTTTTGATCCGCAAGCTACCAGGCTTTGGAATGCTCTACCTGTCTCAATTCGTCATGCAAAATCTTTAAAAACACTTTCACACAACACTTTCTGTCAACCATCGCTCACTAGGCCATTTATTTATTGATACATTTTTATAACTTATGTATGTAGGTATGACAATATATATTTTTGTATCTTAACATTAATATTTATGTAATTTTATGATCATAATCATATATATTAATTATGCATTTTATTTTATATTATCTATATTTTTTATAAATTGTGATATACGAATATACGTGTTCTAATAATTCTATTAATATCTTACGCCGCCATCCTTATTTGTCCTTAAGATCCACTCCATTCAAAGGTTGCCTGGAAGAGATCACTTTTAGCGATAAGGCCGCCCTTTGTACCTATGATTTAAAAATGTATTTTCTTTTATATGTTTATACTAGCTGACCAATCCGCAGCTTCGCACGCGTAGCTTTTTAATAAAAACATTACCCTCCTTCTCCGCAGTTGGGTAAAAAGTAGCCTGTGTCACCCGGAGATAGAGTAGCTTCCCAACAGTGAAAGAATTTTTTAAATCGCTCCAGTAGTTTTGGAGCCTATTCAATACAAACAAACAAACAAACAAATCTTTCCGCTTTATAATATTACGAAGTTTTTTGTAGATATTGATATGTTCTTTAATATTGTAAAACATACTTTTGTTCTATCAGCAATAGTTTCCGCAGCGCATGCGACGAAAGACGTTTTAGGGCACTATGTTTACACCTTGGGTTACGTTACGTTACTTAAGTTTTAGTAAGGATCCCTAATTTTTTCTAGCAATACGAGTAAATATAGCCAATGCCACTCAAGGTGAATGTAGCTTTCCAATGGTGAAAGAATTTTTGTAATGAATAAACTCAAAAACTACTGTGCCGATACAGTAGTTTTTGAGTTTATTCATTACAAACATGCACACAAAAATACAAAAATACAAATCTTTCCTCTTTTATCTAATCTTTCCTATTAAGTATAGATTTAATGGTGTGCAATAAAGAAATTATCTAATCTAATTAAAGCATGAACCTACACCTCTACAAAATTGCCAGGATAGCTTCATAAGTTCTGAATTATTATTAGTAATACCATATATCAATACAAAGTTGAAGATATGAGCTAAGTATTTTATGATGACAAAACAGGATATCCTAAAATTTTCTCTACACAAAAGAGTTCTAAAGTCCGTCCAAAACTTACAATAACCCTATTAGTAATATTCTTTAAATAGGTACTCTAATAAATAGGTACTCTAATAAATAAGTACTCTAATACATAGGTACTCTAATAAATAGGTACTCTAATAAATAGGTAATCTAATAAATAGGTACTCTAATAAATAGGTACTCTAAAAAAAGAGATCGTAACGTACGAGAAAACTATGAATACTTATTTATATTTATAATATAACGCAAATGCTACGTGTTTCGAGTTTCCTGTATTTTGTTTGGTTTTCGCATTTCGCGCATATTTTCATGGAGCGCATGGAGTGACAGAGACAGTTGCAACCGGTAGTATAGGCTCCTATGCTTGGATTCACAAAGACAATACTTATCATAACGACTTATCAATAGTCACTAGCCTAAATGCCCGAATTTTGTATTAAGCAGTTGATTCTGATTGTGTCATTTCTAGGTGACACAATACACCTAAAGTAGGTAAGTAAATGAATTTTTGTTAATAATGTTAAACCTAGCCCTATTTTGATTCTTATTGAACAATTGAAAAATTACATTTTGGTTGAGGTCTAAAAACGTTTAACTCAAACACCCAAAATAGGGCTACAAAATAGGCAATCTTTGATCGGACACAACCAAAGATTTTAAGAACAGTTCTTCTAACTTTGTTTGAGTTTTATTCCGATAAACTGAGCTTTCCTGACTGCCTCATTCATTTAAATAACTAGGAACCTATTGTTTTTAAATATTCGCATGTTTAGGAGAATGTCGTATTCATAGGTACAGTCAGATGAAGAGATCGTGACGGACTATCCTAGCATAGCTAATTTAAGCAATTATGGTACAATAGCAACCGAATGACCATATTGTATTTACGGATCAATTGAGACAACATTGAATTTTTTCAAGCCTAGTTTCATAACTGTTTCTTCAGACTGTACTTGCATAATTAATGTCAAACATTATTAAAGTGAAGCCAGAAAAAAAAATACCTTTTGTATCATTTGTTTCGTAAAATTTACATTTATGAAGTAATACTTCTTTTGGCGCGCTTGTAAAAAAATATGAGAGTAATATTTTTACAATGCGCGCGCACACCGACAGCCAAAAAGCGACATGGTGAAGTTAGCTACAAACAAAAAGTTATGGCGTACGGGATGACGTCATTAGCTATTTTTGTTCTGTTACGTCAAAGAAGCATTATTTCTTACCTGCATAAGTACACACACACACACACACGTTTTTGATATTACTGCTACGCAAATAATTTGTATTTTAATAAGTTTTTAAATAATTAAATAAACCTTACAGCTTCTAGAGGTTCGTCACCTTTGTTCATTGTTCTGTCATTAATCATCTAAATGGTACACACGGCTACACATCAAGCTATACATTTCCAGTATAAGATGACCTCTCATTCTACGAAAAGCCAACACAATGCGAGGTCAGCTTATACTGAAAATGTATAGCTTGATGTGTAGCCATGTGTACCAACAATCAAAATATATATCTACTCTTCTCTTCTTGGGTACCATATTTTTTTTTGCGTCTGTACTTCAAGGCTTGATTTTTTTTAATACAAAATATGCTTACACAAATGTTAGATTAGGTTTTAGGGTTAAGCTTGCCCTCTATTTCTGTTTTTGGTTTACCTTTGTATGTGTTTGTTTATTTAAAATATGAACAGAGAAAATATTTTAAGTGTATTTTTATCTTTACTTAATACTAGTGGTTCGACCCGAACTGAAATCTCGCGAGTCTCAGATTAAAACAAAAAATATTATTTCTAATCTTTAACTACCAAAATAGTGCCACGAAATAAAATATGTTTAATTTTTATGTTATGTTATGTTTGTTAGCATAGAACTCCGTTATATATCAACCGATTTGGAAAATTAGTTTTTTATTTGAAAGGATATACTTTTAGATTGATCCCATGGAAATTTCATCAAAATTGGTAGTGTAGTATGGCTTTTACTGTTATCTGAAGTCGGTTATATTTTTATCTAAACATATCAAAGGAAGAATAAAGAATGTTCATACATTTTCATTAATGCATCAAGGAATGTGTTCGTCAACACTTTTTTACTGTTGACTTCTCATACATTCTTACCTACTTGTTGTTCTAATTAAGTGGAACAGACTTTGCACTACAGAAGCACTTGCATAATGATCACAATTTGAATTTGATCCCAGGTGCTTGATCGACCTATCTCGGCTGGACAAAGAAAAGACCCACGATATATGGCAGGAGTTGGAGTGCGGCTTCGGTTCCCTGCACATGTTGGTGACACTCAGTGGCTCTGCAAGGAGCTTACCGGTGGATAACGTGCCTACAACCACTGCAACACACGTTCCGCCGGCTCCAGACGACTTTGTAAGTCCTTATAATTTCATTCTAATCATTTTTAGAACTTAATCCAATACGAGTTTGTTTTTAAGGTGAAATTGCTCACATGGACGACACATAAGTAATATGGCAGCCATCAGTGAAAACACTTTTTTAAGAGATTCTATTAATGTTATGTCCACATTCAAATTGTCAAAGAAAGATTTTAGTATCTACTAAGCTTCGGTTGCAGACCTCCTTTGATATCCTCGTCGTCACCGGTTCTTTATTAGTTACCGTGTTTTTAGTATCTCTATGCACCTTGAAGAGCGCGTTGATGTCTTTTGTATGAAAAAAAAAACAACTTTTAGTTGGCAAGCTCAAAGGAAATATTTCAAAGGATCGCCGGTGTAATTTCTTCGCTCTTTTTTCATTTTCTTGTGTTAAAATCAAATATCAATAAGCACGAGACATGATTTCTAATGGTTTGAGATGAGGAGATAAAATTATACCCACGTCCTATGGCCAGGATAAATATGTCCCCTTCTAATGTCAAACAGTAACATGTTATCCACTCTCCAGCGAGCCCATGCTCTAGGGGGAGAGGGGGGGGGGGCATTATATCTACGTAATGTGTCATAAGGACATATACTTTTCCTTTCCCCTGTTGCCATGCTTTACAGAGTGGAGAAGACAAGTTTGTCTCTTTTGCGTGGATAAAAACAGTGGATAAAAATTTTGTCACCTGCCCATGCTAGGCCTACAGGCGGGTTTTCTTCTCACGCTAACCATCTGCGCTAATGAGACAGTATGTATGTATTATTATGAAGCATTTCTGAATAACGCTTACTGGTCGGTTGCAACGCGTGTCAGAGCTCTCTCTATCTCTCAATAACGCCGCGCCGGCTAGCTAAGCGCTCGCTGGTGGTCAGCGTAAGAAGAAATCCCTCATTTTACTTACCTATTGACCTTTTTTATTATTTTTTTTTTAATTATTGCTTGAACTTAACTTTGCTAGACATAATTCAACTTATTCATATGATGGGAGAAGCCACTGGCATCTGAAAACACAGTTTTTTAACTAGTTCGGGATTCAAAATAATTGCGTCAAAGGCAAGTAATATCGTCTTACGCAAGTACAGGGAAAAATCTGAAAACTATACATTTGTAATTAAATCATAAAAATATAGTCTTCATTTATAGTACATAATCAATCATCGAAACTGTCTGAACAAAGGTCATTGGGCATTTTGTTCGGACATATGACCCACGGCGCACAAAAACGAAACAGGGCTAGGTATGTAGTTAAATGTATATGTTACTTAATGGTATGGGTCGCATTATTGCAGGATATGGGAGAACCGCAAAAAAAATTTTTTTAATTAATATTATAGCATTTTTAAAATAATTATTATAGCATTTTTAAATTATTATTATAGCATTTTTATAATGAACTAAGTAAAAACTATTGGCCTGACTGTAAAAATACTTTGTAAAACAGTTGTTTTGAACAATTTCCAGGAATACGAAAATAAAATCCATTTTGCGGTAATAATATTTTTATTCTGCATTATCAAAATCTATAGTTAATTCATCTAAAAAGGCTGCAGGCGCGTCTATCACGTCTTGATGCCTGGCCCATGACAGAAAGTATACGACGCTTACAACATGTGCACAGCTTCCGACAGTGCGACGGCCGTGTATACACGAGCAGTAATACTGTTGGATGCTATTTCTTCCAATATGGGTAGGATCTACTAAAATATAGGTGTAGTACTGCTTTGCACGGACGTGTCGTGACTGTATTCTGCCTCTTATCAATATCTTATTTTCAATCATTTCTTGGTGCCGGTATAGTTCGATAGTGTATACACCATCCTCACGCATGTGCTCGTGGCAATACGATCTTGCGATTCTCAAGTGGTATGATCCCAACGTAAACAATATTAATTCGTCAAATGTAAGCCGAGGAAAGTCATCAAAATCCGGATCATTGCCATCGAGTCGCACAAACGCTACTCTCTGCCTGTTTAAATTATGGTTAATCACATATTCTGCCATCTCATTGGGTTCATTCATTCGTTCATTTATAATTCTTATGAATTGTTCCGCATACATATGGTCCTCATATGGATGGCGAGTAGCATTAATTATGGCCGCAGTTATTTTGAAGTCGACCATCATGTTTCTCATGGCAACGTTAAAATATACATGGCGGAAGATTTTAAAATCTTTCTTGAATCTGCCGTTAATGGTTTCCACTACCCACCGGATCATTGTTATTAATCTAGATTTATTAGCATCTAGTGTCGTCAGTTGTTCTCCTCTTACTCTTGTAGGCGGCATGTGAGGATTATACCCGCATTCCTCAATTTTATCAATCGAATCCCGAAATCCACGATCCAATATAAAAACATCATTAACTCTCAAGAACCCATGAATCGGAGAATCTTCTTGCATCAGGTCACGCATAATGCTTGCGTCCGAAGTAGTCGCAGTGTAAGGCCCCGTAACATCTACTATGTAGCCGTCGGTACATACTATAAGGAAGGGTTTTACTAAGTTCCGAAACTTATGAAGACTGTAAGTTTTGCGCTGGAAAAGGAAATTCGAACTCTTTTGTAGATAAATATATGTTCCATCACATACGAGAATGGCCGCCGGTTCATTATAGTTACCACCAAAAAAATGGCTTGGAATTGCAAGATTCTTGGCCACCACATCTTCCCTAGTAATATGATTTAAGCCCAAATGCTGTGGAACAAAATCATTACTTAAGCATTCTCTTGCTATCGCCAACTTCCTTTCTAGGGTTCTCCTCGACATATTGAATTTAGTGGCTAATCGCTCATCTGGTTCACCGGTTCTTATTTTTGTTAAAAAAATTCCAAGAACTGTGGCAGGATGAACTGATCGATCACCCAGTGAAGGCGTTTGGTTCAAAATAACATTAAATTGATATTTTGTTAGTCCCGTCCAAAAGTGAAATTCATTGTCCTCTATTTCTTCAATATTTTCGAAATCAAGGTTGCTTCTTTGTTCGATACCCCATTTATATAAATTCATCATACCAACAACATGAGTACTGTCAAAGTTTTCGTGGGATGTAGTGTTGAGCAAGTCTACCCAATCATTCCTCATAAAATGAGCATTGCAAACCCGAGCTAATTCTGGTATATAAAAATTGTGATTGTGTAAGAGTTGGAACTTAGCATATAGTGGAACATTATGGACCACTACATTTCTACAGTTTGTAAAAATACAATGTCTCGCTGTATTCGATGCTCGCTTATATCCTCTAGGCGTAACAAAACTAGGCTGCAATTGTACTTGATCTTGCACTGGTTGCTCTTCAACTGGCTGATCTTGTACTGGTATATTTTGTACTTGTTCATTTTGTACGGGTTGATTCCGTAAACGACGATCTAACCTTGACCAACAAGCATGGCACATGGCCCGTGAGCCATTAAAAGTAATCTGAAACAATTGAAAAAAAAAATATATATTCCTCCATTTATCAAGAAGTAAAATGAGCCATTACATTGAGCAAAGCAACATTTGTACAATCAAGAGCACGCGACGAGTCATACACATACGATGACAGTGTAGTGTACTTACCTCACGTGGTATTATTTCTTGCAATAATAAATCTACAAGATCCCTTTGTCTTTCCAAAAAGAGAACTGTCAATATGTGTTTTCGTCGACGTAAAACAGATCGATTACACGACACGCAACTATTTTGTCTTTCCATGTTAATGTAAACCAATCGTCAAGCAAAATCAGGGGTCCATAAAACACGCTCAAGTAATCAATAAAATGCAAAAATCGGAAACACGAGTTTAAACGCACAGATCGAAACGAAGGATGACGTACGACTGCGGGGCGGTCAGAGCGGGTGGGGCGCAGGCGGCGCGTCGCACGCGCACTTCGATACCTTACTGTTATTTTCTACCTGTCGAAAGTGCGAGCGAGAGAGACATACAATCTGTTATGCGATACAAACATTTTTCTTATGCTTGTACATACATTTTCACAATGCTGACAGTAAAATCTTTAGTTTTTAGTCTAATAGAATTATAGTTAGACTCACATACATACTGTTACATAACATTTTTCCTCCAGCAGATACATAAAAAAAATTTACATATTTAGAAAAGTGGAATTGAATACTTTACTTTAAAAGTGATTTGAACACTGTGCGCGAAAAAAAAAAGTGGGTCAAAACCGCCCAATGATCTTTATCTAGTTATACTATTTACTGCTATTTATGTAATATATATGTAAATAATATATATGTGTTAAAATAATAAATATAAGTATAATAAAAATTTGAAACTAAAATGCTAAAATGGTGTACTAAATTAACACAATAATATACGATAAAATGAGCTGTTTTCACTTGCTTCCTGATTCCCTTGAAAAACCAGATATGATCTTTTTTGATATGCTAACGACGATGTAAGTGCTTCGTATCAAGTTATTTGATGTGTCTTGTTACTAGCGCGTCGTATGGAAAATTTTAATATTTCTATGTACTCGTATGCTAATCATCGTGTGAATTGTGGTCTAGTTTTAATAACCAAACTGGTATTGCAACTAAGCATTAACAAAATGAAAACCTGTAGGTACCTATAGATATTATTTTATTATATATTATTATAGATATTATATATAGGCGACTATACTACTCATATCATCATCATAACAGCCCGAACAAAGTCCACTGCAGGACATGGGCCTCTCCCAAAGTAAACAAGTATACAAAGGGGGGATTTGCCATAATCACCACGCTTGGCAGGCGGATTGGTGATCGCAGTATGGGTCTAGAGACACAGTAAGATGCTGCTGCCCATCTTCTGGTGTATTCCCTTAGTCGCCTTTTACGACATCCACGGGAAGAAAGGGAGGGGCCTAAATTTTATGCCGGTGCCGCCACGGCAATTCTATGCCGGAGCCGCCACGGAAATTGTATGCCGGAGCCGCCACGGAAATTCTATGCCGGAGCCGCCACGGCACTATACTACTACAGATGCTAAAAAGGTGCCAAAGTGGAAGTTATATAATAATATAATAAACTCCCAGAATATATCAAATCAGCAAACAGTTTGCCCGGTTTCAAATCCAAACTAAAACGTTGGCTAATCGAGCATTCTTTCTATAGCATAGACGAATTTATGACTAGTAATTAGTGTACTCAGATGTTTTTATGGATTAGATTTTTTAATAATTATTTTATTGTATTTATTTTGAAATAATATTATTATTTGCGCGCAGTGGGCGAATAGCCGGCTGAGACTCACTCAACAAATGTTTGCATGATGCAGATATTTGTTCCGGGTCTGGATGTTTTTCTATATATTATAAGTATGTATTTACAAAAAAAAGTATATAAGTATTACAATGATATAATGACCTTTCAAAACGCCTGGTCGAGGCGACGCTTGAACAAAATGCTGGCCCATATTTTGGCCAACGTTTTAGCATTGCTATTCAACGTGGCAATGCGGCCAGCATTCTGGATACATGAAGTCTGCCAGTGGGCAGCGGCTTGTTAGATTAGGGTTTTATATATATTTAAGTTGTTATAAAATATTTTATGTTGTAATATTACTTAAAATTATTCTAATATTTGAACTATTACATAGTTATCTGGTTTCCATAGCTCTGCTTAGTTTGGGGCTAGACAGCGCTGTGTGAAAGGTCCACCAATATTTATTAATTATTAATATAATATAAATAAATATAATAATTATTTATCTTTAATTTGACATTAATATACTATTATATTCTTTTTAAATGTAATTATAATGTAACTGTGAATCTAAGTATTAATAAATAAAATAAAATTATACCACGACTTGGTGGTTTTATCTCTCCCATTATTATACTTTACTGGCGGGTTCCTATATCCATCGGTAACCAGCTACGTACGACTCGTTTCTCCTTGAAAACGTGTCAAAAGTTTGACACTAGTTTGACACTTTTTCAAGGAGATACGAGTCGTAGTCGGTTACCGACTGCTCATAGAAATGTAAGTGCTCACTTGAATCAATATAATCATTCTATAAATTAAACAAAGCGTTATTATTTTATTTGCACGTATAAAACATAATCTTAATGCTTCATAGCAGAACGTCCCACATCTCGGTCAAAAATTCAATATTATAGGTACGTATAGTCTTAAACCTACTTAATTTTTGACCTTCGGCAGACGTTCCGGCTTCGTAACATTAAAACCTTCAATGTAACCTTGATCAAAACCTATACCATCAAGTAGGCCATCTTTACCATATTTTTATGAGAAAATACCTATATTGTGTATTTGTTTTACTAGGGGGGTTTAATACCTATACCGTTTTTATGTAATTAAGCAGTCTTTCCCTTTAGTTCTGTTCATAATTTGTGTTCCTAAGGCCCGTAAGACCAATAGCAGCTAAGCATAAACTAAAACATTTCTTTGTCAGTGATGGTTTAAGCTTAGAGTTTTGGTTTAAACTTTAAACTGATATTGATCTTATGGGCCTAAGCCTCATAGTTACGGCACTACCACGAAAAATAACAATCAGATAAAGATGACACAATTTTGGCAACTTTACCTACTGCTATTTTCTCCTTGGATCCAGCTAGAACTAAGCAAATTAGGTAAAGATAGTATTCGTTGATGTGTTGCCAACAGGGCCTGTTAGTTAAATTACCGTTATTTTTCAAAGAATCTTCAAGATTTTGACAACTGCCTATGTTACCAGCTTGAAAAAAGTTTTGGGATACCAGTTATTCATTAGAAAGCTACTAAAATAGTAATAAAAATTCTACCCTATTACCATTTTGTCTAATTTGAGTTTTTATCATGCATGGAAGACTAAGGTAAAGTTGATCCTTTTGGGTAAAGATGACCTATTCGACCGGTACCGTGATAGTCCTAAAATAACTACATCACCACACTAGAGTTCCCAATTTGATGGACATATACATGCAGCTGTGAGGCCAAGGGCAATCAAAGAATCTTGAAAGAAGGAGGAAAAAGGCGACACCAATAAATCCTTTGGTCAATCTGTATGCAGTGAGAATGCGAGTGGGTGGAAAATGACCATCGTAAGCCAACCTTTACTCTTGATCCATTTATTGGAAATTAATATTCATGAAGGTACTTTGAGATAAAACTCGCTCACACATTCATAGGATATTATTTTAGGTAATACAAAAAAGGTTTGTATCTAAATATAGCACTTTTATTAAATTAAGGCGTGGTAAGGCTAAATGTATTCAAAGTCATATATAGGGTGTTTGATAATATACTCACAAAAATGAAAGGGGTTATTTTCATGAGCTAAATAAATAAATTTGTGAAATGTTTACCATAGATATGTGAAATTTATTTTGGCATGTAAAAACAAACACTTTAATAAACCTATGTTGTGCTATTGCATAATGCTTGCCATCTCACCACAGATACTGTATTGGTGACGTCTCGAGATATCTCTTATTGTCCCTTTCTAATCCGAAACCCGCAGCCATTTCCGAAAGAGATATCAAAGCGGCCTGTATTTTTAGATGTCGATTGCAGGAGTAGGCAGTAAGTTTTGTATCGAGTGAATCACCTAAACTTGACAATTTTCTTTAAAATTTGATAATATAACTAGTAGTTAGAAACTGCCACTTGAATATCGTCAGTATATTACCAAACACCCTGTATAGCTTAATCAATATAGGTGGTATATCACGATTCTACTTAAATAATTATCATTAATATTCCGTGATCATTTTAAGGGGTACTTGAAACCAAGCCTAAAGAATCAAATCACCTAGCAACGCCAAAAAAATCACCTTGTACTAGATAACGTGTAGATTACTTTTAAATATATATGACTAAAAATGCACTGATCTTGAACAGTGAATTAGTGACTCACTATCGCCATTCTCATGGACCGGACTTGAGACCACTGAACTGCGGTCCGGTTCTTCCATCGGAATATTACAATACAATGTTTTTATCGTTTCACAAGTTCTTATTACAGCTAGATAATGAACATAATTGAAGTGTAAAACCCGATTCTACAATGACGCGGGTAAACCAAAATAGATTATAATGCTTACAAAATCTATAATACGCATTTAAGACGATATTTAAAAAAATTACAGCCGCTAAGTAACTGTCGTATTCAATAACGAAAAATGGTACTAATTTTATATTTAAGCAATATTAACTTGAGGATTTAAACTACACAAATGAAAGTCAGAAACGTAATTGGTGAAACTTTTCTCGATACAATTATTTGTCAAAATCGGATCTTCTAAAACACTAATGTCGTTCATTCTCCGACTCTAGAAAAGATTTAAAGTATTTTTGTGTATAGTTATGTAGGTAATAATGGTACCTAAATTAATGGAAAAGCATTTTTTTTTTCATTTATTGGTTCTCATGCAATTCGAGATTATATCTTTTGTCGCTTACGTCATTTACTCCTGCGACAATGCGGCGCGGCTATGATACATGTTTGTCTCGTGCTTCGCCTAAGCAAGTCACAGCACTGTCACTTTTTTGTATTTTTATTTGCTCCGCCCAATCGTCACCGGAATCAAATTTGCATATCGTCTTAATTTTATACTTTTACCGTTCTGTAGTCAGACTAGGAATCCGCACTTTAACTCGTATGGTTCAAATACACCGAATCTGTCATCGGCCGGCATATGCTGTATTCGAGGCGGTAGACTACTAGTGCTATGGAGTTGAAATTTTTTCATGACGTTACATATCGGTGAATCTTAGTAGGTCAAAAGTCAAAATTAATTCTTTCCTTAAAACCACAACTTATTTAAAATACTGAGTACTCTACAAAGGAGAACGGGCATAAGTGTATGGAAGCTGGTCTACCTTGCAATAAAAATGAGTCATATGTCAATATAAAGGTAATTCTATGTATTTTCATATGTAGAAAGTCGCATTTCTCTAAGTATTGTCCGATCTGAGTTCTACTAAAAATTGAATCTGATAATATTTAGTGCCAAACATTGAATATCGTGGTAATTAAAAAAACATTTTGTGTAATGTAATGATTTTATTTAAGTTAGGTAAGTAGTAATACAAATAAAAACAACATCTTCTTAAAAAATGAAAACAATATGTTATTAAACATTATCATCATCATCATCATCGATGAGAATACTGTTAAGGAACAATGCAGGTTCATTGAACCCTTCATGACGGGCATAACCTACGTACCATATAATTGACAGTACATGGGCACAAGTACCTATAGTACGTCGCCCTGTCAAGCAGGTACAATAATATTGTGTAATATTGTTATTAATATTATTTATTAATATATAACAAAAATATTTCCTGGCTCGGACATGTCGAGACTGTATACGTCCACGTAATAGCCAAGCCTCTTCGTTGATATCATATTGTGCCAAGTCTTCTAGAGCGTTATCTCTATACGTCTCGATTATATAAAGACCATTTTGTAAGTGCTCGCTACAATATGATCGAGCGAGCTTTAACTGGTAAGTTCCCAAGGCAAAATGTATGACTTGTTCTTCACTAAGCCTTGGGAAGTTTTCTATTTCATTTGCTTCGATTCGCATGAAGTCTGCTCTCCTATAATTCAATCTCTTTGCTTCCACATAATTGTGCAATGTGTTTGGTATGTGTATTTTAGCTCTTATTGAATTCAAAAAGGCTGCTGCGTGTGAACTATCTTCGATGGGGGCGTGGAAGTGGTTTAGAATGGCTGCAGCTATTTTGAAGTCAACAAACATTTTTGGCAACGTTTTATTAAAATAGTTTTGACGCAAAAGTTTAAAATCTCGCTTAAATCTCCCATTTACTACTTCCACCACCCATCGGCACATGGTGACCAAACGAGACTGATTAGCTTGTTCTGTAGTGAGTTGATTTTCTCTTCTGTCTTTAGTTGGTGGCACATGACGTTCGTAGCCACAAGCTTCTATATCCTGCAAACTATCTCTAAATCCTCTGTCTAGGATAAACGCATCATTACGTTCGAGTAACCAATGCAGCGGCTCATCTTCGTTATTCATTATTTCACTCATGATCTGGGCATCGGTTCTGGTAGCGGCAAATGGCCCTTTGACATCTAATATATAGCCGTCCGTGAATACCATTAAAAACGGCTTCAACAAGTTTTGATATTTGTGTAAGCTGTATGACAGCCGTTGAAACAAAAAGTTGGAGCTTTTGTTAATATATATATATGTACCGTCACATATAATTATGGCTTTGATGTTTTCATCGTTTCCAAATAAAGCCCTTGGAATTGTTAAGTTTCTTTGAAGGATATCATTTCTGGTAATGTGGTCCACACCTAGATGCAGCACAACGTAATCGTTGCTCAGACATTCTCGAACTATAGGCAAAAAACGTTCTAGTTTTCGACGAGACATATGAAATAACGTTGCCAGTCTCTCATCAGAGTCTCCAGTTCTAAGTTTTGTTAAATAGATGCCTAATGCAGTTCTAGGCTGGTTACAACGTTCACTTAGTGACGGAGTTTGTTCTAATATACATAGCTTCGAACTGATCGTAAGTGCGCCCAGTCCATAAGTGCATCTCTTCATTAGACAAGGTGCCTCTGTTTTCGAAGTCGATTCTGGGCTGGTTGTTAGCAGCCATTCTCATCAAGTCACAGAGCGATGTAAACTGAGCGTCATTAAAATCATGTGTCACATTACACATTTGCAGCAGGTTGCTCCATTCATTATTTTGTAAGTGTTCTGTACACACCCTAGCGCTATCAGGAATAAAAAGCTTGCTCTCACAAAATACATTAATTCTTATCGCGTTTGGTATATGATTACGGGTAATATTAGCACAGTTGTTGTAAATACAATGCATCGAAGTGTTCGGTGCCCTCGTGTATTCTTGAGAGTGCAATGTACCAGGCGCTCGCGCCGCTTGCTGTGCAGGTCTATGATCACGCTCAGTCCTCTGCCAACATCGGTGACACAAGCTTCGAGTACTGTCGAACACCACCTGAAAATAATAACAATTAATACTTAAAATAAATAAATCCTATGCCTAACTACTCAATATAATAAAAATAAAAGGTAACTAACCTCCAACACAGCATGTTGTTGTATAAACGCGGCGAATTCTGGTCGTTCCCTTTGCAGGTTATCAGCCAAGATATGCTGCTGGTACCGTCCGCGGTAAAGTCCTCGACGACACATCACACAGTTTCGAAAAACTTCTATTATCGGTAGGCAGTTCAAAAGTCAATAAGTCGAGCCAAAGTTAACACATTAGGGAAAGAAACAGGGTCCAAAAGCAAGCCAGGGTCAGTAAAAACAGAGAAAGAAGTTCAAACACAGCACTATCGTAACAAGACGTGACGTAGCCACTCACTTGATGCGATGCGACTGATTATTGTAGCCGTCCGGCGCGGCGCGTACACAACCGTTCCCCTCCCCCGCGTACGCATCCCTCTCCCCACGGCCCTTACATCGCTCTTCTCCCTTCTCGCTCTTGCTACTGCATTGTATAGGAGCCTTTATGTATGGATATAGTAATCGTGAAACCGTTATTTTATGTTCTTTAAAACAAAAAATGCTGGTGTTTGCATGGCTGTAACTCAAAACGGACAGACTTTTGGGGAAAGTTCCAATATATATTTTGATGTACTATTGTATGCCAATTCGAAAATGTGCTGCTCATTTTTATTGGACTGTAGACCAGGATGCCCGTTCTCCTTTACGACCAACTTATGTATGTAGACGGGTTTGTGAACGGCCGTATTCAATGACCAAAATCAACAGCTCCGTTTTAAAACAAATATGATACAAAAATCTTTGAAATGTTAGAATTTACCGTAGATGTCGGATAACACTATAAAAATATAATACTATAAAATATGGTACAGCTGCACTGACTACGGAACTATTCACTGCGCGTGGTCGACATGTGCTTAACCAATTTATTCAATTATCTCTGAAATCATTTAAACTTATGCGGAACAGAAAGGATTCACTGATTTACATTAGCCAATATTTAACAAGTTAAATGATTAACACGATAAGTGCGAAACAGGGCTTGAAACACCCTGTCCGTGTCTCGTCTTTATAGCTGTAAGAAAAAACTTAAACGTCTCTGTCGTGCGGGAGGCATAACTTCCATCTGGTTCAGTGTAGAAAAGAGATAATTATATATCTGAGATGTGCTATTAATTCCTAGTTCAATGGTATACCAACCTCAATGTCGGGTTTCTTAGACCTCGTGCCGCACACAAAAAAACCGTACACTTTGTCTTATTTGGCGCCAAAAAAGGATTTTGGTCTCCTACTGGCGGTGGGGTTTAATATGCCTCGTACCGCCACAATCTCTGGCTTAGGACAAGGTTTAAAACGACCCGTAACGCAGTAATGGAAAGTACAGATAAATCTGTGCCGCTGGGAACGTGTTAATGCAATACACTATAATATAGTCAATTTAAGTGCAAAAGTAAGTCTTATGAGTACCCAATGTAAGACAACGGTCAACTTATTTAAGGTAACGTACCCTTCGCCTCATAAGCTGTTTTACATACGAAAAGGGCACAATATTTCTCACTAACCTTGACAATGCAAAAAAGAACTTTGTACAAAGTTTTACGTGAAGACTTGTAGACGTCTTTTAAAGTTGTATAATTTTATAAAATGTTGTTTCAGTCATGGTACCGTCTCGATAAAGGCTGGAGTGAAGTAGGACAGCTAACAGTGACGGTGCATGGGGCAAGAGGACTGAGCGCACTCGGCATTGGCAAGGCTGATGCATATTGCGTGCTGGAGCTCGACAACTCCCGAGTACAGACGCACACGGTCCCCGGCACAGCCGACCCTACGTGGGACAAGAATTATACCTTGTGAGTACATTAGCACTAGGACAACAGTAGGCAATAGGAGAAGGACTAAATAAAAAAAAAAACCGACCAAGTGCGAGTCGGACTCGCGCACTAAGGGTTCCGTACCATTATCTATAGAAACTGCAAATAATCCCGTTTGTTGTATGGGAGCCCCTCCGTAAATATAAATTTTATTTTAATTTAATTATTTCTTTCTAAAGCGAATAATATAACTCAATATTCTGTGAATATTTCAAGCGTTTACCTGTTGCCGTTATCAATATCGAGCAAAAACAAGCAAAAAAATACCGTTTGTTGTATGGGAGCCCCCCTTAAATATTTGTTTTATTTTAATTTAATTATTTATTCAACTTCAAGTGGATATAAAACTAAATATTCTGTAAATATTTCAAGTGTCTACCTGTTGTCGTTATCAACATCGATTTTATTCTATTTTTAGTATTTATTGTTATAGCGGCAACAGAAATACATCATCTGTAAAACTTTCAACTGTCTAACTATCACGGTTCATGAGATACAGCTTGGTGACAGACGGACAGACAGACAGCGGAGTCTTAGTAATAGGGTCCCGTTTGACCCTTTGGGTACGGAACCCTAAAAAGAGGTTGCCTCGTCTTAATCCCTGTCACGTTCAAGAGATGATTCTTAGCTTTATCAAGAAATAAGTAAGTTAATTTATTGGTTTTAGTGACATGCACTGCGTCCAAGGTTAACCTTTATACGTAAGTCAATATTGAAAGAAAACCCACAACCACAAACAAACGAAGCAAGAAAGCTCAAGGTTAGTTGGCGGTTGCATTGCAGTGGGCATTCCCCCGCACTTATTAGCATAACCTGAAGACTATTTATGTTTTTTTCCATCGGCAACAACAACAATTCTTTGCGATTTATACGCGGTGTATCAAGTGAAATATAGTCAACCCTAACAACGAGTTTCAATAAGGCATCAAATGCTACTCACAATTATTTCTGCATTATTTGTTCTGTAACATCCATCCATTGTTCCAGTGCTGTTAATGACGTCACATCAACTCTAGACATCACGGTCTATCACGAGTCATTGATCAACGAGAATTTAGGCAGGATATCAATACCACTTCTCAGGGTAGACAACGATGAGAAGCGATGGTACGCATTGAAGGACCGGTCGAAGAAATCCTATGCGAAAGGCAACTGTCCTAGGATCCTACTTCAGATGTCATTGGTTTGGAATCCTGTGAGTGTTGATTCATGAAATTAAAAGTTTTATTAACCTCAATAAACTGACATATCCTAGATGCAAAGCTTTCGTGCGATTTACGCAAAGAAATTTGAAAAATGGTTTCGGAGTACGCGCATTTTTAAAGTTAGCAAGACAGGTTCAAACATTTTTGCTGCGGTCAACACAGATATTCAACATCACTATTATAAACCCGCTCTACCATAGCTATTTATAATTTCATTACACTTCGACTCTACATGCCACTAAACCATTTTTTCTCATGTGCCATTCACTGATAACTAAATTTATTTTAAGGTAAAAGCTTCTCTTCGAGTGCTAAGTCCAAAAGAATCTAAATACACAGATTACAAGAAGCCGAACAAATTCAACATTCCACTGATTTACAACAATTTAATATTTATCAAAAACATTTTCACAGCTGTTTCAATCGGAAATGAACATTTCAAGTAAGTTGCCTCTTTCTTTTCAGCGATTTGGTTATAGCATATTTAAAGGGGGCGATGATGAAGTTAGTCATTGCATCCCCTTATCAAGGAGAAGGTCGCCTGATTATAAGTCTTATGATTAAAGAATAAGAATAAAATTATTTATCTACTTATAAAACAAATAAAACGTTTATTTTCCCATCACAAATAGGTTTTACATATAATATAAAGTAAGTTTCAGTAGGTAGGATTTAGTTAACGTATTCATTTCATATATACCTAGTCAGGTCATAAATTCTGTCACATGTTTAATATAAAATAATTGAAACAAGTTTATTCATTATGTAACCATTTATATACCAAAATGAACTTAACAAAACATAGATTCTTATGACACTAAAGTTTATTCAAAATGACCTCCGTGATTTTGAATACAGGCCTTCAATCTGCGCGGCCAGTCGTCTATCGCAGCACGAACGAGGTCCATGTCAATATCGGCGGCTACCTTAATCAAGGATGTCTTGAGTGACTCCAAATTGGGATGAGGCTTTGAGCACGCCTTTTCCTCCAAGTGTTGCCATATCTTGTAATCTAACGGATTCAAATCTGGACTGGAGGAGGGCCAGTTTTCGTGCCGGATGAAGTCGATTTCACGCGCTGCCAGCCAGTCTTGTGTGCTCTTCGCTCTATGAGCTGGCGCCGAATCTTGTTGGAATACCCAGTGCCTGTTATTGAACATGGTATGAGAAACAGGTTCCACAAGGTTTGTCAGGACTGTATTTTGATACACAACTGCATTCGTTTTTACACCTTTCTCACAAAAATGTACCTCTGTTAAGCCCCAATAATAAACTCCCAACCATACCATGAGCGAGGATGGAAAATGACCTCGTTGGACACGCGGAATACGGTTGCTCGCTTCTTCACTACTATGTGCGTACACCTTATCATTTTGTTTGTTGTAGCTCTCATCTACGGTAAAAAATTTTTCATCCGAAAAAAGTATTTTCCTATTTTTTTTTCCCGCGTACCGCTTCAACAAAGCGCGGCATCTCTTCAGTCTCAGGTCCATTAGACGAGTATTCAAACGATTTCCTGTTTTTCTTCGATATGCCCGAAGCCCTAAGTCTTCATTTAACACCCTTTTCACCGTGGTTCTGCTTAACCCCATCTGAAGGGCCAACAGTTTCTGCTTACGTTTGGGATTTCTTTGAATTCGCGCCTTCACAGCTTTTATCACTGCTGAAATCCTAACAGACCGAGGGCGACCACTTCTTGACCTGTCATCTACACTAGAGTCTTCATTGTATCGTTTGATGGTGCGATAAACGAATCTTTTGGTTATATTCAAATTTTTAAGTATGTCAAAAATTTCAATTGGCGCGTAACCGCAACGATGCAACGCAATAACTGCAACACGGTCTTCTTTAAGCGTCCACTCCATATTTAAAAATGAGTAAAATTCTAAAAAGTATACATTTTTATTTTCATGAACAATTCGAAATTCGAATTCTATAAACTTTTTTGTGGCCAGCATTCTAAAAGAAAAGTTTTTACTGTGTGACAATACTTATGACCTGACTAGGTATATGTACGTATTATAGTTGTGTAAGCCTAATTATAAAACCTGTTTCATGAGGGAGTGGTGCCTGAGATAGGTTTAGAAAACCTGTATTACAGATCACCAGTGCTCTCTCTCCGCGGATTAAACAAAGGGATTGCACGTTATAACGTGCACGTTTGTTATTAGTTACTAACTTATACATTTCGAGATAATACAACAAAAAAGAAAATATAAATGTTTACCACATTGTGCTTACAATTAGGTACACACGGCTACACATCAAGCTAGGCTTTTCGTAGAATGAGAGGTCAGCTTATACTGGAAAAGTATAGCTTGATGTGTAGCCGTGTGTACAAGAAACAATATCAAATTAGAAAATTTCAAGAGGATTCATTTTGTGTTAATATAATAATAAGTGTGTGTGCCTGTGTGTGAGTGAGTATGTGTGTGCGTGCGTATGTGAGTGGGTGGGTGGGTGAGTGAGGGATTCGGATGAGTGAAGAGTGTGTGTAAATGTATAGAAAAAATGAGGGTAGATATGTAAGTATACAGTTGAAGAACTTTACCTTCCGTGCTAGTTTACAACAGTGTTACGGCAAGGTAAAGATTCTCGTCCCATGTACATTCGACTCATTTTTGATTACAGTTTGATAGATAACAGAGTGGTATGGTATTTAAGGATTCCTTGTGTTAAACAAAAGTCCGGATCCATAAGTATCTTGCAAAGTACAAAATAGTTATGTAACTTGTAAGAAAAAACGTAATAATATATTCACACTAAAATAACATTAATTTACATAAAGATTAAAGGTAGGCACTTTGTTTCCTGTTGACTTTACCTGAGATAGGTGAGTAAACAAAGTTTTTGCTCGTAGATTATTTGTTTAAGCACGAAATCAATTTTGTTATTAAAAATCCATCTAGTAGTAAAATCTGGTTTTTGTTGTTTGAATGTATATTTTTTATAATGTTAATCGTTCGTTCCACTATCATAACAAAGTATTTTAGTTTGTTCTCATAAAAAAAATATGAAGGGCTTACTGAGATATGCTTGAATTGCTATATTCCGGGTTGCAATGATGTTGGTGCATTTACAGACACATAAGACTTTTCATCTTAATATCTCACACAATTTAGTACCTAGTACGAGACTATAATAATAATTAGACAAAGAAGGGCTAACCACATTCCTACGTAAAGCTACTACTAATAATTGGTATTTTAATAGCCTTTGTAAGCAAAATAAAACCAGCCAAGTGCGAGTCGGACTCGCGCACGAAGGGTCCCGTACAACATTAAAAGATCTATAAAAACGGCAAAAAAGCATATCTGTTGTATGGGATCCCCCCCCCCCCCCCTTAAATATTTGTTTTATTTTTATTTAAAGTGAATACATAACTAAATGTTTTGTGAATATTTCAAGCGTCTACCTTTTGCCGTTATCAATATCGAGCTAAAACGAGCAAAAAAATCACTATTGTTGCATCGAAGCCCCCCTTAAATATTTATTTTATTCTGTTTTTAGTATTTGTTGTTATAGCGGCATCAGAAATACATCATCTGTGAAAATTTCAACTGTCTAACTATCACGGTTCATTAGATACAGCCTGGTGACCGACGGACAGACAGGGGAGCCTTAGTAATAGGGCGCCGTTGTATCCTTTGGGTACGGAACCCTAAAAAGCATGGTTATAACTAAATTTGTGAGCGTCATTTAAAATTAAATGCGGTATTTATTTTGTTTTTAATTAGTATTACTCGTGCGCGATAACTTGGGACCTGCTAGGAATGCGACTCCCCGACCGCTTCCCCTGCACTTCCCCGATGGCGCCCGTATTGTACCGTTCGCATCACTATTTTTTACTATGGTTTTTAGTCTCGTACTGGCCTACGTCACGTAACGACGCGCTCTGGAATTCTTTTAGTTTTCGTTTGTGTTATTGTTTTGTTGTCTGGAAAAAAAGAAGTCAACCATGTGGACAGGCTTCGACAAAAGTATTGGGACGATGACCTCTTACAAGAGACGAATGAATCGCAATTAATTGTAAATTTATCGGATACCTCTTCGTCAAGTGATTATAGTGAGACTGAGTACGAAGAACAACCTCTAGAAGGCATAAACCCACTAAGTAGTGACGAAGATGAGATAATGTAAATAATAGATAAAATAAATGTATAAACTTAAACATTGTATTTTTATTTTATTCAAATAGTGTTAAAACGATTAGATAAAAAGCAGCGTCCTCCCTAAGTAATATAATAAATTAGGTTAAAAAAAACAAAGACGAAGCCGCGGGCGGCTGCTTGTTATGTTCGCTTTTTTGCGGGCGGTACAAACACGCCAATTTGACGTCACCGCGCTCAGGTCCCAACTTATCGCGCACGGGTAATACTACACAAGGTTATGTAAATATAGTGACATAATTTCTCATTGTGTCGTTTGGTCATTGTCCTCGAGTTTCCAATGCATTAAATTTGAACAATTTTTGTTTTCTAACTGGGTCTAGTTACCTTACAAAGGGTTTAATTGGGAACACTTTAATTAAAGCAGAATGTAATACAAACGTGTAAAGTGTTTAATAATTTGTAGGTCGTTCTGAAGCACTCGGCACTTACCTGCACTTAGACATAGACAATCATTTATTCACTACATTAGCACACAATATAAAATACAGTTATATTTTAAGACAGGAAATACAAAAAAAATTAATCAACTAAATAGAATAAACGTAAAACATAAAATAGGAGAACTTGGTAGATACTGTGTGCTACAGCAGTAAATGGGACAAGACTCAGCACAGCATATGCCCGCCGTGATGGTAAGCGCTGATATTCTGTCGAGACCGCTCCATTTAACGACCTCCGTGGTGCAATGCGCGAATAGCCGCCTGAGACGCAGGAGGTTTCGATTCCCGCCGTGGAACAAATTTTTGCATGATATGCAGATATTTGTTCCGGGTCTGGTTGTTTCTGTAAATATTATAAGTATTTATTTACAAAAAAAAAACGTATATAAGTATTCTATCAGTTATCTGGTTCTCATAGTACAAGCTCTGCTTAGTTTGGGGCTAGATAACGCTGTGTGAAATGTCCAGAAATATTTAGTTATTTATTTATTTAGCCACTAGACCTTGAGAGTATTGTGTTGTCCAGTGAGAATATTATGTGACATGGTAGATTTGTCATGTTGTGTCAAAATATATTAATAAAGAAAAAAATAGATTAATAAAATATATTAATAAATATAAAATAAATATGATCATGTGTCTCCCTTCCGTTCAAAGCTTAAATGGCTTCTGATTCGTCTTCGTCGGAATACGCATATCCTTTCTCTTCTCTATTCTATTCTTTTCAATCCCTTCTCTCCTCACTATCTGAAAGATAGGTTTGAATTTCTCCATTCTTCAAATAACTATACTCTTAGGTCATCAGAAAACTTGATACTCAGAACTTCTTCGCACAGCACTTCCTTTTACAGCGCTTCTTTTACTGTCCAGGCTGTTCAGCTGTGGAATGCTCTGCCCGAAGAAGTAAGACGGTCATCGTCCTTACACGTCTTCAAATTGAAGGTGAAACATCATTACCTGACGATATCATCTTCCTAGCGTTATTTATTTACTATTTATGTACTTATTTTATCTGTTAGTATAGTTTGCTATATGTATATACCTATATATTAGTCTATTTTATAAGTATATTAAGTATTAGGATTAAAACTTCATATTATTATTATATCTTAGAATATATTATGTGTAAATGTAATGTATCCGCTAAAGTACACCGCACTCCGTAATTTTTAAAAATTTCGCTACATCCAAAGGTTGCCTGGAAGAGATCGCTTTTAGCAATAAGGCCGCCCATTGTATTGCCTTATTTATTTTAACCCAGTACTTATTTTTTTTTTTATTATTTCTGTTTGTGTGGTAATTCAATAAAGAGTCATCTATCTATCTAAAGTACTTACTTACACTTGCTACTAATCAAAATGTAAATTCGTCATATACCTAGTAAAGTAGTTAATTATTCTAGAATGCACTTTGCCACTTTGGTATTCTAATGCCGATTTATTAGTTAAAATAGATTAAAGTGTTCAAATAGGTATCTTATCACCTATTTCGGAGACTTCACTCAATGGGCTTGAAATGGTTTTAGAAATTATTTTGTCAAAATTGATTTTATTTGGTTTTAATGAATGAAGTTTATTGGGCAATATGCTTGCTACTCGTTTTAATATGAAATTATAGCCAACAGAAGTAGGTACCCATACGTAGATAAATATTTCTGTACATTTCATACCTAGTCCCAAACTAAGCTTATACAGGTACTTTTTGTCTGTAAAGACATACTTATAATACATAGAAAAACATCCAAACTCAGAACAAATATTTGTAGATCATGCAAACATTTGATCCGCGCTCCTGCGTCTCAACCGGCTATTCGCCCACTGCGCCACGGAGGTTGTCAACACAATGTTTGGACTTACCTCTGACTAACCCTTGGTAGGATATCTTTACGTGTCCGCAACTAGAGAATGTCGGTCGTGGGGATTAGTAAAGTCTCATGTCTATAAGTTTATTGAATACTAGCCGACCAATCCGCAGCTTCGCACGCGTAGTTTCAATAAAAACATTACCCTCCTTCTGCGCAGTTGGGTAAAAAGTAGCCTATGTCATCCGGGGATAGTGTAGCTTTCCAACAGTGAAAGATTTTTTTAAATCGGTTCAATAGTTTCGGATCCTATTCAATACAAACAAACAAACAAATCTTTCCTATTTATAATATTAGTATAGACTAGCTGACCAATCCGCAGCATCGCACGCGTAGTTTTTCAATAAAAACATTACCCTCCTTCTGCGCAGTTGGGTAAAAAGTAGCCTATGTCACCCGGGGATAGTGTAGCTTTCCAACAGTGAAAGATTTTTTAAATCGGATCAATAGTTTCGGAGCCTATTCAATACAAACAAACAAACAAATCTTTCCTATTTATAATATTAGTATAGACTAGCTGACCAATCCGCAGCATCGCACGCGTAGTTTTTCAATAAAAACATTACCCTCCTTCTGCGCAGTTGAGTAAAAAGTAGCCTATGTCACCCGGGGATAGTGTAGCTTTCCAACAGTGAAAGATTTTTTAAATCGGTTCAATAGTTTCGGAGCCTATTCAATACAAACAAACAAACAAATCTTTCCTCTTTATAATATTAGTATAGACTAGCTGACCAGTCCGCAGCATCGCACGCGTAGTTTTTCAATAAAAACATTACCCTCCTTCTGCGCAGTTGGGTAAAAAGTAGCCTATGTCACCCGGGGATACTAATATATAGCTTTCCAACAGTGAAAGATTTTTTAAATCGGTTCAATAGTTTCGGAGCCTATTCAATACAAACAAACAAACAAATCTTTCCTCTTTATAATATTAGTATAGACTAGCTGACCAATCCGCAGCATCGCACGCGTAGTTTTTCAATAAAAACATTACCCTCCTTCTGCGCAGTTGGGTAAAAAGTAGCCTATGTCACCCGGGGATAGTGTAGCTTTCCAACAGTGAAAGATTTTTTAAATCGGTTCAATAGTTTCGGAGCCTATTCAATACAAACAAACAAACAAATCTTTCCTCTTTATAATATTAGTATAGACTAGCTGACCAATCCGCAGCATCGCACGCGTAGTTTTTCAATAAAAACATTACCCTCCTTCTGTGCAGTTGGGTAAAAAGTAGCCTATGTCATCCGGGGATAGTGTAGCTTTCCAACAGTGAAAGATTTTTTAAATCGGTTCAATAGTTTCGGAGCCTATTCAATACAAACAAACAAACAAATCTTTCCTCTTTATAATATTAGTATAGACTAGCTGACCAATCCGCAGCATCGCACGCGTAGTTTTTCAATAAAAACATTACCCTCCTTCTGTGCAGTTGGGTAAAAAGTAGCCTATATTACTCAGGGATAATATAGCATTCTAATGGAGTAAAAAATTTTGGAATCGTTCTAGCATTTTTAGAGTTTATTCGTTACAAACATACCTACAATCTTTCCAGTTTATAATATTAGTATAGACTAGCTGACCAACCCGCAGCTTCGCACGCGTAGTTTTTCAATAAAAACATTACCCTCCTTCTGCGCAGTTGGGTAGAAACTAGCCTATTTACCCTGAGCCTACTCAGGGATAATGTAGAATTCTAATGGTGAAAGAGTTTTTGAAATCGGTCCAGCATTTTTTTGAGTTTATTCGGTACAAACATACAATCTTTCCAGTTTATAATATTAGTATACCTACATGGGTATTGTGGGTAAGCCCATATAACGTTTATGTTGGGCCAATGAAACTACCGATAATTTTAGACTATATGTTCATTAGTATTTTATTTTTATAGTGTTATCTGACACACACGGAAAATTCTAAGTGATTCCCGTTCAGCTTAAAAGTTTTTGAGACGGTTTTAAAAGTCTGATATTTTCATTTATTTTTCAGATATTTATTTGAATGGGACAACAGAGAGTTGTCTGCGACAGCGCTAATCGTCTGGTTAACGTTTTGGATGGTCTTCCAAATGTGGATGACTCCATTACTACTAGTAGCACCATTTGCATATTACTGGATCGCAAGTCAAAGTAATAGTAAGTTTATCCTTAACATGCTGTTTATTTTTATAAATTTAGCAACTTTATTGTGACGAACTCATCAAGTTGATTAGATATGATATAAATATGATCCAAATAAATTTAGATTTTTTTTCTGTACTGGATTAGTTCTGTTAAGTACACCATGTCTCAGCTACTGTTTGTACTGGTTAAGCCGAGAGGATGGTATTGGTGTTGGATAACCTCAAAAACAGGCCAATCACCACAGCGGCTGCGTCTTTCACCAAACCAGAGCCGCCAGCTTGCTGGAGGCACTGTTTTAATAATTTTCAATTGATGTACAGTTCTCAGATTACTATTCTGTAGCTGTAATTATCTGTGGAGGGGGCACTGGTGTCCTGTAACACAGGTTATATGCCTATCTCAGGCACTAGTCTCTCACAAAACAGGTTATTAGTCCGAACAATGAATTTGATGTATATATTTTATGAACCTTTTGTGAAGAGAATATAAAGTTTTTATTTATTTCGTTTTCCAAATGTATAGCAACCTATCTTCTAGTTAGGTTCTCATAATCTCTAATTTATTTTACTTAGAAAACTTTGATTTCTATCTTTATTATAAATACGGGATTTATCACGTACCGTTTTGTCGGTGCTACAACCGATAATGTGTCGGTTTAATTCATGTACCTTCATCAGGGTGAGTGCGATCCGCTCCAAAACGCATCTCACCTCGTATTTATTATCTGCGTTATTTATATACAAACTATTATTTCCTTCAGATATCAACACATTAGTTCCTATTCCGTCGTCTGATGAAGAAAATGATGAAGAAGACCTCGAATCCACAAAAGTAAGTTTATTTTTATTGTTTTAGAATTCTTAGAAAAGGTTATCAAATATTTGGATAGCATTTAATAGGTATTTATCATCTAATAGGTACTAATACCTACAGTAAAAAAAACCAATCTAAAATTGTACAAAACGTCATTGGCGTCTTCTAGAAGTTTACATACAATAAGATGGTTTTAAAATAATCCATATGATTGCAGGGGATTTAGATAATTGGGCTAGCAATTGAACAAATTATTATTGATCTCTATAAAAGTATTACTAATGATTTTTTCTATAGTTTTATTTATTTTTCTAACCAAATAATATGCTTCAACAGGATGAAAAAACGCTGAAGACACATATCTATGGACTACAAGATCTGACTCTAACGATTAAAAACGGAATAGATTTTATTTGTTCTCTTATTGAAAGGCTTAAAAAGTGAGTTTTACTTTACATAAACTTAGTCATATCACTTTTAAAATGTTTGTTCATTTTCCTCTATGAAGTTCGATACTTCGACTGAACGTGATAAATCATTCGATGACTAAATAAAACAGGTTTCTATATATTTCTAAATTAATCCGCTGACTTCGTAGAACTACTAAGCGTACCCGAATGTTTAGACCAACTCTTAAAATAACGCCCAGTCCTTTGTGAGTTACAACATTTTAAACATCGAAATTACAGGTTATCATAGTGTCTTATCAAAGATCCCAAACACGTTCCTTCCATTGGTATCTATTAAGATGTGTTGATCACCTTAATTATCGGACCGTGGTAGTCAAATATATCGTCGAATCTCTCGCAAAAACAATTAAAAAAAACCAAAGACGACCCATCTACTGCTTTCCATTACGAACTGTAGATTTTCTCCCGTCTTTAGACACATTTATATCGTTATACGTCTCGCAAAAACAATTTAAAAGAACCCAAACACGATCCATTAACGAGGATGTTTTATGAAGTTCTGTAGATTCCTTCCGGGCTCCATCATCTAACCCTGTTGGTTGAACCTTGATAAAATGTGTTATTATACCTTAAAAATATTAAGTTATACATTCTTAAACCCTACAAATAACGTTTTTTTTATAAGAACAAGATCATCGTTTACAACCCAAGACGATGATAAAAAAAAAATATTCCACGTTCAAAATACTTTAAAAATTATTTTAAATAAATATTCCACGTTCACAATACTTTAAAAATTATTTTAAAAAAATTACTCTTACAATCCAAGGAATGTTTTGCACTACGAAATGTTATGTTATTTTCACCCAGCCAGGGGGTGATTTTTGAAAAACAATAAAATACTGTTACTTATCTTCATGAATGTAATATTTCAAGTTTATAAACCCAAGGACTACGGTTTTTCATAAAAATCTTAACACCTCTTTTCAGTTCAATAATGAATTCAAAAAATCCGTTCTAAGTACACATCTCACAAATAATATACCCTCCATATTTCAAGTCTCTAGGACAAGCTGTTTGGGCTGAGCGTTGTATGTCAATCCGTCAGGACTTTGATTCTTATAGAATTCTTTGATTAGAAAGTGATTTATATATATTTTCATGTGTTCATGTGTTTAAATATATATTTTTATTATTTTCCAGTTTGGCAAATTTTACCGTGCCGTATCTAAGCTATTTGGCAGTAACAGCTATGGTGTTGCTTTCCATAGGCTTGTACCTGATACCCGTCAACTATTTTTTTATGGCATTTGGTAAGTTCCATTGTATTGTTTTGATATTATGTTAAGTATGGAAGAATGGAAAAAGCCTAAACATAAACAAGTTCATATGAAATTGGATTTATCAAAAAAAACCTCTTGTTTTTAAGAAACTGTGTACATAATATATTGAAGATACATGTACGAAGTAAATTCACTCCGTACACAAAATATTTTGTATATATGTACGAGTATGTACTTCTTTAAAATACAAACCAAAAATAATAAATATTTTGTATATATAAAGATTACAAAATATTTTGTATATATTAGATAACTAATAAAACCCACGGAGTGATTTTACTTTATATATGTACTGGCTTCCGCCAGCGCCTTCGCACGCGTTTGTCAACAAAAAGTAGCATGTGCATTAAGTCATCTACGTACATACAAAACTTCATCGAAAGTGATTGAGTAACAAACAAACAAACAAACATCCAAACTTTCGCATTTATAATATTAGTGTCATATCTTTAAAAGATTGATTCAAAAACCTTATTACTTTATTATTTTGTTACAGGTATATATAAGTTTGGTCGTAGATTCTTGAATCCAGATAGAGTACCCAACAACGATATCCTGGACTTTATATCGAGGGTACCGGACGATGAGATGTTGGTAAGTAGCAAAGGCACTAGCCTCTCACACTACATTTTCGAATTTGGTATATATAGATATATTATGACCCAGATTAAGACATGTTACATATAATTTATATATATAATATTTTGACGACCTCTGTGGTACAGCGGGTGAATAGCCAGCTGAGAAACAGGAGGTAGCGGGTTCGATTACCGCCGCGGAACAAATGTTTGTATGATCTACAAATATTTGTTCCGGTTCTGGATGTTTTTCTATGTATTATAAGTATGTATTTACAAAAAAAATGTATATACTTATTCTATCAGTTATCTGGTTGCCATAGTACACGCTCTGGTTAGTTTGGGACTAGATAACGCTTTGTGAAATGTCCAGCCATATTTATATTTATTAAACGCGATCCCAATCTGTTCACTAAGTATGTTATGAAATAAAAATGAAAAAATCGGTTTGACAATGTTGCAAACTGAAATCCATCTAAACGTTCGTACCTAATTAGTT
Organism: Philereme vetulata; assembly: GCA_918857605.2. Taxonomy (NCBI): domain Eukaryota; kingdom Metazoa; phylum Arthropoda; class Insecta; order Lepidoptera; family Geometridae; genus Philereme; species Philereme vetulata. Next base: position 2,458,640 of record OU975473.1, on the reverse strand, counting down.
TAAAAACCTGTTCATGTACCTAGTACCCACCTACTGAGTGACGTAAATAGCTAGTAAAATCATGCAAAAACTTAAGTCGGTTTAGCACTTCGCAAAAAATAACTTGTACATTCACCAAAGAGTTGACTTTGTCGTTTTGATGATGTCCTCTTCTTATGATAAATGGCTGATGTTTATCCTGGAAGGTTACTTACGTATTTATCTATGCCTTAAATCCCAATAAATAAATAAATATAGCTGGACATTTCACACACTGATATCTAGCCCCAAACTAAGCAGAGCTTGTACTATGGTAACCAGATAACTGATAAAATACTTATATACATTTTTTTGTTCATACATACTTATAATATATAGAGAAACAACCAGACCCCAACGGAACAAATATCTGTAGATCATGCAAACATTTGTTCCGCGGCGGGAATCGAACGCGCCGGCTACTCGCTCACTGCACCACGGAGGTCGTCTAATGACAAAGATGTCTGTATTTAATACTGTTTTTTTACAGAAACAATGGCGAGAGTTGAAAGTACCAGAGCCGAACTTAAGTAGGAATAATTCTGGCAAAAGGCGGTAATACAAAATGGACGCGTCGAAACAACCACATGTGCCATAGTTTGAATAATCTCATTGCCCTATTCCGAAGTGGGTGATCAACGAGACGATGATCTGATAAGGGTGAATAACCCAAAAAAGCGAAATGTTCTACATATTTGATTTGGTTGTTTTCACTAGCAATGCCGAACATTATAACATGTATTAAGCTATACCTAGTACATCATGTATATCATCCATCATGTTTTGACTGCTAGAGAAAACAAGCTTTTAATTTAAGAGTCTGCTGTTTTAAAGTTGGTCAGAGTTTCTACCATATGCCTATTAAATTATAATCCGCAAACTATAAGTTATAATTTATAAATGAAATGTTGCATTTATATTTTGTGGATTCATTCAATTATTTAGTTTCTTGTTCTATCTCTCAAAACTTGAGAATCTAGAACCAGGGACTTGTTTGTAATCTCATTGTACAAAATATAGAGTAGATAGAAGTACTAGGTGGTACAAGGTGAATTACGGATTTACTGTAAGACTTATTTGAAATTGTGATTTTTAGATTTACTTTATATTTAAATTTTATATTATTTTTATTACAAAATTTAATACTACTTAATAAGCAAATAAACATACAAACATTTTTAGAAGTTGTTTTATTAATAATTCATTATACTTTTCATATCAATAACAACCAAATTCATTTTGTGTTAACGGAAATACACCTGTCTTATGTGTCTGTACTGAGTCTAAAATTTGTTATTTTAACACATTAAAGGCTAATATTATTTACACAGACAGGTATATACCATGACAAGATCAATTGTATATAATATTTTAAACAATTTATAGCTTTTTTAAAATCATCTTTTAACTTTTCAGTCAATTTATCTATTGGTTAAATTTCCACTATTTATCCTCAGTGATGGTTCAGGAACGTTCAACTCCTTCCAATTTTTCTGAAAAATGCGTAGACTTGGTTCATTATTATTGCACAAGCATCTTATGAATTTAATGATGCTATTTAAATGGAATTAACAATTCATCGATAAATTTACATAAATTCTGTAAATCGATACAAAATATGTATTATAATTTTACAGTTATTATTATTATCAGCCCACTGTGTCCCACTGCTGGGCAAAGGCCTCCCCCCATTCTTTCAAGCGCTAAGATGGTCCAGTTCGTTCGGAAATTAGTGAGCTCAACCCTCCATCTCTTAAAATATCGTCTCTGGAAAAACGTAGAACGCAGCTAGACCTCACATTTCTATATAAAATTTTGAATTCACAAACAGATTCTCCTCAACTACTGCAAATGTTTGAAACATTTACGATTTCGGGATAAAATAATTGTCTAGAGTCCTTTCCTTTAGATGTTACAGAAAAGACGTCAACGCGCTCCATCGCCTACGACGTAGAGCTTTAGGACACCGTAACATGATATATAGAGCCCAAGTCAAATGGTACTTGCGAACTATGGAACAAACCATTCAAGGAACAGTATCTTAGGGTCACAAAACAGATTGGTACAGAAGTTGGTACAACGAGCGGAAACCGGCGCACGAGGACATAAACGAACGCGTTGGTCGAACGTTCGACCGACTTGATACGAGCTCGTTATACTAAACTTAACTTCTGTACGTACTCTGTGTTAGGGTACTACGAAGTTATAACAAGATATACTAATTGTTAACATAGGACTAATTGTTAACACAGTTTTCTATCTCATTCTAATAAACGTAATTATATCGAAAACCGTAGCGCGTAGCGTAGCGTTCATACTAACTATTATTATTTAACTTTATGGCACTTCTTCGCAACGAATGTAGTTGGCTAATTAATTAAAAATAATACGCTAAACTACTTATTTGAAGTTGATAGAGCCGTTTTAGGTGTTACTTGGTTAGTCTCGTCCAGGTATTTCTAACTGATCTTTTTATTTCTTTTGCATCAAAACCAACGAAAGTCATTTACTTACCAGTTCCTCCGTATCGGGAATCCTTGAAAGGTAATCCACTAAATCATTATTCGGTATTCGCTCTGGGTCGAAATATTTTCTAGAAAACTTGTACAGCCCTGAAAGAAAAGTTTTAAATACTCTTTATTTTTATTACTTTCGCGAGTCTGTCAATTAGCTTTTATTGATATACGTACCAAATATCATCATGATATAATTAAATGGTATTAAATATAATCCGATTGTTGCTATAATTAATAAAAACATTGTAAGGTAACTCAAAAATGGTACTTTGAAGCTTGCTAAACTGAAACAAAAGAATATAATTAGGTTTAGAGGGTAGAGAAAGAAGGTATTTTTAGCCAAAATTTTAATCCCTGACAGACAAAAATGAGTACTACCCCTAAACTAAAGTAATAATAATGACGGGCATTTCACACAGCGCTACCTAGCTCCAAACTAAACAAAGCTTTGGGAACTATATAACTGGTAGAATACCTAAATACTTGTTTTGTAAATACAGTCATATATTATACAGAACAACCCTGACCCGTAACAACTGTCTGTAACTAATGCAAACATGTCCCGTGGCGGGAATTGAGCCCGCAACCTCCTGCGTCTCAGCCGACTATTTTAACGCTGTGCCACGGGGGTCGTAAAACTAATCGACTCTCAAATACCATTCATTTGGAAGCTACGATGCAATGGACAGATACGAAAACACACAACACACGAAGACTTGATAATTAACTAGCTGACCAATACACAGCTTTGCACGCGTAGCGTAAAAACATTACCCTCCTTCTGCGCAGTTGGGTAAAAAGTAGCCTATGTCACCCGGGGATAGTGTAGCTTCCCAACAGTAAAAGAATTTTTTAAATCGGTTTAGTAGTTTCGGAGTCTATTCATTACAAACATACACGCACACAAAAATTCAAATCTTTCCCTTTTTATAATATTAGTATTACCCGTGCGCGATAAGTTGGGACCTGAGCGCGATGACGTCTTATTGGCGTGTTTGTACCGCCCGCAAAAAAGTGAACATAACAAGCAGCCGCCCGCGGCTTCGTCTTTGTTTTTTTTAACCTAATTTATTATGTTACTCAGGGAGGACGCTGCTTTTTATCTAATCTTTTTTACACTATTTGAATAAAATAAAAATACAATGTTTAAGTTTATACATTTATTTTATCTATTATTTACATTATCTCATCTTCGTCACTAGTTAGTGGATTTATGCCTTCTAGAGGTTGTTCTTCGTCCTCAGTCTCACTATAATCACTTGACGAAGAGGTATCCGATAAATTTACAATTTATTGCGATTCATTCGTCTCTTGTAAGAGGTCATCGTCCCAATACTTTTGTCGAAGCCTGTCCACATGGTTGACTTCTTTTTTCCAGTCACTCTCACTTATGCTGGTAATTGCATCTCTCGTTAATTTTTCTATTTCCCTTTCTGACTGGTTGATATTTTTATCGGCTACTCTTTGCTTGACCAAATTCGAGACTAAAAACCCTAGTAAAAAATAGTGATGCGAACGGTACAATACGGGCGCCCACGGGGAAGTGCAGGGGAAGCGGTCGGGGAGTCGCATTCCTAGCAGGTCCCAAGTTATCGCGCACGAGTAATATAGATGAGAGTTAAAGCCTTGTAGTGTCGGGGATTCAAAAATAAATAAACTCATTATATTGATTTGAACGGAAATATTTATGTTTGTTATAAAACTTACTTGTAAAGTTTCTCCGACAAAGATGCCAAGAACTCAATCCCTCTTGTAATAGTAAGTGTCATTTCCGGCAGTTCCTGAAGCCTTCCGGTTATGCTTCTTTCAATTTTGTCTTTGTCGGAATCATCAGAAGATTCTACTATCCCGTAACCTCTCATGAAAGACTTTTCTTCTGGAAATTTAATAACACCGTGATAGAAATAAATTGGAATGGAGTTAATTTAGCTCGAACGGACTTGAATCACGCAACGAGAGAGATGTGGAAGTTGCTCCTTATTGGGCTAGTAAAATTTTGATATGAAACAGCCACGACACGAAAGAAGAAAGAAGACCCGACTAAGGGCATGGATGGATGGCACAAATTAAGGGAAGCCTATACCCAGCAGTGGGTAAAGACAGGTCGTGGATGATGATGAAGGGTGCTTTATGAAATGTGACCCTCTTCACTACTTCCTAGCAGCCAAACTACTGGTTAGATGTAGAAAAATGGGGTGTAAGTTATAAACATAGCGTTTACTAGGACATTATGTCCCAAATTTAAACTTGATGAAATTTAATCAGCCACCACTGCAGACGGGTTTTTAAGTTTTTTAAATTGGTAACTTGTGTTTAGACAGCACATTCAATTTCATGGCTTACGTTCATGTCGACCGAAAATCCAAAAATATAAAAAAGGCGCCAGTAACAGTAGCGGTGTAGCCCACATTCGGAAGTTATACCAAAATAATTGCCAGCCAATTAAAACTATACAGGAATACTCCCGATTTTCCCATTCCAATAGATGCCTGGAAATATAACACACAAAGTTTGTTTTAGAAACCATATTTTTTTTCTTGATTACTAAGTGCCTATTTCACGACCTCCGAGTAACTTTAATTGGCGGATAAAAATAATTCTCTCTATCTGTTTTCATGTGTAAACAAAAGACGTACCGACCCATTTGACGGATCAAATTTACCCAAAAGGATCAACTTTACCTTAGTCTTCCTTGGATGATAAAACTCAAATTAGACAAAATGGTAATAGGGTAGAATTTTTATTACTATTTAAGAAGCTTTATAATGAATAACTGGTATCCCAAAACTTTCTACAAGCTGGTAACATGGACAGTTGTCAAAATCTTGAAGATGGTTTGAAAAATAACGGTAATTTAACTAACAGGCCCTGTTGGCAACACATCAACGAATACTATCTTTGCCTAATTTGCTTAGTTCTAGCTGGATCCAAGGAGAAAATAGCAGTAGGTAAAGTTGCCAAAATTGTATCATCTTTACCTGATTGTTACTTTTCGTGGTAGTGCCGTAATTGTGAGGCTTAGGAACACAAATTATGAATAGAACTAAAGAGAAAGACTGCTTAATTACATAAAAACTGAATATTAAACCCCCCTAGTAAAATGAATACGCAATATAGGTATTTTCTCATAAAAATATGGTAAAGATGGCCTACTTGACAATAATTTTTTTTTTTCGAGTGTGGTAAAATAGGCACTAAATAAAATAAATAATGTGTAATGTAATGTAAGTAATGTGATTTTCTTACTTGTATCTCTCATCTAAGCATAAAAGGCCGTCAAAAGTATCTCTTACAAACTCCACATTTTTGTAAACAAGGGATATATCAAACTTTGGGGATTTTTTATTGTATTTCACTTCCTTTGGCTTGAATAATTTGAGAGAAGCTTTGATCTGAAAAATATTGTTTAAGCCTTCAAATTTATTTATTTGTTTATAGTCGAGCAGCATATTGCTGAGGTATCTACATCACAGTATTAGAAGTATCTTGCTGTTCATGCTCCAATACTGTAACGCTCTTAAAAAGTGTGTGAAAACTTGAACAGATTAAACTCTCGTACAAACGAGGATTTACTTACTGGATTCCAATACAGCGACATTTCTAAAAGCACTCTTGGACAGTTCCCTTTAGCATTAGTTCGGGTTTTCTTGTCTTTCAGGGCGTACCATCGCATCTCTCCATTTTTGATTCTGAGCAGAGGGATCGTCACCTGCCCTAACGAAGCGTAGAGCAGACCCGATACCAGTGAACTATCGTATACTTTGAGATCTAGGGTCGACGTGACGTCATATACGTTGCTGTAGAATAAAAAAATAGTGTGAGTAATTGAGGTGCTCAATGGGGACAAATCCTAAACATTCATAGGTTTAAAAAAAACGTATTCCTAAGACGGGAATTTAACCTACTCATTTTGGAGAAACAATCGGACACCTTTCTAATTCAAACCTCATTTTTAGGGTTCCGTACCCAAAGAGCAAAACGGTACCCTATTAATGAGGCTCCGCTGTCTGTCTGTCTGTCTGTCACCAGGCTGTATCTCATGAGCCGTGATAGTTAGACAGTTGAAATTTTCACAAATGATGTATTTCTGTTGCCGCTATAACAACAAATACTAAAAACAGAATAAAATAAACATTTAAAGAGGGCTCCAATACAACAAACGTGATTTTATTGCGATTTTATAGATACTGGTACGGAACTCTTCGTGCGCGAGTCTGACTCGCACTTGCCGGTTTAATTATGCATCCTGTATAGAACATTTATCTTCGTTTGCGATTACAGCAAATATTAATTATTAAAAAAAATCTACGATAAAAAAGAATATTTGCGACGTAGGTACCTAAAGATGTAGTTAAGATAATACAAATGTAAATTAAAGCCGTATATATGTAAAAAACTACGTGTTTCGTACGACATTAAATTAAAACACGGGTAGGACTAATATTGTTGTAAAATCGGGTTGTTTCAGATTCTTTACTATAGAAAATTTTAAATTTTCAAACTACGTTATTAACAAGTCCTAAAATATCAATGAAACAGCCTGTATAAAATAGGTAAACCAATGATATTCATTCATCATGTACGTAGGTATCTTTTTTAACTGATTATGGAGCATCATCCATCGCAGGCGCCACCGATTTACGTTAAAAAAAAATATTGGAAATTTATCGATTACAGGATAAATATTCAAGCTACCGTTATTAAGCCCGCATCTAAAATCAGATAATACGGCTCCGGATGTGTGGTTTAAATTAATGTCGCACATAACAAAACAGGTTGTGAATGTTTCATTGCATGAACAGTTCTATCGACGACTATTTGCATCACCAAATAAATAACATAGCTTCTATTATGGGCGTGAGGCCCTGATCAAGAGATTCTGTCAGACTTCTGGCCCGGTTTAGGAGGACTCAGAATATGGGAGCCGTAGAGGGAAAGACCTGGATACAAATAGCAGAGGATCGATTGGAGGTGTTTGAGAGACGAGTCTCGTACTAAGCAATAGGCAATCATCTAAGATACCAACAGTGATGAGGATGCTAATACGTAGTTTTTTTTTCTATCACCAAACTAAGTAAACCTTGTTGTATGAGATCCAGATAACAGATAGAAAATATTTTTTGCAAATACATGCTTAAAATATAATATATATTAATATAGAAATACATACAGGAATTTGTTCCGATGCGGGAATCGAACCCGCAACCGAAGTTCGTCAAAAATTTAGTGGTACACACGGCTACACATCAAGCTATAATTTCCAGTATAAACTGACCTGTCATTCTACGAAAAGCCTACACAATTCGAGGTCAGCTTATACTGGAAATGTATAGCTTGATGTGTAGCCGTGTGTACTAAGCTACTTACAATTCAAAGATCTTGTCCCAAGTGACCTTCGAAGATGAGCTGACTGCGTGAGTTCGAACACTCTCATTATCGATCTCTAGAATGCAGTAAGGCTTCCCGCTCAACCCCTTGGCTGATACAACCCTAACTTGAAGCTCTCCCACTACTCCCCAGTCGTGCAAGCTTAGTAATGCCTGGAAATGTTTGATTCTATTAGTTTCCACTATTTTTCTACGACCCTGTAGTAAATTATCTCTCGTCAATCATCTCTGCACCTACCAGCGGCAGGTAACACATCTCTCACATCACGAAAGATCAACTCTGGTAATCTTCACCATTTGGTAAGCTAAACCAGAGGTTCCCAATTTTATTTGGCCATGGAACCTTAATTGATCATACTTTTTTGGCAGAACCCTAGCTGGCTATTTTGATAACTAAAGTGTTTACCTTGTAGTTTGAATGTATTCATGTTAGACTCGAAGAATGAACAAATTATAAATTAAAATAATTATTATAAGTATTGCAAATAATTTATTGTAACAAAGAAATACAATGTACCTAGGTAATAATTTATTGTGAAGAATGAAATTTTTTCACATTATTTCTTATAATAGCCGTAAAATTAGGCTTTATGTCTGACAATTGAACGCAAACCAATCTCGCATCGGTAAGTCTTCACAAACTTAATCAGAACCAGGACAGCTTTCTCAACGATTGCCGGGGGTATTCATCTTTAAGTACAATTCAACTTTTACTCTCAGACAGACCGCAGAACTCCTGTGACCCATCCACGGAACCCCAGGGTTCCGCGGACCACCTTTTAGGAATCACTGAGCTAAACCATTGTTGGATTTGAAGGTATTACAATCTTCCTGTGAGTTGTATTGTTCTGTGATCACAATCTAATAGCATACTTGGCATAGACATAGCCATCAAAATAGTCAGAAAACAGACAGTTTTCAATTTGAAAATCTGTCAGAGATGAAATAAAATTGCTCGATCCTGTTTTAATTATTTCGGATACATATTATAACTTCATATATAAATTACAAAACTATTGTAGTCTGGCATATAAATAATATAATATTCTTAAACAAGGGCTCATATTTTTTTTAATAAATATAATTAAATAAATATTGCTGGACATTTCACACAGCGCTATCTAGCCCCAAACTAAGCAGAGCTTGTACTATGGGAACCAGATAACTGATAGAATGCTTATACACATTTTTTTTTTTAAATTCATTCTTATAATATATAGAGAAACAACCAGACCCAGAACAAATATCTGTAGATCATGCAAACTTTTGTCCCGCGCCGGGAATCGAACCCACTACCACCTGCGTCTCAGCCAGTTCGCCCACTGCACCACGGAGGTCATTAAATCCATAATCCGAGTATTTGTTTTTTTATACTAGTTCGAGCAATCTTATTGCCCACCTGATGTTAAGTGGTAACCATCGCCTATAACAGAGAACTGCCTCGTAGTACACGCACCTTAGAAATGTATCCTACGATGCCCTGCCACGCGTCCATCAACTAATGCAAACGAATAAACTAATGCAAGGAAATAAAAAAAAGTTTGGGAAAAAAAATTTCGGTAGCCATTGTTTTTTTTCACTACCAGTTAAAGCCTCTTCTATTTTTAAATAGAAATAAAGTTAGGTAAATGTCATGGAGTTTGTATTTCATAATAGCATCATAACAATGTGACCACTATTAAATATAAATAAGGATTTATCATGAAGGTTGTATTTAGTTTTAGCTTAATATGAATGCAATGAGACTCATTCTATTTTCAAATGTAATCTAATATAAATTTTAATAATAAACAAATCGTATTTACTACGCCGTTATCGATTTAACAATGACCAACTTTCAGAGTATGAGTGATGAAAACTATTTCAAGCAAGGACACCCTAGTCCGCGAACCGCGACGTCGTTCATAATGATGGTAAGAAATAATAAAAATTATATAATTCAATGTCTATATTGATCCTTGGTGGGTAACCTCGGATCTCTTACGTAGTACGCAGACCCGTGTATACCACAAGGGGGTAGTCAGAGGCAAGTCTTAACGTTTGATACATACTCACTTTTTACATAAGTAAGTATTGTAAAAGTATTCATAATTATTACGTAGTATATGTACAAGTGTACCTTATATGTATGTGCTACTGCGCACAAAGACGGTTGAATCTGGTAAGGCACAAAGAAATAATATATATATGTATATATATACGTACGGTATTTCGTACTCACATGTTTTTCCTTCAAATTCGTTTCCAGCGATACATTTTCGCTCTTGTAAATATTGCACATTGTCACAGAGAGGTGGATCAATCCGTAGCCGTCATCTAGGATCTGCCAAGCTTCGTGAGTCCTTTCTCTCTTTAACTGAGATAGATCTAGAACGCAGCTAGAAAAAACGGTCAGTAGTAGGTACTTTTGATATACATGGTCGTTCGGATTGTATGTGTAATCCGACTTACATCCGTAAGGGGCTGATTCTAACCATGAAAGTGCACAACTTGTTTTAAAAACAAAACAAAATCAGGACAAAAGATAAGCTGAATTCAGTTTAATTATCGTCCACTGCTGAACATCGGCTTCTCTTATAGATTTACAGAGGGGCCAATATTAAGCGGCATCTGGCAACCTTTAATAGGTCGTCTATCTTTCTAGTGGAAGGGTTGCGTTGGCGTTTCCAGCGCGTGGTCTCTACTTGAGTACCTTTCGTCCCCAACCTCAACCTCTGTTGCGAGTGGATGTGTTGTATTGCTACATACCGTTTTATTTTCGTATACTTTTCTTTTACTCCAAATATACGTACAAGTATACAAAAGTTACCAGTTTATATCAGAAATAAGTGTATTCTCGGTTACTATAACAGATTGCCGTCTTCATTGGATTTTCACAACACTGTATGGAAGAGGTACAATATTCACTAGTTTTATCACCCGCGCGCCCGAGCCGGCAATTTGTGGACAAGTTGTTTGAACAATACGCGTAAACTGAACCACCTGCCGCACTAGCCAATTGAAAATAACACCTGTATATCCAATATGCATGCAATAAGTGTAATTTATTATCACCTTTGATAGTTTAAAGTACTTGTCGAATACCCAAGATAACTTTTTCTCCGAACGTAAACAACTCTAGGTACCACGAACCCGAACGACACGAAAGCGATAACGACGCGATACCTCTGCCACGCGTAGCGACAGTAAAACAATAGCGACACAAACTAGTACCAAGATTTGAATTGTTTGTGAAAATATCACATAATTGATCTCGCTGTATAGACAATATCAACTAACTGCACTAAGTCCACGATGGATGAACAGCGTTCGCCTACGATGGAGCGGTATAGCTCTAATCCTGAAATCTCGAAGGGCGCTGATATTGCGTCAAGTAACTCTTCAAGAAAACGCAAGACTTGAGCTTACAGAGGCTTTTAGTACCTTGGAGGAAATAAATAATAATTTGTCTAACATAAAATCTGAGATGGGAACACTCAATAGCAGCATTTCCGTAATTAAGACAGACATGAATGCTCTTCCCAAGTGACAAAACAAACTAGAGGGCAAAGTGACTTAAACACGAAATATGACGCGCTCTCATCTGACCTACAATGTCTTCAAGCTGTATCTTTATGTGAACTTCAACACAAATCAACATGAAGAGCTTGCTAATCGAGTTGTTGATCATGAAGCACAGAGGAAAAATGACACGAAATCATCAGAAATGATTGCATCTCTTGAGGCAAAGATAGATGCACTCGAGCAGCAGGCAAGACACTGTAACATAGAAATAAATAATTTGCCTGAGAGACGCAATGAGAACTTGATTGCACTATTGGAATCGATCGGGAAAGACATTAACTACAGAGTTTCACAAAAGGATGTTATGTCAGTAAGTACATCGTGTACCACACGCGCGTGCCAAAAGCGATCGTCCTAAGAATAATGTAGTCAAATTCACATCCCGAATGTTGCGTATCGAACGTACTTAATGCGTACCGAGTCAAAAAGGACGTCACATCTGACCAGGTTAGACTTACAGGAACTTCACCTAGCAAAATATACCTGAATGATCTTACATTAAAAAATAAACTGTTATTTCGCGATGCCCGAGAAGCCACAAAAAACTAAGTACAGATTCGTCTGGGTCAAGCACGGCTCAATACATGTTCGTGAATTAAATAATAAACCTGCGTTCTCGGTAAACCCTCCAGGGACATTGCCCGGATCAAAACTAACAGCAAGAACAATAACAATAACTGAATTTTTTCTCATTATATGTAGCTTACTAATATTATTCATATGTTAACTTTACCACGTATTTATATTTATGAAACTGCTGTGTTTGTAAGAAAACATATAGGACTATACGAATATGACAAAAATCCGCGAAGACAGACATATCTATAGTGTGACCATTAGTGCTGTGCACTCCCTGAGGTATGCGCGCGGCGAGACGGGGGGGGAGAATCGGCTGTTGCGCTCTGTCAGTTCGCCGTCAACGCTCGTGGCGGCAGGTAGTGTTATTTGTATCGGACTGTCTATGTCAGACGCACATGAGATAAATATTCAAAGATGGGTCGTGCGTTATCTCGTGATATGAAATGGAAGATGAAGTTGAAACAGAATCTATGTCAGAATAACTTTCGTTAGAATATATAATTGTTTGTAAATATAAAAAATATTCAATAAAACAAGTCCTTTGAATTATAAGTTTGGTTCTTATTTATCACCTGCATATTTTTATTAAAATATGAGTATATTTAAGTTACATTTTAATCAACTAAGTAAGTATAATATATTACAGATAGATAGCCTCCGACCATCGTCCCGCCACAAGTCTTGCCTTAGTTAAATGCAAACTGATATCGTAAGATATGTCCGACATGTATTGATCTCATGTGAACTCATGCAGTTTTTTATTTGCCTCCCACCTCGCCGCGCATACCTCAGGGAGTGCACAGCACTAATGGTCACACTATAGTGCTTCCAGTACCCAGATTAGAAATATACAGGAAAGGTCCATATTATATGTTAATTAAAATATACAATAAAATTCCAATTGTGATCAAAAATGAATATAAAGATAAAACATTTAGTATAAAGTTTAGAAAGTTACTTATTAACAAATGCTATTAGAATTTAAACGATTTTTTTGAAGATAAGTTAATTTAATTAGTTTATTTTTCTACCTATGATAATTTTAGTTCGTAATGGATAGCTTTATGCTGTTTGTTTCCTTTGCCACGCCCTTACAGGGTACATAATTCTAGATTACTTTTATGAAACTTGTACCTAATGTATGTTGCATTGAAATAAACAAATATGCTAGGTACATGTATTTGGAATGCGTTTTACAAAAAATATCTACAGTGAATTACCGGAAAGAATACATCAAAAATATAATGATAACCAGTTTGCTTTCTTTTACAGGTTGAGAGATAAAATTAAAATCTTAAAAATCATCTTTAAAACTACATATATATATATATTTTCTCTTGTAGGTTTGTTAGTATTATTTTGTTGGTTTTTTTATACTACTTATATGGCAAACGAGCATGCAGTCCACCAGATTTTAAGTGGGTACTGCAGCCCATGGATATCCACATAGAATTCAAAACAAGGTATTGTGTTGTCTTGATTTCTATGTGGATACGTTGTATGTGCCAGTAATTACAGGAACATACCATTACCATCTAACCGGAACACAGCAGCACAAGTACTGCTATTTGGCGGCAGATAACGGTAAGGCGGTGGTGCCAACTTCCTCGAGCTCGTTCACAGAAGCTCTACCACCAGTAAATTTCGTAAATTTTCTTTTTCGTATGTAATGATTGTCATATTATGATATCTGTTTAATCACCCACAACGTATACTCTTTAAAAGCACATAAGTTTGCAACATAGACTTGAGCGAATTATTAATTTCTTAATTAAATAATCTGTGGATGACGCCGTGAGTTGTAGGTACATTAACTATTTATTGTTCACACCATATCATGCAACTTACTACACAACGTATAACTGTTTGTCGTTCCTAAAATAATAAAATAAAACAAATTGCCCGTATGAAAGCATGTATGTTTGTAGTAATTATCCAGTTACAAGAGTTCTACGCACCGGTGGGTACGTAGCGGTGGAGATTTCGAGAATAAACGGTTTTATTTTATGATTCAATCTCTAAGGCTTACGTTCCATGACCACATTGGCGTCGTCGCCAAGGAGTCATACAGTAGACTTGGTTTTGTTTTAAGAAATGCTCGTGACTTCCAGAGCGAACACGTCTTCTCTTACGACTTCTCTACGACTTCTCTTCAGCACCTTGGTGCGAAGCAAATTAGAGTCCTGCTCCTGTGTATGGAATCCACACGAGGTTACGTACGCTCTCCGTTTGGAAAAAGTACAAAAGGCATTTCTTAGGTACTTTTATAAGCGAATTGCAGGGTATTACCCTTTCATGTACCCAACTCAATTCCTCTTAGGATACTTAGGTTATAATTCCCTCAAAACTAGGAGAGCGTGTGACCAAATAACCACTGTCTGTGAAATATTTCACAACAAAATTGATGCACCTGATCTGCTTAACGAGCTACTTCGCTTTTATGTCCCAAATCAATATATCCGGTGCAGAAGACACAGGCTTCTTGCCGTACCCTCGAGCCGTACTGTATCCCGTGCTAACTCCCCGCTGTCTCGCACACTCACCACCCTCTACAAACTCCTAGATGCCAACCCTGAATGCGATGTGTTTGCTGACGAATGGAAGGAATTGATGCTGGTATGTCTGAGGTATTGTGAGATTGATGTATGAAAGGTATTTAATTTAACAATTCAATTTATGATTTATGTGTGTGATTTAATGAATTTATTTATATTAATGTGTATTATTTTAATTTAATTTTATTGTTAATTTGTATACTGTGTAGATTCTTATTTTAATTTAGATTTTAATTTGACAATGGTTTATGTAATTAATATTTTAATTATTGTATATTATATAGTGTAATTGGTTAATGCGTCCTAATTAAATAAATAAAATAAATTAGAGAAATATCAACCAAAATCCTCTCAATTTCAAGCTGAGCGACAACATATGACCACATCTCTGTGCGTAATGCTATATATATAATCATGAATTTACTCACCTGCCCATAAAACTCTTCTGTTTTCCTTTGTCCCATAGTGAAACCTGTAGTAAATTATCTTTGTATCGGGGAAACTGCAGACGTTCTTGCCAAATCGGGTGATGGGAATTCGAAACTGACTTAGATTTCAATGTGTGTGAGCCTAGACTGAAAAATGGACAAACATGTATAACATAATCAATAAGTAGATAACATTAATTCATTACCTATCTATCCGAACGGTATACATTATCGAGAGTCCATCGTTAATCAACTTTAAAAATACGTGAGAGTATTAGATTAGGTCCTACCTAATAAATTCGTAGTCTAGTTTATTCCTCAAAATAGCTTCTACGTGCCTTTAAATATAAATAGGTCCGTTTTGTGTTACGACCATAAATGAGCTACGTAATTGCTTGAAATAAAAGTAGGTATTGATTTTTTTAATAAAAAAAATTATATTAACATTAAGTATGTAGTTAGCATTATTCAATGTATTTATGTAGGTTTAAGTCGGCCTACTATTACTGAAAAATTACTTCCAATAATGTGTTTACTAAAAGTTTATAACTATAGAGGCATGACAACTAAAAAAGTTTATATTTTTGTAAACTTTCGCGACCACTGTACATAATTAGGTACTGATAAATACCCGTATAAATCAGTAATTAAAAAGTTTAAATATATTAAGTTACAATTTCAACTCACCGAATTTTACAATAGATACCATGCGAACTACCGTCACTTGGCACTTTCGGAAGACCCTTCGCTTCCACCACCACGACAGACACTATAGTCCCCAGCTGATCTTCCTTTATCACACTTGTTTGTGAAGGACTTGTGGAAATTATCGAGACAGTATCATCATCGTGTAAGCGAGTCGATTCCAAAATATCGCACTCTTTCTTTTTTGTGGGATTTAAAAGCTTTGCGAGAGAACTAGAACGCCATCTAGAAGAAAAGAAGAAACTTATATGACAAGACTACCGACAATCTTCTTGTAACATTTCTACATAGGTTTCAGCCTAAATTAAAGGCCCTACACTCCATTTTGAGAAAGCCAGACAATCTTTAATCATTGTAACCCTATATAGTTATGTTTTGAATATTACATTCTTGGCCTAGAATGTTTATTTCGCAGAACTACAGCATTTTCGCTTTTAGAACTTTCCACTGAACTTCGACGTTTTTTATTATCCACCAACAACGAAGCACACGGTAACATTATTGAACGGAATTCAAACAACCACTGCTTGTTTGGTTTGTCAAGGTCTATCTCATAAAAAACGTGATAAACTATCTATCATCAAATTAAATGATATGGACGGACGGGTCCATATCAATTTTAAGTCCAATTTGTAAACAAGATATCTATGGATTATGATGATTATTTGGATATCTTGACCTAAAATCAGGGAGAAAGAAATGTATTGCCAGAGTTATTGTACCTCTAGCCACCTACTCATTGTGTACCTACTGCACTGCTAATTTAATAACGTACCTCATCATCATCATTGGTCTAAAGTTCGTAACCTGTTACGCTTTACCAGAACGGAACACAGATTACCTACCCTACCCAGGTTATTGATTTTAAAAGGGTATAAAAGGACTACCTATTTTATGTAAATGCACGTCCATGGTGCATTCAATAACCTCAGACTCAAACCTCAGGCTAAAACTTTTAGGCCAGCTTATTCTTAGCAGCTGAAGTTTGATTTGAGAAATGGTTGTAGCTGCAATGAATGGCGCTTAGTAGCCATAGTAGGTACCTACATACATAAGTACCTTCTGTCGCTGACTTACTCCACCCACCCTTACCAGCCTTAAAAATAGCCTTACCATATATATGTAGAGATTGCCTAGTTACTAGGCTTAAATTAGAAGCATAAATTGATATTCAAATTCAAATTCGTTTATTACTCCAGAAATAACATAACAAAAACCAAAGCGTTATTACTAGTACATAAAACAATAAAATCAAAATTACAAAATATAAAAATTAAAGTTATAAGGACACAACGGATATACTATAAAGTTATAAGGATATACTAGGGCCTAGTATATTAACTTATGTCTCTAATTTAAATAGGCTGACTGGGATGCATGGCATAATTTCCAAGCTATTGTAGAGCCAAAATGTAAAAACAAAAACGTTGGGTGACATCTATTATTGAGTAGAATAATAAAAGTTTTTTGTAGTAATTACGAAATCATAGATGGCGCGCGATATCAAAAATAATTTATACACTTACCGCAAATGGCGCTGGTTTTCGGCGGCATCCCGCACGGACGGACGTCGTCAATTAGCGTTGCCAGAATGTACCAAAAAGTACAGTTTTCCGTACTATTTGACATCCGACCGTACATTTTCGTTCCGTACATTCGTACTAATCTCCTTCAGTCTTGTAACTAAGCGAAGAGTAAACAAAACCCATAGAAAATTTCCAATTTTGCCAAACGAACTTTCTTTTGTTTCATTATATAGGGAGTTTGGTAATATATGCAAAAAAATGAAAGAGGTTGTTTAGATGAGCATAATAAATAAATTTGTGAAATGTTTACCAAAGAAATGTGAAGTTTATTTTAGCATGTTGAAACAAACACTTTAATAAACTTATGTTGTGCTATTGCATAATGCTTGCCATCTAACCACAGACTGGTGACGTCTCGAGATATCTCTTGTTGTCCCTTTCTAACCCGAAACCCGCAGCCATTTCCGAAAGAGATATCAAAAATACATGCCTGCCTACGGTAGTAGGTACTAGCCTACCATAGATCTACGTTTTCAGTTATAAATAGGTAAGACGTAGCTATTAGGTAAAAAATGTCCCTACAGGTGCCTCTACATTCACTTGTTCTTTCTTGGTCCAGTGTAGTACCTACAAGCGATCGGTGTCACTGACTCGAATTATGATATGTCGGAAGACAGGTATTTTTGGCCTAACCTAGATAGGTACCTACCTACATTAATTTAATTCGTCGTGTCACTCACTAGTTCTTTCTTGGTCACTGTGAGCTAGGTAGGTCTACGTAGACCTACCTAGCTCACAGTGACCAAGTGCAGTGATTAGGTTGAGATAGATAGGTATTAGAGCCCAGGTGGCGTTTCACAAATGCCTCATTTTCACTCAGGCAGAGTGACCAAGCTAAATTAGATAGGGTAGACGTGATCTTTGCAATGCCTAGCTAAACTACAGAGAAAAATTTAAAAATTAAAAACAGCTGAAGTAGTATTTTAAAAGATTTATTCAATTCAAAATGAAGTACCTAATCAATTTAGGTAAACTCGAGCTTTCTAACACACTTTTATTAGGCTGTCGTTAAATTAACGTGAAAAGTAGAAGGTAGCTTTTACCTCAAATCGAGAGGTAAGTAGGAGGTGCCTTCACTTTATCAACAATAATTTGGCGTGTTTAAAAGTTCATTAGCTACTTATGTACCTACTAAATATGTACAACACAGCTAACAGTTATTTACATTTAGTTGGTACCTATTTACAGAATGTATAGTTACACAGACACTTACACTAGTTACCTACAGTTATTATCACAGATAGGTATAGCTACACTATTTTATTCACAAAAGTTGTTGCACGTACCTTCTTGCTCTAGAGTCTATGAAGAATAGCACGGCCAAAGCAATGCACACGAACTCGTGCTAACATGTGACTCTGTCACTTCGCACCACATTAATAGCGTTCACAATTCGCGTTCTAAGTCACTTTCTATTGTATGGCCATCGTTAGTCTATTGTATGGCCATAGTCCTTTACCCTACTCCACAAATAAAAGTCTAAGGGGGTTAAGTCCGGGGAGCGTGCGGGCTGTGCAACCGGCCCTCCGCGCCCAATCCATCGATTACCATAAGCACTGCCAAGGTATTCGCGCACTCGCCGATCGTAGTCCTTGTCGATCTTCCAAGGTCCGTGCTGCAGCAGACACAAACAAAACCGCATTCTGGTCTCGTAGTCAGGAGTCCAGAGCTCCTGCACTGGTGTAAAACTATACGGGTGCTGGCCTTCCTCCCTAAGACTTCACCCATAGGTAGCGCTAGCACCGTACACGCGGGCCGCGTCACAAGTGCTCGCCAGAGGATCCTCTTCAAAATATTCCAACATCTCCTCGAAGCGCGCTGAATAGCGAGGTGGCCTGCCCGCCTCAACACGGGGCTGGAATTCACTGCTCTCCCTGTGCCGCGGAACAGTCCGCGTGCCCTGCCAAGTTTCGTGCCATATCTGATAAAAGTCCTGCGCTCTTGACAGGACCACTTTCCTTGTAACACATTGTCATGTTCAGGTACTCCTGATTGGAGTACCTGTAGTTAAGCATCGCAATTTTTCTAAATCCGTCCGCACAATTAGAAATGAAATCAACTACTGATTCAAAATAATAATTAATTGCGCGAACGCCGACACGTGCCAAAGTGCCCGCCTTCTTACACTAGGGCTGGGAAAACATTACCAGAAAGGTATCAATACCGGTTCTGACTTTCGGTGTTGGACGATCCGAAATTGGATTAGCTAGTTAGGATAAACAGGTCGACCTAATAAAAGCTTGTTGAAAACATTGTAAATCAAAACCGAACTAGTTTTACAAAATACGCGTAGGTCAATCGTCATACAATCTGTAAGTAGTAGTAGAGCTCTCTGTGAAAGAGTTTGTCCAGGAAAGTACTACCACCATACCTATTTCTGCTGCCAAATAGTAAACTCGGATTTTGGTGTTCCGGTTTGAAGGGTAAGGGTATCGGTGAAATTACAGGCACATGAGACTTAACCCTTTCGACTCAGAACTGTGGAAACAATGTAGTGTAATTATTGATCGAGCGAAGCGAGATCTCTAAATCAACTTAGGCAAATCGGCGTTGTATGTATGTATGTATGTTTGTCCGAGGATAACTTTTGAAGCGTTTATCCGATTATCGTGTAATTTTATACATAGGTAGGTAGTGATGGCGCAATTTCGGTGGGACTAAATGAGCTAAAAACGTTGGAGTTTGTCGAGATATTGGGGTTCTAAATGAAACTATTAGGTCAAGTGGGACGTCAAATGAAATATTCATTGGTACATTTAGACTCCGTTTTTATTTTTGGTAAAGTGTTTATAGTTTTTGAGTTATTAGCCATAATAAAAATTGAACTTTGACAAAATTCACAGGGTACACCATTGACCCTACAGTGCTGTAATTTGGTATGCGTGTAGCTTAAGTGACACAAAAGACAAAAGTTTGAAACCCAGAATAACTGAAATTTGTACCCCAAAAAAGAATAACTACATAACATGAACTCCCGTTACCTGTAATTTTAGTGAAACTGTAGGTCAAGTTAGTTGGTTATTTATTTTGTGGCAATATTTTGATAGTCACGATGATCGGATCAACGCTTCGAAAGTTATACTCGGACAAATGAACATACAAACAAACAACGGCGATTTGCCTAAGTTGATTTAGAGATCTCGCTACACTCGATTAAAAAAAAAAAGATTTTGTTCAAATACAATCGATTCAAACATTTACGTTAATACCGGTAACCGGTGTAGCGAGGTATTCTAAGCCGTACATCCCTTCGCGCGGCATATCAAAAAGAACTCGAAAGAATAAGCCGTTAGTCAAAGGTGCCGCCTCGATCCTTTGAGCTCGCCGCCCCCAATAGGTACTTTGTTTTGTAAACAGGGCTATGACCCAATGATACCTACTCATTAAATCACAGCTGTTATTGCCTTTGTTTGTTTTTAGTGTTAAATTTAGTAGGTATGTAATTTTCATGTTCTTTTTGGTGAATTAAACATTATTCTTATTCTTCTCTTCTTTTTCGGCAGAAACCAGAATAGAAAAAAGACTCTTTTGACAATTTTGACAATGCACTAGATACCTATCTCTCAAAGAATTGGATAAAGTAGGTACCTACTTAATTGGAATAATTTCACTAAGTTTACCGTGGCTAAAGTGGGCAGTTTGCAAATAACCAATCCCGGGTCCACAATTTCTAGGCGTTTCCAGGCCAATGTCCACCTAAGCGTAGATTTGTAGAGATGAGAATACCATGGGAAAATAACTAATAGCATATCGATATTCCGACATCTCTCCGCTCAGCTTTAGTGGAAACGGTCAAGCGGCATGTCTTATTTGCTACAGTGCATTCGCATCGAAGTTCTAAGCAGAGAGCGCTTAAAGAAAGGATATAAGTAGCAAATCTACGCTTTTGTGGATTAAGGCCTTTATTTTTGGATGTCGACTGCAAGCTTATGCAGTAAGTTTTATATCGAATTAATTACCTAAACTTAGTCGATTTTCTTTAAAATTTGTATATATAACTAGTAGTTTTTTTTCCGAGAAGTCTTTTTTTATGTTTTGAGAAAACGTCCCTTGAATATCATCAGTATATTACCAAACACCCTGTATATAAAAAGCTAACATTATGTAGTAATGAGGGACTTTCACGGCCACGTTTTACTGCTAACAGATGGCATTGCTCTGTCATGCTCCGAATAACAAAGGAAAGTGAATGAGGGTTTTTCATACTCGATTTTTAAAAAACAGTAGCGCTAACTATCGTAATAGATGGCGCCGTCTAAACAAGCACATGAGACATGCTCTGCTGAAAATATATTTCTAAACTTGCCAAACTATCAAAGTCGCAAAGACAACATCAAAATTTCTAGAGAATATGCTCACTTCGTTTTTTTTTGTCTTGTGTGTGGCAATCAATGTTCTTTTGTGATTGTATTATTTCTTAGACTTGTGCTAGCCTACTGAACTCTGACTAATCGATACTCTGTATCGTGAATGGATATTGATGGTGGTTCTGGGAAAGCTCTGTTCCGAACATTGAAGGTATAGCAAAGTCAAAGTCAGAATCATTTATTCATTCAAATCACAAGGATCACTTTGAAACGTCTATTTTACTGCCTGTTCCTGTTATTGTACTGCGACCAAGCCAGGAAAGAAAGGCAAGAAACAAGGCTGCTTGTTTTTCAAAGATCCTTTTAGAATACATTACAATACAGAAAATAAATTAGGTCTAAATTGTAACATTTTGAACGAGTTGGAGAAATTTCAATCCCAAGCTTCTCTATCATCTAAATAATCCGATATTTTATAGTAGGCTTTTTTATAAAGATTTTGTTTAATTGCCTTTTTAAATTTGTTAATTGTCAATTCTTGTACATCACTTGGCAGTTTGTTATAAAAGCGAACACCTTGACCTTTAAACGATTTACTAACTTTATGGAGTCAACGGGCAACAGCGAGTTTATCTTTATTTCTAGTATTAAAATTAAGATTATCGCTATTTTTCTTTAACAAATTAATATTTTTGTGAACATACATCAGATTTTCATAGATGCATTGACAAGGGAATGTCATAATATTTATTTCTTTAAACTTATTACGTAATGATTCTCTGGGGCCCACATTATAAATAGCACGAACAGCCCTCTACTGCAGCACAAAAACGGTGTTTATATCTGCAGCACTCCCCCACAGCAGTATACCGTATGACATAATGATGTGGAAGTAGCTGAAGTAAACTAGTCTAGCTGTGTCTACGTCTGTAAAAAGACGGATCTTTTTGACTGCGTATGCCGCAGAACTAAGTCTCTTCAACAACTTATCAATGTGAGGGCCCCATTGAAGCTTATTATCTAGGGTTATACCTAAGAATACGGTAGTGTCCACAAGAGCCAACTCCTCGTCTTTGAGTTTTATATCTGCTTTAACTTGTGTAACATTAGGTAGTGTAATTCTAATACACTTTGTTTTCTTTTTATTTAGAAGTAAATTGTTTACATTGAACCATTTTAGGACCTTAGAGATTGCATTGTTTACATCGTCAAAATCGGTTTGTCGTCGCTTTAATTTAAATAAAAGTGACGTGTCATCTGCAAACAATACAACCTCATGATCGTCCCTTACAAGATAGGGAAGATCATTAATATATACTAAAAACAAAAATGGTCCCAGAATTGGTCCCTGTGGTACACCCATTTTAACCAGAGACCCCGAAGAACGTTTCCCATTCACGTAAACTCTTTGCACTCTGCCACTTAAATAAGAAGTGAGAAAGTCTAGAGCAACGTTCCTAATGCCATAATGGTGTAGTTTCCTGATCAATGTGTCATGGTCTACGCAATCAAATGCCTTGGACAAATCACAAAAAACACCTAAAGCGTCATGAGACTTCTCCCAGGCATCAAATACGTGCGATATTAACTCAATACCAGTTGATTATCTATTCTATTCTATAGAGAGAGAGTTATTTTACTAAATGTCGGAAGTACTGAGATTGGTCTAAAATTACCATGATCAGAACTAGTGCCTGATTTGAAAAGTGGAGTTACTTTACTGTGTTTCATTAGATCAGGGAATACACCACAGTCGTTGAATATTAAAGCTAAATTTGGGAGCAATTATGTTAATCAATGTTTTTACAACGCTAAGAGAGATACCCCAGAGGTTCGTGGTTTTCTTAACATTTATCAGTTTGAAAGCTTTTATGATGTCACCACTATTTACATAATCAAATTTGAATTGTGTTTTGCATTCCGTTAAGTTTTCTTTCAATAATGATTCTGCGACTATGGGAGAGGAGTTTGTGGTAGAGACTGGAATATCAGTAAAAAAGTCTTCGAACGCATTAGCTACATCACCATCCTGATTGATCGTGGCATTTTTGCAGTTTTCTTCAATATTCTTCTGCCAGTATCTTTTAAAAAAAGAGAGCTCTTAGGAGGAAAAATGACAAGTAGTTACATAGGTACCTAATTCACACCAACTAATAAGTTCCAAGTTGGAACTATAAGTTCCAAGGTAGATAAGTATGTAAAATATCGCTAAAATAACTTACGGTAATTAATCCAGTATGATGGCGTCACAGATAAATCAGTTACACGAAAGCAAGCTGAACATATTAAAGAAGACTTGATTATGAACGAACTAGGGTTTACATATTGTTTAATTGCTTGTACCTATACATTTTGTTTTGCGAACTCCATCCTTAGGAAAACGATGTCTGCCTTTGTTTTCGCAATAGGAGACAACGCACGGTTTAGTCATCTCTACTATACATAGCCTCTTGTTTGTAAGTAATTTTATATGATTTGGTTTTAGTTCAAGTTATTGTTATACGGCTATTGATATTGACAATTTACTTTCTTTTGGACACAGACAGAACACACATATTCTGAATAGACATTATCTTTAAATCATTTTCATATGATCAGATGATTTTAAAATCATATGATTTTTCACATGCTACTCGTAAAACGTTTCATCCATACTGCTTGACGGAGCAGAGCAGAGCCATCTGCTACTTGAAACATGGTCATTAAAACCCTTTATTGTCAACGTCAATTGAAATGGAAAAGCCTTAACATCATAACTCATTTATTGGTGTCATTATTGGTTAGACGACCTCCGTGGCGTAGTGGGCGTATAACCAGTTGAGACGCAGGAGATAGCGGGTTCGATTCCCGCCGCGGAACAAATGTTTGCATGATCTACAAATATTTGTTCCGGGTCTGGATGTTTTTCTATATATTATAAGTATGTATTTACAAAAAAAAAGTATATAAGTATTCTATCAGTTATTTGGTTCCCATAGTACAAGCTCTGCTTAGTTTGGGACAGTGAAATGTCTACCAATATTTATTATTTATTTATTATAAAATGACTAATTTTTTTTGTTCATTCAAGCTAAAAACTGTGATCATGATCAAACCTCCATGATCAAATCGTACTTTTTGGGAATCTTGTCGTACTTTATGCTGGCAAGTCGTCCGGTTGGTCCGGTCCGGTCCGGTCCGTCCGCCCGCGTCAGTCAGTGACAAAAAGAGAGAGGAGTGGCGCTAGTGGTATGGTAGTGAGTGTAGTTTACTGAGTGTTTATGATTCCAGTTTCACTTACATTTCTCATTTTATTTCAAGTTTTTGTGTTTTGTTGTGAATTATTTATTACAAAGTTACTGTTTAGTGAATTAAAAAAACATGACCAACATGGAGACTAGAAAGGAATCCTTAAGTGCATTGAAAGTTTGTCGGTTTTGTCTAACTCAAAATGAGCCGTTATCATCATTGTACGAGAAAAGCAAAGCGCCAAAAAATTCGGTGACCCTTTCAACAAAAATCATGACATGCGTTGCAATCGAGGTAATTTATAAGTGTGGACAAAACTAACATTCATAACAATGTAAATTTCAATTAGACGCCATCTAGTTCGTGTATATTTCACACTTTGGTTATTAATATAACCTTTTGGTAATACTAGCAAAATAAATCTATGAATAGGTTTGGAATTACCTACGTAATTCTTAGTAGAAATATTAAGAGCTCTTCATGCACTATTTGTTGTACAATTTGCTAACTAACTGCGGTACCGAGGCGCCCTCTATTAGCTTTGCAATTTTTAGGTAAACAGAAAAAAAACATGGTACTAATGTTTTTTTCTTTATCTAGGTATTTCCATCAGATAAAATGCCTCAATACATCTGCAACCGCTGCAAACTGTTCATGGACCTGAGCTATGGATTCAAGCAAATCTGTAGACAAGCAGACCAGAATATCCTGCATTTTGTTCAAAACGGAACAAGTATTGAACCACTTGTTTGGCCGTCTCTCCTAAATAAAGTAAGACCAACCTTTTGTTTATTCTTCCTATTCTATGTTTTAATTACACATTGTATGAAATTCAAACAAATAAATATACATTTAAATGTTTTTGCTGTTTTTTTCTAGATATTCAAAGCCCACATTAAGTCTGAATTTGGTGGGGTGAAAACTGTGACTCAAGATGGTGCTACCTTCAAACTTACTGCTGAGGAAGTATCTGATGGTGAAGAGGGGGATGATGACAATGTTTATAGCGTAAAGGTAAAGATTATCATATAATAAAGATCTGATAATTCTGGAAATAACAAATAATTCTGGAATGATAGAAACTTCCAAATATGTTATCAGAAATCTTAGCCTTTATTTACAAATACTTAGTTCATCAAAACGTCAGGAGATTCCTAGGTTATCATAAAATAAGAAATAATAATCATTTAATCCCAGGTAATGTGTTGCCAATATCAATATTTGCAAATAACAGAAACCAAAAACAAAAATAAAAAAATTACATTAAAGACCCATGCACATGTTAGTGAACCCTAAAAATAATACCTACACTGTTTTGTAGATCTATTTAAGTAGGTATAATAAATAAAAAGTACCTAAACAAAAAAAGAAAAATAGGTAGGTATATATTAAATACATATATGTACATACTTACAAAAATAAATATGTGTAATTAAATTAACATAAAAAATATAATTTATTAGTAGTCCTGGCGAACTTCGTACCGCCTTGATAAGCATATGATGCGGACGTCATTGGTAGAATTGTCAATCGGCCATCATTTGCTGCATCTATGTATGAGAAAATGTATTTGCTTCATATTTTTTTTTGCGTGAATCTTTTAATAGTTATTCTTCTATTCGGGATGAAGACCAATACAACAAATCATAGATAATAATAAAAATCGATCCAGCCGTTCTTGAGTTATAAATGGTGTAACCCAACTTTGTTTTATATATATTATATACTAGCTGACCCGCCCGCGGCTTTGCATGCGTGGTATTGCAATAAAAACATTACCCTCCTGCGCCCTCGGGTAAAAAGTAGCGTATGTCCTCAGGATATAATCTATCTCCTTGTCAAATTTCATTACGATCCGTTCAGCCATTTAGTTATGAAAAGGTAACATACAAACAGTTTCATTCGCAGTAACTAGGTATGTATTATACAAATAACCCTTACTCTTGAATCACATTATC
This sequence comes from Philereme vetulata, assembly GCA_918857605.2. Classification (NCBI taxonomy): domain Eukaryota; kingdom Metazoa; phylum Arthropoda; class Insecta; order Lepidoptera; family Geometridae; genus Philereme; species Philereme vetulata. Next base: position 2,431,809 of record OU975473.1, on the reverse strand, counting down.
TATTGCTGAAAACTGCATTAAAATCCGTTGAGTGTTTAAAAGATTAAGCGAACTGACAGCGGAAGCAACTTCATTTTATACTATGTAAAGATAATAGATATGATATCAAAAACTACAATGACAAAACTTTTAAATCAAAATTTAAAAGATTCAAAAAGTATTAAATCCAATTTATTTAGATTGCTAGATACTGTACTGACCTTGTTTGTACTTTCGCAATTAGATAATGTTTTTTTTAAATGAACTCATCCGCCAAGAACAATGATATCCTCTTTTCTCCTTATAAGGCTGCCTTTCCACCAGAAATGTGCTACGTTGCTAAGCTACAGATAGTGTAAAATCCACCAGGTCGCTGCGCTGAGCGAGGCTAGATAAATGAAACAGTCATATTGGCGCATTTTTTCCTCACTCATCGCTTATCTTTCCCATGTAGCTCTGGTGGAAAGCCACTCTTATTGTTGTGCCCAACAAAGTCCATATTGATCATGCATATTTTGTTACATAGAATACAATATTTATACCTGCTATTGGGTATTGACACCAAAGTCACACATTACATTTGACACAGATTGGAGATGGATCTGAAGAACTAAAGCATATAAAGGTGATAACAAGTGTTAACAACAAGGAAACCGGAAAGGAAGTTAAAAAAGGTATGGCTTTTTAATACTTTGATTAATGTATAAATATGATGCAGCACATCAACCAAGACTATGTCATTACCTATAGTAACTTAATTTTATATTCTTGTGTGTTCATAGCTTTTGTTACCCCTATTTTGCAATATTATCTATTATGTACTTATTATATTTTCGCATGGTAGGTGTTTTCTTTATAGGTTTGTGTAAGCATAGCTTAAACTTCACTTTTTAATGCTAGTTGATTTGCTTAGGAACTCTGAACTTTGCATGTACTAGCAAGAAACTGAAGTGTAAGTTTGTTTAGGATTTTTGAAATATTCTAAGGTGATTTGGAAGGTGGTGATTGTTACAGGTGAGAAAAATTATATTAGACTCGGGGTAGATAGACTATTGTGAATGTAGATTTACATGCCTAAGTATTATGTGAAGATGAATGTAGTTCTTTCATAACTTGATTTTTCAAAATTTTTAAATAATATCGAAAGGGATGCTTGCTAAAAATTGTGTGTAGTACAGACCATAACATTGGGTTTTACTGGAATGTCTTGTTTTAATGGAGTCAATGCATTTGTATTGAAACTTTTGAGAGGTATATGAAATAGGTGTATTTGTTTCTTCCTTTGTCGTGGTACCATTATCATTAGTTAGTACAAATCATTGATGGTACAAATGTACAGTGCAAATGGTTTGTTGGTATCCACGGTACAATTCAGGAATGATAGGGACCAGAAACAAAATGTGATTCAAAAACTTTATTTTCTTAAAATATTTGTAAAACCAACTGAATAGCGTAACAAAAGTACTTATAATTATTAATGCCAAACGTTGACCAGAAAAAAATGGCAGATGGCAGTATTTTTTTGCCATAGTAACTTAGATGGCACAACGGCAAAAAAAATATCAATGGAACTGACTTATGGTACCACGGCAAAGTAAGGTATTTGTTGTGTGGGTAAGATTTTTTTTAGCAATCATTTAATTTTAATTGATAATGAATCAGAAAAAATGTCAATGACCCCCTATGGGCGTACGCAGAGATGGCGGAAGGAACATAATCAGAGCTCCGCTCGCCGATAGTATCTCTAACGCTAATGCCTGATCTCCTGTATTAACACCTGTATTAACACTAGCAAATCCTTTATTTTTACCTAGTTATCCCCTTCTAATCCGATCTAGTAGATAATTTAAAGAAAATCCCTGATCCTGCCCCTAAGCCAAAAACTGGGTAAGCCCATGGGCCCACAGTCATGAACTATAAAGTATGAACCTAATTTAGAGGTGGTCGAGAACGGTGCGCCGCCCAAAAATGTCGTCCAGGAAGGATGCTGGCCGTGTGACGAGTGTGATTGTACTTATCCACTGGAGCAGCTACTGTCGTTACACAAGTCTCAGAAACACCGGGCTAAGAACGTAGAGTGTCCGGAATGCGATTCGTAAGTACCCAAGTATCTACACTAAAGTTGGATAGGTAGTAGGAGACTAAGAGAAAATTGTAACGCAACTGTGCATTTCCACCAGAGAGATGTGCGATGCAGCTAAGCGGTGAGAAAGGAAAGAATCACCAATAGTATTGCTTTATTTGTCTAGTCTCGCACAACTCTACAGCCACAAAGCCATTTAGACTCTTGCGTTACTGGCGTTACTATTTAACTGGGCGTATGTTAGATAATTGTAGCTGTAGAGATGCTATTATAGTAGGACAACTGAGATAGGTGGGTGACAAAGTCGATAGGAGAGATTAGCGCAGGATCGTGGTGGATGCCACTAATTTAGGGTGATATGCAGCAGTGGGTGAAGTCAGACTATAGACGGTGATGATGATGATAGTAGTAATAATAATAGTGATTTATTTATAATAATCATTGTACGTCAACGTGATGCCGACTGACAATGTTTATCTATTCTAACTGGCTAGTCGTTGCCTGCACAGAAGTTTTACTGTCTATTTGACAAAATTTGTGAAGTGTAAACGTAAAAAATGTTTTGAAATAATGCTAAAATAATCATTTACATAACGCAAACTTTACCTATAATAATCTAGTATGACGTCATCATAACGGTTATTATGACTTTCAAATCAACACATCACGTATAATAATCTAGTATGACGTCATCATAATGGTTTACATGACTTTCAAATCAACACATCACCTTTAATAATCTAGAATGACGTCATCATAATGATTTACATGACTTTCAAATCAACACATCACCTTTAATAATCTAGAATGACGTCATCATAATGATTTACATGACTTTCAAATCAACACATCACCTTTAATAATCTAGAATGACGTCATCATAATGGTTTACATGACTTTCAAATCAACACATCACCTTTAATAATCTAGTATGACGTCATCATAATGGTTTACATGACTTTCAAATCAACACATCACCTTTAATAATCTAGTATGACGTCATCATAATGGTTTACATGACTTTCAAATCAACACATCACCTTTAATAATATAGAATGACGTCATCATAATGGTTTACATGACTTTCAAATCAACACATCACCTATCATAATCTAGTATGACGTCATCATAATGGTTTACATTATTTTCAAATAAACACATCACCTGTAATAATCTAGTATGACGTCATCATAATGGTTACATGACTTTCAAATCAACACATCACCTTTAATAATCTAGTATGACGTCATCATAATGGTTTACATGACTTTCAAATCAACACATCACCTTTAATAATCTAGAATGACGTCATCATAATGATTTACATGACTTTCAAATCAACACATCACCTTTAATAATCTAGTATGACGTCATCATAATGGTTTACATGACTTTCAAATCAACACATCACCTTTAATAATCTAGTATGACGTCATCATAATGGTTACATGACTTTCAAATCAACACATCACCTTTAATAATCTAGTATGACGTCATCATAATGGTTTACATGACTTTCAAATCAACACATCACCTATCATAATCTAGTATGACGTCATCATAATGGTTACATGACTTTCATATCAATACATCACCTTTAATAATCTAGTATGACGTCATCATAATGGTTTACATGACTTTCAAATCAACACATCACCTATCTTATTCTAGTATGACGTCATCATAATGGTTTACATGACTTTCAAATCAACACATCACCTATCATAATCTAGTATGACGTCATCATAATGGTTACATGACTTTCAAATCAACACATCACCTTTAATAATCTAGTATGACGTCATCATAATGGTTTACATGACTTTCAAATCAACACATCACCTTTAATAATCTAGTATGACGTCATCATAATGGTTACATGACTTTCAAATCAACACATCACCTTTAATAATCTAGTATGACGTCATCATAATGGTTTACATGACTTTCAAATCAACACATCACCTTTAATAATCTAGTATGACGTCATCATAATGGTTACATGACTTTCATATCAATACATCACCTTTAATAATCTAGTATGACGTCATCATAATGGTTTACATGACTTTCAAATCAACACATCACCTATCTTATTCTAGTATGACGTCATCATAATGGTTTACATGACTTTCAAATCAACACATCACCTATCATAATCTAGTATGACGTCATCATAATGGTTTACATGACTTTCAAATCAACACATCACCTATCTTATTCTAGTATGACGTCATCATAATGGTTTACATGACTTTCAAATCAACACATCACCTATCATAATCTAGTATGACGTCATCATAATGGTTACATGACTTTCAAATCAACACATCACCTTTAATAATCTAGTATGACGTCATCATAATGGTTTACATGACTTTCAAATCAACACATCACCTTTAATAATCTAGTATGACGTCATCATAATGGTTTACATGACTTTCAAATCAACACATCACCTTTAATAATCTAGTATGACGTCATCATAATGGTTACATGACTTTCAAATCAACACATCACCTTTAATAATCTAGTATGACGTCATCATAATGGTTTACATGACTTTCAAATCAACACATCACCTATCTTATTCTAGTATGACGTCATCATAATGGTTTACATGACTTTCAAATCAACACATCACCTATCATAATCTAGTATGACGTCATCATAATGGTTACATGACTTTCAAATCAACACATCACCTTTAATAATCTAGTATGACGTCATCATAATGGTTTACATGACTTTCAAATCAACACATCACCTTTAATAATCTAGTATGACGTCATCATAATGGTTTACATGACTTTCAAATCAACACATCACCTTTAATAATCTAGTATGACGTCATCATAATGGTTTACATGACTTTCAAATCAACACATCACCTATCTTATTCTAGTATGACGTCATCATAATGGTTTACATGACTTTCAAATCAACACATCACCTATCATAATCTAGTATGACGTCATCATAATGGTTACATGACTTTCAAATCAACACATCACCTTTAATAATCTAGTATGACGTCATCATAATGGTTTACATGACTTTCAAATCAACACATCACCTATCATAATCTAGTATGACGTCATCATAATGGTTACATGACTTTCAAATCAACACATCACCTTTAATAATCTAGTATGACGTCATCATAATGGTTTACATGACTTTCAAATCAATACATCACCTATCATAATCTAGTATGACGTCATCATAATGGTTACATGACTTTCAAATCAACACATCACCTTTAATAATCTAGTATGACGTCATCATAATGGTTTACATGACTTTCAAATCAACACATCACCTTTAATAATCTAGTATGACGTCATCATAATGGTTTACATGACTTTCAAATCAACACATCACCTATCTTATTCTAGTATGACGTCATCATAATGGTTTACATGACTTTCAAATCAACACATCACCTATCATAATCTAGTATGACGTCATCATAATGGTTTACATGACTTTCAAATCAACACATCACCTATCATAATCTAGTATGACGTCATCATAATGGTTTACATGACTTTCAAATCAACACATCACCTTTAATAATCTAGTATGACGTCATCATAATGGTTTACATGACTTTCAAATCAACACATCACCTTTAATAATCTAGTATGACGTCATCATAATGGTTTACATGACTTTCAAATCAACACATCACCTATCTTATTCTAGTATGACGTCATCATAATGGTTTACATGACTTTCAAATCAACACATCACCTATCTTATTCTAGTATGACGTCATCATAATGGTTTACATGACTTTCAAATCAACACATCACCTATCATAATCTAGTATGACGTCATCATAATGGTTACATGACTTTCAAATCAACACATCACCTTTAATAATCTAGTATGACGTCATCATAATGGTTTACATGACTTTCAAATCAACACATCACCTATCTTATTCTAGTATGACGTCATCATAATGGTTTACATGACTTTCAAATCAACACATCACCTATCATAATCTAGTATGACGTCATCATAATGGTTACATGACTTTCAAATCAACACATCACCTTTAATAATCTAGTATGACGTCATCATAATGGTTTACATGACTTTCAAATCAACACATCACCTTTAATAATCTAGTATGACGTCATCATAATGGTTTACATGACTTTCAAATCAACACATCACCTATCTTATTCTAGTATGACGTCATCATAATGGTTTACATGACTTTCAAATCAACACATCACCTATCATAATCTAGTATGACGTCATCATAATGGTTTACATGACTTTCAAATCAACACATCACCTATCATAATCTAGTATGACGTCATCATAATGGTTTACATGACTTTCAAATCAACACATCACCTTTAATAATCTAGTATGACGTCATCATAATGGTTTACATGACTTTCAAATCAACACATCACCTTTAATAATCTAGTATGACGTCATCATAATGGTTTACATGACTTTCAAATCAACACATCACCTATCATAATCTAGTATGACGTCATCATAATGGTTTACATGACTTTCAAATCAACACATCACCTTTAATAATCTAGTATGACGTCATCATAATGGTTTACATGACTTTCAAATCAACACATCACCTATCATAATCTAGTATGACGTCATCATAATGGTTTACATGACTTTCAAATCAACACATCACCTTTAATAATCTAGTATGACGTCATCATAATGGTTTACATGACTTTCAAATCAACACATCACCTATCTTATTCTAGTATGACGTCATCATAATGGTTTACATGACTTTCAAATCAACACATCACCTATCATAATCTAGTATGACGTCATCATAATGGTTACATGACTTTCAAATCAACACATCACCTATCATAATCTAGTATGGCGTCATCATAATGGTTTACATGACTTTCAAATCAACACATCACCTATCATAATCTAGTATGACGTCATCATAATGGTTTACATGACTTTCAAATCAACACATCACCTTTAATAATCTAGTATGACGTCATCATAATGGTTTACATGACTTTCAAATCAACACATCACCTATCTTATTCTAGTATGACGTCATCATAATGGTTTACATGACTTTCAAATCAACACATCACCTATCATAATCTAGTATGACGTCATCATAATGGTTTACATGACTTTCAAATCAACACATCACCTTTAATAATCTAGTATGACGTCATCATAATGGTTTACATGACTTTCAAATCAACACATCACCTATCTTATTCTAGTATGACGTCATCATAATGGTTTACATGACTTTCAAATCAACACATCACCTATCATAATCTAGTGTGACGTCATCATAATGGTTTACATGACTTTCAAATCAACACATCACCTTTAATAATCTAGTATGACGTCATCATAATGGTTTACATGACTTTCAAATCAACACATCACCTTTAATAATATAGAATGACGTCATCATAATGGTTTACATGACTTTCAAATCAACACATCACCTATCATAATCTAGTATGACGTCATCATAATGGTTTACATTATTTTCAAATAAACACATCACCTGTAATAATCTAGTATGACGTCATCATAATGGTTACATGACTTTCAAATCAACACATCACCTTTAATAATCTAGTATGACGTCATCATAATGGTTTACATGACTTTCAAATCAACACATCACCTTTAATAATCTAGAATGACGTCATCATAATGATTTACATGACTTTCAAATCAACACATCACCTTTAATAATCTAGTATGACGTCATCATAATGGTTTACAAGACTTTCAAATCAACACATCACCTTTAATAATCTAGTATGACGTCATCATAATGGTTTACATGACTTTCAAATCAACACATCACCTTTAATAATCTAGTATGACGTCATCATAATGGTTTACAAGACTTTCAAATCAACACATCACCTTTAATAATCTAGTATGACGTCATCATAATGGTTTACAAGACTTTCAAATCAACACATCACCTTTAATAATCTAGTATGACGTCATCATAATGGTTTACAAGACTTTCAAATCAACACATCACCTTTAATAATCTAGTATGACGTCATCATAATGGTTTACAAGACGTTCAAATCAACACATCACCTTTAATAATCTAGTATGACGTCATCATAATGGTTTACAAGACTTTCAAATCAACACATCACCTTTAATAATCTAGTATGACGTCATAATAATGGTTTACAAGACTTTCAAATCAACACATCACCTTTAATAATCTAGTATGACGTCATCATAATGGTTTACAAGACTTTCAAATCAACACATCACCTTTAATAATCTAGTATGACGTCATCATAATGGTTTACAAGACTTTCAAATCAACACATCACCTTTAATAATCTAGTATGACGTCATCATAATGGTTTACAAGACTTTCAAATCAACACATCACCTTTAATAATCTAGTATGACGTCATCATAATGGTTTACAAGACTTGGTTTACAAGACAAATCAACACATCACCTTTAATAATCTAGTATGACGTCATCATAATGGTTTACATGACTTTCAAATCAACTCACCTATAATAATCTAGAATGACGTCATCATAATGATTTACATGACATTCAAAGCAACACATCACCTTTAATAATCTAGTATGACGTCATCATAATGGTTTACAAGACTTTCAAATCAACACATCACCTTTAATAATCTAGTATGACGTCATCATAATGGTTTACATGACTTTCAAATCAACACATCATCTTTAATAATCTAGTATGACGTCATCATAATGGTTTACATGACTTTCAAATCAACTCACCTATAATAATCTAGAATGACGTCATCATAATGATTTACATGACATTCAAAGCAACACATCACCTATCTTATTCTAGTATGACGTCATCATAATGGTTTACATGACTTTCAAATCAACACATCACCTATCATAATCTAGTATGACGTCATCATAATGGTTTACATGACTTTCAAATCAACACATCACCTATCATAATCTAGTATGACGTCATCATAATGGTTTACATGACTTTCAAATCAACACATCACCTTTAATAATCTAGTATGACGTCATCATAATGGTTTACATGACTTTCAAATCAACACATCACCTTTAATAATCTAGTATGACGTCATCATAATGGTTTACATGACTTTCAAATCAACACATCACCTATCTTATTCTAGTATGACGTCATCATAATGGTTTACATGACTTTCAAATCAACACATCACCTATCTTATTCTAGTATGACGTCATCATAATGGTTTACATGACTTTCAAATCAACACATCACCTATCATAATCTAGTATGACGTCATCATAATGGTTACATGACTTTCAAATCAACACATCACCTTTAATAATCTAGTATGACGTCATCATAATGGTTTACATGACTTTCAAATCAACACATCACCTTTAATAATCTAGTATGACGTCATCATAATGGTTTACATGACTTTCAAATCAACACATCACCTATCTTATTCTAGTATGACGTCATCATAATGGTTTACATGACTTTCAAATCAACACATCACCTATCATAATCTAGTATGACGTCATCATAATGGTTTACATGACTTTCAAATCAACACATCACCTTTAATAATCTAGTATGACGTCATCATAATGGTTTACATGACTTTCAAATCAACACATCACCTATCATAATCTAGTATGACGTCATCATAATGGTTTACATGACTTTCAAATCAACACATCACCTTTAATAATCTAGTATGACGTCATCATAATGGTTTACATGACTTTCAAATCAACACATCACCTATCTTATTCTAGTATGACGTCATCATAATGGTTTACATGACTTTCAAATCAACACATCACCTATCATAATCTAGTATGACGTCATCATAATGGTTACATGACTTTCAAATCAACACATCACCTATCATAATCTAGTATGACGTCATCATAATGGTTTACATGACTTTCAAATCAACACATCACCTATCATAATCTAGTATGACGTCATCATAATGGTTTACATGACTTTCAAATCAACACATCACCTATCATAATCTAGTATGACGTCATCATAATGGTTTACATGACTTTCAAATCAACACATCACCTATCTTATTCTAGTATGACGTCATCATAATGGTTTACATGACTTTCAAATCAACACATCACCTATCATAATCTAGTATGACGTCATCATAATGGTTTACATGACTTTCAAATCAACACATCACCTTTAATAATCTAGTATGACGTCATTATAATGGTTTACATGACTTTCAAATCAACACATCACCTATCTTATTCTAGTATGACGTCATCATAATGGTTTACATGACTTTCAAATCAACACATCACCTATCATAATCTAGTGTGACGTCATCATAATGGTTTACATGACTTTCAAATCAACACATCACCTATCATAATCTAGTATGACGTCATCATAATGGTTTACATGACTTTCAAATCAACACATCACCTATCTTATTCTAGTATGACGTCATCATAATGGTTTACATGACTTTCAAATCAACACATCACCTTTAATAATCTAGTATGACGTCATCATAATGGTTTACATGACTTTCAAATCAACACATCACCTTTAATAATCTAGTATGACGTCATCATAATGGTTTACAAGACTTTCAAATCAACACATCACCTTTAATAATCTAGTATGACGTCATCATAATGGTTTACAAGACTTTCAAATCAACACATCACCTTTAATAATCTAGTATGACGTCATCATAATGGTTTACAAGACTTTCAAATCAACACATCACCTTTAATAATCTAGTATGACGTCATCATAATGGTTTACATGACTTTCAAATCAACACATCACCTTTAATAATCTAGTATGACGTCATCATAATGGTTTACAAGACTTTCAAATCAACACATCACCTTTAATAATCTAGTATGACGTCATCATAATGGTTTACAAGACTTTCAAATCAACACATCACCTTTAATAATCTAGTATGACGTCATCATAATGGTTTACAAGACTTTCAAATCAACACATCACCTTTAATAATCTAGTATGACGTCATCATAATGGTTTACAAGACTTTCAAATCAACACATCACCTTTAATAATCTAGTATGACGTCATCATAATGGTTTACAAGACTTTCAAATCAACACATCACCTTTAATAATCTAGTATGACGTCATCATAATGGTTTACAAGACTTTCAAATCAACACATCACCTTTAATAATCTAGTATGACGTCATCATAATGGTTTACAAGACTTTCAAATCAACACATCACCTTTAATAATCTAGTATGACGTCATCATAATGGTTTACATGACTTTCAAATCAACACATCACCTTTAATAATCTAGTATGACGTCATCATAATGGTTTACAAGACTTTCAAATCAACACATCACCTTTAATAATCTAGTATGACGTCATCATAATGGTTTACAAGACTTGGTTTACAAGACAAATCAACACATCACCTTTAATAATCTAGTATGACGTCATCATAATGGTTTACATGACTTTCAAATCAACTCACCTATAATAATCTAGAATGACGTCATCATAATGATTTACATGACATTCAAAGCAACACATCACCTTTAATAATCTAGTATGACGTCATCATAATGGTTTACAAGACTTTCAAATCAACACATCACCTTTAATAATCTAATATGACGTCATCATAATGGTTTACATGACTTTCAAATCAACACATCACCTTTAATAATCTAGTATGACGTCATCATAATGGTTTACATGACTTTCAAATCAACTCACCTATAATAATCTAGAATGACGTCATCATAATGATTTACATGACATTCAAAGCAACACATCACCTTTAATAATCTAGTATGACGTCATCATAATGGTTTACAAGACTTTCAAATCAACACATCACCTTTAATAATCTAGTATGACGTCATCATAATGGTTTACATGACTTTCAAATCAACACATCACCTTTAATAATCTAGTATGACGTCATCATAATGGTTTACATGACTTTCAAATCAACTCACCTATAATAATCTAGAATGACGTCATCATAATGATTTACATGACATTCAAATCAAGACATCACCTTTAATAATCTAGTATGACGTCATCATAATGGTTTACATGACTTTCAAATCAACTCACCTATAATAATCTAGAATGACGTCATCATAATGATTTACATGACATTCAAATCAACACATCACCTTTAATAATCTAGTATGACGTCATCATAATGGTTTACATGACTTTCAAATCAACTCACCTATAATAATCTAGAATGACGTCATCATAATGATTTACATGACATTCAGAGCAACACATCACCTTTAATAATCTAGTATGACGTCATCATAATGGTTTACAAGACTTTCAAATCAACACATCACCTTTAATAATCTAGTATGACGTCATCATAATGGTTTACAAGACTTTCAAATCAACACATCACCTTTAATAATCTAGTATGACGTCATCATAATGGTTTACATGACTTTCAAATCAACACATCACCTTTAATAATCTAGTATGACGTCATCATAATGGTTTACAAGACTTTCAAATCAACACATCACCTTTAATAATCTAGTATGACGTCATCATAATGGTTTACAAGACTTTCAAATCAACACATCACCTTTAATAATCTAGTATGACGTCATCATAATGGTTTACAAGACTTTCAAATCAACACATCACCTTTAATAATCTAGTATGACGTCATCATAATGGTTTACGAGACTTTCAAATCAACACATCACCTTTAATAATCTAGTATGACGTCATCATAATGGTTTACAAGACTTTCAAATCAACACATCACCTTTAATAATCTAGTATGACGTCATCATAATGGTTTACAAGACTTTCAAATCAACACATCACCTTTAATAATCTAGTATGACGTCATCATAATGGTTTACAAGACTTTCAAATCAACACATCACCTTTAATAATCTAGTATGACGTCATCATAATGGTTTACAAGACTTTCAAATCAACACATCACCTTTAATAATCTAGTATGACGTCATCATAATGGTTTACAAGACTTTCAAATCAACACATCACCTTTAATAATCTAGTATGACGTCATCATAATGGTTTACAAGACTTTCAAATCAACACATCACCTTTAATAATCTAGTATGACGTCATCATAATGGTTTACATGACTTTCAAATCAACTCACCTATAATAATCTAGAATGACGTCATCATAATGATTTACATGACATTCAAAGCAACACATCACCTTTAATAATCTAGTATGACGTCATCATAATGGTTTACAAGACTTTCAAATCAACACATCACCTTTAATAATCTAGTATGACGTCATCATAATGGTTTACATGACTTTCAAATCAACACATCACCTTTAATAATCTAGTATGACGTCATCATAATGGTTTACATGACTTTCAAATCAACTCACCTATAATAATCTAGAATGACGTCATCATAATGATTTACATTACATTCAAAGCAACACATCACCTTTAATAATCTAGTATGACGTCATCATAATGGTTTACAAGACTTTCAAATCAACACATCACCTTTAATAATCTAGTATGACGTCATCATAATGGTTTACATGACTTTTAAATCAACACATCACCTTTAATAATCTAGTATGACGTCATCATAATGGTTTACATGACTTTCAAATCAACTCACCTATAATAATCTAGAATGACGTCATCATAATGATTTACATGACATTCAAATCAACACATCACCTTTAATAATCTAGTATGACGTCATCATAATGGTTTACATGACTTTCAAATCAACTCACCTATAATAATCTAGAATGACGTCATCATAATGATTTACATGACATTCAAATCAACACATCACCTTTAATAATCTAGTATGACGTCATCATAATGGTTTACATGACTTTCAAATCAACTCACCTATAATAATCTAGAATGACGTCATCATAATGATTTACATGACATTCAAATCAACACATCACCTTTAATAATCTAGTATGACGTCATCATAATGGTTTACATGACTTTCAAATCAACTCACCTATAATAATCTAGAATGACGTCATCATAATGATTTACATGACATTCAAAGCAACACATCACCTTTAATAATCTAGTATGACGTCATCATAATGGTTTACATGACTTTCAAATCAACACATCACCTTTAATAATCTAGTATGACGTCATCATAATGGTTTACATGACTTTCAAATCAACTCACCTATAATAATCTAGAATGACGTCATCATAATGATTTACATGACATTCAAATCAACACATCACCTTTAATAATCAAGTATGACGTCATCATAATGGTTTACATGACTTTCAAATCAACTCACCTATAATAATCTAGAATGACGTCATCATAATGATTTACATGACATTCAAATCAACACATCACCTTTAATAATCTAGTATGACGTCATCATAATGGTTTACATGACTTTCAAATCAACTCACCTATAATAATCTAGAATGACGTCATCATAATGATTTACATGACATTCAAATCAACACATCACCTTTAATAATCTAGTATGACGTCATCATAATGGTTTACAAGACTTTCAAATCAACACATCACCTTTAATAATCTAGTATGACGTCATAATAATGGTTTACAAGACTTTCAAATCAACACATCACCTTTAATAATCTAGTATGACGTCATCATAATGGTTTACAAGACTTTCAAATCAACACATCACCTTTAATAATCTAGTATGACGTCATCATAATGGTTTACAAGACTTTCAAATCAACACATCACCTTTAATAATCTAGTATGACGTCATCATAATGGTTTACAAGACTTTCAAATCAACACATCACCTTTAATAATCTAGTATGACGTCATCATAATGGTTTACAAGACTTGGTTTACAAGACAAATCAACACATCACCTTTAATAATCTAGTATGACGTCATCATAATGGTTTACATGACTTTCAAATCAACTCACCTATAATAATCTAGAATGACGTCATCATAATGATTTACATGACATTCAAAGCAACACATCACCTTTAATAATCTAGTATGACGTCATCATAATGGTTTACAAGACTTTCAAATCAACACATCACCTTTAATAATCTAGTATGACGTCATCATAATGGTTTACATGACTTTCAAATCAACACATCATCTTTAATAATCTAGTATGACGTCATCATAATGGTTTACATGACTTTCAAATCAACTCACCTATAATAATCTAGAATGACGTCATCATAATGATTTACATGACATTCAAAGCAACACATCACCTATCTTATTCTAGTATGACGTCATCATAATGGTTTACATGACTTTCAAATCAACACATCACCTATCATAATCTAGTATGACGTCATCATAATGGTTTACATGACTTTCAAATCAACACATCACCTATCATAATCTAGTATGACGTCATCATAATGGTTTACATGACTTTCAAATCAACACATCACCTTTAATAATCTAGTATGACGTCATCATAATGGTTTACATGACTTTCAAATCAACACATCACCTTTAATAATCTAGTATGACGTCATCATAATGGTTTACATGACTTTCAAATCAACACATCACCTATCTTATTCTAGTATGACGTCATCATAATGGTTTACATGACTTTCAAATCAACACATCACCTATCTTATTCTAGTATGACGTCATCATAATGGTTTACATGACTTTCAAATCAACACATCACCTATCATAATCTAGTATGACGTCATCATAATGGTTACATGACTTTCAAATCAACACATCACCTTTAATAATCTAGTATGACGTCATCATAATGGTTTACATGACTTTCAAATCAACACATCACCTTTAATAATCTAGTATGACGTCATCATAATGGTTTACATGACTTTCAAATCAACACATCACCTATCTTATTCTAGTATGACGTCATCATAATGGTTTACATGACTTTCAAATCAACACATCACCTATCATAATCTAGTATGACGTCATCATAATGGTTTACATGACTTTCAAATCAACACATCACCTTTAATAATCTAGTATGACGTCATCATAATGGTTTACATGACTTTCAAATCAACACATCACCTATCATAATCTAGTATGACGTCATCATAATGGTTTACATGACTTTCAAATCAACACATCACCTTTAATAATCTAGTATGACGTCATCATAATGGTTTACATGACTTTCAAATCAACACATCACCTATCTTATTCTAGTATGACGTCATCATAATGGTTTACATGACTTTCAAATCAACACATCACCTATCATAATCTAGTATGACGTCATCATAATGGTTACATGACTTTCAAATCAACACATCACCTATCATAATCTAGTATGACGTCATCATAATGGTTTACATGACTTTCAAATCAACACATCACCTATCATAATCTAGTATGACGTCATCATAATGGTTTACATGACTTTCAAATCAACACATCACCTATCATAATCTAGTATGACGTCATCATAATGGTTTACATGACTTTCAAATCAACACATCACCTATCTTATTCTAGTATGACGTCATCATAATGGTTTACATGACTTTCAAATCAACACATCACCTATCATAATCTAGTATGACGTCATCATAATGGTTTACATGACTTTCAAATCAACACATCACCTTTAATAATCTAGTATGACGTCATTATAATGGTTTACATGACTTTCAAATCAACACATCACCTATCTTATTCTAGTATGACGTCATCATAATGGTTTACATGACTTTCAAATCAACACATCACCTATCATAATCTAGTGTGACGTCATCATAATGGTTTACATGACTTTCAAATCAACACATCACCTATCATAATCTAGTATGACGTCATCATAATGGTTTACATGACTTTCAAATCAACACATCACCTATCTTATTCTAGTATGACGTCATCATAATGGTTTACATGACTTTCAAATCAACACATCACCTTTAATAATCTAGTATGACGTCATCATAATGGTTTACATGACTTTCAAATCAACACATCACCTTTAATAATCTAGTATGACGTCATCATAATGGTTTACAAGACTTTCAAATCAACACATCACCTTTAATAATCTAGTATGACGTCATCATAATGGTTTACAAGACTTTCAAATCAACACATCACCTTTAATAATCTAGTATGACGTCATCATAATGGTTTACAAGACTTTCAAATCAACACATCACCTTTAATAATCTAGTATGACGTCATCATAATGGTTTACATGACTTTCAAATCAACACATCACCTTTAATAATCTAGTATGACGTCATCATAATGGTTTACAAGACTTTCAAATCAACACATCACCTTTAATAATCTAGTATGACGTCATCATAATGGTTTACAAGACTTTCAAATCAACACATCACCTTTAATAATCTAGTATGACGTCATCATAATGGTTTACAAGACTTTCAAATCAACACATCACCTTTAATAATCTAGTATGACGTCATCATAATGGTTTACAAGACTTTCAAATCAACACATCACCTTTAATAATCTAGTATGACGTCATCATAATGGTTTACAAGACTTTCAAATCAACACATCACCTTTAATAATCTAGTATGACGTCATCATAATGGTTTACAAGACTTTCAAATCAACACATCACCTTTAATAATCTAGTATGACGTCATCATAATGGTTTACAAGACTTTCAAATCAACACATCACCTTTAATAATCTAGTATGACGTCATCATAATGGTTTACAAGACTTTCAAATCAACACATCACCTTTAATAATCTAGTATGACGTCATCATAATGGTTTACAAGACTTTCAAATCAACACATCACCTTTAATAATCTAGTATGACGTCATCATAATGGTTTACAAGACTTGGTTTACAAGACAAATCAACACATCACCTTTAATAATCTAGTATGACGTCATCATAATGGTTTACATGACTTTCAAATCAACTCACCTATAATAATCTAGAATGACGTCATCATAATGATTTACATGACATTCAAAGCAACACATCACCTTTAATAATCTAGTATGACGTCATCATAATGGTTTACAAGACTTTCAAATCAACACATCACCTTTAATAATCTAATATGACGTCATCATAATGGTTTACATGACTTTCAAATCAACACATCACCTTTAATAATCTAGTATGACGTCATCATAATGGTTTACATGACTTTCAAATCAACTCACCTATAATAATCTAGAATGACGTCATCATAATGATTTACATGACATTCAAAGCAACACATCACCTTTAATAATCTAGTATGACGTCATCATAATGGTTTACAAGACTTTCAAATCAACACATCACCTTTAATAATCTAGTATGACGTCATCATAATGGTTTACATGACTTTCAAATCAACACATCACCTTTAATAATCTAGTATGACGTCATCATAATGGTTTACATGACTTTCAAATCAACTCACCTATAATAATCTAGAATGACGTCATCATAATGATTTACATGACATTCAAATCAAGACATCACCTTTAATAATCTAGTATGACGTCATCATAATGGTTTACATGACTTTCAAATCAACTCACCTATAATAATCTAGAATGACGTCATCATAATGATTTACATGACATTCAAATCAACACATCACCTTTAATAATCTAGTATGACGTCATCATAATGGTTTACATGACTTTCAAATCAACTCACCTATAATAATCTAGAATGACGTCATCATAATGATTTACATGACATTCAGAGCAACACATCACCTTTAATAATCTAGTATGACGTCATAATGGTTTACAAGACTTTCAAATCAACACATCACCTTTAATAATCTAGTATGACGTCATCATAATGGTTTACAAGACTTTCAAATCAACACATCACCTTTAATAATCTAGTATGACGTCATCATAATGGTTTACATGACTTTCAAATCAACACATCACCTTTAATAATCTAGTATGACGTCATCATAATGGTTTACAAGACTTTCAAATCAACACATCACCTTTAATAATCTAGTATGACGTCATCATAATGGTTTACAAGACTTTCAAATCAACACATCACCTTTAATAATCTAGTATGACGTCATCATAATGGTTTACAAGACTTTCAAATCAACACATCACCTTTAATAATCTAGTATGACGTCATCATAATGGTTTACAAGACTTTCAAATCAACACATCACCTTTAATAATCTAGTATGACGTCATCATAATGGTTTACAAGACTTTCAAATCAACACATCACCTTTAATAATCTAGTATGACGTCATCATAATGGTTTACAAGACTTTCAAATCAACACATCACCTTTAATAATCTAGTATGACGTCATCATAATGGTTTACAAGACTTTCAAATCAACACATCACCTTTAATAATCTAGTATGACGTCATCATAATGGTTTACAAGACTTTCAAATCAACACATCACCTTTAATAATCTAGTATGACGTCATCATAATGGTTTACAAGACTTTCAAATCAACACATCACCTTTAATAATCTAGTATGACGTCATCATAATGGTTTACAAGACTTTCAAATCAACACATCACCTTTAATAATCTAGTATGACGTCATCATAATGGTTTACATGACTTTCAAATCAACTCACCTATAATAATCTAGAATGACGTCATCATAATGATTTACATGACATTCAAAGCAACACATCACCTTTAATAATCTAGTATGACGTCATCATAATGGTTTACAAGACTTTCAAATCAACACATCACCTTTAATAATCTAGTATGACGTCATCATAATGGTTTACATGACTTTCAAATCAACACATCACCTTTAATAATCTAGTATGACGTCATCATAATGGTTTACATGACTTTCAAATCAACTCACCTATAATAATCTAGAATGACGTCATCATAATGATTTACATTACATTCAAAGCAACACATCACCTTTAATAATCTAGTATGACGTCATCATAATGGTTTACAAGACTTTCAAATCAACACATCACCTTTAATAATCTAGTATGACGTCATCATAATGGTTTACATGACTTTTAAATCAACACATCACCTTTAATAATCTAGTATGACGTCATCATAATGGTTTACATGACTTTCAAATCAACTCACCTATAATAATCTAGAATGACGTCATCATAATGATTTACATGACATTCAAATCAACACATCACCTTTAATAATCTAGTATGACGTCATCATAATGGTTTACATGACTTTCAAATCAACTCACCTATAATAATCTAGAATGACGTCATCATAATGATTTACATGACATTCAAATCAACACATCACCTTTAATAATCTAGTATGACGTCATCATAATGGTTTACATGACTTTCAAATCAACTCACCTATAATAATCTAGAATGACGTCATCATAATGATTTACATGACATTCAAATCAACACATCACCTTTAATAATCTAGTATGACGTCATCATAATGGTTTACATGACTTTCAAATCAACTCACCTATAATAATCTAGAATGACGTCATCATAATGATTTACATGACATTCAAAGCAACACATCACCTTTAATAATCTAGTATGACGTCATCATAATGGTTTACATGACTTTCAAATCAACACATCACCTTTAATAATCTAGTATGACGTCATCATAATGGTTTACATGACTTTCAAATCAACTCACCTATAATAATCTAGAATGACGTCATCATAATGATTTACATGACATTCAAATCAACACATCACCTTTAATAATCAAGTATGACGTCATCATAATGGTTTACATGACTTTCAAATCAACTCACCTATAATAATCTAGAATGACGTCATCATAATGATTTACATGACATTCAAATCAACACATCACCTTTAATAATCTAGTATGACGTCATCATAATGGTTTACATGACTTTCAAATCAACTCACCTATAATAATCTAGAATGACGTCATCATAATGATTTACATGACATTCAAATCAACACATCACCTTTAATAATCTAGTATGACGTCATCATAATGGTTTACAAGACTTTCAAATCAACACATCACCTTTAATAATCTAGAATGACGTCATCATAATGATTTACATGACATTCAAATCAACACATCACCTTTAATAATCTAGTATGACGTCATCATAATGGTTTACATGACTTTCAAATCAACTCACCTATAATAATCTAGAATGACGTCATCATAATGATTTACATGACATTCAAATCAACACATCACCTTTAATAATCTAGTATGACGTCATCATAATGGTTTACATGACTTTCAAATCAACTCACCTATAATAATCTAGAATGACGTCATCATAATGATTTACATGACATTCAAATCAACGCATCACCTTTAATAATCTAGTATGACGTCATCATAATGGTTTACATGACTTTCAAATCAACTCACCTATAATAATCTAGAATGACGTCATCATAATGATTTACATGACATTCAAATCAACACATCACCTTTAATAATCTAGTATGACGTCATCATAATGGTTTACATGACTTTCAAATCAACTCACCTATAATAATCTAGAATGACGTCATCATAATGATTTACATGACATTCAAATCAACACATCACCTTTAATAATCTAGTATGACGTCATCATAATGGTTTACATGACTTTCAAATCAACTCACCTATAATAATCTAGTATGACGTCATCATAATGATTTACATGACATTCAAAGCAACACATCACCTTTAATAATCTAGTATGACGTCATCATAATGGTTTACATGACTTTCAAATCAACACATCACCTTTAATAATCTAGTATGACGTCATCATAATGGTTTACATGACTTTCAAATCAACTCACCTATAATAATCTAGTATGACGTCATCATAATGATTTACATGACATTCAAATCAACACATCACCTTTAATAATCTAGTATGACGTCATCATAATGGTTTACATGACTTTCAAATCAACTCACCTATAATAATCTAGTATGACGTCATCATAATGATTTACATGACATTCAAAGCAACACATCCCGTGGGCCCCCGAGTTATATGTATTAGTTGGTTTTGATGTTATTTCAGGAGATGTTTATACTAATATAGAAAAATTCGTTGATATAAGCTTTAACTTTCAGTAAATTTTTCACAAAGTACGATTTGTTGACGCACCAGTTGAGGCATTCCACTGAATATCCATTCCAATGTGTCGCCTGCGACAAGATGTTCAAAAGGCTTATTCTACTGAAGCGACATGAAAAGGTAAATGGCTAGATATATCCAAGCTTAAAACTAAAAAGAAAATGTACACTGGGAACACATTTTTTTAATAATTATTATAAATACGGAATTTATCACCTACCGTTTTATCGGTGTTTCGACCGACAATTTTTTTATTAACATTCTGTAATGGTTCTATGTTCGATTGTATATATTTTTTTATGTATGTTCACCGATTTCACCGTCAATTGTGGACAGCTTTTCAAAATTCTTTTTTTTATTGAAAAGAGTGCACTTCCGAGGTGGGGTCCCATAGAAATTTCATCGAAATCGGTTCAGTAGTTTGTTTTTTTCTGTTATCTGAGGTCGGTTATATTTTTGTTAAAAAGTTACTTGTATTGTATGTTATACAGAAGCCGTAACTGTATTTTTAATATTTCAGCTAATACACAGCGATCTGCCTCAATTGAAATGCGGGAAATGTCCAGCAACATTCCTATCCAAGATAGAGTTGGAGGCACACAGCACTAAGCATGAGCCAAATCTACCAAGAAAATTCATTTGTAAAATATGCAACAAAAGGTAACTCTGAAACTTCTAGAATCTTACCACAAATAAAATTAAACACTGTTTAGCGCGTGTTTAAAAAAAAAGCCTAAACATAAAGTCATAAGGGTTTTTCTAAATAGGTGTTCAACGTGTGTTTAATTTCTTTGTGGTAAGGCCACTAGTTTTTACTAAAAGGCTTCTTTAACTCCTTTTAAATAATATATCTTCGCACACGTGATTTTCAATAAAACATTACCCTTAGTCTCAATCCCGGTCATAAGCTATTTATTTATATAACCTGTTTTAATATGTACTACATTAATTTAAAACACATTCGGAATCGTATTATCTGATTTTAGAGGTGGGTTTTAATACCGGTAGTTTGAATATGTTTCTAGTTATCGATACATTTCCAATAATTAACGTAAATCGGCGTCGCCTTTTCGACGATGCCGCTTAGTCAGTTTAACAGGTACCTATTAAACTTACCCGTGCGCGATAAGTTGGGACCTGAGCGCGGTGACGTCATATTGGCGTGTCTGTACCGCCCGCAAAAAAGCGAACATAACAAGCAGCCGCGCGCGGCTTCGTCTTTGTTTTTTTTAACCTAATTTATTATGTTGCTCAGGGAGGACGCTGCTTTTTATCTATTCTTTTTTACACTATTTGAATAAAATAAAAATACAATGTTTAAGTTTATACATTTATTTTATCTATTATATACATTATCTTATCTTCGTCACTACTTAGTGGAATATAATATGCCTTCTAGAGGTTGTTCTTCGTCCTCAGTCTCACTATAATCACTTGACTAAGAGGTATCCGATAAATTTACAACATTTACTATAACAACAAAAACTACAACAACAAAACAATAACACAAACGAAAACTAAAAGAATTCCAGAGCGCGTCGTTACGTGACGTAGGCCAGTACGAGACTAAAAACCCTAGTAAAAAATAGTGATGCGAACGGTACGATACGGGCGCCGGGGAAGTGCAGGGGAAGCGGTGGGGGAGTCGCATTCCTAGCAGGTCCCAAGTTATCGCGCACGAGTAATACCTACTTACATGATGAATGAATATTATTTGTTTACGTATTTTATACGGGCTGTTGCATTGCTATTTTAAGACTTGATATTATGTTTGTTTGAAAATTTGTAATTTTCTATCGTAATGAATTTGAAAAAATCTTATTTTACAACAATACTAGCTATTAGCCCTACCCGTGTTTTCGTTTAATGTCGTACATAATAAAACATATAGTATACCAAATTTCATCGAAATCGGTCCAGCCGTTTAGTCGTAATAACGTAACAAACAGACAGGGACAGAGCTACTTTCGAATTTATAATATTTACTATTAATATTAGCCCATATTGTCCCATTGTTTGGCAAAGGCCTCCCCGCATTTCCGCCACTCACAACGGTCCTGTGCCACCGTATGCCACTCCCTCTCAGCGGCGTCCAGCTCGTCCCGTCACCGCTTTGTTGTCTCAGGGCTCCACTTCGTGGTAATTTTGGCCCATAGCTCGTCAGGCATGCGGCAGACGTGACCGGCCCATTCCCACTTCAGCCTGGCGGCCTTCTCCCCTACATCGGTGATTTTGGTTTTGGAACGCAATATGGTGTTACGGACGCGATCAGTTATTTTAACTCCCAAGAATACTAGGAATTTATAATATATATATATATATATATATATATATATATTATGAATGAGAATTGATAGTGTATTGAAAGCATTGTTTCAGATTCCTTGATACCACTGCACTGGATAGACATATGGAAAACCTTCACAGGAAGAAACCTGCTTTTGACTGCAATTATTGCCCCGAGCGTGAGTTACGACGAAAACAACAAAAAATTGTTACCAACTAAAAATTTACCATGTTTTTCGAGTAGTAAAACTATTATAAAATGATGGTATATGCTTGTTGTCACACAATTTATAATCATCACGACCAAACTAGTTTTTTACTTTTAAACACCACTGAAATAGTCGCCTTCGTATTTACAAAAGCTATGAACACTCTTAAACCAATCAAAAATAATGTTGCCATGCATTTTAATCGATGAAGCATTTATTTCAGGGTTTGCTAATATGACTAAATTGGCGAAGCACCTTCGCACTCACGCCGGAGAACGGCCCTATCCGTGCAAACATTGCGATAAGAGCTTCTTGAAGTCACATCACTACACAAGGTAACATACTCGCTTCAAAGCGATAAGCGATCATTTTGTTTCATTTTTTTATTGTGTACAACAGTGTTTTCATTCATTAAAACGTGGAGCGTTAAAAATATAATAAATGCGGGAAGGATGAAATGAATGTTACAGGAACAACGTGCGATCCTCGAATGCCCCTTAAATTTAAGGGGAAAATTTACAAGACGATCATAAAACCTGTCGTAATGTATGTTTCTGAGTGTTGGGCCACGAAAGGGACGGATGAAAGCGTGCACTCTACGCGGCGGAAATGCGAATGTTGAGATGGACGTGGAGGGTAACGAGAATGGATGTTTAAAAGTAGCGCTAGTCATAAAAAATTGAGGAGTAAGAGGCTAGCGTGGTATGCGCATGTCATGCGTAGGTAAGACAATCATATGACTAAAAGAGTGTTAGATATTGAGTGTGGATGGATATAGAAGTAGAGAAAGGCCGAAGGAGAGATGGATGGACTGTGTGACGAATGATATCGGTAGGAAGGAAGTGACAACGGAGATGACGGCTGATAGAGAGATGTGGAGGAGGAATGCATGTTGTTCCGACCCCACGTAATGTGGGAAAAGGGCAGGAAGAAGAAGAATGAGAAAGTGTTTTCATTCCTTCATTCCAAGTTAAGAGTGCTCTTCACCAAATCTTATTGAAGTTTAGTTTGTGTAAGACGTTTCAAAATGGTCATTATCATCATCGTTCTATCAGCTTTAGGACGTCCACTGCTGAACATAGGACTCCCCCATAGTCTTCCAGAGCGACCGATCTTGTGCAGCCCGGATCCCAACGGCTCTCAGCATCCTTTATCAGGTCATCCATCTACTGTGGGGGTTGCCCTACGCTGCGCTTTCCAGTGCTTATAATCGCAATTAATAATGCTCCTTTGACTATATATTGTTACGAGCTGAGGGTTCGGGATAAAATAATTAAAATGAATCTAACCAAAATAATACTTTTATTCAACACTGAAATGATAAATACACGAACATAATCACAAGTAATCACAACTCACTAATTCACCACACTACTGCACAATAAACCACTTAAAGTCACCGCAATGTTCGCACGTATAGCCAAATCCAGACTGCCTCCTCGAGCGTCTCTACGCACTATTTATACCGCACATTATTCACAGAACCTTCTCGATGTTTCTACTAGTTACTAGAAAAGTGTAGGTAATTCGTCTGACTACTATTTCTTAATCTGTGCAACTGTAGGTAAAAACGTGGTATGTAGGTATATTCCATGCCAAGTATTACCTATTCCTGTGACACAGTAGGTATAACTTCGAGATCCTGACTAATACTTTACTATTACTTAATCTGTAACAGCCTCGGCGTAACAGTATATTTGTTTTTTTAATTATATAGTTTGTTCGCATTTGCAGCCTGGAAACTCTTTATGTAACAAACACAAACTAGGTCCACTATACACACATAAACACACACACACACACACCAAATGCGATCAAGCAAACATTGCAGCTCAAGGGGCACTTCTTTATTAATTTAAATATTCAAAAAATTTGTAATACTCACTTTTTTTTTGTTGTAAACTATTTCTTGTATTTTTTTTTTAATTTAGTAATAAAAGGCATTTTAAAGATAACTGGCGGGCTACTTTGCCGCGTCAAATTTATAAAAGTTTAGTATTACATAATGTAGATTCAACTTTGTTTAAGTTCAGTATTATGTTAATAAATGTATGATAAATGGTAATGTAACTAAGAATCTAAGTATTATTAAATAAAATAAAGGGTGTCTCAGGAACAGTCATATTTATATTCGCCATAATATTACCCATTAACTTCAACATTTGCGAAATAGGAAGCAAGGTTAGAGAATAGTATGCACCCTATTTTTAACCTTCGACGCAAGAGGTCTGTATGTCTAGCGTCGTAGTTCCTAAAATGATGGACCGATTCGAATGCAGTTTTTCTTTGGATGGTTCTTAGCTGTGAGCGATGAACGGTGATTTTGGTAAATGGATCTCGCTGTTAAATGTTTTTTATTTTACTTTTTAGGGGTATTTACGTGTCGGGGGTTGTAAAAATTAACATCATCAATTCATCATACTAAGGCCGCGTTTACACAGTCAAAGTAGATTTCACAAAGTAGCTTTGGTCAAAGTTCACTTTGATATAGGGATGCCATTAACATAGTTAACTTGGATCATTTTCTTTATTTTTCAAGCAGTCAACATAGTTTTTGCACTTTGCGCCATTTTGTTTTGTCAATCGACATCCAAGTAGATATGAAAATTAGAATGCGGTCCAAGTCTACTTTGATTGGACGCCGTCGGTCGTCCGAGTGCGCTTGGATCAGTGTTGCTATGATCAAAGTAGCATCGCAAGTACTCCGTGGACGCCACTTTGTCACCGTTCATGTATAATTTTCAGACATCTCCGCGTAAAGCACTGTGAGACAATCCGAGCACCAAGCGGGAACTACACCGAGGCAGACGCGTATCGGTGCGAGGAGTGCGAAGATGCCTTCTCCACACAGGACGAGCTCATCTACCACTCTGCACTGCACGCCACCCGGAGTCTAACCTGCCCGCTCTGCCAGGAGAAGTTTGATGACGTGGATACAGTGACTGCGCACATCAAGTCACACGTCAATGGTACGAACTCTTACCATAATCATACGCGGGCGACTACACGACACAGCGCAAGTGCGTCACACGTCGCAGACATGTCAGCAACGTGTCAGCAAATAGTTTTAACTATTGTATAGCTAATACCGGTAGCTTGTATAATTATCCAGTAATCGATACATTTCCAATAAATATTTTTTATCGTAAATCGGCGGCGCCTTTGCGACGATGCCACTTAGTCAGTTAAACAAGTACCTGCTTACATGATGAATGAATATGATTTGTTTATTTATTTTGTGCAGGCTGTTTCATTGTTATTTTAGGACTTGATAATAAGGTTATATGTTTTTTTTTTATAGTAAGGAATTTAAAAAAAAAAACTATTTTATAACAATACTAGCCTACATTGGCCACGGGTTTTTATTGTTATAAAATAGATTTTTTTGTCAGTTTTTTTTTTCATTTAATGTCGTATACTTATACATATATAACAAACCACGCAGTTTCTATAATGGGCCGTAGATTTAAGGTTTAACATCTTGAACTTTTCTATTTTTGCCTAAAATAAATATGTATTATTATGAACGGCGTTTACGCGTTCGAGCTCTCGATGAGTTGCTCGAGTAGATTAACGGGCGCGAGTGACCGGTTAACTGCGTTTACTTATGCGCGCTCGCCAATGCCCATTTTTAATATAAATGTAACTATTAACCAGAACCCACGTTATCGAGAACTTGGTGTCTGGTCATACCTAGTAGGTTTTAAGACATCATTAAACTATTGTATAAATAGCTTTTTGTATTAGATAATAAAAAATAAAGTCCCGTAGCTCTCCCCGTATGTGTAAACGCGATAGTATGTTTTCCGTGTTTATGCTTTCACAGGCTTGTGATCTTGTGTGCGCGCTTCGCTTGTATAATAGGTAGATACATAGAGAACCAGCCGTTTTTCACGCCTTTCTGTCCTTACTTGGTCGCGAAGGAACAGCCAGTAAAATTGACGTTTCAAAGGGACCCTTGAGATTTTAATGAATAAAAACATTTTGAGTTTTGTGATTGGAAACTTCCGCGGCTTCGCACACGTGGTTTGTCAATAAAAACACTACCCGCCTGGGTAGTCGAATAAAACGTAGCCTACGTCTCAATCCCTGTTATATTATATACTAGCTGTTGCTCGCGACTTCGTACGCGTTACACTACTAAATGTGTAGGTAACCTAGAAATAAAGCTGAACTCGCTGTCGCAACTTGACTTGACACCCCATTTTTATCCGATCGGAACTGATTTATGGGATAAATGGTAGCCTATGTGGTGATCCAGGTTATAATCTACGTATATACCAAATTTCATCTAAATCGGTTCAGCCGTTACGGCGTGATTGAGTAACAAACAAACATCCAAACTTTCGCATTTTTAATATTAGTGTGACTAGCAGACCCGCCCGCGGCATTGCACGGGTGGTTTTTTCAATAAAACGAGTTACCCTCATTTTGCGGAGTTGGCTAAAAATTAGCCTATGTCCTTTCCCAGGATATAATCTATCTCCTTGCAAAATTTCATTACGATCCTTTCAGCCGTTTTTGTGTAAAGGTAACAAACAAACGTATTATACATAAACCTTCTCTATGCTATTATATATATTGCAGAAAACTACATTAAAATACGTTGAGTAGTATAAAATATCTAACGTAATAGACAGCGGAAGCGACTTCATTTTATACTATGTAAAGATGTATAACAAATTTCATTGAAGTGAATTTCAAAAAATTCAATGAATTCAAAGAAATTTCATCCAGCCATAACAGCCGTGAAAATGTAACAACCAGATATAGTTACTTACCAATTTATAATATTAGTATGGATTTATTTTGGTTATTTTCAGTTGTCTCCAGTGGCGGCGTTGATTGTGTTACAACTGGGGAAGCCGGTTAATATTGTACCAGTCCTACATTTTAGTTTTAGTTCAAAACGTATTGTTTCATCTAAAGTAATGAAAGCCGTCATCAAAGTCTAACAAGTCTTGCTCCCTAACACCTTAACTGGGCTGAGCTCCATGAACCTTGTCCGGCGGAAAATATTGGCAGCGGTAGCTTGTAGTGTAAAAATTAGCTTTATTCCGTAGTGATAGATCAGTGTTAGCATTGTGTATGTTTAGCTGGTGGTGGGATTACTTACAATTTCAGGCCATTGCGCTGGCAGCTTTGTAGATATTAGAAATCTAGATTTAAAATAATGGTACTTTCTTAACGTACATTTTCAAAGAAGTTTGAGATGGTGTAAAATTTCCAAGGGCAAAACTCCTCCACATTATTTTGTTAATTGATCTATCAAACGTGCCAAACCCCCACTATAATTTTGTCCAATAATCTGAATTTACCATCAAAACGACTGTAATGTAGCTGACGTTATAGTTTAGTAGTAGTTTTAGTTGTCGATAATTACAAGTTATTGATTTACGACCTCCGTGGTGCAGTGGGCCCACCGCGTAACAAATGATTGCATGATCTACAGATATTTGTTCCGGGTCTGGATGTTTCTCTATATGTATATTACAAGTATTTACCAAAAAAAAAGTATATACATAAGTATTCTATCACCTGTTTCCCATAGTACAAGCTTTGCTTAGTTTGAGGATAGATGGCGTTGTGGGAAATGTCCAGCATTATTTATAATTAGGGATCGGCGTAGGTAGTGCTATTTTAGGTCAATGTACCTGAATGATAAGTTAATATGGATATGCCCCGGGATTTATTCCCCGATTCCCGGGAATATTTTTCTGAATGTCGATGTAAGTGAAGTTAAAATGTCGATGTAAATGTGTGCGTATAGTGAAACCGAGTCCTCACCTTACCCGCGATAAACTACAAAAGCGGAAGGGAAAGGGATGACTTTAGTGACCAATACACCATGTATTTGCATAAAACTGAATAGTTATTATGTAAAATACGAATTCCTAAAAAAACCTGTTAAATAAAATAAAAATATATTTCCCGGGATTTAGAAGGCATATCCATGTTAAGTTAACGGTCACTAATTCCCGTGGATAGCACTACCTACGCCGATCAGTATTTATAATTATTTTGTATGTAGAGCTAAGATTATATTTCGGGTAGAGGCCCTTAAAAATAGTTTTCTGTGCAGGAGCAGAATTCATGTGTGACTACTGCGAGCTGATCTTCACGACACAAGAAAAGCTTGACGCGCATATAGAGGCTTCTCACGACAGTGAAGCAAATGATAAGGTAATGTTAATCGGCCCAGAAATAGCACTGAGTTTTAGCCCGGCTTGCAAAATGATCCCTAAATTATTTAGCGACTAAACATTTAAATTTGACGTATTTGTATGATTTGACGACTCTCTAAATCATATTTAGCCACTAAATACGTTTAGGCATAGTTGCGCAAATCGCCCTTATTTTGATGTGTAAAATCAACCATTAGTAACGCACGTAGATCACGTAATACCATTTTGACGTGATTCTATTGACCGGTTTGACACATCTCTGCATTGTTTCTAACAAAATATTTTTTTTATTGCTGAAATAATAATATAATTAAAAGTTTGACACAACACAAAATGTTAAAACTAATTAGATAATAATAAAGAAATAAAATATAACTGGACATTTCACACAGAGCTAAGCAGAGCAAATAATAAAATAATTGTAATATTCAATGCTTTTTTGTATTACTTATTTCCAGTTCGTTAACAATTCTCTATTTTCTAGGATACAACAGAAAATGAGGAAGACGACACAGAAGAATATGAAGATGAATCAATCAATGGTAATTCAATCTGTTTTTTTTTTATTCTTCTTGTACTGACTGCTTACAGAGTATTGAAAATTCGCAACTATATTAGGGTTGAGTAGAACCTGTCTATTGCATTTATGGTAGCTTTATTGAGATCGTCCCTTGTGCAAGTCATAAGGCACAAAGGATAGTTAAGCAGGTGGGGCAGTGTCTGGATGGTATTCTTCATCTACAAAGGTTTTTCCTACATCGCCCAACCTGAGTCCGGAGTAAGTTAATAGACTTCCAGACTGGCCACGCAAGGTCATGTCAAGGGGGGAGATGTTCGTGTGGTGCTAGGAAAGCAAGTGTTCATTTGAATTGGGACGCTTCAGACCCCCCCCCCCCCCCCCCCCCCCCCCCGCCAAACGCTGGAGGAGAGGGGGCGCCACTTCAAGTTTCTGCTGGGTGGTCGGTGTTTCTTTCATAAATTGACTCTGATAGATAGATAACTCTTTATTGAATTACCACACAAACAGAAATAATACAAAAATAAGTACTAGGCTAAAATAATAAGGCAATACAATGGGCGGCCTTATCGCTCAAAGCGATATTTTCCAGGCAACCTTTAACCTGATAACTACTAAGGTAAATCGAGAGACTTGAACTGTCTCTCGATTTTCCTAACTAATTGTTTCTCACTCCTTAACTTACTAGAAAAAATGTTGTAGGTTGGTAGATGTTTTTTCCAAGGATTATATTATACACACACAACGAAACATCCGTACGCTGTACGATTGATTGAGTAATATATAACATGAGTTTCTGTTATTTTCAGTGAATGAAGAAAAAAACCACGTGTTAGTGGAAATAAAAAAGGCTGGCGATTATATCGTGAGTGTTTAAAACATCATCATAACATTAAGTTTTATTATGAAACAAATTAAACTGATTGTGTTGATTACAGCTTACCGATACTGTTTCAATGGAAGAAGATGAAGATAATGATGTGGACGAATTAGTAGGTAATGAACCACAGAACTTATTCTCTTAAACTGTAGTTTAAACAAACAGTTTTATTATTCTTTATTGAACGAGCGAAGTGACATCTCTAAATCAACTTGGGCAAATCACCGTTGTATGTATGTATGTTTGTTTGTCCGAGGATAACTTTCGAAGCGTTGAGCCGATCATTGTGAAATTAGATTCATAGGTAGGTAGTGATAGCACAATTATGGTGTGACTAAATGAGCTAAAAATGTTGGGGGGTTGTTGAGAAGTTGGGGTTCAAGAGGAGTAAAAAAAATTAAAATGTGACTCATAGTACATTTAGACTTTCTTTTTATTTTTAGCAAAGTTCTTATAGTTTTCGAGTTATTAGCAATAATAAATACTGATCTTTGATAAAATTCACAGGGTACACCAGTGACCCCACAGTGCTGAAGAAATTTGATATGCGTGTAGCCTTAAGTGGCAAAAATATAGGCAAAAGTCTGAAATCCAGAATAACCGCAATTTGTACCCCAAAAAAGATAAACCAAATAACATGAACTCCCGTTACCTGTATTTTGAATGAAACTGTAGGTCAAGTTGTTGGTTATTTATTTCGTGGCACTATTTTGATAGTCAAAGATTACAAATAATATTTTTTTTTGTTTTAATCGGATACTCGCGAGATCTCAGTTCGGGGCGAACCACTAGTAAATCTTTTAGCAAGTATATTTAAGGCTATTTTATTTTCTTATAAGGTAAGTGTCATTCTGTATGTAGCCGTTTATTATTTCAGTTGCTTTGAAATTGTGTGGATTCTGAGGGTTTTAAAACAAGCATGCTTGCACCTTGTTGTTGAGTAAAAAAAACTTGAGAGGTGTCAAGGGACACCCGGATGGAACGAAGTTCCTTTCGATTAATTAGTGAAGGAATTGAAGTTATTTTTTTTTAAGTTATACTTAATAATATTTTTTTATTATTAACAAATGTAATGTAATATAAACTTAATCAGTAGGCTCAATTTTAGTAATAATTGGCTTGTGGTAACTGAAGTAGGAAACATATGTTTGGGATTCTATTTTATTTAATTGTCTTGAAACAACTGCATCGATGGTAGTATTATATTTTGTTGTTGATGGTTTATTATTTACAAAAAACCTGTATACACTCAACAAAAATAATCGTCGCGACACCACACTGTTCAATGCGAAATAGAAAGACGAAACGAAAATAACTAGCTTGCTTTCTATGAGAGAGAGAGAGACAGACAGAGAAACACGCGCATGCCGCACGGCTTACAACTATAGCAAAAAGTGTCGTTACAACTTTTGGTCTTAGTTTTTTCCGTTTAGCCCCCTTTCGCAACGCACGATAAGGAACTTCGTTCCAATACTTTGTAAGAATAAGCAACGCGACATCTCTTGTCCATGTACTAAACTGCAACGTTTGGCATTGAGCAGGTCAAAAACTGTATAAGTTTTCCTGCGGCGCTTTATCGGCGCTTTAGTCCTAATCTGAATCATCTCACTAATTTCGACCCTGACGTGACAGAGCCCGGTAGCACAAATGGTAATGCATCCTCTTATCAAGAGGACAGTTGCGGGTTCAAGTCCCGTCTAGGCTTGAAAATTTTTGAGATGGTTTTTTAAAATCTTACTTTGTAAGAGTTTATTGGTTTAGATAAACGCAGCGCGAGGCTGAAATTTCTAACTTTTCTCTTGTTCTGTCATGCATATAGCAACTTCTCCTTTTTTCTGTATAATTGATTGAACTTCAGGGCATCCAGAATTTTCAATACATTAATAACTATTTATTTACTTATTCCTTCTCTTTCTCTTTCTGTCAAAGTAACTTGCACATAACTCAAATAACAAACATTGCAAAAGAGGTCCTAAGTATTGTGTACTGTACTAAGTATTAGTGAATTTTATATACCAAGTATCGAAGTTCAAAGTAAGGATGTTGCGAATATTTGCATACGCAAATGCGGAACCTCCGCAACGATTCGGACATTGCATCCGCAATAATCGATGTGGATGTTCATGCAGATGCAGCGCAGGTCACGGCTAGAAGGAAATTGGGTGGGGCTTGCGTGTGCCGCGTGCCGTAGAACGTGCTGATTGACCAATAGGAGCGAAGATTTCGGTTACAAGATTCGACGCGTCTGTTATTGTTTATCATTTTTATCTCGTTTATCAATAATAACGTGTTTACTTGCGCTTATCGTATAGACATTGTAGTTTTTGAGTGTTATTGTGAGTATACAGTGAGTATTGTATGTTAAGCGAGTTTTCTGTAGTAATAGTTCATATTTTGGTTTTATTTCTGCACCAAAACGAAGATTCCTAAAAAAATGTTAAGATCCGCACCCGCGGATGTCAAATAATCTGCATCCGCGACAGCTTATACAAACAGGGTTTAAGAAGGCTGTACCCGAAGACCTAAGGGGTTAAAAGAATAAAGTGTAATCTGCCATCAAAGTTTTCCGGAGTAGTGTACTTACACCTAGTAAATCAAGAGATTAAAACTGTATTCGCGAGCGCATTTTACTTGTTTAACCGGGATGTAAGATTACTGTCTGTTATTACTCTTACCTATCTCAAAGTAGGCGATAGGGTCGCTGAGATGACCTGTAATCATGGTCTTACATAAATAATTTCTGATATATAAACGGTGTATTTTATATTTGTTTCTTTCTTGCAGCTAGTGAATTGGAGTTATCACTGAACGACGCATCAGCCCCTCTCCTCGCTGGGAAACCAACGAAGCCGATAGAACCGCCAGCTCCAAAGCCAGCGGCCGCTGGCAAAGCCGACGTCCCGCTCGCCAATACCGGCGTTAGTATCACGAGACTCGATCTTACCAAAGCTGAAGCTAACCTTCCTTCGACGGTTACTAACCTTTCTGCACAAACGGCAGATGACGTGGAAGAGGTGAATTCATGTGTCATGGATTTATTCTTGCATGTTTAGATTAGATTAGATTTTATTTTATTGCACTAATATAATAATGCATTGGCGAACTTAATGCTAATTAGCATTTTCTTCCAGCTAACTTTTGTGTAGTGAAGAACAAGTGGTACTGCGAGAAAATAGATAAGCAGTATACATAACTTATGCTTATGTTTAGTATGCCTTTGCATACTTATCATTTTGTTTCTTGGTTTGTAATGCAAACGAATATATTTCCAATAAAAAACGAGTGTGCTTAAGACCACACGACTGAAGTATGACTTCTTTTTCAAAATATTAATTTATAAAATTGTTAAAGAACGAAATAAAATTACGTAAATAATCAAGAAATCATCGTTTGTGTAACGATAGCAAACGAACTGCTGACTGAGATATATATATATATATATATATATATATATATATATATATATATATATATATATGTATATTTCATGCACTGGCTATGAGAATAAGAGAGAGAAAGAAAATGTGCGCGCGCACTGCTCTCTCTCTCTTGCTCCTACAGTGTGATACAGACAATAGGCCAGCACTGTGTCTTAGATATACGAAACGTAACTGGCTAGGAGAGAAAGAGAGAATGAAAATGTGTGCTCGCACCTCACTCTCTTGCCCCTACAGTAATATACGAAACGTAACTATCTCTCTTTCTATCTTCACTAACTTATACCTCCCTGTCAACTTCCGTTCGCCTCGCCCGATCACACTTTTCGTCACGCATTCACCAGCTTACTCCCCAAGTCAAGCGTGCGTAAAGAAGTTTTACTCCAAAACTACGAGCCTTACAGTAGTCGCTTAAGATGTGTAACATCTGACCATTGCACCGCGCGCGTTCATTGGTCAAATTAAATAGCGCGCGCTTCCCCGGTTTCCTGTTACACATTTCCGTCCCTTTTTCCAAAATCAATCCCACAAACCGACAGGAAAGATGATACATATCAAAAAATTGTGTCGATATTAAGTAGTGTTTGGTTTACTTTGACTAGCTTCAGATTACGTTATTTGATTTTCATCTGGAAAACTTAGAAGCTTGGACTAAAAATGTAAATATCAACGAGAATCTTACTTTCTTTTCAGTCTCCAATGATAATAAAGAAAATTGAGGAAGTAAAGAAGAAAGCCACCCATCTGCCGCCATCGCCAGCTCCAATCAGTTCCGGTAATACTTTTACAAAACTTCCGTGATACTTATATAAAACTGTGACTTTTATATTAATGTTCTGTAACATTTTGTTAATTTATCCAACAGATAAAAAAGAGAAAACGAATGCCAAAGTTGAAAGCAGTTCAGGGGTCGGAGCTAGCGAGCTGTCGC
The DNA here is from genome assembly GCA_918857605.2 of Philereme vetulata. NCBI lineage: Eukaryota > Metazoa > Arthropoda > Insecta > Lepidoptera > Geometridae > Philereme > Philereme vetulata. The sequence goes on along the minus strand of OU975473.1, from coordinate 2,395,224 downwards.
TACGTCTGCTAGAGAAAGAGCTTGCAGATCTACAAAGGGTAAATATCTAATCCACTCTTCAACTCATTCCATAGTATACTCATACACTCGCGTCTTTTTACTTAGAAAACTTTCGTGATTGATTTCAATCATTATTATAAATACGGGATTTATCTCGTACCGTCTTATCGGTGTTTCGACCGACAATGTTTCGGTTCAATTCGTGAACCTTCATCAGGGTGAGTGCGATCCGCTCCGAATAACGTCTCGTCTCGCACTACACGCAGTGTTTACGAATTGAACCGAAACATTGTCGGTCGAAACACCGATAAGACGGTACGTGATAAATCCCGTATTTATAATAATGACTCGCGTCTTTTGTCAAGCCGAAGCACTGCGCTTTAAGGGGAGACCGGAGGGGAATCGCCCATACAACACGTACTACCAAGATAATTTCTAATTGGAGCATATTTCTACTTTAATAAGGTATTATTTTAATTTGAATAGTATTTATCTAGGTTCCCAACCATATATTACATCAAAATACTTACCTAAAATGAAATAGAAGCGTATCGCATTCTGCGTGTTTTTACGTCATAAAAGACCTGTTTTCAACCTAATTGTTTCGTATTAAAACAACAACATCTTACGTATCCTAGTCATGGGAACATAGATTATATCGTCTAGTTACAGAATAACAACACAATGAGAAAAATACAACAAGTTTTCAGTCATCATTTTTGGTATTACGGAACATGGTCAAAATCTAATCAAATTTAGAATCGTTCAATTGCTACTCACTGTCACTGTCAGTGTCGCTCTGCGTGGCTAAACTTCGTCACTAAACAGGGATAGCGATATTCAGGCCGAGGTTTTTGGCGCGGCCGAATTGAAGTTGCTCTCGGGGTTCGCCGGCTTCTTAAGTGTTACGTACACCATTCACTACACGGTCGAGCCGCTCGCCGCGCCTTACAAATCAGTGGACAAATCCGTCATCGCCCACACATTACTCGAACGCACCGCTTAGTGCGGCTCGGCGCTCGCCTTGTCAGACGGGACTCAGAGCGAGTCCACATTAGGCGTTTTGAAGCACGCGTTTTAAGAATAAAAAGGTCAGTTGAGGTGTACACATGCAAGCGCGCGTCAGACGTGCGCTCTAAGATTTGTGTTTGAACTCGCGTTGCGCGGGCGACAGCTGCGCGCTTGTAGATACGTGCACCGCCATTTTGCCGTACATTTTGCCTTCCCCACCCCCACCCCTCTTACCATCCAACCTAGATCCGCGCCAAGCAGCCGACCGCAAGTAACTCCGCCCTGCGGAGAGACCATCGGGCGGCCAGCAACGCGTGAGTAAATCACCTGAGGCTCCGCGAGCCGACCCGATGACCCCCCCGTAGAAACGGGGGGCGGAAAGAACTCCGCAGGAAAGGGCAAAAAAGCCCGGTACTGCTGCCCCACACCGGCTGCGCCGGTGTGTGAGAGCGAAAGAAGACACGGCAAAATTTGCCGTACATTTGATCGCGCGCCTTCGTGAAGGGTGGACGCACCAAAATGGAGATCGAGTACTTCGATACAGATTTATTTATTGATGAAATTCAAAAGCGCCCAGCTATATGGGACATGGAAAGTCCTGATTATAAAAATAAAATATTAAAAAAAAAGTAATTGGGAGGAGATCGTTGTAATTTTCAGTAATGAGTGAAGACAATTTGGAATATTGGATGCACCCAAGATTCTCTTTGCCTCTGCCGTCGTCTTTTGTAGCGACGGTATAGGAGACGCACACAAGCAATTACTTCGACGTCCATTTCCGAACTGAGCCAGTAGTATGGACACCTTGTTAATGCTTGTTAAACGCCACAACGCGCGGCGAACGCAACGCCGAGCGCTTAATGTGTACTCGCCTTTACTCGCGTTTCACAGCAGCCGCGATGCCTATTGTGATCGCCACTTGTTTTTATATCGCCCCTAGTTTAGCTTTCAAAAACTGTAGGATATTCTTAGGGGTGATAACTGTTAGCTCCTCCGGGCTAAGAATGTGTTTGGCCAGAAGAATGCTACGTTTGCGCATTAGTGGACCACACGCGCCTAACAGATGTAAGGGCGATTCTGCCGCCTCATTTACAAAATGTGCCGGTTTGTGTATCACGTAGCCGCGACCGTATGTCGAACCGCGAACCATAGCATTCACACTCAGATTTGTCCGCGGACTTGTCGCCACTTGAGCGCGTGTGAATGATGGCCTTTTGTGTAACTTGGAATCTGGACCTCCAAAAAACTTGGAGTCCTTAACCGTGCCAAACAGTATTTTACGGCACCAACAACGGCTATTGCTGTACAAAGCGCAAGTTCGGCCGCACGTAGAATACTGTTCCCATCTTTGGCACGGAGCTCCAAAGTACCAATGGCTTCGTTTTGACTCCCTTCAGAGAGAGCCATTAGAATCATCGGTGATCCCAAACTCGCCGACAGGTTGGAACCGCTGAGTCAACGCCGTGACATCGGATCGCTCAGTGTATTCTACCGCCTGTATAATGGGGAATGTTCTGAGGAGCTATTTGATCTCATCCCGTCGCGTCGTCGAGATTTTACCACCGCACTTCTCGACGACGTAATAAAGCTCATCCACATATCATCGACAATTGGGTATCGCGCACCACACGCTTCACGCGATCTTTTCTACCCCATACTTGCAAGATGTGGAATGATCTACCATCTGAGGTTTTCCCATTAGGCTACGACATGGCACGCTTCAAGAGAAATGTAAAGAGGTTTCTACAGTGTAGGGAACGCATCGACAATACCACGGGTGTTGCCGGTGTCAATAGGCGACGGTGACCGCTTACCATCAGGTGGGCCGTAAGCCTGTTTCCCCACAAATAACATTAAAAAAACTTGTTTATTCGTTCTTGTCGAATCGGAAAAGTAGTGACGTTATGTGCGGTCACTACTGGGATGCACGGTGCCACTATTACCAACGAGCGCTTTCGCACTTCAGAAGCTTTCAGTTTGGCCGTACCCACGTTTGAATGTAGGACTGACTGTAAAAGTCTTTAGCCGTCTCGGAATCCTCCGAGCGGCCTAAAGAGCTAGAGCGCATAAGAATTTACTTGCTGTCATTGCGCGATGCGCATTCATTGTGAATTGCTCCTTAAACTAGTTAATATTTACTTTTCTTTGCAGACGAATCTTCTTGTCCGTAACGATGTGGCCAAGACACCTGCTAAAACTATGGATAGTCTGAAGAGCAAACGATTGCAAATCCACACTTCTACGCCAAAACCAAGGTCTGACTTATATTCCAAACAATACTATAATTTTATGTGCTTTCTTTGTTCATCATCATCATCATATCAGCTGTAGGACGTCCACTGCTGGACAAAGGCCTCCCTCATTGATCTCCAGGAACTGCGGTTGGAAGCGGCCTGCATCCAACGCCGACCTGCGGTTCTTACCAAGTCGTCTGCCCATCTTGTAGGTGGACGTCCTACGCTGCGCTTGCCGGTCCGTGGCCTCCATTCGAGAACTTTCCGGCCCCAGCGGCCGTCTGTTCTGCGCGCTATATGGCCTGCCCATTGCCACTTCAACGTGCTAATCCGTCGGGCTATGTCGGTGACTAGAGTTCTCCTACGTATCTCCTCATTTCTGATTCGATCCCGTAGAGAAACCCCGAGCATAGCCCTCTCCATAGCTCGTTGAGCGACTCTGAGCTTATTCATAAGGCCAATAGTGAACGACCACGTCTCGGTTCCATATGTCATCACTGGTAACACACACTGATTAAAGACTTAAGACCTTAAGATGTAAGGCTTTCTTTGTTATCCATACATCAATTCGAAAGTAACTCTACCCCTCTGTCTGTCTGTTTGTAACGTTTATACAACTTGACGGCTGGACCGATTTGGATGAAATTTGGTATTTGCTTATGACCGGGATTGAGACAGGCTACCCGACTGCATGAAAACAATGTTGTTGCATGCAAGCATGAGAATAATGTTTTCATTGACCAACCACGCGTGCGAAGTCACGGGCGGATTAGCTAGTAGACTATATCCTTTATAATTAGTGGTGGGATGGAATATGTATTAAAACGCGTAAAAGAGTGATTCTAGCCAGAAAATTAAAAAAAAAACCAGGAATTTGTTAAAATTTTCAAAACACGTTTTTATATTTTTTTTTTTACCTTAGGACTTTATCTGTACAACACAATTACAACCGTATACCTATTTTCAGACCTATAGAGAAAAAAGAAATGCCAGCGGCAAAACCCGTTCCAGAAAAGCCGCTTCAAGAAAAAAGGCCGCCCGGTCGACCCCCTAAGGACAATAAGAACACCAGTATCAAAGAAGATAAGGAGGCTAAAGAAAAAACAAACGTCACTGTTAAAGAGGAAACCAAAGAAGTTAAAGAAAAAGACACTCCAAAGGTAAGAACAAATATAACTTAAGACCATAATGAGATATCTTCACGGGTAAAATAAAGGATTTTTACTTAAGTGTAGGTATTATTTTCAGTAAAGTAATACCTACACAATGTAATACGTTATAGTCCAAACGAAGCTGATTCGACCTCGCAGTACAACTCCAAAACCGCGAGTCTAAATCAGTAGACATTATGTTTAGAAATAATGTTATTTCAGGTGATCAAGAACGGTGCAAGCGACGGCTCCACGACCGATGAACCGGTGCGGAGGTCGACCAGACCTTCCAAAGTCAAGGACTACGCTAAAATGATTCGTGACAGGTAACTCTACCATTTCTGATACTTTTCTCTTAGAGAGAGGCCTCATTAGTGCGTTTCGTCGTAACGGATCAACGCATTGTTGATCCGCATACAACGCCTGCGTTGCGACGCGCGCCATCGCAACGCAGCGTCTCAGTATGGATTTCGTCTAGTTTGCCCCTTAGCAGTGGAACACTGTCCGTCGTCGCACCGGAGCTCCGATAGCGCAGCGCATCACCCTCCCCCCGTTTCGTCTCTCGCCCGTTGATCCGTTGAAACGTCGCGTGCGACGACGCAACGCATAACGTGGCATGTTACTAAAAATATATGTAAAAGGGTTGACGCTGTGATGACGCAACGCACTCTCTCTTACACCTACCTTTTCTCTTGTTCTTTTCACTCTTCACAAGTTGTAGTATGTGCTTGTCAGAGATATTTTCATTTCTGACAAGCTTATAAACGCGGCTGCGTGCGCGTGGTGCGTCAATAAAAACATTATCCTCCTTAATTGTGTCGGGTAAAAAGTAGCCTAATTCCAAATTCCGGTTATAATCTATCTGTATCCCAAATTTCATCTAAATCTGTCCAGGAGTTGTGAAAACGTAACAAGTTACTTTCGAATTTATAATATTAGGTACATATGGATGTTTGAAACTGGTTTTAATCTATACATTTTATTTAGCCCTGATGAAGACGATGAAACTAGTGAAGAAGAACCAGACGAAGAAGAAATTAAGGAAGCAGAGAAAAGTGCAGAGGTGAGTAAAGCGTCACTTTACCGATGGTTTGCCAAACCATAAAAATAACTAAAATTTCCTCTATATTATCTCTATATAATCTATCCAGCTATATGACCGCCAATTGTATATCATTTAGTGCCTTAATATTTGTTTTGTTAATTATTGAATGAAAGTTATATCCTGTATTGTGTTGTCAGCCCGCTCGGCGCGGCCGCAAACCCCTTCCTAAGCCTTGTCCAGCCGTCGCGCCGGCCACCGCACCGAGGAAGCGGGGGCGCCCGCGCAAGGATCTATCTCTTGTTGTGTAAGTACTTACAACACATTTCTACATGTAATAAAATATTTATTTAACACGACATGAAATACACAGTAAGCACATTAACAGATGGGGGGATACCTAGACTTCTGGCTAATTACGTTAATTTGTACATAAAATAAAATGCCAGAAGTAAATAAAATAATGCAAATACTTAGGTAACAGGAACATCCCACGCAACTTTAAACTACCTGTAGCTCAAATTAAATAGTTGACGACCTCCGTGGTGCAGTGGGCGAATAGCCGGCTGAGACGCAGGAGGTAGCGGGTTCGATTTCCGCCGCGGAACAAATGTTTACATGATCTACAGATATTTGTTCCGGGTCTGCTTGTTTCTCTATATTTATAAGTATGTATTTACAAAAATGTATATAAGTAGTCTATCAATTATCTGGTTCCCATAGTACATGCTCTGCTTAGTTTGGGGCTAGATAAAGCTGTGTGAAATGTCCGAAATGGCGCCAGCTCAGCAAGTGTTAAGTAGATAGTTAATGTAACTTATTTTGTTTTTGTGCCATCTATCTTATTGGAACGCATTGCTGTAAAGGAGGGCGTTTGTGTCTGTAACGCAGTTATTATGTGTACAATTGGAAACGATGACGCCTGTATAAGTATGAAAACTGTTTTCATACTTATACAGGCGTCATCGTTTCCAATTGTACACCTAGTTTTATATTAAACTAGTTGACCCGCCGAACTTCGTACCGCCTTGACATGCATATAACGCGGGCTGTCAATATACGTCACCCTGGTAGAATTATCAATTGTTGCCCCCGGCCATCATTACTAACCCGATTTATATATATATATATATATATATATTTACAACCATACTTAACCATAGACAATATTACGTTTAGCTGTCATTTGCGTTTTGTTATTCCATGTTAGATATTTTCTTTGACGTTTTATGTCACGTCACACGGGAACGCGGTCGAACGGGATAAAAAGTATCCTATGTCCATCTCCTGGTTCTAAGCTACCTCCCCACCAATTTTCAGCCAAATCGGTTCAGCTGTTCTTGAGTTATAAATAGTGTAACAACTAACACGACTTTATTTTATATATATAGATATACAACAAATTTTGTTGTTCATAAATAAAAAAATGCTTCTTTTTATTTTTTTTTATTTGTCAACTAAGCACGAGCCAGTTTTCTTACAGCCAGCCATAATAACAATGTCTGGTTTGCTAGCTTCACTGAATTAGTAAATCGATCCATGCCGCCGATTTGTCCAACTTATTTCATAAATAAATAATATGGTACATTTAACAGACCACAAAAAATCAGCAAAAAAGAAGAATCGGAAGCCGAAGAGGAATCGGTTCCTGAAGTAATAACACACGACACCAAACCAATGGAAGAAGTCTCCAAAGTAGCAAATGTCAGTAAAATAGTAAGTACAAATATTTTTTCATCACTCACATGCTTTGAAAGCTGGTCGATGTTAACTCGATACTCGAAAATGCGATTTGTTAAGAGGTTCATTGCAGTCATAATAAACTATAATAAAATACAATCTCCATGACAAATCTTAAAATAAAATGGCGGATCGCTAACAATGCCAAAAGTTTTCAAACCCATGGAATGGGTGACGACTCGGTGGATTATGCCCGTTCTTCCATGGTTGAGAGAAGACTTATGTCTCAGCTCTTGTAAAAAGTGTAGTTATATAAATCATTTTTCACACCACCTGCTCGACAATGTCAAATTGTGGTGATTAAATCCCTACGGCTGAGCCTGGAGTAAATTTGTACTGAATTTCATTATGATTTGATTGTGATTTTAATTTGGAACCGCATCTATATTAAAATTTAACCAAAAGACGCGCACAATAAGTATTTATTCGTAAATCGAACTAACCTCTGCACAGAATGCACCAACCTAGATTTGATTTTTATTGTCTTGCAGAAAGTGTGAAAAGTAGAGTACTCTCCTCGTAGATAAAGCTTGTGGATCCCTCTCTGCACTCAGAATTCTAGTAACTCCCTCGCTCCGCTCGTGAGTTAACTCTAGAATCCTTGTTACGTTCAGGATTGAATATAGCGCCCGTGACGCAAGACACTGCTTTATCCCCTCGTTTAATAATCTGCTATTGTTACAGGAATCTAAAAATGGATCAACAGGTCCAGTCTCCAATGTTATTGTGTCACCCAGTGGACAGACATTGAAAAAAGTATGTACAAAACAACAGTTGTTTTATAAAAATAGAAAGAATGAAAACATATTTATTTGCTCCCACCGACAGTGTACAATAATAAAATAACACAGACAATGGTGGTGTTGCGTGGGGACAAAATGGTCCCTGTCTCAGCATGGGCTGCTTCGAACCTTGTTGGGTACGATGCAGCGCTGGTTTTCTGACAGGGCCTAAGTGAGGACACGAACACTGCTAAACGAGTACCTATATAATACTAAATAATTAATATTGCCAGTCACCATTATATAAATTAAACTAAGTTATCAATGACGGTGCCTAACAAGATATATGCCATATATGTATTACAAGATAAAATACTAGCTGATCCGCTCGCATCTTGTCTACGTTTGAATGCGATACTCGATATGAAAGTTCACAGCATCATATTTTAAGAGATGACTAGCAGGCGCTATTACGAAAACTGTATCGCCTAGCAAGTATAGGCAGTTACATCTTTAAACATGTCACAATCATTACTTTCAGGTGCCTATCAAAGCATTACCTCCTGGAGTCAAGCCCTTGCCGTTACCTAGAAGTAAGTAAACCTAACCTAAAGAGATCAAATCAGAAATGAGGTGTTTCGTCATCGAGCACAAAGGATTACCAAGCTGAAGGGCGGGGCACATAGCTCGAAGAACTGACGGCCGTTGGGGCAGAAAGGTTCTCGAGACCACGCACTAGATGGAAAGACGACCTGATAAAGCTTGCCGGGAGCCGTTGGGTGCAGGCCACACATCGCTCTGTAGCTCTGGAAATCTATGAGGGAGGCATATTTTCCGCAGTGGATGTTAGCTGATTAGCTGATGATGAAGTAAACCTAATATAAACAAGCGATTATAAAACTATTTATTAGGCATCGAAGTGTTCCGTTGTTCCACCTTAATTATCAAATCGGTTTGTTACCATTGATATTGTCATTGGAAATTCCTAATATTTATGAATAACTGGTCAAAAATATTTGCAAATGCTGAACCAGACAAACAATATAAACATAAATCAATTTCAATAAAAGTTTTAAAATCATATTCCTGTTGACTCAGTTAAGGGAATTACTGTTATCCTCTTATTCATTTTGGTATGTGTCATACACGTATTCTACAAAACTTAAATATTAAGCAGGACAGAATAATGTGAATAAATTAATAACGTAAAAACCGGAAATCTGGCATATAGCATTATATCAAAGATCTAAAACAGATCAACGAATAATTACCAGTAGAACGACCAAGATAAAAAAGTTACCGTTACAATATCTAAGTATTACTCGTGCGCGATAACTTGGGACCTGCTAGGAATGCGACTCCCCGACCCCTTCCCCTGATCTTCCCCGATGGCGCCCGTATTGTACCGTTCGCATCACTATTTTTTACGAGGGTTTTTAGTCTCGTACTGGCCTACGTCACGTAACGACGCGCTCTGGAATTCTTTTAGTTTTCGTTTGTGTTATTGTTTTGTTGTCTGGAAAAAAGAAGTCAACCATGTGGACAGGCTTCGACAAAAGTATTGGGACGATGACCTCTTACAAGAGACGAATGAATCGCAATTAATTGTAAATTTATCGGATACCTCTTCGTCAAGTGATTATAGTGAGACTGAGGACGAAGAACAACCTCTAGAAGGCATAAATCCACTAAGTAGTGATGAAGATGAGATAATGTAAATAATAGATAAAATAAATGTAACTTAAACATTGTATATTTATTTTATTCAAATAGTGTAAAAAAGATTAGATAAAAAGCAGCGTCCTCCCTGAGTAACATAATAAATTAGGTTAAAAAAAACAAAGACGAAGCCGCGGGCGGCTGCTTGTTATGTTCGCTTTTTTGCGGGCGGTACAAACACGCCAATATGACGTCACCACGCTCAGGTCTCAACTTATCGTGCACGGGTAATATTTACGAGTATTTATTCGAAGATATACTAAAGATTTTCGATCCCCGAAAACAAAATCTTCCACTACAACGCATTAATACGCAGTTCACTAGAATACGCGAGTGTAGCTTGGAACCCCTTCTATGTCGTTACCTCGCAGCGCATTGAGGACATTCAGTGCTCTTTCTCCAGAACCCTGGCATTCTCTTCCTTGGTTATTTCACACAGAAGTCCATACGAAAATCGACTAGTGTTCTTTAAAATGAACACTACGCGATTGGAGAAAAATTCGAGACGTCTCCTTTCTCAATAAAATAGTCCATGACTTATTCGACTGACCAGCCATACTGGAGAACATTATTCTAAGTGTTCCGTACACGTACAACTACCCAATACAAAGACTTTCCAAAATATTCAGTAAGCTAACACCCAAAACAAACCTCGGTTACAATTCACCAATAAATAAATATTGCTGGACATTTCACACAGCGCCATCTTGATCCAAACTAAGCAGAGCTTGTACTATAGGAACCAGATAACTGATAGAATGCTTATATACTTTTTTTTGTAAATACATACTTATAATATATAGAAAAACATCCAGACCCGGAACAAATATCTGAAGATCATGCAAACATTTGTTCCGCGGTGGGAATCGAACCCGCTACCTCCTGCATCTCAGTCGGCTATTCGCCCACTGCGCCATGGAGGTCGTCATTACTGTGAATAACAAACAAACCAATACTGAGAATAAGTCGAACTTATCACGATTTCAGTGCTACAGTTAATCACTGAAATCAAAAAAGTCAAAAGTATTCTTAGTTATCTGGTTCCCATAGTACAATGTTTGCTTAGTTTGATGCTATTTTGGCTAGATAGCGCTGTGTGAAATGTCCACAATTATTATAATCGTCAAGTTTGTATGAGTCTAGTAGAAAACGCCAACTAACTAAGGGCCGTAAGTGGGTGTAAAAGTCACTTGAAATTATGCTTTCAATCCATACATTTTATTTTTAATGTTTTCTCTTTTAGTTGTGCCAACCAGCAGTGTTTCAAGAGTTTTTCCTTGTAGTTTAATAATAAGCGTTTGAAAACTTTCGTGATTGATTTCAATCATTATTATAAATACGGGTTTTATCACGTACCGTCTTATCGGTGTTTCGGTTCAATTCGTGAACCTTCATCAGGGTGAGTGCGATCCGCTCCGAATAATTGTGCGAGGCGAGACGTTATTCGGAGCGGGTCGCACTCACCCTGATGAATGTTCACGAATTGAACCGAAACATTGTCGGTCGAAACACCGATAAGACGGTACGTGATAAATCCCGTATTTATAATAATAAGCGTTTGTACGTAAAGTCATCTTAATGATACGTTTTATTGTAGAGATGACAAGTGGCGAAGTGTGCGAGATGCAGATCGGCAAGAAGGTAGTGAAGGTGCAGAAAATCGTGATGACCAAGGCTGAAGTCGAAGCCATGACAAAGAAGGGGCTCGTCGAAATGAAGGCAAGGATAAACTTATATGTTCACATAGATTCTGTACATCCAAAGATCGCTTTTAGTGATAAGGCTGCACATTGTACCTATGGTCTAACAGTGTATTTTCTTTCATGTGTTTATCACACTAATATTATAAATGCGAAAGTTTGTATGTTTGTTTATTTATTTGTTTGTTTGTTACTTAATCGCGTCGTAACGGCTGAACTGATTTCGATTAAATTTAGTATGCACCTCTATACTAATATTATAAATAGGAAAGATTTGTTTGTTTGTATTGAATAGGTAACGAAACTACTGGACCGATTTAAAAAAATATTTCACCGTTGGGAAGCTACACTATCCCCGGCTGACATGGGCTACTTTTTACCCAACTGCGCAGAAGGAGGGTTATGTTTTTATTGATAAAACTACGCGTGCGAAGCTGCGGATTGGTCAGCTAGTAGATTATAACCTGGATTAACACACACACACTTTTTATCCCATAAATCAGGTCACATGGGATAAAAATGTGGTGTCAGTCAAGTTGTAGTAACAGCGAGTTTAGCTTTATTTCCAGGTTACCTACCCCTTCAATTTTATGAAGATTAGGGTTTGTATTTTTATTTACAGTCGGGGGATTAACAGGAGTTATTTTAGCTAATTCTTCAATCGACATCACCCTCCATGACACTTATTATGTAGTGGCTCACTTTCATTACGTTTTATCTATAGGAGCTGTATTTTAGCTAATTCTTCAATCGACATCACCCTCCATGACACTTATTATGTAGTGGCTCACTTTCATTACGTTTTATCTATAGGAGCTGTATTTTAGCTAATTCTTCAATCGACATCACCCTCCATGACACTTATTATGTAGTGGCTCACTTTCATTACGTTTTATCTATAGGAGCTGTATTTTAGCTAATTCTTCAATCGACATCACCCTCCATGACACTTATTATGTAGTGGCTCACTTTCATTACGTTTTATCTATAGGAGCTGTATTTTAGCTAATTCTTCAATCGACATCACCCTCCATGACACTTATTATGTAGTGGCTCACTTTCATTACGTTTTATCTATAGGAGCTGTATTTTAGCTAATTCTTCAATCGACATCACCCTCCATGACACTTATTATGTAGTGGCTCACTTTCATTACGTTTTATCTATAGGAGCTGTATTTTAGCTAATTCTTCAATCGACATCACCCTCCATGACACTTATTATGTAGTGGCTCACTTTCATTACGTTTTATCTATAGGAGCTGTATTTTAGCTAATTCTTCAATCGACATCACCCTCCATGACACTTATTATGTAGTGGCTCACTTTCATTACGTTTTATCTATAGGAGCTGTATTTTAGCTAATTCTTCAATCGACATCACCCTCCATGACACTTATTATGTAGTGGCTCACTTTCATTACGTTTTATCTATAGGAGCTGTATTTTAGCTAATTCTTCAATCGACATCACCCTCCATGACACTTATTATGTAGTGGCTCACTTTCATTACGTTTTATCTATAGGAGCTGTATTTTAGCTAATTCTTCAATCGACATCACCCTCCATGACACTTATTATGTAGTGGCTCACTTTCATTACGTTTTATCTATAGGAGCTGTATTTTAGCTAATTCTTCAATCGACATCACCCTCCATGACACTTATTATGTAGTGGCTCACTTTCATTACGTTTTATCTATAGGAGCTGTATTTTAGCTAATTCTTCAATCGACATCACCCTCCATGACACTTATTATGTAGTGGCTCACTTTCATTACGTTTTATCTATAGGAGCTGTATTTTAGCTAATTCTTCAATCGACATCACCCTCCATGACACTTATTATGTAGTGGCTCACTTTCATTACGTTTTATCTATAGGAGCTGTATTTTAGCTAATTCTTCAATCGACATCACCCTCCATGACACTTATTATGTAGTGGCTCACTTTCATTACGTTTTATCTATAGGAGCTGTATTTTAGCTAATTCTTCAATCGACATCACCCTCCATGACACTTATTATGTAGTGGCTCACTTTCATTACGTTTTATCTATAGGAGCTGTATTTTAGCTAATTCTTCAATCGACATCACCCTCCATGACACTTATTATGTAGTGGCTCACTTTCATTACGTTTTATCTATAGGAGCTGTATTTTAGCTAATTCTTCAATCGACATCACCCTCCATGACACTTATTATGTAGTGGCTCACTTTCATTACGTTTTATCTATAGGAGCTGTATTTTAGCTAATTCTTCAATCGACATCACCCTCCATGACACTTATTATGTAGTGGCTCACTTTCATTACGTTTTATCTATAGGAGCTGTATTTTAGCTAATTCTTCAATCGACATCACCCTCCATGACACTTATTATGTAGTGGCTCACTTTCATTACGTTTTATCTATAGGAGCTGTATTTTAGCTAATTCTTCAATCGACATCACCCTCCATGACACTTATTATGTAGTGGCTCACTTTCATTACGTTTTATCTATAGGAGCTGTATTTTAGCTAATTCTTCAATCGACATCACCCTCCATGACACTTATTATGTAGTGGCTCACTTTCATTACGTTTTATCTATAGGAGCTGTATTTTAGCTAATTCTTCAATCGACATCACCCTCCATGACACTTATTATGTAGTGGCTCACTTTCATTACGTTTTATCTATAGGAGCTGTATTTTAGCTAATTCTTCAATCGACATCACCCTCCATGACACTTATTATGTAGTGGCTCACTTTCATTACGTTTTATCTATAGGAGCTGTATTTTAGCTAATTCTTCAATCGACATCACCCTCCATGACACTTATTATGTAGTGGCTCACTTTCATTACGTTTTATCTATAGGAGCTGTATTTTAGCTAATTCTTCAATCGACATCACCCTCCATGACACTTATTATGTAGTGGCTCACTTTCATTACGTTTTATCTATAGGAGCTGTATTTTAACTAATTCTTCAATCGACATCACCCTCCATGACACTTATTATGTAGTGGCTCACTTTCATTACGTTTTATCTATAGGAGCTGTATTTTAGCTAATTCTTCAATCGACATCACCCTCCATGACACTTATTATGTAGTGGCTCACTTTCATTACGTTTTATCTATAGGAGCTGTATTTTAGCTAATTCTTCAATCGACATCACCCTCCATGACACTTATTATGTAGTGGCTCACTTTCATTACGTTTTATCTATAGGAGCTGTATTTTAGCTAATTCTTCAATCGACATCACCCTCCATGACACTTATTATGTAGTGGCTCACTTTCATTACGTTTTATCTATAGGAGCTGTATTTTAGCTAATTCTTCAATCGACATCACCCTCCATGACACTTATTATGTAGTGGCTCACTTTCATTACGTTTTATCTATAGGAGCTGTATTTTAGCTAATTCTTCAATCGACATCACCCTCCATGACACTTATTATGTAGTGGCTCACTTTCATTACGTTTTATCTATAGGAGCTGTATTTTAGCTAATTCTTCAATCGACATCACCCTCCATGACACTTATTATGTAGTGGCTCACTTTCATTACGTTTTATCTATAGGAGCTGTATTTTAGCTAATTCTTCAATCGACATCACCCTCCATGACACTTATTATGTAGTGGCTCACTTTCATTACGTTTTATCTATAGGAGCTGTATTTTAGCTAATTCTTCAATCGACATCACCCTCCATGACACTTATTATGTAGTGGCTCACTTTCATTACGTTTTATCTATAGGAGCTGTATTTTAACTAATTCTTCAATCGACATCACCCTCCATGACACTTATTATGTAGTGGCTCACTTTCATTACGTTTTATCTATAGGAGCTGTATTTTAGCTAATTCTTCAATCGACATCACCCTCCATGACACTTATTATGTAGTGGCTCACTTTCATTACGTTTTATCTATAGGAGCTGTATTTTAGCTAATTCTTCAATCGACATCACCCTCCATGACACTTATTATGTAGTGGCTCACTTTCATTACGTTTTATCTATAGGAGCTGTATTTTAACTAATTCTTCAATCGACATCACCCTCCATGACACTTATTATGTAGTGGCTCACTTTCATTACGTTTTATCTATAGGAGCTGTATTTTAACTAATTCTTCAATCGACATCACCCTCCATGACACTTATTATGTAGTGGCTCACTTTCATTACGTTTTATCTATAGGAGCTGTATTTTAGCTAATTCTTCAATCGACATCACCCTCCATGACACTTATTATGTAGTGGCTCACTTTCATTACGTTTTATCTATAGGAGCTGTATTTTAACTAATTCTTCAATCGACATCACCCTCCATGACACTTATTATGTAGTGGCTCACTTTCATTACGTTTTATCTATAGGAGCTGTATTTTAACTAATTCTTCAATCGACATCACCCTCCATGACACTTATTATGTAGTGGCTCACTTTCATTACGTTTTATCTATAGGAGCTGTATTTTAACTAATTCTTCAATCGACATCACCCTCCATGACACTTATTATGTAGTGGCTCACTTTCATTACGTTTTATCTATAGGAGCTGTATTTTAACTAATTCTTCAATCGACATCACCCTCCATGACACTTATTATGTAGTGGCTCACTTTCATTACGTTTTATCTATAGGAGCTGTATTTTAACTAATTCTTCAATCGACATCACCCTCCATGACACTTATTATGTAGTGGCTCACTTTCATTACGTTTTATCTATAGGAGCTGTATTTTAGCTAATTCTTCAATCGACATCACCCTCCATGACACTTATTATGTAGTGGCTCACTTTCATTACGTTTTATCTATAGGAGCTGTATTTTAACTAATTCTTCAATCGACATCACCCTCCATGACACTTATTATGTAGTGGCTCACTTTCATTACGTTTTATCTATAGGAGCTGTATTTTAACGCGTACGAAGTCGTGGGCAACAGTTAGTTTTCAGGGCGTGCTAGCTTACAATGCGAGCGAACCCGGCGAACGAGCACGTTCACAAACACGCTCGCTACTCGCCTTGTGTGCGCCTTAGCATAGGTATAGTATAGTAGCTGCCTTGTATGTGTACTGTGGCTAACCACTACTAAACCAGCCACGATTTGCCGAACACTCGTAAACTCGTAACACCATAACTTCTTTTCTATTTATACATATATTTATATACTACGATGAAATAAATGTTAATTTTATTTTGTTAGCATTAAAACGAAAAGACATATATTTTGCAAAAAATATTTTTGTTAACTAACTTATGTTTGTGGCAATGCAGCTTCCAAGCTGGTGGACCAGTTTCAATGCGCTTTTTTATTTGAAATGTTCGCGCGGTGGATATAAACAAGGGCGAATTTTATTTAAAATACACTTTTTCATGTTAACAAATTGGAAATTGTATTGTTCCCGTATCAGTTTGAAGTCTTTAACTTAAAGCGTACAAAATCTAATGAAATACCACGTCCCTTTGGCAAAAGTAGACAAGACTTTTTAATGTGTTTTATTTTAAATAAATAAAAAAATGTATCTTTTACAGGATGGGACGATAGTACTGAAACAAGGTATTAAACTACCAGGAGGTGGGGCCGCTTCTTTGATATCACAAATGGCTGCTGAAGGTTAGTCATATTGCTGTCAACTTATACCATCCATACCAATATTATAAATTCGAAAGTAACTCATGTCTGTATGTTACGTCACGGCTGGACCAATTTCAATTAAATTTGGTATATAGATAGATTATAAAAAACCATGCTGGACATTTCACACAGCGCTATCTAGCCCCAAACTAAGCAGAACTTGTACTATGGGAACCAGATAACTGATAGATTACTAATATACTTTTTTTTTGTAAATACTTACTTATAACATATAGAAAACATCCAGACACGGAACAAATATGACAATTATGACCGGGATTTAGATATATGCTACGTTATACCTGTCTGCACAGGAGGATAATGTTTTTTATTGACATACCACGCGAACGAAGCCGCGGCCGGCTCAACTAATCATACTAATATTATAAATGCGAAAATTTGGATGTTTGTTTGTTACTCAATCACGTCGTAACGACTGATAGATTTTGATAAAATTTGGTATGTACGTAGATTATAATCTGAATCAACACATATGCTACTTTTTGTTGACAAACCACGCGAGCGAAGCCGCGGGCGGATCAGCTAATCTTTACATAGTATAAAATGCAGTAGCTTCCGCTGTCTATTACGTTAGATCTTTTAAACTACTCAACGGATTTTAATGTAGTTTTCAGCAATAGATAGAGCTGATTCAAGAGGTATGTTTATGACATGCATAACTCTGTTTGTTTGTTTGTTACCTTTACACGACTAAACGGCTGAACGGATCGTAAGGAAATTTTGCAAGGAGATAGATTATATCCTGGGAAAAGGACATATGCTAATTTTTAGCCAACTGCGCAAACCTAACCAAAATTGATAATTATAGGTCAACCGAAAGTACTCTAAAGGTTTTGGGTCGAAACCCTATATGGTAGTTCCCGTAGACCTGGAATCACGAAATTTGGCAAAAATCAAGGTTACAGCACAAATAATGAAAAATTCCAAAAAATAAATAAAATTTAAAATTAAAGGATGACGCCAATTAAAGATAGTCCTCTGAGTTGTATGGGCGCTCATACAATTTAGAGGACTAGCTTAATCGGCAACAACCTCAAATAAGGTAAATAAATAAAATTGTGCTATTGAATAAAACAAATATTTAAGTGGGGCTCCCATACAACAGACATGATTTTTTTGTCGTTATTATAGATAATGGTACGGAACCCTTCGTGCGCGAGTCCGACTCGCACTTGGCCGGTTTTATTATTGGCAAACCACGCGTGCGAAGCCGCGGGCGGAAGCTTGTATATAATAATGTGATAACGATAGATTTCATCTGTGTTTTTATTTTCAGAACAAAAGAAAGAATCTGCGAGTATCGCGAAGCCAACGCGATGCGATTTTGGCGACGACTAACTTTACTTTTTATTCTAAGCTTAACGTTTATTTTTTTGTTTTATTGAACATAACTAGTATGTAGGTACTTACTACAAGTAATTTTATACATATTTACAAAATGTATGAAGTTAATTTACTCACCATTGCGTATTTCAAATATGATCTTTTCTTAGTTATTAATTAAAAGGTACTAAACTGAATAAGTCAAAACTTGTAAATTGTAAGATAGTATCTTTGAAAATGTAGATTAATTTCTTTCACTGAACTACAAAAATGTAATACTAAGTGCACATTCAAAGCCTTAATTCCAGAACGATTCTCAAGTTTCTAGATTTTTCGGTTAGGATTCTGATTATATCATAATTAAAAACATGAATCATGGACAGTTCATTTAGTTTTGGAATGGGCCAAAGTTAAATTCATCAAATTAATTATGTACATATAGCGATGATTTCTGTAGTAAACAAAGTTTACGCATTTCGCGTTACTATTTCAAATTTGAGATCAATAAAAGTACATAAAATAAACCCTTGCCTTGTCATTTAGCATTAACTAATTGATCGAGCGAAGCGAGATCTTTAATGGCGGGTTCCTATATCCGTCGGTAACCAGCTACGACTCGTTTCTCCTTGAAAACCTGTCAAAAGTTTGACACTAGTTTGACACATTTTCAAGGAGATACGAGGCTTAGTCGGTTACCGACGGATATAGGAACCCGCTATATTTATAGCGGGTTCCTATATCCAACTTGGACAAATCGGCGTTGTATGTATGTATGTTTGTTAGTCCGAGGATAATTTTCGAAGCGTTTATCCGATCATAGTGAAATTTTGTATATATAGTCTGTCAAATGAAAGTAGACCCTGAAAAAAAGCGGCAAATTCAAAAAATATCAGCGTGGCAACTCAAACATTAGGGAATAATAATGATGCCACACTCCGATTCTCATTTTCCCTAATCTGTTGAAAAAAAGTCAAAGAGTACCTACCTAATTTGAAGAATATTAAGAGAGTGACTGAAACGAAAGAAGTAAGTCAGATTCATGGGAAATGGTCATCCGTGGTTCCTGCCTACATCTTCGGGAAAAGGCATTTTTTGCCTATTTTTCCGGTTCAGAATGACAAAACCTATAAAATAGTTCAATATTATTAATCTGCAGTTGATAAGAGTGGGTTACAATTCGTTATTATTATAGTTATTTATAGTACGTGCAAATATTATTTTATACCACCCTAAATTTACCCAGCTGTAGAACATAGCGTCCGTAGGTGGAAACACATTAGTATTGCCATGTAAAAAGTTACGATAAAATGCGAGTGCCTACTTTCGTTGGACAGACTCTAGTGATGGCACAATTTTGGTGTGACTAAATGAGCTAAAAATGTGGAGGGGTTGTTGAGATATTGGGGTTCAAGAGGGGTAAAAAAATGAAAATGAGACTAATAGGTCAAATGGGACGTCAAATGAAAGGTCTTTCTTCATTGGTACCTTTCGGCTGCGTTTTTATTTTTAGTAATGTTCTTATGGTTTTTGAATTATTAGCCATAATACAAACTGAACTTTGTCAAAATTCACTGGGTACACCAGTAACCCCCACAGTGCTGTAATTATACAATGCCAAAAGTCTGAAATACAGAATAACTACAATTTGTACCCCAAAAAAGTGAACCACAATACATGAACTCCCGTTACCTGTAATTTTAACGAAACTGTAGGTCAAGTTGTTTGGTTATGCATTTCGTGGCACTATTTCGATAGTCAAAGATTAGACTAAAATTAATATATTTTTGTTTTTATGAGACTCGCGAGATCTTAGTTCGGAACCACTGGTTAAATATAAAGTATAACAACGTTATTTATAAACTAAGTTAACAAAACTCATTGCTATCGGAATATATAACCGACTTCATAAAAAGTAACTGTAACGTAACTCTCTGTCTGTGTATTTATTACGTTTTAACAGCTAGACCGATTTCGATGAAATTTGGGTATAAGTACAGCGACGTAATGAAAAGGTTCGTCACCTTAGAGTCGGTTTTCGCTTGCACCAATAATGCCAAAATCAATTAATTCTTTTTGACGAGATAAATAGTCAAACAACTTCGATCTAAATGATTTTGAACTTTATTACGAACAGTTGAAAAAAGTTTCAAAAGGTAATATGTACCTACTCGCGATACGTTGAACAAATCAATTTGAAAATTGACGAACCTTTTCATTCCGTCACTGTACATAATATAGATTATGACCGGGATTCGAACATAGGCTCCTTTTTACCCGATTCCGCAGGAGGATAATGTTTTATTGACTAACCACGCGTGCGAAGCCGCGGGCGGAAGCTTGTAGTGGTATAATTTTATGCTTTTCACGCACTCTTAAGGCATAGCCTCAGAATACAGAAATAACCAGAACCCTTGAACGCGCCTTATACTGAAGCGTCAATAACTACTCCAAAATAGAGTAGGTTTACGCAAACCGTGCCGTATTTTACAGTGTTTAATTTAATTAGATTATGCTTTCTTGTGTCGTCTCTACGTGCAAAAATTCAACTGGGCTCAAAAACAAACAAGATGGGATCACATTTCACACGTAAGTAGCGCGTTTAGATATGTGTTGTGTTATTTGATTATTGAATAAATTGTTCGGTTTGTAATTGTCGTAAATAATGATACCTCCATTGTGTTGGTGTTGCCAAATATCGAGTTATTATTTCCCCTACTCTAGAATTCTGAGAATTAAAACTTCTATTAATTGTAGTTTTTATTTATATGATTGTATAAAAATACATAATGACCAGCCTAAAAAGAGTTATATAGGCTCACTTAAACTGTTAGCATCCTTTTCTGACATGTTGACATAACTTTTGAAAATTCGCAAAAAAAATCAACTTTGCCATACATTTTGTCAGATATCGGTGAACATTTTGCATGGGGCAACCGATTGTTTTTCTACGAGAATAACGGGTGTTTGTGAAATTTTAGCTTCCCTCCTGATGAAGAAAGGTAAACTTAATGTACCGAAGTTTTACAAATAGCACAACTAGAACAGTTTTGGAAACCTTACGCAGCTAAAAGGTAATTAAATGTTTTTATCGAAACCGTGTTTTATTTTAAAATCATTTAGGTTATTAAGTACATAAGTTTTCACACGTTTATGAGCAGTATATCAGGTATCTGTTTGGAGTGTGTGTGCTAAGCCGAAAGACAGGCCATTGAAATCACTATTATGAACAACTTTTACTATGAGGCCAACCAACACTGAAATCACGATAATAATCCAAATTTTCTTTGGAACAGCTGATTTTTTCGCAGTTTCCAGGTTGCCCCCATAGTAAAAGTTATTCATAATCATGAGTACAATGACCCCCTTTTCGGCTTAGTACACCCCATACAGATAACCCTGTATATAATAATTGTAGTAATCACACTAACATTAAAAATGCGAAAGTTAGGATGTTTGGTTATTACTTAATCATGTCGTAACTGCTCAACTGATTTCGATGAAATTTAGTATGTACGTAGATTATAACCTGGATTACCTCATAGGCTACTTTTTATCCTATAAATCAGGTCCCATGGGATAAAAATCAAAGTGTCAAGTCAAGTTACAACTGCGAGTTTAGCTTTACCTACACATTTAGTAGTGTAACGCGTACGACGCAGGCAACAGCTAGTTATTATAATATGTTTGTGCCAAACTTAGTAGTACTAGTCAGGTACGCAGATATAAAATATAAAAGTGAAAAGTGAAACTTTAAAAATAATTATGGAGGATGACACACATGCACGATAACAGCGCAACAAAATACTGGTTATTATGGTATATATATATATGAATCTATGATAGAACTACTTACATATATGTATTTTATCAACCTTTTTATGTTTTTACACGTAATTTGTTTTGTTCGTATTTTTAGTTTAATTTAGACTGGCTATTTATAAATTCTTTTTCATATAAATTAAATCCGTGTTTGGTCGTATGCTACGCTTAGTATAAGTTTGTATCTAGTTTGTTTATAATAAGAGATGTGGATTTTATTAAATAAATAAAATAAAATACCTGTGTAGTGTTAGATAATTTGGATTTCATTAGTTGTATCTTACCTAAAAAATTTACCACAAAAAGGGTAAATAATGACTAAACTAGCAACATTACGTGGGTGAAGTTGAGATGGGTGCGGGACGCGCACGGCTGGCAATCACAGCTGAAGGCGGCTTCTGGTTAATTCTCTATTCTGAGGGCGCAACTTTAATAATGGTGTGTCGTGCGTAGCACGCCAGAATACTATAGGTTTCATACATTTACTAAGATTAGAATCACATAATTCTAATAATTAAAGTATAAGCTTCCGCCTGCGGTTTTGCACGCGTTGCTTGTCAATAAAAAGTAGCCTATGTATCAAATCTGTGTCATAATCATCTGGCCTTGTCCCATTCTTATTTGGGGTCGGCTCTCCCGATCACTGGTCTCCAGAGATGTCTGTTCTGGATCCTCATTGGGTCAATGTTGTCATTCTCCAGGTCTTCCGCGCTTTCTCGGTGCGAGGTAAGTCCAGGACATAGTCTATCTAGTATGTATTTACCAAATTTCATCGAAATTGGTCGGCCGTTGAGACTTGAAAACGGAACAAAAGGGTTGTTTTCGAACTTACAATATGAATTGGATTTACGAAACAGATAGGCTTCTGTCGCGCCACGACACAACACATTAATATAATTCCGCCTTTACATACTCGTAACTTACACATTATAAGTGAACTTTGTTCTTTTTACTTATTTTAAGCTCTCAGCATAATTTAGTATTTAGTTCCACTACTCTGCGATAGATGTCACCCTACGATTTCATTACAGATGTCGCTAGCGTCTGTTTTGTTTACCGCCCTATAAAGGAAGGCTCAACGCGGGCCGATTCAAAATAACTAATCAAACGACATCAAAAACTCGCGACAACCGGTCGTGGTAGCCGATACCAAACTGATCCATCTCGATTACATTGTTTATGTGACATAATATTCAAATTACTGAAATCAATAGTGCAGTGTTCCTTGAGAATCCTGACCGACAAGACTGACTTGCAAGATCCTGAACCAGCTGAAAGTTACGGTAAGTTTTATTTTTCGAACTAACTTATTTTACAATTCTTTGTTGTAAATTTTGAGGAAGTATTGTGAGTTTATCTACGTGATTTTTCGGGAATCTTGCTAAGAAAATAATTTAAGTTAAAGACGGATATACGATACCCTATCTAACTTGATGGTTAAGCGCACTTGACCGAATTTTGTCAATTTTATCATATATGTATATTATCAATTTTACTAAAACAAATACAACTAAACTACAACTGAGTGTTCAATAAATCGCACATTAACGAATATGTAATATAGTCTTAAGTCGTGTATTCTTTGCTGGTAATATGTTTAGATATTTTTTAAGAGGTTTAATAGCAATTATTTTAATTGAGAAGTGTATTTGGAGTCGCAAAAACATTACAATGTTCGCCAATAATTGGCAAAAGTTTTAGAACAAAATCAAACCACAGAATCTAATAATCTATGTACTTTAAATAAATAAATAAATGTTAATCTTGTAGAAGTTAAAATTATGAATGAACTTTAAAAAATCCTTTAATATAAATTTAGAGTAACGACCTCCGTGTCATAGTGAGCGAAAGTCAGGAGGTTGGGGGAACAAATGTTCGCACGATCTACTTGGTTACGGATCTGGGTGTTCTTCCATTCAAATGTGTAATTACCAAAAAAATTAGCTATGTAAGTATTCTATCAGTTATCTGGTTCCCATAGTTCAAGCTTTGCTTAGTGGGTGTTAGAAATTTCTAGAATTATTTAATAATCTCGCTAAGAAATAATTATGCGTTTTTTCCTAAAATAAAAAAAATAGTAAAACTTAAGCCACTGCTTCTTTAATAGCTCATAAAGATTATGATTTAACTTCCAACGGCAAAGTTCTACTCGAAGTTGACTCTTGCAATTACGCTGCTTTGACATTGAGACATGAAAATAAAGTAGGAAGAATCTAGCCCAAAGCTTAAATGGATATTGTCAACAAAACTCGTCGCTTTGGTAATCGCATATTAGCGTGTCTCTGTGACCATAACATGCTAAACGATTGGACATGGCAACCGTCCAACATGTTACAGATTCTTGTAAACGCATTGCTATGCGAAACATTCTGATTACCGACAACCAGGCTTGTCCATAATTGTGTTTCTAGACACGTTAATAGAATAGTAAATACTTTTCACAGTTCTAATGTAAACCTCACCGAAAGCAGGGGATTATATCCCTACGGCTGAGCCGGGAGTAAAGTTGTGATTAGAACTTGGAATCTCATCTGTATTAAAATTTGAACTAAAGAGATAGGTCTCTTTAGTTCAAATTTTAATAGTTCTTTAGTTCGATTTACGAATAAGTTCTTGTTGTCTGGGGACAACAAGAACTTATTCGTAAATCGAACTAACCTCTGCACAGAATGCACCAACCTAGATTTGGTTTTATTGTCTCGCAGAAATTGTGAAAAATAGAGTATATAAAGCTGTCTTATATGTATATTGTGCTGTATGTATCTTGGGCGTGCTTATATGCCTCTGCACTCAGGATTCTAATAACTCCCTCGCTCCGCTTGTAAGTTAACTCTAGAATCCTTCATTACGTTCGGGATTCAATATAGCTCCCGTGACGCAAGTCACTGCTTTATCCCCTCGTTTAATAATGTACTAGTAGTGCACACTATAAAACAAAACAATTACATAAGAACAATGAACGAACGATAATGTGTCTATTATAGAAAAAAAAAATCAGGAAATAAATCTAACATGCAATTCATTAGGGAATGTTAGCAGGAAAGATTTGAATGTTCATCTAGGTATCACAAACATCTATCACATCGTTATTTATGTGTTAAAATACACTTCGGCAAAACCCGAAATCTGTCCTACTTTCAGTTACGGGTTTCCCAGAGTGTTTTATTATTATTTTTATATCAAATTAATTGACTCACTTATGACTCAAACACATCTATCTCTACCAAATACTACGAAATAATTTTGTTATGACTATACAATATTTCGGTCTAGAGTAATGAGGAAAAGATGATGCCAATACAAATCTTTTATTGGTCTGCCTTTTCTGAAGCGGTTTATCTAGGGCGTCACACACACTCGTAAAAACGCAGATTTTACAGCTTCAGCCAGTCAGTATGAAGTTAATGTGTCCCATACAAGCTTATTGCCTTGATGAGCTAAACATTCGCAGCAAACAGTAGGCCTTTCACGATAACCATGTGTGCAGATATTAACAACTAGCACATAATACGGGTTCTAGTACCTACCTACTATCGGGTGTCGCCTGGCCATGACATGCTTGTATTGTGGTACCTGCTAGAGTGGTAGTTGTTATGAGCAAGATAAAGTGTGACAACCAGCTTTGTGAAGAAGACGCCTAGATCTGTCATTAGCAGGTATTGTTTCCCCGGCACGGATGCGCCTATACAAATTATCACGCTGGCTAATGTTGAATGTTTCTTCTAAATATGTGACTACCTATACCTAAAACAATTAGATAGCTTCAAACCACGACTATACCCGCTGGCCAACACGGATAAAAGATCTTCTTTTTGGGATAATATTATTTGATCCTCAAGAATCTAATTGTTCTATTGTAAATGTGTTCTTTTAAAAAATATTTGGTATTCAAAAATAATATTTGATACCCTTTTTTTAATTATTGGTCTAGATGAGTGAGAGAACCGACACTGAGCACCCCGACTCTAGGCAGTATTGTGCGTGACACCCCTAGAGTGTACAAAAAAGCGCGGAGCCAGAAGCTCTCGTGGAAGGTCCTGAGTGGAGCAAGCCCGCGCATCCGAGCGGAGTGAAGGTAGAGTGGGTGAAGCGAGACTAAGGGGCGACCACGTGAGAGTTCTGGCGAGAGCCCATCCCAAAACGCCACCGCAGCTACAGATTTGGCGGTTTTTAAGTGCCAATGTTAAAAATGTAGGTATCGAAACTTTATTAATTCTCGATTCTATTCTCTTAGAATAGAACAGTCTATTTCTCTTAGTTTTGGGACACAACAAGGATCTATCAAACTTAATTTTTACATCTCAAAAATTTTTTGCGTAGCTCCAAACAGATTAAAGTATCGTTTGTTTGATTTATTTTATGTCTCACTAAAAGAGGATCAATCATTAAAAAAGATGATCGTTTATGTTTTTTGCTTGCTGTTTTTGCCAAATTAAAATGATCATTTAAATACATGCCCTTCTTTTTTTCTTTTCTTTTCAGATCACCACTTTTTTAATTTTTTTTATATCGGCTTTTCGGTCACACAATCTTCCATTCACCATTGTCTATACAAACTTATCGCATGTAAATATAGGATTCTACCTACAGATTATACAAGTAGGTACACAAGTTCCTGCTTAGTTTTATAAGCAGTGACTTTAGACAGTTCAATAACCCAGACGCTTTTAAGCTGCTACTATTTTTGTGATATTAATAACTAGGTACCAATCCATTATCAAACTTATGGTTAGGAATTTGTGTTTAAAAATATCGTCACGTCCCTCAGTTATTCTTTGATTTCATTGTTACTTTTTTATTAATTATCCTCGGTTCTATTCTAAAAAGGTAGGTACCTACAACAGATGAGAAACCCCATTTTAGTAACTATATTCGGTTTTTATTCATACAAAACAATAGTTTTAAATATTATTGCAGACAAACAACTAGGTTCTCGAGTTTATTTTCCTCATTCTAACGAAGGACTGAAAATATATAAATAGCAATTTACGAGACGAGATTAAAATACAAAGAAGTGCAGAATTTACATTAAAAGGTGTAAATGAATATAACAGTACTGAATAAATCCATCAACTTATCCAACGACGACAAACGGTCACCTTGCAAGTCAGTATATACCTAAACTGCAAAATAATTGACGGCACTTTTAAACGTGGGTTTACCAGATAGAATGACAAGCACAATAACTAGAATAATATTATAATTTATTTGTTAAAAAGCTACTTCTTCAAAACAAGCTTTTATAAAGTTCATAATCGGAACCGCAAGCAGATTCAAATGAGCCCTAACACTAGTAGCCTACTATAATCCATTCAGAAGTTCCGTCGTATAATCTCAATCATAAGAGCGCCTCCATGGATACCATATTATCGCATTATCACCGAAGTTACATATGCATACCAAATTTCAGCTCAACCCGTTGAGGGGAACATGTTTAAAATTCAGTTGCAAGATTCCACCCGGACAAACATACATACATTGCAAGTTAATAAAAAGCTTGTAAAAACGGATTTAGATAATCTTGCTCGTTGTTTTAACCAGACACGAAATACTTACTCACATATGTTTATTTGTTATTCAGTATGTAGCTCCAAACGAATGCGATCGTTGCAGTGGTTTGTAGCTACTGAATAAAGAAAATAAAAAACTCGCCACAAAGGTTTTTTGAAATAGATAAAATTTAATATCAGTCTGATGATGGTCAGCGCCTTAGATAATGTCAGAGGAGGACAAATATTAACGATAAAACATTTCACTGAGCGTCGTTACATTAATCACATAAAATGTCACTATCTTCATAAATGTCACTGCTCCTTTTTAACGTCATTTTATTGTATGTACATAGCGTTTATGACATAATAAGCTAATATATGACGTAAAGTAAACAGGATTCTTTAAAGTATCCTTTTTATATACCTATAAACCATATTAATATAACTTAATTGGCAATCAGAAATATAAGGCAAACCTAACAATTAATTCCAGTGAAGTAGTCACCTTCCTAGTAGTAAAACAATAACTAATCTTACCTTATCCTTGTAGTTTTTGAGTTATTCGTCATAATAAAAACTGAACTTTGACGAAGTTAACAGGGTACACCAGTGACCCCACAGTGCTGAAATTTGGTATTCGTGTAGCTATAGTGACACAAATATAGGGAAAAGTCATTTTATAGTCATTTTAAGAATAGTCATTCAGAATAACTGTAATTTCTACCCCAAATGAAACTGTAGAAAACTCGCACTATTTTATTGGTCAACGATTATGAGTAATTATCTCTTTTGTTTTTTTAGGGAGACTCGTAAGGTCACAGTACGGTATATTTTCAGCCCTTTGTGTCTGACTGCTGGGCAAGCAAAGATCTTCGACCATTCACTTTCATATGCCAAAACGGTATAATCTTAAGTCGTATTTTTTAGTCTATTGCTGAATTTGTTTGGGAATAACATACAGCTACAATATTTGCTGCTGATGGGGATAATTTTCTCTCACTCATTTACGAGTAACTGTCTCACCAATACACGAATCATTCTTAGCCTTAACCTATAAATTGGATATGTAGCATATTTTAAATTATATTCCATCCACTTTAAATGTATTATTTTATTTAAATGCCAAAGTAATTGATTGTAGTCAGACGTAACTAAATGATTTGTTTCATGCTCTTGACATTGAAAACGGAACTGGTGGCATAAAAATCTGACAGGTAATAATAGCATGATTCATCTTTTTCTGAAGTAGCGAGCGCACAGAAGCTGTGTAGATCCTTTTACAGAAATGTATAAATTTACATGTTACACTAACCAAAGTTTCAGAAACTACGTTCTTCTACGAGCTTAGGCGTGTGGATTGCCAAAATTTGCCATCTTCCTCAAGTCAAGTCAAGTATCAAGTCCATCTTCCTGTATAAACAAGGGAAGTACTTACAAAATTTTGTTTAGCAAACAATTTACCCATTACTCCAGGGTTTTCAGTAATAGACCAGCCGAATACCGTACCTACTACCTAACCATAACAGACAAAGAATGTACAATGACCGAATGAAAAGGTTCGTCAATTTTCAAATTGATTCGTTCAACGTATCGCGAGTATACATTACCTTTTGAAACTTGTTACAGAATAGACTGAGTTAGAGAAAATACTGTAACTGTTCGTTAATAAAGTTCAAAATTATTCAGCTCAAAGTTGTTTGACTCTTTATCTTGTCAAAAATAATTAATAGATTCTTGCATTACTACTGCATGTGAAAACCGACTCTCTCTCGTAAGGTGACGAGCCTTTTCATTCCGTCACTGTACCTACCAAAATTAAACATTTTTAAAGTGCTCTTTTTCGTTCGTATGCTTTATTATTGTATGTAGATTCTACAATGCGCGCCATAAACAGGGAATATTAAAAGGCCTTCGCAAAAACCTTCTGTATGATAAGTAGCGGCTGTCATCGTGGATGTTGTAGGCAGGCCATGATGGATGTATGACCATAGAAATATTATAACATAGTATGACGTAAGATCTGACGGCATACACCAATAAAAAAGAATACCTATATATTATTGGAAATGAGCTCAATACTCTAGCTACACGTACTAAACACCTATCATACGAGGTAGGCACCTACACATTACGATGTATCATATGTACACACGGCTACACATCAAGCTACACATTTCCAGTATAAGCTGACCTCTCATTCTACAAAAAGCCTACACAATGCGAGGTTAGCTTATACTGGAAATGTATAGCTTGATGTGTAGCCGTGTGTATGTATCCTGTAGGTATTCAATATATTCTCAATATATTTTCAATACCTCTGGCCCGGTCGTATGTTTTTCATAGTTCGTGGTTATCCTTGTGTAAAATAAAATAAGTGTGTTCATGTGCAGCATGCAAGTACTAGCCGTTGTTTTATTATGTACTTAGCACATTACACGTAGCTGCTGTAATAGTAGGCTAAGTAGCTCAGTAGATAATAACTATTAGGTACAGTGTAAACTCTATATAGCGACACTCAAGGGACTGAGCATATTTTGACGTTATAGAGAGTTGTCGTTAAATGGAGAGAACTTTTTCGTCAATACACAGTGATTTTCTCTTACTAGCCATGTTTACAATTTGAAAGTTTGTGAGCTACTAAGAATATGACAACGTATAGATAAAATCCATCACTTCTACTAACAACAGTCTGCAGCTACACGTGCAAGCAATCCCATTTTGTAAACAAAAGAACGGATTTCTTAGAAAGTTTGGTGTGTATGATGCCGACAGTCGAGTTAGGTCTAGAATAATAAAGCGACAAAAGGATATACACAGCTGCGCAGTTTTTACGAATTTGGCAACTTAAAAAGAACTTTTTATTACAAATTGTTGTCGTTATTGAGAGTGGGTGTAATGCTATACAGAGTGTACCATTGTATGCAAGACAAGCTAAACCAACCAAAGCCGAGTGATTTCGACGCTTTAGAGAGTTTGTCGTTAAAACGAGTGACGTTACATGGAGTTTACACTGTATATTAATCCTATGTTATGAGCAGTGATCGCAGCAGGTAGAGCTATTTAGGTTCATTGACCGCAAACATTGACCAAGAAATAGATAATTTCTTAGTCTAGTTCGTCTTGAGCTTCAGTCACAGATGTCGAACGCTCCTTTTCTGCATATAAATGGGTGTTAGATGTAAAAAGAAAAGGAGCGTTCGACATCTGTGGATGTTAGTGGAACAAATTTGTAGACAAAATTTCATCATTTACTTCATTTTTTGACAATTTTTCTTCAAATTCTCCAAGAATGACATTTTTTATTTGAATAAGTAAATTATTGTTTAACGTGTTGATCAAGTTAATCAGGATTTTATTGTAAATACATATAGCTTCTTCTGTTTGTATATTTTAATTTTTTGAGGAATAAATAATTTGTATGGTAATATGTTCTTGTACAACTTCAGAATGATAATGTTAAATGATTGTGGAGTCTTGTATGAATTTAAGAAATTGTTACATAAAAAAATATAAGTGGTTTAATGAATCAAGTTTCTATCTAATTAGTATACTATCCTTAAACCCGTCCTTATACTTGCCCGTCGGAAAGGAAGTGTATTCTTTCATTACTCCATAAGGCGTAAATAGCTTTTTATTATTTTTCTACTTAAAAAGCAAATCCCGGGATTTTGGGATTATCCATATTATTCTTATATATGGCAAGTACATAAAATAGCTCTACCTACTCCGATCACTGGTTATAAGGTTGTACTGAAGAACATGGCAATTTATTCACTCTAATTGAATTATCTTATCTAATATCTATTGGATTGTGTGAATCAATTTGTTAGTTATTATACATGAACTATCATGTTTTCATCACTTAAAATTGAACCAATAAAGATAAGTATTTTTCAAAAAAGCTCTATTGTTCTGGCAATAATTTCTGATGGAATGTACGTTAAAATATATAAATAAGAACTAGTTTTAACTGAAATTCAATTTTGAGCATTATTTTATTTAAAATAAAGTCTATATTGGTCATTAATACATATTTTTTTTAATTTATTAAAAAACCTAACGACCTACTGCCAGACGGTGTGTCTGCTGTCGCTACGTTAAAATATATAAGTAAGAACTAGTTTTAACTGAAATTCAATTTTGAGCATTAGTTTATTTTAAATAACGTCTATATTGATCGTTAATACATCATTCTTTTTTATTTATTAAAAAACCTAACGACCTACTGCCACATACAGTGTGTCTGCTGTCGCTACGTTAAAATATATAAGTAAGAACTAGTTTTAACTGAAATTCAATTTTGAGCATTAGTTTATTTTAAATAACGTCTATATTGATCGTTAATACATCATTCTTTTTTATTTATTAAAAAACCTAACGACCTACTGCCACATACAGTGTGTCTGCTGTCGCTACGTTAAAATATATAAGTAAGAACTAGTTTTAACTGAAATTCAATTTTGAGCATTAGTTTATTTTAAATAACGTCTATATTGATCGTTAATACATCATTCTTTTTTATTTATTAAAAAACCTAACGACCTACTGCCAGACGGTGTGTCTGCTGTCGCTACGTTAAAATATATAAGTAAGAACTAGTTTTAACTGAAATTCAATTTTGAGCATTAGTTTATTTTAAATAACGTCTATATTGATCGTTAATACATCATTCTTTTTTATTTATTAAAAAACCTAACGACCTACTGCCAGACGGTGTGTCTGCTGTCGCTACGTTAAAATATATAAGTAAGAACTAGTTTTAACTGAAATTCAATTTTGAGCATTAGTTTATTTTAAATAACGTCTATATTGATCGTTAATACATCATTCTTTTTTATTTATTAAAAAACCTAACGACCTACTGCCAGACGGTGTGTCTGCTGTCGCTACGTTAAAATATATAAGTAAGAACTAGTTTTAACTGAAATTCAATTTTTAGCATTAGTTTATTTTAAATAACGTCTATAAGTATTGGTGGTTAATACATCATTCTTTTTTATTTGTTAATAAAACCTAACCACCTACTGCCATACGGTGTGTCTGCTGTCGCTACGTTAATATATATAAGTACTAGTTTTAAAAAAGGCATTTAGTTATAACTAGTTCTAACTAGGTAAAATGCGTTCTTCTAAAAACTGGTTTTAACTGTGAAATAAACACTTTTCAGTCTCAAAAAGCCAGTGACTTCAAAAACATAATGTGATATGGTAGCACGTATAACCAGTGCAAAGCTTTTGTTTTAAAAATCAAAACTTATCGAAAATAATACAACGCGCCATGGAAAAATTACCATAACCCCTACAGAGTAACAAAAACCGCAGACCATTCCACGAAGATACTTAGAATAATTATTCATATATTCTTATATGGGTGTCGTAAGAGTGGTAACAATGAAATCGTGTCTACAAAAAAAAGATAATGGATATCAATGCTCTATCCCTTTCATAGTTTTGCTAGCAGAGAGAGACGTAAGATCAAAAAGCTTTAAAATGACTACGTCATTGGGACTTACTGAGCGTAAACCCGTTCGTTTTCCTTCTCGATTCGTGGGATACAATTATATACGGCTCGGAGGTTCGTGGCTACAAAGCTATTATTAACTGAGGGAATCATAAAAAAACTACCTTAGATAATTGAGAGCCCACAGCGGCCCATTTGTAAGTTGTGCTACGCTACGACGCTACGAGTATGTGCCGACAATACATCTAATTTAAATTTAATTGTAAGTAATGTACCTATATTGAGTGTGATAGATATTTTAAAACAGCTTAGTATCACGGACGACACAATATACATACATGACGTTAGTATACAAATATGTCTGAACGAATTTCATCTCGTTAATTACCTGATATTGGTGGCGATTCTGTTGTTTACGCTTACTAACTAAAATTGTGTAAAATACGAAAGGTCGTATTTTGTTTACGCTAAAGATCAAATTAGAATGACATTTGAATGACATTTGTAAAATTAAGTAATTTTTACTAAGATGGCGTGTTTGCGAGCTAGTTTTAATCATCACCAATTAGACTGCTGACTAAAACTAGCCCAAAAACACGCCATCTTAGTAAAAACTACTTAATTTTAGAAATGTCACTTTAAATGTCATTCTAATTTGATCTATAACATAAACAAAATAAGACCGTTCGTATTTTACACAATTATAGTTAGTCAGTGTAAACAACAGAATCGCCACTAGTGAAAGAAGTCTAAATTTTACACACTGAAGTACTTTTACTTAAAGTATTTTAGTCATTTCGTGAGAGAGAACATTCTGTGACATTATCTATACCTATCGCTTAAGATATTTATCATTGCAATAATAGTCCCAATTGTTAGAATTACAATACAGATATGACTAAACTGATTAAAATTTTCACAAAGTTTACAGTCTATCAAAAAGTACCTACTGAATCTTAGCTCTTAGTAGTTTGAAGCTAAATTGATATTCTACGATATTTTATAAAGACGTGATCATAAGAAATAGTAGCACTCGTAGTAGATACTGCAGACGCGTTGCCTAACGTATATTGCCTTATTTACACCCTCTTCACTTATTGATAGTCTGCTGTGTAAACCTTTCTGTACCACTTTTGATAAACTTGTGAAGTGTTTTCAAATTGGAACAAAACGCATTTACTCTGCCAGGCTATGGTAGCTTAGTAAAGTTTCTACAAAAGAATAGAGTAAAATGACATTTTCATCCCCACATCTCAGAAAGCGTATTTCGTTATCTGAGTGCAAAAGCCGTTCTTATCCGCTAGAGGATAAATTATATTGAATTTAGAACATCGTGTGCACTAAATTTGTGAATTTAAAACATCATTAAAACTATTTACTTCTACCTCCATGGTGCCAAATGTATCATACCTACAATCTTTTTTTTTAATTTGTTAAAAACTCAGACTCGGAACCTTCTTGGTGTATTAATTTTTTTTGCATTTAATCATTTCCTCGCTGAGGTGGGATGAAAAGTTACGTGTTGCACTCGAGTGCAAATATTTTTCACCTCGTGCTCTTTTGATTCCCTCGCTAATGCTCATGATTCTAATTTTTGAATCATTCGCTGCGCTCGTTATTCAATATTTTAGAATCCTTCGCTTGCTCGGTCATCAAAATTGAGCACGAGGTTAAAAAGCAACTTTGCACTCTTGTATAACAAATAACTATTTAATTTAATATATTTATCATCTCATTTCTTTTATTCATATCCTTTGACAAATTACATGTGCTTGGACAAGTCAGATCAAACAATTAAAATATCTCACATAAACACAAAATCAACAGATACATACTAACCTATAGATAATAAAATAGCATCAACAATATCAGTTATATCAAGGCTCATCAACAAAACATGAGTATGTTTTTATTTACAAGATATTGGCTATTACTCGTATTACATGCAATTCATTTTTACACGAACACAACATTAAAATTATAATTGACATAAACATAACTATTTTGATCATTATTATAAATACGGGATTTATCACGTACGTACGTGAGTGCGAGGCGAGACGTTATTCGGAGCAGATCGCACTCACCTTGATGAATGAACCGAAACATTGTCGCTCGAAAAACCGATAAGACAGTACGTGATAAATCCCGTATTTATAAAAATGATTGAAATCAATCACGAAAGTTTTCTAAGTAAAATAACTACTTTGATATAACATTAATTTACTATTATCTTAGTAATACTAAGCTAACAAGCATAGAACTACCCTCATAACGTAGAGTATAGAAACATTTCCACACAAGACATTTTACGCTGTTCCCCATCATCATGAATGAATGAATGAATGAAAATTCTTTATCTTTATAATTCCTTACAAGCTAGACACAACAGATTTAAAGAAATAAACAAATAAAAGTAAGCATAATGGGCGGTCTTATCGCTCTTCTCATCATCCTCTTGTTAGACTTTGGCTCTACATTCGACTAGTGTCATCGAACTCTATCCACATACCTCCTAAACAAGGCTACAAGTGGCGCGTAAGGAATCAAATTACCTTTCATCTCATCGGATATTGCCTGTTAATTCTGCTCTAGTGTTAGTGCTTTACGTACCTACTGCTTACAAGTCTTACAACCACGTTTCAAGCTATGAATGATAATTGGATCATTTAGGTCCAATAAGATGGAATTCGAACGCATAAACGAATGTCAAGCATTAGTTTAATGATGGGCACATACTTTTATTGTTTTTTTGTGTTCCAATGTTAGTCTTTCGGTCGTAAATATTCAAAGCCAAACCTCCAATCTTTATTCATGGCAGTCATAATAGTCATTCTTAACCATCTTACTGTAAGTAGGTAAGTAGATGCGGTCGAGGAGTGCGCAATTTTAAGTTGGAATATATGCCATAAAGTTTTTACCCAATTTTATTCATTTCTGTAATTGTTCTGGCAGGCGTGCGTACAAAAGCTTAGCGAGGATAATAATAGGGGTAATAAATAAATCGCGGGGGTGACAAATCGTACCACCCCGTGTCAGATCCTTGAACCCTGAGACAAGACGTGGAAAATTTTAATGTTGGGGTGTTTTATACTTTGAGATACAATCGCGGAGCTAACTATATGCAATGCACAGCCGGGTAATTTTAATTGATATATATTTTGGTATCAAATTTACTGGAAGTAGTGAATCAATTAATAACATCTACATACACTCATTTTATTTTTGAAAATCAATTTTATATACGAAACTGTCAAATAAATACGTTTAATCTCTGCTCTAAGAATACACGTAATCATGCTGCTCTTAGGTATGTATTCTAAAACTGTAGGTACTCAAGCGTAGATACTTTGTCAGTTTTCAATGAAAAACTGACAAAGTAAATGCCACTATCTCTATTGGTAGTAGAGTATTATATTTTCCATGACCTATAAAATAATAGAATTGGCAATAAATAACATGAGGTTCTTAGAACCTAGGAATAGTAATGACTGTCAGTTAGTGGTCACGACACGGACTCACGGGCGCTCCCCGAGGGAAGCCGCTGATTACCTCACTCCTGCTGATGCCCATCACAAAAGGCCTAGGGCTATTACCCCTGGACTAAAATCCTCAATAATACTAAGTCGTATATTATTCATTCAGATTTATTTTACATCTTTTTACATGGTATTTTTCTTTATTAAAAAACTAGGGTGTTAAAACTTAAATCACGAGCGAAGCGAGGGATTTAAGACGAGTCCTGAGTGTAGCAAGGGATTTAAGTTCACCCAAGACTATATACTTATACTCATATACTATCTATACTATCTATCTATATAAGACAACTTTATCACCGAGGAAAATACTCTACTTTTCATACCATTTGCGAAAAAATTAACACAAGAATAATATGAGATAAGCATTTATTAAAAATAATGACAATTAAAAGTAAAAGTTAACATTCGAAACATTGGTCCAATTATTGATAGGAGTTGCATTTTTGTTTGGTACATTTATTGTTGATCAGTTGATTTGATTATTTCTCTGTTCTTGCGTCTGAGGAACTTGCGTTTCATTGTAGATAGTATTCGTCGGAAATAGTGGTGGTGGTGCATCGTGAGTTACGGACGAAGGTAAGATGCCGGAAGTTGATGGTTGTGGCTCTGATGGATTAAGTTTTATATTATTGTTAATTTGACTGCTTAATATGGTTATTCCTTTTTCAAAAAGATGTATAATGCTTTATATACAAACTCAATGGTGTAAACACAGATGTAGTTCAGTATAAATTTCGGTAAGTATTCCAAATTTAAATCACATTCTCCTCCTAGAGGATGAATGAAATTCAGTACAATTTTCTTTCCCTGTTTTTAACAGATTAAAAATGACTATTGTTATGTTCGCTTTTTGTGGCATAGAATGTCACTTTTTTGAGCAAGTGGTACGAAAAATACATTTATTTGCTCCCACAGAAAGTGTACAATAATATATAAAGAATTAATGAGGTATGTTGGTCAGTTACCCGCCCACCCAAAAAGTTTACGGTAAGCAGGCAACCCACTCACACAGACAATGGTGGTGTTGCGTGGGGACAAACGGTCCCTGTCTCAACATGGGCTGTTTCGAACCTTGTTGCGTACGATGAAGCGCTGGTTTTCTGGCAGGGCCTAAGTGAGGACACGAACACTGGTGAACGAGTATATAATAATAAATAAATAAATATTACTGGACACTATTAAATAAATTAAACTGAATTAATTATGACGGTGCCTAATAAAATAACAACACATATTCGGATTTAAAAATAATATTAGTACATAAACATACGCAGCATATACTACATACCATAATCATTTAAATATGGGATAAGTGTTCAGAACTATTATTGTATTTGTGATGATGCTACTGGAAATTGTGTAACATTTCGACCCCGTTTTTATTTTCAGTTTAACCACTAGGGCAAACCACTAGTTGCCAGTGCACGGTGTGGTCGAAATTCGGCCAAAATAAATAACTTTCTATTACGGTTGAATTTCGACTTTTTTTAGTATTCGCCCCCCTTTCTCGGTATACAATTTAATTATCCAAATCTAACACTCCTCAGTGGGCAATACTCTTAAAAAGGAGTACATAAATTTCTCTTCACGTATTAATATATCTTAGGAAAACTTTCTATGTTTTAACCACGCAGAGTAAAACTTAATAATAGGTCTTTAAATACCTATGAAATTGCCGTTCTTCAGTACTGGTCATTTCAAAAAGAAAAAAAGTTTAGATTGGCTTTGTATTCTAAATTTTCAATTAATTTTGTTTTAAAACATGACATTCTTTTTACAAACTCAGTCTTTTGGTTTATTGATTTGCACTTTTAAGCTTAGAGTCAAAGAGCATTACCTGTCCTTGTAAGCTTTTAGGTTATTTATTATGTATAAGTAGGTATATTATTTATATTTTGTATAATATATTATGTTTATCTCTAATGTAGGTATAGTATATAGGTATTATTATTATTTTTTAATATGGTTAAGTGTTGTATTTATTATAGTATATGCTATATATTAGTATTCTACTCCAATGTCATTGTCTGTGCACGTACCCACCACTATAATCAAATATCTCTATCTTCAAAGGTTTGCTGGAAGAAAACTCTTATTAGGGTTAAGCTCGCCTTTGTACATGTCCATTTTGTAAGCTATTTTTATCTGTAAATCTATTTGTGTACAATAAAGAATAATTGATTAGCGTTGTATTTTCATTACATTTGAATATTTTTCGTCATAATGGATACTTTAAAAATTCGTGGAATTATGGTACGTTAGATATTTACCTGTTTTAAGGTTTTTGGACAAATATTACAAGTTTTTAGTTGCCACGATGAAGATCATAAATTAAAATGACAGATAGATTAGGATATGGCAGTGAGTGACTGGTTTTCTAATAGATAAATGATTGAGAAAAGAGATACGAGGATGGTGCCTTATGTAGATAGATAGATAATTCTTTATTGTTACACCAAATTAAAATAACTTAACCTAGAAAACTTAAAGACTAATACATGGTGGTACAATGGGCGGCCTTATCGCTCAAAGCGATCTCTTCCAGGCAACCTTTAAGCATGTAAGCATCCTGTAATTGACTAGTCCTAGCTAACACACACTCGACAATTGAATGATAACATAGTGCTAAATTGCTAATCGGTTGCGAGCAAGCTCAGTAATTGAAAGTTGCATGCAATTCAAATATCTACACAGTAGGTACTTACGGCAAACACGCCAATAAACAATGATAATATCAACTTATCAGTGTGAGAAGATCTAGACTAGAATACTAAATCAGTAAGTAATAATAATAGCAGACGTCCATTAGCAAACTGGTTTTTGAGTAGGGATAAAAAGCGCAGCATAGGACAACCCCTTAACTCGATTGAAAGAAGACAAGGGAGGTAGCCTTAGACATATCCCGGTTTAAAGCGTTGTGTCCCTGTGTCCCGGTCAGCCAGTCGGTAGTTCCAGTTTGTGAAAACTGTTGTTATAGATGCTGAGTGTCAGCCCTAATTAGGCCCAATGCTGGACTTTACTATATTATTAACTAGCTGTTGCCCGCGACTTCATACGCGTTACACTACTAAATGTGTATGTAACCTAGAAATAAAGCTAAACTCGCTGTTGCAACTTGACTTGACACCCCATTTTTATCTTGACCTGATTTATGGGATAAAAAGCCTTTGTGTTAATCCAGGTTATAATCTACGTACATATTAAATCTCATCGTAATCGGTTCAGCCGTTACGACGTGATTGAGTAATAAACAAACAAATATCCAAACTTTCGCATTTATAATATTAGTGTGATATCTATTTTGGGTATGCTTGGAGTTTCTCTGAAGGATAAAATCCGTAACGAGATTATCCGAGAGAGAACCAAGGTCACCGACATACAGTCAGCCCAACGGATTAGCAAACTGAAGTGGCAGTGGACTGGCCATATATAAATAAAATAATAAATATTGCTGGACATTTCATACACCGTTCTCTAGCCCCAAATTAAGCAGAGTTTGTAGGTACTATGGGAACCAGATAACTGATAGAATATTTATATACATTTGTTTTAATACTTACCTGCTTATAAGATATAGAGAAACAACCAGACCCGGAACAAATATCTGTAGATCATGCAAACATTTGTTCCGCGGCGGGAATCGAACCCGCTACCTCCTGCGTCTCAGCCGGCTATTCGCCCACTGCACCACGGAGGTCGTCATATTATATGCTGGAGAACCGACAACCGTTGGGGTAGGTAAACGAGTTCTTGAGTGGAGACCGCGTCTTGGCAAACGTAGTGTGGGGCGCCCCCCGGCTAGGTGGAGTGATGACGTAAGAAAGGTGGCAGTCGGCGGGCCACCGGGCTCAGTGGCGCGTATTGGGAGAGGCCTATGTCCAGCAGTTGACTAACTATACCATCTATACTAAAACTAATCTATACTAATATTATAAAGAGGAAAGATTTGTATTTTTGTGTGTATGTTTGTAATGAATAAACTCAAAAACGACTGTGCCGATTTCAAAAATTCTTTCACCATTGGAAAGCTACATTCACCCTGAGTGACATAGGCTATATTTATTGCTAGAAAAGATTAAGGATCCTTACTAAAACTTAAGTAACGTAACCCAAGGTGTAAAAAAGTGCCCTAAAACGTCTTTCGCCGCATGCGCTGCGGAAACTATTGATGATAGAACAAAAGTATGTTCTACAATATTAAAGAACATATACATCTACAAATAATATATACATATATATACGAGTATCTACAAAAAACTTCGTAATATTATAAAGAGGAAAGATTTGTTTGTTTGTTTGTATTGAATAGGCTTCGAAACTACTGGACCGATTTAAAAAATTCTTTCACTGTTGGGAAGCTACACT
The DNA here is from genome assembly GCA_918857605.2 of Philereme vetulata. Classification (NCBI taxonomy): domain Eukaryota; kingdom Metazoa; phylum Arthropoda; class Insecta; order Lepidoptera; family Geometridae; genus Philereme; species Philereme vetulata. The sequence continues at coordinate 2,354,248 of OU975473.1, read as the reverse complement.
ATCGCCGGGTGACACAGGCTACTTTTTACCCAACTGCGCAGAAGGAGGGTAATGTTTTTATTATAAAACTACGCGTGCGAAGCTGCGGATGGGTCAGCTAGTTGTACATATATCGAAAATAGCTGAAATGGGGTATTAAGGAAAAGTGTATAGCCATACAATACCTAGGTATAGTATTAGGTCCATATCAATACCAACTACGGAAGTTTGCGGTGCTCGGTTATATATGATATTATTTGTAAGAACAGCAATAAATAATATAAATTTCATCTTATTATTTAAATAGTAATATACGTTTGTTTTTAGAGGAAAAAACAAACGTATTATTCACACACACAATCAATGTTCACAGAAACGCAAAAGGTAGTTTAATTCACTTACAGGTCATTGTTCCTATAAACAAATGGGTCATCGTTAATTATGTTATTTATTTTCTCGTTATGTATTTATGATCTCAGAACAGAAACATAGGTCGATGCATTTCCAGTAGGCAGGATGACGCGGCTACCACCAGCATTATTATTGATTATAAGTAAAGTGTACAGGGTGCTTCGAAATGTTATTAACCCGAAAAGGAATCATAAAAATGAAAACTTTACCTAAAAATAGAATTCGATTTAAATTAAAATATTATTTATTTATCAAAGTATTGATAAAATCCAGACGTCTTAAACTTATTTAACAAAAAGCACTTTTAATGTACTTTGTGGTGTTTAAATCAAATCAAATCAAATATTTTATTTTGCAACACACATTATACAAAAATAACAACAGAAAATAAAACAGTATATCAATAAAAACAACATAAAAACTTAAAACTAGGTACACAAATTGGTTGCAAAAAAAGGTCTCAACTCAGCGTGTGCAGGACGTTAGAACCTGCGCTGGTCTTCCGTTGAGACCTTTAGGACCAAGAGAGACAAATAATTAAAAATAAATACATAGCGGACGCGATTTTAAAGTACGTATATCAGTTATCGTATATCAGTTGTGTTTTGATACCTTATGGCTTATCTTAGGCATATAAGATGGTAGACGTCGCCTGAGTATAAACCTAAATCTGCTTATTTCCTGAATTTGCGCCGGCAAAAGTTAAAGTTAACCTAGTTTTTCTTCAATGAAAAACATACATTTTCGAAAAGTTGTAATCTTATATATAAAGAAGTTACACAGAAAGGGTATAAAGAAGACCCTATTTCGGGTTATCATATTATACATATACATATTTAGAAGCACCTTGTATTAGTAAAACCTATTTCCTTCGACCTTCCAAGCCTACATGCATACGCCATTTTAATAAGTACCTCGATTGTTTATTCATGGAAACTTTTATCCCGTTTCTACCATTCCGAGTAATTATAGAATGCCGAGTCGATTCATCAGAATGCGAGATAATTTCCTTTGTACCTCATTGTATCCGGTGCAGTGCGTCATATTTTTTATCTATTTTAATTTGCATAAGATTTGGCCAGTCATTTTCCTGACAATTAATGTTTCGGTTCTCTTTTTACTGATTTTTTAGCCGGAATCTTCCGCCTCTATTTTCCATTTTTCTTTGAACCTATGTGCAACCTATAGATAATTAGGTAGGTATATGTGGTGCAATGGAAACTTAACAAAATAAGAAAAATGTTGTTTGAAGTTCAAATACATACTGAAAGTCGTGTATTCAAATAATCTCTCTCAACCCATTTTTAACGCTAATTTTTAACATCTTGTTTACCCATAATTTAACGCCGCTCGGTAATATAATACCTATTCCGGTTTGTCGTAGAAGGCATTGCAGGCTATTGCAAAGGCCGTATCTAAGTCCTAGTCCTAGAACTGACAGACTGAATAAGGACGACGAAGGCTGCGATATAGCGCTTAGCCAATGCTTCCTCCCTAAGGACCTCTGGCCACGGAATACTAACGCTAAACTCACCTTGGTAAGTCAATGCTACACCAAAGGTAACATAATGATTAACTGCTTATATTAGACGATTATATATTCTAGCAATAAATAAACATTAGCAAAGAAAATACAAACAGAGGACTTTCTTTACACAAAATGACGTTAATGATAACATTTGCTTGTATTAAAGTATGACAGCGGCGCTTTGCTAAAAGATTAGAGGTAACTTCTATCCACAAATTCCGTTGTGATAAAACATTGATAAGACTACAGCGTAATCTTAATATCCTTATAGAGCTGACATCGCAAATCCACGTGAATATTTGGATCAAATTTAATTCAAAATTTCTTTAATGCCCATTACTTCTGTTCCAGACAGCCAATCACCGCCATAAAGATATTCGAAACAGTCGATTACCAAGATTTTGATTGAAAAGCCATGACCAAAAATCGGCTCAGACTGACTACGTTTGTAAATTGGGCATTACGTAGATCAGTAGTCTAATATGGACCCTTATAAAATAAGTGAGATCAAAGATTAACGTTGTCGCTTTTTATGAATCTATATTCGGAATCGTGCCCTTTCCTAAATCACTGGTCGCATTGGCGTTGTTATCTCACTCATCTTTATATTTCGCAGTGGAAATCAACAGTAAACACGGACAAGAGCAACTCTTGTCGTGAGACGTCGCGTCTTGCGGCTTCCGTACCATACAGATTTGATACGATCAGATGTTTTAAAAAATTGGCCTTGTCTATAAAGAACAAAAATTCCTCTGATTTCAAAGCTAAAGAATGGTAGCTGAAAATAAATTCATAATAGCAAAATTGATTTGTGCAAAACTCCGGCAAAGTGGCTTGTCTGAAAAATGGAAATTCGGCTTAGCAGCTTACCATAATACGAGTATTGTATAGTGGGCATTTTCATAAATCCTAAAAGTAATCTCGATAGCAAGACCTGACACCTCAAACTTTGAAATTGATTTTACCTATTTGTGCATTTATCGATATTAAATGAGCAATGATTAGGAAACAGTAAAAAATTAATTGAGGTAAAATCCAATGACTCAATTCATGGAACTGATCGTATTACACTGACAGAGGCCTTTGATCTGCTCGAGGAAAAGGAACTCTGAAGTTTTTCGGCGGCAGCCTTGAACTGTTTTTGTGCAGGTTTTTGTCAAAGTCATTGCCAGACAAACTGGTTAAGATACTCGTCGACGCGTCGCGATGTTCCTGAGAAAACATTAAAATATAATCAGATCAGGTCACGCCATGTGATAGGGGGACAGCATGGAAACAATGAACAGAAAAAACGTATGAACACAAAAATACAAAGATATTGAAAAGAATATTGATAAGCTTTTTTGTCGATTATTATAATGACATGACATGATATCATGGTGGTCCTAACGACCTTAGTATTGTACTTACTAAGAGTTCATTTTTATCAGGCAAGTTACTTGATTTGATATAAGTGATTTGAGAGGGGACCTAAGTACCTACCTATAGTAGTATAAATACTAGGTAGAGCCATAGACACATGCCCACTTTTCTTGTAGGGTTCTCTTTTTACTGATTTTTGAGCCGAAATCTTCCTGCTCCATTTTCCATTTTCTTTGATCCTATGTGCAACCTATAGATAATTAGGTAGGTATATGTGGTGCATACCCACAGTATTTAGCAGTTGTAGTACTATTTGGTAGTCCATACCCGGGCCAAATTCAAGCGCAATATTTTTTATCAGTAGATATTCTTTGTTAAGTTTAGTTATTCATATCGTGCGTTTATTTCATTGTGTAAGCAAATCGAAACCAATTGGTAGCATTGTTTGAATACACAAATCTTACACTAGGTAATGTTGGCTAATGATTATGTATACTGTTTTTAATATAAAAGAAATAAAAATAAAAATTGATTTTCAAAGACGTAGGTAACCTAGGTACTCGTAAATTCAGAAAATGTAGAATTGAAGATTTTGTCGTTTTTAGGATTCCGTACTCAAAGGGTAAAACTAAACTACTCCCCTATTACTAAGACTCCGCTGTCTGTCTGTCCGTCTGTCACCAGGCTGTATCTCATGTACCGTGATAGTTAGACAGTTGAAATTTTCACAGATCATGTATTTCTGTAGTCGCTATAATAAAAACAGAATCAACTAAATATTTAAGGGGGGCTCCCATACAACAAACGTGATTTATTTGCTCGTTTTTGCTTGATATTGATAACGGCAATAGTTAGACGCTTGAAATATTCACAGAGTATTTAGTTATAGATTCACTTTAAAAATATAAAATTAAATGGCCAATATGCAAAATAGTATCAAATAGATTAACAATAAAAACTACAATTAAATCAAATAACTAAATCTCAATTTAAAATAAACCTATAAATAAAAAACTGCATTTAAGTCTCCATCTGCAGGTAAGGTGCCCAAAAAACTGGCAACATTACCTCTTTGAATGGCTAGGCTGATCCGTTGGCAGAGGTAAGTTCCAGCTCTTTGGTCACCTGTGGTGTCTATGAGGCGTCTGGACAGCTCTTTAATGAATTTTTGGCCACTCGAGCCCCAAGGACCCATAGCTTCGACCCCAAACGGAAGAAATATGTATTGATCTCCCAGGAAATCATATTTCCTCCGTTTGAGGTTCTCCGCAGCCTCTGCTGCCGCACCAGCCACCCGGGAAGTACTATGAAGGTGAGAGGGCGCCAGTGTGTCAACACAAGTTGCATCCCACACCAGCGACCTCTCACGACTCCACGGAATTAACGTCAAACCATCAGGCCTCTTGCCATCGTCTCGTAAAATACCGTTCGGCTCGAGTAGAGCCGGCACGTTGACGGTGACAAACGCCTGACGGATGACGTCGTTCAGGGTGGCGTGGCGTGAGAGTCGACCAGCTCTGCGGCGGCAAGACAGATGGGTTGATAATTTTATGGTATAGTCCAGCGATGCTGTGGACAGAAGACAGAAATGCTGGTAATGAAACACTCGTAATTTATCGGATGCCTATTCCTCCAAAACGTATAGGAAGGGAGGCTTGGCACCAAGAATTTCCACAAATAGTACAATTTAGAATTTGTATCAATATTTTTTGGATAGTTTCATCCAAATCGAACGTCAGATTAATATGATTCCAAAGTGGGCAACAGCGAAGTACGTATGTAAATTTTGGAACAAAAATACAGTAACAGATTATATGAAAAGCTATATGAGAATGGAATTCTGAACGCTGTTCGTTAATAAAAGTCATCTAGGATTGGGGCACCAGGAAGGCGAAGCGACTGTTTACCTACAATTTTTAAATTTGGTGCCAAAAAAATTAAATTTATGAATGATTTCCGCTTTCTTTTCGTCAGAAACCATGTCAGTGAAAAATAGCTCAAACTTTAGATCCAAACCGATTGAGTGAAATTTGTCAATTAAATATTCTAAATCTTTTAGAACAATATCGGCGTCGCCTCCTAGAGTGCCATCGTCTAGGTACCACACATTAAATTAGAATAAAATAAATATTTAAGGGGGACTCCCATACAACAAACATGATTGTTTTGCTCGTTTTTATAGATAATGCTACGAAACCTTTCGTGCGCGAGTCCGACTCGCACTTGACCGGTTTTTAATATAATGTTCTATGTTCGTCGTAGTTTTGAGTTATATATCCTAACAAGTTTCAAACTTTCAACAGGCTTACATAACTTTCCAAAACTACTTTTCTGTTAGAAAACATTTGCAATTAAAACTCCACAACAAACCCCAAATAGGATAGTTTCTTTCATTCATCAGTATCCTACTAATATTATAAACGCGTATAAAGTTTGTATGTATGGATGTTTGTTACTCTTTCACGCCGGAACGGCTGAACCGATTGCGATGAAATTTGGTACGTACGTAGATCTGGATTAACACATAAGCTACTTACTTTATATTGGCAAACCACGCGTGCGAAGCCGCTGGCAACAGCTAGTATTTAATAAGGTGGAATAGGAATGCAGCCGAGGTCACGCATTGTTTACTCTACGCACCTTGACTTTTCCCCGGTAATTTCTCTAACATGTCACCGGTGTTAATTGCCTATCGAAATTATACTATTTGAATATGTACCCTTGCGATAACGATCATTTTCGGTAGAGCATTAATATTCAAGGTCGAAATCATCCATCAAGTCTCTAGAAATTCGGAGTAGTACAATTAGTTAAAGTACCTACGATTCCAGTTCCGATACCTAGTCATTATGATGGGTATTGTCTGTGTTATGATGACATCAAATCATACAGTTTTCTATTAATGGACGACGGAACTCTGTTTGAGCTTTATGAAAATTGAGCGCGTAAACAACTTAAAATTAGGTACATAGTACACACGGCTACACATCAAACTATACTTTTCCAGTATAAGCTAACCTCTCATTCTACGAAAAGCCTGCACAATGCGAAGTCAGCTTATACTGGTAGTGTATAGCTTGATGTGTAGCCGTGTGTACATAGCCCTCGTTGTGGTGTTTAGGTTTATTATGATTTTTAATATCGACATTATGCATAGTCCGATTGGTTTCTTGGCCACTTATCTATACTAATATTATAAAGAGGAAAGATTTGTATTTTTGTGTGTATGTTTGTAATGAATAAACTCAAAAACTACTGTGCCGATTTAAAAAAATCTTTCACTGTTGCGAAGCTACACTATCTCCGGGTGACACAGGTTACTTTTTACCCAACTGCGGAGAAGGAGGGTAATGTTTTTAATGAAAAACTACGCGTGCGAAGCTGCGGATTGGTCAGCTAGTTCTCTATCTTATTATTCAACTAGCTGACAAATCCGCAGCTTCGCACGCGTAGTTTTTCAATAAAAACATTACCCTCCTTCTCCGCAGTTGGGAAAAAGTAGCCTATGTCACCCGGGGATAGTGTAGCTTCCCAACAGTGAAAGATTTTTTTAGACCGGTCCAGTAGTTTCAGAGCCAGTAGAGTCAGTAGTTACAAACAAACAAACAAATCTTTCCTCAAATGAGCCCAAACACTAGTAGCCTACTATAATCCATTCAGAAATTCCGTTGTCTAGCATCAGTCTCCATCATGAGACCACCTCCATGGTACCATATTATTGCATTGTCACCGAAGTTACACAATAATATGTATTAAAAATTCAGTTGCAAGATTCCACCCGGACAAACATACAAACATTGCAAGTTAATAAATAGATGTAAAAAACAAGAAATAGTGAAATCTGGTCATCTTTATGTAACTATAGATGACACTAACAGCTAGCCATTGTTATCTTTTAATGTTAGCATGTTGGTGTTCAAACTCAACCAGGTAAATCAAGTGCAAACACAGTGGCTTACACCTGCCATCTATGTACCATTGTTGCTGTCTTTGCTTATCTAATATGAATGTCCGAGTGATCATCAGAATGATTGTGCCAACTTTTGGTAGTTCGATTATTGTTTGAATGGAAAGTGTGTATTCTGGCAAGTTATTATTCGTTTTGGTGGTAAATGTAGCACCAAGCCCTTGCCAATTTTATTTGATTGTGTTTGTTTCTAAATAAATAAATATTGCTGGACATTTCACACAGCGCTATCTAGCCGCAAACTAAACAGAGCTGGTATTATGGGAACCAGATAACTGATAGAATACTAATATACCTAGTCAGGTCATAAATTCTGTCACATGTTTAATATAAAATAATTGAAACAAGTTTATTCATTATGTAACCATTTATATACCAAAATGAACTTAACAAAACATAGATTCTTATGACACTAAAGTTTATACAAAATGACCTCCGTGATTTTGAATACAGGCCTTCAATCTGCGCGGCCAGTCGTCTATCGCAGCACGAACGAGGTCCATGTCAATATCGGCGGCTGCCCTAATCAAGGATATCTTGAGTGACTCCAAATTGGGATGAGGCTTTGAGCACGCCTTTTCCTCCAAGTGTTGCCATATCTTGTAATCTAACGGATTCAAATCTGGACTGGAGGAGGGCCAGTTTTCGTGCCGGATGAAGTCGATTTCACGCGCCGCCAGCCAGTCTTGTGCGCTCTTCGCTCTATGAGCTGGCGCCGAATCTCGTTGGAATACCCAGTGCCTGTTATTGAACATGGTATAAGAAACAGGTTCGACAAGGTTCGTCAGGACTGTATTTTGATACACAACTGCATTCGTTTTTAGACCTTTCTCACAAAAATGTACCTCTGTTAAGCCCCAATAAGAAACTCCCAACCATACCATGAGCGAGGATGGAAAATGACCTCGTTGGACACGCGGAATACGGTTGCTCGCTTCTTCACTACTGTGTGCGTGCACCTTATCATTTTGTTTGTTGTAGCTCTCTTCTACGGTAAAATTTTTTTCATCCGAAAAAAGAATTTCCCGATATTTTTTCCCGCGTACCGCTTCAACAAAGCGCGGCATTTCTTCAGTCTCAGGTCCATTAGACGAGCATTCAAACGATGTCCTGTTTTTCTTCGATATGCCCGAAGCCCTAAGTCTTCATTTAACACCCTTTTCACCGTGGTTCTGCTTAACCCCATCTGAAGGGCCAACAGTTTCTGCTTACGTTTGGGATTTCTTTGAATTCGCGCCTTCACAGCTTTTATCACTGCTGGAGTCCTAACCGACCGAGGGCAACCACTTCTTGACCTGTCATCTACACTAGAGTCTTCATTGTATCGTTTGATGGTTCGATAAACGAATCTTTTGGTTATATTCTAATTTTTCAGTTAAGCGTCCACTCCATATTTAAAAATGAGTAAAATTCTAAAAAGTATACATTTTTATTTTCATGAACAATTCGAATTCAATAAACTTTTTTGTGGCCAGCATTCTAAAAGAAAAGTTTTACTGTGTGACAATACTTATGACCCAATATAATATAGAAAAACATCCAGACCCGGAACAAATATCTGTAGATCATGAAAACATTTGTTCCGCGGCGGGAATCGAACCCGCTGCCTCCTGCGTCTCAGCCGGATATTCGCCCACTGCGCCACGGAGGTCGTCAAATACTACTAAGACCTTGTTTCAACGAGTTAAACCCCCGAAAATGTTGTCGCTGGTGAAGCTGTGCAAATTTACGGACATCCTCAATGCCCGTTTTGGCAAACTGTCGAATGAAGTTCAGTATTGACCTGCTTGCCTTGCACTTTCTTCTCACCTATTATTACTCGCACGCATGAGTTTAATTAATAGTCTTGGTAATTCATACCAAGGAGGTAGGTGTAATTTTCCACAGCACAGTACATAATGTCAAGAATAAAGCCTACTTTACGAATCAAGTAAGGCTCGGTCGCGATCGGTCACGGTTAACCAGACCTTGTAAGGATGCCCTTGTGTGGACCCTAAAGAAGCGTGGATCTCTGCCAAATACTTGCTTTATTCTTGTAGATATTGCATTATGCAGTTAGTCACTGCGAAAAGCTGTAAAATGAAGATTCCATATTTTACGACAATTTCATGGCCTATTTAAATTTACATCATAGTAATGCAAATGCAATGCACGGACTGGAAGACGCAGCGTAGGCCGGCCCCCCACAAGGTAGACCGACGATCTAGTAAGAATCGCGGGGAGCCGTTGGGCGCAAACGGCTACCAACCGCTCGTTGTGGCGATCTAAGTGGGAGGCCTATGTTCAGCAGTGGACGTCTACCGGCTGATGATGATGATGATGATGAATGCAAATGCGTTCGTTAATAATTTTCCGGTAGGTGCCTGAAAGACGTTTAACTCAAGTGTTTACATACCCCTATGGTTTTAGGTAAAGAAGCTAACGTAACTTTTCTTTCCACTTTTACTATTAAGAAGATCCATATTATTTTTATTAAGTTTTTTTTTTATTTATTATATTTTTTATTTATTGTTTTTTTTTATTAGGATTTTATTTTTTATTAGAAAGATTCATATTATTTATATAGATTTTACTATTAGGAGAAGGGGAGGTGGAAGTTGCTCTCTATTGGGCTAGTCGAATTTAGAAGTCAAATAGCCGTTGACACGAAAGAAGAAGACTATTAGGAGAATTTACCCAGGTGACTCTACCAAACACTCTTTACAAAAGGGGGAAGCCCCATTTGTAAATTGTTTTTTTACACCCCGCGATTATTATTTTAATCAGTACTTATAACGGATACTTTCTGCCAATTCCACACTCATTTTAAATCCGCTTTCAATTATGTCCAACGGGATGCAGTTATCATATAGATATGCATTCACTGAAACGCAATAATAGGCATTTAATGTCCGGAAGCTTACATTCCCAATTTACCCCTAATTGTCATATTGAATCGGTGCCAAGTGGACCATGGATCTTCCGTCCCAAGCTAACTAATTACTGTGATTCGCGTCCGGCGTCACCAGCGTGAACGAACTAATCAAAGGGTCATACTGGCACTATCATTCACATTACCATATGAAAGAAAACTACTTTCATTTACTACCTGTTTGACCCGTTGACGCCATGGCCCTTGTTATTACACAATCTAAACACCTCTCCGTGAAATATCGCTGAGCCGCGAGATCTCTTTGTTCCTATTGTGGCCACACAGTAGAGAAAATAATTTGGTAAATATGTAAATTGACTAACAGAATGTTATCAGATCTACTGAACCAACAACGTATAACGAAAGCCACTAATTTGGGTTTTTAATAGATGGCCCTGGCTCGTTGAGAGCTCATCGTAGCTTTTTTAAGATGCCACAGTCTGACAAGGTTTTTTTGTGTGTACCGACATGCCAGATGGACTATGGATGGACTCTTTAGTTGGGGTTAAGAATCTTTAACTTAATTTAATTACAGCTTGTAACTTATAATTTAGAAAGGAATGATGGGTGGTTGGTTAATTGACGTTATAATATTCTGTACACCTAGTATTGTACTTTAGACCCTTAACTTCCAAGAAACGTGCCAATGTAAACCTCATCTAAGCTAATATCAGAATGATGCATGTTCAAATGATACTCTACTATGCAAAACACCATGATTAGTCAGCTGCATAGAATGGTTTTTATTTCCTCAAGCCTCCTCCACTTATTTATAACTTTATGCCATTGAGTTACATTTATCATTTACTCGGTGAATACTAACGTCGTTACTTATAATATTTAATTAAATTGAAAAATTTTATTCGCATAAACCTACCACTCTATTAAAAAAGTAGGTATAGATTTAAATAAAATCGAATACACAAATCATATAAAACATTAACTTCAAGCGAACTAGTGGGTGGACAGTACCTACATCAATCTACAGTGTATTTAGGTTTAGGGTTTTTATAAGCGCGCCTGTGAGAGTAGTGTTTGGTGTACGGGTAGTTACTCAATGGGTTATCATCGTTTTGTAATTAATATAACAATTGTTATTCTTCTTCTTAATATTTGTACTTTGTTACAGAACCATGGGTGAATTAGGGAACAAGTTGGGTTTAGACGAGCTGGCTGGAGGCGCGGCTGGCATCAGCAAGGCACTCCTCGCTGAATTCATAGGTAAGTCCATTAGTCGGATTCCGTGTCGACCAATGTCAAATAGGATGCCTAGATTAAAACCTAGATAAACCTCCATCTAATAAATCATATTTTCATCGTCATTAGCTCCAAGGTGGCACTAGTTTTCACTTATTTCTTTGAAAGTGTCCTTTTTGTGTCTATTGTGTACCTAGCTAGAATATGCCCTAAAATATAGCCTACAATATTGACAAAAATAAACAGTAAAGGGCAAAAAAAAGCCATTACAATGAGGGATGGTAATATGTCTTTAAGAGATCAGAGAATACGATATGCTATCACTGATTAATGGTAGATTGTGTTTACCATTATCTGTACTAAGTAGGTATACTCGCCCAAATACAATTCAATAATGTAAGATTATTACAGATTGGCAATAATGCCATATTAAACAATTAATTTAATTTTCGTAATAAAAATGGATAATGCAATCATCCTTATGCCATATAAACTCTCAACTCAAACTTGTTCTAATCAGGTCTTAAATGGCCACAATGTGTTTCCGATTGTCTTAGCAATAAAAGTGCTTAAAATGAAACAAATATGTAATGTTTTGCTTCCAATTCATTTACTTTCATCTTCATAAATACTTTGGGAGCTGCTGGTGGTATGATGATTCACCTAAAGTGGCTGCATTAGACTCCGTGGTAAACCACTCATACCTGACTGTGATTATATTGTCTAACTGTCAACTTGAACCTTAACCACAGGTAACCTTCTCCTGAACCTGTTTGGCTGCGGCTCTTGCATCAACATCACGAATGTGACCGAGCCAGGAAACATCGTGCTCATCGCTTTAGCATTCGGACTCGCAGTCTACGCCATTGTTTCCGTAAGTACTTTACTGGACTTTACTGCTGACATTTGAGGAAGAAAAGATAGAAACTGAACCAGTAATAGAGTTAAGTCGGCTTGTTAAATAAGTACATAACATATTTAAATCTGACGGCGGAAAGGATCTGCAATCATCAAATTATTTTTTATCCATTCCTTTTTTAAAATCTATCCATATATAACTTTGCTAGCAGCCTCTTCAAACATACTAGGAATACTGGAACCTTGATAAGACGTATTTTACGTTAAGACGACATTTTAACACTTTGGATGAAACTAGTCCGATTGTCTGAATGTACATGGTTCATGTTTTATAGGTGAAAATATTCAAATTCCCTTACGTAGTATATTTGCCCACATCATGGAAAACATTGAAGATAAGCGTTATCTATTTTTTGTGGTGTAGCTATCTCCATGGCGCTAAATTACGCATCTATGTTTTGTTAGTTAATACCCTTCTGACAGCTGATAAAGTCCGCTGTTTCAATTAATTTTTATTACATTGAAAAATCCATTTTCATGACTAATTATATCATAAATAATTTAGGTTTTACTTATGGAATAAGACAATGCTCCAATCAAATTAGTCCTGATTTCCTGCCAAGCCTAAAACCAAGAGTCTTATCAGCATTATACTTCGAAGTTTTGCTCATGTTGATGTCTAAGCCATCAGTCTAAACGCTAGAAAACCCATTTTCTTGCATGGCTTGAAGAAATATAAATAAATAATGCTGAAAATTTCACACAACGCAAGAAAAACTTGTACTCACCAGATATCTGATAGAATAATTTTATCATTTTTATTGTATTAAGTTTAAACTTATAATTTCAGTAGAAATACCACCCATACCTGGTCGGCCGGCATACCATTTTGCCGTGCCTAACGATTTGCTTCAACTTCAACTTGTTAGCACAAGTAAGGAGTGGAACTCACTTCCGGCGTATGTTTTTCCAACCCAGTATAATCTTGGAGTGTTCAAGTCCAGAGTGAATAGGTTCTTTCTAGGCAAGAGTGCTCCATCTTCGATCACACTTACCATCAGGTGAGGTAGTGGTCAAGCGCTTGGCTATCATCAATAAAAAAATATATGGCAAAATACCCAAACCCGGATCAAATATCTTTACACCATGCAAATATTTGTCCCGCAGCGGGAATTGAACCCGCAACCTCCTGCGTCTCAGCCGCCACTTCGCCCACTGCACCACAGAGGACGTCGAATCGTCGAACTGGATTCTCAGGACTGACTGTCTACTAAAGCCGTTCTCCCCTCTTCTTTTATAGTTGTGCCCAGCAGGGTCCATAATCCATAATGATCACACATTATTGTACCTACTTTCCACCTATTATTACATTATGGATTGCAATAAACTAAAGAAGATTGACAATAAAACAAATTTCATACCTTTAAGCTCGCGTTCTCTTTTTAACAGGCGATAGGACACGTCTCAGGCGGCCACGTGAACCCAGCGGTCACAGCAGGATTAGCAGCGGCAGGTTTAGTAAAGCCATGCCGAGCGGTTCTCTACGTGATCGTGCAGTGCGCCGGGGCGGCCGCTGGTTCTGGACTCCTCAAGGCACTGACTCCTGAGAGAGCCGCCGGTAAACTGGGAGCGACAGCGCTGGGCACTGACGTCACGGCGCTGCAAGGATTCGGAATTGAATTCTTCCTTGGATTCGTGCTTATCTTCGTTGTCTGTGGCGTAAGTATTTACTTACATTTAGATGCTACCTCTAAAAATATGCAATGAAAAGTGCTATGGTTACGTATTCCTCCACAGGAGATGGGGGACTTTCATCAAGAGGGAATTTGTCATGAAACTTGCGCCTTGACTAAGGGACCCATTACCCTTCTCGGACTAAGGCGATTTATATTGACCATTCGTGTTAGGTCTGTAATACTATAAATATTTATCCTACTTGGGACTTTGATTACCATGATCTACATAACTTTGAATAAACAAGAAATTCCTATTCCTAGTACCTGAGCCTTCTAGACACATAGATAGATACATGATAGATATCCAATAATAGTACCTACCTACTTACTTACTACTACTTAGTACTTTCCATCCCCGGTCGAAGACCAAGAGGTAAACCCAAGACAAGGTGGAGAGATGTAGTGTCAAAAGACATGAGAGAGTGCCAAGTTTCTGATGACGACGTCAAAGATAGAGCGAAGTGGAGAAGAACGACCAAGAAAGCTGACCCCACCACCATGTGGGATACATAGCTGGGACAATACGAATGCCTTAATCTTTATTCTCTCATGTAATCAAAGAATATTTAATTTTATCACTATGAGCTCATAAATAAGCTGTGTGTTTCTTTTGTATGAAAATTAGAGTCATTAGTTCCATTTTTTGTACGTTTATATGCAGTTGAACATCCTGTAGGTATGTGGTATTTTTCCATAACACTTAGATGTCATTGAAATGATTACTGAATCGCTATTCAATCGCGAACTGTCATGGAAAATGTTACGTGACGAGGGTTTATTAGCGGAAATCGATGTAAAAACCGTGCAATCTGAGTAAAAGCTTACAAATCAAGATGGTTGTGCTGAACTTGAGGCTTTTTTAAAATGTTATATATATATAGTTATAATATCATTTAAATCTAATATGCGAAAACATGTAGGTAAATGGTAATAAGTGTTTAAAGTTGTTTCTTAATAGATATTAGTACTGTTTGTTTTTGTTATGTTATTTGTGGGGAAACAGGCTTACGGCCCACCTGATGGTAAGCAGTCACCGTCGCCTATTGACACCGGCAACACCCGGGGTATTGTCGATGCAGACCCTACACTGTAGGAACCTCTTTGCATTTCTCTTGAAGCGTGCCATGTCGTAGCCTAATGGGAAAACCTCAGATGGTAGCTCATTCCACATCTTGCAAGTATGAGGTAGAAAAGATCGCGTGAAGCGTGTGGTGCGCGATACCCGATGATATGTGGATGAGCTTTTGTCGAGAAGTGCGGTGGTAAAATCTCGACGACGGGATGAGATAAAATAGCTGTTTTCCGATTAAAGTAAAATAAATTAAAGAAATAATAACCAACAACATTAGAATAAACAATGTTTTTAGCCAATGAGCAGGGAGAGCGTTACGAGTTCCTAATTCTGTTGTGTAGGTACGCGATAATACGGCTTTTAGTTTGAAGAATAAGATTGGTGGATTTTGCTGGGTGACCAAAAGGATCAGATTATAAAAAGTGGTCCCTTTAAATGTATCATATTACATTTCAGTTCCAATAGAGCACATATCTATTCGTTTTTATCCTAGCTATCACCTTTAATCAAAATGTTTTGCTCGCTTTCGCGCCTCGTTTAGTCCTTCTCGCACTGGTCGTGTTTTCGTTTAGTAGGACAGAGATCAAGGTAGTATGAGCTCAAAGCTATCATCGCACCCCTTATCTAAGGAAAGGTTGTGGATATGATTCTCCTCCGATTCGTATTTGCTGCATGATATGAGGGTAATTTCCGTAATGGGCCCCACACACGTCAATGATTTCGCATGCCTTGCGCAAGCCGGCTTGTACAATGACATGCGAAAGCCTTTGTGGGAAGAAATTCTTCGAATTTCTAGACTTATCAAGGCTTGCGCATGCTTCTGTTGGAATTATTTGTTCAAATTTATAAGCTTGTGCAAAGAATTGGTGAAGTGTGTGGGCTCCACAGAACATAAAGTGGGCTCCATAAGCGTGTATGTTAGAACTACACCATGCTACTGTGGAATTTCCGAATACCTTATGTATTCATTTGGTATTTTTATTAATTGTTCAGTCCATGAATTTAACGTAATCAGGCACGTCATCTGACGGTAGGTTAGGTATGTAGGTAATTATTCAATGTCATTCGGTTAAATAAATGCCCATGTCCTTAGGTGGTATAATTGTATGGTACTGACATAGAATGAATCTCGATTGTGGTTTCAAGGCTTCATTTATAATTTACTTCGTGGATAGGTACTACTAGAAGATACTACAAAGTCAAATACTTTGTAGTATCTTAGCTTTTTTGTAGTTTTTAACTAAAAATAAATATCTACACTTAACAACCAGGGGGGTCTTCAAGTTGCGAGTGAACAGGTTTCTAGTAGTCAAGCGTGTTCCATAGACTGTGTCATCGCTTACTATCAAGGCGAGATCTTGGTCAAACGCGAGCCTATAATAATATTAAAAAGACGAAAAAACCTGCCTATTTCTGCCACCAAGCAGTACTTGCATTGCTGTGTTTCGGTCTGAAGGGTTATGGGTGGCGGTCAATTTCAGGCACAAAAAACTGTCACCTAAAGATTTTAGGTTAACGGGAGTAACCTATGAGGTTACAGGCAGAGGTAGTCGCATAACATCAAGAGAACCATCGGCTTGTTCTGTCACCTCATCAAACACAAAAACTTTTTTCTCCACACTTATCATCATATTCCTATTTCACCAAAAAAATAAACGTGTAGTTCGATGCCGGTAGATTACCTATTTATCTGTGCCGGCATGTTATACTCGTATGCCTAGAAGTGCGCATTGTTTACCTTTTACTGTCATTCGGAAATAGGTCTCGCCTTGCCTTGGCCCAAATGATGGAAAAAACTTTCATTCAAAGAAATCTACTCAGACATTGCGAAGCCACATCGCGTGACGGAATCCAGTATTTTCTTCGCAAAACGAAATGGCCGGGAATTAACATAAATCAATAGTTAGATACGCAGTTAGCGAAAATAATTTAGAACTAATCGAGACACAATCTGTTTCTTTTATAATCTATTATATAAGTAATTATAAAATTACTTATACTCAAATAAAATATATAAATATAGGTACATCAGCAAGTTTTATCGAAATCGGTCCAGATGTGTGTCGTGTTTTATGGCAAACTAACAACCATGGTCATAAAACAAGTTTTAAGTGAAAATAATCTACATATTATTTATGTAAGCAGGTAGGTAAGTATTTGGAGTCTGTTTCAGTAGCTGTTTCTCCCTTACGGATACCCATACATAGAGTCTTTAAAATGTAGGTACCTACTCGATTTAACTGTGCTGATTACAGACAATATAAAGTTAAATAATGTTATCTTATCACCAGTAGCTGAGGTGTGGAAACAATTTGCTTGCACTTGACCGAATTCATATTTAAACAACATTATCAGTTTAACACACGATTTGTGCTAACAACCTAATATTAATGAAAAACAGCTCCATCTAACGGGGAGTAGCTCCGAGCTTTCAATAAATTTGGTTGTGTGGTTAGAGTTTGAGGATTTGTCGTAAAATTACAACCAAATCAAAGGATATATTGCTCTGAGATATATTATGAAATATTGTTTAAAAACAGTGTATGTCTTGTGAATGCACGTTGATTCATGAATCATGACTAACCATGACGATAATTTAATCATAGATCATTCTCATCGTCTAATATTGAAAATATTTTTGTTCCTGATTCTTTTTGCAGTAGGTACCGTACATGAATCTGAAATAAACATACTTTTTCTTTAATCAAGTAGGTAAATCATCATCATTGGTAGCTTCAATAACCCACCGTCTGCGTAGGTGTAAACCCTCACCATCAAACGCTACTCCAACCGATTCTGTTGGAACTGTTCTTACCCTCTGCGGGCTCTTTAATATCTACACATCAGGGTAATGGTTTGCCACGGCGTCGGTGTCTAAGATACCTAAATAGATAAAAATAAATATATATTGCTAGACATTTCAAACATTGCTTTCTAACCCCAAAATAAGCAGAGCTTATACAATGGGAACCAGATAACTAATAGAACACTTACATATATCCATAGATAGATACCTAATGCCTTTATTCCACACCATTAAAACATAAACAAACAATACAAAAATGAATTTTTATATCATAGATACAATGGGCGGCCTTATCGCTAAAAGCGTCCTGTGCTTTCTCTCGGCCACCACTCGGTCAGGGCAGCCTCCTGTTATGACCAAGTCTGACCAAATGTCTAGCGCCACGTGAGCGTGAACCCCACACCACACTAGCGCCACTTTATAGTCTGTTCCACTTAGACTTTTTAAATAAAATTCTAATCCGTGTTTTTATTTCAGGTGTGTGATCAAAACAAACCCGAAAGCAAGGCGACTGCTCCTCTCGCTATCGGTCTCACTGTGACTCTTGGTCATCTGCTGGCCGTCGACTACACCGGCTCCGCCATGAACCCCGCGCGATCATTCGGATCCGCTCTCGTCGCCAACGATTGGGCTAACCATTGGGTAAGAACATATTAATTCTCACAAACCTTAATTGGAATCAGCCCCGGATCTAGGGGGAGGGCAAGCCGGGGTCTATGCCCCGGGCGGCAAGTTCAGAGGGCAGCCAAATTCACACTTTACAGACGAATGGACTACTCATCATTTACTTAACTTTGACCACCGAATAAATAATAGTACAACTACAGAAATTTCGCTATTGTTTTACTGTGGCAATATTAACTCGTCCGATACCTTATCTACAAGCCTGAGAAGAAGCTAAGCAAACTTCTCATGCTCCAGAAGCTAGAAGTTATGTATGAAGCAGGTCATCTTTTAACTGTTATAAAGAATTTAAAATGTATTTTTAATTTAACTATTTGGGCAAATATTCTCCGCAAAATCAATTGAATGAATATAGAAATTCAGAAAAGAAGATAGATATTATCCTTGCCCGTTCCGTCTCACTAATGGATGTTCTGTTCAAAACTTTGCAAATATGAGACAAAATCCAATGGAATATTAAATAAAAGAGGCTGGTGAAGTTGCTGAAAAAAGTGGTGTTGACCCTATTTTGCAAAACAAACGAAACGTAAAAAATATTTCGATGAGATTACAAACACGGCGAATTACAAACACTCCAACCTGTTCAACTATTTTCTAAAGAAATAATGATGGTATTTGATCGAATGATATCAGAAATTAAAAAGAGGTTTGATTGTGTTACCATGCTGAATGTAAATTTTGCTTTTCTTAATGGGGCTAATATTTTGAAAATGTCAATTGAAGAACTGCAAAAGTATGGAGCAGATCTGGCTCGAAAATATTAGCGAGATTTAAGCGCCATTGAACTCTGCCACGAACTCTACGTTTTTAAAGAGCAAGCTCCGCTTTTATTTGGTGGTACAGAAAAGGCTAACGGTTTCTATCTCTTGCAACAGATCTATGCGCATGATTTGCTGGATGCTTTTCCTAATATTTGTATTGCCCTGCGAATTTACCCTACGTTTCCTACTACATCCGCAAGCTGTGAACGAAGTTTTAGCAAACTAAAACTAATTATAAATTATTTGCGATCTTCTATGAGCCAGGAACGCTTATCGTGTCTTGCAATCTTAGCGATAGAAAATCTAATTGCACACGGCTTAAATTATGACAAGGCCATAGATTTATTTGCTGAACCAAAAGTTTGAAGAGAATTTTAATTTCAATTCACAAATGCAATACAATATTGGATTTTTATTTTTATTATACATTATTTTAAATCCTATCCTGTGATGTGTATAAAATATATATCCTAAACGTTCATGTGTATATATCTGTAAATAAATAGGCTTAACGCAGAAAGAACAGCGATGGATGCAATATTTCCGAAAGGTCTATGTCCAAATGTCAATCAATTAGTGGAAATCTGATAGCTGAAATTACAAAAACGATAAAGGTAAAAATAAATATAAGTGGGCGGGGCGGCATTTCGCTGTTTTTGCCTCCCCAATAAAAAATTGAAGATCCGGGGCTGATTATCATCATTATATTGTTCTACGAGTACCTACATTCAAAATACTGCTTATTTTTACAAGTAGGTATCTGTCATGAGAGAATGAATAATAGCCGATTTATCTAAATGGTTTTAGATGCCATGTTGTCGAAATCGTACATTAGGCTTGGCTTTTTCTCACTCCTACGTACCTAGTTAACTTCCATTCTGAAATTGCGCATATGTAGAAAAGTAATCTATAAAGATCTGCACTCTCACAATGTTCGCAAAAAGTGAACATATGTCGAGACCTTCGAACGACTTTGTGACCTTAGCCACAAGATACTTTACGTACATATTGTAAATTCTCGGAGCTTAGTAAGTAATTGTAAGCTGTTTGTTTCCCAGGTGTACTGGGCTGGACCTGTAGCCGGCGGCGTAGCAGCCGCGCTTCTCTACGTGCACGGGTTCTCAGCACCCCCCACTGAACAGACGCCACCGAGGTACCGCAGTGTCGCGGCCGACGAGAAGGAGGTAACGAGAGTGTAGACTCTAGATTAGGTAAATTGTGACGTTTTCGCAGCAAATCTCCAGGGCGTAAAAAGACTAAATACATCTGAATCTCATTACCATGTTCTTTTACTATGTACTAAAAATCACCTGTTCCGATATACTTGGCTAAATGTATGGAACTACCTTTCTTTCCTGCGCTCGCAATCGTTATTTCTTTAGTAAAATTAGTTTTATAGATAAACTTTGACCTATTGGTCAATATGAAGTTTCTCCAAAAACTTAACGGTCTTTTTACGCCTGGTATAACAAAGCTTGAGCTGGACAGTCATCAGCAAGAGCATGGTTGGAACTTTGAACAGTAGATACACATGGGTGGAATGATCCGGTACAGTTGCTGCAGTCAACAAGTAGGTTCCTAAGTAGTAAGTACCTTTCTAACTTAGAAAGCTCAACAATGCCTGCCCAGCCACAGTGTAGCCTCTTAGTATACAGTAGGCGTGCTACACACAGAAATGCCAATCCTGATTCTTGGGTAGCAGCTTCTATTAGTTTCGCTTCAACACAAAAACCTGAAACAGCTGAACTACTTTACTGCAAGCTGGGAATTCGAAGAACATTGAAATTGCTATTTCGGTACGTACGTAAGTAGACAATGCAAAGTAGAAACGTAATAACTTGTTGATATGTTACAAGCGTACTGGACGTCTAGCACCCACTGCTTGGACAGTTGAACAAGGCGTAAGCATATTTAATTATTTATTTTTACTTAGAAATAATTTTGCCTCAATCACTAGCAGTACAGTACTGCCTTTTTCTATAGTGCATCCCCCAAAATACTGCACAATTTTTTCAGAGGTATTCCAGACAGAAAAATTGTATCACCACAATACTTAAAAATAATTCACTCACACTGTAGATACATAATGCAGCTTAGCATGATCATTCTTTACGATGCTTTGCCGACTTCAAAAAAGGAGGAGGTTCTCAATTTCTATTTTTTTTCTACTGGGTGAACTGATTTTGATGAATGAATGAATGAATGAAAACACTTTATTGTACACAGTATAAACAAAAAAAAATACAAACAAAATATAAAGCAAATAGTACAATGGGCGGTCTTATCGCTTAGAAGCGATCTCTTCCAGACAACCTTTGGATGGAGAGGATTTTGTTATAACAAAGATAATGGTCGGGGGTGTACATTTATGGCCAAACTATTTATTAAGAGAGTGCGTCTAATACCATAATAAAAAATATAACTAGATAATAAATTTTATAAATAAATAAGTACTAATACAAATAGAACATATGTACTTACATTAAATATATATATATATACACATATAGAATATAATAAATACATATTATTATACATACTTAATATAACAATATGTTTTATAAAGATAAGCTGATAAATGCGATTACATATATAAATGAGTTGTGCGATACTACGACGTTTCTGACAAATACAAACTTTTAACCCTGGATTTAAATATGGCTGGGGATGGGGCTTGCCGTATTGTGATGATTTTTTTTTATTTGAAAGCTGGTGCTTCCCGTGTGGTCCCATTTCAATTTGGTCTAGTTTCGACAATAGCATCCATGACAAAACCATATAAGTCTTAAATTTGCATTAAAAGTACGTGCGCGACAAATGGACGAATAAATCAATATCACGCCTACCAATTTCGATGATTCTTTTTTAGCAGACTTCAAAAGAGGTCTCAATTCGACTGTATTTTTTTTATTTTTTTTTAATGTTTGTTACTTGCCTCATAACTTCGTCATTTAACAACCGATTTGGAAAATTCTTTATTTAAATTATAATAACAACTTTATTATTTGAAAGGATATACTTTCAGATTGGTCCCATAGAAATTTCATCGAAAACGGTGCAGTAGTTTGTTTTTTCTGTAATCTGAAGTCGGTTATATTTTTGTTAGAAAGTTAATCGTTTTTTTCGTATTGATTGAGTTGCTTATTTACACGTACTCGCGTGTAAATACGCAACGCACGTGAATTGAGTAGAAAATCTATAAGTGCAGAATGATACGAACACACAACTTCCGCATCGGAAATCGGGTTACATCCTAACGGACCATCGCGGCGCTACCTTTACGACTCATAATATAAACTGTGTATTGTGTTACAGCTGAAGCGACTGGACGGCGGTAAGGCCGAGGACCTCGCCTGAGAGCGCGACTGGCGGCTTCGCCCGCCCGAGCCGCCGCCGCCCGCTCGGCTCACCACCGTCACCCACCACTACTTGTGAACGCAACATCCAATAGTACCTATCACATACTGAACTAATACGGAACCAGGATCCAATATCTTTTTGAAGAGAAATAAAAACATTAACAAAATCGTTGTTTCTTGTGTCACGGTTTTCCGACAAAATTTAGGTACCTATACAAAATACAAAATCATCAATATTTGAATAGAAAAACCACTTTAAATACTGTAAGTGTAAAGTCAAAATAAATTGTCTCTAACGTGCGATGTCGAAGTTATTTTAAGAAGTTTTCTTACAGGAAAGTACTAATACTTTTGTGTGTGTGTGTATGCCGACTCCATTACAGTTAGATGTTAGACCCATCCATCAAAGTTATAATACTGGTTCCATGTTAGCTTAATGTTAGGTATGAATCTAAAGGAGTGCCCAATAAGTACAATTGAACAAACAACTATGGACAAGAACATTGTGAACAAAACTGATCA
Source organism: Philereme vetulata (assembly GCA_918857605.2). Classification (NCBI taxonomy): domain Eukaryota; kingdom Metazoa; phylum Arthropoda; class Insecta; order Lepidoptera; family Geometridae; genus Philereme; species Philereme vetulata. Next base: position 2,331,095 of record OU975473.1, on the reverse strand, counting down.
GTAGATAATTGATATAGTCAATTAATTAAAATATTGATATACTTAAGTTGCAATTTCTTGTATAAATAGCTACCTATATGGATAGTAAATAGGTAGGTACACTTTTCATAATTTGTATGCACAAAATGTATTGTTAACCATTTTTAAAAATAAATTTAAATATATTTAATTTCTTATATGGGTGTTCTTTATGCACTTTACAACACAACTATTTTTAGAAAGTCTTGTGACTAATGGAAGATTAATCTCGCGACGCTCTCAATAAAGTGATACAACAAAAGTTGTAACTTCATATGTATTACCCATGCGCGATAAGTTGAGACCTGAGCGCGGTGACGTCATATTGGCGTGTTTGTACCGCCCGCAAAAAAGCGAACATAACAAGCAGCCGCCCGCGGCTTCGTCTTTGTTTTTTTAACCTAATTTATTATGTTACTCAGGGAGGACGCTGCTTTTTATCTAATCTTTTTTACACTATTTGAATAAAATAAATATACAATGTTTAAGTTTATACATTTATTATATCTATTATTTACATTATCTCATCTTCGTCACTACTTAGTGGACAGGTAAACAAAACTGTTTGTTCCGAGCGCGTCGTTACGTGACGTAGGCCAGTACGAGACTAAAAACCCTAGTAAAAAATAGTGATGCGAACGGTACAATACGGGCGCCATCGGGGAAGTGCAGGGGAAGCGGTCGGGGAGTCGCATTCCTAGCAGGTCCCAAGTTATCGCGCACGAGTAATACTTCATTCTCAAAAGGCACCTCTTATCTCTTTTTAACGAAAGAGTTACTTAAAATTAAGAGATTTTCTACGATATTCGAGATTTTATTTAGCATAAGTAGTCTATGAGAAAATATTTTTAAAGGAAAATATTTAACAATTTCGATAAGTAAATAAATAATAATAAACGTTTATATTACTTGTAGCTGTATAGTAGTCGTAAGACGAAATATCTCAATGTGTGCTTCTGAGCTTTTGTGTTTAAAAAAATCTATGTAGATTATTAAAAACTACAAAAAATATTAAACACTGTTGAAAAATTCCTATATAAAAATTGGTAAGGATTTTTTTAAACACAGCTTAAACAGTTGTTTAATTTTATTGTGGTTACAAGATAACCTTTTAAGGCTACGGACAAATCTAAGGAAAAACGCGCGTTTCACTACCTACCAAGTAAGTGTTAGCGTTTTGTTCGCCATTTGAAAAAATGTACGGACGGACATGACAGCGAGAAATTACGACAGCGTTTTTTTTCGCTTAGATTTGTCCCTAACCAAAATCAGTTTTATATCCAGTGTTTGATTATTATTTTTTTATAATTTTAAATCATTTTTAACCTCGGCAAAAATAATATATTTATTAAACTTATTACATATTATAACCTTACCTGCAATATTTTTAATTTCTAATAAACAACAAAAAATCACGCCTACATTTTTATAAAATCTTCTTTTCCTATTATCAGTAGGTTTATTATTTCCCTGTGCTATTATTAATACTGTAGTTGATAAGAATTCCCAAACAACCTTCGATCAAAGTGTTCATTATTATATTTGAAACTTTTCTGATTCTCTGAATCAACAGAATGCAATATTGTCTTCGTAACTTTATTTTATTTAATAAATGATATTATTTCAATCAATTGTTTCATTGCCCAAACGAGCGAAAGCCAACCATACCCATCTTTTGAATGATCGCTTTTAGCGATACGACCACCTACACTACCTAGGCACTACCTTTATATTTTGCTTACCTAAGTAGGTATTTCTTTGTTACTGCATTTTTGTTTGTTCTGCAATATTTAGTCTATGTACACACGGCTACACATCAAGCTACACACTTCCAGTATAAGCTGACCTCTCATTCAACGAAAAGCCTACACAATGTGAGGTCAGCATATACTGGAAATATATAGCTTGATGTGTAGCCGTGTGTACCTACCATAGGCAAATCTATAGACTGTAAAAACCACCGGGACCGCATTTAGCGATTATGTCCAACTCAAGTCGTCTTTATTTACGTCGATTTAGTTACATAGGAAATATCCTGGTAATGTACCAAAGATCCTCGGACCTAGTAGTAGGATTTCCAAATATATTGTTTATTAAATTGTATCAAAACACGCGTGTAATAAACACTTACTGAAAATCATCATTCTAGAAGTTTTTGATTAAGCAAAGCGAGATCTCCAAATCAACTTGGGCAAATCGGCGTTATATGTATGTATGTTTGTTTATCGGAGGATAACTTTCGAAACGTTGATCCGATCATCGTGAAATTTGATATAGAGGTAAGACAGGTCGTGGGAGGGTTGTTGAGATATTGGGGTTCAAGACAGGTAAAAAAACCAAAATGGCACGTTTAATGAAGTCTTTATCAGTACATTCCAACCCCGTTTTTATTTTTAGTTTAAACCTTCTAGTTTTTAAGTAATCAGCCATATTAAAAACGAAACTTTGACGAAATTCACCAAATTACCTACACCAGTGACCCCACAGTGTTGCGTGTAGCTTTAGCAACACAAATATAGGGACTGCAATGTCTATCCCAAAAAAGGATAACCAATTAACATGAACTCCCGTTATCTGCAATTTGAATAAACTATAGGTCAAGTTAATTGGTTGTGCATTTCGTGGCACTATTTTGATCGTCAAAGATTACAAATATGTTTTGCTTTTATGGGAGACTCGCGAGATCTCAGTTCCGGTATCGACTTTGTATCAACACGCACCAACATCGTTTAATTTAATCTGTTAAAAGCCAGAATGAAATAACCTTTTTATTTGTATTTTTGGCTCGATATTGAGTCGACTGGGAGATCTAAGGTTAAAACATAAAGGTAACGTGTACACACAGCTACACATCAAGCTATACACTTCCAGTATAAGCTGACCTCTCATTCAACGAGAAGCCTACACAATGCGAGGTCAGCTTATACTGGAAAAATATAGCTTAATGTGTAGCCGTGTGTACATATGTTTTGCGTAACTGGAGCTCTCAAACAGTAGCAAGAGTCATCGCGGTTGCGGTCGGTGGGAATATCACCTACTTACCACATTACATTCATATCATTTACTTAGGTACTACAACTGCTTCGACAAATCTTCAAGGTTAACGTTTTTATTTTTTTCACGCGCGAGGATCACGTATCAACCTTCGAACGTTCGACCGACTTGATCCGTGATCCTCGTACGCGCGCGTATATGTGTGCGTGGACCTGTTATCAAATAACATGTATTTGTGACAACACCAATAGTACGAACATAACAAACACACACAGGAGGCAAAATAACAATTGCTTAAACTATAAATAATAAAATATTGCAGTGTGTGTCTCATTGTTATCAGTTATCTCTCTCACATTATCAGACTTAACTTCTATCCCTATTTTATTTTTAGGGTTCCGTACCTCAAAAGGTAGAAAAAAAGAAGCCATAAGATCACTTTCTTGTCCGTCTGTCTGTCCGTGTGTCACCATCGATTTTCTCAGGAACGGGTGGACCTAGCAAATTGAAATTTATCTGAATTTTGGTCTGAAATTTATCTGAATCTGAATTAGGTGTATAAAAATCAAGTTCCTGAGTCAATACCCTATAAAGAAATGGGTAAATTTAGATTTTCCCGAAAACTTGTAAGTACCAAAATTTACCTTTTAACATTTTTTTATTTATCGGATTATTTCCTTTACTTGTGCTACCTTGCTTTTAACCAAAATTGACAATAATTCTAGGTCAACCGGAAGTACCCTATAGGTTTTGGGTCGAAAACCTATATGGTAGTTCCCTTTGACCCAGAATCACGAAATTTGGCGAAAAGCAAGGTTTTACAGCACAAATAAAAGAAAAATTCCGAATATTTTTTTTTTTGAAAATTTAAAGATGTCCCCATACATACATCATCATTATCAGCCGGAAGACGTCCACTGCTGAACATAGGCCTCCCCCTTAGATCGCCACAACGAGCGGTTGGTAGCCGCCCAACGGCTTCCCGCGATTCTTACTAGATCGTCGGTCCACCTTGTGGGGGGCCGGCCTACGCTGCGTCTTCCAGTCCATTGTCTCCACTCGAGAACCTTTCTTCCCCAACGGTTATCGGTTCTACGAGCGATGTGGCCTGCCCATTGCCACTTCCACTTGCTAATTTTGAGAGCTATGTCGGCAACTTTAGTTCTTCTGCGGATTTCCTCAGTGCGGATTTTGTCACGCAAAGAAACCCCGAGCATAGCCCTATCCATAGCTCATTGAGCGACCTTGAGCTTGGTCATGAGGCCATGAGTAAAGGACCACGTTTCAGTGCCAAAGGTCATCACTGGCAACACACACTGATTGATGACTTTAGTCTTCAGGCTCTGGGAAATTTTGGACGAGAAGATATCGCGAAGTTTCCCGAACGCTGCCCAGCCGAGTTGGATTCTTCGTGCGACCTCTTTGTCGAAGTTGGACTTACCTAATTGGACAGTTTGTCCTAGGTATACATATTCGTCGACAACTTCGAGAGTATCGCCCCCAACAACTACCGGTACGGGTGCAACATGAATATTTGACATGATTTTCGTCTTATCCATGTTCATTTTAAAACGTGTCAAAAGTTTTGACACTTTTTCAAGGAGATACGAGTCGTAGTCGGTTACCGACGGATATAGGAACCCGCCATAAGTCAACTTGGGCAAACGGCGTTGTATGTATGCATGTTTGTTTGCCCGAGGATAACTTTCGAAGCGTTGATCCGATCATCGCGAAATTTGGTATATAGGTAGTTAGTGATGTAACAATTTTGGTGCAACTAAATTAGCTAAAAATTTTGGGGGGTTGTGAGATCTTGGGGTTCAAAAGGGGTAAAAAATATGAAAATGAGGCTATTGGGTCAAGTGGGACGTCAAATGAAAGGTCTTTATTAGTATATTTCAATCCTGTTTTTATTTTTAGTTTCATCCTTGTAGTTTTTGAGTTATTAGCCATAATAAAAACAAAACTTTGACAAAATTCCCAGTGACCCCACGATGCTGAAATTTAGTATTCGTGTAGCTTTAGTGACACAAATATAGGAAAAGTCTGAAATCCAGAATAACTGCATTTTGTACCACAAAAAAAGAGTACCCAAAAAACATGAATTCCCGTTACCTGTAATTTGAATGAAACTGTAGGTCAAGTAAGTTGGATATTTATTTTTATTTAGATAGTCAAAGATAACGAATAATAATATTTTTGTTTCTATGGAATAAACGCGAGATCTCAGTTCGGGTGGCGAACCACTAGTACTAATAAAAACGAACTTAATCTAATAGGTAACCTAGGTGAAAAAATAAAGGCGAGTTACAAACAAATCATCTATATTGTCAGAATCGAATACAATAGTATCTGTACAAAGAATTTAGACCTATTACAAAATAAAACAATCAATAGTACTTCCGTCATGTACCTATATTTACTCATTTGAACATCATTGAAATTTAAATTCAAAGTTGCCAAATAGATCGGCAAATTCAATAAAATCAAGTCGAAGCCCTAAGTTTAGTATAACGAACGCTTGTTTTCGTTCGTTATACTAAACTTAACTTCTGTAGCTATCTATTTTTAATTGTTTCTTAGTAATTATTACCGCACCTTAAGTACCTTTTTCTTTCATGTTTAAAAATGTTTTTTTTTTTAACCACTTGGTCAGCAACAAAATAATATTTTCCTTGTTTTTAGGGTTCCGTACCACAAAAGGAAAAAACGGAACCCTTATAGGATCACTTTGTTGTCGTCTGTCTGTGGGTCTGTCAACCTTTATTTGGTAACGCGTGGAGGCATCGAGTTGAAATTAAAACCATATACTTACTCAGGTCTCCAGTCCCTTGAAGCTATGAAAAAATCAAACTTCTAAAGAAGATGATTCGGTTTAAGTGTATTTTCTAGGATGCCATAATCATGATGATTAAACCCTCATTAAATATAATAAAAATTATAAAAAAAATTCTAAGTTAACGTAAAAAAGATATGACCGTTTATGCCGCAAAAAAACGTATATTTCGACACTTTCAAGGAAATCAAAATTTATAGGGTACTTTCCGTTGACCTAGAACTATGAAATTTAACAAGTAATATCGTCTTATACTACAAGTACAGGGAAAAATCTGAAAACTATACATTTGTAATTAAATCATACAAAATACAGTCTTTATTTAAAATACCTACAAGTTTGTACGGAACCCTCGGTAGGCGAGTCCGACTCGCACTTGTCTGGTTTTTTTTAAAAAGGATCAATTATAAACTTTAGGCACGACTCAAGATGCAACAATAAAACCAAAGGCTCTTTCTCATTATCTTAAAAATAGATGACTTACGATTTTGAGAATACTAAATCAGTCTTAAGTACAGACTAGGTTAGTAATAAATACATCTAGTTTTGCTGCCTATACTTACTATCTTACAACATTAAAAATGTTCATAAATTAATTATTAAATAGGTATTTACAATAATAATGTAACATGGTTTTTCAAACACACTTACTGTTGAAAACTTGAAAACACACACACTATGAAAACTTTTAACCAACAATACTTCATTAATCTGTACAAGTTATTTAATTCCCTAGCTGATATGCTCTATGCAGTGGCGTAACTATAGGGTGTGGCCAGGGCTGGCAAAACGCCACGGGCCCCCGGTCCGACGGGGCCCCCGGCCCGAGAGGCCGCGAGCACAGGAGTAACCAAACATTTTTAACAAAATTATATTTTTTTATAAGACGCACTTAAAATCAACTGAAGTTAGACACAACTAAAGAACGTTTACAAATTCAGGTAGCAATGATCCAAGTTCCCGAGGAAGTATTGTTGAGTTAAGGGCAAGATAAAATACTTAAGTCCAAAAATACAAGTCAATGGGACAAGACAGGCTATTCGTACGTAACTTGGCTATTCTGTCTACTGAAAATTCTATGGCCCGATCATACTTCGATGATGTTATTGATACTTTGCGGAACAGAAAGCTCGGAGAAAAGAATTTAATTAATTTTACGGAATTTTATTAATAAATATATTGTTGGGATTAAATTGTTTTGGAACATGAAATTTATCAGATATTTAAATAAAATTCACACAATATTAGTACATATTTATGTTGGGTAACTACTTCAGTGATTTATTAAAATTAATTGTCACTTTGTAGGTGACAATTTTTACTGGGGCCCCGTCCAATGAATTTGTCGCGGGCCTCTGATGGTATAGTTACGCCACTGGCTCTGTGTACTTCATTACGAGCAACAAGTTTATAAAAACTACAAAATCAAAGGCCTTGTAGGCGACAATTTTTACTGGGGCCGCATCCAATGAATTTGTCCCGGGCCTCTGATGGTATAGTTACGCCACTAGCTCTGTGTACTTCATTACAAGCAACAAGTTATAAAAACTACAAAATCAAAAGTACGTACATATGTACAAAACAAACGTCGAACGGAGTAAAATAATTCAAATACAGCTTAACTAGATAGCGCCGCACATTTGAGCGAAGTTTGAACAAACATTTGCATTTTACCATCTTTTGTTAATTTTCAAAGGGTTTTAATTTTATTTACTTTGAAAACTGACACTGGACAAGTAGTATTATTTTTTAAAATCTTTCTAATATTCGAAAGTAAATGACTCTATCTGTCTGTTTCTTGCGTTTAGACGACTAAACTGCTGGACAGATTTCGATGAAATTTTATAGGATGATAGATTATGACCTCGATGGCGCAGTGGGCGAATAGCCGGCTGAGACGCAGGAGCTTGCGGGTTTGATTCCCGCTGTGAGACAAATATTTGCATGGTCTACAGATATTTATTCCGGGTTTAGGTATTTTTCTCTATATTATGTAAGTATTCTATTAGTTATCTGGTTCCCATAGTACAAGCTCTGCTTAGTTTGGGGCTAGATAGCGCTGTGTGAAATGTCCAGCATTATTTATTTTTTATTTAATTATGACCGGGATTGAGGCACAGGCTACTTTTAGCCCGACTGCGCAAAGGAGGGTAATGTTTTTATTTACTTGCCACACGTGCGAAGCCGCGGTCGGGTCTGCTAGTTTTTAATGAAGTTTGTTTAAGGTTTGCACATATCTGGCGCATCCATATACTCAATACAATAAAAGCACGATTGTCACAGTTTAGTTTTAAACACTTGGGACATACAATACGAGACTCGCTCAATATCACGATACAGACAAGTCACTTTCATCAATTTTGATTTTTGTATTCTTTCCATTTTCTTCTTTTTATTATTTGTTTGTTGTTGCAGAAAACAGCTGCAAATTATATTTAACTAGCTGACCCGCCGGCGGCTTCGTACGCGTGGTTTGTCAATAAAACATTGCCCTCCTTCTGTGCAGTCGCGTAAAGTGTATCCTTTGGCTAAAGTTCATTCATAATCTATCTAAGTATATAGGTACCATATTCTATCGAAATAGGTCGAGCCGTTAAGCCGAGAAAAAGTAACAAACAGACAGAGACAGAGTACGTAGATTAACACATAGGCTACTTTTTGTTGACAAACAACGCGTGCAAAGCCGCTGGCGGAAGCTAGTTATACATATAAACCTTCGTCTGTAATCACTCTATCTATTGCTGAAAACTAGATTAAAATACGTTGAGTAGTTTAAAAGATCTAAGGTAACAGACAGCGGAAGCGACTTCATTTTATACTATGTAAAGATTTTAATTTTGGTTTGCAGTTGAAACCGACCATTTACATATTCACCTACAAACATGTATAAGTAGCGGCACGAAACTTTAGCGCTGACCGTTATTGCGCAGAAGTAAAAAATAAGTTAAGGCTAGCGGGATGAAGGGCGGGCGTGCGTAGCACCGATTGGCTCTCCAGTCGAATTTCGTCCCCCGCACTGATACGACACCCCGCGCACATCCAGTGTACAGTCGCGTTCTTAATTGTATTGTTATTGCTGTTATTTGAATTTGTTTGTTAAATTCAGTTTTTTAAGTTTGTTTGTGACTTTAAAGTGAATATGCCTAGAAGAAATACTGTTTTGAAAAGACAGGCAAGGCAAATTGTTTATGACGTGAATTGTTTTTTAAAAGGGAATTTAATGAATTAATTGATTCTTTGAAACAAATCAAAAGTGAGATTGATGAAGCTACAAGTACTTTACTGAGTCATTCGGACAGCAGCACTGTAAATTTGAGTCAGATAAAACAAACTACCAAAATTATTAAGGCGGGAAAAATTTAATTAAATGGCGATTTAAGGAAAATCTAAAAAAGGACAGCAGAGTCTACAAATACGTCAATTGCAACGGTAAGGAACTAGTGTTACAGTAAGAAATCTCCAATTAAGCCAATAGTGGCTATTGTATTGCTTGCGCGACAGTACTCATGCGCAGCTATCCCTTCCGCGTATCGTTCAGCGCTATACTTACGAGCCGCGACTTATACTCTATTTATTTGAAAATTATGAATTATAATGAGTGAGATCATCTAAAACATGGTTGTGATATAAATAATTTCATATTTCTTGTTATAAAATGTTCATATGAATTTGAAACATTTCTGCTTGTCGTGGGGTATCCGCGTTTTGAACAGCACAGAGTCCGCCCGGTACTGCGTAGTTAGGAGTGGTGTGTAGCCCATCACCTGCATTGTTTCATAATATATTATAAAAAGTCATCATCGTCATCAAAGTCTGCTATCTTACACGGCAATATCGTCCGGTTTACATTATTCCAGTAGAATTCCAGTCCAGTGATCGAATCCAGCGCTATATTACAATTGGGATGCATTAGATTTTTTTAACTTTATATTTTGACGCAAATCTTTTATTTCTGATTTAGTTTTTATTTTGACATTGTAATAATTTTTAATTTTTAATCTTTTTTTATATTTTTTAACAAGAGATCGGCTGGGCTTAAGTGGGAATGGGCGGGCCACGTTGCCCGAATGCACTCCGAGAAATGGGCCCATATTGCAACACCATGGACGCCTTAAGACGGAAAGCGACGTCGGGGTCGGCCGAGAAAGCGTTGGCGGGACGATTTCGACACCTTCCAAAGAGGATGGTGGGAAATAGCGACAGATAGGGATGCATGGAGGGACTTGGGGGAGACCTTTGCCCAGCAGTGGGACGAGATAGGTTAGGGAAAAAAAATTTAAGCTTTATATTTTGACTATCCATACCATTTAGTATTAAGAATATACTTGACATTTTATTAATTATTATTATTATTTTCCGTTGACATGTAATTAATTATTAGTATCATTTTTCGTTGACATGTTATATCATAATGTATTTTTTTTTGACTGGTTATTAATTATCATTTTCTATTATGTATTAACCAAAACCGTTGTTATTTCGCATTAATTACGTATTTGTAAAAGATTTTCTAATTGTAGAATGACAAAAGTTCCGACACGATATTTTATTGTTTGAGAACAAACGAAATGAAATGAAGATACCGAAAACACCGAGAACTCAATGTATGTACTAAATAAATATAAGTTTTTATTAAGGCTAAGGCTATCATTAAGGGCCGAAGAATAAGTTCATCTCCTGAAACTATTTTTTGCCTGAATTAAATGATTTATTGTTATTCTTAGATCCAGTCCAGTAACTAGGCAGGGGTATAATTTTTAATCCAATGCGCGCCCCTTCCGCTACTAAAAACAAATTATACTAGGGATTACTATTACACAGCTATTAATAGCTTGAAACAGTGCATCATCTATTTTAAATCATAAATCTTTATTGTTTATGGTGATACAAGATGTTCGTGTGTATATTTTTAATACGTAGATTATAACCTGCATCACCATATAGGCTACTATTTATACCATAAATCAGTTCACATGGGATAAAAATGGGGAGTCAAGTTGCAACAGCGAGTTTAGCTTTATTTCTAGGTTACCTACTTATTTAGTAGTGTAAGGCGTACGAAGTCGCGGGCAACAACTAGTTGTTTATAAAACTAAGTTATCTATACTTCCTACTAGGGGCGCTGTTCAGCGCTGTGAGGAAAACATATTAGTATTAATTTATTTGATCTAGTCCACTCCAGAGCTGGATTGATTCACTGGATTACTAGATTAGAATAATGGAAACCGGCTATCTCTTTTCTACTTTAGTATTTCAAAGTCTAAATGTTAGGACATATATGTAAACATACCTGACTGAAGAACTGTATACATTTGTGGCGTTCGTGGAAATGCGTTTCATCCGATGAGAGCGTGACCGGGCATCCGGGACATCTGAATGTCCATCTCGAAGTTACCTTCAACATATTTATTATTTTAAAAGTGTCTTATATCCCCTTACATTTGCGTCCGCAACACTTATACCTAATAGGACATGGCTTACAGTATTGCACTGCGCACTTTAGTGTACAACAGTTTCTTATATCTTGTATAATAGACCGACAACGACTTCGTCGTCGGTCGTTTCCGATCGACGACAACTTCATACCGTTTTACACAGGAAGTGTTACATTTTAACTTAATTACTAACGTTATCTTAATAATCCAGAAATAGTTTTAATATTACAATTTGAATAAAAAAAGATTTTACAATATTGAATTAGGACTAATTACAAGTACTCTTATACATTTATTCTCTCTTTAGTCAATCAACATACTTATTAATCATGTAGTCTCCGCATTACAATATTTCCGCACCTCCAACACTATACAAAATATTATCACTGGCTCGCTAGGCTCGCTTTGTCAGGCTTCGCTCGCATATCACACTGACTAAATTAACTCTTGTTAAAAGACGCGCCAATGCATGTGACTTTTAGAGTGATTATGGTAATCCAAATTATTGGAGGCTGTACTCATCATCTTACACTAAGCGAGACCACCACCACTTGTATTTTTCTTCCATTGCCCTCTATCATCCTTCATTTCAGTACTCGCTACTTTCTTACCTATATGATCTTTCACACAATCCATCCATCTCATCAGACTGTACGTTAACTACTCAACTATAACACCAAGATAGTAGCAATAAACAATGGCTGCGCCAGTCAATACCATACATAGTACACAGCAGATATCTCACCTTAACGGGTGGTCTCCTAGTGATGTGCGCCACGAGGAAGTTCATAGCGATGTCCTCGCAGTTCATGAACTCGTCCACGTAATCGCGGATAGCAGCGGGGAGAGTGCGCCAATACGCCCAGAGATAATAGCGATGGACGAAGGCTGCGCCAGTCAACACCATGCTCAGTTCACAGCTGAAAATACGTATTTATTCAGTCGAAGGGTCTATCCAATAGCTACCTAGTGCCAGCTTTTACCGGAGAATACGAGAACGAAGCAGATGGAGCAATTAGGCGTAAATTTCTGGGTAAAGGTAAAGAGGAATACCAAAACGGAAGTAGACAAACGTGATCAATCAAATCCTTTTAGATTTTAATGTTTCCTAAGACATTGCGTTGGATAGAGCGGAGTAGAAAGAGCAGACCCCACCATCAGATGGGAATAATAATTGCTAGAGAGTCATTTCTTACGAGCTAAGAAGAAGAAATGTCAAGTGTTTACCTGTAATTGGAGTTATAAAGGAATCCGTTGTTGTAGTTGACGTCCCAGGCGTGATAGCGGCCAGGGAATCCTACAATGCGATCTCGGTGTTCACGCCAAACCCTATAAAAATGAAAAAATAATATTGAATTGGATAGTTTTGCTTTTTATATACTCTCTTTTCTAATATATTAATTAAGCTCATTTAGTCACATTAACGCATTTTGGTGTCTTAAAGTGCACTTCTGAAACAAAACATAGAACCAAGCTCGGACATGGGTAACGACGCCACAGAAATTGTTTTCCCTCTATCTTGATCCTGACTCTTCTTATCGCTTAGCCATATCGATTATGAAGCTTACCGTGTCACGTTTTGCACTATCGTTAAATCGTAGCATTGGCTTAGGCCAATAATTGTAATGTATTTAAATTGTAGTATTGGCGTAGGTCAATAATTGTACTATCGTTAAATCGTAGCATTGGCGCAGGCCAATAATTGCACTGTCGTTAAATCGTAGCATTGACGTAGGCCAATAATTGCACTGTAGTTAAATCGTAGCATTTGGCGTAGGCCAATAATTTCACCTTCGTTAAATCGTAGCATAGATGTAGGCCAATAATTGTAGTGTAGTAGAGAAATGCTACGATTTACGTAGCATTTGTGTTAGCAATTACGCCAGTGCCACAATTCAATAATAGTTCAAAAACGATTATGTAGTCATTCCATTGTTTAACGATTATTATTGTTGTTCCTGTCATAGCTGCCTTTTCAAATGTGTTGTCATAGCAACGGCGGTCATTGAAAAATGATTGTGTTAGTAGAATACCAAAAGGTATCCTATAGTGGGCATATTGCGACGATACCATTGTCATAGTGAAGCGATTGCTTTAGTAGAATTGGGCCCCTGGTCACTTGGCGTCAACAATTTTCCCCTAAGAAAGTTTTCTTAGGCAAAAGAGGATTCCATCCTGAGATGAGATATCACAAAGTAGATTACCTAAAAGCAAAGACGATCTCATCGTGTCTGAGATGCGCGTCATCGTCGACACAGAGCACGGCCTCGGTGTCTATGAGGTGGTACGGCAGGAAGCGGTTGTTCAGGGAGTTTCGAGACGCGCGAATTACAGCAACGGGTGCGCCAGACTCCGGCCATGATGCCATAGACGATGGTGGGGATGGACCATTCCATACTACTATCACCTGCAAAAGATTGGAAATTATTATTTTCATAACATCAATTGAACACAAATAAACAAATAACTCTCAAATCAGAATCTTTTGAACTGCAAATATTTGTCATACTAGTTGTTGCCCGCGACTTCGTACGCGTTACACTACTAAATCTGTAGGTAACCTAAGAATAAAGCTAAACTCGCTGTTGCAACTTGACACCTCATTTTTATCCCATGGGAACTGACTTATGGGATAAAATGTATGGCATATGTGTTAATCCAGGTTATAATCTACATACATACTAAATTTCATTGAAATCGGTTCAGCCGTTACGACGTGATTGTGTAATAAATAAATAAACAAACATACAAACTTTCGCAAAAGGTAATAATATTAGTGTGATATGAATGGCATGAAGCAACACAACTGACTTTCTTTTACGTACTTAATAATTTTAAATATTTTTTAATTTATCTATAAAGTGCAAGGTAGGTTACATGTAGTTTTAATTACAAAAGATAAACAGCACCCTAAAACAACTACATAAATGTTGTTTTAGATTGAACTAAGAAGTTACAATTTTTACAAGAGTTATACAGCACTTTTCAATGATTTGTAAAATAAATGTTGCAGATAGTACAATGTGGTTACAAATACGACAAAAAACAAACAGGTAAGGTAGATAATTTCTGATTTGAACGGGTGATTATCGCGTATCAGTCTGCCCGCGACCACGGCTGTTGCAACACAATCGAAACGATAACAAATAAAAAGGTACATACGCGATAAATACCCGTTTAAATCAGTAATTATGTACAGGTTAGGTGGATACAAGTTGTATGTAGGTTATCTATATATTATCATGGGCTTACCTTGTTCAAATACGGTAAGCTTTTGAGCCTCGCGATCGCTGCAGCAAGGACAGCTTCCCTTTCATAGGTGAGTATAACGACAGTGAACTGTTCCCTCGGCCTGTCCCCGCCGAGCGCCTCACTGAACTCCCTTCCAGAGCCACCCGCGCCCGCGCCAACCGGCCTGAACCCCGCCGCGGATCCCATGAAGCGGGCCTCTGACGTCACAGGAGGATCCCACGGCAACTGCGGGAACAGTGCAAACGGCTCTCCCCATTCGTTCCAAGTCTCATACCCGTGAACTAAGCCCACTGAGTAGTTACGTCGGTACGAAGGACTAGTATACGGCGCTTCTAATGGACCAAGCGTTTCCTCTGGCTCGGTGTCGACGACCGGCGGCTCCGAGCGCGGTGGTGTGTACGAACCATCGAAGGCAGCAGGGGCGGGGACAGCGGGCGCGGGGCGGGGCGGTATCAGAAGCCTCTGTCTCAATGCAGCCAGGATGGAGTCCACACTAGCTTGCACAGAGCTCAAATACCTCTCCCACAGCACTCGGCCCTGTCGCCGCAATGTAAGTAAATCGGCGTCGCTGAGCGCGCGCAATAGAAAGTGCAGTTCGGTTACTCGCGCTGTAGGTAACGCAACCGCCGCACGACGCCAATCGAGAACTTCGTCAAATGGCAGTCTGATCCGATCTCCACCAAGGAGTACAGGAATGGCACCGGAGCGTAACGCTTCGTACAATCTCGCTTGGACCAGCGCTGTGCTAGTGTATGTGACGTCTGCGGGCGCGAGGATCAGCGCGAAGGTGGACGCGTGAAGTAGTGCTTTCCTCGAGCGGTCGGTCCCGCAGAGCGCCCAGTCGCCGGCCGGCAACACAGCTCGCCTTTCGACCGGTGGATCACATTCGAATTGTAACAGAAATGCGTCCGCTTCGGGCGCCGCTTTCACAATCTTTTGCAGACGTTCGATCAAATCTTTATTCATCTCTTTTTCTGTTCCACTCAAAGGCGGTTGCGAGCCCTGAAAACTAAACGTTGCTTATGAATTCATACCAAAAACTTTAACAAAATATAGCAAAGGGAGAAGTGAACTACCTGAGTAAGTATTGTCGCCTAGCAGGTGCCATTTGACCGCAATCCGACCAAACGTCGCCTCCCGGCGGGCCGAGAGCGGGTGGGGTCACTATATCAAAACCAGGTCTGAACTGGTCGTGTGTAAACGTAGATTGCGCTACCATTGCTCTTCCGGTAGACGCTCCTCTGAAAGCGTCGCCAGAGCCAACAGATAGTTCTCTGCGCGCCAAATTCAGTAACAAATGGTTACGCCCATCACCACCCCAGTATGGCAAACTTTTCAAGGCTGTTTCGTTCAAATACATTTTATATGTTTCTGTCACTTGTCTGAAATAACAATTTCGTGTCATCGATCCATGAACCACATTTAAATTAAATATTATGACTCTAGGTATTTTCTAACTTACGAAGCACTTTTCTCCAAGGGGAATGCTTCACCAACGATGACGAGATACACGCACGCTTCGTTCGGATCTTGCGTCAAATGCGGATTGTAGCCAAGAGTTTGTCGGAGAGTCGTTTTGAGGAAACCATCTACCTCAGCACCCGCTAACGGGGCATATACGTCCGGATCGTATAAGTAGACCGGGAAGCCAGATGTCAGAGAACAGCGGGAGTGATCAAAGCAAGAAAACATGCGACAATGTGGTACAGAAGATGGATCAATTTCTGGTTGTGTGAGCGGTGGTTTAGATGGCAGGATAGGGATGGGTGGCGCGAGTTCCGGCGAGTCGCGGCGGATCGCTTCAAGCTGAGCGATGCGCGCTTGGTCAGCGGACACGCGCAGCCGCTGCAACTCGGCCGCCGCCCGCGCGTGTTCTGCCTTAGCGCTGTCCGCGCGGTTGCTAGCCGCGACCGCCTCACGCTGAAGCCGCCCGCGTTTCGCCTCTAGCTCACGCAGCTCTGTAGATACTGAAGCCTGTACCAATAAAAAACTAATTACTTACACTGCATGCTCTGATACTTGAGAGAGAAATTTGTTTATTTTAACAGAGAAAAAAACTATTTGAGATATTTTAACTGCTTGTTTTCATGGAGCAGATCAAAAAAGGTCACGAGTCAGTCATCTTGAAATATTGCTAGCTTACTCTACTAAACTTTGGAATCAGTGGAATCAAAGAGCAGGAACATTATTGCTATCAAGTTTTAGACTCAAAAAAGGGATATCTGAATATTGCTAAAATATTAATAAAAACTAGGGTGTATTATAAGTATTCACCTTGATCCTCAACATTTCTTCTATCCTTATCTTTAGATCTGCTGCATTCATGGTTGAAACATCTCCCAGTGCTTCTAGAGTATGCCTCATCGGACTTGATCCCAGAGTAGTTGACATTGTTTCATACTGAAATATTTTAATTAAAAATTAAATAATAGCTGAGTGTCAGTTATTTACATTTATCTAGTATGTCTTATTCAGTGTCTGTGGTCAATTGCAGCATTAGCTGGGTAATGCAGCTGTTGTAGTGCCTAGGACAAGATTTGTTATTTTGCTATTTTAGAGGTATAAAAGATTATATTTGGTTTAGGTTTTCAAATCTTAGCTGTGAAATGGTTTTTGTCTGTGCCCATTACTTATGCTGGTGTTGAAAGAAAATATATAAATTCCTTATGATGTAGTTTAGTTAGCTCTGCACCGATGTCTTTCCTAGCAAGCCATTCATTATAAAACCTGTCTCAGGCACTACAACACTTCGGCCTATATTCCAAAACTAAATTTAAACTTATTCACACCGTCATTGAAACCGCTCTGACATTGATTCAACAGATAGCTTTCTACATTCTTTTTAGGATTGACAATCTTTGAAGAATGGACTAAAAACAAAAAATATGCTTCAAGACTAGACTTGACTACAAAAAGGCCAAAGAGGGCTGCATAAAAAGTAGCTAATTTAACTGATAGGCTTACCTTAGACAAGTAATAATGAGTAAATAGTGGCACCATGAACAAAATCAGAGTCACCAAGAGCAATACGCGAGACAGTTTCAAGTGCCCCAGCCATAGGCAAAAACGCTCATAAAGTAACATCATACATTAATTTTACAGTCTTTTTGTTCTAACTATTTAAACTATTTATTCAACATGTTTAGGTAAAGAATGCAAAAACGAAAAACATCTCTCTCTATTACAAATCTTCTTCCTGACAATTTGATTTGATTGATTCATGAACATGATTGCCATTTTTTGACATCGTTGACATGACAAATTATACTAGCTACTTTCAGACCCGTCCGTCAGATTATTGTAGTTGTCAAAGTCAACACATAGTGTGCCATAAAGTGAGGTTTCTTAGATGACACTCATTCCCAAAGTCGGTCGTCCAGTGTTACCAACTTAGTTTTTTCTTACCGGTTTTGACTTACCTATTAGCGGACATATATGGGTTTTAGGCTAGTGGATTTATCTAGTGGAATTTAAGAATTTAGTTTTTTTTTTTTCTTGAACATTGGATCAATGATTATCAGGTCCACTCGTATCGTTTTTGGAGTTTATTTTCATCGTGCAGGCAGCACTGTTTCATCTAGTAAGTAAAACGGCTAAAAGGACGTGCATCAAGGGCAGAAACTGTCTAAAATAATGCCAATAAATTATTATCGGGGATTCCCCGTCTTACCTTTCCCTCCCAAGTCTCAATTTTCGTTCGCGCTCCGTGTGTTGGTGTTGGTGGTTTTGTTTCGTGTTTCCTCATTGATAACTATGCCAAAACCACAGTATACGCAACAGCTTCGGGATTCTTGGCTTCGGGACCCACAAGATTGGCTTCCAGTAATTGTAAGTACTGCTGCTCAAGTACCGAAATGCAAGTTTTGTGGAACGATTTTACGGAGTCACTATGGAGATTTAAAAACGCATGGGATGTAGATGAAGCTTTAACAAAACACAAAGTTGTAACCGGATGTTTGATAATTGCACATAAAATTAATATATATGCGACTTTTTGGATCCAAAATGCTATCTGGGATACAGATTTGAAAAACAAATACTCGAAATGCATGACAAGAGATTACTAACGGAAGAAAAAGAATGCGGACTCGGTGCATGCAATTTATAGTGAGTTATAAATTAAATATATTTAAGCTCATTTTAAGTGAACTGTAATTTGTTCTTATGAGAATAAACTCTTTAAACCGAATTGAAGAAATAAAAAATAGGCTCCTGGAAAATGTGGAATTAATGAAAAAAAATGTGTCGGATCTATCTTAAAAATATTACTTTCTTATTTCTGGCAGATTTGTGGTCATTGCGAAAGGCAAAAACAACCACAAATCTGCCAGAAATAAAGTTAGTGGAAAATTTTGCGATTATTATTATTTGATTTCTGGTGGTTCTAGAGGTCGATTCTGGTGGGGAGGTTGATACTTCGTTGGCAGCACTGCGGTCGTCCGACTACCGACTAGTCCTTGTTGGATTTTGTACTATAATTATAGTATTTATACTACAATTTCGCCCTTTGTACTATATACTATCCACATCTATGGATAGTACGCTAAAATACTGTAATTTAAAGTTAGCTCCCGAATGCTTAGTTTTACGTCATATATAACCAGTGGCGTGCCTTAGCTTCAGTAATACTATACTACCGAAAGAAATCACTTCTGAAAAAGAGTTGATGTATTTTGGAGTAAACTATACCAGGGGCATGATTTAACAAATGATAGGCCGCAGAAATATCAAAATTTGCCCTAGATGGTTTAGTACTTCCACATGCAAACGCCGACTGCGAACGAATATTCAGTAAAGTGAACCTTACCTAGACTAAGATACGAAACAAACTGTCAACACAATCCATAGACGCAATTTTATTGTCTTATGACGCTATCAAAAGTGGTACCAAAAGTGGGAATTGTACTGATTTTATTCCTACTGAGGATATGTTGATGAGGTTAAATGCCAAGGATGAAGATAGAACTAATAGTAATATTCAAGAACTGATAAACTTAGATGAGGAGTAAATTTTGCCATAACTGGTGTTGATTTTAATGACTATTCAGTTAAATTAAAAATAATGAAAGTGTACAATATTTTTTTTTTTAAATACTATCCTTTTCATTTTTTGTACTATCTTTTTCAACGTACCTAAATCCAACCCTGCTCATCGCTAGTCCTAAGTCCGACTACAACCATTGAGCAATGCGGACGAGTCGCGCTGGTGTTCCGCGTTGCTCAACGTTATCGACAAACCTCCAAGGCCCAACGACAACAAGACGTAGGTGGTCCATCTCACTCACTGGCGTGAGTGGATCCATTTTTGGGGGTAGGTACTATTGTCCACCTCCAACCAAAGTAAATTTTAGTTAGGTATAGAAAAAGAATTTTATGAATGAACTTTGAAAAAAAACGAGCGTGCTTTAGACGACTGCAGTACACGACTGAAGTAAAACTTCTTTTGTCAGCACGTCTGTAGGTCGATCAGTCTATGTTCATTCTGGACAGACGCAACTCGCTCTCGCAAATTAACTTTTAAAAATATACGAAACGTAACTTTCTCTCTTTCTATCTTATATCTCCCTCTCAACTTCCGTTCGCACTTTTCGTAACGCATTCACCAGCCTATTCCCCAAGTCAAGCGTGCGTAAAGAAGTTTTACTTCAAAAAATGTCAGCATTGATCAGCCCTAGACAGGCTTTTTCAGGCTACAGAGTTACTTTCGAATTTATAATATTAGTATTGACTCTACAACAGCCTTGAGGTTTTATTTCAAATTCTTATTCGATAAGTAATTGATGTTTTTACGGTTGAGGGCAGTGAGACAATATTCATGTAAGTTTTGAAGTGAAAACTTCTTTAGGCGCGTTGAGCATTTTTTGAGATGGAAAAAAACCATTGATCTCGCGACACTGTTACCGTTACCGACACCTCTGTATATAAGTATCTCGTAATTGTTCAAGTTTTCACTTCTGTCCTTCTGTTGTGTACCTTATAACTACATAAAGTATGGAAAAAAATGGTACCTACTCCGGGAGTGCCGACAGAAGTGAAAACTTGAACAATTACGAGATACTAGTAAGTAAAAATATATTGTCGCTATAAATAATTGTTAAGTAGTCAACATCAATATTCTTTATTAGAAACTACATTCATATATCTAACTATGAGTATAATTAGTAGGTATCATCTATTTACTTACATTATTATATAGATAGTAAAAAAAAAAGAAATGTACCATGGCATTTTAATAAGGTAAGTAGGTACATTAATTAAATCAAATATCACCCTAGATAAATAATTCGTACTTAGTACAAACATACATAAATAAAAAATGCTTAGAAAACGCAAGTACATACTTATTATATAATTTTTCAGTACCTATGTGCTTAGGTACTGGAAAAAAACCAAACAAACATAAATTCATAAATTCTTCATGAGATTTGAACAGTTATTCCTGAATAGTATGAACACTTATTGAATTAAAACTACCGTAGAATTCAATTCACAATATCATCAATTGAAATTTCTATGACTTTAAAATCATGAGTTTGTCTTTTATCTTTGTGATGGATAACTAAATGAGAAAATAGTTCACTTGGATTAAAGAGTAAATGGCACTTTGAACATTTTTCTTTATATTGTTTAGTTTTAGTTTGACAATTTTTGACGTGCTCCAATACCTTAAGTTTCTCTATGAAGTGTAATCCACATGTACATTTGTACATTGTTCCTGGTTCTTCTTTAACTACATAGCTGATAGAATCATTAATACCTCTGTTGTCATTATCGACACTATTGTCATTGTCACCATCAACACTCTTTACCTTGCCATCGTAAATACCGTCAGCTCTATTTTTATTGCAACGTCCAGACATATTTATATCCATGTTGTAATTGACAATCTTTAATTGATCACCACAAGTACTGTTTATCTTTTTATGATCAAAACTATTATCATCACTACTTTCCTCGGCATCCGAAATACATATTTTATCATCAGTATCACTAATTCTGCCAGCTCCTTGTATTTCATCACAAATACTGTTTTTCTTTTTTTGATCAAAACTATTATTATCATCACTACTTTCCTCGCCATCAGAAATACATATTTTATCATCAGTATCAACACTAATTCTGCTAGCTTCTCGTATTTCATCACAAATACTGTTTTTCTTTTTTTGATCATATCTATTATTATCATCACTACTTTCCTCGCCATCGGAAATACATATTTTATCATCAGTATCAACACTAATTCTGCTAGCTCCTCGTATTTCATCACAAATACTGTTTTTCTTTTTTTGATCAAAACTATTATTATCATCACTACTTTCCTCGCCATCGGAAATACATATTTTATCATCAGAATCAACACTAACTCTGCTAGCCACACGTATTTCGTTGCAATCGTACATTATTTTTTCTTGGGATGTAACGTTATTTGTATTTAAATCATGCTTTTCATTTGGATTTCCTTTTGTGGTTGCGATGTCTTGATTTTTAGCGGACGGGGATGAACTATTTATTAGTTTTCCATCGCGAAATGTTATCACATTAATATTTTCTTTTATAAAATCGGGGTCTGTCTTATGTTGTATCATATGATGTTTGAAGGAAATTGAAAGAAAATATAAATCGCATTCAAAACACATTAATCTGTCTAGATCAAAGTTCGGTGTACATGTATGTTTCTCGATGTATATATTATTTCGGACACAAATTTCGCAAATTTGGCATTTATACAATGAATAATCATAAACTGTGCCACTGAAACTTGATGAAAGTGTTTTTAAAACTTCTTGGTTGATTTCATTCTCGTTTTTATTGCCAAATAAAATTACTTTAAAGTTTTCTGAATAAAAGTTTTCTAAATCTGTGTGTTTAGACAAATGAGCCTTATAGACCGCTTTGCTTATCAACAGGCCACATGTTATACATTTTACCAAGGTGTTTCTATCACACACATGTTTCGTAGGCACTGATTTTTCTGCAGCAACATCGCAGTTTCGACATTGATAAAAAATGTATTGATTAGTGGAGAATATACGATTATTAAATGTTTTGTCCTTACTCTGCTTAAACAAAATTATGTTTAGCGTCTTTTTGGTAAGACCTTTAATCTGGCTATGTAGCTTTTCGTGACTACTACGACTAAAACTTGAAATAAATGTCAGCCCACAGAAAGAGCATGGATATTTTCTTACCTCGCTACAGGGGTTTTGAGCATGTTTATACAGGCAGCCCGGATCAATATAATTTCCACACGCGCCACACTTGTACACATTTATATGTGACGAACCATTCTGAACACATTCTAATTTAATTCTATGTTCGTGTTGGTAAATAGATTTTTCTAGAAGTTCAATTACCAGTTCTTCGGGTATACTTTGAAAAATCTGTTGGATCCAGATCATATTTTTAGACGTAAAATAGCTGGGATCAAACTTAAGAACTTGAATTTTAGCAACACCAGAATGTATACGTTTTTGGTGGTCCTTAAAGAAGCGACTGTCAAAATTCAGTGAACATTTCTTACATTTCTTCACAGATGTTATCTGGTTTTCCCTATCGCCAAAGTGGGTCTGACAATGTTTTATAACTTCATCGTATGATTCAACGGAAACACCACAAGTTTTACATGTATACAGAACTATAGAATCTTCATTTGGTTGTTTAGTACTAAGCTGCTTTTTATCCACCTTCGTATTATTATGACCTAAAGTATTTGTTAACATTTCTGGGGGTTCAGTTGTTGTTTCTACTGGTTTTGATTTGTAATGCTCTTTTTCGCGTGACTTCAGTTCCGATAATGTCAAGAGTGGTTTCAACAATTCAGATTCCAGAAGTGATTTAGGTTGATGTTTCATAGTTCTTTTAGTTATAACAGATTCATGCCGTATTTTTCCTTTGGCTCTTGTTCTTTCTGATATATCTTGTGTTTTATGTTTTGAATTTGAAACATCTTTTGATGATTGATCTGGTATACTACAGTTGTCGTTTTGGAACGATGTATTCTGTACAACGTAGAAATGAAACGACATATGCAGTTTAAAAGTTGTCTCTGTTAACTTAATATTGCAGATGTCGCATGTCATAAAATCCGTTTCGTCACATAGATGAGTACGTATATCATTTTTATTAAGAAAATGTATCCCGCATAGTTTACAATCGGGATATTCAGGTATAGGAGGACGTATTTGTTTTCCTTGAAAATCGAAAAATTTGTAATCTTGTAATTTTAAATTTTTGTCTCTTTCATGCCGCTCTTTGTGTATTATTGAAACAGAATTCGTAAGCACAAGGCCACATAAATTGCATGCGTATTTGATAATATCAGTACAAGTTCCATTGATGTGTCTTTTATTCTTTACTCCTAAATCGCTTAGAAAACACTTGCAGGTAGAACAGTATGTTAAACAGTTGTGTTGTTCGTTAAGTCTTTTTCTTGGCCTTAATTCAGACTCTGTGTCCATTCCTTTCCTTTTTACACTAGTGGCAGTGTCTTCAATGATATTAGCATCAATTATCGTGAAATCTAAACCATCTCTCAAGTGTTTATGTTGAATTTTATGACGGTCTATTTCCATTTTATCAACTAATATATCACATATTCCACAATAAGTTGAGTCAGTAGTTTCTGTTTCACAGTTTGGGTAGTGTTCTTGGTATCTCGTTTCAGTGAAATGTATGGCACATTTTGTGCAATTATACAAAACATAGCTTAAAGCGGTTTCATTGAGATTAAGCACTTTGAGTGATTTAGAAAACTTATGCTGTTTCAGATGCATTTCTTTGTCATGTTCTTTTAAAATGCGGTGACAAATTAAGCATTTCCAATTTCTCAATAATTCTATATGTTGCTTGTGGTCCTTTGCAATATTTGAAGACAAAAAATAAATGCTGCATTTGTTGCATTCAAAAATTACTGATTCTAATGCAAAAGAATTTAATTCACTGATTAATTTCTTATCAAAGTTTTTGCAATTTTCGATTTGAGTTTTCTCATCATTATCTATTTCATTTTCTATTTTCAAGAACATTAAATTCATATGATATGAATGGATATGCTTATTGTGAGTAGTTATACTTGAACTCTTATATGGGCAATATTTACATTGAGAATCAAATTTTTCATTATTTACTTCCAAAAACTTTTCAGTTTTATGGTTTCTGATCATATGTTTGAAATAAGCATCGGCGCTTGGTAAATAATACGAACATTGACGACACACAAATAGTATTTTATCATCTTCATTTTTTTTTATATCGCTTTCAGCATTTTTATGTAATGGAATTGGTTTTTTCTTTGGTTCCAGTATTTCATACATATGATCAATTAGTGATTGTTTATCTGCAAATACTTTATTACAATGACGGCAGGTGCTGGTGTCTTTTGAAGTAGAGTTTTCCGAATGTGTAACGTCATTTGACTCATGATACTCTTCAATATCAACTTTATGATTCTCCTCAGGTATTATGATGTTATGATTTTCCTCAAGATCTTTGTGAACAGATTTAATCTTCGGTAAATCTGTTGGTAAAATATTCTTGTGTACTCTAGCAGAAATTATCTTTCTCTTTTCTTTATCAGAGTCGGTGTCAAAATTATCTTTAGAAGAAGTCGCCATAAGTTTATCTTTAACAGATGTGTCGCATTTGCCAGCAGAAGATGTAGTCTTGTATGCTTTGTTAATAGTTATATCGTAATGTTTTTCTTGGATAGTATCACTCTCATTTACAGGATTTTTGTTAGTGCCAACATTATTACTTTCTGCGAGCTTTCTTTTTTTGTTAGCAGGTGCAACCATATCAATATCATGGGTGGTTACAATTCCTTGCTGTTTTGTAGAATAAGTATCAGGGGCAAGATCCTTTGCGTATTTTTCAATTAAGTTAGTTTTTGTTTTATGTTTGTAGATATAGTGCTTTTTTAGACTATAAAATGTTTTATAACTGTTATTACATACATTGCATTTATAGTTTGACTGAATTGGTGTATTAGTAGTGATTTTTTTGTGTCCTGTATTTATTTTGTTAATTTTACAGTTGGTCATAGTGCTGTTTGACTTTTGGATTTCAGCGTTTTTAGGAGTTTTAACACTTGTGGTTCTTTTCATACTATTTTTTTTATGAACGTTTCTATGGTGTCTACATAAATTACTACTACTTGCAAAATAAGAACCACAAATGCTACACCTGTGTCGAGTTTCTTTAGTACACTTGTTTATTTTATTTGTAGGATAT
The DNA here is from genome assembly GCA_918857605.2 of Philereme vetulata. NCBI lineage: Eukaryota > Metazoa > Arthropoda > Insecta > Lepidoptera > Geometridae > Philereme > Philereme vetulata. The sequence continues at coordinate 2,305,331 of OU975473.1, read as the reverse complement.
TTGTTTTTGCATTCCTCATTGTGATGCACTTTATTTTTATGGACCTCGTGTGCTTTTTTGCTTAGAAATAATCTGCAACATAGTTTGCAATATCTTCCATTTTGATTGAGGTAAGAGTTAATATCTTGGAGAATAAGTTTGATTTGTTTAAATTTGACTTTTTCTGTACGGTTTGTATTGTTCTCTATATTTTCTGCAGTCTTTGGTGAATCTGTATTAGGTCTTAAATGTAAAACAAGTTTTGTACAATTGTTTTGTGTAGCTGCATTAGGCTTTGATCCTAAAAGAAGTTCCTTACTGTCCTGGTGTATATCGTCACCTGGCTTTGAACTTAAATTAGGCTTTATATTGTCTTGCTGTACAACCTCATTAAGCTTTGAACCTAACAGTATTTTATAACTTTGCACTAGCTGAGTATGCTCAGTCAAAAGCCGTGGTTTTTCTTCATTTAGAAAATCATTCTCACATAAATTTGATTGAAGATCTTCCGAAAATTGTTGATATCTTGACTCAGCATCTTTTGGTTCTTCTTTTATAAAATTTTTTACAACAGGTTCTGAAAATAAGTACACACAACTGAGTACCCCACACACATAAAAGTTAAAAATATTGTTACAAAAACATTATTTTCATGCTTGCAACATAATGATGACTGTGATGATGGAGCAGTCGGTAAATACCTGGTTGAGATACAGGAGGTTACAGGTTCGATTTCCGCTGCAGAGCAAATGTTTGCTTGTTATACAGTTATTTCTTGGGGTCTGGGTATTTTGCTTTACATTATAATAAGAATAATTTTTTTTATAAATATTTTGTTTATCGTGAATAGTCAATCTTTTATCAATTTGCTTGACAGAACCATGCACCTGTACCATGCAGGCCATAATCAAAAGATCTGCATACCTTTACCAAGCAGTGGGAGGAGAATGGTTAAAAAAAATAATGTAACATTAATTATCCACCCAATTATTTTTAAGGAGGGTAACTTAATTGTAAAAGAGGTACAGTTGTCTGATTTATAATAAACCTTTAATTCAAAGATATTTGATATTGCTTAGTTTTTATCTAAACACGCGGTAGCGTGTCAAGCCAAGTTCAAGCTAACAGAACTGGCGAGCAGCACCGTGTGTAATATTACACGAACCATTTGGAGTCACTTTTGACCACCTCATAACTCAAAAACTATTTCACATAAAAATATCAAATTTGACTAATATATTGAGACTTGCGAGATACATATGTGCTCCAAATTTCATAAACACACCTCAAACAGTTATTTAGATATTAACGTCTAAAAACCGTCATTTTTATCACTGACTGACTGACCTATAGATCAAAACTCTAACCCAGTTCCAGATGACCTAGAAAGTTCAAATTTGGCATTCAGATAGGTAGTTGGGTGAATACAAAGGAATAACTAACTCAGAAACTAGTAAATTTTTAATTTTTCAGATAATTGTTTCTATTAGGAACATTTACTAAGGTCTGACTTGGCTAGTTTTCATATACAAATTATATTATAGCCTTCGCAAGTTCTAAAGCTGTAAGTTTTAATTTGATTCTTTCCAAAATTTGGCTTGCTGGTAGAAACTAGCCATCGAACATAGGGCTCTTCCATGACTGTTTTAGTAGGTACTTAATAATTATTTGTATTTGAGAACTAGCCAAGTCAGACTTTAGGCTTCAATGTATTATCCTAAGTTATAAGAAGAAATGATATTTTCAGTTGTTATTAAATACTATATGTTGTTATAAACACATTTCAGGACTGACAATTGAACTTGGCACCCATTTAGATCTCACTTCTTTTGTCGTTGAAGTCAACAACCAAGTTGAACTTGGCTCTCATTTCACATTTATGTTTTTGATGTTACTGTCTCACTCACTTGACACACTAAACGTGGGTACTTATCAAACCATGTTGTTAAATAATAAGACTAATTAGAGGGTACTTATAAAAGTCAGCCTTATTTGACATGTTCCTGCTATCAAGCTCAATAAACCTATTTACATAAATATGGTGTTTTACTGGACATAAAACTCACAAAAATTTGCAATGCCTAAACCAAATTATATAACTTACCATCTTCATAATACTGTGATATTTCTTTTTTTATAACAGAAATATCAGGAAAGACACTCTTGACGATTGGATTATCAAGAATATCATGCTCTTCTATATCAATATCATCCATTATCGATCTAAAACAAAAATAAAAGAATTACATTAATTGTTGTTTATGAAATTAATTTTAACCTCGGAGGCTACTGGCTACTTAGCTCATGGCAACTGGAGAGCCAACTGAGACATACGAGGAGCTAGTTTGATTCCTGCATATACAGGCTTACGAGGTACTTCTTTGTTGTAGGCGATGGTTACCATTTATTAACATCATGTTGGCCATATGCTCGTTCCATTTCCAGGTTGTTTAAAAAAAAACAATGTTTACATTCTGAGTTTATTTAGAGGTGTCAATTCAAATCGAGAGAGAGACCAAGAGACCTAGACCAAGAAATAAGTAAAATATTCATACCCGTGTCTGTCTCGGCCTCAACTGCCACTTCAGTTGGTTTTTATACACACAGCCTATACTATATTAGTGTGGGGTCAGCACTATTAGGTAGTGACCATTGGATGTTATTTTTGGAAACGTATAAGCTTTTTTAAGGAAAGTTAAATGACATTTTCAGCATCAACAGTCGGTAAATAAAAATCCAAATCAAACCCAGTCATAATTTATCATAGCTGTGGTAAGTCAGTTAATTCTGATGGTAAGGCACATACCTCACCTCTTGAAGCTTCAGCTGATCGGTTTGCCACCCTTTCTAATTATTTACATGCGTTTTGTTTACCATCACCCGCTTTGAACAGCAAAACTACGACACCGTGTAATGCATAACTTTAGTTCGCAAGTAAAATATGTCTAAACGCAAATAATATTTGCTTGAAAATAAAAGCCAACCCAACTACAAACATGGGTCGTTTTGTAGAATAGTATTTGTAGTTCTTCTTTTGTTTGTGTACCTACTAACTATTTATTTTACGAACCAAGAGAATAATAAACTCGACGTATGAATGAATGAATCACAGACAGACAGAGTCTATCTACCTACTCTGCTATGATTCTCTATGGTCAAAAACTAATAGGAGCGGTGTCAAAATCCAGTATAGCGGAAATATTGATAGTATTGACAGTATCGCGATAGAAAAAGTCTGTCAAACGAAAGTAGGCACTCGCATTTTTTCGTAACTTTTTACATGGCCACCTACGGACGCTATGTTCAACAGCTGGGTAAATTTAGGGTAGTATAAAATAATAATTGCACGTACTATAATAATAATAATAATAATAACGAATTGTAACCCACTCTTATCAACTGCAGATTAATAATATTGTACTATTTTATAGGTTTTGTCATTCTGAACCGGAAAACTAGGCAAAAAATGCCTTTTCCCGAAGATGTAGGCAGGAACCACGGATGACCATTTCCCATGAATCTGACTTACTTCTTTCGTTTCAGTCACTCTCTTAATACGCTTCAAATAGGTCGTCGTTTAAGGTAGGTACTCTTGACTTTTTTTCAACAGATTAGGGAAAATGAGAATCGGAGAGTGGCATCATTATTATTCACTAATGTTTGGGTTGCCACGCTGATATTTTTTGAATTTGCCGCGATTTTTCAGGGTCTACTTTCATTTGAGAGACTTTTTTTTCTAGTATTGATATATTTCGGGATGTTCTTGTAATCCGCAATTCTGGCGGCACGCGTTGATGTTATTATTTTAGAGTAATAAAATATATTTTTCCCAAAAAAATGTGCTAAATCCTTTCCTATTTTAATTTCCTGTAATTTTTTTTACGTTGCATTTTTAAATCATGAAGTTTAAAATAAAAGTAACTTTAATATATTATTAACTGACTGACACAACTATCCTCCACAAACTCAACACAGTACTGATATTAATAATATTGATAGTATGTAACCCTGCTTTCAATACTGCCGCGATATAACTTTATTTATAATGCGATCCAGTATCGAAGGTTTTTGCTATTTGTATTTATTATATATATATATATATAATTGATATATATATATATATATATATATATATATATATATATATATATATATATATATATATATATATATATTTATATATATATATATATATATATATATATATATATATAGGCACTGGTTGACCTGACGTGATCCTGTGATAATATAATATATACATATATTGTAGAATACAAAATTCTCTTCAAATTTTTTTAAAAAAACTTTTTATACGGTGAACCGTTTTCGAGATAGAGGGCGGAGAGCGCGCGGTCACAGGATCACGTCAGGTCAACCAGTGCCTACGGTCGAAAACGCGCCATATATAGTTGATGAACTATCGATAAATCAATTATTATAAATATTTGTCAATTTTTCTTAACTATTATATTATATTTTATCATTTTTTTCCTAACCTATCCACTTATTATTCAGTATTAATTTATTTAACAACATTTACCTGCCCATGTAATTGCAGAATTGTTAATGACAATATAGGAATTATATTTGAATTTTAACCTAATTAATATTAATAGCTTCTTACATGATGAAAAAAAAACAAACAAATTATGAATTAATCTTTTTATTAAAAAAAAATCATTCAATACATTTATTTTTGATAAAAGTAAAAAAATGGAATAAAGGGTACAAAAACTACAATTTATCATTTTAATCATCTTCTTCCTTTTCATCGTCGTCTTCCGGCTGCTGGTAAATTTCAAAATGGTCTTCTTTATCGTCTTCAACGACATTTGTCTCAAGTTCTTCCATGATTTCGGGGTCAAAGGTTCCATCTTCGTTAATGTCGCTCTGATATGGTAGAGCATTGAGACAAGCTTGCCCATTACATTGGCCACAAGCTAAAGAGCATTGCAAGCTTGCTTTCCTGCATCTGTATCGCGAACCACAACCACTCTTGCAGTGGCAGACAATTGTATTTAGCAAATCTTCTGGAGCAGGTGGTAAAATTGTCATGATAGGCTCCAGAAAATCGTTTTGCATTGCCCTACCCTATACCTGGAGTTCCAAATCATGCCCTAACCAAGTTTGAACTTGATAATATACACGTTTGAAATGTTGATGAGCAGCTGCACTTGTTGGTGGAATATTTGAAAGCTGCACAGGTTTATTAAGTTTTGTAGACTTGACGTAATGCATATAACGAAGATGATCGAGCCTTTTCACTGATTTTGGAGCATTATAGACTGCCAATAAGGTTTGAGGTCCACTCTCTAATAATCTCTGGGCCGAACAATTTTCTTCCTCAAATGCTGCAGCTAGTTCATCCAAATTTGTCAGTTTCTTAAAAACTTTTAAAAATGATTTTTTTCTCTTTTTCCCTTTGACCTGAAGTGATGCTGTGACCGCGCACTCTCCGCCCTCTATCTCGAAAACGGTTCACAGTATGAAATTTTTTTTAAACAAAATTTGTAGAGAATTTTGTGTTCTACAATATTGATAATATATACAAGTAGCAAAAAACCCATAGGAAATGAGATATTTACAAAAAAAGCGCAAAAAACCGATTTTTGTGACCTTTGACCTTGAAATTTAATAGTTGCGTACACCCTACCATATGTAGGTTTTGAGACAACTTTTAGGGTGTCAATATACAAGTATTTACAGACTTACAGCTGGGTATCTCGAATTCCGAGATTCTTACCTAGTTTAAGCTTAAATGACTGGACTACTGCCCTAAGGACAGCCTACTTCTCCAAGGACGAAGCGGTCTCCCTCCTCTAAAAACGCCCGAATATCTATAACTTCACTCCTTGCTTCACTTGATACTTGGTCCGAGACTCACCCAGTTCCGTAGACAGAGGATCCAGTTCACTTCACTGACTTCACCTTCACTCACTATAGCTTCATTCACTCCACCTCACTTCACAGCTGATCAAATGTCAAGAAAATGGAGTTTTGTTACGCATTTTTTAGTTTCAGATTAGACAAAAAATCATTATGAAGTCAATTTACAATATTATTTTGACCAGCTTGGGCTAGAATGGATAATACAAGTCCATTTCAGCCTTGGGCAAGTGACGATAGTGCTAAAAATGTGAAATCCGAAAGAGTGGATGTTGTGGATGACGCGAAACTTCATAGGGAAAATGTCAATCATCCAAAACATAGGCAAACTGCGTCTTATGATAAAGAAAGTGTCCCCGTTCCGAGCCTCACTCCAGGAACTTCGGGTACTGCAGACTCCGGTACCGATCCTGCTCGGAATAAGGAGTCCAAAATGGACTCTAGTAAAGTAGCTTCTATGCAACAAATCGTCGAAAACACCCTCAGGTATTAAAAAGAATTCCTAGTCGGTAGCAGATTGTGTATCTCACAGGTTCACATCAGCTTTATTTTATCAATTTACTGGTAACATATTTTTGCAATTTTTTTAATTAATAAATATCACAACATGATCATGAAATCATTAGATCTGAAAATATAATATTTTATAGGAAAAGTTAAATTTTCAAGAACTTAAAAATATGATTTAAAAGTAAACAAAATTGTCCCCAGCCAAGAGGGTCGACAAAGGGTATCACAGTTGCTAGAAGCTGTAGAAGCTCTGAGCGGGGCTGAAAGACTTCTCCTGTACCTGAGGCTGCCTACCGGCGTGCCACCACATGATCCTCTGAAGCAACCTATGAACCCTTTGGGATCAAGGTATGTCGGTGTGACATTCAATAATTACAATCATAGAACTTGATAAACAAAATAACCATTTGTAATTTTATAAATATTCATGGGACTGGAGAGGGCATATTTAATAGGAGGCTTTGTACCCAGCAATGGGTACTTAGGGGTGAAAATTATAAGGAAATTTGACAGACTTTTATTTGGCACAAATTATATTTTGTAAATCTCTTTTAGTAGGTATAAGCTTATATTGCCAATAAATGATGCATTTTTTTACCCTGTGAAAATATTCACTAAAGGCCCAGAAAAGCCATATCGGTATTTCACTATAAATCACTAGCATTTTTAATCACGATACAAAATACAGCACATAATTAGCTTATTTTATATAGATACATATAAGTAGTCAAATTAAAATAAAATTTATATTTTTAAGAGCCCTTAAAGATAATTTTTACTCCACTAAACAATACAGAATTAACTAAATTAAAATTAGGGTTAATTTCGCCTTTGTACATGTCCATCTTGTAAGCTGTTTTTGTCTGTAAATCTATTTGTGTACAATAAAGAATAAAGAAAAAAGTTGAATTTAAAAGTTTAATAGTCATTACAGTTTCTTCCATGATGGCTATTCAAAACTATTCACTTATAGAGGAACAGCACCGAAACAAATACTGGTTGAATATAAGTTCCGGGACTCCCTTAATAAAGGTTATTATGAAAGGTACATATTAACAGAGGAGATCCTGACTCTCCCGGCCCTTGCAACTCATGTTATTTAGTTTTATTTTCTAATTTATTTGTTACTAGGTGTTGCCCGTGACTTCGTACGCGTTACTTAACTAAATGTGTAGGTAACCAAGAAATGAAGCTAAACTCGCTGTTGTAATATTACTTGACACCCCAATTTTATCCCACGGGACCTGATTTATGGTATAAAAAGTATCTTAGGTGGTAATCCAGGTATCTTAGGTAGGTGGTATCTTCGTACATACTAAATTTCATCGAAATCGGTTCAGCCGTTACGACGTGGTTGAGTAACGAACAAACAAATAAATAAATAAACAAACATCCAAACTTTCGCATTTATAATATTAGTGTGATATAACTTAATAAAATGTTTTTGTCTACAGGGCAGAACTTCAACAAACTGTAATTTGGATACAGACACATTTAGAGGTAGATCCTGATGTATCATTGCCCAAGCAAGATGTCTATGATGAGTACATGTAAGTAAACTTTTACACATTGTTTGGGACAGTTGTGATTATATTATATAACACAACTAGCTGACCAATCCGCAGCTTCGCGCGCGTAGTTTTTTAATAAAAACATTACCATCCTTTTCCGCAGTTAGGTAAAAAGTTACCTGTGTCACCCGGAGATAGTGTAGCTTCCCAACAGTGAAAAATTTTATAAATCGGTCCAGTAGTTTCGGAGCCTATTCAATACAAACAAACAAATCTTTCCTCTTTATAATATTACGAAGTTTTTTGTAGAAATTGATATGTTCTTTAATATTGTAGAACATACTTTTGTTCTATCATCAATAGTTTCCGCAGCGCATGCGACGAAAGACGTTTTAGGGCACTTTTTTACACCTTGGGTTACGTTACTTTAGTTTTAGTAAGGATCCCTAATCTTTTCTACCAATAAATATAGCCTATGTCACTCAGGGTGAATGTAGCTTTCCAATGGTGAAAGAATTTTTGAAATCGGCACAGTAGTTTTTGAGTTTATTCATTACAAACATACACACAAAAATACAAATCTTTGTTTTAATGTAAATAAATTAAACCATATCGCGGTAATTTTATGTTTTCTTCGTAATTGACCACATTGTAGTCAAATTAATTTCACACCATTTTCCCAGTAAGATTAATTTAATTATTTTTCTTATTTGATTTAATAATAATGTACTATTATTTTGTATCCCAGAGCGCACTGTATGAGCTGTAATATGAAGCCTCTTTCAACTGCGGATTTCGGAAAGGTGATGAAGCAGGTCTATCCTACTGTGCGACCGAGACGACTCGGCACTCGCGGTAACTCCAGGTGAGTTCTTCAAAAAAATACCTCCAGAGTTTCCATTAGTGTTGCCGAAATATCGATAGTTTCCCTATCGATAGTTGACGTCATAAATCAGTTACACTATCGATTGTTCTATCGATAGAATCGATAGTATCGATACTATCAATAGCGGGATATGAGGCGATACTATCGATAGTATTACATAAAAACTATCGACACTATTGATAGTATCGATACTATCGATAGTTGTGTATTGTGCATAGTAGCATATATTTCTATAGTATTTGTCAATATATACAAGTCGATATCTATCGATAGCACACAACTATCGATAGTATCGATTCTATCGATAGTTTCGTCACCATTGACGTTTAATACTATCGATAGTAATGGACGAAAACGATACTATTGCCTCATATCACGCTATTGATAGTATCGATACTATCGCTACTATTGAACTTTCGTGAATATCGATAGACTATCGATCGGCAACACTAGTTTCCATGCATACGAGATCAGATGTCGACTAATTTCTCGTGATATGCACGCTCAATAGGTAAGTTTGTCGTCATTCGCCGTCATTCTTCTTGTGTTCAAACAACTTCACTCGACATCGTATCTCGTCCTCAAAAATTAAGACGATAAAATACTCGCGCAACAGTTTTCACAGGTAGACAAAGAGACATCTCTATTGTGTGTGCACGAGAAAACGAGTCAAGAAAATTTTGTCATGTTACGTGTTAATGTTATCAAAATATGCAGAAAAGCTGAAATACATTTACGAAAATCAAGCTGATGACCATAATTTGAAACTGTCTGTCAAAATAGTTTGACACATACTGTTACAATCTCTAAATTTTCCAACGGACACCTTTTAGGGTTCCGTACCCAAAGGGTCAAACGGGAGCCTATTACTAAGACTTCGATGTATGTCTGTCTGTCCGTCTGTCACCAGGCTGTATCTCATGAACCGTGATAGTTAGACAGTTGAAATTTTCACAGATGATGTATTTCTGTTACCGCTATAACAACAAATACAGGATAAAATAGATATTTAAGGGGGGCTCCCATACAACAAACGTGATTTTTTGCTCGTTTTTGCTCGATATTGATAACGGCAACAGGTAGACGCTTGAAATATTCACAGAATATATTGTATATTCACTTTCATCATCATCATCATATCAGCCGTAGGACGTCCACTGCTGGACAAAGGCCTCCCTCATTGAACCCCAGGAACTGCGGAAGCGGCCTGCATCCAACGCCGACCTGCGTTTCTTACCAAGTCGTCTTCCCATCTTGTAGGTGGACGTCCTACGCTGCGCTTGCCGGTCCGTGGCCTCCATTCGAGAACTTTCCGGCCCCATCGGCCATCTGTTCTGCGCGCTATATGGCCTGCCCATTGCCACTTCAACGTGCTAATCCGTCGGGCTATGTCGGTGACTTGAGTTCTCCTACGTATCACCTCATTTCTGATTCGATCCCGTAGAGAAACCCCGAGCATAGCCCTCTCCATAGCTCGTTGAGCGACTCTGAGCTTATTCATAAGGCCAATAGTGAAGGACCACGTCTCGGTTCCATATGTCATCACTGGTAACACACACTGATTGAAGACTTTCGTCTTAAGGCACTGAGATTCACTTTAAACATAAATAATTAAATTAAAATAAAACAAATATTTAAGCAGGTCTCCCATATAACGAACATGATTTTATTTTGCTCGTTTATATATGTAGATATTGGTACGGAACCCTTCATTCGCGAGTCCGACTCGCACTTGGCCGGTTTTTAATGAAATCTGTAGAAGGAGGGTTATGTTTTTATTGACAAACCAAACGAGCGAAGCCGCGGGTCAGCTAGTTTTTGATCGAGCAAAGCGAGATCTCTAAATCAACTTGGGCAAATCGGCGTTGTATGTATGTATGTTTGTTTGTCCGAGGATAACTTTCGAAGCGTTGATCCGAGCATCGTGAAAGTTTATACATAGATTTGTTTTTATGGTAGACTCGCGAGATCTCAGTTCGGGGCGAACCACTAGTTAAATAAATTAGTCACTATCAGCAGAACTGCATAACAAAGGAAATACAATAACTCAATATAATAATTACATAGCGGTTATGTAATTTCAGTTCTGTTCATTACTGATTTATTGAGGCCTGAGTTACACGTCAAACAATGATGTGACCAAATTAATGTACGCAACTAACTGAAACAAGCAATTGAATTTCCTAATCATCATCATCATCAATCTATAATAGTCCACTGCTGGACGTAGGTCTCTCCCAGGGTGCACCATTGAGCCCGATCCTCAGCTTTTCTCATCCAATCCTTGCCAGCGCACAAATCGTCACTCCATCTAGCCGGAGGACGTCCTACACTTCGCTTGCCTAGACGTGGTCTCCACACCAGAACACGTTTACCCCAACGGTTATCGGTTCTGCGGCAGATATGGCCGGCCCACTAGCAGCCCTCTTAGCTATGTCGATCACCTTGGTACTCTGTCGGATAACCTCGTTTTGGATTATATCCTTCAGAGAAATTCCGAGCATAGCCCTTTCCATAGTTCGCTGAGCGACTTTCAATTTGTGGACCAGTCCCCACAAGTGCCCAAGTTTCGGCTGCATAGCTCATCACAGGTAGGACGCACTTGTTAAATATAATAGACGTACTCCTTCACATCACTATTTCTGTCTGACCTAAAGTAAAAGGTAAAATCTTGTTCTTGTATGTAATGTGACCTACAGATATTGTTTGTCTTCTTTCATAAGCATGCACTTTATGCCCTTATAATTTGTCAACCCAATCTGTGGACACCGGGGCTGATTATACATAAAGAACCTCATTTAGTATTAGCATTAAGTAACCTAATTGTATAATTGTTTGTTGTCCATAATAAAGAAAATAAAAATAAAACCTCGAGAGGTGTTCCAGCGACTGCAATCGGCTCTGGGGTAACACGATCATTCATCATGATTTTGGTTTTATCTAAGTTAATTCCCAGGCCGATGCGTCTAGAAGCAGCAGCTAGGCTGTTCAGCATTTGTTGCAGCTCCTGCACCGACTCTGCAATTATGACGATATCGTCAGCAAATCGTAAGTGCGAGATGCATTCCCCGTTGATGTTGATGCCTTGTCCATTCCAACTCAGCGTCTTGAACATATCTTCCAGTGCGTTTGTAAACAATTTGGGGGATATAACATCCCCTTGTGTCACTCCGCGGCGCAACTGGATTGGTTTCATAATGACTTTAGTAATTTACAGTATCCAAAGAGTCTTTAAATGCTAAACTTAAAAATTAAATTAATTTCCAGTTGCGTAAAACATATATTTTGTTAATGCTTTTTGTAAATTGACTTTGTGCAGTAGAGAAACAACCGGAAACGCTCTGCCCTATACTGGATTCCAAATTCACGTACTACATAGTTATGCAGAATTACACTGAAGGAAATCTAAAAGGTCCTATTTTTAAATGCTGTGATAACTTTGCATGAAAGTCTACACATGAAAACGAAAAACCAATCACATAATGCCAAAATAAAATATTGTTAAAGTGGTCAAAACCGGGCTCTTAAATTATAACACAACTACCCCCAAGTTATTTTAATTATTGTTCCGCCTCGAACTAAGTTATCGCAAGTGTGAATAAAAAATCCAAATAATATATACCAAGTGTTAACGCACCGGCGAACACTGAGCGCAACTTCAATTCGGCCACGTCAAAAACTTCGGCCTGAATATCGCTATCCCGGTTTAGTGACGAAGTGTAGCCACGCAGAGCGACAGTGATAGCAATAGAACGATTCTAAATTTGATTAGATTTTGACCGTGTTCCGTAATACCAAAAATGATGACTGAAAACTTGTTGTATTTTTCTCATTGTGTTGTTATTCTGTAACTAGACGATATAATCTATGTTCCCATGACTAGGATGTTGTTGTTTTTAATACGAAACAATTAGGTTGAAAACAGGTCGTTTATGACGTAAAAACATGCAGAATGCGATACGCTTCTATTTCATTTTAGGTAAGTATTTTGATCTAATATATGGTTGGGAACCTAGATAAATACTATTAAAATTAAAATAATACCTTATTAAGGTAGAAATATGCTCCAATTAGAAATGATCTTGGTAGTACGTGTTGTATGGGCGATTGTCCCTCCGGTGCCCTCTTAACAATTTCCCTAAATATATCATAAGCTCCCCCGACTATATGCTATGCTGCCGAGTGCCGAATGTATTGCGCGCGCATCTGTCGATTTCGTGGGCGCATCCGGGCGGGCTACGCGTGTGTGTGTGGCGTCATCAAGCTATGCATTTGCGTATTTAGTAGCCGTGGGCCGCAGTGGATGGACCCTCCTACATTTTCATACAAAGCGAAGCTAGGTCCACGTGTGTAGCCTGCTCTTGCGTCCCAGTCGATTCGCGGCTTTAACGACATGATATTATCATCTAGCAGGGTGTTACAGAAAATTGTATTTAAGTTTTTTGTTTAAGAAAAATTGACTTTTTTCCACCCTCCAATTATAATATTATAGATTTATGTTCGTGTTAAACAATCTGGGCACTTCCTTGCTAAAATGCATATACTAATCTTGTCATGATATAATTGACGTGCCTGTCTTATCCAATTATATCATATCCGAATTTGTTAGTATCTAAAAGTAGTTATCGTTGAACGCTATATCAAAATCTTATCTCGAGTGTGTGTGTGTGTAGGTACCTACTTAAACTCGTGGAAATCTTAAAGGTCGAGTTTGGCAGCTGTTAGAATACTATCACATCAGGCCCTGGTATTTATTATAACGTCAACCATCTCACAAGAACAATTTAAAAGACCCCAAACACGACCCTTCTAACGTATCCATTAAAGTGTTCTGTAGATTCCCTCCTGACTCCATTATCAGACCCTGGTGTCTTATCAATCCTAGCGTCAATCCATGATAAAACGTTTCATTATGTTCTCTTGAGAAGAATTTAATATACGTTCCTAAACCATTCGAATAATGTTTTTAAAACGAACTACTACATCCCCTTCCATCCTAGGGGGTGATTATCAAACAGCATAATATGAATTTATGGTAAATGTTACGTTTATTAACCAAAGGAATAATGTTTATCCATACTAAATGGATCACCTCTTTTCGCCCACTGAAGGGGTCCATTTTCAAAAATCCGTTTTTAGTGGTATCTCTAAGCCTCACAAAGAATATAATCTCCAAATGTTAAGTCTCTAGAACCAGCGGTTTAGACTGCGATCATATCCAGCTGGATTGAAAACGCTGCTGTATTGCAATACCTTAGAATATCGTCGTCCTGTTGAAATATTAATCCAGGAATAACTAGTGTTTCTGAGTGTAAATTGTTCAACTTGGTGCATATGAAATTATATTCATCAGCCCCGGATCTACGATTTTTCCGAGCTGGGGCAGAAACTTGATACGGCGCACATAGGTAGATTTGCACGAAAAACGTGGCCAAAATTATTTAGCAATATTTTTAGCTTATGTACGTCTTTACTATTCAAGTTAACAAAGAATTAGCTATATGGAACCACGATAAAGAAAATAAGTGAAATTTTAACTTTTTATTAGCATTTTTACACAAAAATAAACAAAACGTTACTTAGAACTGTAACTTTCTTCGTCATTTTCTTTATCCTCGTCTGCAAAAGACTGCTCTATTTCTTCCACCATAATATCCTTCGCTTCGGCACTAAAAGGTTTCGTGTTTTTCTGAGGCTTAGGCCGTATGCTGCTTATGTACGGGTCCGATGTTAGCATAAGCCTGTGAAAAACATCGTACATACATTCATCCCGGGAAAATTTTCGTGAATATCGAAGCCTATATTCACGAAAATGTTTATTTCGTGCCTCTGCTGCTTCTTCTGATAATGTCCCGATAGGCAACAAGGCATGGCTGATGATGGCGGGCCCGTGTATTAGAATTTTGTGGACTGTTGGTGACATGGGATGCCAGTTGTATTTTTGTACATATAATTTGGCTGTTTCGGTACAATAGCTTTCAAATTTTTGTGCATCTATTTCAAAGCCACTTGAAATCACCTCCAATATTGTACCGAATCTTTGAATCAACTGGAGTTCTATGCCGGTGATTCGAGAGGAAACCTCGGGGTTCGCAAAGAATCTACGACTGGTGTTCCCATCATTGGTGTTTCCAAATCCGGGCTTCGGAACATCCACCAATAACCCTAGTTCTTCTTTGAATTTAACTTGAATTTCTTCCTTCTTGGTATGTACAGCAATTTTATCTTCTGGGCTTCGAATCTGCCATTTTTGCACAGGTATTTTATATGCCAAATGAAGTAATGACTCGAAAAACCGGATTCTTGCATGTAGTACTGATAGTCCGAATTGAAGCTTTTCCGGGTCTACATCTTTTTTTATGTTATCCAAATTGTTAAATTTCGTTTGTGTCACGTTACATATATAGCACCGCATTGTTGACAATGTTTCAGTAGCTGCATTACAGACTTTTCCGTCTATCATTGTAAAACACAAAGTGTGTTTAATGGAAACGTTACAGTTTTCTTTTTGAATCTGTGTATTATGTAACGCAGTAATCTGTCTTTCAAAATGTGCAATTTCCTCCTTTGTTACTTCCTTGGTTTCGGCAAGAAATCGTATCCTCATTGGTCGACAAAATCGGGGAGAAGACGGTTGAGGATTTTGCCACAGAACTGTCTTGGTGCGTGAACAAACTAGTCTTAACGGAACTAATGAGGACTGGAAAATATTGGAATCCGAAGCCGACGTGTCGTGAAACTTTTGTTTAAATCTGGATTGGTGTGAACCATCACAGCCCCATTTATAAATAAGCTCTGCTTCAATTTCATTGTTATCAGAAAACGTTTGCATAACGTCTTCCAAGTACAGCATAAGCCGCTCAGATGTATGATCCAAAAGGTCTTGTAGTTGTACTTCAGCACATGTCTCTGTTATTTTTATAGATTCTGTTTTAGGATAACATTTCTTTTTTTCACTCAGTAAAACATCATAGCAAGGATACAACTTTGGATCACTTGTTCTAACAATTTCGTATTGTGCGCGAGTTAGTTGTGCCTCGACAAACATTGATAAAGCTCGTGCTGGCGTCAATTGTCTTCCTGTTGTTTCCGATCCACTTTGCTTCATCAGTTTTCGATATTTATCTCCACGTGTTGGTGACATCATTACTTCTTTTACCACAGTAGCCCCTGCAGTATTCCCAGTTTCCCTTAAGATCATTTGGGATGCGTACAACACTTTTTCGTTCTGATCCGATTTTCTCAATTCTTCGGTTTTTCTACGTTTGGAACGCTCTGATAATTCGGAGAATTGTTTTTGGGGGCGACCAGGACTGGTTTTATTATTATAAGGAATTTGTATTGTTCCTGTGAATGAAAAAAAAAACAGTTTGGTACTATCCGAAATCACTTGTAAAATAAATGAATGTAATAATAACAGAAAACGGCCCTTCACCTACCTTGCAGCCATTTTTCATTTTTCTGCAAAAAAGTTTTCTCTGTTCTGTGTGCTGCTTCCCATTTGGATTTCATATCAGATTTGAGATATCGAAAGCTGGTCAAAAATTTTTTTTTTGGTCTTGTTGAAAATTTTCTTCACTGAGTATGTTTGACTCAACGGTATCCAATTTTTTTGAAAAATGTTTTTCATTGGTGTGTTGCAGCATGTTGTATATGTCTCTTCTAGTCATTATTTTGACACCAGAGGGCCCTGGAGGTATACATTTTACCGATTAGTAAAATTGACTGCAAAACTAACTTTGTTTTGGTAATTCCTATAGACAAAGTATGTACCATAATAATAACTAAAGGCACTTTGCGGCACTATATATTTCTACATCTGACATCTACGCGAACCAGCCTATATAAACTAAGAAGAAACAATGACTCGATCATGTACGCATACCAAACAAAATAACTAATCTTTTCAACTTTCTGATATTTGACTATTATGATTATATGCGGCTCACGAAATAAACTTTAACTTGAAAAATGTATTTAATTTTAAAAATAAACTATTAAAATTTCTTTTACTGACCTGGTTCTGAAGTATCCATAATGAATAATTGCACTTATCACTAAAATTTTTTGCTAAAGAGCTAATTTAAGATTACAATTTAAAAATATTAAAAAGTTCAGATAAAATGTGCGTTAGCAAAGCCGTTAGTATCACAACTGACTGAGCCTTACCCCTTGCACTACTAAAATTCAAAATGGTGTCCTATTGTGCTCTAACAATCTTTGTACCTGGTAGCATGACTCATTTCTCGCAAAACAATTGTTTGTGAATTGCATTTTTGGCCACGTTTTTAGTGCAAATCTACCTATGTGCGGCGCCCCCTTCAGCGTTTGAAATGTTTGGCAAATGGCAACAACTTATACTTTTGATTTAAGGTTCGTTTAGGCGCTGACGTAATGAAGTGCAAGTTATATTCTTAGCAAGTTGCCGCTTGTTAGCTTTGTCGCTTGTGCCCGTACCCAGCAGCTCGTAGGCTGCGGGTAGCTGTGCGCCGTGCCTCAAGGGGGCGCAAATCTTAAGACTTACGCCCCTGTGATGCTTGCACCCCCGGCGGCCGCCCCTAGCTACGGCAATGATAATAATGTATTCTTTTTAACAAGCTTTTATTAGCTTGGTTATGTATGTAACGGAATCTTTGAACTTGATTTTCAACTACTTCTAAACACCGAATTAAATTGAAATTTCGCACACTTATAAGGACCGATGACAATGCATAATTCAATATAAAAACTTTTTTATTGTAAACTTTTTTAAAACTTTTTTTGTAAGTTAGACAAAATAAAAAATAGAAAATAAGTAATAGTTAAAAAAAACTAAAAAATACGCTTTTGTAGATAACCGCACTAAAAGTAGAAAATAGTTTTCAATAAATTTAAATTAAGAATAGTGTAATTAACAAAAAAATAGTTTATTGTAAAACTAGGTGACCCGCCCGCGGCTTTGCACAAAAAATATTACCTTCCTGCGCAGTCAGGTAATCGAACTTTTTAAGATACCTATACAATTCCATAGTAGGTACATTAATTTGATCTTACTCGTAAGGTTTAAGCCAGCGTTTGCGATTTAAGCGCACAAAAATATATTTTTCTGCTTTTCTTTACTATAATATGTGTGTATTATACATGGGCTTACCATACATCCCGGTTTGACCGAGATTGTCCCGGTTTCAAGCATTGGTCTCGGCGTCCCGGTCGGTTTGGTGTTTTGTCCCGGTTAAGTTAGCACGTGGTTTGTACGCAACGTGTAGGTATTATGAAAAACGAACGAACAATATAATGCCCAGTACGCGATTAAATAATTTTAACGAGACTGTGTTAATCTTCGAAAAAAAGTAAGGCAATCGCAACAGATATTATTTTAGAGTTAAACGATTGAAATATAATCTTTAGGAAAGGATGGATTGTAAATTTGTCCCGCAAGGAGCAAAACCGTTATTGCGAAAACTTGATAATAGCCAGGATATAGATCTATGATAGAAGTAACCGCATTTTACAGAAGATGCATTTCGTAGATATATTGAATTATGAGAAGACAGTTTTGGTGGCGCCGAGATCTTCGCATGAGTTGGACTGAGTCATGTTTTGGAATGGGATGAAATTGAACGATCTGCCGAAAAAAATAACTCAATCACGGTTCAAATAATTATCAAAAAATTAATATTGTATTGATAGTCTGTTAGACGAGGCGTCACTTGCTAAAGCATTTTTCGCGTCACGTAATGAAGAGTGGAGTTCAACGTCAGCCCAAATTAGTACGATGACAAATGGGTCCATCTATTTAAATATTTTCAGGATCAGCGCATTGATGCACCTACTCTGGTAAAATTGCTCCTATACGTTTTGTGCTTACCAGGAACGTCCGCACCTAGTAGTCTATGTTTTTCTTTGGCCTATCCTGTCCTGCTCCGCTCCTGTCCCGGTTTAGAGCTTCATAATTGTGGTAAGCCTAATTATACATATAAACCTTCCTCTTGAATCACCCTATCTATTGCTAAAAACTAGATTAAAATCCGTTGAATAGTTTAAAAGATCTAATGTAACAGGCAGCGGAAGCGACTTCATTTTATCTATACTAATATTATAAAGAGGAAAGATTTGTTTGTTTGTACTGAATAGGCTCCGAAAACTACTGGACCGATTTAAAAAATTCTTTCACCATTAGAATCCTACATTATCCCCGGGTGACATAGGCTACTTTTTACCCAACTGCGCAGAAGGAGGATAATGTTTTTATTGAAAAACTACGCTTGCGAAGCGGCGGATTGGTCAGCTAGTACTATGTAAAGAAGCGTGGGGTGCTTTATTAAGATATTTTCAGAATGACTACATAAACCATTATCTGTCAATAAAATATATATAACAATTGACATCATGCTTTTTTCTATTTTTAATTTAAATTGATTGAAACATATTTTTATAATTTTAAGTTCGGTTAAAAAAAGTTGTAGATACAAAGCGTGTATTTTTAAAAAAACTATTTATTTTCCTGCTATTTGTTTCTTTCTACTACAGTACAGTAATACCCCTGACTTACGCGATGGTGGGACCGAGCGTCGAGCGATAACTGTGTAAGTCGAATTCGCGTACGTCGGTGTTCAACTTTGCATATAAATATATGAATTTTTTGTTCTTTTGGATTAGAGGTTATCAATAAAACGCACAGCGTAACACGTTCGAACCTTTCGTAAAGGGAACACTAACAGGGCGGAGTGGAAGAGCTGATGCGCGCGCCCATCAAATAGAAAAATCACGTATCTCCAAATTCGCGTAAAACGGGGTAGCGTAAGTCGGGTTATTACTGTACTTTAAATCTATCCATTCAACTATTAATTATGATAATGCTGATTACTCGCACACTCAATCAACCACATAACCACACAGTGGTTGTCGCTTGACGTTCGACAGTTCGGGTTTATTCGGCTTAGCCCTTGCAGCAGATGCAGCCCCGTCCCATTTTGGGAATCTGCGGGGAGGATAGATACGTGCAGAAAGTTCTTAAATCAAACTAGGATGTGTTCACAAACCAACTGAGGATGCGTTCCAAATCAAATGAATAATCTGTAATACGAGTTTTATGTAGAAAGTTTTATTCAAACATGAATTTTGCGCCCCCTGAAATTGCCGCCCATATCATCTACAAGTCACATTTAATATTGGAATATTATCAAGTACACTGTGAACTGGTTATCAGTGACACAGAACATTCAGTATGTACATTTTTAGTGACGGAGTAAACGTAGAGCGATTGTTTTGGACACGTGTTGTTACATACATTGATAAGTTTGTGTGTTGTTGTTCCGGGT
Organism: Philereme vetulata; assembly: GCA_918857605.2. Lineage (NCBI taxonomy): Eukaryota > Metazoa > Arthropoda > Insecta > Lepidoptera > Geometridae > Philereme > Philereme vetulata. The sequence goes on along the minus strand of OU975473.1, from coordinate 2,285,259 downwards.
CACCGAGATTCCGATACATTATTTAGTACGGCGACGTAACGATACACACGCGATGTTTTGTAGGTACACACGGCTGCACATCAAGCTATACATTTCCAGTATAAGCTGACCTCGCATTGTGTAGGCTTTTCGTAGAATGAGAGTTCAGCTTATACTGGAAATGTATAGCTTGATGTGTAGCAGTGTGTAGTAAGTCCCACATAATGTAATTGACTTATAGGATCATAGCACACCATTATACTCAACACCGACTCCACTCGAAAGTACAGCATTGTAATGTGTGCTTTATATCATGTGAAGAACAAAACTTCTTTAGGCGCGTTGGGCATTTTTTGAGATGGGAAAAAATCATTGAACTCGACGACACTGTCACCGTTACCGTTACCGACACCTCTGTATTTATGTATCTCGTAATTGTTCAAGTTTCCACTTCTGTCGGCACTCCCGGAGTGCCACTTTTTTTTTGTGAAATTAAGTAGTATCCGCACGTAACAATAAAAAACCTTCGAAATAATTATTACATACTAGCTTCCGCCCACGGCTTCGCACGCTATTATTTTATTAATTTCATCGAAATCGATTCAGCAGTTACGACGTGATTGAGTAACAAACAAATAAATAAACAAACATCCAAACCTTCGCATTTGTAATATTAGTGTAATACTCATAAAAATGCTCTCATTCAAAAGAGCTTTCCAAAGTTCTATTAAATAAATAAATAGCACATTAGGCTGGACATTTCACACAGAGCGCCTATCTAGCCCCAAACTAAGCAAAGCCAAATAACTTATAGAATACTATAATATTTTTTGTAAACACTTTCTTATACTCGTAATATAAAGGGAATCACACAGGCCCGGAACAAATATCTGTAGATCATGCAAACATTTGTTTGGCGGCGGTAATTGAACCTGCAAGCTCCTGCGTCTCGGCCGGCTATTCGCCTAATGCGCCACAGAGGTCGTCGTTTTTTAATAAATTCTTTTGTTTTCAGATATTGCTATGCTGGTCTCCGTAAGAAAATCAAGCTGGAAGTACCACAATTACCTGACTTGGGAGAGTCTTCATCAAAAGTAAGGAATCACGGTTAATTTTGCAAGTACCTACGTATCACAATACAGGGTGCTTGGTAATATACTGACGATATACAAGTGACGGTCTCTCAAAACATAGAAAACACGTCTCGAAAAAAAACTGGTTATATAATCAAATTTTAAATTTAGGTGATTAATAATTCGATATAAAACTTACTGCATACTCTTTCAAGCGACATCCAAAAATAAAAGGCGATTTGATATCTCTTTCGGAAATGGCTGCGGGTTTTGGGTTAGAAAGGGAACAACAAGAGATATCTCGAGGCGTCACCAATACAGTATCTGTGGTTAGATGGCAAGCATTATGCAATAGCAAAACATACGTTAAATAAAGTGTTTGTTTTTGCATGCCAAAATAAATTTCACATTTCTATGGTAAACATTTCACAAATTTATGCTCATCCAAATAACCCCTTTCATTTTTGTGCGTATATTATCAAACACTTTATATACATAGGTATAGAAGTAGGTAAAGCTTGTGGACGCGGATCTGACGGACGTTTCTTTTCTTCTGTGTTTTATAAATTACTTAACTACCTAACTTTTGTCCGTTCAATATTTTATTGTAAACTAGCGACCCGCCCCGGCTTCGCACGGGTGCAATGCTGATACTAAATATACTACAGAATGTTTTTATATGTTAATTGTATGTTTGTATATATGTATATTAAATGCACAATGTATTTAAGGTACTTACTTAGATAAGGATTAATGCTGTGTTGCTTAAAATCGCTTCGAAAATACGCCATTACTTCTCGTAAAAAGTAAAGGATAAAAAATAGATATTGTCAGCTATTCCTAAGAGATAGACATATACCATCGCGTACTTTTTTGTAGACCTTTTTAAGGTGTACAATACTGTAGTACATTATTTTGATCTATCTCGTAGGGTTCAGCCAGCAGCGTTTGCAATGTAACCGCAAAAAATGTGTTTATTTACATCACATTAAAAACCTCTAAAATTATCAGTGTTTCTCTACTATATTATGCATGTATTAGGTATACATATAAACCTTACTCTATCTTATCTATTAAAAAAATCTCATCAAAATCCGTTGCGTAGTTTTAAAGATATAAGCATACATTTGGGGCTTAGTAGCGCTGTGTGAAATGTCCAGCAATATTTATTATTTTTATTATAGAGACAGAGAGCGGGAAACGACTTTGTTTTATGTATGTAGTGTATGTATGTACTATACTATGTATGTAGTGTATGTATGTACTATACTATGTATGTAGTGTATGTATGTACTATACTATGTACAGTGTACTATGTAATGATGCTGTGCATGCCTGTTATTGGCACACATTATTTAGAATTGTTTTAAAATGGATTATAATAGTATATTTACTATGTGTGCTGTTGGCATTGCCTAAATAAATAAAATAAAATCTGGGATCAAATTAGTCGAACGATCGACCGACTTCATCCGAGATACTGGTACGCGCGCGTCTATGTGTGTTCTGTAATCCGTTCCTATCTGTTTTGTGAGCATACCTGGATGGATTTGTACATACAGTCGATCAACTTTGAGCAACTCCATACAAACCGCATTGTCTAAAAATGCCGCAATGCATGAAAAAGTTATTATCTGTCCAATTAACCATACCTAGTCAGGTCATAAGTATTGTCACACAGTAAAAACTTTTCTTTTAGAATGCTGGCCACAAAAAAGTTTATGCAACTCGAATTTCGAATTGTTCATGAAAATAAAAATGTATACTTTTTAGAATTTTACTCATTTTTAAATATGGAGTGGACGCTTAAAGAAGTCCGTATTGCAGTTATTGCGTTGCATCGTTGCGGTTACGCGCCAATTCAAATTTTTGACATACTGAAAAATTTGAATATAACCAAAATATTCGTTTATCGCACCATCAAACGATACAATGAAGACTCTAGTGTAGATGACAGGTCAAGAAGTGGTCGCCCTCGGTCTGTTAGGACTCCAGCAGTGATAAAAGCTGTGAAGGCGCGAATTCAAAGAAATCCCAAACGTAAGCAGAAGCTGTTGGCCCTTCAAATGGGATTAAGCAGAACCACGGTGAAAAGAGTATTAAATGAAGACTTAGGGCTTCGGGCATATCGAAGAAAAACAGGACATCGTTTGAATGCTCGTCTAATGGACCTGAGACTGAAGAGATGCCGCGCTTTGTTGAAGCGGTACGCGGGAAAAAAATATCGGGAAATTCTGTTTTCGGATGAAAAAATTTTTACCGTAGAAGATAGCTATAAAAAACAAAATGATAAGGTGTACGCACACAGTAGTGAAGAAGCGAGCAACCGTATTCCGCATGTCCAACGAGGTCATTTTCCATCCTCGCTCATGGTATGGTTGGTAGTTTCTTATTGGGGCTTAACAGAGGTACATTTTTGTGAGAAAGGTGTAAAAACGAATGCAGTTGTATATCAAACTACAGTCCTGACGAACCTTGTGGAACCTGCTTCTCATACCATGTTCAATAACAGGCACTGGGTATTCCAACAATATACGGCGACAGCTCATAGAGCGAAGAGCACACACGACTGGCTGGCGGCGCGTGAAATCGACTTCATCCGGCACGAAGACTGGCCCTCCTCCAGTCCAGATTTGAATCCGTTAGATTACAAGATATAGCAACACTTGGAGGAAAAGGCGTGCTCAAAGCCTCATCCCAATTTGGAGTCACTCAAGACATCCTTGATTAAGGCAGCCGCCGATATCGACATGGACCTCGTTCGTGCTGCGATAGACGACTGGCCGCGCAGATTGAAGGCCTGTATTCAAAATCACGGAGGTCATTTTGAATAAACTTTAATGTCATAAGAATCTATGTTTTGTTAAGTTCATTTTGGTATATAAATGGTTACATAATGAATAAACTTGTTTCAATTATTTTATATTAAACATGTGACAGAATTTATGACCTGACTAGGTATAATGCCTCGTAGGCGACGAATGTCCCAGAACATGTCGCGCGACGTCGCCGGACATCGTGCGACATCGGCAAATATCTTGTGACGCGATAACTAATTAAAGTGATAACAAACGAGAAACAAAATGTTTCGCGACGTCGCACGACTAGTTTGTCGCCTAGTGAATGAATAATGGAAAGGGAAATGAAGGCAGGTACCTATTATTTATAACACAAACGAAAACTAAAAGAATTCCAGAGCGCGTCGTTACGTGACGTAGGCCAATACGAGACTAAAAACCCTAGTAAAAAATAGTGATGCGAACGGTACAATACGGTACATCGGGGAAGCGGTCGGGGAGTCGCATTCCTAGCAGGTCCCAAGTTATCGCGCACGAGTAATAATGATTTTAAGACATTCAATAGTTTGTTTTTTTTTTTTACAGGAACCAAATGTGGCTTCCAGAGAAACGGAAAGAGTTATCTGCGACTGGGCAGAAGCTAAACTGGGTACGCTTATTTACAATACATATTGATTAATGTATGCAAGTTGCTTGCTTTAGATGGGACAATTTTAGTAAATAATTATGCTTTTTATTTCTAGTGGTTCGCCCCGAACTGAGATCTCGCGAGTCTCCTATAAAAACAAAAAAATATTTTATTTGTTATCTTTGATTATCAAAATAATGCCCACGAAAAGCATACCCAAATAACTTGACCTACAGTTTCATTCAAATTACAAGTAACGGTAGTTAATTTTAATTGATTACACTTTTTTTGGGGTAGAAATTGCAGTTAATCTGGATTCCAGACTTTTCCCCATATTTGTGTCACCAAAGCTACACGTATACCAAATTTCAGCACTGTGGTGTCCCTGGTGTACCCTGTGAGTTTCGTCTAAATTCAGTTTTTATTATGGCTGATAACTTAAAAAACTACAACGCTAAAACTAATAATAAAAAACGGGGTCGAAATGTACCGATGAAGAAGAAGACCTTTCATTAGACGTCGCACTTGACCTGATTGTCCCATTTAGAATTTTTTTATGGATGTATGTATGACGTGAAGTAAATTGTTCAAAAGTACGACGTGTGGATCGCGCGTTGCATACGCGTCGTACGCGGAAATTGGAGTCGAGTTGGCGATGAGGCGATATGGTGTGCGATGCCTTTAAGGCTGTAGTATTCATTTAATTTCATGGTACAGGTGTGAAATTCGGAAATATATCTGAATTGGCGAGGCATCTGATAACGGGCAGCACGCAGCATCCAGTGCCGAGTGGACCACCGCCGAGCATCTCACCGCCCCCTCTGACCCCCGCACCAGGTAACTGTTATCCCGAAAGGATTCTAATTATGAAAATAATATTACATTTTTCATCACTCATGCTCTGAAAATAGGTTATTGTTAACTCCAAACCGGCTGCTCTGAAACCGGCGGCCCTAGGGCCGAAAGTCAATTTGAAAAGAGAATGAGGCTTATTACCTACTTATATTCTTAATATGCTATAATGAAATACAACCTCCATGACAAATCCTTATTTCTAATGAAAGAGGCCATAGTCTAGCAGTGAAAAAAAACAATTGATACCTAGAAAGCAAATTTTCTTTTATGCAACACTTTTAACACACACAACAAACTTTTATAAAAAGACTTTATATCCTCGTATTCGTGATTAAAAGTTGTGTTATACGAGGAGGGATCAAAAAGTAGTGAGAACGACGTACTCCTTGGTAAGAAATAAAATAAATATTAGCAGGCATAGCTCAGATACATATTTGTAATAAAGAAAAAAATCTTCGATTCTCTTTTGTTTTTTTCTGAATGTAGTCATTTGTTTGCTTTGTGTCGAAACATGTTCTCGAAATTGGATAAAAACGAAGTGCGAGCCGTTATTAAATACCTCTGTTTAAAAAAGTTAACGACGCAAGAGATTTATTGCGATTTGGAGGCAACATTAGGAGAGTCTGCTCCGCCGTGTTACACTGTCGCAAGGTGAGCTTCTCAATTTCGAGTAGGGAGAACGAGCACGGAAGACGAACATCGTTGCGGCCGTCCAACGACGTCAGTCACTCAAGCAAATGTTGCGAAAGTCGAGAAAATTGTAATGAGCGATCGAAGAGTCACCATCCAATAGGTACTTAATTCAAGAAACGGGCATTTCATATGGAAGTATTCAATCCATATTGAAACAATCTTTGAATATGAGAAAAGTATCCGCAAGATCAACTTGAAGCTCTGGAATCAATTGAGAGAAGAGCCAAGAAGCTCATAGGCAACGATGAGCTAGTTGATGCAAGGCTCCTCAGCCTGGAGCATCGACGAAAGGTTGCTAGCCTCTCGGGTTTTTTATCGAGTACATTTCGGGGAGTGTGCGGCGGAACTTTTCAACCTGATCCCACCATCTCCTTTCTATCAACGGACAACTAGACGCTCTGCGGTGTGCCACCGCTATACGGTAGAAATACCTCCCATTCGCACAAAGCGGTTCTCTTCGACCTTTATTATGCGCACCGCCAAAGAGTGGAACGACTTGCCAGAGTCTGTGTTTCCAGATAGCTACAATCTGGGTATCTTTAAGTCGCGAGTGAATAGGTTTCTTCTAGGCAAGCGTGTACCATCGTAGACTGCATCATCGCTTACCATCAGGCGAGATCGTGGTCAAACGCAAGCCTATAATATATAAAAAAAAACAAAAAAAAGATGGGTGCCGAGAATGTTAACCGACAGTCAGAAACAAAATCGACTTAAGGGGGCACCGGAGGGACAATCGCCCATACAACACGTACTACCAAGATCATTTCTAATTGGAGCATATTTCTATCTTAATAAGGTATTATTTTTATTTGAATAGTATTTATCTAGGTTCCCAACCATATATTAGATCAAAATACTTACCTAAAATGAATTAGAAGCGTATCGCATTCTGCATGTTTTTTCGTCATAAAAGACCTGTTTTCAACGTAATTGTTTCGTATTAAAAACAACAACATCTTACGTATCCTAGTCATGGGAACATAGATTATATCGTCTAGTTACAGAATAACAACACAATGAGAAAAATACAACAAGTTTTCAGTCATCATTTTCGGTATTACGGAACATGGTCAAAATCTAATCAAATTTAGAATCGTTCTATTGCTATCACTGTCGCTCTGCATGGCTAAACTTCGTCACTAAACAGGGATAGCGATATTCAGGCCGAAGTGTTTGACGCTGCCGAATTGAAGTTGCGCTCGGGGTTCGCCGGCGCGTTAACATTTCGAAGATATTGTTGGTCAAGTTTCAAGAAGATTCTGAAAACTTTTTGTCTCGTTTCGTAACAATGGACGAAACATGGGTCCATCATTTTGATCCCGAGACAAAACATCAATCTTCGCAATGGAGACGGCCATCATCACCGACCCTGAAGAAGTTTCGTGCCGTGGCATCGGCTGGCAAGGTTTATGGCCTCAATATTTTGGGACTAAAAAGGGATATTGTTGATTGATTACCTGGAGCGTGGAACCACTATTACAGGCCAATATTATGCAGCTTTAATTCCCAAGTTGAGGAATGTCATCAAAGAGAAAAGGAGAGGGAAACTTCGAAGGAGCGTGCTGATTCATCACGACAACGCACCCGCGCACAGGTCGGCAGTTGCGATGGCTGCCATTCAGCAAGCTGGCTTCAAATTGGTTGACCACCCCCCTTATTCACCAGATCTGGCGCCTAGCGATTTTTATCTGTTCCCCAAATTGAAAGAATACTTAAGGGAAAACAGGGACGAAGACGATAACGTGATAGATGCCGTAGAGAGCTTGTTGCAGGACCAAGGCAAAACTTTTATTTTTTTAAAGGGATTGAAGCCTTGCAAAACCGCTGGACTCGGTGTGTAGAGAGACTCGGAGACTATGTAGAAAAATAATTTATTAAGTTATCAATAGTCATTATATTCTGTCTCATTCTCAATACTTTTTGATCCCTCCTCGTACAAGGGCTTTAAACAATGATTAGACAAGAGAGTAGACAAGAGATATAATCAAGGGTGTTATAGATCGCTTACGCCCGTAATGTACTATCAAAATCCTCGCATTTGTAATGAAAAGATATGTTATACTCAAACACATTAATTCATTCGTGTTTTTACTTAAATTATTACCACCGCTGCGAAAACTTAGTTTCAAGTCCCTAAAATTCTGTAAAATTTATATAAGAACTGTATTCTTCTAATTTCTTACTATAATCGTTTATTTTAACTATATTTTTTGAGCGCTTATCATAAAAATAAACCCTTATTCTCTAGTAGACTTCTTTAAATCAATTCATTAATTTCGTGATGATCCACTAGGTCGAAGACAAGATCAGACATTGGTGACGATTCTGTTGTTTACTGACTTACTAAAATTTCAGTGAAATGTCACTGTAACAGGCACCACAGCCACTTAAAAATGTATTGGCTTTATCCTTGTTAGGTTAAATGCCATACTAATTTGGTATTTAAAATGAGCGAAGTAAAAACATTCACATTTTATGGCATTTTAGTAAGTCAGTAAACAACATAATCACCACCTTACCCTCAACTCTTAGAATTACATCTAACACATCCTCAAATAAAAACAAGAAGTCTTCCAACATGTTAAAGGTCAAAAACATATAGTTTCAGGTTTATCAGAAGAGCAAGTGAACCGGCAATTGATGTCTCGTCTCAAACGAAAAATGCAGGTCAGTATGGGCAGGCAAACCCATGACTCGGAACAAACACAAGTGAGCAATCGACTACCCATAACCCTTTCTTTAGAGTATCTTAGACAATGCTAGAAACGTAGTATTATCAGCTATAGTCAGCATATTCACGAAAAGACAGGATAGCGCTCGTTCGTTAGTTTTTAAATCATATTTAAACCTTTACTGGTTTTTCCTGACATCGCGCATGCGTAATGAAAACTGCTTTTATTAATAGTTCTGTTTTCAGCAAGTCTATAGATGGTAGTAAAATACACGGTACCGCATGCGATCGCTAGTATGAAATATAGAAACTCAAGTTATTTTCAGGGAGGCCAAGGAACACCTGGGCGGCCGAAGAAGAACAAAGGACAAGAGCTACCCGGGGAATCCCCTCCATCAACGTCATACGTGAGTCACCACCCGCCGCTTAAACATGAAAGTGAGAACATACCTGGCGAGATACCGGCCTACGGATACCAACCCACCTATATGTATGACAGGCCTCCTTACCCACCGTTTTCAGCGCCGCGTGCACACCCGACGCACTCCCCGCACGGGCCGCACGCGCCGCATCCATCGCAACCGCCGCATCCGCCCATGCCTATGCACGATTATCGACAGGATCCGTACGCGTTCGAATCGCCGTACGCGCGCGACCTTTCCGTTTCCGTGCCGTCTGACGTCAGCCACAACTTACCCATAAACCTCAGCAGTGACGCATCGCTAGATCTATCTACCGAACGCGGGGATTGGCAGAGACGAAGACCGCCGGAACCCCCACCGCCTCGGCTACCTTTACCCGGAAAAAAACTTATACTCGAAACGTATCAAAGCGAAACAAGGTCTATTTCTCCGCGGTCGCTCCCGCCTGAAGTGAGACCGCCCGTGCAAGTGCCACAAGAGGAGTTCCCGCGTACCGAGTACCTGCCTAAAAAAATGCGAGCGGCGGAAAGCCTAGGCGGAAAGTTAGCGCGCCAAGCCTTAGCCGCCGCCGAGTCGCCCGTCCCGCCGGTTTCCGTAGCCGCGTCGTCTTCAGAGCCCACCGTTCGTCCCGAGGTTGCTTTTTTAGAGGATCCAAAAAACTTAACGAGCCGGTCCATAAGCACCGCCGCGGCGCTGGCCCGGGAGGAACAGGAGGCGGCGAGGGCGGCCACGACTAGGGCCGAGCGGCCCAGCGCGCGGCGGCCGGAGTCCCCGGACCAGTGCTGCGGCCTGGGCGGGATCAACATCAAGACGGGCATGATCTGCGCGGAGAAACACTCGGAGATACTGAACCGCGAGAGAGTCATCAGCATCTGTAACATCGACAAGCACGACCTCGACGACTACCTCAACGAAGGCAACAGCCAGGAGCACGAGGAGGAACTCGTCCAGTATTTTCATCAGAAAGCGACTGCGGAAGCAACGGCGGCGAACGCTAATAGCGCGGTCGCTTTTTTAGAAACCCAGGACCCACAAGACGATCATAGCCAGGGCAAAAACGAAAAGATATCACAACTGCGAGAGTTGCTAGCTAAGAACTTGAAAAATCAAAGTGGGTCCAATCCTCAACCGAACCAGGAACCCCAGGGACCCGTGCATAAATCCGAAGAACAACTCAAAACTAATATTACCGAAGGCGCTTTCAAACCTCTCATGAGCGTAAATGAGGGGGAAATGAACGGGACGCCCGTCACGATCCAAAACGAAGTAGATAAACAATGCAACAGTAACGCACCTGTTACCAACGGGACTTCTTCTGTGCCATACGTAAATAATAACAGCAACCAGTTAGTGACTAACGTCGGAACGCCGCATCTCTATAACGGACATTGTCACAATGAACCTCAAAGCCCCACCACTAGAACCCAACAGTATGACTTCGTGCCGATCTCCGATGGGTGTCATTCTCCACGGAATTTCAACTCTAAATCACCCCTGGGGTTCGGCGCAAGAGGACAGAGTCCGACCAAAGTCAACAAACAAATTATAATGGGCGGTTCCTTGCAGACCTCTCCTATATCACACAGCACGGCTGCCAGCCCGTTCGTCAGTCCTAGAAACACGCCTGTGCCAAGGTCTCGGCTTTGTTCACGACCCATTCCGAAACTCAACGGAAGAAAGCGACGCAATCCCTTATCCCTGGGCATGACCGACCCAAAACAATTTGCAGTACCGAACGACCAAAAATTTCTCGGTAAAGCGCCTATAGGTGGACCAGGAAAATATTATCAACCCATGTCTGCGCCCCCGTCTCCAAACATACTTTGTTCACAATACAAAAATCAAATGTACCATTGTAGTCCTTTGCCAAATGGTACAAACAACTTATGCTTGAACTTTTTACCAAACCCACCGTTTCGAGATCACATGAACGGTGACCAACCACTTTCTGCGGATCCCTTATCGAGCGAGGTCAGCCAATTCTTCCAAGAGGCTGTGGTGACTTACAGTAGACACGATGCGTTTCGATCGCAGTCGGTTCCCCTGAAGCAAGCTATGGGCAATATGGCAATGCTGAGTTACAACAACACTCCTGTCGGCTCGGTACCTCCTACGCCTATTCCGAACGAGTTTTGTGATTTCGGCTCTCTGACGGACACCTGCGATCTGACGAAGGCTGGCCTGAATCGTGAAACGTTAGACAAAATTTATAATGCGATCGATAGCAGTAATGACGTACTTAGCGCTGAAACGGAACAGAATCTTCTGGGTGCTGACAATACTTTGACTAACGGCTGTGATCCTTTGCCGGACCAACCGCTGCTTTCCGACGACCAGTTGACGTCACTCATCCCGACCGGTGATGAACTGCTCGATAGAACTAATCAGTTTAACCAATCGTTCACCGCCGACGGTACGGCGACAGATAACGTGGAGGACTTCCTCAAAAGAGCGAACAGCATGGATTTCGAATTGAACGACCTGGTCGACAAAAATAAATATTATACTTCACGCTCAGTGCCGAGTACCCCTTTACCGTACAAACGCCCTGCGCCGAATCTACAGATCGATTCGCGCCGATCTAGAGAGTTATTCGCTGCGGACAATTACTCCTCCGAGACGAATGGCATTTCTTCCAAGTCAGTGCCCTCCACTCCGCAGTTCGTCGATGAAAAAAGTTTTTTCGGTTTCAGTAATAGAGATTTTCTGATCAATGGCAATTCAGTGAGTGGTTCCGCTCAAATTCACGAGACGGTAGTCGACAACGACCAGGGATTGACGTCTCCGCTCCACGACATGCTGCGGGAAGACATACTAGCAGAGCCATTGACGCCGGCCTTGCTGGCCGACCTCGATAAAATGGACGGTACTCCGTACGTCGATCTCTAGTCAGCGTATTTTTCGTAAATCATCACTTGTAAATATGTAAAATACTATTAATTTGTACATTCGACGAAATATTGGATAACTTCACGGAGTACAATATTCATAAGTGTGCCTTCAGTGAAGGCAAACGCGAAGTCGTTCGATTAGATGTTATGGATTTCTCACTCCCAAAAATTGAGTCAATACCGTGCACTATGATAATGTGATAAATTGTTATGTGTGACTTCAATGCCTAGAGATGCAAGAGCTGTTTCTTTAAAACTATTTGCACGGTTTAAGTGAGTTCAAAATGTTTGTTGGTTTACCAGTACCCTGGCCTTTTCTTTATCGATATTTGCTTGTTTCGAATCACAAACATGTGTCAATTGATACTCTGCTTTAAATAAAAGCATCTGGCCTACATACATTTAATTAGAACGAAAAGCCCTTTACATTTGATAACGAATCTAACTTAAACCTATATTAATGAGATTAAAATAATAATGGCATATGATTACACTTTACAAATACATAATTACACGCAATGTATTCCTGTTGTGTATCTAGTTAGCTATTCGATATACTTATATGGTAGGACATTTGGTAAGACTCTATTGGTGCCTTTCCATGTTTGCCAAGGCTCGGCAAGTGTTCACAAGTACAAGCGTGTAAAGAGGGCGCTTGGCTTGCGTGAGCTTGCGGACGCTTGTCTCCGATCCGGTCTAGTGTCTGATTTTGGACACAGATCAAAGGGCGCTTACGGCAAGCGCTTGCGACGCATTCACGCGTTGGTGCGCGTTTAGTAGCCATTGTGATCTCGCGACGAGCGCATGTTTAGTTCTTTCTTTAAAATGAGTGGCTGGTCGAACAAAGAGAGTTTATTGTTTCTGGAATATTACCAGAGCGAATCGTCTATTCTTTTTATTTCAAACTAATATTATAATGAGGAAAGATTTGTTTGTTTGTATTGAATAGGCTCCGAAACTACTGGACCGATTTAAAAATTATTTCACTGTTGGGAAGCTACACTATCCCTGGGTGACATAGGCTACTTTTTACCCAACTGCGCAGAAGGAGGGTAATGTTTTTATTGAAAAACTACGCGTGCTAAGCTGTGGATTGGTCAGCTAGTTTCCAATAAAAATATGTTAAACCAAACGCAGTAGCCGACACAAGTTCGGTGTCCGCCATGCTTGGGTGTAAGTAGCACACTGACGCATTCACAAGCATGAAAACGGCTACCAAATGCCAAGCGAGATTTGTGGCCGCTTGGGGCTTGAAGACGTTTGCCAAGGCTTGGCAAGCATGGAAAAGCACTGTATCAGAATAGTGTGTTGTTGATAATATTGTTATACCTAAATCTACCGTGATGAGGCTTAACACATTTCTATTTCTAAATTTAGCGGTTGACCAGCGCACTGTTATAGACATGATGGGCAAAAATTATTCGCCAAAATAATTTGAGAAGAGTACATAACTGAATAAATAGTGGTATGTTGAATGTGCCTCATGACAATATACCTACTATGATATACTCGTAAAATCACAAAGGAACATCGAAGGTTTTATAATGTGCTTTTAATATAACTAGTGAGATACAAACCCACAGTCGTATGCTTGATACGCGGTAAGCGTTCCGTCAACAGCAAAGGAAGTAGCTAGTATTTACCTAACCAGACCAATGCTGCGTGCCAAGCGCGCTTAGTAAATTAGATTGTGTTTTCGTAAGAAAATTATAAAAATAGATATAGTTTATGAGAAATGAATTTATTGTAAGTTAGCACAAAGATTTAATATATTTTATTATCACATAGGGAGTTTACTTGATATACTAAATTTACATTAATCGCATTAAATGCGAAATAAAATTTTTAGTAGGTATGCCGTTATGGCTATCTTGAGCTTATAAGGCTTGATTGACAAATAGTTTAATGATTACTCCCATTTTCACCAACTAATTGCAGGGCATCTAACATTTAGGCGCGGAATGGCAGTTTATGTGTCTTTTAAATGTTACGTGTTAATAATTAGTTAGTTAAAATGAACATTTGAATTGTATTGAATGAGGCCTTCTTATGTTTGTGAGTTCTTCTCTAACAGTACGCATTTTCTAAAGTTAAACTGAATTTTACTGATCTAAAATGCCGTCGTCCTTTTTAGGGGAACGTACCCAAAGGGTAAAACGGGACCCTATTACTAAGACTCCGCTGTCTGTCTGTGCGTCTGTCACCAGGCTGTATCTCATGAACCGTGATAGTTAGAGTTGAAATTTTCACAGATAATGTTTTTCTGTTGCCGCTATAACAACAAATACTAAAAACAGAATAAAATAAATATTTAAGGGGGGCTTCCCATACAACAAACGTGATTTTTTACCGTTTTTATAGATAATGGTACGGAACCCTTCGTGCGCGAGTCCGACTCGCACTTTATGGTTTTTAAATATATCGTCATACACTCGACGTACGTATTTTAGCACTGGTTCAACTTTAGAGAATGTTGCTCAGAATCCACGCCAGTGAATCTAATCATTTTGTACATGTGAGACGATGCGTATTTAACACAATGATGCGTTGTATAATGATGTATAATTTTCATAAAATAGTGATAAGTGATGTAGCAATGTTAATAGGCCTCTTAAAAATATTATCAAACTTCAGGTATAAGAATAGTTGAGTAGACGGTAGTCAACAATAAACGGTAAATTTTTTTATTGTGTCCTCAACCTGTGCCTGTATAGTTAAAATAAACTCATCTAAAGCTTCGTAGGTTGATAAAAACGCTAGTACAAAATAAAACACTGATTCGACAGGGATACACCTAGGTATATATGTAAGTGAAACCGAAGACTGTTATAAAAGTTTGTAGATATTTTGAACACAAATATATTTCCCGCGATCACACGTTTTAAATGGCCGAAACGATTGCCCTCAGTGATCACATCAGTGTTCTATTCCAATTTGGTACACTTACCAAAATCATCTAGTAAGTACCTAATTATTCTTAAGTTGTTTAAATTAAGGGCACGTTACACTCACACTGTAGTGTAAGTCACTATATATACATGTAAATATAATATTTCATTCCTCACCAGCTCTCATATTGTCTCTAAGGCCGGCTTTAGTGCTCCGACCGACCGTCGGTGCGTACGTCGGTCGCGCTTGTCATTTGTATGAAAATTCACAAATGACAGTGCTCGACAGACCGTATGCACTGCGTACGAGGACCGTCGGTCAAGCGCGTCCGCATTCTATGGAAATGTATTAACGCGTTCAGTGCTACACCGATCGGTGGAGCGACCGTAAAGATGCGGGTATCATTCGTGTACGCGTTTGTGACTACCAGTACGGCCAGTTTGGTTCGTCAGGAGAGCACTGAACGTTACAAATTGACGATCGGTTATGCGAATCGTCAGGAGCGATGGTACGCGATGGACGGTCGGTGTCGAGCACTAAAACCGGCCTAAACATTGTATAATCAAGTAATTACATCATTGCCGTATGCTATTGTTATCTCATGTTGTATTATTTCATTTATAATTATGATTTTAATATAACAAATGAAAACATTAGTTTGTCTAGTGTGAAATGTCCATATGTTGTGATCATTGAATACGATACATTATAATATAATGTAAGTGTGTTTTATTTGTGATATATAGAATATGTATTTTTATACGTGTCAGTATGTATGGTACTACCGTCTTCCAATTTGCTATTACTGAGGGACCGTTCAAGTATTACGTAAGCACTATAGGGGGGCGTTGTCTATGCTTTGCTTATTTTTGATGACAGAGGGGGGGGGGGGGGATATTGTTCGTAATATTACTTATGATATTTGTTTCTTACTCTATGTTGAATACCGTGTCAATAAAGTTTGTTTAAATGAATATGTTGTGCGTTGAAGTCCTCTGTGTTTATCTGTTTATTTATCCCTAAGCTTATTTTCTTATTTCTAGAATTATAACGGCTGCTAGTGAATCAATAAAACAAACAGAATACTTAGATTAAAAGAAAAATACATATACAGATGTTTACGTAAGCACGGGGGGGGTTAAGTTTTTCTTACTTTTGCTGACAAGGAAAAGCTCACGCAAACCAAGGTAATTTAAAATAAATTGTTATATTTTTCGAAATACAATGTACGACGAAAAAAATACGATATACGACCATTAGATCTAGACTTGAGGAAGTGTAACGAGTTGGTGGTACCATACAAATTCACATTTTGCTAGTGTTGAAAATATGTGTTGTGTTATTTCTTCCAATCAAAATGTAGAATAATTATGTATGTGGTCAGTTTTATATAAATGTTATTGAATCAAACCGAAATCTTGATCCGTTACGCCGCGTGCTAGTATAAGCTCTGCAGCGGCGCGGGTCAACGCTGTATGTATGTTTTAAATGCAGACTATTTGTGTTATTAGTCAAATTTTATAAAATTGGGTGAATTATAAACGACCGCAATGACGTTGCATTGTTTGTTTATATAAGCAAAACACGGTATCGACTAAAGCGGAACGATGGCTGCGTAAAATCACATTTCACAGGTTAGAAGGCGATACATACTCGTGTGGCATTCTGACGCGATTCTATTTAATTTTACATATTTCTCTCTTCTACTTTGGTAGATACCGGCCTTAATGCGTTTGTCTCACCGCCGGCGATGAGCGAGAAGCGAGTAGAGCTAGCGAGTGTCTAGTTCCTATAGTTGTCTCACTGAGCTATAAAGCGAGTGAGCGAGTGCGGCGGCCGATACTCATCATCTCACGGCGTGTGTTCTGACCGCCAAGCCAGTATCGTTGAGCACGTATCGCTGAGCGAGTGTTGTAGTCGCTGCGACAAAATAGTGTAGAACGAGTTCTCGCCGGCAGTGTGAACGGCCAGCAATCAACTATTAATATACGTGTCTCTTTTACTGACACGGAATCTATATCTTTTGTTCGTTTCTTGAGCGAGGAAATAGTTGATAGGTAATCGCTTACTCGCCGGCGCGGCGGTGAGACAAGTGCCGAAAGCCGCGGCTGGCCTGTTTCCTTGTTTGGAAACTACTTTTATGTTTTAACATTCAACAGTAGTTTTGTTTAAACAAAACATCATGACATTTCATTTATTTTTAATACATTTTTGTTTTGTTAATAATAATTGTTTTTATTTCTAAATATATTTTTAAAATGTATAATAAATACTAAGATTTAGTATGTATAGTATTATAAGTGAAAATATCCATGTTGTTGATTAGTCTTTTATGGATGTTGATTTACACCATTTGCTATTCAGTGATAATAAATGGTATTATAGTATTTGCAATTGATTTTAATTTTGCCAGCAATAAAATAGATTAGACAAGAAATCACCTACACTTTGATACAATTCCTAAATATATCCCATACCATGCAATCTGCGTTCTTCCACTACTCTCCAGTTGAAAACTCCAGCCCATAATTCCAACTTAAGGGGGCACCGGAGGGACAATCGCCCATACAACACGTACTATAGTGTGACCATTAGTGCTGTGCACTCCCTGAGGTATGCGCGCGGCGAGACGGGGGGGAGAATCGGCTGCTGCGTTCTGTCAGTTCGCCGTCAACGCTCGTGGCGGCAGGTAGTGTTATTTGTATCGGACTGTCTATGTCAGACGCACATGAGATAAATATTCAAAGATGGGTCGTGCGTTATCTCGTGATATGAAATGGAAGATGAAGTTGAAACAGAATCTATGTCAGAATAACTTTCGTTAGAATATATAATTGTTTGTAAATATAAAAAATGTTCAATAAAACAAGTCCTTTGAATTATAAGTTTAGTTCTTATTTATCACCTGCATATTTTTAATAAAATATGAGTATATTTAAGTTACATTTTAATCAACTAAGTAAGTATAATATATTACAGATAGATAGCCTCCGACCATCGTCCCGCCACAAGTCTTGCCTCAGAAATGCAAACTGATATCGTAAGATATGTCCGACATGTATTGATCTCATGTGAACTCATGCAGTTTTTTCTTTGCCTCCCACCTCGCCGCGCATACCTCAGGGAGTGCACAGCACTAATGGTCACACTATACCAAGTTAATTTTTAATTGGAGCATATTTCTAGCTTAATAAGGTATTATTTTAATTTTAATAGTATTTATCTAGGTTCCCAACCATATATTAGGTCAAATTACTTACCTAAAATGAAATAGAAGCGTATCGCATTCTGCATGTTTTTACGTCATAAAAGACCTGTTTTCAACCTAATTGTTTCGTATTAAAAACAACAACATCTTACGTATCCTAGTCATGGGAACATAGATTATATCGTCTAGTTACAGAATAACAACACAATGAGAAAAATACAACAAGTTTTCAGTCATCATTTTTGGTATTACGGAACACGGTCAAAATCTAATCAAATTTAGAATCGTTCTATTGCTATCACTGTCGCTCTGCGTGGCTAAACTTCGTCACTAAACAGGGATAGCGATATTCAGGCCGAAGTTTTTGACGTGGCCGAATTGAAGTTGCGCTCAGTGTTCGCCGGCGCGTTAAGTAACTCGTTTACGGTACGAGCTGTCCGATTATGGAATGACTCGCCCGTTTCCATCAGACATGCTTATTTTTATGTTATTTTTTTTCTAAATAAGGCACTTTAACTGGCGTCTGTGACGTCAATGCAGGTTAGATGGCTGAAAAATAGCGTTGAGCAATAAGTGTATTGTTCAGCATAATGCTGAGCCATTCTCCTTTTTCGGCACAGGGCTCATAGTGACTGGGTATGTATCTTTTGTTTTAAATTTATTTTATTGTTTATGTTAACGTGTTTTTGATTGTCTGCCTTTAATAATCCACTGTATGTAGTTTCTGTGTTTGTTATTGTGTCGAAATGAATGTATATATCTATTTATCTAAAGCTATACCTATTTTTAAAAATGAGGTCTACAAACTGTACTTAGCAGGTTCTTTAGAGGAAACATTGTATTTCCTTTCGATATTTATTGTAAAAGCATAATATATGTATATATTTTACTAACCTATACTGTCCCACTGCCGTACAAAGGTCTCCCCTCCATCCATCACGGTCCACAGCCAAATTTGACCAAACTGGTTTGAATGCATCCAGGTCGTCTCTTCATCTTTTTCTGGGCCTACCACGGCTGCGTCGTTCGTTTGGTATCCACTGGGTGACTAGATTCGTCCATCGCACTGGATGCATTGGAACCACATGGCCTGCCCAATCCCATTTTAAGCGGGCGGTCTTAATGCCTACATCGGCTATGCCGGTTTTGTCTCGTAGGTCGGTATTTCTGACTCGATCCATTCGCTGCACTCCAAGGATGCTTCTCTCCATCGCTCTCTGGCAAATCTAGAATTAGGACTTATGTGCTTCTGTCACGTATAGGTATGTATATATTTTATATTTATTTATGTAAGTATAAGTAGGTTTATTTTAAGTTTAGGTATTTATTTTTATCCTACATAAATAGGTATTTATTGTAAATTCCCCTCCTCACACGTTTTTTTAAATCAAGTCCATCCAAAGGTTGCCTGGAAGAGATCGCTTTAACCGGTAAGGCCGCCCATTGTACCACCATGTATTAGTCTTTAAGTTTTCTAGGTTAAGTTATTTTAATTTGGTGTAACAATAAATAATTATCTCTCTCTCTCTCTCTCTCAATAATACAATAATTATTATTATTTATTTATTCAGCAACTAACTTCAATATTTGACACACAAATGGCTTACTAGATAAAATACAATTAATCTGAATTAAGTACCTATATTAAAATTACTTGGAATCACAAGTTACTTCTCTTTCCATAGTTTTGTACAAACCATTCGTGCAGTATAGGATCGTCAGCATAGTTGTAGTTATTGTTTACTACAACTGGCATGCCAGGCTCCCATTCGAACATGATGTCAATCATGGGTAATGATTGCAAGTCGTTCAATGCTCCATCTCCGTGTATTCTTCTTATTTTTCTAGCCATGCATCGTTTAACATAAGTTAAAAAATTGTCCAGAAAGTTGAAGCAGACGTTGGGATTCCAAAATTGCTGAAAGAAATACAATTATAAAAGTAAAGATATTATGAGCACAAAGAAATAACGAATAAAGTTCGTCTCCAGCGCCATCTATTGGTGAGTAGCAAGATGGTCTTGTGGTTTAAACTAGACTATTCTAGATGGCGCTGTTACTTGGAAGTATCTTTGACACAGAACACAAAAAACAATAGAAGTCGTAAGTAGGCGGGGCCCGCGTAACACCAAGTACGCGGAGTTTCGCGTACTACAAGATTCGCTCACTTCAGTCGTGTTTCAATTACTGTGGAGTAAACGTACTTCAAAAAAATATAAAAATGCCATATTGTGCCGTTTTGGAGTGTAAATATTATAGCCGAACCAAAAATTTAACAAAAGGGGGCATATCCTATCACCGGTAAGTATTATTTTATTGTTTTTTGCTAGTTTTGTTTAAAATGCAAAATCGTCAAACAAAATAGACTGTGAATCATACTCCTTAAGGTCGCGTTTCTCTTAAACCTCAACTTAAGCTACTCAATTAGGGATGTGACCCCAATATACTGATGAATGTGTTATTGATAGCTTTAATTAGTTACCCCCTATTAAAAGGTGTATAAGTTTTAGGGCGTTAAATCCTTGTTGTTTTATTGATGATTTTCTGAATGTCTTTTAGACCTATGGTGTGAAATAATATAATAACTTCTGTTTTCAGTTTCCCCAAGGCGCAAAACAAAAAAAAATTAAAAATACGTACAACTTATGAGTCATCCAGCATACAGAGTCATGACCTGGCACCGTGTGGCTTTTTTCTGTTCCCAAAAATTAAGAACCAATTACCCGATCAACGGTTTTCATCACCAGAAGAGGCTGTCGAAGAGTATGAATAACATGTATCTGACGTCACCACCGGAGGAGTGGCACAAATGTGTTCAAAATTTGTTCAATCTTATGAAAAAGTGCATGACGCAAGGGGAGAATATTTTGAGAAACAATAAATTCATTTTTGACCATTATTAGTATTTTTTTATTGATTCCGGAAACTTTTAGTGTGCCCCTCACATAATAATTCAGTATATAATATTCCAGTAATATAATATTTTTTTAAGTAAGTATTTATGAGTTGGATACCTGTGATTATGTTAAGAAAGAAAAGAAAAGCTTTTTATTTCGACCACCACAAATATAAGCTGACGTACCTATTTCGTTACCCGTAGTAGGTGGGTGATAATCGATATCGATACATTCGTCTTGTATGCTCATTGGTACATCACTAAGTGAGTAGCGCTGTTGTTTGAGCATGCGAATAACAGCCATTGCATTATCAATCTTATTCTTTACAATTAGAGACTATAACAAAAATCGTTAGTGATAGCGCCATCTGTTGTTGAGTGGCTTTGTTTTGTGGGTAATCAAGTAACAGCCATTGCATTATCAGTCTTATTTCTAATTAATAGAGACTAAAATAAAAATATTTTCTAAAGCGCCATCTTTTGCCGAAACTTTAATTTTTTGTTACTGTTTATTTTATTGAATTTTAAACCATGTTCCATAGTAGCTAAGGTTTTATATCCGTTAAATTGGTTTTATGGTTTTAGGCCTCTTTGAACGTTCTCTTTCAACCAATTATAACTTTTATTTCTAAGTGTGCTAGTTTTTACATGTGTGAGTTTAGCTACACTGGTTGTCTTAGTAAAAAGTCATCATGCTAGTTCTATTGTTTTTTATGTTCTGTGATCTTTGACGACCTCCGTGGCGCAGTGGGCGAATAGCCCGCTGAGACGCAGGAGGTAGCGGTTTCGATTTCCACCGCGGAACAAATGTTTGCATGATCTACAGGTATTTGTTCCGGGTCTGGTTGTTTCTCTATAAGTATGAGTATGTATTTACAAAAAAAAATTTATTTTATCAGTTATCTAGTTCCCATAGTACAAGCTCAGCGTAGTTTGGGGCTAGATAGCCCTGTGTGAAATGTCCAGCAATATTTATTATCTAGCTACTCTATATCTATAGTAGCGCCATCAAGTAGCAAGTAGTTGTACATATAAAAGCTATATACACGGTGTACTTTAAATCACTGTTTTCCCAGAACAAACGTTGCTCAGACCATGGCCTAATAACTATTTATAGCATCAAATAAGAGAATAAAAAAAATATCTAGACCTTCTCAAATATGTCTAACTTTGTTCAAAAAATAACCGTGACAAAGTTCATGGGTACGCTAGCCGTAGCGATATTACCTACTCCTTAGATAGGTACCTAGTAGCTACCGGTCAGCGCGCTGACTGACGTTGTAGGGCGTAACGTTAAAATAGACGTTTTAAGTTCGCAACTTTTTATATTTTTCAAACACAGATTTCATGTTGTTTTGTAATTTGATATTATAAACTGTTAGTAGACAATGGTCTGAACAACGTTTTTTTCTGGGAAAACAGTGATTTAAGCATAATATAATATAAAAGTTCTTTCAGTTTGATGCCTAGATTATTTTAATCTGTTCATTAAAATATTAGTAATTATGTTGCATGACTAGGTACTAACCTGAGACATTTTAGATAATTCCTTCACACTAAATATTTTCAGCTGTTCCACAATGCCGTCATCATTCCTGAGACCACAAAGTATTGACTCAACTCCCACAAGAAATGACTGACACCACCATTTCTTTGTTTTAAACCTCCTGTAAACAAAACAGGATTTTATTAGAACCTAGGTAGTTGGCAATGCACAGTGCGTGGTCGAAATTCAAACATTATATATATATTTTTTAGCATAATATAAGCAACCCTTCCTTCCCCTTACTAACTATGACAAATCTCACACTCCTCTGTTAAGAATTAAGCTTATAAAGGGCTACAGTTTTCTCTTCCCATATTAATAATTATAAAGATTATTTCCTATTTAATAATATAGGAAATAATCTTTATATCAGTCTAAAATATTTAGTGTACCTAATTGATCGAGCAAAACGAGATCTCCAATTTAACTTGGAAAAATCAGCGTTGCAAGTATGTTTGTCCGAGGTAACTTTCGAAGTGTTGTAAGATGTATAAGTAGGTAGTAATGGCACAATCCTGGTATGACTAAATGAGCTAAAAATGTTCTGGGGTTATTGAGATATTCAAGAGGGGTAACAAAAATCAAAATGAGACTATTAGGTTAAGTGAGACATCTAATGAAAGGTCTTCATCAGTACATATTGTTATTTTTAGTTCCTTGTAATTTTTGAGTAATTAGCCATAATAAAAACTGAACTTTGACGAATATCACAGGGTGCACCAGTGACCCCACAGTGCTGAAATTTGGTATTCATGTAGCTTTAGTAACACAAATAAAGGAAGTCTCAAATTCAGAATAACTGCAATTTCTATTCCTAAAAAGCTAAACCAATTGTTACTTGTAACTTTAATGAAACTTTAGGTCAAGTTTTCTAGTTGTGCGTTTTGTGGCACTATTTTAATACTCAAAGATTTAATAATATTTTATAATACCTAAAACTTCTTTCTTGATTAGGATGCTGCATGTGTCTGCTGGTTTTCAGCTCTATAAACTCTTTTGTGGATAAATAATTCACAATAGCTTTAACTCCACAGTCTTGGCTTGGAGGTTCCATCACCGGTTCCCTGTCACATTTAATACCATCCATTTCTGCTCCAAACACAATTCTGTGGTTATGCAAAAGGGTTGTGAAAACCAGTGAAAATTCCTCATTTTCATCCACTGGCTCATCGGGGTTTGGTTCCACATCTGGCTTATCTGAAAATCCAGTAAACAATAAGTAGAAACAGCTCTATTAGAAAAGAAATGACAAAGAGACTAAAAATTGTAAAAAGAAAAAGATAAGAAGATCGTTATATAAATACAGTGAAAATTCAACAACAGTTGTGCCCCTCCAATATCCTAGACTGTTTGGTCAGAATATAATAAATTAAATTGATAGGTTTTTGAAAGCACAATTTTTTTATTTCACTAAAACAAATTTAGTGGGTAATAATTATTATTTTACCTGATAGCATGTATTGTTCGAACTTATAACCCCAAGAGGTACACAGTTTTTCTCGTTCTGACATGTTTTTTTTTCTCTGCTGCTTCTCATCGGTATCACGAGCACACAGATAAATATTACCTCTATGCAACACAGCCACAATCTTCCAAGGCTCCCTATTTTCATAAGGAGTGCATGCCACACAAGTCATGAGACCCCGATAACAAAAAAACTGAGCCTTGTCTAAGCTACTTTCTTGACGATAGTTCAGCCTTTCCTCATTTTGCAACAAAAACTTTAATAAGTCTGTAAGTTTAACATCTAGGTCCTCCGATTTATGTATTGCTTTATCATAGTGAAGATTCAAGTCAAATCGAACCTTGCCTTCTTGCATTCGTCTGGCATATTTAATATTTTCTAAGCCGATGAATCCTATTATTTTAGGGCGTTCAAAATGAGGGAAGGACCCTAAATAAATATTGCTTGCAACATGCAACTCTGGCTGTTTATCCATATTTTTGTAAGCTTAGTTTGAACTATGTATTAGCGCCATTAATCAGTGAGTCAAAGCGACAGAACATTATTATTCTCTCCCCGTATTTATTGTAGTCTTTCACATTAGGGTAAAATTGGTCAATACCGTTTTAATACTTTACTCTTTGAACACAATGATGAAATTGACATAGAAATGAGAAAATTATATTTTTGTAAAAACTTTTCAATGTTTTTATTTTGATTTGATTTTTTTTTTGTGGCGTCGCACTGTTTGTGCATTTGCCATTGGCAAATAAAAAAAATTAGGGAAACAGATTATATACAAAACCCGGGTTATATACACTAAACTAGGAAAGGATCAGGAGAGGATACATTAATGAGAAATTATACAAGATAAGAGATATTTACAAAATTGACATTCACAAATTTGTGATTTTATATATCTATATAATGGAGGTAAACTATCTTAAGTCACATTATGCTAATTATTCAGTACACATGTTTTAAGTCTCATTTTAACACTAGTCACGTATATCACTTGTCTACAGAATTGTGTGAAATTCTATGTAAAATTTTATTTGTAGTATTAAAGTAGGTTAGTAAGTAGTTTTTTATTACAAAAAAAATATGATAAAAATATAATTAATTAATTAAATAATGGACTTGGGATATGCTACCTCTAAACATATTAGATGAATTTTCATAATTTACATGTACTATGAGAATATCCCAAGTCCTTACTCTAAGACACAATAAAAATCATGTATCATTAATCACAAGTTTTATTCATAATCATTATCGTCCTCGGGAAAGTCCGGTGCAGAGGAAGATTGTGGCAATTTTTTATAATAGTCATGACAAAATGACGGCAAATATAACAGTAAATCCTGGATATCTTTATATTTTTTGGCTGAAATTGGAATTAAGTTTTGGTTCATATTTCGTAAACTTTCTGGAAAAGTCAACTCCTTCCTCTTCTGACGCCTTAAGTCTACCATTTTAAAATTTTCATTATCAAATGACTTTTTGTAATATAAAAACCCAGTTTTCTTTTCGAATTTGCAAAGTAACTGATTTTGAAATTTGAAATGGTTCTTTATCAATATTAATTTTTCTATTAATTAAAGGTCCATTAGTAGATAATAAATCTTGAAAATTTTTGAAATCTTCAAGTTCCATGTTGATGATATTGAGTTGTTGATGTTGATGATGTTGATATTGAGAGTAGGTAACTTTTTGCGTTTTCTCTCAATATTGGCATGTACAGTATATGCCTCCATATGTGTGTCCTTTTAGTAAAAACTTTAGTTTTATGACTTTCAACTGGGGAAACTTTTTAAGAAGGAAAAACATGCACATGACAACACAAATATTCTTATTTTGACCATAGCAGTTGTCTGACCATATAGTAATCTGTTCAATATCTGATCCTGGTATGTTTTTAGTTGCCCAGTTTAAAATGCCGGAAGATATTTCGTTTCCACCCCTTTGAGCTTTAGATTCATCCCACATGAAGCAAAATGCAGAACTGTCAGAACCATCATAAATAGTGTAATTTAATGTCCAAAGTTTTCTCTTATAGAAATTAACTCCATTTGTTAAAAAAGGAGTTGGTAAACATTTTTGTAGGTCTGCAGCTAATACTCTGTGTTTACTATTACACTTTGCTTCAGTCATATCCTTAGATTTATGTTTGTATCTATTATCAGCTTCAATTAAATGTGTATCTTTTTCTATTTCCAGAAGTTGTTTTTCAGGGCCATCCTCCATCCCTTTAAGCATTGCTGAAAACATATCGCAGTCATCACAAGTATCTACTTCTGGCGGCTTGAATGTTAAATTAAACTTTGTGTTGAATATTTCACGATATAACCAAGATTTCGCTATTTTGGAAAAAGGAACATTATTTTCTGTGTTATAAGTTTTGTAGAGATCAAACATTCGTTCGACATTTAAATCCGGTCCTAAATAACATCTCTTTGATCTCTCACGATTGTAGTGACATTCATATTTTGGGAAAGATGAAATATGGGACATAACAGATTTAATCACTTCAGGATCTGTTTTGATAGATGGTTTATGTTTCCCTCTTTTGTCACTTTCAACAATACCTCCCTCTTGTCGCTTTGCCAAAGCAGTCTTAACCACTTGTTCGGAAATATTCAACGTATTTAAAAACATTGTCTTACAGATTGCTGTTGTTATACCATTAACAATAAAAGAATACACAAAAGAATTTGATCTTAACTTAGATTCATCTCCTGATCTCAGTCTTTGTCTCGCTGTAGGTTTTGACTGGACACATGATACTATGAATTGCCTCTTAAGATTGTAGTCTTTTTCTTGATCCCAATAAAATTTAAATATATCTTCCCTATTCGGCTCTGATATTTTAGAACTGCATTTCATACGGCAATTCGTGCTACATGCAGGTTTCATTATCTTGCAAGGTACTGTTTTACCACTTTTGCTGATGTAAGCTTTCCCACTTGCATAGTTTCTCTTTCTGACATTAGCTTTCCATTGGGATACATTTCTTACTCGCTTTTTTCCTGTCTGCTCTATTGTACTTTTTCTCTGAACTTTTCTTTTTCTTGGTAGATTATTATGACTTTGTTGTAAATCATAATGGCATGTAGAATTTGGTACATCTTGAGATGTGATTGGAACACCCTCTTCAAACGCAGAGAAAAGTAAATTAGCACTAATCCGATTTTCTGATCTTGAATCAGAATCGGTATCTGCTTCTGTATCTAAATTTGGCTGATAATCTTTATCTTTAATCGAATCATCACTATTGCTTAGATATAGATCATCATCTAACGTTTGGAGAGAGACTGGGTTATTATGTACTGCTATGAAAGAATCACATGCTTCATCTTCATGATGTAAATCTAATTGGTAACTTTGAGTTATTAATTCTTCAGTTAATATTGACACAGATTCTTTTGAAATATTAGTATCATTATCTAACAAACCTATATCATTATTATCAACTTTCTCAAAATCTACATTCTCTTTTTCTACATATTGGTTTTCACTAGTAGGTAATTCTTTAGCCGTATCTCTGTTTTCTTTATCTGCAATAGATGTTTAAATAGGTAAGTATTTTATAAATTAGGGAACTATAATC
The DNA here is from genome assembly GCA_918857605.2 of Philereme vetulata. Lineage (NCBI taxonomy): Eukaryota > Metazoa > Arthropoda > Insecta > Lepidoptera > Geometridae > Philereme > Philereme vetulata. The sequence continues at coordinate 2,257,657 of OU975473.1, read as the reverse complement.
CTAGAAACTTAAGTGATGATTATTACTAATTTTTAATAAGCCAAAACAATTCATTGACCTGAAACCCATATAAATAAATTACACAAGCCAATGTATTATGTTATCATTCCAGCTAGCAAGAAGCTAAAATAGGCAAAAAAGCTAACTAAATTATTAGCCATGTTTCATATTGACTAGTTGCTGATTTTATGCTTTAAATATCAGTATGACCATATAATTTCCTTTACAAATAATTACCTGAATCATAAATACTTAAAGTACTGCAAAAAAAATAAGTTTATTTTGTAAATTTGATTCAGAAGCATAAAATCCTAAGTCCAAAGCAAATATTTTGAAAATCATTTTGCCTATGAAAAACATACAATTCCAGTGCATTATTACATTGTATTTCAAGTATTTAACAAAAAGGACATTATTTTACTTTTTGACTAGAATTTTTACACAGCATAATAATCATTATAACCTATAAAATAACGAAATTAAGTCAACTTACCCGTATTTTGAGTTATACCACCGGTTGATGTATTTTCTGCTAATTCCAGTATTTTTAAAACACGGTTGCGAGATGCCATCGTTGAATAAACCTAGTTTAACAAAGTTTTTTCACATAATAAGGTAAAAAAACAGAAGGCACGTGTCAATGTTGTCATTACAATAACGGTGCGTTCATTACGTTCAGAAACGACTATCCTATTTGGACTTAGGATGCGTTCGTTTTTTGTAATTGAGCGACACAAAAGCATAAGTCCAGATGAGATCTTATACCTTTAAAATGATCTGGACTTATAACATAATACCGAATTCGAAAGTTTGTTGTTTTTTTTTATTGGACTTAAAATAGTTTACCACTAAGTAGATCTTAAAATGCTTGTTTCAATGACATTATAAAGTGAATTTCGAAAAAAATGGACTTAGGGTAGTTTACCTCCGGTATACAGATATTAATATTATTTGTACAAATGAAAGACTCTAAACATTGGTACACGGATGGATCTAAGGAGGAGAGAAGGATTTTAATATTTGAAGGAAGCGAAACATGAAGGGATACAAGATCTTTGTAAAATTGAACGTGGTCATTGTTAATACACGAAAAGAAAATGTGATTTACATCACCAAATTTATCTCCACAACTACAAGATGGGTCATCTAAGATTTTCATCCGCGCTAGATGAGCTGGCGTGCACATCGCATTCTTATTATGATAGTAGTGGCACGTTTACTGAGTTTCATTTTAAAAAACCAGGGTTTGATGGGAATCATTGTTTGAATTTGCCTATAATATCTACCCTTAGTATTGCTGGAGTCGTCCCAATGTGTATTCCAACTTTCCTTAACATAAACCTTGGGCAGAGCAATTAGATCCTGAGAAAAGTCTTTGTAAGGGAAACGGTCTCCGCACTTCACAGCTTCATTAGCTAATTTATCAGCATACTCATTACCCAATATACCGCAATGGCTAGGTATCCACGCAAAATTAACAGTAAATCCTTTCGCATTACATTGTAACAGTTTCATCCTAGCTTCTAATATAAGTTGAAAGTGTAGTTTAGAGCGAAAAGGATATTTAATAAGTGATTGTAAAGAACTCACAGAATCGCTAAAAATAACAGTATTTTCCAGTTTCATTAACCAAACATATTCTAACGCTTTCACAATGCCGTAGCATTCGCCAGTGAAGACAGAAGTCTCGGACGGAAATTTAATTTTTTGGACAATATTGAACTGTTTGTGATAAACACCTACACCAACACTACCTGACTGTGAATGCTTGGAAGCATCAGTATAAATTTGATGCCATCCATGCCATCTTTCATCGACAATTGAATTAAAATAGATATTAGTATATTTTATTTGTCACCACGATCAACATTCAGGTCAAAATAAACATTAGGGAGCATTATTACGGCCTGGAAGTTGCAATGGAAAATGGGCAGAAGTAATGATTGATGGGTTGGGGCTGAAAAGGTTCTATAAGTATGAAAACTATAAATGAGATTCGGAGGCAATTTATGATTCCAGTACAGTGTAGATGAGCGAACAAGCTCTGAAAGTTGCCGAATTCTAGGAAGTAGCTGATGATTAGACGTTTGTAGGACACGGAAGAAGAACCTGTTTGCCAAAAATTTACGTCTTAAATGTAAAGGTGGGTCGCCACATTCTATCTGCAACGCATTGATAGGACTGGATCTCATTGCTCCCATAATTATACGCATTGCTCGGGATTGGATAGAATCTAAAGTCTTAAATGCAGTAACTCTACCAGGCTCTAACAAATAAGTGCCATAATCAAGAGTGCTTCGAATCAAAGCATTGTACACCAATTTTAAAGAGAATGGATGGGCACCCCACCATACACCAGTGAGGCATCTTAGCAGATAAAGATGTTTTTCACATTTTTCTACAATATATTCGCAATGTGGATGACCTAAGCTAAGAATCTAAGATGACGCCTAAAAACTTGGCATGGCTTTTAATGGGTATAGTAATACCATCGTACTTAATATTTATTGGCGGTGGGTTAAGCTTACGACTAAAAGGAACCACGGTGCTTTTTGCAGGTGATAGTTCCAAGCCGTGTTTATCTAACCATAATTTTAAAAATCTCAGAGCAAATGTTATATTAGATGCAGCTATATCCGTGAAACTACTTATGGAGTATATTAACAAATCATCAGCATATTGTAATATACTAACTGTGTCACTCACAGACTTTTCCGAATCATATGTATATATATTATAGAGAAGAGGGCTTAAAACAGAACCCTGAGGCAAACCTCTCCATGCAACTCTGGAGAGTTCTGTAGAATTTAAAATAATAACTCTACCAGTTAACATATTTCGTATAAAGTTGGATAAAATATATGGGACCTTTAATATATTTAATTTGTTTATTAGTAACTCAATTAATATATTGTCATACGCAGCTTTTATATCTAAAAATGTTGCAACAACGGATTTATTTTGCGAAAAGGCCAAGCGAATGTCTGTTATAAAAACACTCACGCTATCCATTGAACTCCTACCTTTCCTAAAGCCATATTGGCTATTAGGTAAAATATTCTGATTTTCAATGTACCATTCGATTCTATTTTTAATTAGATGTTCCGTAATTTTTATAATTACCGGAGACAGTGCTATTGGTCGATATGACATGACATCTGAAGGATTTTTAGTTGGTTTTAATAGTGGCAATACAATTTGGATTTTCCATGTTGAAGGAATGTCATCTGTCAACATGACGGAATTGATAACGTCAAGAAAATATTGCAAGGCGCTATCACCAAGATGTCAAAGATGTGTATCGAATGTATAAGGAATACCATTTTTACCAGGAGCCGTATCATATGTTTCTGATAAAACACCCTTCAGCTCGTTCATAGAAAAAGGAGCGTCTAGGCCGTAAGGGCAAGTGGAAATAGTTGCAAGGATTGAATAAATAAATAATTGTTTTGTTGGCACTGTCGGTGGAGCCAAACGGTCCAGAAAACTATCATTCAGAGAAGGTAGCATTGTTACAACAGTTGATGGACTAACTCCAGATCTGTAACGTCTTATATTTCTCCAGACTTCGGACGGTTTTGTACTTGGAGATATAGTCAAGCAAAATCTTCTCCAACCTTGGAATTTCTTTTCCTTGAGTAACTTTTTAGTTTTCGCTACAATGGCAGTCAGTCTCGAAATTATCCTCGGACATATCTATATTATAAGTTAACTCTGCCTCCTTTCTCTGAGCAACAGCCACACTACACTGCATCCCACCATGGTGGAGATGGTAGCTTGCCTGAAGCACTATTTTTCAACGGAAAAGTTGAATCAGCAGCTTCTATTAAACTTTTAGTGAAACTATCCGCGCAAGTAGAAACACCTTGAGAAATATTCGGTAACATGTTCACATTGTTATCAACACGACATTTAAAGTCACTCCATTTATCCTTATTAATTTTGTATCTCATTCTAGGAGGGGCACTTGGAATGTCATTGAGTTTAAATTCAGAAAAACTAAGGATGATGGGAAAATGATCACTACCATGTGTGGATGGTACTGTTTTCCAGGCAATAGAAGATGCCAAGCTAGGGGAAGCAATGGACAAATCAACAGCACTCTGATTTATTAGTGGGTTTGTGGGACGTGTTGGAGAACCATCATTTAATACACAGAGGTTTTGATTGTCTATCACCTCTAGGAGGTCTTTACCATGGCAGTTAGAAACTGAGCTACCCCATGACCTATGATGAGCATTAAAATTTCCCATAACAACACATGGCTTTGGAAGATATGCAAGTAAATTTTCAACTTCACTAAATATTTGAATGGAAGGATGTGGAATATAAATAAATACAAAACATATATTAACTATCAAACAAGCTACAGTAGTAACGTTATCATTATTATGAGAAGGTAAAGGAAAATGGGAAAATATAATAGATTTTTTTATAAAAAGAGCGGCTCCTCCCCATCCATCAGGTCTATCATCTCTGAGGCAGGAGAAGCCACTCAATTTAAACACAGAGCCTAGCTTGAGCCAGGTCTCTGTGATAGAGAAAATAAAAGGGTCATATTTATTAATTAAATATACAATTTCACTTTTTTACTTTGTACACTCCTGCAGTTCCACTGAACTGCGGATCTGGTGTGATCCATTATGGGTGTTGAGAATACGAATTGTGTCTGTTATTATGGCTGCGTTGGACGGTTCTATAATTTTGGATTTTAATAATGCATTTAATAGATTAATAATATCTGATATACTTGGTTGCTTATCTGAAAGAGGAACCTCTTTTAGAGCGCAACCATTTGTTAGGGTCGGGGATGGTTCATTAATAAGATTGCGGTGCTCTTTCTGGTTATAACCTTTGACTGGTTTAAAAGGCAAACGCGGTTTCATGAATATTGTCTTTTTATAAGAGGAAGGCTCGCTAGAAGAAAACTGATTAGTTTTGCGGAAGTTATTAGATGAAGTAGTTTGATCTTTGGATGTAGCTAAAATTTCAGCATAAGATCGAGACAGAGGTGGGTGAATCCTGGAAGCTTCCGCGTAGGAAATACACTTATCAGCCATTGAGAATTTAATCTTTTGTTGTCTCGTATATTCTGGGCATGATTTGCTAGTTGTAAAGTGTATTCCCCCGCATGTGCAGCAAGAAACACACTCCTCATCAATATCACATGAGTCACCTGAGTGCTCCTGACCACACTTGTAGCATCGTGGCTTAGATCTACATTGTAACTTAGTGTGTCCAAAACGACAACAGCATTGGATGGTCGGGTAGATATACATATATTTGAACTTGTAAAGCATTATAGCACATATAAACACGGTTAGGCAACACTTGACCATCAAATGTTACAACCACCGTCTGAGTTGGTTTCCACACTGGAGCTCCATTAATAATTTCCTTGTAATTGATACGCCTAACTTTTAATATCTTCCCACAACCGCTGGGAACCGTGGTGCATTCCATCATCTCCTCTGGAGAGATGTCTGTGGGCACTCCGCGGACTACCCCCATGCGTTCTTACGCATGGGGGTAGTCCGCGGAGTGCCCACAGTTATAAGTTGGTATAAATGCTTTGAAGTTGTTGCTGCTTAAACTGTCAAAGTTAATAAAAGCATTAGCATCTGTATAATTATCAAAAGCCATTGACACTCTATTTCTTCCTATTCTCTTAACACTACCATTCACAACATTATAAATACTGTTACATTTCAGGAATTTCCCAAAGATGATGGGGTGGAGTGTGGAGCCGTCATTAGGAGAGTCAGTAACTCGTTGCACATGTACAATAAATGGGGCATTATCTGTAGAGTCATACTGAGCTCTTGTGACTGGCAGCGCTGGCGGCGTCACCGTCACGGCTGGTGGAGATGAATTTAATGATGCAAGAGTAGATGAATTGACTGAAGGAGAAACGGATACTGGAATAGGGTCATTATTATCACTACTCGGTGATATATTTCCATCGCAGTTACAACCTTTAGACTCATTTGAATCATGTTTCCGCTTCCTTTTATTACAGTGCTTGCACGTCACTTTGTTTACACGATTTCGCTTACGACATTTCTTTGAGTTTGAAACAGAAGTTTCCGTGTCTATACCGGACTCATTTGATGCAAGTTTATCGAAACTGTTGGAGATCGTTACAAAGTTACTAGCCGGAGGGACCGTGCCCCCGGGGTCCTCCATCTCCATCGGACAAAAAACGATAAAAAGACTTACCAACTAATTAAAATATGTAAACTACACTATAAATACAATAAAGATTATGATAACAAGTAAATTACACTCTCCTGATCACTTTATCAAATAAAATTAATATTAAAATTTGGAAGGAATTTTTAAGCTGCCGCCTTTTACGAAGTTTCCCGCCTTTTTTCTTGATTTGATTTGTTTGATTGATCTTCATCATCATTATGGCTCTTCAATACTTCGACCATTTTTGTTTGGGAAGTGTGGGTAAGGTCGGACTTTCGTGCTTAACCCTGGCTTCAACGTCAGAGACGACTATCTCTGAGTCACGGGGTGATGTCCGGAGTACCAATCTGGCTTGCAGTTTGGCCTCTTAGACGTTACGTGGCCAATGTCTTAGCTAACGTTGGTCTTCTTGTGGTATACGCTATGGAGAGGATGGTGAGCACAGGAGTTCCCGCGGTAATGGACGCCAGGGAGTTCGAATGTCAGGTGGCCGTGCGTACAGTGGAAAGATGGCGTTGAGGTGAGCGTGGTGGCAATTGTCGGCGCGATCGTACATACGGCGCGCTAACATTATCACAAAGTCCTTAACGCTGGACATCTGCACGTCGCGGGCGATGACGTCGTTCCTGACGTAGCGACCTGCTCCTGTGTAGACACGTAGGGCTATTTTTTGCTGGGCTTTTATCCTCTTTTTGTTGGTAGAGGAACATAGCGTGTACCACGCTGGTGCTGCAGAGATGATCCGCGACCGGATGTAAGTTTTGTAACCCCCCATCTTAGTCCTCAGGGGTAGTCTCGAGGTTAGGACAGGTCGGAGCATAGCTCTGGCGGCGCGCGTTTGTTGTAACGCGCGCTCCACCTGAGGATTCATCGTCAACGACCTATTGATGTCGATGCCAAGGTACCGAAAGGAGGTTTTCCATTCTAAGTCCTGGCCTCGCAGCTTCAGTGGTGAGAGCACGGTTCGTCGGCGTGTGACTAGGAGCGCAGCCGTCTTCCCCACGTTGACTGCCACGCGCCACTTATCTAACCACGCCGGCAAAGGGTCAAGCAGGCGTTGCATGTGGGAGGCAGCGACCTCTGGGCTGTAGGATGATGAGAAGAAGGCGCTGTGGAGCAGTGGAACCTATAAGCTTGAGGATAAGGCCCGCGTGCCAAACTCGGTCAAACGCTTTCTCCACGTCTAGGAAGATGCAGACAGTGGAGTTGTTATCGTTGTGTTCGCGGGACAGATGGTCAAGGATTCGCGTCAGTTGGAGCGTTGTAGAGTGCTGGCTACGGAAACCAAACTGTTTGAGTCAAAGTTCGATGTGCGGAGCCAGTCTACGTAGTAGCAGGCGCTCAAACAACTTTGCCGTTGTTGAGAGCAAAGTTATAGGCCGGTAGCTTGCAGGTAGGCGTCGGTCTTTACCAGGCTTCGGAAGCATTATAACCTTCCCCACTTTCCAGCTGCTTGGAAAATGGCCAGTCTGTTTCGAAGTTTGTCTTTAATGACAGCTACTTGAGAGAAGGCTCTTTCCACAACTGCAAAATGGCAACGACAAAATTCCTAATGCCAATTTGCTAACATGCCCATAACTTCAATTTCCGACTGCATTCTTGAAATTAAAAACTTCAACCCAGAACTCTGCAAAATTCTCCGTGGATTTCCAATCTGTTCGATGTAAAGCATTCCATTCTTAGATGGCTGAGTCGACATCACTGCAGATGGTCTTAAAAGACTAAGCTAGCCTTCTCTCAAGTAGTTATCATTAAAGACAAACTTCGAAACAGACTGGCCATTTTCCAAGCAGCTGGAAAGTGGGGAAGGTTATAATGCTTCCGAAGCCTGGTAAAGACCGACGCCTACCTGCAAGCTACCGGCCTATAACTTTGCTCTCAACAACGGCAAAGTTGTTTGAGTGCCTGTTACTACGTAGACTAGCTCCGTACATCGAACTCTGACTCAAACAGTTTGGTTTCCGAAGCCAGCACTCTACTACGCTCCAACTGACGCGAATCCTTGACCATCTGTCCCGCGAACACAACGATAACAACTCCACTGTCTGCATCTTCCTAGACGTGGAGAAAGCGTTTGACCGAGTTTGGCACGCGGGCCTTATCCTCAAGCTTATAGGTTCCACTGCTCCAAAGCGCCTTCTTCTCATCATCCTACAGCCCAGAGGTCGCTGCCTCTCACATGCAACGCCTGCTTGACCCTTTGCCGGCGTGGTTAGATAAGTGGCGCGTGGCAGTCAACGTGGGGAAGACGGCTGGGCTCCTAGTCACACGCCGACGAACCGTGCTCTCACCAATGAAGCTGTGAGGACAGGACATAGAATGGAAAACCTCCGTCCGGTACCTTGGCATCGACATCATTAGGTCGTTGAGGATGAATCCTCAGGTGGAGCGTGCGTTACAACAAACGCGCGCCGCCAGAGCTATGCTCCGTCCTAACCTCGAGACTACCCCTGAGGACTAAGATGGGGGGTTACAAAACTTACATCCCCTCGCGGATCACCTATGCAGCACCAGCGTGGTACACACTATGTTCCTCTACCAACAAAAAGAGGATAGAAGCCCAGCAAAAAATAGCCCTACGTGTCTATACAGGAGCAGGACGCTACGTCACGAACGACGTCATCGCCCGCGACGTGCAGATGTCCAGCGTTAAGGACTTTGTTATAATGTTAGCGCGCCGTATGTACGATCGCGCCGACAATTGCGGCCACGCTCACCTCAACGCCATCGCTCCGCTGTACGCACGGCCACCTGACATTCGAACTCCCTGGCGTCCATAACCGCGGGAACTCCTGTGCTCACCATCCTCTCCATAGCGTATACCACAAGGAGACCAACGTTAGCTAAGACATTGGCCACGTAACGTCTAAGAGGCCAAACTGCAAGCCAGATTGGTACTCCGGACATCACCCCGTGACTCAGAGATAGTCGTCTCTGACGTTGAAGCACGAAAGTCCGACCCTTACCCACACTTCCCAAACAAAAATGGTCGAAGTGTTGAAGACCCATGATGACGAAACAGATTGGCGATCCAAACTACAGAATCTATTTTAAGGATAGGATTCTGTCTACATTTTAAACCATGTCTCAAGATGATCAGTAGATTCAGCTCCGAAAAAAATGTATGAAACTGCGGACGAAGAGTGTGCAGATTCTGATTCAGTAATAGAAGCCATTGCTAAAATGGTTAATATTTAAAAATATTTTTTTTCTTATAATGGGGGTGTTTTTCTTAAAACCCTGTATTTTGGGGGGATTTGAGGTACGATATGGGGGGAACGTGAGCCGTTCATCTGGCAACACTGGATCACGTCATCAAGTACGTAGTTGCCAGTTGGTGTCAAGTTTTAGTACCGTTGTGTTTTTGAAATGAATAAAAAATTATATAAATAAACCGACCGATCAACAACATTAGATTTTGCAGTAAAACTATGAGAAATGAATTCCACTTTTCAAAAATGTCGATTGTGCTTAAAACTTGGTGATTTCTGCTCCATTTACGAACAAGATGATTCGATTAAACTATCTGAAATGGTTATGGCATTTACAAACATTGAGGTATGTAAATACTTAACGTTTTTGGTCATCTATAGCTTGGTGGCCTGACCTGGGTTAGCATATTTATGTATTTTCCAGATATTTGATGGGGACGGCTTGCCTGATCGTGTTTGCACGTCCTGTATAGAGAACCTTAGCACAGCTTATCTGTTCAAACAGCAATGTGAGAGGATTGACAGCATGCTGAGGAAAGCTCCGGGTATGTTCTTATTATTTTATATTGAGGAGATTTGTGCCAGTTTTACTTTATTGTAATACAATAGCTTGCAGGTTTGTATTTTTTTTCAATTTGTCTATTTGTGAGTTTATTTTACATGCAGATACCAATTTAAATCAACCTGCATTGGAGGACTACAATGAATTTTTTCACAAAGAGTTTCATCAACACACTGAATATGATGAAGGGTGTGTTGAAGGAGATAACGATCAGAATTTCGTAAAAGACACTACTTTCATAAAACCCCAAACAGAAATAAAAATGGGATGGGTTCATGAAACCAGCGATGAGACTGACAGTGACATGGACTCTGTCAAGTGTGTGTGTTGCAATGAGTCCTACAGCACCATGGGCGCTCACACGTGCCGCGTCCAATGCACAATAGAGCACAATGAGCTACAGCGCTCCAGTAGCAACGAAACCCTAGTGGCATCTGACCTGTCACCTGTCATACATTCAACAAGGCCAGTACCCCCTATCCCGGGGAGGCCTCCCACTGTAAGTGTTTCTTGTGTACTATGTGATGAAAAATATGACCAATATGATGATTATGTGATTCACATCAATAAATGTACGACTAATGTGAAACTACACCACTTTGTATGCCCTGTGTGCCATGAGATGCACACTAATAAATTGGAATATTTGGAGCATTTGAAAATGCTACATTTCAGACCAGACTCACCTGCTGGAATAGATTGTGTAGATTTCATCCCGACACTAGAGAAAACCAGAAGACCGAAAACAGTTAGACGTCAAATAGGTTGGTCTATTGAAGATATTTACCAAGAAATCGACTGTAAGAAAGTAGAAGAAAAAAGGGAGCATTCTCCTGCATCCAGCATATCACATAACTTCTTTGAAAAAGAGACCCCTACATCAAGTCCTTTAAAAAATTTCTTTTCCAAATTGGGGAATGAGTGAGTTGATATTTGAGTGTAAGCATGGGGACAAATCTGTGCTTTAGCAAATACTACTAACCATAAACTTAAGCTTGTTGTGCATACTTTGCAAAACCCCGTTTTGCTTCATCAAAGCTAAAATGCTTCCTTCTCTTCAATTTCAGCCTAAAAACCAAAATAAATGTCAAGGCTACTGTTCGTCTCTCACTAAAGAAGCATATACATACTTATTAGGCTCCTTTTCATCAACCAATTACTGTAACACACCTAATGTTTACAAATAAAATCCCAGTGAAGAAAAAACTTAATTATGCCACTATAAAGTTTTCCATGTACCTAAATAAATATAAATAAATAAATACAATACCTATGTATTGGTTAGTGAAAATGCTCATATATTTCATTCTATATCATCAAACCTTATTATTAATCCATAAACAGTACTAAATCAATTCAATCACAGGTCCAGTTCCAGACAAAGTACACCGAAACGAGTGAGCTTCAGAAAGTTTATTGAAAATGGCAAAGCGAAGACTGCAGTGTATCTTCCCTTCCAGAAATACATACAAAACTACAAACAAAAGAAAAAGGTCAATGGATACAGCCCTATAAAAAGCCAGATGCAAATTACGACGAAAGTCAGGGCTAGTCTACCTGCTGAAGTTATTTCAGGTAACTTTCAACATTTTCGAAAACATACGTTTTGAACGTTATTTTCATCTGATATTATTTCCTCAAGCGGCCGCGGCCAACGAACTTCTTTTGTGAAATGGAATATTAAAACATTATGTGCATCTTTGAGGACCTCCGTGCCGCAGTGGGCGAACAGCCGGCTGAGATGCAGGAGGTAGTGGGTTCGACAACGTTTGCATGTTCTACAGATATTTGTACCGGGTCTGGTTGTTTTTCTATATATTATAAGTATGTATTTATAAAAAAAAAGTATATAAGTATTCTATCAGTTATCTGGTTCCCATAGTACAAGCTCTGCTTAGTTTGGGGCTAGATAGCGCTGTGTGAAATGTCCAGCAATATTAATTATTATTATCTCTGAAGTCTAGATTATATATTTCAGATAGTGACTACAACTCCCCGAGTGGAACATCCGAGGAGTCATGGAGACTGAAGCAGAACCTAATATGTGCATGTGACAAAAAAGTATTTATGCTCTCTGAATCCGTTAACGTAAGTATAATTTCATTTGCATGTGCTTCGTTCTAACACCAACTATTAGACATATATGAAGAATTTAATCATCATTATCATCATATCAACCATAGGACGTCCGCTGCTGAACATTGGCCTCATCCATAGATTTCCAGAGCGACTGATATTGTGCGGCCTGCAAGGAGACTTCAAGACTTGAATGAATAATCATTATTATTAAGCCTGCAATGTTTCAAAGATAAAGACTGACCGCAGATATGCAACTATCGCGTAAGTTGCCGAGCGGTTGTATGCCGTTGTTTTTGTCTTGTGGATGAGTAAACTACTAAGTATGCAGAATGCCGAGCAATTGTTGAGATGCGACCACTAGCCGCGTTTACCCCTACTTATGTCGGGTTCCTATATCCGTCGTTAACCAAATACGACTCGTTTCTCATTGAAAACGTGTCAAAAGTTTGATATTAGATTGACACTTTTTAAGGAGATACGAGTCGTATTTGGACGATGGAATACGCTACCGATGGATATAGGAACCCGCCATTAATCGCACAATCTATCAGTTGCTCATGCGACAGTAATCAATGAGCGGTCAGCCAAAGGTCTTCCTACCCTTCTACGTCTGTCTGTCTGTCTAATTGTCCAGTTCTTCTCGTAATGTCTAGTTCGTCAGTCAACGACTAACGGTAAAAAATAAGGCACAATCGTATTCCTGTAAAAACGATTTCAATTTATAAGCTAGTTATTTTTTATAGGATCGTGACAGAATAACAGCGATGATAAACGAGTTAGGCGGTGTGGTGGCAGAAAACACCAAAATGGAGATGATGGCAACGCATTTCATCTCTGTGCTGCCAAACGATACGTTCACGGGGATGATGGTATGCGCTCTCGCCACGGGAAAGTGGCTGTTGACCGTCAGCTTTGTTTATGACAGCTTCAGGTGTAAGAAGTTTTTACAGGTTAGTATTGTTCATAGGTATCAGTGTACCGACATCCCCTCCACGGCCGCCAACCTCCACCATCCCGACTAAATAGCCGAAATAGTTTTATGCGTAAAACCCTCGCCGCTAGCGACAAAGGTTGAATTTGTGGAAGATGAGGCACTCACCACCGCCCGATTTCATAGCACCACACGAAAATCTCCATCCTGGACATGACCTTACGTGGCTGGTCTGGAAGTATATCAACCGACTCCGGACTCAGGTTGGGTGGTTTAGGAAAAATCTCTGTACATGGGTAATGCGAGAGCCTTCGCTAACCAGCTGTGATTGTGGGCACCCCATCCAGACTGCCCACCTGCTTAACTGTAATTTGTGCTCTATCACCCGCACAAGGGACGATCTTAATAACTCTACCGTGAATGCAGTGGACGTGGTCAGGTTCTACTCAACCCTAATTATGAAATATTGCTAATTAAATACGTTGTAAGCTGTTGACAGTGTCACCTCAGTACATTTTTCTTTGGTGTGAACTTGACACGAAAGATGAAGAATGTACTGAGGTCTCTCGCAATCTTAAAGTGCGCAAAAATATGTGTAATGTTCAATATGAATATAATGGAGGTGGGCGATGATGCCTGCGACACAGTATTTTTACTCCTGCGGGTATCACCGTTTACATTTTGTTTTGTACCAAATAAAGATATTTTGATTTTATATTTCTATGAAACATGTTTACTACGAGTTTTGTTATGTACACCCGGCTACACATCAAGCTATAAATTTCCAGTTTAAGCTGACCTCTCTTTCTACGAAAAGCCTACAAAATGCGAGGTCAGCTTATGATGGAAATGTATAGCTTGATGTGTAGCCGTGTGTACGTCATTAAATGAAAACATGGCTAGTGCTAATGGCGAGAACTGTTATAAAATAGGTTGTTTTCAAATTCATTGCCATAGAAAATATTAAATTTTCAAACAACCTTAATATCAAGTTAAAATATCAATGAAACAGTCTGTATAAAATAGGTAAACAAATCATATTCATTCGTCATGTAAGTACCTGTTAAATTGACTAAGCGGCATCGTCGAAAAGGCGCCGCCGATTTACGTTAATAATAGAGCAAAGGAAGCATATTCGGAATACTGCATATAATTTGGAACAGCAATGTTTCTCAGAAACAAGTGGTTCCATCTAGTTAAATTCAATGATATAATAAGACGCCATCTATCGATATGGTATGACATCTGATCTGATCTGATTTCTGATGTGATTCTAAGGCGTCCGTCCAGAGTGCAATTAGTGAAAAGTTACATTTTGAAAACTTTTGTGGTAGGTGTTGAATTCGTTGCTATCGCTCAAATTATTATGCATAATTCTGTTAAACATTATGTAAATATCTGTATGGATTATACATTTTGCGAAAACACTAAGATATCGAAAGAAAACCCTTTTATATACAAATTATTTGAGATTATGTTAGGTCACGTGATGTTGCCAATTTGGAATACCTAAGATGATGATAATTTGCAATTGTTTTTGAACCTAACGTTTTATAAAAAAATCAAGTGCTTTTTACTGCTAACATTACATCTAAGAAAATGCTCTAATAAACGAACCATTAGCAAATTAGGCATAGTGAAAATAAACTGGAATAATCCTATTCCAAAATACCTTCAACTAAGCTGAAACACTGATTATTGCCATTTTTTGTGTAAGTCATTCTAATAACTATTTATTACGTTCAATTGTTGTCTACAATTTAAAATAATAATTATTGATTATCTAGCTATATATTCCAGCAGTTTCATTTTTCTAAACCTGTAAGTATTCAGTTGACACGTTAAAAACAAAACGGTATTCCGAATTTGCTTCCTTTCTTCTACCGTTGTTAAACCCATCTCTAAAATCTGTAAATACTATTTCGGGTGTGTGTTTTAAATTAATGTCGTGCATAACAAAACAGGTTGTATAGGAACTTAGCACGCGAACAATTACGTAAGGCTGGCTTCAGAGCCATGCGTATGAGCTGTACGGTCCGACCGTGCAGATCTCCGGAGCGGAGGTACACGTGAGGCATTAGAACATCGTTTTACAGTGTCGCGTTTGCTGTATAGTCCGTGACGTTAGACGCTAGCGTTAACACCTTAAGAGGAAACACCAAGGGCTAGAGAATTGAGAAATAAGTATTTGTAAAATCTATTGCTGTCGCGCAGTATGGCGCAGTATGTGCGATAGAGACAACTGCAGCTTGAACCAAAAATACCTATTAAAATTACACAAAATCAACGATTCGTAGTCCCCGATTTCTTCTCCAAAACTTGACCGATATAACTACTTTCTTCATTATAAATTAAAGATAGGCTTTGACCGTGTTCCTATGTTTTTTTTTTATATAATCTAGTCAATTTTTTTTTCTGGATGTTTGAACACAGCGGAAAATCTGACAAACTTTATACGTTTTTGAATGTTCATATCTCTTTTAATAAATAATTTATGATAAAAAGGAAAACATAGGGACATGCCAATAGTGGCCATAGATTTTTGAGAAAAAAATTATTACTGTACTGGCATTATCCAGGGAGGAAACAGGGGACTACGTTTGTATGGAAAAAAGGCCCTTGTGTTTCCTCTTAAACTTTACTACATCATCTGGCTAGAGTCGTATTATTCAAACTACGAGTATACCTAGTTATTTAAACATTGCGCATATGTGTGGCGCCTGACGATATTTTAATGTCCACAGGAATATCTTTACGAATGGCTGAAACACCCGTCGATTTTAGAAATCGACAGCACAAGCGTGGAGGTTGCAAAAGCCGCTGTGTACTGGCATCTGGAGTTGCAAGCGCTCAATGCAAGGTTCCCATTCGAAGGAAAGCAGATAGTTCTCATCATGAAGAGGAAGTACAGGCAATATTATCATATGATATTCAAGACACTGAAAGCGAAACCTGTTACTTACGACCCTAGGTAAATGCAACGCGACAAATTTGTTGAATAAAATGTATGTAGTCTTCATATTAGAGAGAAATAAAAGAATAATTAAAGTATAACCTTTTAGAAATATGCAGAATAGACTCAAAAATTTTACTTATCCCTTGACCGTTGTGATTTTGGTACATCGTTTTCTAGAAACCGTTTCACTATGCTCTACGGATCGATAACATTTTTTTTATCTAGTCTATGCTGTCCCACTGCTGGGCAAAGGCCTACCCCTCGTCTCTCCACTTTTCACGATCGTGTACCAAATCCCGCCAGTCCTTATAAAAAGCGTCCAAATCATCGCGCCACTACTTCTTAGGCCTTCCACGGTGTCGCTTTCCATCCACAGGGATCCATCCAGATACGACCTTATTTGGTTGCATGCGGGAGACATGACCCCGCCCAATCCCACTTCAACTTTGCAACCTTGACACCGACGTCAGCGATGCCGGCCCTTGAGCGCAGCGAGGTGTTCCGAATCGTGTCTTATTCTCTTGACACCCAAAAGGCGACCTTCCATTATCACTAAAACGTCAACTCATCGACATGTGTATTCTGCCTGTCCTAACCTTAACGGTGCCCAGCAGTCTTGATCACTGACTGAATCTCAAAAGTCCAGGCTCGAGGTTTGCCAATGAGCGATGGAGCGCAGCATTTTGGGTGTCATAAGAATAGACAGGATTCGGTAATATTTATACCTTTTTTCATCTGATAGTGATAACCAGTAGTTCCTAAGAATTCTATCATTATCCGCCGTCACTTCAATGTGTTTTAAACCCACTGTCCCTCCACGCTAGTATAAAGGGCGCTGCACACCGGATGCACAAGCAATCACTTATGCGTCACGTAAGCGTAGACCACTACGTTGTAATGTATGGGACTGTATGAGACACGCAAGGTTTGATTCAGACCCTCCGAAAGTTATTGTACATGGAAGTTAAAACTATACTACTTTGTCTAAAATTATATTATGTTTAAAAAAGTAGTAAGTAAATAGTAAGTTTAAAACAAAGGTTCATTTATGTTGCGAGATTTATTTCGACCCCGCTCCACTCCCTTTATCTCACGTGAGGTTTTTAAAATTTTGAATTCATAGAGTAAATGCGTTGGATTTACATATTTATAAAAAACACAATTGACTTCATCATTTCAAGATTGCTTCTCTAAAAAAAACTACGAGATATTAGCTGAGCCCCCCCCCCCCCCCCCCCCCCCCACGTGTGATTCGGCTAGACTCCCTCCCCCCCTGTACAACTCACGTAATTAATGGACGGCCCCTAACGTGTGCGCGTATGGGAATACAACGCAAGTGGGACGTGCACGTAACGTACACATCCGGTGGGCAGTGGCCTTTATCTGCTTTGCGCCTCGTACCACACATATCTTTAATGAATATTATATTTAACAGGACACCCGGCAGTTGTTGCACTGCCGACTATTGCTTCGTCGACATGAAAGTCATTGAGAGAGTGAAACTCAAGTTCTTCGCGCGTCACAACGTACCCGTGCTTCCATACCAGTACATTCTAGTATACCTACTGAAGAGGGGGAAAGTCGAAGACGAACAGAAGTATTTGTTGCAGGATTGCAAGATGTATCCCACCGAGAATAACTACTTGCTCAATAATACATGTTAAAACCGTACCTACAAGAAAAACCAGCGGCATCAGTCATCGGCAGTCATCGCACGAGATCGACTTTGATTATAATTTTGGTATACTCTAACATGCAGGCCACGATAGAGAAGTTCGTCGTCATTTGCCGCCATTCTTTTTGTCATTAAACTTTCCTCTACTACAAACTATCGCGGTACTCCGACCACAAAAAGTACGACAAATACTCGCGCAGCAGCGTCGAAATTCGTTAAATTATGGTGCGCAATTACGCATGCTAGCACAGGTGATAGTGTTTATTTTGCACGAGAATTTTTTTTACGCTACGCATGCTAGCTCTGGATGCGATTCGCTCAGAGTAGAGACAATTGACATTTGGGGAGGCTTATATATATAGGCTGTTTGATAATATATGCACAAAAATGAAAGGGGTTATTTTGATGAGCATAATTTTGTGAAATGTTTACCATACAAATCTGAAATTTATTTTGGCATGTAACAATAAACACTATTAAGCTTATGTTGTGCTATTGCATAATGCTTGCCATCTAACCACAGATACTGTATTGGTGACGTCTCGAGATATCTCTTGTTGTCCCTTTCTAACCCAAAACCGGCAGCCATTTCCGAAAGAGATATCAAATCGGCCTTTATTTTTGAATGTCGATTGCAAGAGTAGGCAGTAAGCTTTATATCGAATTAATCACCTAAAACTTAGACGATTTTCTTTAAAATTTGATAATACCTATAGGTAACTAGTAGTTTTTTTTTCGAGTAGTCTTTTAGTGTTTTGAGAAACCGCCTCTTGAATATTGTCAGTATATTACCAAAAGTCCTGTATATTACTAGCTGTTGCCCGCGACTTCGTACGCTTTTACACTACTAAATGTGTGGGTAACCTAGCAATAAAGTTAAACTCGTTGCAACTTGACTTGACACCCTATTTTTATCCCGTGGGATTATGGAAGGAATGCGTTTTATTAATATAAAGAAATTTTTCGCCGCGAATATAGGAATTGGGTTGCATTTTTTTAATCCGCGAATAGTGAAAATGCGAATGAAGGAATCGCGAATAAGGAGCTTTTACTGTATATTTTAAATAAGTTTATTTTTTTAAATAATGTTTAATTTGTTTAGATTTTAGATATTTACGTTTTTATATTGCATGAAAATTACGTTACATTTTTCGGATTTATTTTATGTATGGACATTAAGCTATAAGCTAATTAGCGTACTATGTTAGAAAATATATATTTTTATAATTCTTTTAATAGTAGTTTATAAGTAAATGTATTGATTAAACAAAAAAATAATCAGCAGCATCATTTAATAATATTGTTAAAAAATATTTAAGGTCGTTCATAAAATGTTAGATCATTATTTCAATAGTAACTAGTTTGTAATTAACTGTTTATATCAGCAGATGATTTTTTTAATCTTATTAAAAAAAATTGATGATTAGAAACTTATTTAGTAAATTAAGAATGCCATATTATTATGAAATAAGCAATAAGTATATTGGAAATAAATGTTATATTTGAATTATTACATCTGGTCTTATTTACTAGTTAGATCGGCGCTTGCTTGTAGCGACTCTGTCTCTTATGGAACTCGCGTTTTTGTTCCACTGGTCTGACTCTTCTGCTCTTGGCCTGAAAGCATTTACAAAACTACCTTAATACCATATATGATTCGCCCCTAATCTAAAAGTAACTAGGTGACAGGTTTGCTTAAACGTTTCAAGAACGCGCTCTTGCAGCCCTTAATCTCTGACTTTAAGGCATCCAGGTCTCCCCTATCCGAGGAAAAACCAAATTCGGTATGCTATCGACTATACCAGGTCGGATTGAATCAGGAGAAAAATTCCCTTGGTCGACCGCCAGCACTTGCGTAGGACAGACGTCCCGATGATGCCTACTTTTGAATGATATGCAAGATTTACAAGGTATCTAGCTGGTAAAAACTCTATTTACCTACTCAAAAACTAAAGGGAGAAGCGTAAAATTGGCCCGTAAGTATATAAAACGTTTATTTATATTAGTATGAACCTACTACCTACGTTTTGGAATAATAAAAATGGCACGATAATAGAACAACATATATGATCAAAATATTTCAAAGACCCTGTCAGGGCAATTAGTTACTGGAGATTTTTATTGAAATATTATTTATCCTTATTAAAAAGTAAGTAGGTACATCAAATTCGCCAGATGAGTTTTCGTTGCCGGTGTGGTCAACGTCATACAACCACATATGTTATTGTTTAGGTCCGCCTACTTCCGGAGCATGTCGCGGTTGCTTCCAGGTAAAAATCTGGGTCTGATGTGATGGCCTCTGATCGTGTGTTGTCGATGCAGGAAAAAATTAAATGTTTGGTTGTGCAACGGATTAGTCAGGGGGCGTTAAAAAATGGCCCCAGACAAGCACGGACGCCATATAGTCCGAGCCTTACGGAAGCCGTTAGTGCGACGAGTATCTTTCGCTAACACTAAACAAATACCTACTTATGTATGTTTATTGGTTAGCCCCGTCTGGCACAAGTCTTGGCGTATACTCTAGTTATGAAGGCTGCAAGGAATAATATTTAGTGGTACTTGAATGGGTGAATAGGCAGGGCAGTAGGTAATAAATATGTCTGAGGCATGCTGGTTTCAAGTTCAAAACCTCCAGGCCCTGGAATATATGAGCCAGCATGCAAGAGTGGTTACTATTGTTCCAATCATTCCCCAGATCTGGTCAACGCTAGGAAACGCGTCATCGTCGTGGAAGTTTTGAACTGGCTCATCACAGTTACAGAATGAAAGCATGTACGGGAACATTGATCATAAAAGTAATATTTTTTGTGAAAAAATAATTATTCAAGATCTCATGTTAAAGTCAAACTACAAGCAAAGAGTACTGACGTTATCTGCTACAAGTGACAGAAGTTTGTCATGATCTTAGCGAGTTTGAGCTGTTATGAAACCTACAAATGGTACCTACACAGAAGGTTGGTCGACCATTTTGTTCATTAGTATAAATCTTTATTTATGAGGTATCTTTCATATTGTAGTAATAGTCTCACGACTTTTATGTGCCCATAGGTAGGTAGGTATCTATTAATCCTCTTAAGCATAATACTCGGAACTTTTACTCACTAAGTAGGTACGCAACTCATGAAGATATCCCACAAAAGACAAGTCCAAACATTACGCTTGGCAATACCTACATTGTGTCCACTTATTAATTTTAATTTGTAGCGTAGCGCTTAGCATTCAGATGACAACTTAAGCAAGCCATTCATGCTTGCGCGTGCGGCACCACTGTCTCTTTCTTTCTCTATTATTATTTTTCGTTCTGGCAACTAAGCAGATTATGTAGGGTAAAGTCCCCATTTCTATTTTGTGTGATTTTAGGGGTCCTTAGATTCAATTAAATTAAAACATTATGATTTGTTGGAAACATTTATTTACAGCGGCGTTTGCATAAACTGCGAATATACCTGCGATCAATAATTTGCAATGCATTACATTTGATAACTAAACTAAGTTCGTATGAGTTTTGGCCAACACTAGTGAGTTTTGGGGTATCATAAGCATAACATAGAGACTGTATACACACTACAATACAATTTATTTTTATTATGTACTATTTTTTAAATTATAAAAAAAAATGTCGAAAAAATACCTTAGCTCAGAAGTTTGCGAAATGAAAAATCTGAAATTAATATCGTTGATAGATATTTATCCAAAGATTACAGAAAAAATATAACGAAGTATCTATCTAAAACAGTTTTAGGGTTCTGTACCCAAAGGGTAAAACTATTAGGTACTAAGACTCCGCTGTCTGTCTGTCCGTCTGTTACCAGGCTGTATCTCATGAACCGTGATAGTTAGACATTTGAAATTTTCACAGATGATGTAGGTATTTCAGTTGCCGCTATAACAACAAATACTAAAAATAGAATAAAATAAATATTTGAGGAAGGGGGGGGGGGGGCTCCTGTTAGCGACGCGAACCTATACTTACTTACCTGATTGTATTTACATTAGGATGTGCAAGGTGCGTGCGGGGAACGAGGAAGGGGGCGCAGCGGTCTAGCTGACACTAATTAGGTAATTAGTTAACTTTTGGGACAGATCAGTCGAAATACTAGCCTCGCGTAAACCTCACGCTCCTTTAAGATAAGTCGAGCTGTACTCTTACTTGGACAATACACGATTATTTTTCGCATACAATATAGTGGCTTCTTCATACAATACGTACATACTCACCATTCTTACCTGCATGACCTTCAGCTCCCATACAACAAACGTGATTTTTATTGCTCGTTTATATAGATAATGATACTGAACTCTTCGTGCGCGAGTCCGCCTCGCACTTGGCCAGTTTTTTATATAACTGTCATAAGCTTTCTTAGTTTACCGTTCATTTAACTAGATGGCGCTGCTTAATTAACATAAATAAATCTATGTATGTTCGATCGAAACGAAACCCTCTCAAATCTCTCGGTGCGCGGGTACTACTCGTACTTGTCCGATCTTGATAACTAGAGAGAGGTATTTAGGAGAAATAGGAAATATGACACTGTCTAGAGGGTGGCGGGCGCGGCGGGTGTCTGTTGTATCTTACAATACCTACCAACCAACAATAGCATAACAATTTTTATTGCATTCGACCGGGCTTGACGTAAAAACTGTTGCCCAGAAAACATTACAAAAATTTGCCTCCACGTGTCGTGGTTCGAAAACTTTGTATTGACCCACACAACGTGTTTATCTCTTTTGAAATAAACACCTTAGCTTTCTTATAAAACTGCTGATGATCCTGAATTCCTGAGTGGACTTTGTGAAGTGTTTGTGTAGTAGTTAGCAGTTGTGATCGGTCGGTATCAGTGATAATTATTATTATTGATTCTAAAGATGGGTTCCTTTTTGTCATGCTGTGAGGTAAGTTCTAGGAATTAAAGATAGATAGATACTTACTATGTAAACAAGTAGGTACTTACTTATCGTTTTTGTTCTTCTCCTTTCTGCATTTTCTTTAGATCAAAAGAATTTCTACAGGTAAGTCCTACTTGTTCCGCAATTCAGTGAATAACTGACAAAAATAATGCTTGAGTTTATGTACTTTTGAGTCTATTATGGCTTCTTGTCTAGTAAATAGGTATGTAGGTACCTACGCGGAGTTTTAGCTGGCTCTGTCATGCTATGAGTTTGCTGAACTGTGTTCTTCTATTGCTTTCAGAGCGGCGAAGACCGATGCCAGCATTGCAATCGGACCAATTTAGTTGTAACAAATAATGAATGTGAAAGTTGCCTGAGCCGCCGCCGCTACCTCCAGAGACAGCAGAATAAACAGCATGTAAGTAGTGAAAATAAACAGGACAGGCTGCTTTAAACTCTTATTTAGAAAAATAAATTGGCCAAGCGCGTGTCGAACCACGTACAATGAAGAGTTGCGTAGCCAGTAAGTACGGCTGTTATTCATATTAAAATACATAGTTAATTTTGCAGGACAATAAAGTGATCCTTTAAGGGTTCCTTTTGTGGTACATAACCCTAAAAAGAAGCAAAGTGGCGCCACATTCAGTGAAGGTCAAAAACTAGGCATCCTAGAATTTGTAAAATGTAGTAGGTACCTACACCTAAGCGTCTCTTACATTACAGGTACTTATGTAACATACATAGGTAATTAGGTACCTAGAAGTTATATAAATACATATTTTGTTTCCTATTTTATACTTTTTCTGCCAGCAAGCAGCATTGCTCTGTTTCAGGTTGGATGATATAGTTGTCGGTAGTTGATGGACGGTGGCCAATGCATTGTAGGGCACGTTTCTAAGGTGCATGACCTACTAGGCAATACTTTTTAGGCTATGGATGTCACATAAAAGGTCAGGTGGATTAGGGGGATGTATACTTCTTCCATCACCAGGTCATAGATTTTTTTTTCTTTTCTAGGAAAGCATTCCACTTCGTCAGCTGTTTGGTGAATACAAGTGTAGATGTGGGCGCACGTGGAGTAGCCGAGCATCCTGGCCAAGTCGCTATCTGATTTGCTATAAATGCAAACAACATGTTTATGCTCACTATCAGGTAAATTTTGCTTAATTTATGTTTAATAGAGTTCCGGACCAAAATGATAAGAAGTAACTTTTTAACAAAAATATAACCGACTATAGATAACAGCAAAAAAACAAACTACTTAACCGATTTTAGTGAATATTCTATTAGACCAATCTAAAAGTATATACAAAAAAGTATATAAAACAAGGAGTTTTACCTTCCATCATCAGCTCACCTGAATAACTCAAAAGGAACATATGTAGCGTTCTATACAAGCCTATAATATTTAAAGAATTATCCACTAACTCCTAATAGTTATATTTTCCATCATCAGCTCAGCAACATGAGATGATCAGTACCAGACGCAAATACCTACTTGAGTAGTTTTTTTTATAGACAAGTAACTTTTTAACAATAACAAACATAAAACCGAATTGTGTCCCTATAAAATTTGAGCATTGCACTCGATTTTTTTGGGATCCCATCATCAGATCCTGATTTGGTGCCAATTGGACCACCTGGAAAGTATACCCTAGGCGTCTTCGAGTAATCAGGGTACATACCTACATAAAAAAACTTTTGAGAATTGACCCACTTCTATTGCAACTAATTCAAAAATATTATCATTTTGATTCCCAAGAGCCAAAATGGTGGGTGGTGGGGGACCTAGTAACTCTATTTTAAATCAAAATATTAGAGTTACTAGGTCAAATGGGTCATTTTAAAAGAGAGTTTAATATTTATTTATTTATTTCTACTAACATCTATCATTACAGGTCTAAACCTAATACAATGATGTAGTCAACTATAATATATATACTCAATATACACATTCCATATTTTTTTTATGTTTCGGAGTTAGTTTTCGAGTTCTGAACTTCTGATGAAAAATATAGAATGCAATTAAATCGCTGTAAAGCGCATTCACGGAGGCGATATCCAGTTTACAATGATCAAAACTTTCAAGCATGAGTGATGAAAAAGCTTTTTCAATAATTAACAGTAACTCTTCTGGTCACGTCATTTATATACGTTTTTATTAATGTTGTTTCAGAGAGAGCTGCGTTCCACCGACATGAGCCGCGATAGAAAGAATGTGCAAGACCACAGACAAGAGATGTGCCAAATGTGTATGGAGCTCGGTTACTATTGCGGGAAGTTACGTTATTGAGAGCGACTTGCGCGATGATGCCTGAGCGTACTTATTTAGTGGCTAAAAATGTATGATTTAAGAAGTTTCAACCATACCTACAAATACGTCAAATCAAGACATGTTTAGTTAGGGTTCGTTGTGCAAGCCGATCTGAGTATATTATCACAAAATAGATAGGTACAGAAGCCAAACGCACACATAGGTAGTCTATGACATAGACCAGAGGTTCCCAAACTTTTTTTTTTTATCAAAGGCCACTTTCTAAACTTTGCTGGTTCCGGTGGACTGTAGCTACATTTCTACCATATTCCCAGTCGACAAAAAATGTGAAGATTAGATCTAACTATGGAAATTTGCGTTGCGGCTGAGTTCCAACCACGAATTAACAGTTTTCGAAAAATAGTAAAAAATGACATACATAGGTACAGACATAACTTAAATGAGGAAAGATGAAGTCAACCAATATAATAAACGAAGCTCTAAAAATAAACACTTTGTATTAACGAGACCTAGAACTAATTACGGAAAGAAAAATATAACATTTGAAGGAGCACAGCTATATAATAAGCAGTGATCGGACTAGGTAGAGCTATTTTGTGTACTTGCCATATGTAAGAATAATATGGATATTCCCAAAATCCCGGGATTTGCTTTTTAAGTAGAATAATAATAAAAAGCTATTTACGCCTTAAGGAGTAATGAAAGAATACACTTCCTCTCTACTGTATTTACTCTTTGTTTTCAAAAAGTTATTTATTAGTTTGACTTAAGGCAAGCTTTTTACTAAGCCCAAACTTTTAACCTTTCTTTTATTTTTATACATTAGTCCATTAATACATTAGTTTTAGTCAATATTTAACTTTTTTACAAAAAAATCAAACTTACCAAGTTAGTAGGTATCCAATAAAATAACTCCAAACAACCAATCCAAAAAGGTCAAATTATAGTCCGTAAATGTTGGCCGAAGTCGTAGTAGCAAGGAGGTTCCAAAATCCATTAAACAAGCCAGGGTCAAAAGAAATTCACCTCACAACAGGAAGCAAATAAGCGCACTCTAAGAACCGAAGTAATCGAGTGAGACATTTGGCAACAAGTTACTGTCGGTAAACCATTGAATAGTAGTGGTGCAGAAAGAGACAAAACAGGTGCGTCGCTCCGACAGAAACACCCCGCCATTGTTTTCGTTATCGGCGTATGCGGCTATATCACGAGTTTCAACAAAGTGGCAACGTGTTTCTGATGTAAAATTTACAACGTCGCTCGGGCGCTTATTGGCTTAATAAACCATTTTTTATACTTATTGATAAAAATAATTATCCCGGATAAATCCTGAAAATTCCGGAGGATTAGTCGGAATCTAATGGAATATCCATATTAACATCAATGTTTGCGGTCAATGAACCTAAATAGCTCTACCTAGTCCGATCA
The DNA here is from genome assembly GCA_918857605.2 of Philereme vetulata. Taxonomy (NCBI): domain Eukaryota; kingdom Metazoa; phylum Arthropoda; class Insecta; order Lepidoptera; family Geometridae; genus Philereme; species Philereme vetulata. Next base: position 2,231,454 of record OU975473.1, on the reverse strand, counting down.
CTGATAATAAGTTGCCCAATATAGTCAAAGAAGCCCCTAGTATGTCTGTATTTAAAAAAAAGATTGAGAAACTATATACTAAAGAATATTAAGTTATGCAATGTTACTGTTTATATCACTGGACATAATCCAGTACAATAATGTAATTAGATGTTCTCTGTAAGTGAACCCTGTTCTTTGAGAATAAATAACTTTAACCACAAGTGTCGGCACGTTGTACTGATTACGGAATATGCAAGTTTTTACAAGTAACAGTCGCTGAGCTTCTTAAAATATTATGTGCCTACATTGATAGGTGAAGTCAAGCCAACATTTTAGTTCTTCACTATCGAAACCAGATGAATTTTCGTGGACCCCCGCTTACGGATTGTGAACCCCCATTTTTTTGTCAAGCCAACGTAGACCCCCGTCGAGTCTTCCGTGGAACCCTGGGGGTCCACCTGGACCACTTTGGGAATCAATGAGATAGACGAACACAAAAGAAAAAATATTTATATTAGAACGAAACCAAACCATTTAATGTAAGAAACGGTACTGATGCTGTAGGCATCCGTATTTGTTTTTATAAATTATTGGCTAACGTTTGACCACGATCTCACCTGATGGTAAGCGATGATGCAGTCTACGATGGAACACGCTTACGCGCATTTTTTTTAATAATAAGTACCTATAACATAGACGCGTGCGTACAAAGGTTCTCAGATCAAAACGTTCGAACGTTCGACCGACTTGAACCGAGCTTCTCGTGCGTGCGCCTGTTATAGTAAACTGAACTTCTGTAATATCTATTTTGTGATTTTATCCTCATTATTTTCTACGGTAGCTTAGTAAGTAGGTCCTATCTTTAACCTAAGCAAGTAGGTAGTTTATAAAAATGTATCCTGGTTACCTAATCATAATTGATGATTGGTAGTGCCTTATAAAAAAAATATGATTACTAGAATATGTTATTATAATATAAATACAGATTAATTATCAATAAATGATATAAAGATACCTGTTTTGTTTATAAACTTCCGGTTGACAACATTTATACAATAATGTGGGGGTTTCAGAAGCAAATAACCAGGAAAACAATTGCGCCGGTTGCTTTAAGATGGCGTTGGATGATGATGATGTTTGGAAAAGGCAGTAAAATTGACGTTTCAAAGTGATCCTTGTGATTTTTCTGAATAAATAGGTTTTGATTTGATTTTTGTTGACTAATCAATTTTTTTTTCAATTTTACTTAGGTATTTCGTTTATGTTCCATTTTGCTGTGGTGTTTACTTTCCATATTTTGATGATATTTGTTTGTTTTAAGATTATCACACTTCAGGGCTTCAGGGCTGAAATAAGCTATTTTTAATACTAATATTTTAACTGTACATCAGGTTTACATATAAATAAATTATTTTGCGTGAGCGGGACAAACCTGCGCGATTCAAAAAAATATTGCATTGGTTTTCAAAGTTTGTAGAACAATATTTTATCACTATGAAATGTATTGTTTTTGTTCGTTCTCTGTCAGATTGAATGTAATAACAGTTAAACAACATATAAAAAATTATTCAACGGTTCATTTTTATCTAAACACAATTTCAAAACAATGACGTCACAGATTTCTTCGTAGTGACGCGTTCGGAAGTGTTTTGTGATAAACACAGAACATAAAAGTGATAAATCATGGTAAATGCCATTCAAAGGCGTTTGCTTAGCCCGAATAGACCATATCAACACGTGTACAGCTGAGAATTCTCAGAAATGAGTAATTGAGTAATTTGTTGCCAGATGTTCGAACCCGCGGTTTTCCGCCACACGTGGCGGATTGTGTCGCGCGAACAGGTAAACCTTTTTTTGCGCGCGGGTGACGCAACCGGGTATGCTAGTGACTACTATAGTTCGACCGAAACCGTTGTACCGCTCCTTAAGAAAGTGCGGCGAGGTGGGGGCCGAAGAAAAATGAGCAAGAGTAGGTACACATGAGATCGATATTGTCGGATAGATCTTACGATATCGTAAACGATATGTTTATATTATATTTATATTTTTATAAGTAACTAAATTGTCTACTGATATTCTGACATAGATTCTGCTACAAATTCATCTTCCGTTTCGCTATCGGTACTTGAATCAGAGTCGTTCTGCAAATTAATGGATCGATAGTAATATAACAGACCAATATAATTTAAATAGACTGACAGTCTCAAACAAGATAATGTAACTCGATATTTGATTACCTGCTAGGACGCGAGATGTCGCTAAGAGCTACAAATCGTTAAATATATGCCAACCTTTAGCTTACTACCGCTCATAATGGTACGAAGAAAAATAGATGGCACTATTTCCAATTACACGTGTGCGATAATATTATTGCGACGTTGTGACCTTTACGTTGTGCGAGGTTGCCGCTCTTCAGTTTCGTTAAATCTTTAGTCTAGCAATTTTTAGAGATTTTATAGATTTTTTAGAGCGCACATTTTCTCAGAATTGACAGAACATGAAAGTTTCCGTCAAAATAGAGATTTTTTCAAGAAAGGAAAGGATATATATCTTTTATTCATTACATACGTCTATGATCGTACCATTATCACTTAAATGCGGAAATACCTACATATTTGTAAAATAAGAATACATATTTATAGTGATGTACAGATAAGTAGAGCACTTTTTGAAAGAAAATAAAATTAATTTGCAAGTACCCGGCAAATGCATACCTACTACAAGATAATACGTTCTATTAATTTGAACTGGATACATAACTACTAAAATAATGAACACATTACGTAAACAATATGTACATACATTATGTACAACAAAATATCGACTTACTAGTCGCGAATTTTGAGAAGTGAGGTTTGGCAACACAGCATGGAACAAAATTAGGTACAAAAAGCGTGACTTTGCTTTGCTTGCTTCCCGGCTGTCAATGTCAGTCAGTTCACGGTTCTCTTTCGTTCCCTTTGTTTCGGACTATGTTAATTTTGTGTTAAACGCCATCTAGGTAAAAACGATGTGCTACCTTCCCACGCCATCTGTGATTTGATTAAGCATATGAAAGTGGTAAATCATCAATATAAAATAAAATCGTTAAATCTTATTTTATGGACAATATTACTTATTCTAAAAAATATTGAAATATTTTGGTGTGTTTTAGTGGAAGTTTATTTTTATTTGTTGGTTGCAATGGCCGCTATGAAAGTTTCCAGGCTATGAGACAGCGCCATCTACAAATAATACGGGATTTTGAGCTTTTTGCGGGCTACGATTTCTTATATGGACATTGACAGTCTATTGATATTACTAGTCTCTGGTAATATCAAATCTACTATCGCGATCCCAGTAGTTGTTTTCATTTTTTTGGACATGATGACGGTCTTGACATCACGAGCGAGATAGCGCTCGACCCATCTTTGGATATTTATCTCATGTGCGTCTGACGATGGATCGGAGCGGCCGATACTTCCCCCTGTCTCGCCGCGCGCATACCTCAGGCGCGGTACAGCGGTTTCGGTCAAACTATATACCATTTCATAAACATAACGTTGGCGTTGTGTGAATACTCGAGTACTTCCAACGCCATCTATGAACAACACTGGAAGCTTGATAAACGATGGCCATCTAACCCCTCATTTCAATATCATAGAATGTTAATCAATGAGGGCTTTTCATTAGATTTAATAAAAAATAACACTAATTCCAATTAGTGTAACAGATAGCGCTGTCTAGAGATACGCCGGCAATATATGGTTTAGTTAGATGACAAAATCTATATCAATCTCACTTCGTCAGATAAACAAACAAAAAATATTTGATTTTTAATTTCAAGTTCCTCTGAAAATACTAATAACACGGCAATTGACAATCAGCATATAACAGAGCAACGCCATCTGCTAGCAGTTATAAAAACATTGCCGTGAAAAGCCCTCATTACTATTTATTATTTCATTCTATTGTTTCTATGTTTGTTGTATTTTCTGTGTTCTCTTGTGCTTTCTCTTTGATGTTATACCTTTTGATTGTATTGTGTGAATTTGTGTGTGCTATGGTAGCAAATAAATGTCTGTCTATGTCTATGTCTATGTCTATTACAGAGCTACCAACATAGCTGGCTCGGTGGACAAAATGCGAACTAAGTTCTCAGATTTTGGTGATGCGACGGACGTTGCGTCAGTCGCTGTTTTGAATTAAAAAATCACGGTAATTACAAAAATAAAACTAAGGGATTTTTCATTTGACACTAGCTATATTGTCACTGGGGCAGGGCAAATAAGCTTGTCGTACTCTTCATACAAGAGACGGGTTAGTATCATAATCCCCACCGCTCTGCAACCCAGTGGGGATTTTGAAACGAATCAAACATCGTGCTATCATAATCCCCACCGCGCCACCTGTTTTGAAGCGGTGGAGATTATGAGCTATCAAATATGCAATTTCATAGGGCGATGTCGACCTCCGTGGTGCAGTGGGCGAATAGCCGGCTGAGACGCATGAGGTAGCAGGTTCGATTCCCGCCACGGAACAAGCAAATATATGTAGATCATGCAAACATCTAATGCTAATGTACGCATGATCTACAGATATTTGTTCCAAGTATATATTTAAAGAAAAAAGTATATAAGTACAAGCTTCCGCCCGCGGCTTCGCAAGCGTAGTTTGTCAATAAAAAGTAGCCTATGTGTTAATCCAGGTTATGATCTACGTACATACCAAATTTCATTGAAATCGATTCAGCCGTTCCGACGTTAATGAGTAACAAACATCCATACATACATACAAACATTCGCGTTTATGATATTAGTGGGATTCTATCAGTTGTATGGCTTCTATAGTATAAGCTCTGCTTAGTTTGGGGCTAGATAGCTGGGCTGTGTGAAAGGTCCAGCTATATTTATTTATTTATAAAAAAATCTCAATATTTAATGCTTGATTTGAACGTTTTTCATATCAAAAGTTTTGTCAAATAATATTACAACCAATTTATTTATTTATATAATTATTTATTAACCAATGCTTCACCATTTATCGCACAGTGGGGATTATGATAGCACGATTTTGATTTGCATAATCCCCACTAGTGGGGCAGAGCGGTGTGGAATTATGAAACTAACCATAAGAGACAATAATTTATTACAATTTACTTATATTTTAAAGTGTTTTTACACTAACGAAAATCTTGTAACTGTTTGAACCCGTTTGGATTGTAAGTAGTCTTTGGGATGATTTAACATCCCAAAACAACGGATTAACAAAACAAACGGGATGTGAACCTGAAACCTTCTTGATATGGGGACTCGATACCAATTTCGCTAAGGGTTTAATGCTTGTACAGTGTGAAATTATTGGGCTCGTAAGTAACATTCCAATAATTTCGCACTTGAAAAGCAGCGAGCCCCATAGCGAAAATGGTATCGCGTCCTCGCGTCAAGGGGAATGTCACGGCTTCAAAACCCGTCTGTTTCACAATTTTTTGGATTATTTCTCGGGTTAGGTAGGTGCCAGCTGGCCCACGTCTGAAACAAACCCCAGCCAGGGACCACATTTACCTTTTAAAATTTATAATAGGCATTGACATTTCAGCAGCAAATGAAAGTTTAATTTGTCAGGGCCCATAAACACTTTAATTATCGTCCACATTATCAAAATAACTTGGCCCAGTTGTATAATTTTTTTAAAGGTGAATGTGGTCCCATGGACTAGTTTCGGACTTGGACTAGCTGCCTTTTTTTATCTTTTTTGTGACAAGCAGATAATGGTACTAATCAAACTTGATGTTAACATTTTATCTTGGTCGTAATTTGCTGGTAATTTGCCTGTACACTGGGTTGTAGATATATCTAAAAATCTTTTATTGCTAGCGAAAAAATAGTACCATGCATACCAAAACGATCCCAGTTTGTACTTGGCATGCCTTTTAAGTTCTGTCGTTTCCATATTTCCCGGCTATTTTGAATTTGGAATTGTTCTTTATTCGAATGTGTTTAAATTTATAATCTTAAAACAGTTGAAAGTATTAGGCTTAATACTATTATTTAGTCACAGAGTCGATTGGAATCTGTCAGGTCACGTACGAAAATGAATCTTTCTAAGGAAAATGTTCGTGAAATAATTTTCTACAACTTTAGAAGAGGCCTGATACGGCTTCAGTGTTTTGAAGAGCTAACATCTGTGTTCAGTGATGAAGCCCCATGTCTGCGGACTGTCGAACGCTGGTATTTAGAATTCCAGCGTCGACATACTAGTGTTAGTGACAAATCTCGCGATGGACGCCCAAAATCCGCCTTCACTGAAGATAACATCATTGCTGTCAGACAACTAATTCTCGAAGATCGTCATGTGACGTATCGAGAGATAGAGGCTCTATTAGGCATCTCAAGGACAACCATTCAGAAGATCTTGCATGAAGCGCTTGGTGTGAGAAAGCTAGTTTGCCGTTGGATACCGCATCTGCTTTCCGACGATCACAAGGCTGCCCGCGTCAGATGGTGTAAGAAAACTCTGCAAAGGTTCAACCGAGGAGAGTCAAATCACGTCTACGACATCATCAGTGATGACGAATCTTGGAGCTATACCTAAGATTCTGGTTCCAAACAACCATCTACAATCTGGGTCTTTCAAGGCGAGCCAAAGCCGACTAAAGATGTTGGTTCTCGAAGCACTTCAAAGAAGATAGTGACCACGTTCGTTAGAAAAAACCGGTCATGTTGCGACTATTGCACTTGAAGATCGTAGAACGGTTAACGCAGAGTGGTATACCACAGTTTGTTTACCATAAGTCATCGTCGAACTTCGAAAATCTAACACAAAGCGACGCATCATCCTGCACCACGACAACGCAAGCTCACACAGCGCTCGTCAAACGATTGAGTATTTGAAGCAGGAAAAAGTAGAAATTCTTGACCATCCTCCATACAGTCCTGACCTAAGCCCTAACGATATCTTTACATTTCCTAAAATTAAGAAAAGTCTGCGTGGTCAAAGGTTCCAGACCGGTGAAGAAGCAGTCATCGCTTTCAAGTCAGCCATTTTGAACACCCTCACTTTAGAATGGAATAAATGTTATAATAACTGGTTTGAGCGAATGGAAAAGTGTATTAAGCTACGTGGGTAAATATTTTGAAAAACAATAAAAAGTACTATAAGCTTCTAGTTGTGTTTTTTTCTTCAAACGACAAAACTTAAAAGGCATCCCTCGTAGGGTATTTTTTTATAAATCCATATTCAATATGATTGTTTAAAATTCAAGTCGTACCATTTTTAAACATTTTGTTGACTATCTCTGTTAGCGCAGCCCCTTTCATGTGCTGGTTCATGAAGTCTGAATAGTTAATATTGCAATCGTTTTGCCTCTCTGAAAGATATGCAAAGAGCGGTAGTAGAAATGTCGCAAATTCATCTTTAAGATCATCTTTGACTAACTCGACGAGTGTCGCTAGGTGGTTGATGACATTCCTCACTTGGCAGTCTGTTAGTGGCTCCTTGAAGTATTTGTACTGAAAAAATATACAAAAAGATTAGCATGGATACTTTCACAACTTTTCAACTATTTAAGACACCGGGAATCCTAGTGGGGTCAGGACTATAAGGTATCGCAATTTAAACTAACTATACTTAAACTAACATACTTATTCGATATTACATATTAGATCTCTAAATCAACTTGGGCAAATCAGCGTTGTATGTCCTACGAGTATGTATGTTTGTTTTCCGAGGATAACTTTCGAAGCGTTTATTCGATCATCGTGAAATTTGGTATAGAGGTAGGCAGTGATAGCACAATTTTGGTGTGACTAAATAAGCTAAAAAAATGTGTGGGGGCTTTTGGGATATTGGGGTTCAAGAGGGGTAAAAATACCCAAAATGGGATTATCCCGTCAAGTGGCACGTCTGATAAAAGATATTTTGTAAGTACATTTCGACCCCGTTATTATTTTCAATTTAAACCTTGTAATTTTCAAGTTATTAGCCAAAATAAAAACTGAACTGACAAAAGTCACCAGTGACCCCACAGTGCTGAAATTTGGTATGCGTGTAGCTTTAGTGACATTAATATAGGGAAAAGTCTGTAATCCAGAATTACTGCAATTTCTACCCCAAAAAAGAGTAATTGATTTACATGAATTCCCGTTACCTGTAATTTGAATGAAACTGTAGGTCAAGTCTTTGGTTATGCGTTTCATGGCACTATTTTGATGGTCAAAGATTCCAAATATATATTTTTTTTGTTTTTATGGGCGACTCGCGAGATCTCAGTTCGGGGCGAACCACTAGTAATATTTAGAGAAACAACCAGACCCGAAACAAACATCTGTACTTAGATCGTGCAAACTTACCTCCTGCGTCTCAGCCGGCTATTCGCCCACTGTACCACGGAGGTCATCAAATAGGAGGAGTATGTGGATTGCTTACCCTGATAATGTAGACGAAATTCCTGTAGCAATATAGTAAAGCGGCAGCAGTACTGTCCGTGCGATTTGCCCGTTCAGCTAGCGTTATCATGCCGATGGCATCCAGGAGTGTGTCCAGCTTCACCGCATCCTCCTTGTCTAAGCTGTCCCAAATGTAACACCACTCTTGCTGCGTACATGAAGCGATTACCTGAAAAATATGTGGTACAGTAATACCCCGCTTCGTTTATCTTCAGATTTCTAGATGTTGGAAAACACATTAGAGACTGGAATGGAGTTGGTGAAAGGTTATTTTAAGTGATGGTCGAGAAGTGGCTATAGAAACGTAGAACGTCCGGCAGCGAGATGGTGAAAATTGTGGCCCGTCGATGGATGACACATCGTTATGGAGGCCTACCCAACAACAAAAGGGGATGATGAACCTGCTTTACGCGAGGGATGTGGTCCACTAAGGCACTGACTTTGCCCGGAGGATTAGCAAGCTGAAGTGGCAGTGGGAGGGCACATAGCTCGTAGAACTGCCGGTCGGCAGAAAAAAGCGCAGAGTAGGACGTACCCTCACTAGATGGAAAGACCTGATAAAGGTTGCTGGGAGCCGTTAGGTGCAGGCCGCACAAGACCGGTCGCTCTGGAAATCTATGGGGGAAGCCAATGTTCAGCAGTGGACGTCATACGCCGATATGATGATGATGAATTCGCGTATCGGGGTTTGAAAAGTAATATGAAAAATATTAGGTAGGTCCAACTTCGAGAAAGAGGTCCATCGTCGAATCCAACTCGGATAGGCAGCGTTTGGGAAACTTCGCAACGTCTTTTCGTCTAACATACCTCAGTGCCTTAAGACGAAAGTCTTCAATCAGTGTGTATTACCAGTGATGACATATGGAACCGAGACGTGGTCCTTCACTATTGGCCTTATGAATAAGCTCAGAGTCGCTCAACGAGCTATGGAGAGGGCTATGCTCGGGGTTTATCTACGGGATCGAATCAGAAATGAGGAGATACGTAGGAGAACTCAAGTCACCGACATAGCCCGACGGATTAGCACGTTGAAGTGGCAATGGGCAGGCCATATAACGCGCAGAACAGATGGCCGATGGGGCCGGAAGGTTCTCGAGTGGAGGCCACGGACCGGCAAGCGCAGCGTAGGACGTCCACCTACAAGATGGGCAGACGACTTGGTAAGAACCGCAGGTCGGCGTTGGATGCAGGCCGCTTCCAACCGCAGTTCCTGGAGATCAATGAGGGAGGCCTTTGTCCAGCAGTGGACGTCCTACGGCTGATATGATGATGACGAAAAATATAGCAGATTTTAGTATAAACTAACAAAAGTAATGAGAGGAATTTTAAAGAATAGTGACTTTTTACCTGTACTGTACTGACCAACAAGAAATAATAATGTCAGATTGTCAACTTTAGTTACTTGATTGATCCAAATTCTTATGAGGAATTAATTGTAAAGGATACTTGTTAACGCGCCGGCGAACACTGAGCGCAACTTCAATTCGGCCACGTCAAAAACTTCGGCCTGAATATCGCTATCCCTGTTTAGTGACGAAGTTTAGCCACGCAGAGCGACAGTGATAGCAATAGAACGATTCTAAATTTGATTAGATTTTGACCGTGTTCCGTAATACCAAAAATGATGACTGAAAACTTGTTGTATTTTTCTCATTGTGTTGTTATTCTGTAACTAGACGATATAATCTATGTTCCCATGACTAGGATACGTAAGATGTTGTTGTTTTTAATACGAAACAAGTAGGTTGAAAACAGGTCTTTTATGACGTAAAAACATGCAGAATTCGATACGCTTCTATTTCATTTTAGGTAAGTATTTTGATCTAATATATGGTTGGGAACCTAGATAAATACTATTCAAATTAAAATAATACCTTATTAAGGTAGAAATATGCTCCAATTAGAAATGATCTTGGTAGTACGTGTTGTATGGGCGATTGTCCCTCCGGTGCCCCCTTAAGAAGCAATGACATAGTCTATTTAAGTGAACTTACTTTTTATATTCTATGATTTTGCTTTAATATTAATTTTACTGGGCAGCACACGTTTGTCGTATGCCAGAGGAACTATGGGCGAAAGCCACTACAGAATGGGTTCCAAACGGGCGGCGGCCTCGTGGTAGACCCAGGCGGAGATGGACGGATGAACTGGATGCATTCCAGAAAGAGTGGCCCCAATTAGCCAATAACCGGGATTCGTGGAAAGAGCCTTTGCCCTGCAGTGGGACTCTACGGCCTGATAATAATAACAATAATTAATTTAGCTAACCTGGGACATCCATGATGCTAACTCATCTTTACTCAAATTATTTCCAACAGATCCACTGACAACATCCAGGTAGTTGTCCCCGGGGGGCTGCCATAGAGCCCTGTAGTAATACATATTCAAGGGATGCAGGTTGCCGACTTTGCTCTTCAGCCAACCGCTTTCTTTTTCTGGAATATACAGAAAAAAAATTATACCACATAAGTAAGTGTTAAGCAGGCTCTGTTCTTATAAGCTAGTGTAGTGACACACAACACAAAGCCAGACTGTAGACGGTACTGCATGAACTTATCGAGTCAATATTGACCTCGGGGACTGGAAAACTGCTGCCACTTATCCAAAGTCCTACTCTGCTACTTTAAGGAGTTGGGATGGCTGGGGTCAGGTTAGAAGGGGGGTAATGCACAATACACCCCTATGCTGGACGTCAGTGCAGATCTTATTCCCCCCACCCTAGGATTAGAATTAGCACCTACCTGGTATAATTGCATTGTACGTGTCAAAGAGTGTTTTTTGTAGTTCTAATGATGTACTCAAAGCCATGGGTCTATTTGCAGTGAAATTATTCATTTTCCAACGCAACACATCCAGAGTTTTAGCTATCATCGCAAGCATTGGTGCTCTGTACGTTAACAGCTCTTCCAAATTGTAAGCCTTCTTTATCAGTTTTATATGAAAATTAATACTGTCAATATCTTTAGTTATCAGATCCTGGTGCAAATTTGTCATGATAATAAGCAGGAGTAACTTCGACCCTGTTATAATATCAGCATCCTTCAACCCACAAATAAATGCCACAAAATTGTTCTCCTCGGCTGTTGTGTTTAGATAATTATGAATTATATCTTGTGTTATTTTTATGATACATGGCTCCATCTCAGAATTGTAGTAGCAGTTGGAGTATGTTTTTAACATATTCATAACTTTCAGCATAACTTCTGTCTGGGGCATGTTTTCAGTAGCGAGCACAAATATTTTGGAGTAAACTTTATGAGGATTTTGCAGAAACAGAGTCAATACATGTGATAAATCCGAGTCAGGAGTGCCTATGAACTTGTTAAAGGTTTCAGTCATTGAGTCATTGAAATCTAAATGCTCCTTCATGTCCACAAAGTTGTTATTACTGAAATGTTCATCAAGGATCATGTACTTTGTTGATAAGCTGCATCGATGGAATACTTTTATCATAAGCGACTCTACATAATCACGGTTATCCAACATTAGTTTCACATAATCATTAAGCAGATAGTATAGTTTTTGACATTGTTCTTGATCAAACAGGTTCAGATTGGCAGATATGACTTTAAGAAACTCCAAGTTGTGACACAAATTTTCCTTGTGTGGTAGTGATTGAATCCAAATTGTTCTATCCTCGCTTTGATCATCAACTTTCTGTAATATGATGTCATCATTAGTAGCGTTGATAATATCTTCCATTTCATCTGGCTTTCTAGCTATCTGTTCTAACATACCCAGGAGTGGATGTTGTGATAATTGGTTTATTTTTTGCAGGATATTGCATACTTTGTAGCAGAGTTCTCCGATGGTCTGTTGCATGGTTTTGCCATTCTCTTCAAATTCACTCCAGCCACAGAATACATCAACACTAACATCCATGACCAGTGCCTTGCATTCATCCAGCATTTCAGTGTTGCATACTTGCAAACCATTATACAAAACATTATTTTGAATATCGCAGACTTTTGAATTTTCTATTGGCAGAGTGCCATCTTTATATGTGAGCAGGTAAAGATTTATTCCTGGTGCCTTTATTTGTATTTTACTAGTAAAACATTCAACACAATTAGCAATTAAAAGCAGCATTGAATGGAGGCGTTTACCATAATACTCATAAAGTTCATCTTTATTGAGTGCATTTAGTTTGTGTTCATTTGGCGGAGTTTTGTAATATTTTATGCTTCTTTGAAATATATTTATTGTTGCTGTTGCCAAGCTCGCTATATCATCATCTTCAGAACCTCTTAATAAAGGTAGGCGAGTTATAGTTCTGTAGCAAGCAGCTGATAACAGTTGTAATCTATCCAGGCATTCAAGAGGACAGAAGTATTTGAAGTTGTCTAAAAACGCGCTCGATACTTCAATGGCCAATAGGGGATGTGTGCAGGATATTATTTCATAAATGAACTGCTCCATGTGGACATTCCACATCAGTTCACACATGAGACATTGTGGAATTGTGGTGGTAGTCCAGATAACAGAGTCGATTCCTTCTAGTTCTATCATTTGATTCATTATAGGTAATTGTGCATTTAAGACAATGTAAAATGCAAAACGTCTCATTTCTGGAATGCTTTCACTGGTAATTTCCCCGTTGTTCGTATAGCCACTCAGCTCTAGGAATTTAGTTATTTTGCTTATAACCTCGCAAATTTTATCTTCATTGCCTGTAATAGTGTAATTGCTATTTAATGTAAAGAATATATTATTTACAAATTGTAAAACGTTTGATGTTACATCTTACTTACCGCCTTTAGCTGAAAGTTCGGAAAATGCATGGGTGTTGTCTGCAGATAACAGAGTGCCTTGAAATTGGGATAACTCCTGTGTAAAATTCATTTTTGAATTCTGAAATTCAGTTTTACATACACAAAAACTTGGGAAAATAATCACAACTGCTGAACTGACAGATACAATACAAGCCATGTGAGCCAACGAGCCACAGTCAAGTCCATCAAAGTCATGTCATGCATCAAAGTCAATCAAAGTCATGTCATGCATGAGTGCAATAAAGTGACATAAATTATTATTAATAAACATGACAAATTATCAACCTCGAGTCAATGAATGTCATTCAAATTAATCAAAGTGAAAATGTCCACTCCTGAAATCCCTACCTCCTTTGTATGTCCCTTTCCTTTTTTTAAGTTAGTTTTTTATAATGATAACAACATTTGTAAATGTATATATCACTAGATACTTGCTCACTAACCCCCCTTAAATAAAATAGTACTACATTACATTGTGCTGTTTTAGTTGTGTTGTCTCATTTGTATTGAGGGTTTTTTAAAATTCAGAATACTGGTCATATTCTTGAACTACATCTCCTCTTATGTAAAAATCCTAAATTTAATAGTATAAATACCTTTTTTTTGTTTTATTACACTTTAGATGCATGGGTATTAAACATAGGTAAACTACGAGGTTAGAGATCCGAGATTTTTAACTGCTTCGAGGAGGAAACGACAAGGAAAAATGTTTTACTGTTGGCAACCCTGCACCAGCCACAAACACAAACATCATACAGCCAACCAGCCAGCCCAGCCAGCCAGATGTCATTATTCTAAGCAGCCAGACAGATGTGTGTGAGCAGTGTTGACAACTCAGTGCATTTTCCACTAGTTCTGGTGGTTTAGACTATCCAATTAGCGAATAAATATTGGATTTAGTAGCTAGTGAATTTTTCTAGTGGCTTTGATTGTTTTAGTTAGTGGTAAAGTAACACAACAACCACCAACCACAATTTAGAAAAATACTCAAGTTAGTTAAGAACGATTGAAAAAGGGTATAATTTTTTGTTGTGTAGGCAACACAACAGAATTAGGATGGTGATTTTCCGGAATTCCCCGAAATAGTTTATCAATTTCTTAAATTATTTTGATTATGGACTTTATTTGTATATCTACTGGGTCTGATTTGATTCAAAAGATTACTGGTTTGTCTACGATTATTCCCTGTACAGTTCGAGTCGGTGTAGGTAAACGTTACTGGAGTTCATCTATTTTCCCAATAATTTTATAAAAGTAATGTATACCCAAAAGTTCCGTGATTGTTGGTTACGTAACCTAGAATTACAGGACTGGTTACAAGTAGGTACGTAGTGCATAAAAATGGAACTATGGAATTTTATTCTTCACTAACTGAAAACGTAAATGAAAGCGATTCTTTTTAAGATGATCATATTTAGCCAGCTAGTAATTTTATTATGTGATTACAAAAATAAATTATTATCTCTGTTTACAATATTGTCGTTATATTTCCAAATAACATTTAGGGCCACGAACACTTAGCACGAAATTGGTTATGTTGGATTAGTGGTTTTCTGGTGGGCCACGAGGCCACATTTGGTGGGTTCGTAAAAATAAAGTTGGCAACACTGTGTGTAACTTGAGCAGAGAAGGAAGGAAGAGCCCACCACTGATAAAATTTATAAATCGGTCGGTGTTCGCAAATAAAGTATCATGACTGAAATCATACATTTAATCAGTATTATAGGTTTCTCCACCTTACCGTTTTTGTTTAGTTTGAATGGCGAATTTGTATTTGATGATTCTGAAGCTATTGTGAAAAACAAAGATGTTACCACCGATTCCTGGACTGAATCATTCTCTAACGATTTTTGGGGAGCTAATATAAAAAGTAATCTGAGCCACAAATCTTATAGACCTCTAACAATATTATCGTTCAGGTATGTATCTATGATGAACAATTTTTTTAATATTTATCTTACTTCACTGTAGCGCTTTATTTGAATTTATTCTAAATTATTTGCAAGGCCAACAGCAGCACACATAAAACATAAATTACAAAAAACTTTTAGTAAATAGGTAGGTACAACACGAACAAGAAATTAATAATACAAATAGGAAAACTACAAAAAATTTGTAACTAAATAAGTATTTGTTTTTCAGGCTAAATTATTTTTGGAGTGGACAACGACTAGTTCCATTATATTTTAAAATAACAAATCTCTTATGCCATTCAATTTGCTGTATACTTGTCTGGCTTGCATTCAAAATTATTTTCAATGAGAATAAATCTTCTAAAAATGATGGAAGATTGTGGAGAAACAGAGCATATTTATCAGCACTACTTTTTTGTGTACATCCAATACATGTTGAATCTGTATCGGGTATTGTTGGAAGAGCAGATGTATTAGCAGCTTTGTTATTTTTTCTTGGATTTTTATTATATCATGAAGCAATGACCTCTCCATCAAGAACAGGTCATACAATATATTTGTTGGGTACTGTGGTACTCTCTGGAGTTGCTATGTTGTGTAAAGAAAATGGCATTACTATCTTGGTTTGTTTCTCTTTTTTATAATATATATTGTTTGCAGCGTAAATACATTTTTTTAACTTATTTCATATTTTACAGGGATTCAGCATCCTCTATGAATTTGCAAATAAGTTAAAACGGAGAAGTTCAGTGAGCAGTTTATCAAGCAGTTTCGGACGAGTAATATTTCAAATAATAGCTGCTATTTGTATGGTGTATGTGAGATGGTCAGTAATGGGTGGAATTAAACCACAGTTTAAATCCATTGATAATCCAGCTGCTTTTGCTGAAGACACTTACAAGAAGGTAATCTTAATATATAAGAATAAGATTAGTTCATTAGAAAATGTAGAATAGAGAGCTATTATTCTTTACTACCTTGCACCTTGACTTCGTACGCATGATTTTACAATAAAATGTAGCCTATGTCGTATTCCAGGGCATAATATATCTGTACATAACAATTTTCATCAAATTAGTCCATCTATACGGTCATGAAAACAACAAATAGACATTACTTCCGAATTTCTATAACAGTGCCTATGAATGGGTCTTGCCTCATCTGACCAAATGTGACCCTTTGTTCTGCTCAGAAATGATACTAGGTCAAGAATCATTGGTCCGAGCACATCCTTACCGAAGCTGCTAAAATAGTGCCAGCTGTATGTATCTTGAAAATTGTAGATTTTAGATTTGTATGTGAATAGCGAAGTATTGATTAAAGTGGCGTTTGAGGGAGAAGGCTATACCCAGAAGTGGCTATTAGTAGAGCTATGATGATGATGAAGTATGGCTAGTAAGGTATTTTCAGGTCTCGTTTCTTTACAGGTAGCTACATACAATTATGTATACTTCCTGAATGTTTTGCTGCTAGTCTGGCCGCAGTGGCTTTGCTACGACTGGTCCATGGGCTGTGTCCCACTGATCAAAGGAGTAGACGATTTCAGAATATTGTTTATAGCACTCATGTATTTGTATGGAGTTCTTATGTTGATTTGCAGAAAAAATAGATCATCAACTAACAGGTAAGCTTATATAATAGTTGTGCCTATACGCTAGGTGGGTGATATGAATATCAATAAAAAGGATCTTGATCTACAGTTGCCACTTAAGGTGATTCATATTCCGTACCGCAGAGTGAATTAATAAAAAATAAATCTTTATATTGCATTTCAGTTCCGATAGTCTATTAATGAATTCAATTTAAAAACGTTTATTTGGGGAGAGAGGAACACTATTACGAAAATGGCCACTGTGAAGCTTTATATATCGTAAACGGACTCTTGTATCCAAAAAGTATTCAGGGAACCTTATATTGTTTTTAAAAGATCTATACAATGATACCCAAATTACCTCCGCTTTTATATACCTAAGGTACCTACCCTAATTTTTTATTATTATTTTATAACTTGGACGTCTTCCAAAGAGACTGGCGGGATATGGCTCTAGGCCGTGATAAGTGGAAGGAAGAGGGGGGAGGCCTTTGCCCAGCAGTGGGACAGTATGGGCTATTAAAAAAAAACTTCCTAGGCGTCACTGAAACGAATCGTCATGCCAAATTTAAGACTAGGTATATTTACTAGAGTAATATTTAACACCACTAATTGTCTACGGGTAAAACGGCTACAACGGTTCCCACTGTACAAGCTTTTGTATTTTGGGGCTAGATAGCGTTGAATGATTTAGACGTTTTGCTTCCAATTCATCTAAACTGTACGTCCATTTTACGAATGATAGAGGAACACAATATGATCTGCTAACAAAGCTGCTGTTAAAATATATGAGGCTGAAGCGCCCGTAGCTTCGCACGCTTGGTTTGTCTCAATAAAAACATTACACTCCTTCTGCGCAGTCGGGTAAAAAGTAGGTAAGTATATGCCAAAATTCATAAAAACGGTTCAGCCGTTTAGTCGTGGAAAACGTAACAAACAGACAGACACTACTGGTGGTAGAGCTTTTGTGAACGAGCTCGAGGAAGTGGGCACCACCGCCTTACCTTTATCGGCCGCCAAATACCTAGCAGTATTTGTGCTGCTGTGTTCCGGTTAGATGGTAATGGTATGTTCCTGTAATTACTGGCACATATGCATAACAGCTAGTATGACAACGTATCCACATAGAGATCAAGACAACATAATAAGTACCTTGTTTTGAATTCTATGTGGATATCCATGGGCTGCATTAGCCAATTAACATCTGGTAGACTGCATGCTCGTTTGCCATATACATAAGTTGTATAAAAAAAAAGACAGTTTACTTTTGAAGGGTCGATTTTAAAGTCAGACTTCAGTTTCATAACAGGGTAGCTTGCACTCTTATTGCCTTTTCACACGTCCCGGTTCGTCCCGGCGGTGAAGTATATGGCCGTGTACGTTAGCTATCACACGTACCTACCGGCGTAATTTGGCCGGCAAGCGGTGGCCGGGTGCACGTCGGATCCACCACTATGCGTCCGGTCGCTGCCTACCGGTTAGCCGGTGGCCGGACTCACAGTGGTGTATGAAACACGCACAAGCTTTCATGCGCACCGGCAGCCAGTTGCTCAGGCACAACCACAGAGAGCGTGACTCGTTTTGTCTGACACTCCTCGTGTCGTAAATAGTACCTACATAATTCATTGCAAAATGAAGACAGATTCCTATTAAGACGATATACAAATTTAATTTCCGGAAATACAAAAAAAGTGACAGTGCTATTTACTTGCTTAGGTGAAGAACGAGACAAACATTTATCATAGCCGCGCCGCATTGTCTCAGGAGTAAATGACGTAAGCGACAAAAGATAAAATCTCGAATTGCATAAAAAACCAGCAAACAAAAAAAAATGCTTTTCTATTAATTTAGCATAATAACCTACATAACTAATAAAAAAATACTATAAATCTTTTCTAGAGTCGTAGAATGAACGATATTAGTGTTTTAGAAGAGCCGATTTTGACAAATAATTGTATCGAGAAAAGTTTCACCAATTGCGTTTCTGACTTTCATTTATGTAGTTTAAATCCTCAAGTAAGTATTGCCTTAATATGAAATCAGTACTATGTTTTGTTATTGAATACAACAGTTACTTAGCGGCTAAGTGTTTTTACATCATCATCATCATCATCCATAGCCCAACTTCACCCACTGCTGGGTATAGGCCTCCCCAAGTTTGTGCCATCCGCCACGATCCTGCGCTAGTCTCACCCATTGACGGCCCGCGACTCTAACGATGTCGTCCACCCATCTCGCTGCCGGACGTCCAATCCTTTTTAACCGTTTTTTTACATATCGCCTTAAATTGTTGTATTTTGCGTTTTGTAGTAGATCTGGAAATAAGGTATAGAATGCTCCACACTATTCTCTTTTCATGTTATCGAATGAAAACAATAATTTATTGACTTCCTTTTCTAGTGGCGGTATCTTCGGTACAAAATCAACATTGCAATTAATCGTTCACGTTCCATTTTTAGAGAAGAGAGAAAAATGAATTATTTACGCAGTCACTACGCGAGTGTACTCGCGTTGACGGTTTACACGCTACTGATTTGAATACAAAATCATTCGTGTGAAAGCTGTGTTACCGGACAGTTGGCACCGGCTACCCGGCTTCCGGGACGTGTGAAAAGGCACTTAGTGCAAAGAATGCGTGCGCTAACTATTGATTAATATTACAGGCATATCATATTAGCTGTGTCACTAATAGTAGTACCGTTTCTACCAGCAGCAAACATATTTTACCCGGTCGGATTTGTAGTTGCCGAAAGAGTTCTGTACATACCTTCTGCAGGGTTCTGCTTGCTGGTCGTGATTGGACTGGGAAAAATTATTGAACGGAAGAGATTGAGAAAGGTTTGTGAAATTGTATGCCTCTCAAGGAACTAATTACCTTTTCATCATTCATGCTCTGAAGTTTGTCATTGCAAACTCGATCTCGCCTCCGTAAATGCCGTTTACGGCCCTAGGGCCGTAAGTAAATTTGAAAATATAATGAGGCCCATGGCATTATAAAGCTAAAATGAAATACAACCCCATGACAAATCTTGATTTCTATTTTGAAATGAAAGAGGCCACATTCTTAAACAACCTCTGACAAATCATTTATTCTATTTAAAATGAAAGAGGCCATAGTCTAGTTGTGAAATAAAAAAATGGATACCGAGAACGCAAATTTTTGTAGCAACAAACTATAATAAAAATACTTTATAATTTCCTTGCATTCGTGATGAAAAGTTATGTATGTGTTATACTCGGGTGTAAGCGATCAATAACACCCTCGATTAGCAACGCGCTCGCTTTCGCTCGCTCGGCAAAATTTCTCGCGTGTATTCCCTTACAGCCCTTGTATAACAATGTACTATTATTAACTTTCGATGGATCAGCTGTTTTGTATTTTAAACTCTTAAATAAATCACTTACATTTTTTTGTTTCAGGTAGGATTGTCTTTGTACTGCCTTTTACTTGTGTTATTCATGTTAAAAAGCTGGCACAGATCTTTGGATTGGAGGAATGAATACAGTTTGTTCACAAGCGCCTTGTCTGTGTGTCCAAATAATGCTAAAGTGCATTATAACGTCGCTAAAGCTGCGGACGCTAGACAACAGACTGCTTGGGCTATGGAAGAATATAAAGAAGCTATCAGGTATGTACTTAACATGAACAATATTATATTGTAGGGTATTATAACTGTGATCGGAGTTTATTGTTATTTGTGTTTCGCTTGTAATAAGTAAGTACCAATACATTAATGTAGTTATAAGCACGCCAACCTTTTTTGTTACCTCTGAGGTTGGCATGTAGAAAATGCTATTAGCATTAAGCCAACCTTTTGTACATGTAATTTGTGTTTTGTGCAATAAAGTATTAAATAAATAAATAAAAACAATCTTTACTTAAAATAAATATGAATCCTGAAAATATTACACTTCTCATAAAAAAAATCGAAACACTTCTGAAGTTTGGTTTTGGACGAGTTTTTGTGTTTTTCTTGTACATTAAACAATAAAATAATAATACCAGTCAATTGCGGATATTATATGGTATAGTTTAACAAAAATTAATGTTCAAAATTAAAATTAAATTTCTTTAACTATCGTGTTTTGTTCAACAGGTATGTTTTAACCCTTAAAGAATAATTTCTAAAATGTTAGAAACAAAGACAAAACCAAAAATAATATACAAAAAAGGTTATTCAGTATCCTGTATTTCCTCCCCGGGCTATAATGACTGCTTCCATGCGGTTCCTCATGGAACGGATGAGAGACACAATCTTGTGTTGTGGGATATTAGCCCACTCTTCTTGCATAGCTGTTTTAAGCTGGCCAAGCGTCTCCGGAGCAGGATGTCTCGCTCTGACTCATCTCTTCAACTCATCCCATAGGTGATCTATGGGATTCATATCCGGGCTTCTTGCTGGCCAGCCCATAACCGTAATACTGACTTCACTCAGGTATTCATTTAGAATACCTGCGGTATGAGCCCTGGCATTGTCCTGCATAAAACTGAACTTTTCGCCAATAAAATGTGCGTAGAGTAACACATGAGGCTCCAAACAATCTTCGATGTAACGTGACCCATTTAATGACGGTAAGCGAGGTCCAGATGCAAAAGCAAGTTCGGTTTTTCCTTCGACTCTTATGCCTCCCCAAACCGTCTGTGAACCGCCACCGTAACTGACTCTTTCTTCAATGCAGCACTATGCAAAACGCTCTCCCTCTTTTCGATGCATCTTTTCTTCCGTCGTTACCATACAGCATGATCTTACTCTCGTCAGAAAAGAGAACTTTGCTCCATTGAAGGTATGACCAATTTAAATGCTCACGTGCAAAGTTAAGGCGCGCTCTTCGGTGGTCTACCGTCAATTTTGGGCCATTAGCTGGTTTATGAGGTTTCAGGCCACGCTCCGCCAATCTTCTTCTAATGATATAATTGCTCACAGTCAATCCTTGAACCTCACTGAGCCGCCGCTGCAGTTGAACAGAGTTAAAGTGACGATTTCTTAGAGAAACTGACACAATATACCGGTCATCTTGCTCAGACGTGATTGATATCTACCAGATCCTGGACGGCGAGTAAACATACCAGTCCCCCGTTAACGCTGATATACTCTATTGACAGCAGAGAGGCTAAGATTCAATCGCGCAGCCACAACACGCTGACTGTGCCCTGAATCCAGCAACACCACGACTTGGGCGGCTTTCGTGGGCGGGGTATCCATATTTGTTAGGAAAAAATCTCTTTGGTAGGATGTCACAGAACTTAGTTTACAACCACGCTCAGCTCAGAGATCACTAAAAAAAAAACGATATTTTATGCAAAAAAATGTGATTAAATGCAGAAATTCCGACGGAATACACATTGAAAACAATCTATACACTAATTTATTGTATGAAAATTCGAAAATTAAAGTTAAAATTTGGAATTGTGCTACACTATTGTGTAGAATAAACTGCCAGCTATTTATTGGCGTATTTTTTTCTTGGTATCAATCTTCTTTTTATAAAAATTCCACCTGAATGGTACTTGCAGTACTGTTTCGCTTTTTTTGATGAGAAGTGTATAATAGTGAAAATATAACTTGTGAAAGGGCTTGCCCGGTGAAGTGCTACCACCATCATCATCCATAGCCCGACTTCATCCACTGCTGGGTATAGGCCTCCCCAAGTTTGTGCCATCCGCCACGATCCTGCGCTAGTCTCACCCATTGACGGCCCGTGACTCTTAACGATGTCGTCCACCCATCTTGCTGCCGGACGTCCTAACCTTCTACAGCCGTTCCTCGGCTACCATTCAGTTGCTACCCTGCTCCACCTGTCATCGCCACGTCTTGCCAAGTCTCCCGCCCAAGACCTTTTGAGTTCCACCATTTCTGTGCTATTTCTGCCGCCAACCAGAATTGCTGTTTCGGCTTCGAGGGTATGGTTGCTGGTGAACTTAGAGGCATAAGGCTTTACACCTGTATGCCTCAAGTTGATGGACGCAGGGCAGGGCATCGTAAGCCACGTTTCTAAGGTGACCTACGAGGCAATGCTTTGTTATACTTAGGTGATGATTAGAACTTTACATCAGGTGGGCCGGCACCATATCTAGGACGTATAAAACAAAAAAAAAACTATCTCTTGTTCGACACGCATCCCATGGGCGTCATTCCGTCGCCGCCTTAGTCCTAATGCTAGACTTATTTTTTTTGCGATCTTGCAATCCGCCCATGAGGACATTGAGCTACAGTTCGGTAGATTAAACCCAGTGGCACTACTATCCTTTGTTTGAGCTATTCCTAAAAATAAAGTCGATACTTGCATACTGTCAAAGCAGTAAGATGTTACCAAAATATTATTATTATTATTTGGAGCCTGCACTGTCCCAATGCAGGGCAAAGGCCTCCCTTCCTTCCTCCCACCCCACTCCGCTCTATCATGCGCGTGTGTGGCACAGTCTTCTATATACTTATGAGTCGAGTTCGTCTTTCCATCGGCGTCGCCGTCTGCCGCGTGCTCGTTTTCTGTCTTGGGATCCACTCGGTTTGATTTTGTCCATAACTCCTCCGATATGCGGCAGAGATGGCCCGCCCAGTCCCATTTTAACTTGCCTACTTGGTGCCCAACGTCCGAAATACCACAATGCCTAACAAAAATTCTATTTATTTCAGATTGTATCCTAAATATTATCAAGCAATGAACAATTTAGCCAATTTGCTGAAAAATCAAAAGCATTATGCTAAAGCGGAATTTTACTTGCGAAATGCTCTAAGTCACAAGTTAGTATAGACATCATTACTTTATCTGAAGTTCTAACCAGTATGTTGATTATAAACTTACTTTTATTGTGTTCTTAACACAGTATGAAAACAAAGTTTTATCTTAGTTTTAGGTAATTCGCACATACCTACAGAAGTACCATTGCTATTCTCTGTACTAATGGTACCACTGGGAAAAATTGTGCCAGTTATACCATCAATGGTACTGGCCATTAAATAAATAATGCTGGACATTTCATACAGCGCCATCTAGCCCCAAACTAAGCAAAGTAAACTTGTAATATGGGAACCGGATAACTTATAGAATATTTATTTATATACTTTTTTTTGTAAATATATACTTATAATATATAGTACTTATAATAAATAACATCCAGATCCGGAACAAATATCTGTATATCATGCGAACATTTGTTCCGCGGCGGGAATCGTACCCGTTACCTCCTACGTCTTAGCCGGCTATTCGCCCACTGCACCACGAAGGTCGTCAACTTTTATGAAAGTACGAAAATAAAGTTTTATCTTAGTTTTAGGTAATTCGTACCTACAGAAAGAAGTACCATTGCTATTCCACGTACCAATCAATGGTACCACTGCACTGGGAAAAATTGTGCCAGTTGTACCATCAATGGTACTGGCCACAACTACGGGGCTCTTTGTGCTGTTTTTTTGCACGTTTCTAAAGAAGAAAGTTAGATACTAGTGATGTCGAAAAGTTGGAATATGATTAGTTAAACTGCATTTTGACTAAAAACGAATGCAGTCTACAGTTTTATGTTAACTTTCACAGAAAGGATTTTCCTGCAGCTTGGATGAATTTGGGAATCGTTTTGGCTAACACAAAACGATATGAAGAATCTCGAGTCGCCTATCACATGGCGCTAAAATATAGGAAAAATTACCCAGACTGCTATTATAATTTAGGAAATTTAGTAAGTCTAATCTTATACAACCTGTTTTGTTATCTACGACATTAATTTAAAACACGCATCCGGAATCGTATTAACTGATTTTAGAGGTGGGTTTAATACCGGTAGCTTGAATATTTATCCAGTAATCGATACATTTCCAATAAACAGTTTTCAACGTAAATCGGCGGCGCCTTTGCGACGATGCTGCTTAGTCAGTTTAACAGGTACCGATCTACACTACCTACTTACATGATAAATGAATATTATTTGTTTAACTTTTTGATACAGACTGTTTCTTTGATATTTTAGAACTTGATATTAAGGTTGTTTGAATAATTTAAATTTTCTATGGTAACGTGGTTCAGACTGGCACAGGATCGGGAAGAATGGCAGAAACAAAGAGAGGCCTATGCCCAGCAGTGGGTCGACACAGGCTGAAAATGATGATGATGAATGAATTTGAAAAAAAAACCTATTTTGCAACAATACTAGCCATTGTCCTACACGTGTTTTCATTTAATGTCGTACATAACCGAAACACGTAGTACCTACATATATATCTTGAAGTATCTTTGGTCTTTATCTGTCACTTCTCAAACAGCTGTGCTATGTCTAACTTTGAGGATGCGATGTAAAAATCGATGATGGATTGTCTCCTCGATTTCCGATCTTGTGTGCGCAACAGAGGACATGGTATAAACGTAGACCGAAGAGGAAATGGATAATCGATCTCGTCTCGGCTACAAAGTTAGACAGTTTAATGGAAACTACATGTGTACCACCGGTTTATGTGTAACATCCCGTAAGCCGACATTGGCAGTGCAGTATTACCTATGCATACCTATATAATTTAATTTTATTACATACAAGCTTCTGCCCGCGCCTTTGCATGCGTAGTTTGTCAATATAAAGTAGCATACGTCTCAATCCAGGTCATAATCTTAACCAAAGGTTTGCTGGAAGAAAAGAACATGTCCTCTGTTTCTGTATTTTTAGTGTACAATAAAGAATAAATCTCCCTATACCAAATTTCATAGAAAACGGTTCATCCATCGGTTTAGTTGTGAAAACTTAACAGACGGACAGATTAGAATTTATAATATTACTAGCTTCCGCACGCGGCTGCGCACGCGTGGTGTGTTATGTTAATATAGAGTAACCTATCCTTATAACAAAAAAAAGGATCCGGGTAATAATATTTGTATTTATACTCTTATTATACCACAGCTGTTTTATAAGTGTATTTTATTTATTATTAGTATTTTTCATATCATAGAATGTTTATGTATAATATTTATATTACCTACCCTGGTATCTATTTATTTTGTTTTTCTTATGTAAGTATACAGTTAAATAAAAAGCTTAAGTTATAAAGCTACCGTCCTTTAACGTTCTCGTAAAATCCAGTCCACCCAAAGGTTGTTTGGAAGAGATCGCTTTTAGTGATAAGACCGCCAATTGTACTATCGCGTGTCTAGTTTTAAGTGTTTTAAATATGATTTGTTAATTTTAAGTGTGGTATACAATAAAGCGTTTTCTATCTATCTATACAAAATTTAATCGAAATCGGTCCATCTCCTTGGTGTTCTTTTGTAAAAGTAAACAGAAGAGACAGTAACTCGCCGATAGTGACTTTGAGCTTACTTTCAGAATCTGGAATTGAATCACACAAAAAGTGCAATGGATAGTTGGTTTGAAGCAATCAATTTAAATGCAAAACACAATCTAGCTTGGACCAACTTACTGGCGCTTTTGGACAACACAGGTACCTATAATGTGACCATTAGTGCTGTGCACTCCCTGGGGTATGCGCGGCGAGGTGGGAGGCAAAGAAAAAACTGCATGAGTTCACATGAGATCAATACATGTCGGACATATCTTACGATATCAGTTTGCATTTCTAAGGCAAGACTTGTGGCGGGACGATTGTCGGAGGCTATCTATCTGTAATATATTATACTTACTTAGTTGATTAAAATGTAACTTACATATACTCATATTTTATTAAAAATATGCAGGTGATAAATAAGAACTAAACTTATAATTCAAAGGACTTGTTTTATTGAACATTTTTTATATTTACAAACAATTATATATTCTAACGAAAGTTATTCTGACATAGATTCTGTTTCATTCAACTTCATCTTCCATTTCGTCATCATCTTCATCTTCCACTTCGCCACCGGAACTTGAATCAGAGTCTTGCAAATTTATTATGAATGAATCGATAACATTATCGCACGACCCATCTTTGAATATTTATCTCATGTGTGTCTGACATAGACAGTCCGATACAAATAACACTACCTGCCGCCACGAGCGTTGACGGCGAACTGACAGAGCGCAGCCGTCGATTCTCCCCCCCGTCTCGCCGCGCGCATACCTCAGGGAGTGCACAGCACTAATGGTCACACTATAGTAATCTTTTTTATATCAGACAACAAGCATAAATATAATGTTACGTCTAAGGCCGTTTGTTCACCGCCGCCGTCACCGGGACGTCACCGAGAACGAGATGACGGCTCCGATTTAGCGATACATATTTACTATAGGCCGTTTGTCCACCACTGCCGTCACCGGCACTCGGGTGACGGGCGTGCGGTGGACTCACGGACTATAGTAAATGTGTGTATCGCTAAATAGGCGCCGTCATCTCGTTCTCGGTGACGACCCGGTGACGGTGGCGCTGGACAAACGGCCTAAGGCCCATAGAATAAAACACAAAGCAAGATTAAACAAGACCGGTCAAGTACAAGGAGGATTTATGCCAATTAAGCAGCGTCATCTAGTTATGTGATCGAAAAACCAAGAAAACTAAAGACAGTTATCTAAAAAACTGTTTTTATAATTTTCCTGTAATCTTTGCACATATATCTATCAATCACAGATTGTTCACTTCGCAAACTTCGGTGATATGGGGGGAAGAACAGTAGGTATTTTGTCGTAATATTTAATCATAACTACAAAACATAGTTTTGGAATGTGTAAATCAATCTCTTTGAAATGATACCCATTTGACCAAGTAACTTTATTTTGAAATTATAACCTCCACCATTTTGGTTCTTTTGGCCATCAAAATGAAAATATATTTGAATTTTTTTACCTTCCTCTATTGCATTGATTCCCAAAGTGGTCCAGGTGGACCCCCAGGGGTCCACGGGAGACTCGACGGGGGTCTACGTTGGCTTGACAAAAAAATGGGGGTTCACAATTCGTCCACGAAAATGTATCTGGTTTCGATAGTGAAGAACTAAAATGTTGGCTTGACTTCACCTCACCATCAATGTAGGCAGATAATATTATAAGAAGCTCAGCGACTGTTATTAGAACTGTTTTTTTCGAAAACTGTTAATTCGTGGTTGGAGCTCAGCCGCAACGCAAATTTCCAGTTAGATCTAATCTTCACATTTTTTGTCGACTGAGAATATGGTAGAAATGTAGCTGCAGGGGGTCCACCGGAACCAGCAAAACGGTAATAAACTTTTAAAATGGTCTATCAGAAAAAAAGTTAGGGAACCTCTGCTCTATTGCAACCAAAAAATTCTAAATTTTATTATTTTGTCCATGTTTTTAGTGATCAAGTTTCACGATGAAAAAACCTTTTGCGCAGTAAAAGTAGTACCCTCTTGTTACAGAGCAACTAGTTAAAGCAAAGGAAGTGATACCTAAAGCCCTGGCGGAGCTACCGGACTCGCCGTCAGTGAACTTCGCGGTCGCTAATATTTACGGCAAAATGGAGCGCTACGAGGACGCTGAAAAACACTTCGCGAGAGCCATCGACCTGTTCGAGAAAAACGTACAACCGTTACATTATTCGAACATGGGTAATTTGCATTACGCAAACTATATTACTTGTTTCCGCCTCGGCTTGTTTTGTTGTACGACATTAAATGAAAACACTGGTAGGGCTACTGGATAGAATTGTTGTAAAATAGGTTTTTTTTCAAATTCATCACTTCTTCCTGCCCTTTTCCCACATTACGTAGGGTCTGTACATGTATTCCTCTTCCATGCCTCTCTACCAGCTGTCATCTCCGTTGTCACTTCTTTTTTACCCAAATCATTAAAATTCATTCATCATGTAAGTAGGTACCTGTTAAACTGAGCGGCGTCGTCGTAAAGGCGCCGCCGATTTAAGTTAAAAATTGTTGGAAATGTATCGATTATTGGATACATTATTCAAGCTAGTATTAAACCCACCTCTAAAATCAGTTTATACGATTCCGGATGTGTGTTTTAAATTAATGTCGTACATAACGAAACACGTAGTATACGCATCGCATTTATAATAATAATAGTATGAAATGGGTTCTTAGGGGATTCTTAGACAAACAGAACTATTTTTTGATTTCTTTTTAATTTGCTTGTAATTAACGTCAATTTTGATAAATAACAACACAAGATATAAATAAATAATAAATAAATATTGCTGGACATTTCACACAGCGCTATCTAGCCCCAAACTAAGCATAGCTTGTACTATGGGAACCAGATAACTGATAGAATACTTATATACTTTTTTTTTTGTAAATACATACTTATAATACATAGAGAAACAACCAGACCCGGAACAAATATCTGTAGATCATGCAAACATTTGTTCCGCAGCGGGAATCGAACCCGCTACCTCCTGCGTCTCAGCCGGCTATTCGCCCACTGCGCCACGGAGGTCGTCAAATATACAATTATTTACAATAAAATACAGAAAAAACAGTTGAATCATCTAAATACTGTTGCAAACGATCTATAGATAAGACACTGACACTGGCTGCATTGCCCCGCTGAATTGCAATGCTTATGCGTTGGCCCAGATAAGCGCCAGCTCTCGGATCACATGTTGCTTCGACCAGACGCCCAGATAGAATTTGGAAAACGCGATAGGCCCCGGTACCCCATGGACCCAGGATCCCCAATTTGATAATACGAGCTAAAATAAAAAGAAACACCAACAGCCTTATCCTGTTGATAAACTCAGCGTAAATACATTTTAATTTTACAGGCGTGCTCTACCATCGCTGGAAAAAGTATAAACTGGCAAAGAAAATGTACGAGAACGCATTGAAGATTGACCCTAATTTTAAAAGTGCTTTACAAAATCTCAAGAGTTTAAAAAGGAATATAAACTAGTTGATACCACTTCAGTGAAAATAGTTTATATGTTGTATTTCGAATTCCAAAAAAATGGATTAAAATAATTACAGAAATAGACCACACTCAGAAGTTTAATTACCATTAAATATTCACCCAATTGTAGTACACAAGGGCGACTTTGCGCATCGATGCCTAAACGTATTTAGCGGCTAAATATGATTTATGTAGTTGTCAAATCATATAAATACGTCAAATTTAAACAAATTTAGTCGCTAATTACGTTTAGAGATCGTAGTCCAAGCCTGAGATGGTATTTTCATTACATTGAATTAAGTCTTAAACATTGTAAGGGCGGATTCTAGTTTGTCTGACTTGTCGTGACGCGGTAGAACGGCTTCATACATTTAATATGGTGAGATGTACATTTGAGTTTTTGCCGTGACTTCTTGTGAAAATGTATGAAACGACACGTCAGATAAATCCGCCTCTACACTGATCTCAACACCGAGGGGCACAACAATCTCAGCTACGTCTTTGTGAAATTCTTTAAATTTAACACATTGAAATAACAATCCTAGATCCTCTGCTGATTGGGTTGGGTTGAAGAAAGTCCAAAACATTTAATATCACAAACAACAAATCCATGAAAGTTTTAATTGCATTAGCAGTTTGTCACTTAAAACTGCACTCAGTTCAAATTCAGCATCAGGGCAGGGCGTCGCGAATGATTTGGTAATGGTGATCAGTACGAGGGAGAGGATCCGTCGCGCATGCGCCTCGCGCTCGGGACGGGGACGGCGCCGCCGTCGTGCGCCAGCAGCGCCGACAATATCGGGTTTTCTGAGCTAACAGAGCTGGCGTCGACCGCCGCTTCGTACCGACGGCGAGCGTGGGCGGCGGGCGTGTGTCAGTGCGGCATCGCCACGGTGAAGCTGGCCGCGAGCGGCTGCAGCGTGTGCTTGATGTCGAGCGCGGTGCGCGGGTCGCGCAGCGCGCCGGCCGCGTGCGCCAGCTGCAGCGCGCACTCCGGGTTGGCGTTGGAGGGGAGGGCGGCGCATTCCCGCTCCAGCGCCACCCCCACCGATGTCAGCAGTTCCGAGAAACCGAGCGAGATGGCTGCGCGCCGGAGACGGTTTAGTTCCTGGAGGGAAAACATAAGCACGGACCATTAGGTACAAAAGATAGTGGCTCAAACCCTCCGTCGTCCGAGACACGTTCTACATTAGACAGAGCACACTTCACAGATACACCGACCTCGCCGGCGAGTTCGACGTACAAGCACGTACCCGGGCGTTTCTCTCCTATCCTCATCCTGGCAACAGCCCAAGCCGAGGTTCGTACCTAAGTGGTGCCCTTGCGCTAGTTGCCTTATCAAAAACTGAAGGGCTGAGCGCCTTCTGTTCGCCAAATGTTCTGTTAAGCTGCAACGATGCAACGCTAACAGCGAGATTAGTCCATTCGAAAAAAGATAGTGGCGCCCTTAATGACGGATACTTCTATAGCAAATCTGTTTGTCAACCCTTCACGGTTGTGACAGTAGTCTGTTCCACGAAAGAAGTATTTTGGCCTGGGCGCTAGTGTCTATGCTTTGTGGATCAAAAACATACATTTTCAACCTTATTTTCATCGGATAACCGTTAGTTCTTTAAACGGTCGCGGTCGCGTGCTAACTAACCTTAAACTTGAATCATAATTTATCCAAAAGCAAGGGGATATTTATGTAAATAGACAGTTTTATATTTGCCTACATATTTTAGGTACAAATATGGTGTGTGTGTACAAACACGCCGTGTATCGTCCAGTTTCAAGATCTAGGTATACAGTTTAAAAAAAATGTGGCCCTTCGGGAGTGCCGACAGAAGTGAAAACTTGTACAATTACGAGATACTTATATACAGAAGTGTCGGTAACAGTAACAGTGTCGCGAGTTCAATGGTTTTTTCCCATCTCAAAATATGCCCAACGCGGCTAAAGAAGCTTTCACTTCATATACAGAGGTGTCAGTAACAGTGTCGCGAGTTCAATGGTTTTTTCCCATCTCAAAATATGCCCAACGCGGCTAAAGAAGTTTTAACTTCATATACAGAGGTGTCGGTAACAGTAACAGTGTCGCGATTTCAATGGTTTTTGCCTATCTCAAAAAATGCTCAACGCGCCTAAAGTAGTATTGATTGATTGAAAATACTTTATTGCACAAAATACATAAATCTGTACACAGGCGAACTTAATGCTAAAGAGCATTTTCTTCCAGATAACCTTTGTGTATTGTAGGTAAAGATGTGTAGGTAGCGCACAGGAAAGGGAACTAATGAAAATTTGCACAGGACTAATAAAAATAGCAATATGTATTCACTTAAAAAAAAAAGTTTATGGGCCAAATAAATAAAAAAAAAACATTGAGCTAAGAGTTACCTTGTAAAGATGTTGCGTCTTATCAGGCAGTTTGCGCGCGTGTCGCAGCACTTTCTGCACGTCAGCGAGCAGGGCGTGCGTGTGCGCCCACGCGCAGCTCGTGCTGCCGCCGCTGTACGAGCGCCACGACCGCACGGGAAACGTTTCCGCTGCTATTGCAAATCATCCACGGGATTAACTTTATTTCTAACCACACACAACACAAAAAGATATGTTTTAAACGATATACATTCAGATTAGTCACATAGTTTCATCAAAATCAGTTCAGTTGTTTGGTTTTGTCTGTTATGTGAAGTGGGTTACATTTTTGTTAAGAAGTTACTTGTGTTTTTATATGACCTGGTGACGGAATACGCATATGGCCCACCTGATGTTAAGTGGAAACCATCGCTTATCGCACTACCTCGTAGGTCACGCACCTTAGAAACGCGCCGCACGATTCACTTGCACCATCAACTTGAGGCATGCAGGTGTAATACCTCATGTGCCTGTAATTTCACCGGCAACCATACCCTCCAAACCGAACACAGCAATGCTGATTGGCGGCAGAAATAGGTATGGTGGTAGTACTTCCCCAGGCGAGCCCTTTCACAAGGAACTTTACTACTCTTCAGTTAAACATCTGTTATTTCTTCACATTTTTCATATGAATGAAAATGTCGGTTTATGGACATTTTTGTGATTTATTTTTTTGAACTTAAACCTGGCTACGTCCGTGTGCAATAAGTAAGTAAATTTGATATCAAAAAGTAAGTTTACAAACTTAACATCTACCCTGCGTACTTTATGACGGCAGGGCGTCGTTGCTCTTCCATACAATGCTTAGTGACTAATTGAACAGTAGGTATTTACCGTCTGCATTGGCTTCGTCGCCAGGGCCGAGCTGGTCGAGCGCGCCGAGCCAGGGCGCGGCCGCGGCGCCGGGCCGCATCACGCTGAGCAGCAGGCACGAGCGCCGCGCGCGCGTCGCCTCGCACCACGCCGACAGCGTGCCCCACCACTCCGACCCTAGCACCACTATTGCTGACATTCCTTCCACCTGAGACAACGACAAATAAATAAAGCCCTAAGCATAGCTTGTACTTCGTTAAACCCTCCGTCGTCCGAGACACTTTCTCGGAGACCCGGATGACGAAATCACCTCCGCTAATGCGGAAGAGATTTCTGACTCATCTACATTAGACAGAGCAAATACTTCACAGATACACCGACCTCGCCAGCGAGGTCGACGAGTCCCTTCAGTCGCCGCCTATTACGAGGTACAAGTACGTACCCGGGCGTTTCTCTTCTATCCCCATCCTGGCAACAGCCCAAGCTGAGGTTCGTACCTAAGTGGTCTCCTTGCGCTAATTGCCTCATCAAAACTTACAGGGCTGAGCGCCTTCTGCGCTCGCCAAAAGTTCGGTTAAGCTGCAACGGCCTCACAGGCCAACAGATTAGTCCATTCGAAAAAAAAACTTGTACTTCGTTACACGTTACACTCTTGGTAGAGTGGTCGTGGTCGTCACTTCTGGGGTTGTGGCGCGCTTGACAATCCTTCGCCACTCCTCTCGTATTGCCGCTTTTCTAGTGCACTCGTGTAGGGGACCGTCAAGTGCTGCTTTGATTTGGTCCTTCCATCCCAATGGTGATCTACCGCGTGGTCGCGTACCCTAAACCTTCCCCTGCACCACTAGGCACTCAATAAGCATAAAGTTTGTACTATGGGAAGATCTTTTTTTTAAATCCATACTTATATAAAAAAATACCGAAACCAGAAACCCATCTGTAGATCATGCAAACATTTGTTACGCGGCGGGAATCGAAACCCGTAACCTCCGGCTTCGTAGCCGGCTATTCGCCCACTCCGCCACGGAGGTCGTCCATTATTTTATTTAGCATATTGGCACCATGAAGTAAAAAAAAAATATAATACTTAGTGCCTATTTCACCACCTCTGACGCTACTATCCAATAGATAAAAAATATACGCGTCTTTTGTTTTCACATGAAAACATATAAAGAGAGAATGATTTTTATCCGTCAATTAAAGCTACTCGGAGGTTGTGAAATAGGCATTTAAACTAAGTGACCTTAAAAATATGCAAGATACTTCTGTCTTTGTACTTACGAGGAGGGATCAAAAAGTAGTGAGAACGACATACTCCTTACTAAGGAAAAAAAATAAATACTGGCAGGCATAGCTACATACATACATATTTGTAATATTAATAAAGAAAAAATCTTCGATTCTCTTCTGTTTTTTTCTGAATGTAGTCATTTGTTTGTTTCGTGTCGGAGCGTGTTCTCGAAAATGGAGAAAAACGAAGTGCGAGCCGTTATTAAATACCTGTTTAAAAAAGTTAACGATGCAAGAGATTCATTGCGATTTGGAGGCAACATTAGGAGAGTCTGCTCCGCCGTATTCCACTGTCGCAAGGTGAGCTTCTCGATTTCGAGTAGGGAGAACGAGCACGGAAGACGAACATTGTTGCGGCCGTCCATCGACGTCAGTCACCCAAGAAAATTGTATTGAGCGATCGAAGAGTTACCATCTGATACTTAACTCAAGAAACGGGCATTTCATATGGAAGTTTTCAATCCATATTGAAACAATCTTTGAATATGAGAAAAGTCTCCGCAAGATGGGTGCCGAGAATGTTAACCGACAGTCAGAAACAAAATCGACTTGACACTTCGAAGATATTGTTGGACAAGTTTCAAGAAGATTGTGAATTTTTTTTGTCTCGTTTCGTAACAATGGACGAAACATGGGTCCATCATTTTGATCCCGAGACAAAACAGCAATCTTCGCAATGGAAACGGCCATCATCACCGACCCCGAAGAAGTTTCGTGCCGTGCCATCGGCTGGCAAGGTTATGGCCTCAATATTTTGGGACTCAGAAGGGATATTGTTGATTGATTACCTGGAGCGTGGAACCACTATTACAGGCCAATATTATGCAGCTTTAATTCCCAAGTTGAGGAATGCCATCAAAGAGGATAGGAGAGGGAAACATCGAAGGGGCGTGCTGTTTCATCACGACAACGCACCCGCGCACAGGTCGGCAGTTGCGATGGCTGCCATTCAGCAAGCTGGCTTCGAATCGGTTGACCACCCCTCTTATTCATCAGATCTGGCGCCTAGCAATTTTTTCTGTTCCCCAAATTGAAAGAATACTTAAGGGGAAACAGGTACGAAGACGATAACGAGGTGATGGATGCCGTGGAGAGCTTGTTGCAGGACCAAGACAAAACTTTTTTTGAAAGGGATTGAAGCCTTGGAAAAGCGCTGGACTCGGTGTGTAGAGAGACTCGGAGACGTAGAAAAATAAATTATTAAGTTATCAATAGTCATTATATTCTATCTCATTCTCACTACTTTTTGATCCCTCCTCGTAGCTCAGAAGCCAAAGACTTTATAGGACGGATAAAATCAATATTATTTTTAAAATTTATTTGTTACGATTATGTAGATACACGATCTGGATTACTGGAAGTTATCAATTTTAGCGCCATTGTTCCTCTGTTAGCAAATACTTTCTTTTGAATTTGCTCTTTAATAGTGTGCACTATAGATATTAATTATCTATTTATCCGTTGTCTTTTTAGGGACATTAAGTTAATTGAAGAGGGCGCCACTAACTAGTTTCAATATCTTTAAAATGTTCCGGTCACCAACGTATGTCGAGTAAAACGCTTATAATATAATTTTGAGGAGCATGTTATTACCAATGCTGCATTGGATAACAAAATCAATAAGAATTGACAAATGAATGCAGATGCAGAGTTTCAAACCCATTCATTTTACTGGTGCAATTGTGGGGTAGATTGATAACCTATTAAACTCCTGACGTTCTAATAGGCCCGATTTGACGTTGTCAAAATACAGAGTAGAGATGGAAACTAGAGTAGAAATAAAAAATCGGTTGCTAGAAAACCCAATTCTTGAGACATCTTGATTAATTGTACTAAGAGTTTGATATCGTTTAGTTTAGTGTTGCCCAAATTCAGTCTTGGTCTTGCAGTCTTGGTCTTATTCTTGCGTTTTTGCAAGACCAAGACCAAGAACAAGACCGCGTATTTTTAGCAAGACCAAGACCAAGACTGACCGTGCAAGACTTGAGCAAGAACAAGACATAGCCTGCAAGACTCTTGCGTCTTGCAGCTAGGACTTAGCGCTATTTCACTGAGTAGTTAGGTGTAACAGTTCGGTGTATAGGTAGGTACGCTTAGGAATTCTATGAGACGCAAAAAACTGTATCAAAGAATATGAAAAACTGGACCTATGCGCATTACGACTAATACCATAAACATAGCGAATAAAAAAATATCTATTAAAATCAAACTGAGTGCATGCATAGTTATGTTTTAACCATCGGCACTTTGATAATGCGGCGTCAAAGGTTTTGTACTTACTTCTCAAAGAAATTTGCCGCTTTTCGGAAGTACATGGTTATGATACACGCGCCGGCGGCTTCTTTTGAAATCTAAAACAATCGTTGCCGCCACGCCGAAATCATAACATTTGACACTATTTGATTGCCGCCATAGGGCGTAGGTATACTCATGCAAAATAATTTCCTAGTAGAGTACCTACAGGTGTTCCAAAGAATAAATAAGTTTCAGAGTGCTTAGAATGAAAATGAATACATTATACTGATCACGCAAGTAGTATTATGATTAGGATAAAATTGTAAGGATAGGTAGTAGATGTCATATTAATTCATTATAGTAAGTATATATTATAATATTAATTACTTATATGGTTTTAAACTAATTACTTAGGTACTATTGTTGTACATTTAGTCATTATATTTCTTAAGTTTTTACAAGAAAAAATAGCAAAAAAGTGTTCAAATATCACCCGTTTAATAAATATTGTAGCCACTTTTAAATATCCTTGAAACGTGTAAAAAAATTCTACGAAACTAATAAAATAATATAAAAAGCGTAGGTACTTACCTACTAATAAAATAAAAAGCCTGCGATAAGAGTTTTGTATTACTTACCAGCCCGAATATCTCTGAGAGAGATGATGAGAGTAAGTATTTACTAGCTGTGCCCGCGACTTCGTCCACGAGGAATAGTAACTTTGGAGGTATAGTGACGTTCAGGACTTATTTATTTATTTTAAAACTTCTGTCATCAAACATACAAACGAACTCTTCAGCTTTATAATATTAGTATAGATGTACGCCAAAACATTCACTTATATGTAAAGAATAGTGATTGGCACTAATTCTATTTTATTCACGCGTCGCGTCTGTACAAGTAGGTTATATTTAGTGTGTGTTTGTACGCCGCACGCGGCATTGTTTGATTTGCGGCGGCATCCTTTTCATAGAGCCGGCACGTAGCGAGGCGGCGCGGTAGAAAGCAAGGAAACGTACTATAAATAAAGGAATTATTTTAATTCCAGTCATTTCCAATTGAGCTGTGCTTCGAGTCTAACTTAATAATTGTTTTTACTAATTCTCGTTGTTTTCTAAAAACGTATCACGTGTACAATTTAATATGAGTGACGAAGATTCAAATTATTCTAGTCCGAGTAACGAGAGTTTGAGTCACAGATCTAAAAGACCCAAAAGCAAATTTGAGGAGTTTTTCGAAATAATTCATGCATCCCAAACTGCCTTCTGTAAATTGTGCCAACATAAAAAGATTGAAATAAAAATGAAAAACAGAAACACTTCAGGCTTAAGGAAACATCTAATATCTTTCCACAAAAAGGAATCAGAAATATTTCTTCCTGTTAAACCAAAATTAAGTGGAGATATCACAAGCTTTTTAGTAACCGCTGGAAGAAGTGGACAGGTAAGAATATTTTTTTAACAGTTAAAAGAATTTTAACTCCGCGTAGCTATTCATGCGATACTTTCAAAAACGCCATTAACTTACGTAAGTATTTTTGAGTTAGTGGTGTTTTCACAGTTTTCATCTAGGGGTGCGACATATTAAGTATGTAATTATCGTCTTAAATATTTTTTATAAACACCCATATTTTCATTTAATCGGCCAGTAACAACTAAGTACTTTATTTTGGTAAATTACAGTACAGTGCAACCTTAATATAACAAATATCAATTTAACGATTTTCTCGATTTAACAACAACAAACCTCCTCCTCTTATACGCTCAAACCTAGTATGTTTTAAATAATAACACAAGATTTATTGTTTTGTTTCAGTCGGAAAACAGCAGTGACAACATCACGACAGCTACAGTTGATTGGGTGGTGAAAAAATATCTTCCCTTCTCATTTTTCGATGACGAAGCTACACAAGTATATTTTCGACGTATTTGCCCTAATATGGTGTTTCCTAAAAGGTCTACACTTAGAAGGAAAGTCAAAGAGCGATTTGAAGAGCTCCAATTGAATCTCAAGGAACGACTTCAACAATTATCATCTAAAATGTCTTTTACCATTGATGGGTGGACGTCAATTGCTGGTAGGAGTTACTACGGGGTTACTATTCATTATATAGACAACGAATGGAAGTATCAATCTGTAGTTCTTGATTTTATACCATCACGCGGTCGACATACTGGGGAAGATATTGCAACGATTTTCCATGAATGTTTATTGGAATATGGCATAATTGATAAAATACAAGGTATCACGGTCGACAACGCAACTGCAAATACCAAATTTATGTATGAACTGGGCAAACAGCTGCCGCCACACTTTGATTCAGACAATCAACATTTCCGGTGCTTTGCTCACATTTTAAACCTTGGTGTACAAGATTTATTAAAGACCTTAGCATTACACTGTGAGTCTGACACTAACGCGCAAGATCAGCAGTACGAAGACTATGCAGACGAAACTGAGGATGAGGAAGATGAAGAATCTGCACCAAATATTGCTGACTCGCGTACATCTGTAACAAAGTTACGCAGTATTTCCAGTAAAATAAAAAGAAGTGAGATAGTGAAGAAGAAGTTTCAGTCTGCTTGTGAAGCAGCTGGCGTGCCATCAAATCTAAATGCCATTCTTGACTGTCCAACGAGATGGAATTCCACACATGATATGATTGGATTTGGTTTAAAAGTGAGAGCGGGCATTGACATATTGTGCAGTTCTGTCACCGAATTAAATGATTTTCAAATCACAGCTAATGAATGGCAGGTACTCGAAAAATTACATAAATTTCTAATAAACTTTAAACTTTTAAGTACAAAACTTGGTGGAGACAAATATGTTACATTACCGCTAGTCATTGTATCATTCAATCTCTTGCTAGATAAAATTGAATCCATGGTAAAACAGTTAGATGAGAAACCTAATCGATCTGAAGTGGATGAAAGGCTCATTCTAGCTTTCCAAGCAGCTCGAGACAAAATGCTTAAACATTACAAGAAGAGCAACTGGATTTATTGTACTTCTTTAATTTTAGACCCAAGGCATAAGGCTCAGACTTTTGACCTGACAATGTGGGGGAAGCAACTTAAAACAGAAAGTCTGCGCAAGTTCAATGAACTTTATGAAGAATATAAAGTCTACACTCACTGAACAAATCTCTGGAATTACCAGAAAAAGAAAATAAAGTATGTGATGAAGATGAAGACGTAATAGACTTTGATAAACTCTATGAATGTCCCTCGACGTCATCTGGATCTTGTCTTCAAGGCTTGGTGATAGACGAGTTGGAGGAGTACCTAAGAAAACCAAGAACTGCCAGCTCGGAAGACATTTTAGATTGGTGGAGGACGCATGAGACAGAGTATCCGATTTTATCGAAAATGGCCCGTGATTTTCTCTCAATACCTGCAACTTCAGTACCTGCTGAGAGGTTATTTTCTAAAGCATCATTAGTAATTAGAAAACATAGAAATAGGTTAAGTGATGAGTCAGCCAGATGGTTACTTTGTATTAATTCTTGGTCAAAAAAAATTATATAAAGTATCATAACCTAATGATAAAGCTGTTGATTTGTGTTGTATTTTATTTTTTATTCAAATAAATGATAAATCGTAAAACTCTTTTATTAAATTTCTTATAAGTTGAGGGTTCAATCTCTTTCTAGACAGATAAGTATTGTATTAAAATACAGTCAAGTTATTGTAATTAATTTGTTTTTTTACATGTTTTAGCAAATGTAAGCGTATAAATCATAAATGTTTATTAAGAAACAGTTACTTCCATGGAAAACGACATATAGGTCAGTTGATTTTTCGAATTTCTTATCAAATCTTCAGTTATTTATTAATCTGCTTGATCTTTACTATGGCTATGTTAATTTAAGCTCACAATGTTCCAATTCTAATACGTTTTTATAAGATTTAAAGTAAACTTTAATAAATAGTAATAGACTAATAGGTAATTGCAAGACTTGCAAGACTCTTGCTGCAAGACCAAGACCAAGACTGGGAGCGCAAGACCAAGACCAAGACTGGCTAAGTCTCGTCTTGTTCTTGCATTTGGGCAACACTAGTTTAGTTTAGCTTAAGTAAAGTTAATATCGAACTAGCTTGGCTATATATAAATAATATGTATCGTTTTTCAAATAATGATGGAAGTCCCTCATTGTGGGTGCATCAACATCTATAATCGATTGTTATGTATAAAAACATTAAAAATAAAAATACGTTTCTGTTTTTATAAACTAATGATAACTTTAACTTTTAAAGTTTAGTAGGTATATGTTTAGATTTTTTGTAATAATCGATTTTGTTTGGTTCTAAAGTGGTTAAAACGATCGCAACTCTACGGTATTGAATCCAATGATACAACATTGGAATAGCGTCGGATATCATAACAATTTTTGCATTACATGGTTGATTTTTCGACTTCTTGCGTAGACGTTCGTTCAAAGTTATCACGGTGAGAAAAATGACAGAAGTCAAATCGGGTCTGTTATAACGTCGCGAGTTTAGTCTAGAGTTATCAAGTTTATATAGGGCGCTATATTTTGAAACTGATAATCAAACAATTTGTGCATTTATGCTAGTGACGCCAAGGTTTCCTGAGCATTGCTACGTGCTGTGTGAAAATATATCTTAGATTTGTACTATCTTAAAGCAAATCAACTGTGTTTACCTTGAGAGCTCCATGCAGTAGAACAGTAAAATTAGGCACTTTACTTGGATCTGTTACATCTTCTTCATTCGATCCATCTGTACTGGAACCATCCTGATGAGTAAATCCAATTCTAATATCCAATTTATATAGTTATAATAATTCTAATCATTTATTAATATTAATAGTAATTTATATAGTTTAAATAGATAACAAAATCCATATTTTTTTTTACCTTTGTAGGAGTTTTTGGTTCGAAATTTTCTCTATTGTTAGAATTACCAATTTGAACTTGAGGTATGATCAGATGTTTGCTTACAGCGATCGGCGTGCCTGTAAATACATCACAATATGAATATTCATGTACAAGTTATAATGATGATGAATTAAAATTCTTATTACATTAGTACATTATTGCAAAGGCCGGGAAATAGGCAATTGCAGGTCGAGTATGAGTTTGAAGGCCGAGCCCTAGGCGAGGACTACGAGACAGGCAATTGCCATTTCCACCGAGGCATATATAGCGCTTTTCTCAAAAGAATGCAGGGAAATAAAACATACTTTTTATATTATACATTTAATTTATTTAATATTAAAAGTAGTTAAATTTCCATAATTTTTCAAGTTAAAGCCGTTTTTATTTGCCCATATGATGGATTTTTAGTTTTAGCAATCTCAATAAAATACGTCAAAAATTTCGGAGAAAATATTCACTTTTTTCTCGTTTTTCCAACTCATAATATTTTCATATACTTTCATGTATATTTCTTTTGACTTCGCTGGAAGCAGGTTTTCCATTGCCAATTTGGCTTCTGATCTTAAATCTGGTGGAGTACAATCAATCTCCATTTCACTCTCTGAACCGTTGGAACTCATTTTAATTATTAAATTTATATATATATATATATTACGTAGCTATGTAAATAACAAATTAAGACGAATTTTCAGCTTAGCCGCCAATTTTTTATTTATCATCTGTGCCGAAAGGCATTTATGGTTACGTGAACGCAATTGGCACTAAGCAAAGAAACTTACTTTGGTATGCCAAGAATGATAAAAAGATCCAATCAAAGAGTATTTAATAACCCCAGCACGCCTTTTCATACAACATTGCTGGAGCGTTGTAATGTTCCAAATTCAAAAAACGCTTCTGCAATGGATTTGATTTTCTTTGTCCGTAAATTCGATACTTCGCGTGTTCTTTTTTCGAAAATAATGACAATATTTCCATTCATGTTTGAGAAAAAATCCTTACAAGCTAGATATGACCTCCGTGGCGCAGTGGGTGAATTGCTGGTTGAGATCCAGGTGGTTGCGGGTTCGATTCCCGCCGCGGAACAAATGTTTGCATGATCTACAAATATCTGTTTGGGGTCTGGTTTCCCTATATTATGATAAGTATGCATTTACAAAAATAAGTATTATGTCAGTTATCTGGTTCCCATAGTAAAAGCTTTGTTTAGTTTGGGGCCAGGTAGCGTTGTGTGAAATGTCCAGCATCATTATTATATCATATAGTAATTAAGTGCCAAAGAATAAATTAATTAAGTACCTAATTCTTGTTGCGATATAAATCCCACAACATGTATTTGAGTGGCGATGGAAAAGGTCTCTGTGAGGTTCTCGTCAGTTATCGGCTGCGGCGGCGGGAACAACTGAACGCGAGACTCAAGCTGTCCGCATTTCAGTGTACACCAGAACTCCTGGTAATGCTGCTCACACAGCCTTGTCATTGCTGCTACAGCCTGACAATTAAATACAATACATTAGAGGCACATAACTTACACATTAATTTGGAGCCATATATGACTCCACGCTGCGGCTGTGAGTTATATGAGCAGGTGGTAGTGAGTGCAGCTCTCGGAAAATCTAAAAATATGGACTGGTGTGCATCACTGCAGTTAATGTAAAAAAATGGCACCTAAGGACGGTAACAGAGAAGCAAATGTACATAAAATTATGATAAGGAACGACGAACCACGAACTGAGATCTTGCGAGTCTCCCATAAAAACAAAAATATATTATTCGTAATCTTTGACGATCAAAATAGTACCACGAAATAATAACCAATTAACTTGAGCATGGGCGCCGGCAGAAATAATTTCCAGGTGGTGCAGATTTTAGTTTTCTTACCATCTTTGCCGTATATGATTGTTAATAAAAAGATGAAATTTTAGTCTGAATGTTCGAGAAATTTACTAATTTCTGACTATTCATTATGAATTTATTATATAGGTACCCAGTCGTCACGGCTCATACCTATTTGTTCACGACGATCGAAATTTAAAAATTCTAAGTTGGTGGGCCAGGAGTACCGGGATATAATATATATATTAATAGATTTCCATTACTTCTCCGAACGCACCCTTTAAGGTACCGCTACTCCACACCAGATGGCACCAGCATAAATGGGATGAACTTAACAGAGAAAGCGCAATACAGTTTCTAAGCAGTGCGAAAGAGACCGACTCTTGTCAAAGTCAATCGCGAATAAACTAGAAAGATCATAAATGTGAAAGAGACATAGATTATACATGACAGGGACAGAGCTACGTTCGAGAACGTTTGGGAATCTGGAACCTTCCTTACATTTTGATATATAAGGGGGCTAGGTCGCGTTCCTTCAGTCAGTTTTCGATTGAAGTTCGAACAGTTCGTTCCGAGTGGTCAAATCGCAAGTAGTAATAGTTCCCGCCATATTCGTTTCCATAGATTAGTGTTTTTATAGTGTTGCCGTATTTTAATTTCCAAAATATATAGATAATTCATACAGTCCAATAGTTTAAGAATGATTGCTTGATTACATGTGCAAGAGCGAGCTAATTAGTCAGTGTCAGTGCGCGCCGTAATTAATTAATCAGTTCAAGCAAGCAGTGACAAGTGAGCTAACGTGTGTTTCTTTTCTTTATAATTTTAAATATGAGTGACATAAGGCGATTTTAGTGCAAGAGAAACAATATTGAAAATGAACAGTTTAATGCTAAAGATGGTCCAAGTATGTACTTCGGCACAGCAAAGTACTAGTAAAACTGAATTAACAACACAACAAACTTCAGTTAATATTTATGATGTGGGTTTATATCTGGATTCTAACGTACCTATCAGTGATGAAATACGGTTTAAAGTGCTCGAAACACCGTGGAAACCTCCGCAAGATTATGATTTCAAGCAGGACATCGATCATAAAAACCAAACACAACACCGTGCATTTCGCCACGAGTGGCTCACAGCATACCCTTGGTTAGCCTATTCTGCTCAGGCTAAAGGACCACTTTGCCGTACATGTGTATTATTTCCCGCACAAATTCATCGAGGCAGTACTCAGGGGCCATTTATCGTTCGGCCATGCAAAAAATATCAAAAATTTCACGAGTGTGCGAAATCTCATGGAAATAGCCAGTGGCATCGTGAATCGGTTATACGTTCTAAAAATTTTCTGGAAATCATGCAACAAAGAAAAAAAACAGACGTTTATGAACAGATAGATACTGAATATCACAGGGAAATTTCAGAAAACAGAAAAAAAACTTCAACCCATTATATCTTCGGTCTTATTTTGTGCTACGCATGATTTACCCCTTGGAGGAAAAACAGAAGATGGGTCAATTTTCAAAGACTTACT
Organism: Philereme vetulata; assembly: GCA_918857605.2. Lineage (NCBI taxonomy): Eukaryota > Metazoa > Arthropoda > Insecta > Lepidoptera > Geometridae > Philereme > Philereme vetulata. The sequence goes on along the minus strand of OU975473.1, from coordinate 2,186,990 downwards.
ACATTTCCGAGTTGAGGCAGGAGATACGGTGTGTGTTGTATGTAATAGTATTTTTTGTTTTATATCTATAAATATATATATATATATATATATTTGTTATATTTCTCATATATATATTCTATGTATTATTATTGTTATATCAAGTAGGTTTATGTATTTATTCTAACTGTAATCGGAGTTTATTGTTATTTGTGTTTCTTTTGTTTTTTTTTTAATAAACATTAATATTGTTAAAAGTTAGCACGCCAACCTTTTTTGTTACCTCTGAGGTTGGCAGGTAGAAAATGCTATTAGCATTAAGCCCACCTTTTGTACATGTAATTTGTATTTTTGTGCAATAAAGTATTAAATAAATAAATAAATAAATACGGTTTTAAAAGACCACTTTGCAACTGGTTCGAAAAATGCCCTCTCCCTCCCATCAAATACAAAACGAAATTATTGAAACCTGTGCTGATGTTCTTCGTGAAACCATTACTGATGAAGCAAAAGAAGCGGCATACTTTTCAGTCTTGGCTGACGAGACAGCGGATATAAGCGGGACTGAACAGCTTTCAATGGGCATAAGATACGTCAAGTTTGACCAAACGAAACACAGTTACGTAATACTTGAAGAATTTTTGGGGTACAGACCACTTCAAAAATTAGATGCTGCATCGATTTCTGAAGTTATAATATCTTTTTTGACATAATGTGGTTTAGATCTCAACAAAATGGTTGGGCAAGGGCATGATGGTTGCTCCACGATGGCTGGACATGTTGGTGGAGTTCAGAAAATAATTAATGATAAATATCCCAAAGCAAAGTATTTCCACTGTGCTAGTCACATATTAAATCTTGTTGTCAATGATTTAAATAATTTGAGTGAAATAAGAAATACTGCTGGAATGATTAAGGAAACTAAACTTTTTTTAGAGAGAGCATTTTACGGCGAAAAAAAAATCCAAATATTCTCTTGTTTTGCGAAACCAGATGGTCTGCAAAGTACAAAAGTATTCGAATTTTCGCTCAAAATTTCACCAAAATTGTAGAAGCATTACAAGACCTCTCAGAAGATCAAGCCACTAATTCTAAGACAAAGGTTAGAGCTTACCAACTGCGCACTGCTTTGACCACCACAAATTTTATTGTGGCATTGCATATTATTGCTACTTACTCGGCAAAGCTTGAGCCTGTCTGCAACCAGCTTCAACAAGTGGATATTGATATTAATTCAGTGAATGACCACATTTGCAAACCCACTAAAATAATAGAGGGTCACAGACAAAACGCATCGCAGGAATTTACTGCTATATTTGGAAAAGCTAAACAAAGTTGCGAAGACCTTAATATTGAGATTAAATGCCAACGAGTTACGAAACGACAGGCTCATCGATCCAACCACCCATTCGAAAACGTTGAAGAATTTTACAGAAGAGCTTTATACATCCCATACCTTGATTCGATCATTTCTTCTTTAAAAGACAGATTTTCTGAAACACAAAAAATATTATTTTCTCTGTTACAACTACACCCAAAAATAATTAAAGGCCTCAGTAAAGAAGAATTTCTTAGAGCTGCAAAAGACATTGAAAATTTGTATGGCGATCTTTTACCTAATTTTATTTCAGAAATCACGACTTGGTTTGAAATGTGGAAATATCCACAGCCAGCGGCAAATGATATCAGTGAAGTTGATCGATATGAAAAACATCTTATAGACTATATCGACGAGGCAAAAGATTTCTTTCCTTCAGTAGCAGAAGCGATCAAGATTGGCCTTAGTCTACCCGTCACAACGTGCACAATAGAAAGATCTTTTAGCACACTGAGAAGAGTTAAAACTTGGAATAGGTCCACAACAGATGACGAGCGACTGTCTGGATTATGCTTGTTAAGTGTCCACCGAGGCAAGATAACCAAGGACAATAAAGATAACTTTATAGAAAACGTCATTAATAAGTTCGGTCAAAATCCCCGCCGGCTGCAGTTGCTTTTTAAATGAGAATTGAGTAATTACTGCCTACTAATTATTGTGAATAAAAAAATGATTTCCAACAGACGGCTTTTTATTTCAATAATTCCTGTTGATCCCGAGATTCCCAAGGGGTGCAAGTGCACCCCCTGGCACCCCCCTGCCGGCGCCCATGAACTTGACCTACAGTTTTATTCAAATTACAGGTAACGGGGGGTTTATGTTAATTGTTTACTCTTTTTTGGGGTACAAATAGCAGTTATTCTGGATTTCAGATTTTTGCCTATGTTTGTAACACTTAAGCTACACGCATACCAAATTATAGCACCGTGGGGTCACTGGTGTACCTTGTGAATTTCGTCAAAGTTTAGTTTTTATTATGGCTAATAACTCAAAAACTACAAGGACTTTACTAAAAATAAAAACGGAATCAAAATGTTCTACTGAATACCTTTCATTTGACGTCCCACTTAACCTAATAGTCTCATTTTCATTTTATTTAACCTTTTGAACCCCAATATCTCATCAACCCCTTCACATTTTTAGCTCATTTAGTCACATCAAAATTATGTCATCACTACCTACCTATGTATTAAATTTCACGATGATCGTATCAACGCTTCGAAAGTTATCCTCGGACAAACATACATACATACAACGCCGATTTGCCCAAGTTGATTTGGAGATTTCGCTTCGCTCGATCAACAAAAGAAATTACTCATGATTTTTTTAGTTTGGTATTTTCTTTGTAGGACCAGGGCAATAATTGGAATCAGTTACTTTGCCTATTATTTGTTGTACTAACCCCAGGTACAGACAGGTGATCTGGACAGTAGATAGTTCCCCGCATGACAGCAGTGCTTGTGTTACCATTTGAATTTGTGGACATATCAATAATCTTCTGGTAAAGAGGCATAGCTGAAAGATACAAAACAATATTACATGAACATTGATTACACTATAGTCCATTGATTCGACCTCGGGCACACTAGAATACGCCATCAAGTTACTTGGTTAGAGGTTATTAAGAGTTGGGATATCCTTTCTAACCTGACCCCAGAGCTTAGAAGGGTGATAATGCACAATACAACTGTATGCGGGACCTCAGTGCAGATCTTATTCCCCCCGCCCGAGTAAGAATTAAAATAATTAAATATATAAGAGAAAGAACTGAGATCTAGCGATTCCTCCACTGCAAAATTACCGACCAACTCTGTTGACCTACAGTTTAATTGAAATTACAAGTAACTGGAGTTCAATGGTTACCCTTTTTGGGGGTAGAAATTGCAGTTATTCTGGACTTTTCTCTATATTTGTGTTCAATGTGAACTTCGTCAAAGTTCAGTTTTTATTATGGCTAATAACTTAAAAACTATACAACTTAAAAAAAATTAAAAACGGGGTTGAAGTGTAGGTACTGATAAAGACCGTCATTTCATTAGACGCCCCACTTGAATTGATTGTCTCATGTTTATTTTTATTACCCCTCTTTAACTCGAATATCTCAACAACCCCCCCTTAATTTTTTGCTCATTTAGTACCTTTAAACCAAATTTATCAGATCTGATTAAAGCTTCGAAAGTTATCCTCAGACAAACGTAGTTACAGCGCCAGTTCGTCTAAGTTGATTTCGAGATCTCGTTTCGCTCAATCAATAATGTAGGTTATCATTTAGGGTCAGTTTCAAGATGTGTAAATTCTCAATAGAAACATGTCATATATGTGTACCCATAGCCTATCTTTATACTATTGGTTGATTATAAATCATTATTTAAAATAAGGTCCTATAATGATTGATTATTTTCTATGTTTGCTAACAATGAATAAAATTATACAATTAAGCATAGTTGCGATGGAGGAAAATATATTCCTTTTGAGCAAGTGAGTTGCCTAATAAGGAAAAATACTCCCCAATGGCAAATAGTGAATAAGAGATATGAATATAAAATCCTCAATAGCAACTGGTCGTGAAACTCAGTTGCCATGGCGGCCGATAGGGATTTTACACCAGCGCCTCAGTGTAAAGAAAAAACAGGTAATATTCTGCGCCAGTGCTAAGGCAGCTATGTATTTTTTATAAGGTGTGTACACAAATTACATCATAATACCTGCCTTCATTAGTTTTTCTTTTGTAAGGAATAATTCTGCAGGGAAATAGTTCCTAGTAATTTTTTTTAATTAAATAATTACTTACATTGCTGTAGACATGTATCATTGGGTGAAACAATAGGCAGAATGTGTATTTTAGCAGGATACGATGGGGGTAGCGGCAGAGCTTGGATAATGCGGCTTCTTCCGATGGGACCTACTCCAGAGCTGCCATCTGTTACCTACATTAATGCACACTTAATGTCAAACTTATAAATGACGAGTCCTACTGATAGTAGTAGAGATAAGAGGTTATATCATTTGTACTACCAGTTGAACTACTCCGTAGTACAGTAGTACTTAGATTAGTAGATCCAAAGTGATGGAGAGAGATAAGTTGTATAATAATAGAACTAACGAAATCTACACTAATATTATAAAGAGGAAAGATTTGTTTGTTTGTATTAAATAGGCTCTGAAACTACTGGACCGATTTAAAAAATGCTTTCACTGTTGGGAAGCTACACTATCCCCGGGTGACATAGGCTACTTTTTATCCAACTGTGCAGAAGGAGGATAATGTTTTTACTGAAAAACTACGAGTGCGAAGCTGCGGATTTGTCAGCTAGTATGGAATATAGGAACAATTTTGTTCTTTTCATATCTTACCAGTATTATCTGCACTGGTGTTTGATATCCCCATTCATTTAGAATCACTTGATTGACTCCAAGCAGTGCATTTTCAATACAAGTTTTGTCTCCTTCCTCCAAGTGAGGTAATTTATTTCTTATGCTGTCATAATCTCTAGTGAAGGACACAATAACTGAAACATAAAAAAATATTGTTACAATAATCTGTAAGAGACCAAGGAATGTCCAACACTAATTTAGAACCTGAAGACAATAAGCAATGTGGTGCTAATAATTGGAAAGTTGTGTGATTATAGTGTGATACTAGTGCATATTTGGCTAGCTCTTCCATTCTCCCCTATGGTATGAAAATGTCTGTAAGTATAAAGAGTTAAGCAGATAGCCACATTATTCTCAATTTTGGTTTATCTCTAGCTTCGCTATAACTGTTTTTTCAATATGATGAAGGATAAGTTTTAATATAGGTAGGTACCGGTATTTTGAAAAAGGTATGAGGTTATACAGCTGAATAAAAGCGGATTTAATCTAAGATTAGTTTCTTGTCAAATAACCATTTTGGGACCTTACCTTCATAACTGGATGAGAACGTTACTAAAGCAACATACTCCAACTTAGCATGCACGTTCAAGTGGTCCAGAAAAGAGTTTATTGCTGCAGATGCAATAGAGTGCCTTGTATGATTTTCAGCAGAATCAGTTACGGGTACAGGCCGTAACATTGAAAGGGATACATCAAGTAATATCAAAGTAGGCATTTTGATAAATTATGCACAGTTCTGATGCATTTGTAGTACAGCAGGAATAACAAACAGAAATTTGTTTGTAAATTTCGCAAAAGCAAATTTCAATACAACAAACAATATTTTTTTGACAGTTGACTTGACATAACATTGACATTATTAGACAAATGATAGTGACATTGAATGCAAATTGAATTCATTAGTTTATATTAAAGATTTTACATGGTAAAATGTGCTAGCTGTGCTGTGCATAGCCATAATAAATTCTTCCCAGAGAAGCTCCTAAGCCAGAGCCATCCACGGGCCATGGAAATTAATAATTGGTAGGTTCATAACGTACGGAAGGCGTACAATACCGAAGCTAGAAGGTCCTTTGTAAGATAGGCTCTGAAACTAATAAGGACTTTATATGCCTGCCCACTGCTTACCTACGCCATTTTTTTGATAATCTCTGGCGCAGCCTGGCAGCTCCTACTAGATTTTGGAAAAGTAACCACTTCAAAATGGAAAATAATCTCGATATTAATAAAATCCCGGAGAGTCATGATGATTCCGAGAAATTTGAATTCAAATACGATTTTATCAACACTCCTTGGGATGACCGCTCAGACAAAAGCAAAGCTGGTATCGCAGCTTTGCTAATTTCTATTTTCATTGCCACGATGGCATGCGTTGCCAACAACTTTGTACTACATTATCGAGGGTTCGAGTCAAGCAAGAGCACGAATCATAGCGAAATGAGCTGCTTCAGGGTGAAAGTAGAAGATTATCAATATGTGGCAAGAATTCATTCAGTATCTTCCGTGGAACTACTCTGTGTGGGGGCGGTGATTAATCCGACTTCAGTTCTAGCTCATGCGGTCTGTGTAAAAGCAGGACCTATACGAGTTCATATAGGAAGTCCGACAGAGTAAGTCCATTTGCATAACATGAAAAGTTTAGGTACTTTCAAAACTTATAGTCCTTTATGGTAGGTAGGTACTTATAATAAATTTTTCTTTCAGTCCACACTGTAAGAAAGGATTCGCAGTCGACATCATCGAGCCAGTAAGCCACGGTGGCGTGATTTCGCAAAAATTGGTCCTTCTATCTAGTCATGAGAACTTGAGAAAATGCACTCACGTGGTCCGAATTGGCTCGTCTTTGGATTGGAAATCGATGGTCTATATTATTGGAAGGCCTCTGAGTATTGGAAGGACATTGTCGCGCCAACTGGTATCTTTAGCAGGGAAGGAGCTTAAAGCTTCGAGTAGTGAGAACATGATTTGCGTAAAGGACTTGGCGCAATGTCCCGTGAGGGTCGGGGATCTTTTGATGCAGAATGGGTTCCTATTCGGGTTAGCAGCGACGAGTGTGTATTCATCGGATCGAAATAAAGTTGCATGTTTCGCGAAGTTAGATATCGTTCGTAGGCATTTGAAGGAGTAGAATACTGAGATTATAATGTAACAAGTAAATTTTAAACAACAATATAACCGACTTCAGAAAATAGAAAATCAAAACCATTTATTTTTACTTAAAAACCAAACTTCTGAACCGATTTTGATGAAATTTCTTTAGGATCAATCATAAAGTATACCTAAATCCTTTTACATAAAAATAATTTTTAAATCGGATGATAAATGACGGAGATCTGAGGTAACATTACAATACAATACAATATCTTTATTGATAACACAAGTTATAAGTCAAGTACCAAGGTAGGTAGTTATATGTTACCTAACAATAATTTATATTTATAATTATAAACTTAATCTTCATAAATTAAGGATTAAAATTATATTAATAATTGATATACGATTAATGATATGAATTATTATTATTATTAACGAAGTGACAGTTCGTAAAACTCGTTTATAGCGTAAAGCGAGTTTTCGAGGAGCCACTTTCGTAGCCTCGATTTAAAGACCGTCGTGGAAGTTGCATCCCTTCGGTTTTTTTTTTTTTTTTAGAATGGACTTATCTCGCTGTTGGCCTCTGAGGCCGTTGCAGCTTAACCGAGCTTTTGGCGAGCGCAGAAGGCGCTCAGCCCTATAATTTTATTTTTGATGAGGCAACTAGCGCAAGGGCACCACTTAGGTACGAACCTCGGCTTGGGCTGTTGCCGGGACGGGGATAGGAGAGAAACGCCCGGGTACGTGCTTGTACCTCGTGTAGGCGGCGACTAAAGGGACTCGTCGACTTCGCCGGCGAGGTCGGTGTATTTGTGGAGTGTTTGCTCTGTCTAATGTGGATGACTCTTCCGTATTAGTGGAAGTGATTTCGTCATCCGGGTCTCCGAGAACGTGTCTCGGACGACGGAGGGATTGTGTCCGGCAGCCTGTTATATACAGAGGAACCCATGACGTACACGGACCTCTCCGATTTCCGCAGCTTATGAGTGCGTTCGACTAAAAGGTGGGATAGTTTATTGCTGCGGAGAGCTCGGGAGGTGTTTACGCCTCTACGTTTGAAACTGTCAATATTTTTGTGGGTGAACGTCGCTACCTGGTAGATAAGCTCGCAGGCGAGCGTCATTATATTCAATTTTTTAAATTATTCGCGGCATGACACGTCGTCTGGCACACCAACGATGGCGCGCACTGCACGCTTCTGCATTACGAAGACTCTGTCTACGTCAGCAGCGCGCGCCCACAACTCCACACCATAACAAACATAAAAAATAAATAAAAAAAACTAATTGAGTAACTCTTTCTTCTTTGGAGTCAGTTAAAAACTAAACGACTAGCTACGCTATGGAGAGTTAAGACTGCTACAACAATTACTACAATTATTTACTACTACTACTACAATTACAATATAGGTACCTATTTAGAAATTAAATTACACTTCACCTTTTTTTAGGTTTTTGATCATAAGGCAGGAAATATACTGTTTTGTCACAGTAAATACATTTTATTTATTTTTCTGTATCCAACCAACAAAAGAATAATAAGAAAGTAAGTTATGGCACATCTTTGTTTTTAAATAGTCCGAGGATGAAGATACTTCCGGCGACGGTTCCTCGAAAACCTACGCAGACAGCCGAGGTCCACTTCCTCGGGTTCAGTGCAATGCTTCCAATCCCCACTGCTGATGTATAGGGCCAGTAGGAGCGCTACAGCTAGTAATGCGCAAATCGCTATTCCATTATGGACCTTATATATTCCTTTCACAATCACGTTTGTGGGCAACTTTCGGGCTGTCATTTTTGAAGATTTAAGAGGATTTGTGTATAAGTGCACCTGAAATACGATAAATTTTAGATTACACTTGACCACCTTATATTCAGTGGCCCATCTACCTGAAAATGCCTGTGGAGTTATTTTAGAACAGAAAGCTTTGATCAGTCACTGAATCCGTGTCGGAAGGGTATCCGAGTTTTATGGTCAATCCGAAATAGTTTTAAAGTACATAGCCATTTTGATTAGAAATTATATCCGAAAAAATATAAATGTCGGACTGATCCGACATCTTTCTGACGTTTTATAATAATCCCGCTAAACCGGGTAACGGAAAGGTCTATTGGTCTCATAAAATTAACAAAGGTACTAAATAGTTCTTAAAAATATAGGAATAAATTCTAAATCCATATCAGTTAATAACATCCACTAAAATGTCATTACATTTTGCAAGGTAATTATGAGAAAATGACTCCTATAGTATGACTGTATTAATGATTGGAATCAATCACGGAAGTTTTCTAAGTAAAATGGAATCCCTTGTGCAATACTGCACTACGCTTCCTCAAGTCAAGCGTTGAATAAGTTAGGTATGTAGGTAGGTATCATACTGTTTATCTATTTTCGATAAACATTAAATTCATTAAAACTGATTCCAATTTAAAACTCTACAAATAATAAAAAAAAGTGGCACGTCCGGGAGTGCCGACAGAAGTGAAAACTTAAACAATTACGTGTGTATTTGTTGAATCGGCAGGAACGGTGTCAGTTTTCTATGGTTTTTCCCATCCCCAAAAATGCCCAACGCGCCTAAAGAAGCTTTCACTTAAAATTTGGATGTTGCAAAATGTTCATGATGATTGTCGCATAAACATGAAAATTTACTGAGAAAGTTGCTTTATGCCCTTCCACAAACTAAAAAAAAACATGATAAATTTTAGTATTTAGTTATATTTTTATTTTTGTATTAGACGCACTCTCTTCATAAATAGTTTGACCATAAATGTACACCCTCGACCATTATCTTTGTTATAACAAAATCCTCTCCATCCAAAGGTTGTCTGGAAGAGATCACTTCTAATCGATAAGACCGCACATTAAACTATTTGCTGTGTTTTTTATTTTATTTGTATTTTGTTGTTTATATTGTGTACAATAAAGTGTTTTCATTCAAATTATATACAGAGGTGTCGGTATCAGTGTCGCGAGTTCAATGGTTTTTTCCCATTTAAAATTATATACAGAGGTGTCGGTAACAGTGTCGTGAGTTCAATGGTTTTTCCCATCTCAAATTATATACAAAGGTGTCGGCAACTGTGTTGCGAGTTCAATGGTTTTTTTCCCATTTCAAAAATGCCTAATGCGCCTAAAAATTACTCTGTTTACGTCGCCACCTACATCTACATATTATCTTTCCTGCATTTACAAAAATAAAGAAAATAGTAAACCCTAAATAGCCTTTAGGCGCCTACTAGATGGAAGAAGATGGAAAGATGACCTAATAAAGGTTGGTGGGAGCCGTTGGGTGCAGCCCGCACAAAATCGGTCACTCTGGAAATCTATGGGGGAGGCCCACACTGAGCAGCGGACGTTCCTTGGCTGACATGGCGATGATGATGACAGAGGGGAACTATCGATAATCCAATCCTAATCCTAGCTGATATTATGTGAAAGTTAATTTAATAGTTTCTTAAGCTTCCACGCCTCAACTAATCATACCACGTGTTGGTATGATTAGTTGAGGCGTGGAAGCTACGGGTAGATTTCGCAATAGAGATTACCTATGCACACTAAAGGAAATCTAATCGTCTATCACTTTGCATGCTGTAATAACATTGTACAAACGTATACACAAGAAATTGAAAAATCAACCACATATTGCCAAATAAGTATGTATTACCAAAGTTATTCATACACTATAACAACGAGTATCTTCTTTACATAGTATAAAATGAAGTCGCTTCCGCTATCTGTTACCTTAGATCAGTGGTGGGCTAACTTTCTTAATGGGGCCAATTAAGAAACTTTGCCCACCCACTAGTTTCAGAAATTTCGGAGGAGGGCCAAATCATATAAAAAACATTACAGCATTACACACTAAGAACAGAATCAAATCAAAAATCAAATCAAAATGTCTTTATTTAGTACATAAACAGCGTACAGAAACAATATGAAAACGGTGATACCTGCAGGAGTAAAAAATACTGTGTCGCAGGCATCAACGCCCGCCTCCATAAACCTTAACAAATAAAGAGTTCAATATTTAGACTAAGAGAGAAGCTAAGTTAACGAAAGACTAAAGTTAATTTAATGTTAAACAGACAATTTAAAAGAATCGAGTATCGATACGATATACAAATATATAATAACAAGAATAGTAACTATGATAAATTTGAATTATCTAAATTATATTATATATCTCTTATTATGTAAGAGTCCTCACTAAGAAGAAATGCTTAGAATTTTAGCCCTGACTTGGGAGTTTTAGAGAAGGAGCACTATACTAAGTAGAATCTATTTTATACTTCTGGACCGTCAAAAGATAATTATCGCGGGCCATATACTATTCATGTCGAAGGACCGTCGGCGGGCCGGATTAAATGCTTTCGCGGGCCGGAGCTGGCCCGCGGGCCGTACTTTGCCCATCACTGCCTTAGATATTTTAAACTACTCAACGTATTTTAATAAAGTTTTCAGCAATTGATAGAGTGATTCAAAAGAAACGTTAATATGTATAATGTATACATAGTAACTGCGAAAGTAACTGTTTGTTTGTTTGTTACCTTTTTATAACTAAATGGCTCAACGGATCGTAATTAAATTTGGCAAAAAGATAGATTTTATCCTGGGGAAGGACATAAGCTACTTTTTACCCGAGTGCGCAAAAGGAGGATAATGTTTTTATTGAAAAGCCGCGGGTGGGTCAGCTAGTAATTAATATGCGATAGGTTACAGTTTATATTAAAAAATTACACTCTGAAACACTAGTTAATCTGAATCAATATTTCGACAGGACTATAATACAATGTTGTATCGTTTGGTTCTGCATTTTGTTGGTAGTATTTTAATACTTGTCGAATACCACCTGTTAGATTCCCACGAGTTTAGACAGAATACTTTTTATCCGGATCCATCATGGGCAGAAACTAAAAATCACACTATCACACTTCACACTAATATTATAAATGCGAAAGTTTGGATGTTTGTTTGTTACTCAAACACGTCGTAACGGCTGACCAATTTCGATGAAATTTAGTATGTACGTAGATTATAACCTGGATTTTTACATAGGCCACTTTTTATCCCCTAAATCATGTCCCATGGTATAAATATGGGGTGTCAAGACAAGTTGCAACAGCGAGATTAGGTTTATTTCTAGATAACCTACACATTTAGTAGTGTAACGCGTATGAAGTCGCGAGAAATAATAAATGAAAACTCGTTTTCATCACTCATGCTCTGAAAGTTGGTCATTGTAAACTCGATATCGGCTCTGTAAATGCGATTTACGGCCCTAGGGCCGTAAGTAAAAAAAAAAATAGAATGAGGCTCATTGCATTCATAATAAGCTAAAACGAAATACAACCTCCATGACAAAACCTTATTTCTATTTAAAAATAAAAGAGGTTGCATTCAGAAATACTATAATGAAATACAACCTCAATGACAAATACTTATTTCTATTAAATGAAAGAGGCCATAGTCTAGTAGTGTAAAAAAACATTATCATCACCATCATCCACAGCCCGACTTCACCCACTGCTGGGTATAGGCCTCCCCAAGTTTGTGCCATCCGCCTCGATCCTGCGCTAGTCTCACCCATTGACGGCCCGCGAGTCTAACGATGTCGTCCACCCATCTCGCTGCCGGACGTCCAACCCTTCTACAGCCATTCCTCGGCCACCATTCAGTTGCTACCCTGCTCCACCTGTCATCACCACGTCTTGCCAAGTGTCCCGCCCAAGACCATTTGAGCTCCATAACTCGATTCCCAACATCATGAACCTTCGTTCTTCTACGGATCTCGACGTTTGGAACTCGATCTTAGAGTTTGATGCCGAGCATGGTACGCTCCATGGCTCTCTGTGCAACTCTTAACCTGTACACAGCCTCCTGCGTGAGCGTCCATGTCTCGGCACCGTAAGTCATGGTGGGCAGAACACATTGCATAAATAAGCGGGTCTTCAGACTCTGTGGAGTTTAGGCGACTTAATGATGTCGGCCAGCTTGCCGAAAGCGGCCCATCCCAATTGGATCCAATTGGATTTAGATATCTCCTTTTGTTGATGCTCTTTACCAAAGGATAGAATATGTCCAAAAAACAATTGATACGTATTTCACTTAGAAAACTTTCTTCCAGTTCGAGGCGAGACGTTATTCGGAGCGGATCGCACTCACCCTGATGAAGGTTCACGAATTGAACCGAAACATTGTCTGTCGAAACACCGATAAGACGGTACGTGATAAATCCCGTATTTATAATAAAGATACGCATTTCATTCATTATTATAAATACGGGATTTATCACGTACCGTCTTATCGGTGTTTCGACCAACAACACCGATAAGACGGTACGTGATGAATTCCGTATTTATAATAATGATTGAAATCAATCACGAAAGTTTTCTACGTATTTCATGTTCAATTTCCTTACATTAGTGATGTAAAGTTATGTTTTATACTCGGGTGTAAGCCATCAGTAACACTCTCGATTAGCATTCTCGCTCGCATTAGCTCGCTCGTACGCCAAAATATCACGGGTGGCCGATAGATTGCTTACAGCCCTCGTATAACAATGTATTATTATTTTGTATGGTCTAGTTATAATCGACTGACTTCGTACCGCCTTTACATGCATACCTATGACGCGGGCTGCCAATCTGAAATGTCAATCGGTCACCATTAGCTGCATCTATGTATGAGAAAATGAATTTTCTTAATAATTTTATTTTGCGTGAGTTTTTCCAAAATTTTAATTGTTATTCAGCTATTCGGGGCGGAGACAAATCCAACAAAATAAAGATCATCATATTCGGTTCAGCAGTTATTGAGTTATAAATGGTGTAACTAACCCGACTTTGTTTTATATAAATATATAGACTTACAACCTTAATAGATTAAAACAGCAGCACCAATTTTCACCATACGTACCTGGAACATACAAGAACCATTTCGCACGTACTGCAATTTTTTTCAATCAGGCAAATGTTTCAATTGTATAACACTTATTTTTTAGCTTTGGGGGTTAAAACCCGCGTTTTCAATATCTATGGTGATCCATAATTATTTATTTATTAGGTTTACCAACAGTTAAATACATGTTTGCTTACAAAAATACTTATTATCTAAATGCTATATGCTACATGTGAAACCAATGACAGGCAAACACATCATGCTCAGTAATCTAACACTTTAGTTAAGTATAAACTTATGGCTGTATATAAATCCAATTAGGGTGGTATTACACAAAAGCAGCACCGGCTTTGTGCTAAAAAAGTGGACGTTAAGCAAAGAAAAAAACCCACCACAAGCCTGCCTTCCACTGCGACTCTTCAATAGTGGTTCTCTTCAAATCTTCTATGAAGTTTATCGTTGCGAGTCAAATGTATTTCGTGCGGTGTCCATCCGCTTGTAGTGGCAGGTTTGCACAGCGCCTGCTCCGTCAGCTTTTTCCTTGCTAACCGCTCTGCTACCTCGCACAGCTCTCATGGAAACTCATCCTTAATCAACCTGTCGGCTTTAAGAGGTCAAGCCTCCGCTTAATTTACGCGTCCAATTTAACGCATTCGTTAGTCCGCGGAAAATTACAATAACCCATTAAGATCTCGTCACACGACCGATTGGATGTCAAACGTCGAACCGTGATTTTCCAGAGGGTTGGGTGCTGTCGCCGCGACTACATTGGTGTACCGAAAAGGCTGTGGCATTCACAATTAAAATGTTAATTTGCGCAGTCTATCAGGCCGCGCGTAATAGGCAACACAGACCTGCATTCAGGCTAAATTATATTTATGTTTCAAAATTCTTTAAATTTTTTTATTAACTAAAATAGCTAATGTAATACTTATTACACTTCGGAAATGAAGTCACATAGATACACTGTGTGATAATTTAATCACACAACACTTGCTTCGCACTTTACGCTTATCATGTGCTATATTCCGCAGCAGCCCTCAATAGCGTATCTCTCTGTTACATAGCACTGTTATAGCGCAACATTATCGCATAGCACTTTAACTCGTATTACTCTGTCACGTAGTCATCAAACCACGTTGCACTCAAATTAGGTAGCATTCCATTGCGTAGCACTTTATGTCGTAGTATTCCGTCGTGTAGCACTCCGTCGCGATGCACTCTATCCCGTAGCGCTCCATTGCGTAGCATTTAATGTCGTAGCAATCCATGGTGTAGCTAGCATAAGGCACTTCATTATTAGTAGCATTCCATCGCGTAGCACACTATTCCGTAGCACTTAGTGTCGTACCACTTATTGTCGTAGCACTCCATCGCGTAACACTATTCCGTAGCACTCCATTGCGTAGCACTATTGAAGACGTAGGTATAAGTTGTTTTTAGAGTTCCGTAACCAAAGGGTAAAACGACACCCTATTACTGAGTTTCCGCTGTCTGTCTGTCTGTTCGTCTGTCACCAGGCTGTATCTCATGAACCGTGATAGTTAGACAATTGAAATTTTCACGTATGATGTATTTCTGTTGCCGCTATAACAACAAATACTAAAAACAGAATAACATTATTATTTAAGGGGGCTCTCATACAACAAACGTGATTTTTTTGCTCGTTTTAGCTCGATATTGATAACGGCAACAGGTAGACGCTTGAAATGTTCACAGAATATTTATTTATATATTCACTTTAAGAATAAATAATTAAATTAAAATAAAAAATATATTTCATAAAATATATTCCCATTCAACAAACGTTTTTGCCGTTTTTATAGATAATGGTACGGAACCCTTCAAGCGCGAGTCCGACTCGCACTTGGCCGGTTTTTATTAAGAAGTATTGCGTACGTTAGCTGTACGCATTATGTGATACGTAATGCGTACAATTAAGGTATAGAATATCCTACCGCTGTCGTGTCTTTCCTGATAACTATAATCTGGGTCTCTTTATGGTACCTGACTAGATACTTTCTAGACCTTCTTGCTTTATCTCGCTTACCATCACGTGAGATTGTGGCCAAAAAAAACATCAAACTGCGTTCAAAAATAAATATCAAAATCAAATCTCTTTCGATCTTGAATACATCCCTCTCCGGTGCTATGTAAGCTCGGGTAAGCAGGTATATACTGTGAGTACTTATGTGTAGTAAAACGGCACACGGGATAGCGGAAGCCAGAGCAATTGTATTTTATTTATTGAGGAACAACAAACAACTACATTATACTATTTAAATACAATTCGTGTAGGTACATTCTGGGAATGTAAAAGATATTGATAATGTAACCCACAACGTTATCCACCTATTAAAACAAATACTTGTTACAAATAAGGAGCTGTTAAAGAGTCTTAAGAGTACAACGACAAGTGTCGAAGTCTCACATACAGTGGCGGATTTCCCCACAGGCTGAGTAAGCTTGAGCCTAGGGCGGCAGATTTTAGGAGCGGCAAATTTGGGGACCGTTTTTTCTGATAAGTATTTTGCAGAAAGAAGTCTATAAGCCATCTTTCCGATGACTTTTCCCTCTTCCCTTTCATTGTATGTACATTCAAGCAACGGTACCACAAACTTTTATATTCTATGGTACAACACCCAGTTCGCGGCTCCCAACCAGTAGCATACTACATTTAGCCGCCTTATCGATTCGCTCAGAAATATAACCAAAAACTATAACTTATCTTGTTGGAGTGAAGGGCGGCAAAAATTTAACAGCCTATACTCGGGAAATGTGTGAATCCACCACTGCTCACATATTTACAAGAGTAAGTAAAAATCAAGATCTACTTAGGTACTAGAAAATACTAAACTAAGATGAATAAAGAACAGAATCACTAAAAAGGATAATGTTAACTAGATTTTTAAATTTATAGATATTACAAGCAAAAATATCTATATCTACAAAGTATAAATTACACGACTCAACCATACGACGAATGGGGACACGAAGCTCTGAGTTAGTGCGGCAGGAGCTAAGCGCAAACAGAGTTCGAGAGCGAGTTGCTCGTAGGGTGCAGTTCTCGGGACGACGTAGCAAAGTCTTGTGACAAGATCAATGCAATCGAATTTATTATGCACAAGATTAAACATCACCGACATAGCCCGACGGATTAGCACGTTGAAGTGGCAATGGGCAGGCCATATAGCGCGCAGAACAGATGGCCGATGGGGCCGAAAGGTTCTCGAGTGGAGGCCACGGACCGGCAAGCGCAGCGTAGGACGTCCACCCACAAGATGGGCAGACGACTTGGTAAGAACCGCAGGTCGGCGTTGGATGCAGGCCGCTTCCAACCGCAGTTCCTGGAGATCAATGAGGGAGGCCTTTGTCCAACAGTGGACGTCCTACGGCTGATATGATGATGATGATGATGAAGATTAAACAAGGTAACAACATTGTAGAGAAAGTACCATATATTAAACCTTATTAGGAGCTTATTCATATTTTTTTTATTTATGTGGTTGTATATTTACACAGAGCTTTAACTTCAGGTAATCATGGTCTCTAACATCTATGAGAGATAAGTAAGCGGCTCCAGTTGTGAAGTAAGTAGGCACTTCCTTCATAGCATAAAAGGCCTGAAGATTATAGGCCATAAAAGGAGCTGCAGGCTGATACTTAGATAGGGTTTAGTATATCACTACTACAATGGTAGCTTCTAATATCCATGGTTTTATTGTTTAGTGTCAACTGTTACATTCACAGAGTGAGGTCCTAATGACTTGCAACACCGGTTTTTTTTCTAACCACCAGTCTCACACAATGTAGGGTTATGATTGATCTTCCATTTCTGTATTCCATTATGACTACGTTGAAAATAAATGGTTAGTATTATTATAATAAAGACCTCCGTGGTACAGTGGGCGAATAGCCGGCTGAGACGCAGGCGGATACGATTCCCGCCGCGGAACAAATGTTTGCATGATGTACAGGTATTTGTTCCGGGTCTGGTTGTTTCTCTATATATAATAAGTATGTATTTACAAAAAAAATGAATATAAGTATTCTATCAGTTATCTGGTTCCCACAGTACAAGCTCTGCTTAGTTTGGGGCTAGATAGCGCTGTGTGAAATGTCAAGCAATATTTATTTGTTTATTCTTTTCACGGAACTTAGTTCCATGGGTGGTTTAGTTTCTAGATCTACCAAAAAAGTACTCCCGGATACCTTTTTTGTATTAATAATAAAATATGCCAGAATTATTCATATTAAAATTTTTTTGCTTCCGATTTATCAAAAATGTACTTTTAATTTACGAAAAATACCTACATAATATGATTTTTGTTTATAAAACTGCTCATAAAACATTGATAATTCAACTAAAGTAGCCATTTTAGAGTTTGGTGTTGGAGTTTATAGTGTTAGAAATAATGAAATTTAATATCCCCATTCTCATCCACAGCGGGGTCTTCAGACGGTGCGGTTTGTATGAATCGGCGGATTTTAAGCCTCATTGGCTTACAATCCGCTGATTCATAAAATGATTGGAATAAAATAAAGACAAAATTGTTCTCATAGATATAACGTGTTTACCTCGATAATTGTTCTGGATCACGGAATAGGCTCAGGCGTTCTTCAAAATATGTCGATCTGTTTATATTTTTGGTTATTATTCATTAAAATTACAAGTATTACTTTGAAACGTGAACATAGATAAATTTACAAGAACAGTTGTATTTACATTTGCATAGCCATAAAACATAATTGCACCTATATTTATTTGGAAGTTTTTATTAACTTTATTCTGGCAAATAAACGTTATCTTATCTTAGTTATAATGTTGGAACTTACTTTAGGGAATTGTTGTTTTAGCTCACTGCAATTTTATTTGTAGTCAAAGGGACTTCTTTTTAAAAACTTATTAATTATTCTGTTTGAAACAATTGCAAATTTGGTTGTTTGGTATATTTGCTAATTTGTTACGTGAATATTATAGAGAAATACTAAAGAGAAATATTATTAGACTGGTAAATGTATATTTTTGGATTTTTTTGATTGACATAGTTATTAGTGCTTCTCTATGCATTGTGTAATGTGCTTAATGTATTGATAGACTTATAAAGTATTACAATTAATTTTCAGTCTGTTGGTATACAAACTCTTTTATCAGAAAAGCAGGTACAATTGTTTAGTTGCCAACTTATGGCCGGTTCCTATATTCGAAATACGAGGCGTTCTTGCTACGAATGGTTAGTAAAGTAACGAGGCGTATGCCAAAAGCGTTCCTATAAAATTTAAAATCGACCAACAGATGACAGTAACCGATTGATCTGAAACTTTACTGACGGGAGGACCTACTGACAAGCCTCGTAGGCAAAATGTATGAGAATGACAGTTACTAGCATTCCTATAAAACTTTTAAGACGTCAGCTGACTGTCAAAACTACGAGGCGTAATTGTTTTGTGTTTATTTGATTGATTTTAGAGGAAATATTGGAAAAATATATCTATGAGTTCCACTAGTTCTGAGAAATCAGGAATTGAAATCATGAATAACTACCTATTCTGTGACAAAAACAAAGGTGATCAAGATATTTATTTGCAAAATCAAGTGTAAGTACAATAAGGCCAAACTAGATACTTTATACCTTTTAGCCATTGTAAAGGGCATCGCAAATTACTGATTTCAGTAATCTTTTTACAATAAAATATTACAAAATCTACACAACTAATGAATGAACATTTTAACATTAAAGTAACCTTACATGTTTTCACAGAGTATGATGAGTGATGATGACGAACAGCTCGCAGAGGATGACAGGTTAAGCGTGTTGGGATTGAATTATGTCTCCTAGCAAGACTTCTACCTGAAGGACTGGCCCATACTCTACTATCGCTATCCCAATGCTACGGAGGATCAGCTAAAATAAGCTAGAGCGGTTGCAAAACGCTTTTATACAGTATAGTTAGTTCAAAACTCAGGTATAGTTAGACGTCATCCGCGTACAGGTAGTGTAATCAGAAGCCAATGTTCGATACGAGAGTGTTTATGAAATGGATCGTTATTCGTTTCAAAAACTTATTATCTTATAGACTTTTTAGATAAGTCCGTTCTGATTTATGCACTAAATCCGTAGATTTACAGAAAACTAACTAGCTAGTGGGCGTGGGCGAGGGCGTGGGCGTGGGCGTGGGCGTGGGCGTTGGCGTGGGCGTGGGCGTGGGCGTGGACGTGGGCGTGGGCGTGGGCGTGGGCGTGGGCGTGGGCGTGGGCGTGGGCGTGGGCGTGGGCGTAGGCGTGGGCGCGGGCGTGGGCGCGGGCGTGGGCGTGGGCGTGGGCGTGGGCGTGGGCGTGGGCGTGGGCGTGGGCGTGGGCGTGGGCGTGGGCGTGGGCGTGGGCGTGGGCGTGGGCGTGGGCGTGGGCGTGGGCGTGGGCGTGGGCGTGGGCGTGGGCGTGGGCGTGGGCGTGGGCGTGGGCGTGGGCGTGGGCGTGGGCGTGGGCGTGGGCGTGGGCGTGGGCGTGGGCGTGGGCGTGGGCGTGGGCGTGGGCGTGGGCGTGGGCGTGGGCGTGGGCGTGGGCGTGGGCGTGGGCGTGGGCGTGGGCGTGGGCGTGGGCGTGGGCGTGGGCGTGGGCGTGGGCGTGGGCGTGGGCGTGGGCGTGGGCGTGGGCGTGGGCGTGGGCGTGGGCGTGGGCGTGGGCGTGGGCGTGGGCGTGGGCGTGGGCGTGGGCGTGGGCGTGGGCGTGGGCGTGGGCGTGGGCGTGGGCGTGGGCGTGGGCGTGGGCGTGGGCGTGGGCGTGGGCGTGGGCGTGGGCGTGGGCGTGGGCGTGGGCGTGGGCGTGGGCGCCACGCCCACCTTCACACAAACAAACTAGCACGATTTATAAAGTTGGATCGTACGTACATCGTTACATCAATCGTACGTATCTTCCAAAGAATAGCCAATTCGTATCATCATCATCATCACCCACAGCCTGATTTCAAAAAAATATGTAGATCCTGAGGTTGCAAGAAATCTTGAAAAGCAGTCCTAGGAAAGACGTATTTGACCATTTTGTTTTTTTGGTCACAAAATGCAACATGCAGAAAGCTGATAACGAATGGCTCTAATCGAACCCAAGTGCTTTGGAGTTAACGATGAAGAACAATTAAAATGAATGCTAGCTGAACTTTACTAAGTTAAGGTACTAAGTTTGAAAAAACCATTGTGGTGATTTCCTATACGAAAATCTCGAAGCAGTAATTACATTATTACTAGGAGTGCCATCTTCAAACGTTGAAGTAGAAAGATTATTCAGTGTCCTGAAAAATGTCATAACGGACAAAAGAAACAGGATGACTATATTAGAAAAAACATAGCTTGATCTCTGGGACAGCTGTTAGTAAAATCGCGCCTATGAAGTTCTGAATTTAACAGTACGGACAAACGTACCAGTCAATGTCATACTTTATGGGCATGCTGAGCTAATTATAGTGATGAGCGATGAATCATCGTGACCACAGACTATAAACTATCGATATTTTGTATAAAACTTAATTCAAAATTAATTTATCATTTAATTTAAAAAAATAACATTATTGAATCATCATCATCATCATATCAGCCGTAGGACGTCCACTGCTGGACAAAGGCCTCCCTCATTGATCTCCAGGAACTGCAGTTGGAAGCGGCCTGCAACCAACGCCGACCTGCGGTTCTTACCATTATTGAATATTTAAAAAAAATTACATTATTTACAATAGTGAGTAAATAAAATCTAAATTCTAACCTACTCGTAACATTGCTTCCGACAACTTTGGGGTTCGAGCGAAGTTTGGCCGCGGCGTGTCTTCTTCCGCAAGATGGCGCCAACGCGCTTCCATCTTGTTTGACATGACCCATTCTCTTCAGTACGAGTGCTAACGCCTTGTATACGCCACGTGTTTTCCGTTCTCATCACTTTGTTTTTGTTACTATTGCTGTTAATTTGTTAAGTTTATTTATTATTGTTAGTTTCTTTGTTGTTATTGTTTGTTTTCATTGGTTGTTGGCATAATGCCAAAGAGAACGAAGAAAACTGTTTTGAACAGTCAAAGTCGTGAGTTTGTGATTCGCTTGCGTGAATATTTTGAGCGAGAAAACCAAAATGGTGGACCGATATTACCCATGGCAAAAGTTTGTGACAGAGTTGCACATGCTCTTGGGATTGGACGTGCGACAGTAATTCACATCAGTAAAGAAAAATATGGCGAATCTTCAACGCGTCCAAAGCCTGGACCGATGATACGGCACAATCGACCACCAAAGTACCCGAAGGCAAAGGTCAAAGATTAATAATAACTCATGCTGGGACGTCATCTGGTTTTGTGCCTAATTGCCTATTGGCATTCAAATCTACGAAGACCAATGAATACCATGAAGAATTTAATTTTGAAAAATGTGGTTTTTAAAATTATTAGATAATTTGAAGGAGCCACATTATATAATTATGGATAACGCCCCATATCACTCGGTCCAAAAGCACAAACCACCAACTTCGGCAAACAGGAAGTTAGAAATAATTGCATGGCTTCAAGAAAAAGGAATAGAGGCCAATGAAACAATGCTTAAAAACGAATTATTGAGACTCGTTGGTCTGCACAAACCCAGCACACCAACGTATGTCTTAGATGACATAGCCCAAGAAAAGGGTCATAACGTCATAAGACAGCCTCCATATCACTGCCAGTATAATCACATTCGAGCTTATCTGGGCCCAAGTAAAAGGTTTGTTTGCTCGAATTTCAGTTAGACAGATTCTTTATGTATTAACTCCTGTATAATTTATGATATTAAAATATGTTTTTCTTTCAAGGTTACGCTGCTAGACATAACACAACACCGCCTTTCACGGCAAATAAAATGTTGCAGTTACTAAACACTACGGTTGAAAATATATCTGTAGAAGATTGGAAAAAGGTAGTTACCAAATGCAGAAAATTAATGGAAGAAGATTGGGAGCGGGACGTTCGATTTGATAATATTTGCGAACAAGAGTTCATTATAAATTTACAAGATCGCTCTAGCGATTCTGAAAGTGATTCGGATATTGATTTGGGGTGTACTCCTTTGGAATAAATAAATGTATGTATTAAAATATTCGTTTCATTTTATTACCCAAATCATAATATAATCCAATATACATATAATTATGGCAGACAGCCTTCGTGGCGAAGCGGTAGTGAACACGACTGCTGCGCAGGAGGTCGCGGGTTCGATCCTCGCTCAGTGCAAATATTTGTATGCATGAATATGGGTTTTTGCACTGGTCTGGTCGTGCCTCGGAAAGCACGTTAAGCCGTCGGTCCCGGCTGCCATACGAATATCTAATGGCAGTTGTTACGGGTTGTTGGAGCCCTCAAAAGTCCAACAATTGGTCTTACTACAAAGCTTCTATCGATAATTACTATCGATATTTATTTATATTTATATATACTTTTTTCTGTATTATAACAACCCTAGGAATGTCAGTTTAACAAATGTCGCAGAGATCAAGCTATGTTTTTTACAGTGTAAATTACAGCACTGTGGGGTCACTGGTGTACCCTGTGAATTTTGTCAAAGTTTAGTTTTTATTATGGGTAATAACTCAAAAACTATATAAAATTTACGAAAAATGAAAACAAAGTCTAAATGTACTAATAAGAAACACTATTTGACGTCTTACTTGACCAGTTAACCTCGTTTTCATTTTTTTTACCCCTCTTGAACCCCAATATCAACAACAACAACCCCCCAAAATTTTTAGCTCAGTTAGTCGCACTAAAATTGTGCCATCACTACCTACCTACGTATTAAATTTCACGATGATCGGATCAACGCTTCGAAAGTTATCCTCGGACAAATATACAGACATACATACCACGTCGATTTGCCCAAGTTGATTTAGTGAAATGCGGAATTTATCACGTACCGTCTTATCGGTGTTTCGACCGACAATGTTTCGGTCAATTCGGTGAACCTTCATCAAGGTGAGTGCAATCCGCTCCGAATAACGTGTCGCCTCGCACTACGCGCCGCAAGCAGCCCTCTGCGCGCGAGTAGACTGGCGCGGGGGTGGGGATTGTGTCAACGATGGCCCAACGTGTTGACAGATTGCATCATCATCATTATCGTCACTTCTGTTTTCTTCAGTAGTTCACGGTACAGGCATACACACGACACTGACTATGTCTGTATCTACCAGGTTCACTCACTCCTCTGTCGCTTGCATCATGAAAACATGGCCTCCAGGTTGCCGGTCGAACCCATGCCAAATTCGGCACATGACTTATTTCTCTCGTCTCTCGGATCTTAGGAGGAACGAAGACTTCTCTCTCGCTAAGACCCGGGCCTTGTCGAAACGTATGCGTTGAATCAGAATCTACGGAACGTGATAAATCCCATATTTATAGTAACGATTGAAATCAATCACGGAAGTTTTCTATGTAAAATATATTTTAATATGTTATTCGATACTTATGAGCAAATCTTTACATATAAAAACCATCGCAATGATTTACGTATATAACATCTCAATAATTTCGCGACTGACGAGTAGTGAATCCGTGGCGGAATTGGTAATGCATCCTACTATCAAGAGGAAGGTAGCGGGTTCAAGTCCCGTCCGGCTCGTAGTTTTTGCGATGATTTAAAAATCTTAACATCCTGCGGTGTTTAGTTCCAACTGATTCTACTGAAACCGACAAGTGTCTCGTTCTACCTGACTCTAAAACTCGTTTATCGAATTATCTGCCCGCGACTTCGTAGCGTTACACTACTTAATGTGTATGTAACCTAGAAATAAAGCTAAACTCGCTGTTGCAACTTGACTTGACACCCCATTTTTATCCCATGTGAACTGATTATTGAGATAAATGTTAGCATATGTGGCGATCCAGCTTATAATCTACGAATATACCAAATTTCATCGAAATCGGTTAACTGTTACGGCGTGATTGAGTAACAAACAAACAAACTTGCGCATTTATAATATTAGTGTGATTAAACAGCGTTCATCAACTTACACAGATTATAAGCACTTATGATATTATCATCATAACTTTTGCCACTTTAAACTCGTAAGCATACCTCGTTAACAGGCCCGGGATTAAATGGACGCATGCCTCAGGCAAAATTATTTATTCATTTTCCTTTTGTTGCATAGGCGTTTACTTTATACCATAAGGTTGAAAGGTACTCAAGCGAAGGGCCTCGCAAAATATTAAAATTATTCTTTACAAACTTTTCAACAAGATAAATCTCCCATTTATCTTATACATAATACACATGAGAGATGAGAGTATTATACAATTTTATAATCTGGGAAAAAGGGCGTCATGCAAAACACCTAAATCTCATGGAACATCATCCCTTTGTTATTTTTTGCTATTCTATTAGAACTAGGTAAAGCTTTACCCTACTCTATGGTTTGGCATTCAAATTCTGGAAGAACGAATCATTATCTCAACTGGCCTAGACATACTTAGACTTTTTTGGTATTTTCTCGAAATCACCACCGCTTCGTCTCCGTCGCTTAGTAGAGGCCTTGTAACTAAAAACATACAATTGCTTTAACACCGGTTTTTTTTCAAATAACTCGATAAGACTTTATGAAATGTTTCAGCATGTATGTTTGTAGTAATTGTCCGGTTACTACAAACATGAGTACGGGGCTCCTATGAATATGCCGCATTTGCTTCTCTGCCCCCAGTGCTGCCACCTGCACTCGGGAGCAGGTCAATGAGGCAACGGACGAGGCTGTAGAGGTGGCTACCCACTGGTCCAAATCAATATAATTTAGACTAATGAGTTATTGACACGAGAAGAAGAAAACTACATACATGTCTTCTAGATCTTCGTGCTTCATCTTAGACCACATAATCACTTACAATCAGGCGAGATTGTGGCCGAACGAAGATTCGTGACAAAAAAAAACCGGTTTAAGGTCTCTACGCACCGGGTTGGTACGTAGCGGTGGGGATTTATTTATTTAATACATTAACACAAAATAGAATAGTGCTTGGAGGACTTATTGCTAATAGCATTATCTACCAGTCATAACGGTCGTGCTAAAAGAATGTAAGACGTGACACAGGAAAAATGGTATTGGTAATGGTATGGGATTTCGAGAATATAAAGATCTTATATTACGGCGCTTTGATATCTCGTTCATTCGGGCTAGCATGACCGCCCTAAAAATGTTTATATATACGGAAGAAATGAATAAAATAACAGTAAAATTACATTTTAGTGTATCAACTGGAAATATTTGTTCGGTCGTGTTTCTACTCTCTAAGTTAAAATGTCATTTTAATCTATTCTTTCATAGAAAGGTCTTTAGATGAACGAAACATTGCGTTTGACTTGGGTTTGCAGTGTAATTTCTATTGAGTTATTATTACTTTTTTTAAACTAACTTATTTATAGAATTTTAGGTAAGATAAATGTATTTATTATAATTATTGTGTTAGGCATTTACTATTATTTTCTTAACTGGTTATTTAGAGTCTGTATCTATAGTTTCTATATGTCTGTTAGGGAATGCAATCCTGACTCGAATTTGTTCCCGTCTAGTTTAAAAAAAATGTTAAATTCGGATGACTGAAAAAGCTAAAAACTGCTTGTTTGTGATAGTGAGGTTAACTAAAATAACATATTACTCGAAAGAAACTAAAATTCTTTATTCGTTAATCTTACCAACTAAATAATTATCGTCACCTGTCGCTAATATTCGGAAATAGTCGGAATAGTTTTCTAACGCTGTTTGGCGTTCCTGCCGCTCGCGGCCATCAGTCAGCGCGCCGCTTGCGCCCCGAGTGGACGTGTGTAGCGTCGCTGACCACTGCCGCCCAATCCCGTCAATCTCGAACGGGATCTCGTCATATGATGCGACGGGATTGATCCCGAAAAATTACACGAGATCTCGCGAGATCGGGATTGCATTCCCTAATGTCTGTATTGTTTTTGTTCTAGCTTTGAAATTCCATTTTTCCTGAGTCACGCCTTACGTTCTTTTAGCACGACCAGGATGACTGGTAGATAATGCTATTAGAATTAAGTCCTCCTAGCACTATTATATTTTGTGTGAAAGTATTAAATAAATAAATAAACATTTTACAAGCTTTTTATTAACTTGCAATGTTGTATGTTGGTCCGGGTGGAATCTTGCAACTGAATTTTAAACCCGTTCCCTTCAACCGATCGAGCTGAAATTTGGAATATTTGAGTAACCTCGGTGACAATCCAATAATATGGTACCATGGAGGTGGTCTCATGATGAAGACGGATGCTAGAAAACGGAACTTCTGAATGGATTTTTTTTCTATTTATTTACTATTTAAACAAAGATTACAATTCTATGTTACAATTATAGCATCTAAAAACCAGTGAGGTTTTTGCCGGTGCTATTGAGGGTTACATCACTAGGTGTTATTTACTTAGCAATAAAAACTATATAAAAATGTAAGTAGGTAACTAAGCAGGAGCCAGGTAAGTACATTTGTTTATGGTTTAGTTTCGTAATGTTATGAATGAGCAAGGAAAACTATACTTGACTCATAAAGTATTTCCTTAGTTTAAATTTTATATTTTTAGGTGTTAAATTATCACGTACGTCAGAGGGTAGGGTGTTGATAAGCCGAGGAACAAGGTAGCTGGCCGTCCGTTCGCCGTAGGCATTGGTAGCGCGCGATGTGCAAAGCCGATTCCTAGAAATTGCTCGAGTGTATACTTGGTGTTCAATTTTGTTTTTTAATGATTCATTAAAAAAAATGTTCTCTCAGCAGTAAATAATGAACCTGTGTGTGAACTGGCAAAACTTTGCAATAAATGAATAGACCACTGTCATTTTCATGAAATTGATTTTTAATTTTAGGCAGCACTAAAGTTTTTAAAATTTTTAACTGTAGTTTATAAATATCATCGAGATACGTTTTGTAGGTTCTACCATAGCTGCTGAGACCATATTGTATGTATGACTATGATTACAGTACGCTACTAGTATTTGGGCTTATTTGAATCTGCTTGCGGTTCCAATTATGAATTTTATAAAAGCATGTTTTGAAAAAGTAATTTTTCAACAAAAAACTTGTTCAGTTGATGTCATGATGTCACCACAGGAACCAGAAAAGATGACATAAACAATTTTAAAAGTAGGTGCTAAGTTATCTGAGGCTAGTTTACTTATAAAGAACAATGTTGTGTGTTAACTTTGACCTCCACTAAAAGGATTCCCTGTATTGTGCAGATATACAAGAAAGGTTAATCAAATTAGTACAATGTTCGGCAAGTGATCATCATTATCACCAGCGAACCACAAACGGGTCTACAGCCGTCGCCCCGCCTTTCGGCTACTATAAATTTACGGAAAGAAAAATTAAAGAGGCCTATCAATCAAGTCGTTTGAGCATTTATTTTCAAAGAGCGCGTAATGCTCAAACGTGCAGGAAATTTCCACAGGGATTATTGCCGATCACAGAATAATAACGGCATAAAGAAAGATCAATACAGACATTTAATATTGATGAGGCGATTCATAATTACAAATTCAATTGCTGTCTCATCTACAATTCAGTGGGCATGAGACAATAAGAAACTACTTAACCTACCCGATTATACAGGCTGTTTCGAAGTTTTTTTTTATTCTTGATATTATGATGGTAGGCCCCATACTCTAAAACGTTGCTCAAGCATTAATCAAGATTCATTTGTTGTCGATTTTGTTTGAGTTAATTTCTAAGATACGGACGGACTTGAACATGCTAGCAGTAAAACTTATAAATAAAAACGAGTGGGTTATCTAAAGCACACTCGTTTTTTGACTGAAGTAAAGCTTCTTTTTTAATATATTAATTTATAAAACTGTTCAATTACAAAATTGTCCACACGTCTGTAGGTCGATGTTCATTCTAGACAGACGAAACTCGCACTCGCACATTAACGTTTAAAAATATACGAAACGTAACTCTCTCTCTTTCTATTTTCACTAACTTATATCTCCCTTTCAGCTTCCATTCACACTTTTCGTAACGCATTCACCAGCTTACTCCCCAAGTCAAGCATGCGTAAAGAAGTTTTACTTAAAAAAATAGCTAACCAGCCCCAGACTTTGTACGGGTTTTATCAAAATAATGTCTTGTCGTCTACTTATATCTTGGGAAAGTAACACTTTAGGGTACCATATTATTTGCAATTTTTTTTGTTTCCTCTGCCCATAAATACTACTTTCAACGTGAGCGAAAACAAAAGAAAAAAAAAATGCGTCGAGTGGATATGCCACAAAGATTTTTTCCTCTTCATCATACGTATAGATATAAAAAACATTTATTTTTATTATAGCTGAATTCAAGAATTGTAACAATAAAAGTGATAGAGAATATTCAAAATTGCATCATTAGACACCTTTTAAAGAATTTGCATATAAAGTACAAAAGGTTACACAGAAAGATATTAACCATTCAGTGAAACGAGGGAACGCTCTTTTGTAGTATAATTGAACTGCACGCAAAGGTGTTCTTACTACACAATAACATTGTCTTATAAGATAGCAGATTATTGACAATATTATAACGTAATTTTTAAATAACGTAAAATTTTAAAATAGTTTGAACAAAATCGAGAGTAGAATCGATCTGACTGTTTTATAAAGCTGGTAATAAAAAAAAAAAACGCAAGTCTGCGCCTAAATATGTATTTTAAGGCACAGCGTACACAATTAATTTGCTTGCATGATGGCTGACGCCAATTTAAGTTAGACAATTTAACAATAAGTTTCGTAGAGTTATAAAGCAGGAACTTCTCAGGACAACAGTTAATGCATTTTTGTTTCTATATTACGTTAAATCAATAATGAAATCCTATCAAAAACATAAATGTGAAATGAGAGCCAAGTTTAATATTATGATATATGCCTTGGTTGTTGACTTCAACGACAAAAGAAGTGAGATCTAAATGGGTGCCAAGTTCAATGGTCAGTCCTGAAATTTATTTATAACAACATATAATATTTTATAACTACTTAAAATATAATTTCTTCTTTTAACTTAGGATAATATATTGATACCTAAAGTCTGACTTGGCTGGTTCTCAATATGAATGGCTTTTCTCATAGTTTTTGAGTTATGAGGTGGTCAAAAGTGGCTCCAAATGATTCGTGTATTACACACGGTACTGCTCACCAGTTGTTAGCGTGTCTAGAATCTAGACTCGTCATTTTTAAAGAAACTATAGGAATGTATCTAGACTCTTAATACATTCATATAAAGTTTCTTTAAAAATGATGAGTGTTGACTTTAGTTATGTAACTAAGAAATCATAGAGATCGTTTATTATTTAGAGGTGACAAACTGTTCTCTTTTTATTTATATATTTCAGCATTCCATCACCAACCAAATCACTACCAACATCAAGCTAAAAAGCAAGGATTGGGTCAACCATAACATACAAACCTTTTCCGTTTTTTACATAAATATAGTGAAACGTCCAGACCCGAAACAAATATCTGTAGGTCATCCAAACGTTTTTTCCGTATGTTCCGTGGTGGGAATCGAACCAACCTCCTGCGTCTCAGTCACTGCGCCACGCAGGTCATCAAAACTCTATTCATAGTTCAAAAAGTTTGTAAGTGTTGTTTCAGTATTTATTTTTAGAGATAGATCTAATCCCAATAACATAAAATCCTATTAACATCTCTTTTTAATTACTTACCAAGTAAATATTAGCAGTCGGTTTTGCTCAATGTTTTCTAATAGTTTTATTTATCTTGATATTATGTGAAGAAATATGATTTGGCACAGCAGCGTTACAAAAAGCCAACAATAACCAAATAGTTAGGCCCTAAGATACCACGGACAAAATATCAAAGACTTCATAAATAAAACACCTCTTTTGTTGCTCTAAAAAAAAATTTATAACCCCATAAAGTTTATTAATTTTTTGTACTCCTTCTCTAATTAAGATTTGAATTGAGAGAAAGTAAATGTTTTCACACTGGCAGCATAGATAAACACTAATTGATTGAGTCAATCGTCAACTCGTCCGGTCAGTGAGATAGCCATTTTAGAAAATATATTATTTTTGATCGTCAACTCGCCCGGTTACTTTTTTGCTTCGAATTTGTACCTTTAATGGGCGTCCAGTACCTTCAGCGGAAACAATACTACTTAAGAACTTAAAACTACCTACCTACCTACGAAATGATTGCTGTATTTTTTACAAGCTTGCAATGTTTGTATGTTAGTTAGTTGGCTTAGGTCAAATCTTTTAATCTAACCCAGTAAACACATGGTCTATAAATCCATAAAAGCATGGTTTTACTGCATCATCATCACCATTGTTGAACTTAGGCCATTCCATAGACTTCCAGACCGACCGATCTTATACGGCTTTACCCAATATCATCCAGCGACCTAAGTCGTCTTTCCATCAAGAGAGTTCTCTGCATTAGGACATAAAATTGTCCTATCGATTACTACATTTCCTATTGTTTTTTTGAATAATCTAGCTATGTAAAACAGGTCATAAGCTTGGTTTAGCCTTGCGTGCTCACGCGCACTGTCCTTGAGAGGTCATTACCGACTGATGATCGATAAACCTTACCTCATCTAACACTGTAAACATACCTACCTATACTATTTTAAATACATGTGTACATTCTGTTTAAATTACTATTATTTACATGTCTGATATGCAAGTTGCTAAACCTACACAAATTACCGGTTGTAAAAATACTCGCATTATTTTCGGGGTTGAATTTAATTTCAAGCCTATTCGATATCTGCGATGCCACCAATACAAAGTTTGCAAGGTAAGCAACCAATTTCCACTGACTCTATTGAACATTACATTCACGTGTTTGCATTTTAAACTGTAATAATAATTAAAAGATATATAAACTCATTTTATTCCAATGTTTATGTTTATGTACGTTTTCATTTGCACAAGCGCCGGGCTTCGTAGCTGTAAAGTTAAACAGCAGTATTTATTTAATGTAAAGAACACGATCTGAACTTGAGTACAAGTATTAATTTTGTTTGCAATATTCTATAACAAAAATATTTAAATAGTTTTGTAAAATACAGGTAGGTTTAAAATCAGTCCTCTGTGACAAAGAATTCAAATTAATATATGAAATACTAGTTTAGTAGGTATCAGGTATAGCCATTAAATAAAAAAACTTTGACAGACGAAAACTTTAGCTAAGATCAATTTCGCAAACGCCAACTTTATAATTAATGAAAAAAACCGCATTGAAATCAATCCATTTTTAGGAACTACGATGCCACGACAAACAAAGGACCCCAAATTAAAGGTCTTTTAATTTTTAGTGGCAATAGAAAAGTTAAAAAACCGTGCCACTAAAAAAATTATCCTTGGAATAGCTTCAGGTGGATCATTGTTTCTTTTTTTTTATAAACTGGATAAAATAATCTCACCTGATGGTAAGCGATGATGTGGTCTAAGATGAAGCACGAAGATCTAGAAGAAACCTATTTACTCTACCTTAAAGAGGTCCGGATTGTATTTTTTATGAAAAACAGACAACGCTAGAGTGTTCCATACCTTAGCTGTACGCATCAAGAACGTAGAATCAAAACGGTGTGTGCGAATGGGTGGTATATCAACTAGGTACGAATGGTACCGAGCAGTGCGCCTGCTTGTCCTTTGATGGAAGGGAGATGGCGGGATCAGATCGTATAGTTCCGGGGCACATTCCCCAAAATGTATTCTGTAAAGGATCGATAGGTTTGCAACTTTACGGCGGTGTTCGAAACTTTGGGTCTTAGCCTCCGCTATATATTGCTCACCTTCTTCTTTCACCTCCTGCTTCTTCCTTAAACATGATGTATAAAAAAAGTAACTTTCCGGGAGTGCCGACAGAAGAACTTGAACAAATACGTGTGTATTTTTTGAATAGTCAGGAAATATTTTTTGAATGGTCAGGAGCGGTGTCGGTAACAGTGTTGCGAGTTCAATGGTTTTTTCCCATCTCAAAAATGCCCAACACGCCTAAAGAAGATTTCACTTCAAAAAAAATTTGAATGTTGTAAAATTATCATGATGGACTTGAAAATTTACTAAGAAAGTTGTTTTATGCCCCTCTACAAAC
This sequence comes from Philereme vetulata, assembly GCA_918857605.2. Lineage (NCBI taxonomy): Eukaryota > Metazoa > Arthropoda > Insecta > Lepidoptera > Geometridae > Philereme > Philereme vetulata. The sequence continues at coordinate 2,154,174 of OU975473.1, read as the reverse complement.
TAAAAATAGAAAAAAAATTTGATGTTACAGAATGATAAGGTAAGATAAGATAAGATAACTCTTTATTGTACACCAAAGTAAAATACAGAACATAATTCTTACAAATAGATTTAGTACAATGGGCGGTCTTATCGCTAAAAGCGATCTCTTCCAGACAACCTTTGTATGAACCGGATAAAAATGTAACACATGACGGCGGTGCATCTATATAAATTTAAAAACATATCTACATACTATAAACCTAAATTACCAGTAATAACACAAATTTAATTTAAATAAGCAACTCTAAAAGTGGTTATGATGAATTAACAAGCAGCTACAACTTCAACACAAGGACAGATAATGGGTGTGCACTTTTGTTTTAAAATTACTAATAGACTAGAATGATCATGATGGATGTCGCATAAACATGAAAATTTACCTACTAAGAAAGAGTTATCTTATGCCCCTCCACAAACTGAAAAAAAATCAAATTATATACAGAGGTGTCGGTAACAGTGTCGTGAGTTCAATGGTTGTTTCCCATCTCAAAAATGCCTAACGCACCTAAAGAAGTTTTCACTTCAAAAACACACCTGGTTTTGTGTCTTGCATTGACGAACTTTCAAATTCTATCGAAAGGGACAAAACACAATGTAATGCTAGATTATGAGTAGGATAGTAGTAGAGGACGTACATATATCATCACCGTATTAGCCAGGACGACTACTGCTGACCTTTCTAAAGCTCTATATTATAAGCCTTTCTCATAGATTTCCAGAGCAACCGATCTTGTGCGTTGATCTAAACAAGTGCAGAGTAAGACCAGCTTTCATACGTTCTGTCCATAGTCACTATTTAAATTCTAATTCCACTTGAGCTTTCTGTGTAACTTTATTTATTGTTTGATATTAAATTTATTTATTATATACCAGCTGACCAATCCGCAGCTTCGCACGCCTAGAATTGGGTAGAAAGTAGCCTATGTCACCCGGGGATAGTGTAGCTTCCCAACAGTGAAAGAATTTTTAAATCGGTTCAGTAGTTTCGGAGCCTATTCAATAGAAACAAAGAAACAAACAAATCTTTCCTCTTTATAATATATTATAAATGACGACCTCCGTGGCGCAGTGGGCGAACAGCCGGCTGAGACGCAGGAGGTAGTGGGTTCGATTCCCGCCGCGGAACTAAAGTTTGCATGATCTGCAGATATTTGCTCCGGGTCTAGTGGTTTTTCTATATATTATAAGTATGTATTTACAAAAAAAAAGTATATAAGTATTCTATCAGTTAACTGGTTCCCATAGTACAAGCTCTGTTTAGTTTGGGGCTAGATATCGCTGTGTGAAAGGTCCAGCAATATTTATTTATTTATTTATAATATAGTTATAGAGATATGTAAAATAGTATATGTTATCTATTTTTGTGATATATTTGTGTATTTTATAATTGTATTCGTCCAGCAGTGGACTGCTATAGGTAGATTTATTTATTTATTTATTTAATACTTTATTGCACAAAAATACAAATTACATGTACAAAAGGTGGGCTTAATGCTAATAGCATTTTCTACCTGCCAACCTCAGAGGTAACAAAAAAGGTTGGCGTGCTAACTTTTAACAATATTAATGTTTATTAAAAAAAAAACAAAAGAAACACAAATAACAATAAACTCCGATTACAGTTAGAATAAATACATAAACCTACTTGATACAACAATAATAATACATAGAATATATATATGAGAAATATAACAAATATATATATATATATATATATATATATATATATATATATATATATTTATAGATATAAAACAAAAAATACTATTACATACAACACACATAGGTACTACGTTTTCATATATTTTAACAGCCAGTGGAGGACTGCAAGAAATGACTATAGACTAGTCGTCTGAAAACCGGTTTACTAGGCGCCTTTTTAATATGAGTAGGGAGAGAGTTCCATAGACCGACAGCTACCACCTCAAAAGAGTTGCCACGGAAGGCGGTTGAGTGTTTCGGGGTAGCGAGAACGAGGGAATCAGTGGATCTGAAGTCATGATAATGATGATGATTTTGAGCGGCCTACACCCAATGAACAGGTACCTAGTAGCATAGGTAAGAAATAGTGAAATCTTCGACACTAGCTGATTAGCCTGTATCAGGCTCATCTATGATTTATCCCGCGATCGCAGACCCTTGGACTCAAAAACCGAGGATAAATCTCCACTTGAGTTAGGAAGGAAAGCTTTAACTTGTAGTGTAAATCACTTTTATCACAAGTGTTCCCGATACTTTTATGGACTTAACCACTGAGTACGGGATGGGCTTGACCTAAAGCCTTATCGAGTGCCTTGAGAACAGTTTAGTATGAACCTAAATTACTTGAGGGATCAGTTTGAATAAAAACTACTACCTACATGCACTAAGATTAAAATATATCATATGAGAGGCAGATGGTCTTCACCATAAAAGTAGTTGATAAACTTCCGCCCGTAATTTGTCAATAAAAATCTATTTAAATAATGCTGAATATTGCACACAGCGTTATCTAGCCCGAAACTAAGCAGAGCTTGTACTATGGGAACCAGATAACTGATAAAATACTTATATACTTATTTTTTATGTAAATAAGTATATATTTATAATAAACCTACCACCAGATCTGTAGAAAATGCAAATATTTGTTCCGCGGCGGGAATAGAACCCACAAGCTCCTGCGTCTCAGCCGGCTATTCACCCACTGCACCAACGTGATTGTCAAAAAAAGCAGCCTATGTCTAAATCCAGGTCATAATTTATCTATATCCGTGGCGCAGTGGGCAAATAGTCAGCTGAGACGCAGGAGGTAGTGGGTTCTATTCCCGCCGCGGAACAAATGTTTGCATGATCTAAAGATATTTGTTCCGGGTCTGGGTGTTTTTCTACTTATTATAAGTATGTATTTACAAAAAAAAATGTATATAAGTATTCTATCAGTTATCTGGTTCTCATAATACAAGCTCTGCTTAGTTTGGGGCTAGATAGCGCTGTGCGTAATGTCCATCAATTTTACGAGTATATATTTTTATACCAACTTTCATCAAAATCGGTTAAGCCGTTTAGTAGTGAATACAAAGAGACTTTCGATTTTATAATAATGGTGTGCATTAAATTTCTTTTGTTACTTTTATAAAACGATTTGTTTACACTTGACATGTGACATGTGACATATGACATATGACATATGATAGCATTGATTCATACATTATTATATCTTCTTACTAGAGAATAATGCTGAAGCAGTTAACGGTAACCTAACTAGCTACATTAGTTTACACTTAAATGGGTGCCATACATCCTCAAAGTTTGATATACTCGTATTTCCAAGTAGTCTCCACCTACATTTGTAATTCTGAGATTTGAATTACAAGCTTCGGGTAGTGTTGGATTGATAAACGTCATCACTTAACCCGTGATTGATATCCACTATTCCAGATTGAACATTGTTGTTTATTCACCCTCTATTCCACAAAGCAATGGATTTATGCCCCTGTAATTTAAGCTAAATTTACTTATGTTCTATGAAGTGTCTTGATGGGAGGAAATTGATGAAATAATTAATGTGGATGACGGTTGCGAAGGCGGTCATTCAAAGAGTGACATGAATGGCGTTGGCGCATGCGCGTAGAGCCAGCTCTCAGCAAGATATAAGCACGAAGTCCGAACCCATTGCCACACAACTTTGGCGCGCCTAAACGATCCGAGAGGAGACGATAGAGCACCATACTTCATCAATAAACAAAAAAAAAAATATTACCCCATAAATTCCAAGAGTTAGTTTGGTGGTGAGTTGTGACTGAGTTGTCCGAAGTGCACGCGTATTTAAGCCTTCTTGAACATTCTCCGCGAACTTTCAGTTAGTTGTTCGGAAGTTTTTGGCGGCGCCGCACAACTTGGTGTTCCGAGGTAAGTAACTCATTATATCCAAATTTATTAGTTTAGTTACGTGTTATGAAACAAGCCTTTTAAACTTCTCAAACGATTAAAACTAAATTTAAAAATTATGATGACTAAAATATAAAATGCAATAAATAATTCAGTTTGTCATAAAATGACCTCATAGAAAATAAAGTTTGTTGTGTCAGAATAAACTTAAAATAAGTATTTTTTGTAAGAATTTGTTGGCAATAAAAATAATAAAATAAATTGCAAAAATATGTAATTTAAATAACATTAATTGGTTACAGCGCGACAACTAAGCTATGCCTAAGTTTATGGTAAATAAAAATAAAAACTGGGCAGATTATTTACTTGTAGTACTATAAATATGTTTCAAAAAATAATCGCGTTTAATCTTTCAAAAAAAAAGTCAAAGAATGATATATTATGATTATGGGATTATCGCATTTGCCTATTTCAGCGTGCAATATACGCAAATTTGCCTATTCCAACGTGCGAAATCCGCAACACCAAATTGGTTTAGAGGCGTTATGAAACAAGGTATTAAGTAGGTAGGTACTAGGATCCGACGCAATTTGATAACTTTCCTTGTTACTGCCATACCTGCGAGGAAAGTTACGCTTAGTTAAAAACATTTTTTATAATAGATACTTCAGAGAACAATGTCATGTATTTCCAAAAAAAAAACATATAAGAACTTAAAATTCTTACAAAATATCTAAGCCGATTTAGGTGATATTAATGATAATAATTATCTATACTAGTCTATACTAATATTATAAAGAGGAAAGATTTGTATTTTTGTGTGTATGTTTGTAATGAATAAATTCAAAAACTACTTTGCCGATTTCAAAAATTCTTTCACCATTGGAAAGCTTCATTCACCCTGAGTAACATAGGCTACTTTTTATCTAACTGCGCAGAAGGAGGGTAATGTTTTTACTGAAAAACTACGCGTGCGAAGCTGCGGATTGGTTAGCTAGTTATATATAATGTTATCGAATTAATAAAATGAATGAATGAATAATATTAGCAGCTTTGTAAGGAAATCATATTGTGTATTCACAAGTTAAACATATTAGATAAATTGGAAGCAACATATTTAATATTTTTTTAAGGGTTCCGTACCTAAAGGGTAAAACGGGACCCTATTACTAAGACTCCGCTGTCAGTCTGTCTGTCCGTCTGTCACCAGGCTGTATCTCATGAACCGTGATAGTTAGACAGTTGAAATTTTCACAGATGATGTATTTCTATTGCCGCTATAACAACAAAATACTAAAAACAGAATAAAATAAATATTTAAGGGGGGCTCCCATGGAATAAACATGATTTATTTCGCTCGGTTTTGCTCGATATTGATAAAGGCAGGAAGTCGCTTGAAATATTCACAGAATATTGAGTTATATTATTAATTTTTAAAATAAATAATTACATTAAAATAAAATCAATTTTTAAGAGGGGCTCCCATACAACAAACGTGTTTTTTTGTCGTTTTTATTTTTCTTCGGAACCTTTCGTGCACTTCCGACTCGCACTTGGCCGGGTTTATATATCATTTATTTAATGTTTGTTCCTGATCGAACATGCCTCCCTTCAAAACTATATTATAAATCAACTAATCTGTTTTTGCGCGTTTATATGAAACTATATGCAATTTTAAAGCTTTCTTCGAGCGAGTGTAAGCTAATCAACTATGTATTACAACTACCTACTTGACAAAATCTAGGAACTCCAGTGAATAGCTGTTGTCTTAGACTTTCGTTTTTGACTCCTTGAGAACATTCTCTCTTTAACCACATAAAACACAGTAAACACAGAGTAATTGTTTATTTATCATGAAATACCTAAGTTAATTAAATGGTATATGTCCGGGATGATGTTTATATCTTGATATTTTCAATATTTTTTGCTCTATCAGAACTAAAATGCACTATGAAACATACGAAGCATCCCCAGAGACATATACTAAAGGGGTACTCGTAGACAAAGAAAAATCTAAACAATGACAAGGAAATATATTTTGGAATAATATTTTTGAGGACCTCCGTGGCGCAGTGGGCGAATAGCCGGCTAAGACGCAGGAGGTAGCGGGTTCGATTCCCGCCGCGGAACAAATGTTTGCATGAGATCTACAGATATTTGTTCCGGGTCTGGATGTTTTTCTATCTATAATATAAAAATGAATCGCAAAATGTGTTGGTAAGCGCATAACTCAACAACGCCTGGACCAATTTGGCCAATTCTTTTTTGTTGTATTTCTTATTGTCAGGAGAAGGTTCTTGTGAAAGAAAAAATTAAGAAATATGGGCGCAAAATTAGAAAATTTAAGAATACTTAACCACCATATAAAATTATTTATAATCTAACCTTAGCGCTTTTATAATGTAACCTTATGACGTTTGACATAGAATCAAAGAGGATGTAAAAAAATGAATATTGTTTGAAACAGATGCTTCGGTAGGAGTTATCCCGAGATATATTTTCTATATATATAAAAATGAATTGCTGTTCGTTAGTCTCGCTAAAACTCGAGAACGGGTGGAGCGATTTGGCTAATTTTGGTATTGAATTATTTGTGGAAGTCATTCATTTTCTCATACATAATGATGGCCGGGGACAACAATTGACAATTCTACCAGGGTGACTTATATTGACAGCCCGCGTTATACCTATACATGTCCACTAGTATATTATAAGTATTTACAAAAAAAAGTACCTATATAAGTATTCTATCAGTTATCTGGTTCCCACAGCTCTGCTTAGTTTGGGGCTAGATAGCGCTGTGTGAAATGTCCAGCAATATTTATTATATTTATTTATGTATTATTTATTTATATTAGGCAGAAACTACATCGTAGATAAACCGTCTTCCTTATTTTAGTATTCGACGCAAATACGTACCTAATACAGTGTAGTGTACCTACAAAATGATAAGATAACAATTTTATTTATTTAGCTGTTACATAATCAAACTGATCTATTTTTAACGAGTCACTCCACACCTACGAGTAATACATATATTTTCATACTTACAGGGGTTTTTATCTAAGCGATTCCCAGGGTCAATTCTACTCAGTAGAAGTAACAGGTTATTCTTTGTTTTGCGACCAAAACAATGTAGTTGTTGAGTCAATCTAACGCTTATTGAACATAAGTTAAACTATAAATTAAACCGATATTGATTCAATTTTCCACACACAAAATGAAGAAAGCGCCTATTAATTTTGAAAGAGTTTTCGTCTCAATATCTGGAGTGAGAAATTTATTAATATTTAAGGTTGTTTAAGCGGCCTTTGATGATATATATCGCAAATGAGATTTAATTAAAAAGAGAAGTCTCATTTTGCTTATATGATAAAATGATCGTCTACTTAGTCCTCGCCTACCGCTAGCGAAATTAAAATCTCCTCAAAATATCAAAGCCAGCTAAAAACAAATGCCATTGGGTACCGTTGGCCTTTTCAAAATTATTTCTGTGCTCCTGGCCGAAGCAAGGTGTAATCCGAGAGCTGGCGCTCGCATAGCATGGCAATTCAACGGGGCAATGCAGCCAGTGTCTTGGAGATATTCTATCGCTATCTATAGACCGTTTGCAACGGTCTTTAATATATTATAATTCAACTGTTTCTTTTGTATTTTGAAAGAGATTGTAGTTAAATTATTGTATAACCTTCATGTCTTTCTTTCGTTAAAAATAATAAATATGACACGTGGAGTAGGTTTGCTCAGAACAACAGGTAACTAACACCAACGCTGCAGATTATTTCAGCCTTAATCCTCAGAAAAGACATGGTCAATACGTCCAAAACTAGACTTCCTCGTGATGGTTTTCTTCATGGGGTTAAGCTCTAAAATCTTGATCCAGGCACTATGTGTCACATCAGTGTCTTGGTTATTTACTCAGCTTGGCTCAAAGAACTGACGGCCGTTAGGGCAGAATGGTTCTCGATTGGAGATCACGCACTGGAAATACTGATAAAGGTTGCTGGGAGCCATTGGATGCAGGCTGCACAAGAAAGGTCGATCTGGAAATTTACGGAGGGGCCTATATGTTCAGCAGTGGATGTACTTTGCTCGCCATCAGTGAGGCACTGTATAGATAATCTTCAATTGATAGATGCACAGGACTCAGATTTCTGTACGGCTTTAGGAGATACATTTAGTTCCATTACATTTACCTTTTAGTGTTAAAAATAGAATTTCCTTTTATTCGATAATTACAATCACACTAAAGTACCAATTGAACAACAATCTGACTTTGCTAGTATTCTTGACTAGTTTCGAATGTCACTGTTGAATCATCTACTTCTTACTCAAATAATCGATATTCGGAAATTCAAGGATCAGTTAATAATGGTTAATGTTAATTCAGTAGCCTAAAAACTAAGTACGAACTTGTCCAATACCTGTCGCAACGGACCGATAAATTCAAGTGAGAATTGTGGAACCGTAAACCACACACTGCCCCTCAATTGCACTACCATTGGCTATGGAAATAGTTTCAATGGTAATCAATTATGAAGAACCCAACGTTGCTCAAAACTTTTAAAATTTAGATTTATTCAATGTATGTTTTCAGATTTTTCTGACTAAGTAAATAATAAATATATCCGCAGTTTCAGACTTCCTGCGATGTGTTTAATAGCTTTATCATCACGCAAAGTGCAAAACAGGGGTTTTAGGAAGAACCTTACCGCATTTAAGTACCTAGTTCCGTTAGTGGGTTTTTTTCATTTTACTACATCTCGAAAACGAGAGTAAAAATTGTACATCGTTCTTAGGGCCATAAACTGAACTATACCTATCACACGCGTGCGTAATAATATTACACACTCGTGCATAATATAATTATCTCTACAAAGTAAAGTTAGTACCTAGCTGCAAATTATATGCGAGTAAACAGAGCATTTTCAATTTAACCGGGTAATACAGTTTTTATAACAACAAAGAGGTTTTATGGCGCTGAAAATACTATTAAATTTTTGGAATAAATTAAGTATTCCTAATTAAGACGAAAAAACATTTATTATTATCAAATTATTTATAATTTACAATAATTTGTTATAAAACATTTGCATTTTATCACTAAAATTACAATTTTAAAGTAGGCTCTATGGCTATATAATCAATCAACTTACATTTGGAGAGTGCAAAAAAATACTTGCGCGCCTATTCCTATTTTTTTGTTTGTATCGCATTTGTTGCTGTGTGGTAAATAATTGTAAAAATGTTAAGTTTTAGTACAAAAGATGAACAATTAATAGATTTAACCTCGCCAGAAATACTAAACGCAGCACAAAATGCAAATGAAAGCCTAATACCCTGTGAAATTTCCATCAAAACAATCCAATATCGTTTTGAAAATTGTACATACACCAATTGTTTTAATAATTAAACGATTTATGCATTACATGTTTGTTTTTTCCTCGCAAGTGTGTTGAAAAAGTGCGTATGAAACTCGTGAGCAACTTGCTCACTAGACACTCGGCTGATTTACACCCTCGCTTATGGCTCGGGTTGCAACCTACAGCCTCGTGTATAATGAGCAACTTAGCTCACTTGTATCATAATATACTATTAAATAGGTAATATGGTAAATTTCTTTTTGGCACGATTATTTTTGATTGGTTTTCTAATCCTAGTCGATATCATGACTATCTGTAGCTGTTGGTTATAAATATTAAAAAAAAAATGTTTTCAGTTTACTCATTAATTTCGGTCACATTGAATTGTGCTATCTACATAGATAATTTCATGAAGATCAGAATAATTTTATCAAGATAATTTCATGTTTCCTGATAGCTACAACCTGGGTATCTTTAAGTCGCGAGTGAATAGGTTTGTTTTAGGAAAGCGTGTACCATCGTAGACTGCATCATTGCTTACCATCAGGCGAGATCGTGGGCAAACGAAAGCCTATAATGTTAAAAAAAAACAGATTGAAGATCTCTCAAGTTACATGGAAACTCCAACTAGTAGCCTAATATAATCTATTCAGAAGTTCCGTTGTCTAGCATCCGTCTCCATCATGAGACCACCTCTATGGTACCATATTATGGCATTGCCGCCGAAGTTACATATGTATTCCAAATTTCAGCTCGATCGGTTGAGGGGAATGGGTTTAAAATTCAGTCGCAAGATTCCACCCGGACCAACATACATACATTGCAAGTTAATAAAAAGCTTGCAAAATGTTATAGTGTCAGATATTACCTTGACTAGTATCTCCAACGCCTCCACATACGATTTTTCAGTCTCGTACATTTCCACCACGACATGCGTTCTTGTGTCCTACAAAGAGAAACATAACATTAGTAAATAGGTTGCTCCGACTCTTCCAAGTTGATTTAGAGATTTCGCTTTGCTCAACCTAAATAATGGAGGAATGTTTCAGTCGAACAAGTCTGCCTCGTTTCTAGTTTTAAATTTGGAATGTTTTATGCTTTTGAAATCTGTAAACATTGATTGTCATTGTAACGGTTTCCTTCTATTTCCATTTACTAGTGCAATTAAGACACTGGTTCCGTGATAGAAGTCACATCACCCATCTTTGCCGCAGAATTTATCCATGTGGCTTTGGCTAAAACGACATAGATTTATGAGCCGACCCACACACTACTGTTATCATAGGTTATGGATCCTAACTTAATCCCACTATTATAAATGTGAAAGTTTTGATGTTTGTGTCTTTGTTCGTTTTCCAATTATGTCGTAATGGCTGAACCGATTTCGATGAAATTTGGCGCGTTGATAGATTATGACCTGGTTTCAAACGTAGGCTACTTTTTGTTGACAAACAACGCGTGCAAAGCCGCTGGTGGAAGCTAATAATTTATAAGAAAAGGAAAACATCAAATTTTTATCGCGTCAACAACATTCTAAACAATCATTGATTATAATTAAGGGTGGCAAAATGTTTACTCTATTTGTATAGAGAAGTGAGCTCGATTTTCATCATAATTAAAAAAATGTGATGTTGGTCATTGTTATTTTATTGGTCGCTTTAGGCACTCTCATCAGGATTTGCTATTTAGAGTTCACGAAGAAAGTGCACTACAATCCCGTGCACTGCGGTTTAAAGAGTTTATTCTCATTTATTCATTATTAAACTTAAAATATTACATTGCTTTTTTTATATATATCAAAGGTTTTCTAAAAGACTTAGAATTATTTATTTATTTATTAACTTAGAAATAACATAACAGTTTACTAAAAACCAAATCGTTAGAACTAAAACATAAGAAAATGAAAATACTGACAAGTTCAGAATTAACTGCATACTCGTAGGTTGTACCTACGAGTATGCAGTTAATTCTGAAATACCTAACTATAAAAATATTAATACTAACAAACACAAACCTATTCAAGTCAGGCCATTTTAATAGGTAACATTTGACAGTTCGTCAAAATTCAACAACGTAACCTTGTAACGGCGGGCATAAAATAATATATTGTTTCGTTTTGTTAGAACTGCACAATTGCTACGATTACATATTTATTGTAATAATGACCGATATGAGTACGAGTTCGGTACGAGTTGTACCGAACTGACAGACGTCAACAGACGTCAAATGTTACCTATTAAAATGGCCTGACTTAGGTACTTACACTTACATACACAAACCCATTAGGTACTTACATACACACGTAAAAATATACATAATACCTTATAGTTTATACAAGTACCTAACTACAATTTACTATTTTGGGATAATATCTCCCTCGCAGTACTGAAGCCCACGCAACATGTACAATATCTGCAAATACATCAGTTTCCGGATAAATCTTTTGAAGTTCGTTGAGGTGGCGTTGCGCACGGCAGATAGGTGAGTTTTGGCGCGCAACAGTCAATAACATTTCGGGGAGTGTGCGGCGGAACTTTTCAACCTGATCCCACCATCTCCTTTCTATCAACGGACAAACCAGACGCTCTACGCTGCGGTGCGCCACCGCTATATGGTAGAAATACTTCTTATTCGCACAAAGCGGTTCTCTTCGACCTTTATTATGTGCACCGCCAAAGAGTGGAACGCCTTGCCAGAGTCTGTGTTTCCTGATAGCTACAACCTGGGTATCTTTAAGTCGCGAGTGAATATGTTTCTTCTAGGCAAGCGTGTACCATCGTAGACTGCATCATCGCTTACCATCAGGCGAGATGGTGGTCAAACGCAAGCCTATAATATATATATAAAAAAAAAACAGTACGCGCAGGGTTCGGTTCGAACAGACACTCATACTCTAACGACTTTAGGTAGGTAATAGAAATTAAATGGTGTTTGCACTGACCCAAAGTATTTGTTTCTACCTTTCTACTCTTACGATCACTACCGTAAACCACGTTAGTCGTTAGTATTATCTATGCATAGGTAATGCTTACTCTTTCGTCTTGTATGGGATTTATTTTTTGCAATGATATTATCCTATTACTCGTGGATAGAGTCATTACGAGGGCTGCTATTTATGTATCCGGAATAAAATAAAATAACTATCATTGACTGTTAAATATGGTTTTATTGCTTTTCAAAATATTCGCCATGATGATCAATGCACTTTTGCATTCGGTGAAACCAGTTTTCGTAGCACTTTTTCCAATCGGAAGACGGTATCTCCAAAACATGATTTTTGAATGCCTCAACGGCTTCTTCTCGGGTTGAAAATCGTTGACCACGTAATTTATTCTTCACGGTTGGGAATAAAAAGAAGTCGTTGGGTGCCAAATCAGGGCTATATGGCGGATGACCCCTTAATTCCACCGTTTCACCCTCCAAATATCGGGTCGTTTCACCCGAAGTGTGACAGCTTGCATTGTCGTGATGGAGAATGATTCTGCGTTGTGGATTATTCTTCCTGATTTCTGCAAAGACTTCTGGCAAACAAATGGTCGTGTACCACTCTAAATTAACAGATTTACAATTTTCTAGGGGTACAGTAGCCACGTGTCCATCTATACCAAAAAAACAGGCGACCATTTGCTTCAAAGTGCTTTTCGCACGAGCAACTTTTGTTGGGTTCGGCTCATGTTGGAAGACCCAAACTGTTGACTGTTGCTTAGTTTCGGGGTCATATGCATAAATCCAGGATTCATCACCTGTGTAGATATTATATACAGCTTTTGATGCACCACGATTGTATTTTTTTATAATTTTTTTGCACCAATCGACACGAGCCTGTTTTTGATCTATTGTCAAGTTGTGCGGTATCCAACGCGAACAAACTTTTTTTGCAGCCAAGTGTTCGTGTAATATTTTATGTATACTCGTCATACTAATGCCCAAGATCGCCTCTATCTCTCGGTATGTCACATGACGATCTTGCATTATTAGTTTACGCACTGCGTCGATGTTTCGTGGCACAACAACTGATTTAGGCCGACCATCTTTAATTTCGTCCGTGAGCATACGACGTTTACGATTAAACTCACTAAACCAGTGATACACAGTAGTCTTTGATGGTGCTTTATCCCTAAAAGTCGAACTGAGTTGATCGATACACTGCTGTTGAGTTAGACCACGTCGAAAATCATAAAAAATCATCGCACGAAAATTTTCTCGAGATAAATCCATTGTGATAATGACACGCAATTTTTGAAATCGCGCCACACAATGAAAACAATTGACAGACGGACGAAATAACCTGCATTCTACAGCCAAAGAGTTCCATTTTCAAACGTGATAATTTCTTTTTAAATATTATTTATGCAGTGGCCAGTTCCGGATTCTTAAATAGCAGCCTATGTAAAAGAGCCCAACACATTTCTTATATTTTACGGTTGTTTATCGTTACATAGTATAAAATGAAGTCGCTTCCGCTGCCTGTTACCTTAGATCTTTTAAACTACTCGATGGATTTTAATGTAGTTTTCGGCAATAGATAGAGTGATTCAAGAGGAAGTTTTATATGTATAATACATACAAAAATCTAGTATTTTTCAAACTTTAACAGGTCAACCTGTGACCACGACTGTTGCAACACAGCCGAAACGTCGGGATAACAAATAAAATAGGTACATACGCGATAAATACCCGTTTTAATCAATAATTATATACGTAACTCTGTTTGTTTGTTAGTTTGTTTGTTACCTTTACACGATTAAACGGCTGAACGGATCGTAATGAAATTATGCAAGGAGATAGATTATATCATGGGAAAGGACATAGGCTACATTTTAGCCAACTGCGCAAAATGAGGGTAATGTTTTAATGAAAAATCACCCGTGCGAAGCTGCGGGCGGGTCAGCTAGTTTCAATATAAAACGTTAAATAAGTTGAGAAAAAAATAAATATTGACTTAATACGAAACTATTCTTTATCAGTCAGTCAGTTGGCAGACTTTGAAATTAGATATGTTTTAAATCGTTTCTAAATATTACATCCAGACCTAATACTAAACTTACGCAAAAAAATTTAAACGAATAATTTTGGTGACTCTTAAAAGTATTCCTTTAATATTTTTAGTGAGGTTTATTAATTTATGTTAAATTAACGTTTTTGTATTTCCATGTTTTTAAAACTTCCTGCGTAGTTTGTATGTGGTAACTGTATACAATTACGGGTAATGAGCAAAGTAAAACTTAAATGAGTTTCTGCAACCTCAATGAGCTGCAACATTTTCATGAGCCTTTGTAACATGATCGCAAGGTACATAGTGTACAGTAGGCACCTTGTCAGCGGAGCTTCACAATTTTACTATCAAAGGATATCATTATCCTCGTTTACTTTGTAGATAATCTCGAATTTAGCATCTACGAGCTCTGCAAAGTCTGTTTTCTGTAAAAGGCAGTGCATGCAGGAAAATTATTCTTAAGTGCTAGTTGAAGCGTAGTTTTAATGTTTACTCGACGTAAATATAATAATATGGTAGTGCAAAGTGCTCGAAAACTGTTTTCATTCGTGTGTATTTAGGTGTTTATCTAAAATGAGGCAAAGGAAATTCGCATTCTAAAACAATAAGCAGAGCTGTGTAAAGTTAAGTAAAGTGAAGCGAACAAAACGGCCGGTAAGTGGGATCCGATGAAACAATAGCTGGACTCCTGACGGGTTTTGAATAATTATTGCAAGTCGGGACACGGCTGGCTATTCTCTCGTTATCACAACCTCCCGCAAAACTTGCTATCAACGGCTTTTATCTGATTGACTTATAATTGGACAAAGAACGGGGGAACAATTGGACTTGCTATTTAAATGAAAATGTATTATCACTAATTGTTTAGTAGATCTTGTTGATGAAGACTTGCTGTAAAATCAAATAGGCCTCGTAATTTACCGACAATATTGCGCTTGATCGGTTGAAAAAATTGGTAACGCGAATAGTCATGTGTATCTTGCGACAGTTTCACTGTGGAGAAGTTTATCTGTATGTCTTCTCATGAAACAATGTCTGTTACAAAAGAACAATCATAACCTTCGCCCACACAAGAGTTGCTATCATCCATCACCAATTCTCAGGAGTCGCTACACATAAATATTAGTAGGAATAGATATCTTTTTCTTCCTTCTTTACCTGTATCGTAAAAATAGGAAAGATAATCTTAATTCTGAACTCTTTTGGTGTGTATAGAACCGGTTCTAGCGATTTTTGAACAAGATGAATGGTTTTACGAATGAAAAAACAGTCTTCACTTAGGAACACTTAGTAAATCTAGCTAAGCTGCAGAGCAAAGCTCGGCTATTCTCAACTCTGGTCATACAGTAATTCTCTAGCTTACCGGGCTGTCCACACGTTTCAAGTTTTACAACTTTTTCTCATCCATAGGATTACCACAATGGCTGGGTTTTCGCTTGTGAACATTTGTCTTGATACTTTTATGTAATGCAATCGAGATCTAACAACGACTTTCTAATTCTTTATTAAGATAAATAATATTTTGAATATGCAATATAATAATACCGTACCTATTAAATTGAGTATCGTATTTAACCGATGCACCCAAAATTCAAAAGGAAGTAACGTTTAACGTGGTTTGAATAAGTAATGATACTAAACCGAAAGTAAGGCACAAATACATAAACACAAGCTTAAAGATTTATAATATAAGTGGTAGATTTTATCACATTGTTTATAAACCGAAAAATGGCGCGCTAGTCTTAAAGGATCTCGTATTAATTTAGAATTTTATCTTTAAATATTCAAGTTAACTCCGGGTCATTCTTACTGTCGTTGATCTATTTATTTCATATTTTTACACAAAACAACTATATATAATAGTACTAGGAGGACTTAATGCTAATAGCATAACCTACCAGTCATCTTGGTCGTGCTAATAGAAGGTGAGGCGTGACACAGGAAAAAAGGTATTTTAACACTAATAATAAAAACAGACTCTAAATGACTAATTAATAATTAGTCATTTAGAGTCTGTTTTTATTATGTTAATTTGTTGTTATTTTGTTAGATGTTAGATATTTATTAATATGTTTATAATTAGTAATTATAAATATATTAATAAATATCTAACATAATGATATAATATACAGGTAAATTATATAATAGCATAAAAAAGTAAAAAAAAATACTGAATTTATATTGGAAACCGAAGTCAAATGCAATGATGGTATCAGTGGCTAATTTATCATAAACTACTCAAGGAAGCACATTGACGCACCAACCTCGTTGCTTTCTTTAATAATATACCTAGTCAGGTCATAAGTATTGTCACACAGTAAAAACTTTTCTTTTAGAATGCTGGCCACAAAAAAGTTTATAGAATTCGAATTTCGAATTGTTCATGAAAATAAAAATGTATACATTTTAGAATTTTACTCATTTTTAAATATGGAGTGGACGCTTAAAGAAGACCGTGTTGCAGTTATTGCGTTGCATCGTTGCGGTTACGCGCCAATTCAAATTTTTGACATACTGAAAAATTTGAATATAACCAAAAGATTCGTTTATCGCACCATCAAACGATACAATGAAGACTCTAGTGTAGATGACAGGTCAAGAAGTGGTCGCCCTCGGTCTGTTAGGACTCCAGCAGTGATAAAAGCTGTGAAGGCGCGAATTCAATGAAATCCCAAACGTAAGCAGAAACTGTTGGCTCTTCAGATGGGGTTAAGCAGAACCACGGTGAAAAGGGTGTTAAATGAAGACTTAGGGCTTCGGGCATATCGAAGAAAAACAGGACAACGTTTGAATGCTCGTCTAATGGACCTGAGACTGAAGAGATGCCGCGCTTTGTTGAAGCGGTACGCGGGAAAAAAATATCGGGAAATTCTTTTTTCGGATGAAAAATTTTTACCGTAGAAGAGAGCTACAACAAACAAAATGATAAGGTGTACGCACACAGTAGTGAAGAAGCGAGCAACCGTATTCCGCGTGTCCAACGAGGTCATTTTCCATCCTCGCTCATGGTATGGTTGGGAGTTTCTTATTGGGGCTTAACAGAGGTACATTTTTGTGAGAAAGGTGTAAAAACGAATGCAGTTGTGTATCAAAATATAGTCCTGACGAACCTTGTGGAACCTGTTACCATGTTCAATACCAGGCACTGGGTATTCCAACAAGATTCGGCGCCAGCTCATAGAGCGAAGAGCACACAAGACTGGCTGGCGGCGCGTGAAATCGACTTCATCCGGCACGAAGACTGGCCCTCCTCCAGTCCAGATTTGAATCCGTTAGATTACAAGATATGGCAACACTTGGAGGAAAAGGCGTGCTCAAAGCCTCATCCCAATTTGGAGTCACTCAAGACATCCTTGATTAAGGCAGCCGCCGATATTGACATGGACCTCGTTCGTGCTGCGATAGACGACTGGCCGCGCAGAATGAAGGCCTGTTTTCAAAATCACGGAGGTCATTTTGAATAAACTTTAGTGTCATAAGAATCTATGTTTTATAAGTTCATTTTGGTATATAAATAGTTACATAATTTATAAACTTGTTTCAATTATTTTATATTAAACATGTGACAGAATTTATGACCTGACTAGGTATAATCTAAGACGTTTGTTGCAAACCAAAGCATGATTACGTTAACTTCTTTAATGGAAGAACTTATCATGGTTTTATTTCAGACACGTTGCTAAAATTTGGTGTCGTACCTATCCCCTGGTTATAGTCAATTTACGTTGGGATGAGATAACATACTCGTACCAAACTCGTATGTTAGTTGTTGATAAAAAAGCTGTTTGCAGGATTTTCTTATTTTTAGGAACATTGTTTATTAAAATAAATGTATTGCGGCAGTTTCTTATTTTTTGGAGACAGCTTCATGTTATATTTTCGTAAGTAGTTACTTTTAATTGTTTTAAGTAAATATATGTACGTGTAGTAGAGTTTCTTGTTGTCCGTTGAAAGGGCTCGCCCGGAGAAATATTACCACCCTACCTATTTCTGCCGCCAAGCTGCATGGCTGTGTTTCGGTTTGAAGAGTATTATTTTCCACTGAAATTAAAGGCACACCAGGCTTTACACCGATGTATGCTTTAAGTTGATGGAGGCAGGAATGTGAATCGGGGGGGCGCGTTTCTAACGTGCGTGACCGACAAGGCAATTCTCTGTTATAGAAGATGGTTACCACTTAACATCAGGTGCGCCATAAGCTTGTTCCATCTCCAGGTAGTAAAACAAATACAACTTTTAATAAAAAGAGAAATGAATAAATCACATCCCTATCGAAAATTAAACATAATCTTACCTTTATTATATGTAGGTTATATATTATGTAACAAAGAACCATCCAACATGATAGAATTCACATGAAATACGCGCAAGGCACCCCACAGATATTGTAAGGAACCAATTTGTGTAACAAAACCATAATATTCAAATCATGCGAACGCAAATATGTGGTTTTGTTCTGTTCTTCCTTGAATAACTGCTTCTCTGCAGGTAAAATAATTGCCAATTAAAGGGTCCTTTTTTGCCGGATATATGTATGTATACGATATATTTAAGAAATTTAAAATAACAAAAATAATTGACGATCATCAATAATTCATTCACGCATCTGTTTAAAAATAGTAAAGAAGCAATTGCAAACGATCTATAGATAGTTCAACTGCTCCAGATCACTACCAGGCGGAAGTGTCCCCAAGACACGGTTGCATTGCTCCGCTTGCAATGATTATGCGTATATATGTTTTAGTCAAACATCGAAGCTCCGGCGCTCCTAGGTTTGACTAGTCAAACCTCGGGTCTATTATAAAGGCTTAGTCAAAGTCAAAACCAATAGCATTTTCGTACCTTTGACTAACGTAACGACGTTTTGTCTAATCCTAGGACAGACTAATTTGGATAGTCAAACGCCGAAACTCTATTTGGTGAAAAAAAGGGGGGGGGGGGGGGGTTGACCAGTCAGACCTAAATTAGTAAGTGTTAGTTTCTTAGATTAGATATAATTATTCTTATTCCTTAGGTACATAATATATTTATTACGATGTTTGACTATAGCATATATACCAATTACTAGTTGAAAGTTCCGCCCGCAGCTTTGCACGCGTGGCCTAACTCATAGTTTAAATCACCTGTACAAACAATACAAATGGATAAAAAAAGATTTATAATCATTTTTGATACAATTATGTAATGCTTTTAAAACAATGATGCCCACCATCATCGTTTTAAAAGCATTAATTTTAAAACAGTTCGAGGTTTTATTAAAAAATATATTATTATTACAGCCGACGCACAAACAACTGTGACTCATTCAATGTGTTCGCACCAAAGGCTCGCACATAAATTCGTCATTTTTACTGCAACTTTTAATTAACATCCAGTCAATCAGTGCCTTCTGTTCTGAAGTGTGTTTTCGAAATGTTACGTTAAATTCAATATTAATTTAGCCTTGCGGCGTACAAGTATTTTATAATTAAAAAAAAAACATGCAAATTAAAGCATTAATATTACATAATTATTTAAATTCACAGAGAAAATGACAAAAAATAATAATTAGGATAAACAATGTCAAAACACTGTCAAAAGTTATGTAAACAGAAGTAAATTTTTTAGCCTGTCAGGTCATCCTTTAGGAAGCCGTCAATAGAATAGTAGGATTTTATTAATAGCAGATTATTGAGCTCAGGCTTAAATTTGCCCAAACTACTAATTGACAAGTTTTATTTCATGAAAACAAACTCACGTCAAAGATATGGACAACCTTTTTTGTAATAAAATATGTACGAAACTTCTTTCCTCATTATCTATGTGTTTATACTACCCTCAATTCCGTATTCCACCTATCACCAGTTCTTAATACCTGGGAGTAGCTACAACAACGTTCTCTTCTGACGTTTGCTCTCGAGTCTAGACGTGCTGCTCCTCGAAAATTCATCAAATCAAGCAAATTCAGTCTTGATGTAATTACACGCGAACGATCGAAGTGCATTACCAATTAAACTCAGCAACTCAACTGGCTGGGAGCCAGAGAAAGAACTATGCCAAGTGCCACCACCATCACGCACGGAAAACCCGATTATCCAGGTATTCCCTTTTCTATTTCCCAACCTAGTATATACTAGTTGCTAGTACACACGGGTCGAAATTCTAACGTAATTCTTTTTTTATTACACACCGCCCCAGTGTCTTCATTTAATCATAATAATAATAAAAACTATAGGACGTCGACTGCTGAACATAGATCTTGTTTAAACATTGTAATATGACTATTTTAAATTACAAAAGCGGCCAAGTGCGAGTTGGACTGGCCCATTAAGGGTTCCGTAGCAGCAAGTAACATACTATAAAAGTTCCTGTAGTTCGTTGTAACTTTTTTATATTTGAGTTGATAGAATGAATGGTAAATTGCGGTTTACGATTTATGACGTATTAAAAAAAAACTACTTACTAGATCTCGTTCAAACCAATTTTCGGTGGAAGTTTGCATGGTAATGTACATCATATATTTTTTTTTAGTTTTATCATTCTCTTATTTTAGAAGTTATAGGGGGAGGGACACACATTTTACCATTTTGGAAGAGTCTCGCAAAAAAAATAAATTGAGTGTCAGTTCTAAGTATGGGGAACCCCCAAAATTTATTGATTTTTTTATTTTTGTGTGAAGAACTTAATGTGGTTCAAAGAATACATCTACTTACCAAGTTTCAACAGTATAGTTTCGGAAAAAAGTGGCTGTGACATACGGACGGACAGACAGACAGACATGACGAATCCATAAGGGTTCCGTTTTTTGCCTTTTGACTACGGAACCCTAAAAAGCGTGTTCTTTTCTACTCTGTGATGATAGTTTCGCATTTTTTGTTTAGCGTGTCACGGAAACTATAGTATCCGCTCCGCAATCAATCGGTTATACGAGTATTTATTACAAAATAAATTATGATACAGTCATTAATTAAAAAACTATTACAGAAGTCGAGCCAACATCTGACCATCGCGCGCGCTCATTGGTCAAATCAAATAGCAAGCGCTTCCCCGGTTTCCTGTTACACATTTCCATCCCTTTTGCCAAAATCACTCCCACAAACCGAAAGGAAAGATCTGAGGTAGTATGGCTAGCGCTCAGACCAAGGGACTTCTTTCTTAAAACCGACTCTACCCAAATCTCCAATTGTAATAACAGACTTGTTCTCATTCTGATTATATTCTGTTACAAAGGATTCATAACCTATTGTTCGTTATTTGCTTGAAATACTTATATTACTGACCACCTTATTAATTATTGGCTAAGCTCTGGTTGTAGGTATTGGGAGGGTTTCGAAGGCCCCAATACTTTCTTTGTTATAATTTAGGTAGGTTATTCATTAGCTTAGTACACACGGCTACACATCAAGCTATACATTTCCAGTATAAGCTGACCTCTCATTCTACAAAAACCCTACACGATGCGAGGTCAGCTTATACTGGAATTGTATAGCTTGATGTGTAGCCGTGTGTACATCGATAGGGCAAGACAAATGAGGACGGTCTGCTTAACGCTTATCCATCCACAACAATGGAATACGATTATCCGCCTCCAAATGTTATCCGATTTTAATTTTATTTATGTAGTAGGCAGTAAAATTTTTGATAGAGCGAAGCGAGATCTTTAAATCAACTTGGGCAAATCGGCGTTGTATGTATGTTTGTTTGTCCGAGGATAACTTTCGAAGCGTCATCATCGTGAAATTTAATACATACGTAGGTAGCGATGGCACAATTTTGGTGTGACTAAATGAGCTAGAAATGTTGGGGGGTTGTTGAAATATTGGGGTTCAAGATGGGTAAAAAATAATGGAAATAAGGCTTTTAGATCAACTGGAACGTCAAATGAAAGGTATTCATTAGTATATTTAGATTCGGTTTTTATTTTTCGTAAATTCTTTATAGTTTTTGAGTTATTAGCCATAATAAAAACTAAACTTTGACAAAATTCACACAGGGTACACCAGTGACCCCACAGTGCTGTAATTTGGTATGTGTGTAGCTCAAGCGACACAATTATAGGTAAAAGTTTGAAATCCAGAATAACTGTAATTTGTACCCCAAAAAAGGAACCACATTACATGAACTCCCGTTACCTGTAATTTGAATGAAACTGTAGGTCAAGTCGTTTGGGTTTTTTTTGTGGCACTATTTTGATAGTCAAAGATTACAAATAATATTTTTTTGTTTTAATCGGAGACTCGCGAGATCTCAGTTCGGGGCGAACCACTAGTATTATAAATTCAAAATACTTATTTGCCATAAAATATGGTTCTTATACAAGTACTCGACGAATTAATCATGTCTTTTTTAAATCGACTTCTTCTTGTCATGTCACTGGTACTGTCTTAGTCACCCATTATGTCGTTGACCAGGTAGCGTGATTTGTAAACTTACAATGACTTTTTAGTATTGGAAAGGCTACATAAAATGTTGGCTGTAATATTCTTTTATTGACTTATGACTATGAATGATTTTAGATTTAGAAATATCAGCTTATATTAAAACCCGTAATTCATAAGCTTCAAAGATAAATCCGGGCGAGTATCGTCCACGAAGGTGCTCTCAGCCCGGGGCCAAATAAGATTACATGAATCAAGTTAAGGGCTGGTCTGCAATTACCCTGGATGCAATGCCTTCCACCTTGAATACATGAAAACATCTTGTTTTTTTTCCTACTTTTTTTAAATTTATTTTTTAAAACTTATGTACAAAGATATTTTAAATAGATTGGCTAATAAAGCTACGCTAAATTGTTCACTTTCCGTATGTTGTATTATTTTTTGCATTTTTTTTTATTTTTTTATTAGGTCTACCAATGATTGTAACAATACGTCATGCTTAACTATAGAATAATTTAAGTAGGTACTAATTGCACAACCAATTATAGGTAAACACCACATGCATTAAAAATTATGTAGGTAGTAACAATAACAAATAAATAAATATTGCTGGACATTTCACACAGCGCTATCTAGCCCCAAACTAAGCAAAGCTTGTACTATGGGAACCAGATAACTGATAGAATACTTATATACATTTTTTTTTGTAAATACATACTTATAATATATAGAGAAACAACCAGACCCGGAACAAATATCTGTAGATCGTGCAAACATTTGCTCCGCGGCGGGAATCGAACTCGCTACCTCCTGCGTCTCAGCCGGCTATTTGCCCACTGCACCACAAAGTAACACTAGTAAATTATGACAAACAATGGAACTAGTCAAGTAAAGAAAGAAAGAAAAAAAAACACAAAATTATAAAAATACACACTACTGATAGCAATAAATCTATTAGTTTGGCAAGTTCTTAGATCATCATCATCATCATATCAGCCGTAGGACGTCCACTGCTGGACAAAGGCCTCCCTCATTAATCTCCAGGAACTGCGGTTGGAAGCGGCCTGCATCCAACGCCGACCTGCGGTTCTTACGAAGTCATCTGTCATGGGCAGTTCTTAGATAAGAAGAAATATTATTGACCTACATATAGCATCAACCTAGTATACCTACCTACCCATGATTACTACGCTCATTTACATAGTCAAACTATTGAATAATAACGACCTCACAGTTTTTACAAATAGAACAAAGGAATATAAAATGCAAAACTTTTTGATTGCTAGCCGTACTTGCAAATTGTACTCAAAGCTGTTATTTTTATATCCAATTTTTTTTATAACATACCTATCATGCAAATATTGCCTACATACAAAACTAAAAACTATTGTACCGTATTTTTTGAACAAATTTCGGTTATTTCGAAATAAGTTTGTAAGTTAGGTGTTTGCGTCTCTTAAATTCTGTAGATAATAGGTATCAAATCAATGGATACTTTCTGTCATAATCTGTAGTGTTTTTGAATAACTCTTGATTTTTGTAGTTATACTTCTTTTGGCGCGTTTGGAAAAAAATATGAGAGTATAATTTTTACGATGGCGCACACCAAAAGCCAAAAAGCGACATGATGAAGTTAGCTGATAAGTGATAACAGTCTCATGCGCGCGCACACCGACAGCCAAAACGCGACATGAAGTTAGCTACTAACAAAGAGTTGTGGCATACGGAATGATTTTTTTTTCTAATTTTGTTCTGTTACCCCAAAGAAGTATAACTTCTTACGTGCGTACATAAGTAGGGACACACACACGTTTTTCACATAGGAAGTACTTTGTAAGTGTTTTTGGCCATAATACATGGGGCAGTTGCTCTGGTAGTTGCATCAGTTTTGGTACAGAGCTGGAGTATTTGATGTGGTGTGTAAGTTTTCATGAAAGCACTCAAGGCGTAAGTTACTGGAAAATTAAGTGGTCTACTTACTATAAGTAAGGGTTTCACTACCTAAAAAGTTACAATAAACCTTATTAGTCTTACACTTACCCTCGATTTCAACCGAGACCACTTCATCATCATCGCTGGAAGCTTAAATGGTAGCGCATTGCAGCTAGAAGTCTTTTCGTCCGTATGTCGTGTCGGTCTGCAGTGCTAAGATTTTTTTTTAATGTTATTTGTGGGGAAACAGGCTTACGGCCCACCTGATGGTAAGCGGTCACCGTCGCCTATTGACACCGGCAACACCCGGGGTATTGTCGATGCGTTCCCTACACTGTAGAAACCTCTCTACATTTCTCTTGAAGCGTGCTATGTTGTAGCCTAATGGGAAAACCGTATTTTTCAAACTTTCGCGATTACTGTACATAATTATTGATTAAAACGGGTATTTATCGCGTATGTACCTTTTTTATTTGTTATCCCGACGTTTCGGCTGTGTTGCAACAGTCATGGTCTTGGACTGACTGGAGTACTTGGAGCTACCGTCGGGAAGTGTGGGTAGCTGCAGCATCTACCCTCACTTGGTCTTCAGTATTAGAAATGTCCTCGTTCATATTACGACACACTACACTAAGTCGACTCAGTGCGTAGATACGGTTAGTGTAGTGTGTCGTAATATGAACGAGGACATTTCTAATTCTGAAGACCAAGTGAGGGTAGATGCTGCAGCTACCCACACTTCCCGACGGTAGCTCCAAGTACTCCAGTCAGCCCGAGACCATGACTGTTGCAACACAGCCGAAACGTCGGGATAACAAATAAAAAAGATACATACGCGATAAATACCCGTTTTAATTAATGGGAAAACCTCAGATGGTAGCTCATTCGACATCTTGCAAGTATGGGGTAGAAAAGATCGCGTGAAGCGTGTGGTGCGCGATACCCAAATGTCGATGATATCTTGGTGAGCTTTATTACGTTGTCGAGAAGTGCGGTGGTAAAATCTCGACGACGGGATGAGATCAAATAGCTCCTCAGAACATTTCCCATTATACAGGCGGTAGAATACACTAAGCGATCCGATGTCACGGCGTTGACTCAGCGGTTCCAGCCTGTCGGCGAGTTTGGGATCACCGATGATTCTAATGGCTCTTCTCTGAAGGGAGTCAAAACGAAGCAATTGGTACTTTGGAGCTCCGTGCCAAAGATGGGAACAGTATTCTACGTGCGGCCGAACTTGCGCTTTGTACAGCAATAGCCGTTGTTGTGCCGTAAAATACTGTTTGGCACGGTTAAGGTTAAGTTTTTTCGATACCGATTTTAGTGAAATGGTGAAATGAAATGGTATATACTACGTGTTTTGTTATGACATTAAATGAAAACACGGGTAGGGCTAATAAATAGTATTGTTGTTAGATATTTTTTTTTACAAATTCATTACATTTTAAATTTTAAAACAACCTTAATATCAATTACTAAAATATCAATAAAACAGCCTGTATAAAAAAGGTAAACATATCATATTCATACATTATGTAAGTACCGGTTATACTGACTAAGTGGCATCGTCGCAAAGGCGCCGCCGATTTACGTTAAAAATGGTTTATTAGAAACTAGCTTCCACCAGCGGCTTCGCACGCGTTGTTTGTCAACAAAAAGTAGCCTATGTTTGAATCCAGGTCATAACCTATCAACACACAAAATTACATACGACATTACGACGTGATTTAGTAACAAACAAACATCCAAACTTACACTTTATAATATTAGTGTTATGTATCGATTACTGGATTCAAGCTACAGGTAATACGATTCCGGATGTGTGTTTTAAATTAATGTCGTACATAACTAAACAGACTGTAGATAGATTATGACCTGGGATTAGACATAGGATACTCCTTATTGAAAAACGGAAGCATATTATGTAGGTACGGTAATTTGGGTAGGTAGGTCGGTTACGTGTGATTGTGTAACTATAAAATCATGTTTAGGTAAAGGTGACTGATTTTTAGGGTTCCGTACCCAAAGGGTAAAACGGCACCCTATTACTGAAGCTCCGTTGTATGCCTGTCTGTCCGTCTGTCACCAGGCTGTATCTCATGAAACGTGATAGTTAGACAGTTGAAATTTTCACAGATGATGTATTTTTGTTGCCGATATAACAACAAATACTAAAAAGAGAATAAAATAAATATTTAAGGGGGGCTCCCATACAACAAACGTGATTTTTAGCTCGATATTGATAACGGCAACAGGTAGACGCTTGAAGTATTCACAGAGTATTTAGTTATATATTCGCTTTAAAAATAAATAATTAAATTAAAACAAATATTTGAGGGTGGCTCCCGTACAACAAACGTGATTTTATTGCCGTTTTTATAGATAATGGTACGGAACTCGTCGTACGCGAGTCCGACTCGCACTTGGCCGGTTTTCTTTAAGTATTTAAATAATGTGTAGCGGCTCAGTGTCTCTAAGCACTGAGACGAACCTTTAAACGTTCTATAGTGCAATAGGTACACACAGCTACACATCAAGCTATACATTTCCAGTATAAGCCGAACTCTCATTCTACAAAAAACCTACATAATGCGAGGTCAGCTTATACTGGAAATGTATAGCTTGACGTGTAGCCGTGTGTAATATTAGTAACTATTTGTTGAATAAATAAAATATAAAAAATATACAATAATAACCTTTTTAAATGTGGTTTGAAAGTATAATGCAATGGGTTAGTTAGATTAGTGGCAAGTATGATGAATCAGACTTGTATTGATTTATTCCAACTTCCGACTCGTAGGGTTTTATTGATAGTTGAGCCTTGTTTGTGGACAAATTAACGCTAACTACTGGGAAGTAATTACGGTTGACTTGTGGAACCGGGATATTGGTTCGTTATAACTTTTATTTGGATGGAAAAGTTTTAAATAAATGTTAAGTGATCAATTGATTGCCTTCACAGTTTACTGAAAATTATATTTATCGTGGTTTTCCCGAAGTAACAATCTTCTACAGGTTTAGTTTTTACGCCGAAGACTAATCTGACGTACTAAAACCGAGTGAAACCTACATAATGTTATCGTTATAAAACCATATATGTTCAAAATAACTGTACTGACTATCCAGTAGTCGGATTATATCGTAGGCCATGAAAACATCCATACTAGACATAACATTTTGTCAAGTCTTTACAACTCTGTCAACTATTTTTAATCACCGACACAAAACAAGGGTGTTTTTTTTTCTTTTCTTTATTTTTAATGAGGGGTTTTGTCACACAGTGACTATGTCACCCCGGTACAAAAATTATACATTTATAGCATATAAATAAATCTGACACCAGAATAAACATGTTTCGCTATTTAGATGCTAGTTAAACTATAACTTCAGGCAGTGTAGATACTGTATGACCAGCATTTCCGCTTCCTCGGAAAGCGGGACCGCTAAAATGCTATTACACAATTACCTACTCCATAACCAAACCTAAGCCTAACATCTTGTCTTTGTGACTCATTCCGAACACAAGATAAGAAGGGTGTTATACGACACATTAATCCTTCCTTTCCATCAGAGGACAAGCAGATGATCAGACAAGCATCAGAGATATATAACCCATTCGCACACACCGTTTTAGTTCTACTATTCTTCTTGATGAGTTCTAAAGTATGGAACACTTTGCCGTCGTCTGTTTAAGAATACAATCCAGGCCTCTTTACGGTAAGAGTGAATATGTTTTTCTAGACCTTCGTGCTTCATCTTAGCTTACCATCAGGTGAGACTGTGGTCAAACGAAGATCAGTTTGTCCAAAAGTGGACAGTTTAAAAAAAAGAAGCAAAAAAGTTTGACATGTAGGTATCTTTCTGTGTGTCTGCGGCACTTTAGTTCGAAAACTGATGGACCGATTCGGACAGGGTATTTTTAAAAACTTAGTTTATCCAAAAGAAAGCTAGTTTAACTGGGCTTGTTCATGTCAGTTTTTAACCCTCAACGCAAAAAGAGGGTGTGGCGATTTTTAGTTTTTCATTTTTAAATTACATATTTGTTTTTATTTTACTCATATTTACATATAGACATGTTTCAAAAAAACAAACAATAGCAGTGAGGCAAAGGTGCGAATGTATTAAGAAACAATGGTTATTTAGTCAGTTAAAATCCATTTACAAATACTTTTGTTTAAATTGCACAATATGCCTTTGAAGATGTATAAATCGCAGGATATTTTTTGTATTCAAAAGGAACTTTACGTAAGCTGATTACCTCAGAATCAAGTCTGTTATTTTTATATTCGAACAAAAGCAATGCCACTGGACTGCCGGCGAGTGGGCGGTTCTGCGGTAGGCAGTTTTTCTATCTACTTCATTCTCACGCGTTTCACCGTTTTATTTTTATTCGGATTTTGCATTTCATTGTCACAAAAGCCTTAAAGACCACTTCCCTAGACGTGATTTTTTTAGAACTTTCCTTGAAACCAATTTATATTCTGAGTATAGAAACTTACAAGTTATTTTTGTAGGTCCTTATTTACTGTCGTGCTTCTCTGTAACTTCAATAAAAACAACGAACTTTAATGAAATCATTACAGCCATAAAAGTGAATGTTTTGTTGAGCGCTCAAAGGATTCCTTTGGGTTGTTCGTTTCTTTTACTTTTGTACCTACATTTATAAATGTTAACTAACATTTGTTTTCGTTTTTAGCTTAATATAAATTGCAAGATATCTGTAAAAAATTGTTCTTCAAAATGACACAAGTTATCGAAGTCAATTACTTAGTTTTTTGTTATAATCCTTCTTTCCGTCTCTCTCAATGGATCTCTATCTCTTTGGGAGTGGTTTTGTTCACTGTGAACAAGACATCGAAGAACTTGTTGTTAATACAAAATTACGGAATTTTAAAACGTATTTCAAAGACGTTTAGATATTACACAAAATTATTAATGGAATTTTTACCTAGTTTTGTGAATGACGAAAAGATCTGGTGTACCAATTCTCTTGCAGCTAAATCATACAAAACCGATATCGGGAAAGTCCGCATGTTTATGCGACCATAACGCATCGAGAGCCTATTTGGCTGATCTCTTTTAAGTGGGAGGCTTGGCACTACCTGTTATGGCCTGATATTTGGCACAGAGGGGTCCCAGGTCCATATATGTGAAGATGTTAATTTTGTTTTATCTTATCATGGTTGCAGAACAAAAAGGGCAAAGAGAACCTTTTGCCAGCAAAAGTTTTTTATATAAGTTGGGGGAGGCCTTTGCCCAGCAGTGGGAAAATGTAGGCTAGATAAAAAAAAGTTTTTTATATGGGTATAGGCTCGAACTTGACTTCAATCTCGCCTGATGGTAATTGATGATGCATGTTATGGAACACGCTTGCCTCGAAGAAACCTGTTCATATGCAACTTGAAGGCAATGCTTTCCGCTCTTGTTTACATTATTAATATAAAAAAAATCACAAAATCTTGAGATTAATAGTTATTTGTGATTTTATCACCTAATAACAACTTTAATGTGATGAGCTCGATAAAATCGTTAGGTACTTATGTCATTGAGGCCAGATTTTTATTTTACTTAGTATTAAACAAAACCTGTATATCTTTATGTATTACAATCATCTATCTATATCTACCACTTAACATCAGGTGGGTCAAAAATCCTAGAACCTAAAATCACCATGTGGTATTTTATCTGGT
This sequence comes from Philereme vetulata, assembly GCA_918857605.2. Taxonomy (NCBI): domain Eukaryota; kingdom Metazoa; phylum Arthropoda; class Insecta; order Lepidoptera; family Geometridae; genus Philereme; species Philereme vetulata. Next base: position 2,123,928 of record OU975473.1, on the reverse strand, counting down.
TGTCAATTTAAGGGCGCACTATACCTGGGGAGACAATAAATAGCTTATTTTTAAATAATGTTTTGTTCAACAAATTTTGTGATTTCAATTTGTAATTCATATATGTTATAGTTAAGGATACGTGCTAGAGCGCCTGTGTTGTCAAAACACGATTCCGTAAAGTTTTCTAGATAGAAAAAAAAATCCAAAGATGACTCTAAATTTATCTTTAACTCGTTCCTATGCGATGAATACTTCAATTTAGATCTTGAAACTTTATACAGTAATTCTACACAACATAAATAAGGGCACCCGTGTTTTAAATTTTCAAAATACCTTTTGATTTTACCATAAAATGAAAATATCTAAGTTTTGCACTAATTAAACCATGCGCTCCGGACGCCCGTTTCGCGATTGAGTCTGGCCTCGGCTTTTAGACGGGGTACCCGTGACGCTTGTCGCTCCAAACGAACACGTAATTCTTAGGTAGAATTTATATTTAGTAGGTTTTTGTAAAGACGCAGTAATGAGAAATAAACACAACAAAATAATGAAGGGACTGAATGATAAAAAACCGGCAAACATATGATCCACGGTGAGATAAGACGTGCAGCGGCGTGCGGAGAAGCGGGGGGGGGGGGGGATTCGAGTTTGGGCTGAGGTATAGTCAACTCTTAACTCGCGCACTTTTTTGGAGTAAAGTATGTAACCACGTTAGATGTAGGTATTTCTACTATTCCTAATTTCTATAAAAATATCTGTCCACTTGTTGGGTTTATAGCCGTCCTGGAAATATCTGGGTCAGTGTTCCATTGAGCTGCAGGACACTAGCTATCGGTCACTTAAACTCTAAGCAAGTTGTTTTATTTGCTTATATAGAAATTGAATTGATACATAGCAATATTTAATGTTAAAGTTTCCGTCGGAGGATTAAGTCGTTTATCGTCAATGAAATGAAATAGAATGAAATTTATTTGCCAGAAGCATAGTGTATAAGTTGTTACAGCTATATAGATAGGTTTCACATACTTCACCGATTAACAGCGTGCAAATTACAGTTACATAAAATTCTTCAGTTTAATAAAAATCAATGTATAATATCATAAATTATCGTAAATACCGTAACATATTCAATAAAAACATTAAAATAATAAAGGCCATGAAATTAATAATTTAAAATTTGTCTGTCAGAATTTCATGTCAAAGAAATTATTGATAGTATAGAAACATTTGTCAACTAGACACCCGTACAGCTTTGTCTTGGATTGTTTAATAGGTAATTCATTACATAACAATTCTTACTTTTAAGTGCCGATTTACAAATTGGTAGGATGAGCTCCCTTTTTTATAATAGATGACAAGTTATCGGCATAACGATGAAGACATTGCTATTCTCCTTTGCAAAAGTGAAGAAAAAACATATATATAAATATGTATATCTATGTCGGTATATTTTTAGGGTTCCGGATCAAAATAGTAAAAACGGAAACCTTATGGTGCGACTTTGTCCGTCCATCTATCATAGTTGATTATAGCAACTACTGAACTTATCGGCTTGAAATTTGAAAAAGTTATTAATAATACTGACTGTGCTCTATTGCAAGCAAAAATTTAAAAGTATTTTTATTTAGAACGCCATATGAGCTAAAATAGTTTGGTCAAAATTTCAAAATACGGTTACTAGGTCGTGTGGGGTATCATATATTTTCTACTTAGTACAGTTTTGGAGTTATGATTAAAAACATCAAAAAATATACCCCCCCCCCCCCCCTCTTATAACGAAGTCTCTATCTAGAACATTTTTTTAGATATCTGTCTTAAACGTTTTCTTGGTTTACCGGTCACATAAGTAGATGGCGCTGCTTAATTAACATACATTCGAGTATTAGATTCTTAAATTAATTATACCTTATAAGTGCCTATTGCATTTATTAGCTTGCTGCACGTGTTGGTGTACGCTGTAAGTGCTGCAAGCAACTGAATTTAACTAAAATAAAAATAAATAAACCTATCTAGGTTCAGAACCCTCGGTTCGTGAGACCTACTCGAACTTGACTTGTCTTGTTTTACAATAAAAACCTTTATAAAAAAACATTTACGAAGATTCGGAATTGGAAATTGGTGTTCGGAACTTACATTTTGAGCGTTGACATGTCACATTACAAGAAAAATAATAATAAAAAAACTTTATTTTCAACTAAATTATTTTGTATGTTAAAAAGGTTTCGTTTTCCAGGTCCAAAGATCTTCATCAGATTTTCATCAAAATATGATCTTGCGATACAGCCTTTTTAATGATAGAATGAACAAATGGTAAAGGCTCGTCTGTGTCTTTCTCACAATATATAAAGTTTTTTTTGCGTATCCTCTTGTTAGCATAAGTATCAGTTTTGTCGTTCCCTTGCAGGTAGCTTAAGCAAATTAAACCTTTAGTTCTTTAGCTTCTCCGTTTTATCTTTGCAAATTCTTGAATCGTAGGCGCAAGGTGTTCCAACTCCGGTTTGTCTTAGTGCGACCGTCGTCATCCTTCCCACTTCTTTGTCCTTTCTTAAGCCATTTCTCATCCACAAAAGGACCCGAGTCTATGTTATATATTTTTTTTAAATTGATTTATTATTAAAAAACACATACTTATAAAAATAATACATTTATAAACCTTAGTAGGTTTATCCTAAGTGCGACTTCAACATTCCTCTTTAGTATAGTACATATATATAAATATTTGTATACACGTACGAAATTGAAATGTTTCTGTTCTGTACGTCTAGTCCGTTTTTTTGCTTTTTAAGTATGACTCCGTTGACTGTAGTAAATTTTACCTACTTTATATTTGCTGTGAACTTACTTTCAAAGTAAACATTTATAAAGTGAATAATTTGTAATTTTTTTGCAATATCTTCCATTTCCGATATATTTTCTTCAAAAGTATTTAGCTAGTGAAATTTCTGAAGACAACAGATCAGTTAAAACTTGAATTGAATAATATAAGTCTTGTTCCAATAAAAACAAAATTAACAGTTAGGTTAAATTTAATTAATTATAAAATCTAATGACAGTAAATTATTATTTATTTTAGGAATGGAATATTTCACGAGTAGCATGTGAAAAATCATATCATATGTCACATCTGATATTGTCGTTCTTGTAACCTGCTAAAACATTCCAATGAAATAGCTGTTCGTATGTCATCGTAACTCATTGGTCGTACTCGTTCGGATCTGCTATTTCGCAATTGAAAAGGATTTCATCGGAATTCATCGGGTGGTTTTGTTCGAATCTGTTGAATAGCAGCTGCTTCGTTTTTAATCGGTCGTATTCTTTCGCATCTGCTTAATCGTGTTGCAAGTGTGACGTAATTAAGGCAATCCAAATTTAAATTCATTATGCCTCTGAAACAGAGGTGTAAAAAATACTGTTTAAATGAAAATGTATTAAGGTGGCACCGGAGGGACAATCGCCCACACAACACGTACTACCAAGATCATTTCTAATTGGAGCATATTTCTACCTTAATAACGCATTATTTTAATTTTAATAGTATTTATCTAGGTTCCCAACCATATATTAGATCAAAATACTTACCTAAAATGAAATAGAAGCGTATCGCATTCTGCATGTTTTTACGTCATAAAAGACCTGTTTTCAACCTAATTGTTTCGTATTAAAAACAACAACATCTTACGTATCCTAGTCATGGGAACATAGATTTTATCGTCTAGTTATAATAACAACACAATGAGAAAAATACAACAAGTTTTCAGTCATCATTTTTGGTATTACGGAACACGGTCAGAATCTAATCAAATTTAGAATCGTTGTATTGCTATCACTGTCGCTCTGCGTGACTAAACTTCGTCACTAAACAGGGATAGCGATATTCAGGGCGAAGTTTATGACGTGGCCGAATTGAAGTTGCGCTCAGTGTTCGCCGGCGCGTTAAAGGTAGCAATAATTTCCTTTATTAAAATGAGTGAATACCATAGCTAAACTAACTTTACTCAGCTGTTCAGCACCGTTCACTATTTCTTCGAGCTTCTCTTTAGCCTGACTATGCAGCTTATTCTTTTAACTATAAATTGTTATTAAAGTTTTTAAGATCTTTACAGAAAGCTTATAACGACTGAAGAACTCAAAAGAAAGTATTTTTAACTGAGATGGTTTGATGTTCCGTTGAAAGATGGGATTTAAATTAAAATCATTGCTTTCACTATTAATATTATGCATTCATCAAATTAAAACAAGTCCTTTTTTTTGACTGTAGGGATTGCGATATGTGAATCTATTTGACAGGCGAGTTGCTAATCACCAAGCAAAATACACTATTTCCACACTCTATAGAGACAATTATATTTAATACTAGCTGACCAATCCGCAGCTTCGCACGCGTAATTTTTCAATAAAAACATTATCCTTCTTCTGTGCAGTTAAGTAAAAAGTAACCTATGTTACTCAAGGTTAAAGTAGCATTCTAATGTTGAAAGAATTTTTGAAATCGGAACTGTAGTTTTTGAGTTTATTCGTTACAAACATTTAACAACATTGTCTTTCCTCAATATAATATGAGTGTAGATTATTTTAAAATTAATTTATTATAAATACGGGATTTATCACGTACCGTCTTATAGGTGTTTCGACCGACAATGTTTCGGTTCAATTCGTGAACCTTCATCAGGGTGAGTGCGATCCGCTCCGAATAACGTCTCGCCTCGCAACTCGAGATCGTTTATTCGATAGATCGAGTTATTCGGAGCGGATCGCACTCGCCCTGATGAAGGTTCACGAATTGAACCGAAACATTGTCGGTCGAAACACCGATAAGACGGTACGTGATCAATCCCGTATTTATAATAATGATTGACATCAATCACGAAAGTTTTTAAGTTAAATTAAAATTAATTGTTTGGTACGTTGTAAAACCGACAAGAATTTTTGTAAATTTACAAGCTCTAACTGGCAGATACTATGTATAAGCAGTTTAATTGTATTTAATTTACGACCTAAATTAAACAATAAATGACATGCTATTTCCCCTTGTAGGGATCTGGAGCAGTTGAGCTATTTAAACATTGTTTTTTTATTATTTTCGCTTTATTAAAAACACGTCAATATTTTTATTGTATTCTAATCAATTTTTATTGCATGTATTAAACTACGATACATTTAACACACTATAATATTTGGGTTGAAAAAAATAAATTTGGTGGCCTCTGACATTTAATATATATCAAGCTCCTTTGATATCCGGTAAGGAGAACCGCTTTACGTGAATTCCTGAATGCATTTCAGGAGCAGATGCGGAAATGTCTGAAATCTACGACACGTTCAAATAATTTTTAAAAGGTAGCACTTTGAGTCTCAAAATACTTTTGGGTATAACATACTGAATGAATGGTGGCCGAGGAGCGGGTATAGAAGGGTAGGACAACCAGCAGCGAGATGGGTGGACGACATCGTAAAGGCCGTCAGTGGGTGAGACTAGCGCAGGGTCGTGGTGGATGGCACAAACTTAGGCCTATACCCAACAATGGGTGAAGTCAGGCTGTGGATGATGATAACATACATACTTTCAAAAGTGAGAAGGATGCGAGTTGCAAATTGCAATGTGACTAATTCAACTTGATAGACACTTTTAGCTGTCTCTGCTAGCAAAGGTCCTGTTAGTTCGACGAACGGAGCAAGGACTTTTGGTTTGTCCTTCATAGGTACGGAACCAAATATATTTACCTTACGAAGGTAATGTTTTATTTTTAGCCTTCTTTTTCTTTCAAGAGCAAATAACTGTACTTATTTGCGTGCAATCATCCAAAGAATAATTTCTGTCAAGTGCAGAAATACCGATGTTGACGCAAGAATAAAAAAGAATAATACCATTGTGTACGCAGACGTTTTGTGTTGACAAATTGAAAGTTTCCAACCGTTTCGCTAATCCGAAGATATGTTCAACAGAGCCTCACACCTGGTCTCGGTTTACGCAACATCTGAATAGTTACAAAGCGTTTTTTCAGTTTTGACACTCGAAAAATCGGCTCTGTCCCCAATTGTATGTAGTTTATTTTTATTCTGCTTGAAAATAAATAAAACCATTATAAGGTTTTACAATACTAAAAAGTCTTCATGTGGAAAAGTTAACTTTTAAAAGAAAATAAAAAAAAAACTCTTTCCGCCACGGAACAAATATTTGCATGACATGTAGATCAGTTCGGGACCTGGATGTTTCTCTATTTAACTATGATTTTACGTATTACTAGCTGAACAATCCGTAGCTTTGCACGCGTAGTTTTTCATTAAAAACATTACCCTCCTTTGCGCAGTTGGGTAAAAAGTAGCCTATGTTTCTCACTGTGAATGTAGCTTTCCAATTGTAAAAGAGTTTTTGTAATCGGACCCGTAGTTTTTGAGTTTACTCATTATAAACATACACACAAAAATATAAATCTTTCCTCTTTATAATATAGATATCAGTTACCTGGTTCCCATAGTACAAGCTTGCTTAGTTTGGGGCTTTTAGCGCTGTGTGAAATGTCCAGCATTATTTATGTAGTCAGTACACAGAACCTACTCATAAAACGCATTGAAATTGTACACGATGGATTTTATATAACTTGCAATGCAATGCCATGTAGGAAGCTTTTAACACTATTAGTTTACAGAAACGAGTCGTTGTCGGTTTCTGACATAACCGTATTGTTTTAGTTGGACGTAAACTATGAGGTAATGCAAGTAATAACCGGTAGTGGTAACCGCTCCACATCAAGTGCGACATGGCAAAACAACACGTCATGCTAATATAAAAAGTTCGTCTCAGACGGTTATATTACCTACATGATGAATGCATGCTTTGTACACTAGCCTAAACTTACTGTTATAATATATAATATTTAAGCTCAGTGTGTGTCAAGTTAACTGTAATTTGTTGTTATGAGCATAAACTGTTTAAACCAAGTAGGCCTGCCTACTTCAGATCAAAACAAAAAGAAGTACGGAGCTATAGCACGTGATTCAGGTGGGAGTTAATCACAGGATTCATAAGTCGCAATTTGCCTGTGAAATTGCCGAGCTACATTACCCACCATTAATTTTCCGACGACACGACATCATGTCGCGAAGTTAAACGATATGAACATCATTTCAAAATGCTTTGAGCGGCCCTTAAAGTATTATGGGATCAGTGTCTTTGAGTCCAGTGATAAATGTTTTGTGCTGTCTTTGGTTAATATCTAAGATGGCTTAGAAAAGATCTACGGAGTTTTGAAAACATTCTACGAATTTTATGAAGTATATTTTATTTTCATATTAGTCAGCACAGTTATCATTTTGTGAGGTTGAAGACCTGACACTATGTTTTGTTAGGGTAAACTATTTCACCAATCAGATTGTCTCATTTCTCAAAGTATCCATTCATCATATCTGAAGTCTTGAGTTCCTCTATTAATTCGTGAAGTTGACATACATTTTAGATGAACTGCAATAAAAAAATATATCTAAATAATTTTGAGAACTTTATTGATTAATTGAAGTGTAAACTTCTTTAGGCGCGTTGGGCAATTTTTGAGATGGGGAAAAAACCATTGAACTACCGTTACCGACACCTCTGTATATAAGTATCTGTAGTATAGTATGTTCAAGTTTTCACTTCTGTGAAAACTCACGGCACGCCAAAAACGGCACTCCCGGAGTGACGCAAATTTTTTTTATTGTGAAGTTAAGGGACAAATTTTATATATTTAACATCACCACAAAAGTTCCGAACCGGACGGGATTTGAACCCAGTACCCTTCCCCTTGACGAGGAGCCGATACCATTGCCATGGGATATTGGGACATTTTTAATCGCTAGGACAATAAAGTAAAGGTTTTCTCTATCAGAACTGAAATCCAATATGAAATATCTTACGTGACCATTTTAGAATCCCATTCATAACTAACTAAAATAAACTAAATTAATGCTTCTTGCAACATCTCATTTTATAAACGGCCGTATTTTATCAGCCATAAAAAATCTCCAATAAATATTAGATCTTAAACTTAAGATAAAACGAGCTATAAGAAGGTAACATTTTGTTGTCTCACTGGGGCGTTACGATTTTATGAGTACTCGTGCATTTTAAGCGAAAAGTACCGAGTATGATGGTCTGTTATCTGAATAGGACCTTTATTGAATAAATGGTACAAGCAACTGCCGAATTATACCCGTACGCTTTTAGCTGGAGAACTTTAGATGCGGGTCCAACTATATCTCTTGTTCCGAGAACTACTAAATGTACTCGTTCACCAGTAACAATGTATAACACCTCGAAATTAGTTAAGTACTACGTCAAATTGTACAAAGTTGCTGTTACTGAAATTCAGCGTACAAATGTTCTTGAATTAATTATGCGAAGGACAATGCTTGATATACCCCGAAACGAACAGTTGTGTACCATTTCCGTTCTGTCAATATAACATGGAACTCAACTACTCAGCGACTACGTCATCATCATCATTTTTGAAGAAGTAATTTCGGGATTTAAAGTTGAAGAAACCTGTCTGGCCACAATATATGTTTCAGTAGCAAAAGAAGATTGGCAAGATTAAGCCTAAGAAATATAAAAAAAACGGTACATGATCGTCATCAAACACAATGTAAATTGGTAGTTATTATCGATTCTGTATTCAACGTATTGTATCTTTAAAAGTACGTTTGCCTACTCAATTATCGCAAAAGAAACGTAAGACTACGAAGTACTTGTACATTGTTGTTGAACATTTTCTCAGTCTTAGTCTTGCTATTTTTTGTAATATTGTGTATATGGATTTTTTTTGGTCTGTGTCCTATGTTCTTCGACATTAGCCAATCTCGTTTACTCAAAGTATTGCAAACAGATCTGATATCAGCAATTTACTTTCTAAAGGCCTAGTCCTAAGCCCGGCTCAGTATAAGATATCAACAGCTATCAGACTTTGTGGAAATTGCTCATATCGCTTACTCGCACTAAAAGAGCTTACAGGCATGTATCACGTCAAATAGGTCACTGCTGTTTATTTCCTCTTGGCTTTATAGACAAGAGGAAATAAACAGCAGTGACCTATTGCTTATACCAGCTTTGACTTATAGTACTACAAGTTTCTGCCCCGGCTTCGCACTCGTGGTTTGTCAATAAAAAATACGTCTCAATTCAGTTTATCTATGAACATACCAGCTTTTATTGAGATCTGTCAATTAAAAACACCCCATCATACCTCAGTATTTTATAGTACCTCTTTTGCTCTGCAGGCTACCAGGCTCTGGAATGCCCTACCTGTCTCAATTCGTCACGCTAAATCTCTCCCTATCTTTAAAAACATGGTCAGACAACATTATCTGTCATCCACCGCTCACTAGGCCACTTATTCATTTATACATTTTTATATATGTATGTAGGTATGACAATATATATTTTATGTATCTTAATATTACTATTTTTGGAATTTATGCATTTTATTTTATATAATCTAAGTAGGTATATCTTATTGTTTTTTTTACTGTAATTTAAACTTGTTATATATTATCTGATTTCCGCCGTCCTTATTTGTTCACATAGATCCTGTCCATCCAAAGGTTGCCTATAAGAGATCGCTTTTAGCGATAAGGCCGCCCATTGTACCTATTATTTAGAATTGTGTTTTCTGTTATATGTTTATATGTAATGGTGTGCAATAAAGGAATTATCTATCTATCTGTCCCCCGTTTAATCACGAAAACGTAACAAGAGAGGACAGACAGAGAGATAGAGCTACTTTCGAATTTATATTATTAGCCTATACTATGATATAGTATGGATCTACTGGTTCCGCTTGCTGGATTGACTTTGACTGCTAATGACAGTATCATGAGGCTTCCTGTTTGATTTTGATGGTTTCGCCATCATTGATCTGATTGAATCTAATGCCCTGTTAAATCTGCCATTTGCGATTGGGACCTTTGATCACAAGCTTAAAAGCTCAAGACAGAATCTTCCCAGCAACAAGTAGTGATTCACCGAACCCTATTCGTCGGACCTTTTGTCGAACATGAATAAAATGCAAAGATTATACGATCCGTATTTTGTGGTTTTGATAAACATGGCAACACCATTATCAAGACCCTAGCTCGGATAATTTGCACTTTTACTCGTCTTTTTGAATGGCACTATAAAATTTACATAGAGATGCCGCTGTGACAGGATCATGTAAACATATGGAAATGTTTAGAAGACAAGGGTCTCGTTATGATCCTCCCCCACAATCTATGACGTTGACTTTAGGTAGGTATACTAGGTTATCTCATCAAGCGAGTAAAGTTATCTTTATGGAGGAAAATGCTGCCATTTAGAGATTTCTATTTCTTTTTATACAAGCATATTACCTCTGGTCTACTATCTCATACCGCGTGTAAAAAGACTTCAGAAGATAATATTATTCATCAATGTTATACAAATTTTGCTACAGACACTGTGGCTAAGAAATAAAACCAGCCTAGTGCGAGTCGGACTCGCGCGCGAAGGGTTCTGTACCATTATCTATAAAAACGACAAAAAATCATGTCTGTTGTATAGGAGCCCTACTTAAATGATTATTTTATTCAATAGAACAATTTTATTTATTTACTATAGTTGAGGTTGGTGCCGATTAAGCTAGTCCTCTAAACTGTATGAGCGCCCATACAACTCAGAGGACTATCTTAATTGGCGTCAACTATGTATGGGAACACCTTTTAATTTTCAACTTTTTTTATATTTTGGAATTTTTCCTTTATTTGTGCTGTAAGGACCTTGCGTGTAACCAAAATACTGGTACTCACAAGATTTCCCGAAAATCTAAATTTGCCCATACTCTTTTTATAGTGTTGACACAGGACCTTGATTTTTATACACCTAATAGTGACTATATACCTCAGTATCTGACATAAATTTCAACTTGTTAGGTCCACCCGTTGTTAGGTAGGATACACGGACAGACAGACGGACAGTCGGACAAGAGAGTGATCTTGTAAGGGTTCCTTTTTGGTTCCTTACCTTTTGAGGTAGGGAACCCTAAAAATCGGCTGACTCCTATTTTATTTTATGGTTATTAATCCAGGAAATCAACACTGTTATATTTTTTTAGAAAATAAAATAAACAGAGGCGATGGAATGGGTAAAGCCAATGGCACATTTACACTAAAAATCTAAATTTATACCTACGTGAAACAAATCTGAATATCAGTTATGGTAAGAAAATATAAATGAACGAAATGTTTCAGTAGATATTGATATAACTCGGCATAAAATGTTCATTTCTCAACATTTCTGTTGAGAAGTTGAACATTGAATCCAATTAATCACGCCTCTTGCCAGTCATCAGAGTTTAATCAATCCTAGTCTGGTATTGGTTTATACGAAACCTCCCGAAAAGTAGGCTTAGTAATACAGCGGTTTCATACAGGCCGCATAGTAATCCTAGGTAGAGTAGAAATTTAATTATTCAACCTAATTAGGTAATAGAACCATAGATTAAGGGCGCACGGGGGACGTTAAATCGCTTATTGAGAAACAATGTTTTGTTCAACAAATTGTGTGCTTTCAATCTGTAATTAATATATGTTATAGTTAAGGATACGTACTAGAACGCCTGTATTGTGAAAATACGATTCCGTAAAAATTTCTCGGTAGAAAAAAATCCAAAGATGACTCCAAATTTATCTTAAAACCGTTCTTATGCGATGAACACTACAATTTAGATCTTGAAACTTTATACATTAATTCTACACAACATAAATAAGGGCACCTGTGTTTTAAATTTTCAAAATACCTTTTGATTTTACCATAAAATGAAAATATCTAAGTTTTGCACTAATGAAACCATTCGCTCCGGACGCCCGTTCCGCGATTCAGTCTGGCCTCGGCTTTCAGACGGGGTACCCGTGACGCTTGTCGCTCCAAACTAACACGTAATTCTTAGTTAGAATTTATATTTAGTTGGTTTTTGTAAAGACGCAGTAATGAGAAATAAACACAACACGATGATAAAGGGACTGAATGATGAAAAACCGGCAAACATATGAACCACGTGCAGCGGCGCGCGGAGAAGCGGGGGTGAAATTTGAGTTTGGGTTGAGGTCAACTCTTAATATACCGTTTTGAAAACATCTAATCTTTATTTTGATACATATAATATAGTTATATGTGGGTATTTTATCTGTATGCCGCAGCGGGCGAATAGCCGGCTGAGACGCAGGAAGTAGTGGGTTCTATTCCCGCCGCGGAACAAATGTTTGCATGATCTACAGATATTTGTTCCGGGTCTACATGTTTTAGGGTTCCGTACCTCAAAAGGTAAAAAAAAGGAACCCTTATAAGATTACTCTTTTGTCCGTCTGTCCGTGTGTCACCACCGATTTTCACAGGAACGGGTGGACTTAGCAAGTTGAAATTTATACCAGATACTGAGGTCTATAGTCCCTATTAGTTGTATAAAAATCAAGGTGCTGAAACAACACAATAAAAATATATGAGTAAATTTAGATTTTCGCGAAAAATTGTTAGTACCAAAATTTACCTTAATTTAAAATTTTATTTTTTGGAATTTATTCTTAACTCGTGCTATAAGAGACCTTGCTTTTAACCAAAATTGACAATTCTAGGTCAACCAGATGTACCCTATAGCTTTTGGGTTGAAAACCTATACACCAACCTCAAATAAGGTAAATAAATACAATTGGTCTATTAAATAAAATAAATATTTAAGTGGCGCTCCCATACAACGGACAAGATATTTTTGCCGTTTTTATAGATAATGGTACGGAACCCTTCATGCGCAAGTCCGACTCGCACTTGGCGGGTTTTTTTTTCTATATATAATAAGTATGTATTTACAAAAAAGGTATATAAGTATTCCATCAGTTATCTGGTTTCCATTGTAGAAGATCTGCTTAGTTTGGGGCTAAATGGCGCTGTGCGAAAAGTCCAGCAATATTTATTTATTAATTACTAGCTTCCGTCAGCGTCTTCGCACGCGTTGTTGGTCAACAAAAATGTATGTATGATGTATGTTTGAATCCAGGTAATAATAATCTAGGTAATCTATAAACACACCAAATGTCATCGAAATCGGTTCAGCCATTACGACGTGATTGAGCAACAGAAAAATATAAAGACACATCCGCTTAGTTAATAAGGTACGAAAAGTATAATCCGCATTTGGCAAAAAGGTAATGTTCTTAAATGAACTTAGACCACATTCATCCACTGCTGTGTTCACTACTGGCTTTCTGGTTATCATGCCACTCTGTTCGGGGCTGTGCCAAGCGAATCCATTGCCTTATGGAAGGCTCGAGAACAAAAATATTATAATTAATCATTCTATTGCATTTCTGTACCTCTTGAGACTAGCAAGATTTCCCCTGCAAACTGTAGTTGCAAGATAATGAAGCCAATTTCTCAACTTTTGTACCTCACCTTCCGTTATAGTCGACGTACTAACTCTTAGGTATTCTGGTCATCGTTAAGAGTTATTGAACAAATGACTTCAGGTGATTAATTGAGGATTAATTACGATATCGATTAGCAATAACTTGTTCACGCCTAAATAATGTACTTGCCTTCACCCAATTGATGACTTATAAAGTTATAACTATAGCATTCAAGACAACAATGAATGCAAAGAAAATAAACTGGCCAAGTGTAAGTCGGACTCGCGCACGAACGGTTTCGTGCCATTATCTATAAAAACGGCAAAAAATCATGTTTGTTGTATCCTATACAACAGATCGTTATTAAGACCGAGAATTTTTTTTTTGAAAAAATCATGCTTGTTGTATGGGAGCCCCCCTTAAATATTATTTTATTTTAATTCAATTATTTATTTATAAATTGAATAATATAACTCAATATTCTGTGAATATTTCAAGCGTCTACTTCGTGCCGTTATCAATATCTAGCAAAACCGAGCAAAAAAAAATACGTTTGTTTTACGGGAGCCCCCCTTAAATAATTATTTTATTCTGTTCTTAGTATTTGTTGTTATAGCGGCAACAGAAATACATCATCTGTGATTATTTCAACTGTCTAACTATCACGGTTCATGAGATACACTCTGGTGACAGACGGACAGACAGACAGACAGCGGAGTCTTAGTAATAGGGTCCCGTTTGACCCTTTGTGTACGGAACCCTAAAACAATACAATACTTCAAGATATTTTCGTCTGAAAGCTATAAGCCTATAACACATTTTTGTTAGGCCCGTATCTTTTTAAGAGTCTTCCAAGAAACTTTTACAAAGTTGTACCTATATATTGTAATCTCGTTTAAACTCACGATAACATCGATTCTGTAGGCAGTCACGTAATTTTCGATTTAATCATCAAACCAGCTCGTGTAAATAGCGTATAACATTAGTAACACACAAGATTATGACTAACATGTTACTTAAGACATACGTGCAGAAATAGGAACTTTTAGGGAGAGGGGCATTTTTTTTTTCTTTTTTTTATGTTATTTGTGGGGAAACAGGCTTACGGCCCACCTGATGGTAAATTGTCACCGTCGCCTATTGACACCGGCAACACCCGGGGTATTATCGATGCGTTCCTACACTGTAGAAAGCTCTTTACATTTCTCTTGAAGCGTGCCATGTCGTAGTCTAATGGGAAAAACTCAGACAGCTCATTCCTGCAAGTATGGGGTAGAAAAGATCGCGTGAAGCGTGTGGTGCGCGATACCCAATTGTCGATGATATGTGGATGAGCTTACGTTGGCGAGAAGTGCGGTGGTAAAATCTCGACGACGGGATGAAATCAAATAGCTCCTCAGAACATTCCCTATTATACAGGCGGTAGAATACACTGAGCGATCCGATGTCACGGCGTTGACTCAGCGGTTCCAGCCTGTCGGCGAGTTTGGGATCACCGATGATTCTAATGACTCTTCTCTGATGGGAGTCAAAACGAAGCAATTGATACTTTGGAAATCCGTGCCAAAGATGGGAACAGTATTCTACGTGCGGCCGAACTTGCGCTTTATACAGCAATATATAGCATTTGCAGAAAACGCAGTCTCCACCGTATAGGCTTTAAGCGTAAGTGTTTACTTACTTAACAACTAGCGTTGTTTAATCGTCTCTCGTAGATGTTAGAGGCCGATGATGGTGATGCTAGGCCTACTAAGCACTAGGTATCCTAGCTTCGATGATACGATAGATAACGGTGCATTAGAGCGCACTAGACAGCTAAGAACATTTTTTTTACATGGCCCGTAGATGGAACAAGCATGTGACCCGCCTATAAAAAGTGTTACCTCGTAGGCCATGCACCTTAGAAACGTACCTTACGATGCACTACCCGGTATACATCAACTTATAATGCTGCAAAATGACTCAACTGCTGAAACGACTGTAGTATTGACTGGCTACTAATATTTCGGCTGCCGCAGTTCCTCTGTTTAGTAGGCGGTCAGTACTAATCTATATATATTAGACTAGCTGACCAATCAGCAGCTTCGCACGCGTAGTTTTCAATAAAAACATTACCCTCCTGCGCAGTTGGGTAAAAAGTAGCCTATGTCACCCGGGGATAGTATAGCTTCCCAATAGCGAAGAATTTTTTAAATCGGTCCAGTAGTTTCGGAGCCTATTCAATACAAACAAACAAACAAATCTGTCCTCTTTATAATATTAGTATAGCGTATAGACAAAGTCGAGTTAGTTACATCATTTATAACTAAACTACGGCTGAACCGATTTTGATGATTTTAGTTTTGTTTGGATTTGTTTCCGCCCATAATAGCAGAATAACTATTAAAATATCGGAAAAATTCATGCAAAAAATATGAACAAAATTCATTTTCTAATACATAGATGCAGCTAATGATGGCCGATTGACAATTCTACCGTCGACGTACATTAGCCGCCCGCGTCATATATGGGCTATGTCATAAAAGACATAGCCCAGGCAAATAAGGTGAAAATAGGGGTCAAACTTGGAATTCGAGCTATCCAGCGAAACTTTTGCATGAACCTTTGTTTTGACCTTCTAAATGTTGTCTCAAAAATAAAATATCATATCGTTCCGGCGTCTTGAGGTATTGAAGGTCAAAGGTCATAAAAATCGGGGTTTCGCCAATAAAGTCAAAATATTTTATTCATTAAAATCACAAGGATCACTTTGAAACGACAATTTTACTGCCTGTTCCTTCGCGACCAAGCCAGGAAAGAAAGGCAAAAAGCAAGACTGGTTGTTATTTTAATGATCCTTTTAGAATACATAACAATACAGAAAATAAATTACGTCTAAATTGTAACATTTTGAACGAGTTGGAGCAATTTCAATCCCAAGCTTCTCTATCATCTTAATAATCCGATATTTTATGAAGCTTTTTTGTAAAGATTTTGTTTAATTGCGTTTTTAAATTTGTTAATTGTCAATTTTTGTACATCACTTGGGAGTTTGTTATAAAAGCGAACACCTTTGCCCTTTAAACGATTTACTAACTTTATGGAGTCTACAAGTGGCAACAGCGAGTTTATCTTTCTTTCTAGTATTAAAATTATGATTATCGCTATTTTTCTGAAACAAATTAATATTTTTGTGAACATACATCAGATTTTCATAGGTATTGACAAGGGAATGTCATAATTTTTATTTTTTTAAACTTACTGCGCATATGAATAGTTTATTTGCATTGCACTTTGCACGACATTTTTAGTTATTAAGAAAGTTAAAATCATAAAATTGTCCACAAATTTAGTCTATAGCAATTTTCGATATCATGAGTCGTTCTTGATATAGAGCGTGAAGAGTGGGGAATGCTCCGCCCTATACATGATTACTCAACCTGGACACTGGAATACAAGTTCAGCTGGTAAGCTCGAATTCCGAGGTGAAATCCTTATTTTATTGGACTAATATATTTGTTCGGTTTTTGTTCAGTTGTAAATATACTAATAATCTCTGCACCAGGCAAAATTAAAACACCTCACAAAATATTATGAAAATCTGAAACCACGTAAATACCAATCTGAACTTTGCAATGGCGGGGAATTAAACGATTCGATTGAGTACAAAGCGATTGCCGGTTGATTGAAAATAAATATAAAGGCCAATTATTTGTATCACTTACAATTTTGTATGTGAGTGGAGCGGTGCGTGTGATATCATTACATATTTGATAATGGGTTATCTAAAAATAGCTCGTTATATCCTACGTCTTTTCATAGAGACATACAATAGAGTGATAAGGTTTTACCACTCCTAAATTTTATCCAATCTTGATATTTTTTTAGTTAAAACTTCTTGTGAGATGATCAATTGCCGAAATATATACCACACTAGCTGTTGCCCGCGACTTCGTACTCGTTAAACTACTAAATGTGAGGGTAACCTAGAAATAAAGCTAAACGCTGATGCAACTTGACTCGACATCCCATTTTTATCCCATGAGATTTGATTTATGGGATAAAAAGTAGCTTATGTGTTAATTCAGAATATAATCTACGTACATATTAAATTTCATCAAAATCGTTTCAGCCGTTACGACGTGATTGAGTAACAAACAAATAAATAAACAAACGTCCAAACTTTCGCATTTATATTGTTAGTGTGATTGTCACTTAAAATACTAAAAAATAACACTACAGTATATTAGTATACAAGTATTTTAGTACTTACGTATTAAAATACTAATAAAACACTTAAAATACAGTCTATGTACGAAATTGCAAGTTTAAAAGAATAACGTAGCACCATTATCGCCATGTTTCAAAGCTTCACAAGCAAGCAAATCGTTTAGCTAGTATTTCAAAGACTTTGAAATTGAGTGTTTTCGGTGCCGATGAAAGCTAACGGGAAGTTAGTTTCCTACGAGCTGCGAGATAGCGCTACGACATGAGCTACGACTTTGCTACGAGACTCTCTCGTAATGAAATTCGCTTTGTACGCAAAACTAAAATAAAATACGGGCGGAACAATTTTATCGCGCTGACAGATGACATGCGTTAAGAGTTTTAATGCAAAGCAGTTTTCAACTTTTTATATAATTGAGGAAACCAAGAAGCAGTATATTTTGAATTTTATGCTTGGTTTGTTCACTTTGTTGTCATATTATTTTTCAAAACTTTCATAACCTTTTGATGATAAGCAAAATATTTCTTACGTTATGTTTTAATTATTTGATTAAATTTACGCAGGTTTTAGTAAAATTTTGAGTAACATGTAAATTTTTGACTTGATTAAATTGATACCGTCAAGTACTAATATGAAATGATTATGAAAAGTTAGCTCCTAAGTGAAGAACTTTCTGTAACAATTATTTACATTGTCTCGTAATGTATGTTTGTTTATTAGGTTAGTATTTGCAACTAGATTTTGTCCCAGTTCTCGTTATATTATCCAATAGTAATAGCCTATAAAGTTCCGGCGGGTGTCAATACAATTGACTGACAGCAAGGATCCACGATGTTATGATAAAGACAAATACAGACAACGAAATTCCACCGTTGCAAATTATCGTTAAATAAAACATGTATATATTATTTTACTTAGAAAACTTACGTGATTTATTTCAATCATTATTATAAATACGGGATTTATCACGTACCGTCTTATCGGTGTTTCGACCGACAATGTTTCGGTTCAATTCGTGAACCTTCATCAGGGTGAGTGCGATCCGCTCCGAATAACGTCTCGCCTCGAATTGAACCGAAACATTGTCGGTCGTAACACCGATAAGACGGTACGTGATAAATCCCGTATTTATAATAATGATGTATATATTATGATACGCTTGTTCAGTAGGTTTATTTTCACGGAACACCGCGTAAGTATAATTTAAGACAAACTGGCATTGTTTACGCTGACCGCACAGGTACCATGGTTCGCCATGCGCCAAAAGCGCTTTGTAATTAGCAAATCTTGGTGCAGCAAGTGTGGATAGTGATGCAAGGACACCCGCATCCGCATCCGCCACTGCAACAGCTACCGCAGCAACTTCCGCAAGGTCGCAAGGTCCGCACATCTTGGGTTGTTTAGTTGAATGAGTACAAGTAAAAAATAAGAATAACTTTTATTTGCTAGAACTTAAAAATAGTTTGTACACACAGCTACACATCAAGCTATACAATTCCAGTATAAGCTAACCTCGCATTGTGTAGGCTTTTCGTAGAATGTGAAATAGAAAATGCTAAGTTTTTAAATAATAAACATACGATTTGTTGCGGGTAGATTTGCATTACGTACTAAAACCATCACCTTCCGCGCTAGTTGTAAACTGTGTTACATCAAAGTAAGATCCTCGTCCCATACAAATAAGGTTCAGATGCGATTGCGGTCCGAGCTATAGAGCTGAGCGAGTCAGTTCTAATGACTCAGCCATCTGTAGTACAACTAAGGTTCTAAAAACAGGTCGAAAGACCTAAGTTACGATTATAAAGTTGACGAATAGATAGACTGAAATTATATGATACATTCAATAACAAAATGCATGGATTATTTAAGAGTATACAACAAAGTATTATTTTGTGTAGATGCGATTTGTTTTACTGGTGAACTGAGAAGGAATATCTTACGCACCTTATACACGGTGTCCTTTAAATCAATGTTTTCCCAGAACAAACGTTGTTCAGACCATGGTCTACTAACAGTTTATAACATCAAATTAAAAAACGAAACGAAATCGGTCTTTGAAAAATATAAAAAGTTGCGAAATTAAAACGTGTATTTAACGTTACGCAGTACAACATAGCTCGCTGACCGGTAGCTACTAGGTATTACCCATGCGCGATAAGTTGGGACCTGAACGCGGTGACGTCATATTGGCGTGTTTGTACCGCCCGCAAAAAAGCAAACATAACAAGCAGCCGCCCGCGGCTTCGTCTTTATTTTTTTTAACCTAATTTATTATGTTACTCAGGGAGGACGCTGCTTTTTATCTAATCTTTTTATCTATAAATAGTGTTATTTGAATAAAATAAACATACAATGTTTAAGTTTATACATTTATTTTATCTATTATTTACATTATCTCATCTTCGTCACTACTTAGTGGATTTATGCCTTCTAGAGGATGTTCTTCGTCCTCAGTCTCACTATAATCACTTGACGAAGAGGTATCCGATAAATTTACAATTAATTGCGATTCATTCGTCTCTTGTAAGAGGTCATCGTCCCAATACTTTTGTCGACAAACTTTTTACAAACTATAACAACAAAAACTACAACAACAAAACAATAACACAAACGAAAACTAAAAGAATTCCAGAGCGCGTCGTTACGTGACGTAGGCCAGTACGAGACTAAATACCCTAGTAAAAAATAGTGATGCGAACGGTACAATACGGGCGCCATCGGGGAAGTGCAGGGGAAGCGGTAGGGGAGTCGCATTACTAGCAGGTCCCAAGTTATCGCGCACGAGTAATACCTATCTAACTAAGGAGTAGGTAATACGCTACGGCTAGCGTACCCATGAACTTTATGTTACAGTTAGTTTTTGAACAAAGTTAGACTTTTTTGAGGTCATGATTTTTTTATTCTCTTATTTCATGCTTTAAACAGTTATTAGACCATGGTCTGAGCAACGTTTGTTCTGGGAAAACAGTGATTTAAAGGACACCGTGTATTAATACCTTACATTGTTTTTTTTACCCTGAGATGTCATTTACAGCCACTGAAGACGCGTAATACCTAAGACGGTACAACTATTAAAAAATCAATATGACGCAATTTAACTCTTACATAGTCAGAAAACCTACATTGGCTCAAAAAAGCGTTATTAGAAAAGGGACAAATCGATTTTCACAATTTTAGCAACTTCAAGTTATCTCTAAAAAATATGATGTCTTTGTGAATTTTGTGTAAGATTTGAGGCAAGAAAACATGTCCTCCAGCATTGTCAATGCGATGAAATGGGAGCTTGGTCCTTGTGCGTCACTATTAGTACACGGCGTTCTATGAAACGCTCTGTTTCTAAAAGGTTTAAGATCATCTGTTATTTCTATAATAATAGGTTATTTTATTTAGAAGATCAAGGATGAAGATGACCCAATTTGGATTGAAGTGACTCACTAATTCCATGTTGTAGTATATAGACATTCCATTGTCTATACTATACTATAATCCATACTGATATTATAAAGAGGAAAGATTTGTTTGTTTAAACTGAATAGGCTCCAAAACTACTGGACCGATTTAAAAAATTCTTGCACTGTTGGGAAGCTACACTATCCCCGGGTGACATAGGTTAGTTTTTACCCAACTGCGCAGAAGGAAGGTAATGTTTTTATTGAAAAAACTACGCGTGCGAAGCTGCGATTTGATCAGCTAGTCCTTAAATAATACTTGATGTTATTATTAGAGTAATGACAGTAATTCCACTTTTACATTTTTTTATACCGTTTTGATTAGCTCGTTGTAAATGTGATAGGTACGGAAAATAATATATATCATTAGGTCCAAACAAATTACTTTTTGGTTGGGCTAATTGCGTTAACGTTAACCACGGATGTATTGGCTTTTACCTCGGTATTTTAGGCTGTCCTGTTTGTAACGCAGTACTCGCATTATGAAAATACTTCTGCTAAAACATCCTTAAACTGAAACGTAAGCCCAAACTAAGCCTAACTATGTGAACCCAAAGTTGTTTATAGGAAATGTTCGCTGAACTAATTAATTAACGAAAACCTAACAAGCATTAAGTACTTAGGTACCTTTCAACTATTGATATTCGCGATGTGGCTACTAAAACGCTGCTTTTAACGTTATGTTGATTTAAAGCGATAGTTTTGTTAAAATACATGGAGGAAATTCAATTCTTATGAACAGGAAGCTAAGACCAATCCTAAGTACCGACTTGTACCACAGAAAACAACTCTCGCTTTTCTTAGTAAATGAAAGATAATAAATGGGAAGAGTATTGCAAATATAGAGCGGAAGTGATTATGAAGTGAACCCCTGTACGTTGATACAAAGTAAACAGATTGGCCTATATCTTCGATGTGACCTGTTTATGGACGGCATATTGAAATGTGCTCATAATTTCAGCACATCATCAACTTTTTCATTATCTAATGTGATATTATGGGTGCCGTCAGGATTCTTATCAGAGGGGTGCATGTGTACTTAAGAATTCGTAGGACATACTTAAATATGTTATAATCTGAGAAAACAAGCCAAGTGAGAGGTGTAGGTGTAGGTATTCAGTGGTTATAGTATGCTTAATAAATAAATTAGTTAAATAGAATAATAGACATAGACAGACATGTATTTGCACACACAAATTCACACAATATAATCAAAAGGATTAAAGAGAAAGCACAAGTAAGAGAAAACAGAAAATTTCATACAACAACCATAGGAACAATATAATGAAATAACAAATATACAATGTAGTCAGGGAAAAATTAAAAAGAGGCAAGTAGGTGTGTATATACTACTGCAGCAAAAAGGTTCCAGCTCAGCATTATGCCTCGCCACCGATCAACATCTCGGCGCTGTTATTTTGTAGAAACCATTTTTAGGCAAGTCATTAGAACTCGTAAGAACGAATGTGTTTGCATACAATTATGATAGGCTTAATTAGATAATTATGATAAGGAGATAGAAGTGATAAATATATTATGTAAGGAATAATAATAATGATAAGAAATGTTAGAGAACAAATTATAATATAATACTAGGAAGACGTGGTGATGACAGGTGGAGCAGGGTAGCGACCGAATGGTGACCGAGGAATGCCTGTAGAAGGGTAGGACGTCCGGCAGCGAGATGGGTGCACGACAATGTTAGAGTTACGGGCCGTCAATGGGTGAGACTAGCGCAGGATCGTGGCGGATGGCACAAACTTGGGGAGGCCTATACCCAGCAGTGGGTGAAGTCGGGCTATGGATGATGATGATGATACTAGAAACTTCACCCTTGCATAATATGTTAAATAAGGTTTTTTCAGTCTGGGGATGCAAGTGCTCCCTTGATCCAACCACTCAATCACACACATTTTTTGTTAAGTTTTTAAAACTCAAACAAATTGTAACTGGTTTGTACACGGCCAGGCTGCAGAAATCAAAATAAATATATAAAAAAAATCAATTTTACTGGACATTTTACACAGCGCTATCTAGCCCCAAACTAAGCAGAGCTTGTACTATGGGAACCAGATAACTGATAGAACACTTATACTATACATTTTTGTAAATACATACTTATAATATATAGAAAAACAACCAGGCCCGGAACAAATATCTGTAGATCATGCAAACATTTGTTCCACTACGGGAATCGAACCCACTACCTCCTGCGTCTCAGCCGGCTGTTCGCCCACTGCGCCACGGAGGTCGTTTGGTATGTTTGGTATCAGTATGTTTGGTTGTCTATTTTTTTAGTTTTGTTGAGAATTTGCGTTTCAACAGACTGCCTAGTACTACAGGCTATTAGGTTTGTGCCTAACTGACTAAACACCAAATAATCAGTAGCTACATGTTAGAGCTACTGATCACTTTGTTATCCCTCTTAATATCATGCACACAAATGTATTTTGCACAAGATTGACGGCGAAACATGGCTGACGTCAAATTATCATAATATATGACCTGTTTTTCAAACAAATATATTACCCGTGCGCGATAAGTTGGGACCTGAGCGCGGTGACGTCATATTGGCGTGTTTGCACCGCCCGCAAAAAAGCGAACATAACAAGCAGTCGCCCGCGGCTTCGTCTTTGTTTTTTTTAACCTAATTTATTATGTTACTCAGGGAGGACGCTGCTTTTCATCTAATCTTTTTTACACTATTTGAATAAAATAAAAATACAATGTTTAAGTTTATAGATTTATTTTATCTATTATTTACATTATCTCATCTTCGTCACTACTTAGTGGATTTATGCCTTCTAGAGGTTGTTCTTCGTCCTCAGTCTCACTATAATCACTTGACGAAGAGGAATCCGATAAATTTACAACATTTACTATAAAAACAAAAACTACAACAACAAAACAATGGCACAAAATATAACAACAAAAACTACAACAACAAAACAATAACACAAACGAAAACTAAAAGAATTCCAGAGCGCGTAGTTACGTGACGTAGGCCAGTACGAGACTAAAAACCCTAGTAAAAATAGTGATGCGAACGGTACAATACGGGCGCCATTGGGGAAGTGCAGGGGAAGCGGTCGGGGAGTCGCATTCCTAGCAGGTTCCAAGTTATCGCGCACGAGTAATAGCTTGTATCTTTCTTCTTTTAATAACGGTAAATGATAAAGCATTTTATATAAATACGTAAAGGTGTAAAATGTTTGTATATTATATTATATGTATATTATATTCGTACAGGATTTGACGCGGAAAGATTAGCTTGCAACGTAAATAATCAAGATATTCACGGCAGAACACCGGCTAAGCTCAAGATGAGATAACAATAT
The DNA here is from genome assembly GCA_918857605.2 of Philereme vetulata. Taxonomy (NCBI): domain Eukaryota; kingdom Metazoa; phylum Arthropoda; class Insecta; order Lepidoptera; family Geometridae; genus Philereme; species Philereme vetulata. Next base: position 2,099,569 of record OU975473.1, on the reverse strand, counting down.
AAATTAAACCATATTACACTGTAACATTTCTTATCATTATTATTATTCATTACATAATATATTTATCACTTCTATCTACTTATCATAATTATCTAATTAAGTCTATCATAATTGTATGCAAACACATTCGTTCTTACGAGTTCTAATGACTTGCCTAAAAAAGGTTTCTGCAGAATAACAGCGCCGAGATGTTGATCGGTGGCGAGGCATAATGCTGAGCTGGAACCCATTTGCTGCAGTAGCTCATACACACCTACTTGCCTCTTTTAAATTTTTCCCTGACTACATTGTAAATTTATTATTTCATTCTATTGTTCCTATGTTTGTTGTATGTAATTTTCTGTTTTCTCTTACTTGTGCTTTCTCTTTCATGTTATACCTTTTGATTGTATTGTGTGAATTTGTGTGTGCTATGGTAGCAAATAAATGTCTGTCTATGTCTATATCTGGAATATATGTCTGGAAGAGATCGCTTTGAGAGATAAGGCCGCCCATTGTACTACCATGTATTAGTCTTTAAGTTTTCTAGGTTAAGTTATTTTAATTTGGTGTAACAATAAAGAATTATCTATCTATCTATATCTATTACTACTCGAAAGTTATTAACCCCCCTTTTGCTTTGACGTAGTCGGGTCAAAATAGAAGCCTTTCAAAATACCCTCATTACTTCTATCCAAAGACAGGAAGAGATCGCTTTTAGTTTGAGTAGATCTATTTTCAGCAAAGGACGTTCGACGTCTGATAACATATTGATGATGACGAAGTTATTTCGAAAGCTTACTATTATTTCTCTGTGCTAGTATCAACTCTCTACTCTCTTGAAGTTAAACAATTATCAACTTCAGTACATATCACAATAGTACCACATTAATATTATAAATGCGAAAGTTTGGATGTTTGTTTTTTTATTTATTTATTTGACCACATTCTTTTTAGCCCATAAATCAGGCCCCGAGGGATAAAAATGGGGAGTCAAGTCAAGCTGCAACAGCGAGTTTAGCTTTATTTCTAGGTTACCTACACATTTAGTAATGTAACGAGTACAAAGTCGCGGGCAACATCTTGTCTCTGAATATATATAGTTTTAATATGACATCTCAAAATAGCAGTAAGGAATGCGTATTAAAATATAATTAAATCTAGTACACTAATATTATAAACAAGTAAAATTTATTGTTTGTATGTTTAAATGTTTGTGGGGTAATCTTAGAAACTACTAAATATTCGGCCATAATGGTTAAAATGTAACTTTTAAGGTAACATTTTATGATATATGATCCTTATGATTTATTCTGAAATGAACAAAAAAAAACGAGTCTGCTTAACAACCACACCACTGAAGTAAAACTTCTTTTTCAAAATATTAATTTATAAAATTGTTCAATTACTAAATTGTCCACACGCCTGTAGGTCGATCACTCTATGCTCATTCTGGACAGACGCAACTCGCACTCGCACATTAACGTTTAAAAATATACGAAACATAACTATCTCTTTCTATCTTCGCTAACTTATATCTACCTCTCAACTTCCGTTCGCACTTTTCGTAACGCGTTTACCAGCTTAATCCCCAAGTCAAGCGTGCGTAAAGAAGTTTTACTTCAAAAACTAGCCTCCTAACAAATTGCTATCATAAGTGAAGATGAATTTACGTTTGAGCGTATCAATTTTGAATTTTCAACATCATATAAAAATATATGTATTTATATACTACGTGTTCAGTTATGTACGACATTATATGAAAACACGGATAGGGCTAATGGTTAGTATCGTTGTAAAATAGCCTGTTCAAATTCATAATCATAGAACATTTTAAAATTTCAGACAACCATAAATAATTAGCATTTATTGAGGAACAACAAATGTAAAATGCTCATACGTAGGTTCGCTCGCTGCTCGAGAGAAGTGAAAGTCACACTCTTCAAGGCTTACTGCCAGTCCTTCTACTCGAGCAGCCTCTGGATACACCACACCCAACGGGCGGCCAGCTCCCTGCGAGTTCAGTATAATAACATCTTCAGGATGGTGATGCGGCTGCCTCGCTTTTGCAGCGCATCTGGGATGTTCGCGGAGACGCGCACGGATGGCTATCATGCTATTATTCGCAAGAAAGTCGCTTCCCTAATCCAGCGGGTGCGAGGCAGCGGCAACACCATCTTGCAGATGATCGCAGCTCGCGCGGACTGTCCCATCCACAGAACATAAAAAACAAACAAGGAATTAACGCCCCAAAACTTATACACCTTTTAATAGGGGGTAACTAATTAAAGCTATCGATAACACATTCATCAGTATATTGGGGTCATATCCCTAATTGAGTAGCGTAAGTTGAGGTTTAAGAGAAACGCGACCTTAATGAGTCTGATTCACAGTCTATTTTGTTTGACGATTTTGCATTTTAAACAAAACTAACAAAAAACAATAAAATAATACTTACCGGTGATAGGATATGCCCCCTTTTGCTATAATATTTACACTCCAAAATCACACAATATGGCATTTTTATATTTTTTTGAAGTACGTTTACTCCACAGTAATTGAAACACGACTGAAGTGAGCGAAGCTTGTAGTGCGCGGAACTCCGCGTACTTGGTGTTACGCGGGCCCCGCCTACTTACGACTTCTATTGTTTTTTGTGTTCTGTGGCCCCATCCAACATAAGTGGATGCGGATTGTGATGGGCTCCTCATAAATTTAATTAAGTTTTTGTTTAGAATATTATGTTTTTTACCTCACTTTTAATTTATTTTTGACATAGTTTAATTTATTTTTTTATTTAGCCCCATTTTAATTATTATTATTATTTTATTAGAACTCTATTTTATAAATTTTTTGACATTTTTATTTTGACCATTTTATACAATTTTACACTATATATAAATATAATTATTACTTAATTTTAGTTACAATTTTTATCTTTTGTATCGTATTTTTATTTTGTTTTATTTTCTTGTGTTTGTAACTTTATTGTACCTACTCGTCACTATGGATCTCGGTGTCTGATCATAAAGATTTAATAACAAATAAAATCATGCGTACAGTTTGTTTCGATGATAACTATGTGTGAAAACTGTGTTACAGGCTTTAATATCAAATCTTAAAATATCAATGAAACAGCCTGTGTAAAATAGGTATCAAATCATATTCATTTATCATGTAAATAGGACCCGGCATCGTCGCAAAGACGCCGCCGATTTACTTTCAAAATATTGTTTTACTAGAAATGAATCGATTACTGGATAAATATTCAAGCTACTGGTATTATTTTACTAGTGGTAGAGCTTTTGTGAACGGGCTCGAGGAAGTGGGCACCACCGCCTTACCATTATCTGCCGCCAAATAGCAGTACTTGTCCTGCTGTGTTCCGGTTAGATGGTAATGGTATGCTCCTGTAATTGCTGCCACGTAGGCATAACAGCTAAGTCCTATAGTATGGCAACGTATCCACATAGAGATAAAGACCACATAATAGCTTGTTTTGAATTCTATGTGGATATCCATGGGCTGCAGTAGCCACTTAACATCTGGTGGACTGCATGCTCGTTTGCCATATAAGTAGAATAAAAAAATAATCTATAAAATCAGTTAATACGATTCTGGATGTATTTTAAATTAATGTCGTTCATAACAAAACAGGTTGTATACACCATGGTCCCTGAGTGATTTTAAAAACTTTGCGAACCGTATCATCATCAAAAATTATCTCTCTCGCTTTCAGCGATAAGGCCGCCCATTGTGCTATATTTAGCTAGTTCTATAAGTATTCCTGGTGTACAAATTGTACATTAAAGCGTACTCTCTCTCGAATCACATTGCAGCCCATTGCTGGGGCCACCTCTTGTGGCCAGAATGTGGAGGAAAAAACAAACAATAGAACTACAAGATACACTATCCCTCTCAAAAAATCATAATTCAAAATGTGTCTATTAATAAAAATCACAAGGATCACTTTGTGACGTCAATTTTACTGCTTGCTCCTCTGCGTCCAAACTACCCAGAGTACAAACTGGTATATTTTATTTTGAAGAAAATCTGCGTGAAGCCGGGACGGGTCAGCTAGTTATAAATAAATTGTAATCTTTTAACGTTTTTGTGCGATGTTTTTGATGCGCGCAGCTGAACACTGCTTATGAATGTGACGAGCGGCAACGTTACCTGGGCTTGCATAAAGTGACATAACAAAAACATACTATATGAACAGACGACATCTATGTCAGCTGCTTTGTAGGCGGATGTTGGGCAACATATCAGACATCTACACGTTTCTACCATCTGTTATATTTATTAAATAAAAAATGCTGGCATTTTATAAAGCGCTGTGTAAAATGTCATCATTTTTTTTGTAACATCTATAACTGAAACAAATGTCAATCATATCAAAGAACAACCCGTAGCCTTATTACCTAAGCCAAATTGCTGTCGTGTCGCTATCGCTAGTCAGGCCAACCCTTTCACACGTGAGGTATGTACTGTACGTGTGAAAGGGATGGCCTGACTAGCGATAGTGACATGACAGCAATTTGTCTTAGGTAATAAGGCAGCAGGTGGGTAATATGCCTGTTGCATAAAAGCACACACGAATTACGTCATAAATGCTTGTATTAAATGAATATTTGTTATAAAAAGTTTTTTACTGTCGTAGTTGTTGCTATAGATCAGGATATAGGTTGCATGCGAACTTAAAATATGAGCCATAAGAGGTCAACCACCTATGTAAACCAATGCCTAAAAACAAAATCCAATTTCAACCGAACAAAAACAAGAAAAAGTTTTACTTAGAAAACTTTCGTGATTGATTTCAATCATTATTATAAATACGGGAATTATCACGTACCGTCTTATCAGTGTTTCAAGCGACAATGTTTCGGTTCAATTCGTGAACCTTCATTAGGGTGAGTGCGATCCGCTCCGAATAAGTGGCGAGGCGAGACGTTATTCGGAGCGGATCGCACTCACCCTGATGAAAGTTCACGAATTGAACCGAAACATTGTCGGTCGAAACACCGATAAGACGGTACGTGATAAATCCCGTATTTATAATAATGGTCAGGAAAAAGTTCCTGATACATTTTTAAAAACTAAAATATTTGGTAGCATCATTGATCGAGCGAAGCGAGATCTCTAAATCAACTTGGGCAAATCGTCTAGCGTTGTATGTATGTTTGTTTGTCCGTGGATAACTTTCGAAGCGTTGATCCGATCATCCTGAAATTTGATACATAGGTAGGTTGTGATGGCACAATTTTGGTGTGATTAACTGAGCTAAAAATGTTGAGATTCAAGAGGGGTAAAAAAATGAAAATAGGACAATTAGATTAAATGGGACGTCAAATGAAAGGTATTTATTAGTACATTTAGACTCCGTTTTTATTTTTAATAAAGCTTTAATAGTTTTTGAGGTGTTAGCCATAATAAAAACCAAACTTTGACAAAACTCACAGGGTACACCAGTGACCCCACAGTGCTATAATTTGGTATGCGTGTAGCATAAGTAACACAGATATAGGCAAAAGTCTGAAATCCAAATCAACTGCAATTTCTACCCTAAAAAATTAAACCACATTACATGAATTCCGTTACCTGTAATTTGAAGGAAACTGTAGGTCAAGTGAGTTGGTTATTAATTACGTGGCACTATTTTGATAGTCAAAGATTACATATTTTTGTTTTAAGTTTAGTCTCGTGAGATCTCAGTTCGGGACGAACCACTAGTACATTTTGAGTACGTAGTATGGATATTATTTCTTCTAAGTAATCTATGTTGACAATTTGCAAAATAAAATTCGAGAAAGAAGGCCTGATTAAATATTATTTCTGGCTGAGCTGTGTTTCCGGTACAAAAAGCTTACTGCTTCATTAATTTACTTACAGAATAATATTGCATAGATCCGTTTCGGGTTTTCTACGAAAATAAGGTTTCAGTTTTTATTTGATAGACATTATAATAACCTTAATAACCGTCGCTCAACGAGCTATGGAGAGGGTTATGCTCGGGGTTTCTCTACGGGATCGAATCAGAAATGAGGTGATTCGTAGGAGAACTAAAGTCACCGACATAGCCCGACGGATTAGCAAGTTGAAGTGGCAAGGGGCAGGCCATATAGCGCGCAGAACAGATGGCCGATGGGGCCGGAATGTTCTCGAATGGAGGCCACGGACCGGCAAGCGCAGCGTAGGACGTCCACCTACAAGATGGACCGCTTCCAACCGCAGTTCCTGGAGATCAATGAGGCAGCCTTTGTCCAGCAGTGGACGTCCTACGGCTGATATGATGATGATGATAATAACCTTAGTTAAATGAATCTAAAGTTTCACTTTAGGAGAATTGTAGAAATGTCTTAACTCGACTGTATTTTTTATTATGTTTGTATCCTCAGAACTTTCAACTGGATTAACCGATGTTGATGATTATTTTTTTTATTTGAAAGCTGGTGCTTCCCGTGTGGTCCCATTTCCATTTGGTCCAGTTCTGATAATGGTATCCATGAGAAAACCATATAGGTCTTAAATTTGTTTGATTTTTATGTTATGTTAGGTTTGTTAGCTCAGAACTCCGTTATATATCAAACGATTTGTAAAATTAGTTTTTTAATTGAAAGTATGGATCGTATGGAAATTTCATCAAAATTAGTAGACTGGTTTGATTTTACTGTTATCTAAAGTTATGATTGTGAAGTGAACCGTTGACTCGAGAGAAGAAGGAGAATTATCATAGTATGTTTCATCGTGTAGAAATTTTGAAAAGATCTTTCTGATCTGAATTTCTAGGTTTGTATCCCAAATTCCCAATCACCTATTCTGACTGCATTTCTGTAAAGGAGGAATCATACAAACACGTCAAATTTAAACATGATTAGTCGCTAATTACATTTAGGTATCGTTCTGGGCTTAAATTATTTACTTTAATAATAGTCCGGAATTCACGTGTCCCAAAGTTAATGCTCTACAAAAGAGATGCTTTGAGCTTTCCCGATTTAGACCACCTTTGATACAACGTATGGAATTTGATATATATTCTAGACTAGTGAAACTGTTTCATAAACTATTAAAATTCCTCCTGTAAACAGTAAGCGATGTTTAAAACAGAGTTACACAGTTTGTACACTACGAATATCTTAACTGATTTTTTTAATGTTATTTGTGGGGAAACAGGCTTACGGCCCACCTTATGGTAAGCGGTCACCGTCGCCTATTGACACCGGCAACACCCGGGGTATTGTCGATGCGTTCCCTACACTGTAGAAAAATGTAAAGAGGTTTCTACAGTGTAGGGACACTGTAGAAACCTCTTTACATTTTTCTTGAAGCGTGCCATGTAGCCTAATGGGAAAACCTCAGATGGTAGCTCATTCCACATATTGCAAGTATGGGGTAGAAAAGATCGCGTGATTGGTTTGCATTCCTGTTATTAATGATTTGGAGATTCAGGATAAGTAAAGGCACTTACGCGAATTGGAACGGGGGATAAAATTATCAAGTAAAATTTTTATGTGTTAAATTTGGTCCTACAACAGGAGTCGAACCCGTAACATCTTCCGACTCAATTGGCTGCTTGTCCACCTCATCACAGCGTTCGTCGGATATTGAAAAAATCATCTGAGAGTTAGAAACTTCTTTATTTTCTAGATTAGATCAGTCAGGACTAGCGCAATAGTTCTGGATTTAACTTCTGTTGAAATAAAACCGGCCAAGTGCGAGTTGGACTCGCGCATGAAGGGTTCCGTACCATTATCTATAAAAACGACAAAAAAATCATGTCTGTTGTATGGGAGCCCCACTTAAATATTTATTTTATTCAATAGCACAATTTTATTTATTTACCTTATTTGAGGTTGGTGCCGATTAAGCTAGTCCTCTAAACTGTATGAGCGCCCATACAACTCAGAGGACTATCTTAATTGACGTCAACTATGTATGTATGAGGACACTCTTTAATTTTCAACATATTTTATCTATTGGAATTTTCCCTATATTTGTGCTGCCTTACTTTTTGCTGAATTTTGTGAATCTAGGTCAACGGGAACTACCATATAGGTTTTGGACCCAAAATAGGGTACTTCCGGTTGACCTAAAATTGACAATTTTGGTTAAAAGCAAGGTCTTATAGCACAAGTAAAAGGAAAATTCCAATAATTAAAAAATGTTGAAAATTAAGGTAAGTTTTGTTACTTACAAGCTTTCGCGAAAATCTAAATTTGCCTATATCTTTTTATAGTGTTGACTCAGAACCTTGATTTGTATACACCTAATAGGGACAATAAACCTCAGTATCTGGTATTTTCAACTTGTTAGGTCTACCCATTCCTGAGAAAATCGGTGGTGTCACACGGACAAGAGACTTAGAGAGTGATCTTATAAGGGTTCCTTTTCTAGATTTTGAGGTACGGAACCCTAAAAATATACGACCTGGAGACAGAACAAGCATAGCCCACCTGATGTTAGTTGGTAACCATCGCTTATAACAAAGTACTACCTCGTAAGTCACGCACCTTAGAAACGTGCCCTACTATGCACAGCCCCACGCCCATCAACTTTAGGCATACAGGTGTTAAGATAGATAGATAGATAATTCTTTATTGTTACACCAAATTAAAATAACTTAACCTAGAAAACTTAAAGACTAATACATGGTGGTACAATGGGCGGCCATATCGCTTTAAGCCTCATGTTCTTGTAATTTCACCGGCAACCATACCCTTCAAACCGAAACACGGCAATGCTACATGGCGGCAGAAATAGGTATGTTAGTACTTCGACGGGCAAACCTTTCTTTTAGTTTCTGTACTTGACCAGTTCGGATATTCTAGCGCAATAATTCTGGATATAATTATATTATCTTAATCATGGTAAGTCTTCAGAAGGAGCACGTACCACCACGAATCAGGAGAGTCCATTGTAATTCTATGTTAGTCTGAGCACGTATCCATCCGATAATTAGTGATTGCGTTAGTATACAATACTGGAGAGAGCTATTGTATAATAATTAATTTTGTAGTTTGGTACAATCATGACACTTAAGTATTCTATAACTGAATTGATACATCTATACTATACTATCTATACTAATATTATAAAGAGGAAATATTTGTTTGTTTGTATTGAATAGACTCCGAAACTGCTGGACCAATTTAAAATAATATTTCACTGTTGGGAAGCTACACTATCCCCGGGTGACATAGGCTACTTTTTACCCAACTGCGCAGAAGGAGGGTAATGTTTTTATTGAAAAACTACGCGTGCGAAACTGCGGATTGGTCAGCTAGTTAATAATAATATATTGCTGGACATTACACACAGCGCTATCTAGCCCCAAACTAAGCAAAGCTTGTACTATGGGGCTTGTACTAGATAACTGATAGAATACTTATATACTTTTTTTTGTAAATACATACTTATAATATACAGACAAACATCCAGACCCGGAACAAATATCTGTAGATAATGCAAACATTTGATCCGCGGCGGGAATCGAACCCGCTACCTCCTGCGTCTCAGCTGGCTATTCGCACACAGTGCCATGGAGGTCGTCAATGCGACCACGGAGGTCGGAGGTCATCATTGTTGAGTGCATCAAAAACCTTTGTTATATATATAAAACTGCTAAGTGTTATATATATAAAAAAAGGTTTTTATAAAATTGCGATGCTAGGTTATTGTTCGACTTCTTGTTCAACTTTTTGATTGCGTTTTACTTAATATTTTTTGTAAACACGAAAGGTTTACCCTTTTAAAAAGTACACAGTAACGGATAAAAATGCCAAGACCTAAAATTAACATTCATTATTTTTCCCTTGTCCTTTAAAGTCTTCTAGGGTTCTGCCTTTCAAAGACATTGGTATTCTATCGAAAATAATCAATGTCAATAATAAAGTTGTATGGGTACCTTTGTCGGCGGCAGGAGTTAGATTAGTTCGCACTTCTAAAGCGGTTTTCTGTGCATTTACATATACAATTTAACTTTTCTATCGCTTATCTTCAAAACATTATGTACTCTTCTTAGCACTTACCTACATTAGTCGACATTGTACTTTAAAGGCTTGCAAAAAAGCGACTTGCAAGGACCTCGATTACTACAAGTTCATACTCAAATCTCCCACGACATTACTTATGATTTTTGATACGACTGTCAAAAAAAACAAGATAGTATTATTTTCAGGGCTTTTTATGTTTGTTGTTTTGTAGAACCATTGTGTTGTAGAGATTAGTCAGCCTAGGCCACTGCGTTACCGTGACATGCGACTGCGGTGATCCCGCGCAGTCAATGCAGCACTTGCTAATGTGCCCTTTGTGTCCGAACACCTGCACGATGGAGGACCTAATAACCGCCTAATCTAATGCTATTGTTGTGGCCAAACACCTGTCCAACATGGTATAAACGAAAACGTAGAACTCTTGACACGCTAAGAAAAAAGAGAAGGGCTTTTTATTGCAACGTATACAATAAATCACCCGATTTTCGAAACGTACCTACCTACTAAATTGACAACCTTTTGAATTGTAAAAAAATATTATTTTGTATTCAGTATCTCGGTCAAAAATTGTTTGGCGTCTTATTTAGACTGATGTGTATGAGTTTCTTTATTTTTCACCATAAATAACAGTAAAGTTACGTGGGTAGTGGGTAGCCCATAAATACTCGTACGTCAACGTGTGCGTCATAGCCGCACGCATAATTGAGGTGTCATAAGTAAATGCAATCAGCTCGAGTGAGCTCCATCAGAACCTGATTATCGGAACAATGCAGCGCCAGGATATCGTATTACCAGTCTGACGAGTACTATGAGTGATGCACTTCAACCGATTGTGCAATGTATTGATACAGTTATTAATGGTAATCAAATAATACCTACCTAACTGAGACCTTTTTTTCATTTTTTATTATTTAAGATGGTTTTTACAGCGTTTAGTGGCAAGTTTGGTGTAACTCTTACTCAAAACGATGAAGGAAAACATAGTGTGGAAATTCACTGCTTAGCTCAAATAATGCGTCTATTAAATCTAGAATAATATTTCAGCATATATAATTAATCAGATGTCCTTAATAAAGAAAAATAAATAAATATAATACATATACATAATATTTTTTCTTCTTCTTAGCGTGTCAATAGCTTTACTTATATTGTGTTAGATAGGTACTTGGCTACATTGATTGCATCAGAAGAAGCCGGCTATTGTTCTGGCGCAAAGGGCACATTAGTGTATATCGACTGTGCAGGATCACCAAGACTTTAAGGCCTTCCACACTGGCCACGCAGGCCGTGCCCTGGTGGAAGCTGTTCTTGACCCCTCAAGAACAGCTTCCACCAGGGCACTGAATTAAGTCAGGTAGGGGGGGTGGGGGAGGGGTTACTATCTCCCACAGTGCGCGTCTAGCAACAGATGGGTCGTCGCTGATGGCCTGCGTGGAACGCTGAAAACTCTTTTTAGGCGGCGTTCTGAATGTAGTAAATAAATGAGATTGTTTTTAAACAAGTAGCTTGACAGTAAGTTTACGATGATATTATAATTTAATGTCGTCTGCATCTTACTTTGAAATCTCAAAATTGCACACTTCATCTTTTACGAGAAACTTTTTGAAACTAAAATAATAACGTAATCCTTAATAAATCCGTAATAAATTTTAGATAAGATAAGATTATTTATTTATTGCACACCATTAGAAAATAAAACAAACGTTTGTTTTAGCTTTGTAGTAAAATCTGTAAACTCCCAATATAGGTAATTTTTCAGTTTGATAAACAGTTTTAACACAAAGGGATGCGTTTCTCTGCTTATTAAAATATAATATTTCACCACAATCCAATTTCAAAGCATACTTCATAAAACAAATTTTACTCGTGGCTATAAATTCCAGTAAACTATCTCTAGTTTTCCCTTTAAAGGCAAAATGCCTACATATTTCAGAAGTTGGTGCAGGTCAGATCTTTTTTCGTTGAGCGCGTTAAAGCAAGATTAAAAACCCGTACATGATCATCACCAAACACAACGCCAATTGGAAAATGTATTTTTTTTAATCAACATTCTTATTAGGTACATAGAAAAGTAAGAAATAAGATTTTACTACAGATTTTACTGGTGGTAGAGCTTTTGTGAACGGGCTCGAGGAAGTTGGCACCACCGCCTTACCTTTATCTGCCGCCAAATAGCAGTACTTGTGCTGCTGTGCTCCGGTTAAATGGTAATGATATGTTCCTGTAATTACTGGCACATAGGCATAACAGCTTAGTCCTATAGTATGGCAACGTATCCACATAGAGATCAAGACAACATAATAGCTTGTTTAGAATTCTATGTGGATATCTATGGGCTGCAGTAGCCACTTAACATCTGGTGGACTGCATGCTCGTTTGCCATATAAGTAGTATAAAAAAATGATATAAAACATTTTTTCTATACAACATACAAAATGTAACACAATAACAGGTGGGATACAGATACGAGTAAGTACCTAATAATAAAATATTATGTACTTTTGCCTACTAATACTAACAAAACGTTTCAGTTATAGTCAAATGAAACAAGAACGTATACTTTAATAATACATTGTGGTAAAACAATATCCGAGACTTTCTTTACGGTTTTAGTCCCAGAATTTTTATTTGTTTAAAATTGTATTAAGGGGACACCGGAGGGACAATCGCCCATACAACACGTACTACCAAGATCATTCCTAATTGGAGCATATTTCTACCTTAATAAGGTGTTATTTTAACTTGAATAGTATTTATTTAGGTTCCCAACCATATATTAGATCAAAATACTTACCTAAAATGAAATAGAAGCGTATCGCATTCTGCATGTTTTTACGTCATAAAAGACCTGTTTTCAACCTAATTGTTTCGTAATAAAAATAACAACATATTACGTATCCTAGTCATGGGAATATAGATTATATCGTCTAGTTACAGAATAACAACACAATGAGAAAAATACAACAAGTTTTCAGTCATCATTTTTGGTATTACGGAATACAGTCAAAATCTAATCAAATTTAGAATCGTTCTATTGCCATCACTGTCGCTCTGCGTGGCTAAACTTCGTCACTAAACAGGAAAGCGATATTCAGGCCGAAGTTTTTGACGCAGCCGAATTGAAGTTGCGCTCGGGGTTCGCAGGCGCGTTAAGGGTGAGGGTTTTTTTATGAATGGGTCCCATGCCCACGTTCTTAGACGATAGCCAATCTCCTCTGTACATCTTTTTATCTCGTGACTTATATCATGTCACTGTTATGACTTATGTTATGACACAGCGCACTTTTTCTCTTGTAATGAGCATTTAGTCACAAGCTAAACATATGATGAAATCACAAGATAAGCAGGTTAAGATATAAATAGCCCATTAGTTCTATTTAAATTCATTGCTTCATTAAATTTGATTCGTCACCATCCAGATTTGTTTGGTATTTGTTGATAAATAATAGTTTAATATACGAGGAAAAAGTTAACTTTATTGGATAGTTGGAGAACGTGGCGATATTCCTGTTATAAGTAAGTTTTAGTCAATAACATATTTCTTCCTAATTCTTTGAATTGATTGTTTCAATAAATGAAATTCAGGATTCATATTTTTTCATTTTTAGGGTACCGTACCCAAAGGGTCAAACGGGACCCTTATAATTCACAATTCATTTATTCCTTGTAAATCTAGGTACAATGTTGGTGGTAGGAGTTTTATTTATGCGCTAGATTTTGCCTTGCGGCGTACAAGTATTTTATAATTCATAAAAAACATAACATGCAAATACACAATTACCTACTTAAATTCAGAAAAAAACAAAATGTCTATTACTAAGACTCCGCTGTCTGTCTGTCCGTCTGTTACTAGGCTGTATCTCATGAACCGTAATAGTTAGACAGTTGAAATTTTCACAGATGATGTATTTTTGTTGCCGCTATAACAAATAATACTAAAAACAGAATAAAATAAATATTTAAGGGGAGCTCCCACAACAACAAACGTGACTTTTTGCTCGATATTTATAACGGCAACAGGTAAACACTTGAAATATTCATAGAGAGATTGAAATACTGAGTTATATTATTCACTTTAAAAATAAATAATTAAATTAAAATTAAATTAATATCTACAGGGGGGGGGGGGGCTCCCATACAACAAACGTGTTTTTTTTGCCTATTTTATAGATTATGGTACGGAACCTATCGTGCACGAGTCCGACTCGCACTTGGTTAGTTTTTATTTAAATTTACCTCATAGTTTCTTTAGAGAATTTCTCCATAACTAACACAAATACAAGTAATTAATTTCAAACAAAATACGAGTAAAAAGTAAGTATAGAGAATACTCTTTCTTCTGTTTAAGTTAAAAAAAATCAACGCTGCTTTACTGAAGATCCACAAAACAATGCTCCTTTTCCCTATAACTATTACATACTAGTTGACCCGCCGAACTTCGTACCGCCTTGACATGCATATAACGCGGGCTGTCAATATACGTCACCCTGGTAGAATTGTCAATTGTTGTCCCCGGCCGTCATTTTACAACCATAGACAAAATTACGTTTAGCTGTCATTTGCGTTCTGTTATTCCATGTCAGATACGTTTTTGTTATACCTACCACGTTTTATAGTGACTTGTATTCTCTTTGACGTTTTATGTCACGTCACACGGGAACGCGGCCGAACGGGATAAAAAGTATCCTATGTCCGTCTCATGGTTCTAAGCTACCTCCCCACCAATTTTCAACCAAATCTGTTCAGCCGTTCTTGAGTTATAAATAGTGTAACTAACACGACTTTCTTTTATAGATTAATAATTAAATATTGCTGGACATTTCACACAGCGCTATCTAGCCCCAAACTAAGCAGAGCTTGTACTAAGGGCACCAGATAACTGATAGAATACTTAGATATATACATTTTTTTTGTTTGTAAATACATACTTATAATATACCTATAGAGCAACAACCAGACCCGGAACAAATATCTGTAGATAATTATTGATTAAAACGGGTATTTATCGCGTATGTACCTTTTTTATTTGTTATCCCGACGTTTCTGCTGTGTTGCAACAGTCATGGTCTCGGGCTGACTGATTATATATTATGTACAGTGATCGCGAAAGTTTGAAAAATATCTGTAGATCATGCAAACATTTGTACCGCGGCGGGAATGTACATTTAACTGATAATCAACGTACGTAACTAGGAGGTACTCGTGCAAATTTCAAGGTAACGTAAAACACCCTTTAAAATTCTTCTAAAGCTCTTGTAAGACTTCATTAGTGCAGAACTGAGTTTCACAAAAAACCCGCAACCCTTTCACACTGAAACCTTTTAGTGAAAAACCTTAAGCAAAGTAAACATGTATTTTCTGAACTTAAAAACCACATTTCAGTTATTTCTCCTATTCATTGTGGACATTAGAGTTTCAGTTTCGTAAACGTATAAATATAACGATCATGTTTTGTTCCTAACAGTTATTAGCTTTTAAGAAAGAAAGAAAGAAATCATTTTATTCAAAAAACATAGACATAGACAGACATTTATTTGCTACCATAACACACACAAATTCACACAATACAATCAAAATGTATATATAACATCAAAGAGAAAGCACAAGTAAGAGAAAACAGATATTACAACAAACATAGAAACAATATTTTACAATGTAGTCAGGGAAAAATTAAAAAGAGGCAAGTAGGTGTGTATGTGCAACTGCAGCAAATGGGTTCCAGCTCAGCATTATGCCTCGCCACCGATCGACAGCTCGGCGCTGTTATTCTGCAGAAACCTTTTTTAGGCAAGTCATTAGAACTCGTAAGAACGAATGTGTTTGCATACAATTATGATAGGCTTAATTAGATAATTATGATAAGTAGATAGAAGAAATAAATATATTATGTAATGAATAATAATAATGATAAGAAATGTTAGAGTGTAAATTATAAATAATACGAATAAATATAAATATACTAGAAACTTTACCCTCGCGTCAGCAAGTGAACGGCGGACTGTAACAATTTGCACCACAAAACCACACAGTAATAAAGAAAAATAAAAAAACACATCAACAATAAAAATCTAACTTAAGCACTAACAAACTTAAAAGCTCTGTGTGGAGATGAATAGGTACTCAGCTCAGCATGATGCTACGGTATGTTAATATGCCGCAGCGCTGCTCTTCCGCCGAGTCCAGTTTACATTACCTCACGTAAATCTTGATCAAGGGTAGCCTTCATAAAATTCATTTTACGACCTCATGTTACCAAAGAAACTCCTACGCACAGTTATCACGTTTTTAAGTATTTCATTTGAGATATCTACATAAATAATAAAAGGGAATCTGGCCGTTTCTGGAATACCACAAAACAAAGTATGATGACAAAGAATGTATGATGTGGGGCGTTATAAATTTTTCATAATGATCATATTAGTTATAGACGTCCGCTGCTGAACCATAGGCCTCCCTCATAGATTTTCAGAGCGACCGATCTTTAGCGACCTCACCCAACTAGTCTCAGCAACCATTATTATAAATACGGGAATTATCACGTACCGTCTTATCGGTATATCGATCGACAATGTTTCGGTTCAATTCGTGAACCGTCATTAGGGTGAGTGCGATCCACTCCGAATAACATCTCGCCTCGCACTGGGGATAATCCCCATATTTATGAGTATAATAGGTCTCAGCAATCTTTATCAGGTAGTCTTTCGATAAGTCGTTCTAAGTTAAAGCCAAGCTATACATTTTTATTTGCTGTTATTTATAATTGTGAGAATATGTCCTTGATAGAGCCTAAGAAAACGTTACATTGTAAATTGGTTATGATTTCTGTTATCTATTTGTGAGACAAAAAACTAATTGTATTTATTTTTGTTACAGGCTAATTTCAAGTTCTTCCAAACCTCAAACAAAATGGTAAGTGTAATGGTATGAATGAACGTTCTTTGTACACTTTATTTCAAGCAACGAGACATTTTTACAAGCGACTTTTTCCTGGCAACCTTAGGATGGAGAGAACTTTTTTTTTAAAGCAATGCCCTAAACCAAAATGACCCCTAAAAAGGTGATGGTCAGTGGTCTAGTGCGGGTGTGATTCATCACAGCTTTTTACAAAACGGCATGTGCATTACTGCAGATATGTACTGTGAAGAACTGGAGATAATGATGGAGAAGCTTGCACATCGGCAACCAGCTTTGGTCAATCGGTGGGGAGGCCCACTGCTCCTTCACGACAACGCGCGACCCCATACTGCACAACAGACAGTCTCCAAGCTGCAAGAGTTGGGGTTGGAAGCTACCGACTATTACTTTTTCCAAAATTTAGACAACTTTTTAGTGGGTAAAAAATTCAATTCCTGAGAGGCAGTACAAAATGCCTTTGAAGCGTTTGTTGCCTCCCGTCCAGCTGATTTTTACAAGAAGGGCATCAATAAACTACCAATGCATTGGCAAAGATGCGTCGATTGCATGGGTGATTACTTTAAATAACAGAAATAAAAAAGTTTAAAAAAAATAAGTACTTTCACTTATTCCATACAAAACGGCGATTTCATAGGTAAAGAACTAATATTAACGAATCTATTAGCTTCTTCACTTCTTGATTGGAAAACTTGATCACGCCTGTGACCTCATTCAAAACTATTTCAATATCATGTCCAACGTATCTCCCAAAAGTTGGTCTGCAATCTGTATTTATATTAGCAAGTGCAATCGACTGTATTTCGGTAGGATGAGGTGAATTTTAGCAACAAAATGGGCTGTATCTTGAACAATGGGGGCTCGTTTCACAGGGTCTATTGTGGGGCCGCTCGGGTAGTACGCTTCCGTGCCGATGGCTGTATTGAGTGCCCTCGGCCCACGGTTATATTTCCGACAACTTTCCTTTTCGGGATTATTACCTACACCTCATATTTTTTTATTTTTGATGTGTTATCTTCTTTCGGCGCGTTGGGAATTTTTTGAGATGGGAAAAAAACCGTTGAACTCGCGACACTGTTACTGTTACCGCCACTTCTGTATATAAGTTGCTGCTTTTAAATTTTTAATACCTAAACGTTGAGAGCTAAATTTTTCACTTCTGTCGGCACTCCCAGAGTGCCACTTTTTTTTTAAATTTATATCTTTTTTTTTGCAAACATTAATGTGGTAAAAATAGCATTTAAAAACCACTTAAATTATTCTCAAATCTATACCAGCTCGAGTTGATTGCAAGTGTATATTTTCTGTGTGAAATAAAAACTTTTTTGCTTTTACTTCACTTAAGTCTACATCATAAAAAAACGGACAAGTGCGAGTCGGACTCGCCCACCGAGGGTTCCGTACTCGTAGGTACATGTTATAAATACTTCAGGAATCGAATCTCGCAGTTTTTTCCGAGCTCTGCGTCCGTATAACGCTTCCCGTATAGCGTTGCTTAACCTCGATGATTGATAACGTACTTTAAATAAAGACTATATTTTTTTATGATTTAATAACAAATATATACTCGTAGTTTTAAGTTTTTTCTCTGTACTTGTAATATAAACCGATATTACTTGCTAAATTTCATAGTTCTAGGTCAACGGAAAGTATTAATACTCTATATATTTTGATTCCCTTGAGAGTGTCGACATATACGTTTTGTGCTGCATACACGGCGGTACCTTTTTTTACAATAACTTAGAAGTTTGATTTTTTCATAGCTTCATGGGACTGTAAACCTGAGTATATGGTTTTAATTTCAGCTCGATGTCTCCACGGGTTCCCTAGATAAAGAATCTAATCAGACAGACAGCCAGACGGACAACAAAGTGATCCTATAAAGGTTCCGTTTTTTTCCTTTTGAGGTACGGAACCCTAAAAATGAAGCTCGAATTTGCTCAGTCCAGAACAAATGTCACTACTAGGCACCTATTTAGGTAGGTATATAAAATATTTTTTTAAGATATACTTGTATTATTGACTGTAGGTATTATTATTATTTAACCTACACTTTCCCACTGCTGGGTAAATTTCTCCCCATATTCCTCCACATCTAACGATCACTCGCCACGTCCCACTAGCCATCTTGGAATGCATCGAGGTCGCCACGCCAACGCTTCCTCGGCCTGCCCCGGCTTCGACGCCCATCTGCAGGCATCCATTGTGTGACGAATGTTGCCCATTAGATATTAATATAATGGCTATTTATAATCTCCACTAGCTTTGGCCAACTAAATATTACATCTATTGCTTGTGATACTGGCCACTTTGGGTCTTTTAGCATTCATACTAACTTTATAAACTCGCAAGTAACTCTGTCTGTCTGTTTGTTTGTAACGCTTTCATGACTAAACGGCGAGACCGATTTCGATGAAATTTCGTATACAGATAGATAGATCTGGATTGGAACATAGGCTACTTTTTACCCGACCATGCAGAAGGAGGTTAATTTTTTCATTGTCAAACCACTCGGGCGGCAACTAGTATCTTTTTTGTTAACATTAAAAGTTCTCAAAACATGATGTAGTTTTCAATTCATCTAAAACTTCACTTTATGAATAACTAGCTGTTGTCAGCGGCTTCGCACGCGTGGTTTGGCAATAAAAAGTAGTCTATGTGTTAATCCAGGTTATGATCTACGTACATACCAAATTTCATCGCAATCGGTTTAGCCGTTCCGGCGTGAAAGAGTAACAAATATCCATACATCGATACATACAAACTTTCGCGTTTATAATATTAGTAGGATTGGCTGACCATTCCGCAGCTTCGCACGCGTAGTTTTTAAATTAAAACATTACCCTCCTTCTGCACACCTGAATAAAAAGTAGCCTATGTTACTCCGGGATAATGTAGCACTATAATGGTGAAAGAATTTTTGAAATCGGATCCGTAGTTATTGAGTTAATTCGTTGCAAACATTCAAATTTTTCCTCTAATATTAGTATGGATATAGGAAAACGACATAACCTGTTTTCAAAGTTTTCATGGATCATTTAGTAACCACCGCACCCGCTATTCGGAACATAAAATGAATACAGATACTTATATTTTATTCACAAAACGTATGGTTGGTAAATTCATGTCTACATAAAAAGAACAGCGAATACATATAGTCTGTATAATATTCCTTTGATGGATTATTATTCGCAACAAAAGCGTTTGTTCACCATTAATTATTTAGGCATATACATTATAATGCGTAAGAAGATCGGTATATTTATTCAATGGCAAACCAAGCTACCATAACATTGATCTCCTAAAAATTGCATTTTAAAACAGATATTCTCTACTAATATCAAAACAATTCTTTAATTGAAGATCTTCAAACGCAAAAGTAGATAAAATTCGAAAAGTAAGACGTGTTGTTACACAATTTTATTGTTTTACTGAACCGTTATGTTCAACGTAGCATGAATTGTAATCTGTATCCTTTGCGACGCCTTTTTGGTGTTTGGTTTATGAGGTTCGTTATGCATATTCAAGAATGCCGCGCGAGCTGCTTAAGGACTCCTAAAATTGTATGATTTTTGTCGGAACTTGCTGAATCAAGCACGTCTTATATATCAATGTAAAACTTTAGAATGTTGTTATGCAGAGTTTTTCTTTTCACTATAAAAGAAGTTTTCCAAATAAAACACTTCTGCGCTATATTTTTCGTTTTGAAATGATACTTTATGTCAGTTTTTTAAAGTTTTCTCTAAAACTGTACGAGTCTTTTGTTGAAAACATACAATCGCAGCTAAAAAACAACTTAGACACAATTTTGATTGATAGATGATAAATAATCCTATACTACATAAAATTACTTCGTACATTGATGCTTAACTCAGCAAGTTCCGATACAAATCTTCCAATTTTGACGACATCCGTGGTGCAGTGGGCGAATAGCCGGCTGAGACGCAGGAGGTAGCGGGTTCGATTCTCGCCGCGGAACAAATGTTTGCATGATCTACAGATATTTGTTCCGAGTCTGGTTGTTTCTCTATATATTATAAGTATGTATTTACAAAAAATGTATATAATTATTCTATCAGTTATCTGGTTCCCATAGTACAAGCTCTGCTTAGTTTGGGGCAAGATAGCGCCTATGAAATGCCCAGCAATATTTATTTATTTAATTTTAGGAGCCTCCCCTTAACTCGACACCTAAACTTAAGGGCTCGTTCACACAAGCATGATATGCACATACTGCACTCAAGCATTTCTCTGGGTCTCTATCTAACGTGATGTAGGTAGGTTATGCTGCCGTCTTGTGCTATAGTTTGTTCAATAAGAGAAGAGTCGTAGGAATTAAGGTCGCACAAGTGTCAATATAATACTTTTGTTACGCTGACAACACTGCTCTGTCATCGCTAGTACGACTAAAAGTTTTTGATACTTGGTAGACAGACATCATTCGCAGACACCAACTGTTGTCATCACTAGGTACTTGCTATTAAAATTGGCTACCATATCACAGCACAGGTGTTATGTGATGAGCCAAAAATAATGGACATGCATGATTCTACTGAGGTTTAAGTGCTGGCTTTAATCAACATTATTTATACAGGATAGTGGCTAGCTATGTTGTAAGTCTAACGTGCTTTCATGGAGCATGGCCTTTCTACTTTTCTAGTACCTACTGATGAGGTGCACTGGACTGCATACCCAGACTTATAAAATATAACATGGAGACATTTTATAATTTTATTAACATTATCTTAATATACAGTAAAAATTGACAATTATAGATAATAATTTAATCAGTAACATAATCAAAGTTTGAATCTAAGTATTCAATGCTGCTTATGTCGCAGCATGCTTTGGAGCATTCACTCTCGGATTCATCTGTTTCATCTTCGGATTTTGATTCTGTTATATTTATAATAAATTCTTGTAAACTGTCCATCAAATGGTCCTGTTCCCAATATATTTCTTCAACATGTTTCACATGTTCACATTCTTTCAGATTAGAAATTCCACCACCAAAATTTATGTTTTTTTTAGTACTCTATGCAGTTTCCTTAGAGTCAGTACCTCTTTTCGAACAGTATAAAATTGTCGAATTTTGCTCCGTATGGCACATTTGTCAAATCGTCTAGAATTTTTATCTTGGGCCGGCCTTTGCGTTTTTTCCCTGGAGTGCACCACACACCTCTATTTACAGCTCCTTCTTTTTAATTCTAGACACAGTGACTCTTCTGAGACCGGCAACATAAAATGTACATAATCAGTTTAATACTCGTATCTAAAAACGCAAAGTACCAATATGTGTTAGTCGTACAACAAAAATAGGTCAGCTTGGCTCGAGTGATTTTTACCTAATATAATATTTCCGTTTACGCTAATCACACATAAAACACTAAAGACGCTGTTTATTTCGTCTAAGAAATCAATGTACAGTCCAAAAATTCCACAAGAAAGCAATTACATACCAATCATTGCGGCTACTCGTTCCGTAGCTTTGTTCAGGTCGATGATTGGGCTTTTTGACGCATTTTCGCGTTGACAAAACTGTATCACTTTAAATATAATTTGCCTCACAGAGCTGCGTAACGTTTTTCCTATTTTCGACATAATTAAGCAAATATTTAACACAAAAACAAGATCAACAATAATGTATAGAGTTGAAGTTGGCATTTGACAGTTGCGTGACGAGACAGATGACAGCTGGATTGGGTTGCCATATAAAAATCTTAATGTTAGTTCACCTTAACGCCACGACTCTTCTCTTATTGAACAAATTATATGAACGAACCCTTATTAAATCAACATCGTAAATATAGCGTCAGTAGTCTTCAGTGTAGTGTTTATCAAGCGAGGACAGGTGGAGTATAAACAAAGTTGTTACGATGTTGGTGAACCTGTACAAATAGAGCTCCTTAGTTGGAACCCTTTCACGTAAGACAAATGCCCGAGTAAAGCCATCGACAAATTGCAGATACTTTAGGCCGGGATGGTGGATCATACGCTTTTATAAATGTAAATGTTGATTTACATTTCAAAGTACGTTTTACTGCTAGATACATATTTGATCGAAATAAGCGAGATCTCTAAATCAACTTGGGCAAATCGGCGTTGTATGTATGTATGTATGTTTGCTTGTCCGAGGATGACTTTCGAAGCTCCGATCATCGTGAAATTTGGTATTTAGGTAGGTAGTGATGACACAATTTTGGTGTGACTAAACGAGCTAAAAAATGTTGAGATCTGGTCAAATGGCACGTCTAATAAAAGGTCTTTATGAGTACAGTTCGACTCCGTTTCTATTTTTAGTTTAAACCTTACGTTATTAGCCATAATAAAAACTGAATTTTGATAAAATTCACAGGGTACACCAGTGACCCCACATTGCTGAAATTTGGTATGCGTGTAGCTTTAATAACACAAATATAGGCAACAGTCTAAAATCTAGAATAACTGCAAGTCCTACCCCAAAAAAAAACCAATTTACATGAACTCCCGTTACCTGTAATTTCAATGAAACTGTAGGTCATGTAGGTTGGTATGTGCATTTCGTGGCACTATTTTATTAGTCAAAGAATAAGGCCGGCTTGCACAACGATCCTTAAACGTATTTAGCGACTAAACATGTTTAAACTTTACGTATTTGTATGATATGACAACTCCTTAAAACATATTTAGCTATTATATACGTTTAGGCATCGTTGCGAGTCGCCCTAAGAATATTTTTTTTTGTGTTTTGGGAGACTCGCGAGATCTTAGTTCGGGGTGAACCACTAGTTACTTTATAAATCCATCATATCGCTTACTCAAGCTTTTGCTCATATAAAATCAAGTAAGTAAAAATAAAATGTCTACCAAATGAAAATTTGATTTGACGAACCACTACATAAACGCCTCTGAGAATCTTGTGACCTACTCTCACTGACGTCAGAGTAATTATATTCTTCTTTACTCAGCTTACGGTACTGAGCCTAATGTCAATCTCTCTTCTTTATGTATAAGCTTGCAAATCAAATCGTTTCTTCCGATCGCTGGGCAATTAAAGAGAGATTCCCAATTTTAGCTCAATCGGATAGTTATTGCGTTGTACAACTGAACGGATGGACACACGGACAAATGAGTTTTGCTAATGGTGCTACGCTTTTACGAATGTGAGAGAGTTTTTCGGATGGATCCCCTAAACATGAGGAACGTAGACTTAAATATTGAACCTAAATAGTTTACAAATAAGACACTAATCTTTCATTAAAGACCTTATAACATTAGGGGAATAAATACATACATATTGCTGGACATTTCACATAGCGTTATCTAGCCCCAAACTAAGCAGAGCTTGTATTATTGGAACCAGATAACTGATAGAATACTTATATACATTTTTTTTTGTAAATACTTACTTATAATATATAGAGAAACAACCAGACCCGGAACAAATATCTGTAAATCATGCAAACATTTGTTCCTCGGCGAGAATCGAACCCGCTACCTCCTGCGTCTCAGCCGACTATTCACCCACTGCGCCACGGAGGTCTTCAAAATTGGAGGGAACTTTTTTTATATTCTTAAGGTAACAAGCATACGGACTACAGATTTTTCCGAGTCTGGTTGTTTCTCTATATATGTATTATAAGTATGTATTTACAAAAAAAAAGTATATAAGTATTCTATCAGTTATCTGGTTCCCATAGTACAAGCTCTGCTTAGTTTGGGGCTAGATAGCGCTCTGTGAAATGTCCAGAAATATATATTTATATTTAATACACTTGATTACTTCACACTAGACATTATAAAGAAGTGGGCAAGCCTTCCTAAATTGGCCAACAATTCAAACTGGTGAGTTTAACTGCGTCAATTTTCAGCACATAAAGTTGGACTCTCTAGTTAAATTACTTTTACAACTGTGAGTGCCAAAGCTCGATCGTGAAAAGTAAAATTCGAACCTTTCTCCATGTTCATTAATGAATATAATTGAATAATGTTAGAGTAACAGATGCGAACAAGGAATATCGAAAGTTATATGAAAAGCGGAATGAATTTATTACAAAATTACTTCAAGTAGAAGTAGGTATGAAGGTAGCCCATTATTATGTATTATACCGTATGAATTTGACGTTATTTTGAATATTAACAAGACGTTTTCGAAGTATCTAACGTTACTTTGTGATAGGCACTTGTCTCACCGCCGGGGAGTAAGCGATTAGCTATCAACTATTTCCTCGCTCAAGAAACGAACAAAAGATATAGATTCCGTGTCAGTAAAAAAGACACGTATATTAATAGTTGATCGCTGGCCGTTCACACTGCCGGCGAGAACTCGCTCTTCATTATTTTGTCGCAGCGACTATAACACTTGCTCTGCGATGCTCGCTTGGCGGTCAGAACACACGCCGTGAGATGATGAGTATCACCCGCCGCACTCGCTCACTCGCTGGGCTATACCCAGCGAGACAACTATAGGAACACACTAGCTTCTCGCTGCTCGCCAACTCGTTTCTAGTTTCTAGCTCTTCTCGCTTCTCGCTCATCGCCGGCGGTGAGACATGAGACTTTCGCGTTTGTCCTTAGAATTGAATAGACATTGATTGGTATTGATGTGAGGTGAAGGGTTTTGAGTTAAACATTACTGAACATTTAACATTAACGGCGGGGCCAGAGGTGCTAAGAATCCCCGGGAGACGATCGGCTACCAAACCCTACGACGGGCAGACGACTTGGTAAGAACCGCAGGTCGGCGTTGGATGCAGGCCGCTTCCAACCGCAGTTCCTGGAGATCAATGAGGGAGGTCTTTGTCCAGCAGTGGACGTCCTACGGCTGATATGATGAACATTTGGTTTGATTATTATAATTAGTGGAAGAACTTACTTAGCTCTATTTTATGACAAGCTTTAGATGGCGCAGTAGGTAGTTACTTAATTTTTATCATAGCTATTGTAGATAAAGTTTTTAACATATTGGTATTTTCCACAGGTAAATTACTATATACAGTTTATTTATATTATTGCTAATTATATAAAAATCTAAATCATTGAGATATCTCAGGGAATTACTGAGGGTCTGTGAAGCCTATGCTGTTGAGCACGGGCTTATATATAATGCGAAGAAGAGCGAATACATGGTTTTTAAGGCCGCCGGTAAATGTCCCGGTTATACACTGAATATAACCCTAAACGGCTTGAACTTAAATCGTGTTACGAAATTTAAATATCTGGGACATTTTCTTGCCGACGATCTTAAAGACAATGCAGATGTTGAGAGGGAGCGTAGGGCCTTGGCGGTCCGAGGTAACATGTTGGCCCGTAGATTTTCCCGTTGTACTGAACAAGTTAAAGTTACGCTTTTTAAAGCGTACTGACAGAGCTTTTACACGGGAAGTCTGTGGGTCCGAAATACCAAAAGATCATTGGAGGACCTACGCATCCAATATAATAACATCTTCCGGATGATGTTGCGGTTGCCTCGATACTGCAGTGCATCGGGGATGTTTGCCTACTATCACACAGATGGCTTTCACGCCATCATGTGCAAAAAAACGGCATCGCTGATGAGCAGAATTCGGGGCAGTCGCAACAGCATACTGAGGACAGTGGCTGAGTGCTGCACATCTCCGCTCTGGAAGTGTTTTGTGCGGAGGGTGATTAATGAAGGAAATAATTTCCTCAGTTAGTCACCCTTGGCACAAAATGGTGTTTTCTATTTTCACCCAGTGCCTATTTTTTATTTTTGTATATTTAGCTGTTCTTCTTTGTTGTTATATATATATTTTTGTGTGTATGTTAGTCTTAAGATATGGACTCTAGTTGTCTGAAATAAAATATTTGTATTTTTTATTTTTTTATTTTATAAAACGATCTAGTTTGAGAAGAATTATAATTTTCTATTGAATATCGATAAAATCACTCCCACAGCTCAGAATATTCAACAAAAGAGTCGATACGGCCACTGTAAAGGGAAGTAAATGGATTATGAAAAATATTAATATTCGAACATTTTAAGGGGACATTCTGTTGTGCGCCTGTTCGCTTGTAAGCGTTTTACCCTCATCTCGTTATAAGTAATTTTACGGATTTTCTATCCTGATAATTCTATTACTATTAAGTTGATGTAGATTGGTAGTTTGTTTCCTATCTATCTACATAGGGTTCCGAGTACCTACTCAACACGGCAAAACAATTTACAATGTTTTTGTGTAGTTAAAGTGAGTTGTTCCGTACGACTGATCGTCAATTTATGGCAGCACTTTTTAGGAAACTAAGATTGGCAGGCTGGCTCTGTTTGGACAAACAAATGACATGGGTAGACCTACAGAGATTTAATTAAAATTACCTTACCTACTTAGTTTAAGATATTCAATCATTTCGCAAATATGAGAATTACCACGTGCCACAAAAACCAAGGCTAACAATATCTTAATAGTATAAATAAATATTGCTGGACATTTACACAGCGCTATCTAGCCCCAAACTAAGCAGAGCTAAGAGCTTGTATTATGGAAACTAGCTTAACTGATATAATACTTAAGAACGTGTAGGACATAAGCTATCTATAAATATCTCAGATTGTGGTTGTGTTCATTTCTGAGCCAAGATTCATTGAGTCATAATTTTTTTTGTTATTATCCACGTATTATTTCGACTAGTACGCCGCCTTGACAAAATACTAAAGGAGCACCGCGAACTGAAAAAGGTACCTAAGTTTAGGTGTAAGAGAAATCTTGTTATCCTACTGGTTATTTCTTTGTTACAGATGTGGTGGGCTATGTGGTGTGCCGCGGTGGTGGTAGGCAGCTCAGTGGTGGTAGCTGCACCTGCACCAGACTCGCTCAACGTGGACATGGTCCAGGTCGACCCTTCTGCAAATGATGACGTAAGTATTCCTTGGTAGAGCTCAACTTTACATGCATAGTTAGGAAGATAGAAGTGAAACATATAGAATTTTCTCCACTCCACTGCCTGCGTTGATTTCCGCATTATTCATTCATCATCGTCAAGAGGTCCACTGCCTCCCCCATAGATTTCATACTAAAATTATATATGCGAAAGTTTGGATGTTTGTTTATTTGTTACTCAATCACGCCGTAACGGCTGAACCGATTTCGATGAAGTTTAGTATATACGTAGATTAAAACCTGGATCACCACATAGGCTACCATTTATGTAATAAATCAGTTCTCATGGGATAAAAATGGGGTGTCAAGTCAAATTGCAACAGCGAGTTTAGCTTTATTTCTAGGTTACCTACACATTTAGTAGTGTAATTCGTACGAAGTCGCGGGCAACAGCTAGTAAATAATAAACCTTATGAGCCGGTTACCAATCAGCACCGGTTTCTGCAAGTATACCTTCGCTTTGAAATCAGGGTTGGTAAATAGCTTATATATAAAACGGCTAGTACTGTATCGAAGGCAGGGAATACATCACTAACGACAAAAATATGACCCTAACGGTTGCCCATCAAATGTGGATTATGCCTGCTTGATCATACTAATAAAAAAATGAAATCATATCTATTTACAAAGTCTATACATCTATACTAATATTATAACGAGAAATGATGTGTATGTTTGTAATGAATGAACTCAAAAAAAAATGGTCCGATTTCAAAAATTATTTCACCATCAGAATGCGTCATTATCCCTGAGTAATAGGCTACTTTTTACCCAACTGCGCAGAAGGAGGGTAATGTTTTTATTGAAAAACTACGCGAAGCTGCGGATTGGTCTGCTAGTGTAAAATAAAGTTTGTTAGTTTGTATACTTTTTATGTTTGTCCCAGAAGCTAATACTGAACCAATTCTAAAAAATGTTTTACTGAAAGAAAGTTACACAATACCTGAGCACTAGACTTTAATTACCCACGGCGGAACAGAGAAGATGTATGCGTTTTGGGTGAGAGGTTGTTTGTATGAGTGTGTCCAAAAAACAAATGTTCCCATTTATCTCTAAAACGGTTTGACCGTTTTAGACACGGTTTTCTGTAAAAGGCTTGTGATTCATCGGCGATGGTTCTTAGATAGGTGTATTAACACGCCAGAGGACATTGTAATAGATTATTTTTATTGAAGGGATCTCAGCTGAAAAATGTAAATTAATTAGGGGTTTTTTTAATGTATGGGGTTTTTAGATTTATAATTTACTAGCAACCCGCCCCGGCTTCGCACGGGTGCAATGCTGATACTAAATATACTACAGAATTTCTTTATATATTAGTTGTATGTTTGTATATATGTATATTAAATACACAATGTATTTAAGGATATTTTGGATAAGGATTAATGCTGTATTGCTTAAAACCGCTTCGTAAAAACCATTGTAAAAAGTAAAGGATAACAAATGATTGTTGTGGGTTATCCCTAAGAGATAGACATATACCATTGCAAATTTTTTGTAGACCTTTTTAAGATGTACAATACTGTAGTACATTATTTTGATCTATCTAGTAGGGTTCAGCCAGCGTTTGCAATATAAGCGCAAAAAAAATGTGTTTATTTACGACATCACATTAAAAACCTCTAAAATTATCAGTGTTTCTCTACTATATTATGCATGTATTATATATATAAACTTTACTCTTGAATCACTCTATTTATTAAAAAAAACCGCTTTAAAATCCGTTGTGTAGTTTTAAAGATCTAAGCATATATAGGGACAGACAGCGGGAAGCGACTTTGTTTTATACTATGTACTTACATGTACTAATATGTACTATACTTTATTTGATAAAGTGCAAAAATCAACAACGGGTCACCTATAAATAGCTTGCTGAAAATAGAATGCTCTTTATTCAACCTCGTGCATCCTTACTTAACTACAAGTTAAGTGCCGTAATCTTCAACAATGACACACAACGAAGCGGCAAAATCCGTTGCAGTAGGTATGTTTCCAGCAACACACAAATATTTGCTAATTGTACACAAGGTTATTATTGGACATATCAATAATATAATCCAAACAAATATGGATACATTTATTAACAGAGAGAATTATACAATTATTTACAAGACTAAAACACATATCCAATATATAAAACAATCCTGGACTACGCCGACGCCTGCTATCTTGACATCACTGAAGCCCAACTGAGCAAACTTGAGCGCCTTCAAAACCTCTGTATTCGGTTCATATTTGGCTTGCGCAAGTATGACCATATTTCTGATTTTCGCACAAAGCTCAAGTGGCTCTCCATCCGTCTTCGCCGGAATGCACACGTACTGTCCCTTTTGTATAACATCCTTTTTAACCCTTCTTCTCCCTTCTATCTTAAGGAGCGTTTTGAGTTTCTCCACCAGGCTAATGATCGCAATTTGCGTTCTTCAGATTCCCTCCAACTTAAAACTCCTGTCCATACGACAGAGTTTTATAGTCGATCCTTCACTGTAACAGCCGTACGATTGTGGAACGCTTTGCCCCTCTCTATAAGAACATCCAAGTCTATTAGTAATTTTAAAACAAAAGTGCACACCCATTATCTGTCCTTGTGTTGAAGTTGTAGCTGCTTGTTAATTCATCATAACCACTTTTAGAGTTGCTTATTTAAATTAAATTTGTGTTATTACTGGTAATTTAGGTTTATAGTATGTAGATATGTTTTTAAATTTATATAGATGCACCGCCGTCATGTGTTACATTTTTATCCTGTCCATACAAAGGTTGTCTGGAAGAGATCGCTTTTAGCGATAAGACCGCCCATTGTACTAAATCTATTTGTAAGAATTATGTTCTGTATTTTACTTTGGTGTACAATAAAGAGTTATCTTATCTTATCTTATCTTATCTCATAAGAACCAGTTGAATCTAAAGACCGTTGCAAACGATCTACAGATAGCTCAACTGCTCCAGATCACTACCAGGCAAAAGTGTTCCCAAGACACTGGTTGCATTGCCCCGCTGTATTGCAATGCTTATGAGTTGAGTTGACCCAGATAAGCGCCAGCTCTCGGATCACACGTCACTTCGAGCAGATTAACAATATTATATATTCGAATGTAACTCTCATTCTCTGTCTCTGAGTAAACGGCTATACAGATTCTGATTTTTTATACATAAATAGATTATGACTTGGATTAAGATTTAGGGTACTTTTTATTGGAAAAACCACTGTGAGAAGCCGTAGACGGAAACTTGTAGCTCACCAAAACTTTATAATAAAATATAGGTACTTTATTGTTCAACATCAAACATAACAATAAAAAATAGAACAACGTGAAGCTAAGATAGGTATACAATTGGCGGTCTTATCGCTGAGTAGTGGTTTTTACCAAATAACGTTTCCATGGAATGGACCATGTGTAATTTACCTGGAAGATCTTAACATTAGTTTTGGTACACCATTTACTTTAACTCAAACTTATTCCGATATGAACCAGAATTTTGATGGTGCTCGTGAACTGGAAAATTGACAACCAACAAAGAAAGGAATAGCAAACAAACAATCATACTTTCACTTTGCAAATATTTATAACCGGAGACCTAATGTACAATCGGTAGTGAATCTATAATCGAGAGTCTGGTAGGGCGCTCACGGTCCCTTCGCTACTACGCAGTACAGGACATTTTTTTACATTAAACTTGTAGACACACAAGCTGACGGGCTTCCTGATGTTAAGTGGTCACCGCCGCCTATAAACTCCTGCAGCACTCGTGGTACTGCAGTCGCGTTGCCTAGCACTTAATACCCTATTTACACCTCTCTTGAAGGCGTTCATTATGAAGCCCACCGGAAAAACCTCCGGAGTAATGTCATTCCACATCTTGCAGGTGCGTGGAAGAAACGAGCGACATTTGCAATAAAAAAATCAATCTTTAGGCAACTAGAAATTATTTTAATTTCGAAATTTTTAATTTGTTTGATCTAGAAAAAAAGTCCAGTCTAATTGGACGGTTTTGAAGTATAACCCGACTGCCGCGAAATTAAGTTAGTTACTATTTAACATGAACTCCCATTACATCCAATACGAATAAAACTGTATACGGCGCATAAGCGATATAACCGATAACTCTCTACCAGACTCTCGATTCCAGATTTACTATGTAGATACAGTATCTACTTGCAATGCTTTATGATTTAAAGTTGCTTAAAATACCTCTAAATTCGTCATCACTTCTCGGGCTATTAATTAGTCAATTGACTGAAGGCTCACAATATAAGTAACATTGGAGATTTCGAAGTCACTTCAATAGAAATACACAACATACCGATTACTAAATTAATTTAACTGTTGCCTAATTTTATGAACGCAGGACTCAATAATCAGCAGAATCAAACAAATGTGAACTATGTTTTAAAACAGATCGGGAAACACGCGCTTCTGAGTCATCATTTTTTAAACCGTAGTTAACTTAATTAACAGGGTAAGCCCTTTTTCCACCCCAAAATTTTCAGGAATTTTACTTTTTTAGGGTTCCGTACCTCAAAAGGTAAAAAGGAACCCTTATAAGATCACTCTCTTGTCCGTCTGTCTGTCCGTGTGTCACCACCGATTTTCTCAGGAACGGATGGACCTAGTAAGTTGGAATTTATACCAGATACTGAGGTCTATAGTCTCTATTAGGTGTATATAAATCAGGGTCCTGAGTCAAAACGATTAAAAGATATGGGCAAATTTAGATTTTCGCGTAAACTTGTGAGTAGATACAAAAAATTAAATTAATTTTCAACTTTTTTTTATTTTTCGGAATTTTCCCTTTACTTGTGCCGTAAGACCTTGCTTTTAAACAAAATTGACAATTTTAGGTTGAAAACCTATATGGTAGTTCCCGTTGACCAAGAATCACGAAATTTGGCAAAAAGCAGCACAACTAAAGGAAACATTCCAAAAATATATAAATGTTGAAAATTAAAGGGTGTCCCAGAACATGCATAGTTGACGCCAATTAAGATAGTCCTGTGAGTTGTATAGGCGCTCATACAATTTAGAGGACTAGCTATTTAAGTGGGGCTCCCATACAAAAGACATGATTTATTTTACCGTTCTTATAGATAATGATATGGAGCCCTTCGTGCGCGAGTCCGACTCGCACTTGACCGGTTTTATTAATTATAATGGTATTAATTTTCATAGGAAAGCTTGTATGCTGTTCAACCGATGGGAGGACGCTACTCCGCTGCACCCTGGCTCTACCTGCTTTCCGATATGCCACACGAGTCACAGGTAAGAAAACAAAAATATCAACCCTTATAAATTTACAAGCTTAGGTACATGCGGTATCTACAATCAGGATTGGAAAATGCCTTGAGTGTTTACGAAATAGCTACGCCTACACAAACACGAATGAATTGTACGGACCACGAGATTCTACTCTTTACCTTGAATCCCGAAAGATGTTCTGATTGTGTTTGTCCACCTGTAAAACAAACTACCTTTTTATTTTACAAGCTTTTTATTAACTTTCCATGTATGTATGTTTGTCCGGGTGGAATCTTGCAACTGAATTTTAAACCTGTTCCCCTCAACCGACTGAGCTGAAATTTGGAATACATATGTAACTTCGGCGACAATGCAATAATATGGTACCATCGTCTAATGAT
Organism: Philereme vetulata; assembly: GCA_918857605.2. NCBI lineage: Eukaryota > Metazoa > Arthropoda > Insecta > Lepidoptera > Geometridae > Philereme > Philereme vetulata. Next base: position 2,066,171 of record OU975473.1, on the reverse strand, counting down.
GGAGACGGATGCTATAGACAACGGAACTTCTGAATTAAAGTAGGCTGCTAGTGTTTGGGCTCATTTGAATCTGCTTGCGGTTCCTATTATGAATTTTATAAACGCTTGTTTTAAAAAGGTATTTTTTTACAAATTATCGTAAAATCCATATAATTTTATTTAAATTAAAATAATAAATTAGTGAACGGGACTGGACTCCGAAAAGTTAGTTGACACGCCCATTATTTACTTGAGATTGTCAGAGACCTTTTTGTTGTACGTTAAAAAGCTGCCTGTAATTATTCAAACAATGTCAATTTGAGACTTTAAAAGCCCTTCGGAGATTGGTATCCGTTAAGGTGTTCTGCAAATATTAAAATAAGTTTAATTCACGGTACGATTCGAATTTTACCACCGAGGACAGAGATAGAAGTTTAGTTAGTTTGTATTTGATGACCGTCCCAGGATGCCATAAAAATATTAAGTACCGTCTTGAAGCACAAGCAATTCAGACTAACATTTGTGACAAATGTAAAATCAAGCGTGATATTAAAATGAATGGTATACTTATGACTAACAACTGCATTAAAACTGCAACGTATTTATTTTTATTTATTTATTTATTTATACTTAGATTCACAGTTACATTACCATATATTGTAAACTAATTAACATAGTGCTGGACTTAAATCAAATTGAATCTACATTATGTAATACTCAACCTATAAAGACCCGGCAAAGTAGCTCGCCTGTTAACTTTAACATACTTACTTACTTACCTATATATATATATATATTTAAATTAAATATTTACATGAAAAAATACTAACAAGAAATAGTTTGCAAGAAAAAGTCAATATTAACATTTTTTAGAATATAAATTAATGAAAAAAGTGCCTCTTGAGCTACAATGTTTGCCTGATCGCATTTGAAGTGTGTGTGTGTGTGAGTGTGTGTTTATGTGTGAATAGTGTACCTAGTGTGTGTGGTGTAGGATGTATTTTACAGTGTTATGTTATGTTTTAAAGTGTTAATTATCCGGTCATTTGGAAATTGCAACAAAAAAGAGGGTAGTCAACTAAAGTGCAGTTGAACCCGCTCAGAAAAATAAAAACTAATAATGACTACAAACTGTTTACACAGTGAGTTTACACGCAAGGTTTACATGGCGGCAGTTTTTATACGAATAATTTTAAAAAACTGATGTTAAAATGTTAAAGTTAATGTTCATAAAAGTTAAGTTATCTAGGTTTAGTAATTGGAATTTAGTATCTATAACAATAAAGAGTTATCTATTCATCCATCCTATTTCCTAGCTATTTATCGGTCTGTCAAGCGGTGTCTGTTGAGACAGTTGACGGGATACCCTTGCTTTGAATGCGTTTTTAGTAGTGTTAAATGGATCTATGTCGTTGAACATTTTATTATAAGTCCGAGGAAGTCTGCTAGTGATGCTATTGGCCGAGTAGTTGGTGCGATGAAAAGGCACATGAAAAAGTTGTGTGTGTCTTGTGCGCTTATTTGGAGCTCGCAGGGACAACGTTTTAGATACAAGACACGAACTGTCTAATTTACCAGAACAGATATCATGAAACAGAGCCATTTCATGTAGAATTCTTCTGTTTCTGAGTGACATTAATTTGTGTTCCTGGCAAGATTCAGCATAATTATCAGTAACCAATCTTTTACGGTAGTTTAAGTGTTTGATAAACTTTCTTTGTAAGGACTCGATAGCGTTGTCGTAGGTCACATATTGAGGGTTCCAGACTGGACTGCAATATTCGAGGGTACTACGTACGTACGCGTAGTATAGCACTTTGATGCAAGCTGTACTAGTGAAAGGCTTAAATACACGCAGGATAAATCCCAAACTTTTATAAGCTTTGTCGATGGCGCCTTCGATGTGGCTACTTAATGTAAGTTTATGGTCTAGGAGTACCCCTAAGTCACGAACACTGTGCTTTTTCTATCTTACTGTCATTAAGATTGTATGAATATGAAATGGGCATGTTTTTTCGAGTATAGGAAACATGCTTACATTTATTTACATTTACGCTTATTCGGTTGTTTTTTTAATAAAGTGAAAGCCGGTCTAAATCTTCTTGCGATAATTTACAGTCATCAGAAGTTCTAATGTTATAATACACTTTTTTATCGTCGGCGAATAATAGAAAGTTTGCATGCCTGAAGCAGGATCCAATATCGTACAAATAAGCCAAGTAGAAAAGAGGTCCGAGCAGAGAACCCTGGGGAACGCCTGACGGTATATCTACGAAATCAGAACAGGCTCCTCCTATTACTACAGCCTGCTGTCTGTTGGTAACGTATGATTTTACCCAGCGCAATAAATCACCCTGTATACCGAGTTCCTGGAGCTTACGCAGAAGTATGACGTGATCCACACGATCGAAAGCTTTCTCAAAATCAGTGTAGATCACGTCAATCTGAGCACGTGATACCATGCCATTCAGTACTTCGCTGATGAACAGCGATAGGTTTGTTACTGTCGATCGGCCTTTGACAAACCCATGTTGTTCGACAGGTATGCCGCGACTTATAATCGGGTAAATGGTATCATAAATCATCCTCTCAAATAACTTACTTAGTACGTTAAGTATGGAAATAGGCCTATAATTCTCTACATTTACTTTAGATCCTTTTTTGTGCAGGGGTACAATGTGTGCTTGCTTCCAAATAGTTGGAAAGGCACCTTCTCTAATGGAGCGGTTGAATATGGTGGTGATAGGCTTATATAAATATTTTGCACATTTTACTATAAAAAATGGAGGTATCTTATCACTACCTGCACCCTTTTAACAGTCTAGGTTTCTCAAAACCTTCATAACATGCTCTTCAGACAGTTCTAAAGTACTAACAACTTCAGAGCAGGAGGCAGGCAAATAAGATACGTTGGGATAATTATTCGCAGGTTTTATAAACATGTCATGAAAAAAACTATTAAAAGAACCTAATATTTCCATCCTACAATTGAGTTTTGTATTTTTATAAGTCATAGTACTGGGGTAGCTAGTGGTGGACTTACGCTTAGCTTTAACGTAACTCCATAGAAGCTTAGGATTGGATTTGATTGCGTCTTGAGTACGAGTAATATATTCTCGATAACATAATGCTTCTACTCTTTTAAATCTATTTCGTAAAAAGGCAAATTCATCATAGTCTCGCGGATTTTTATAGCGCTTCCAACGAGCATGCACCTTATTTATATTGATAAGAGCTTTAGTATACCACATAGGATGATTACTAGACCCATCCACTAGAGTTTGGGGCACATGATTGGTTATAACACTATTAATATTTTTGTAAAATAAGGAAACCGCATCATCCACCGACCCGTGCTGTAGCTCAGACCAGTCAACATCAGCAAGGTCATTGTTGATCTCAACGTAATTAATAATAATAATAATAATAATAATAATCCTCCTAGCCGATTTCGGCTACAGAGACTTGACTTTGTGATTATTGGCCTAGGTGTTTAGCCTGTATGTGGCTGATGTACCCTATTTTTGCGCTAAAAGTTCGGTTACAATGAACACAAGTTAAGGCGCCATTAATGTAGTTGTAATTGATATTAGCCGGCGGTCGACTTTTAAGCTGATCTCGTTTTAAGTCTAGTTCTTGCCTCCTTTCTTCTTCAAACTCGTACACTTTGTCCTGAACATGACGCCTCCATTCAGGTCGTTTTTCAGCGAGAGCCTCCCAGCGCGACGGATCGATACAACACCTCTTCATGTGCCTCTTCTGTACGTCTTTGAAACGTAGGAACTGACCTCCGCGTTTCCGCTTACCATGCTCTAGTTCACAGAAGAAAATGCGTTTCGCCCTTCGCTCATCAGACATCCGAGACAGGTGCCCGCACCAACGCAGCTGACGCCGCATCAAATATGCCTCTATGCCACAGACATTAGCCCGTCGTAGAACATCGGTATTACGGACCCGATCCGACCACTTGATGTTAAGAATGTCGCGGAGGCATTTCAGATGGAATCTGTCTAACGTGCGTATGTGTCTGCGATACAGGCACCATGTCTCTGACGAGTACAAGATGTTAGGAAGTACAATAGCCATATACACCTTAATCTTGGTACTCAATTTGATGTTATGGGAGCGAAATACCTGGACTCGTAGTTTACCAAAAGCAGCCATAGCGGAGCCAAGTCTGCTGTTGATCTCCGAGTCAAGGTCGCATTTTGTTGTTATGCTGCTTCCCAGATATCTGAATGTATCGACCTGTTTTATGGGCTTTCCATCGATTTGCAGATTCAGTGGAGCTTGGTTAACAGTGTCCATGGCCATCACCTCTGTCTTTGTAATATTAATTTTGAGGCCAAATCTACAGCACGCAGCGTCAAGCCGAGTCATCAAGTCCTGGAGTCCCTCAGAAGATTCCGCAACGAAACATAGGTCATCAGCATACATCAATTCGGTAATGAGGTCATACGATACCTTTGTGTGCGCTTTTAACCTAGCCAGGTTAAAGATACTGCCATCTGTGCGAAAACGTATGCGGATCCCTTCGGTGTTGGCTTGTAAAGTCTCCCTCACGACAACGGAAAAGTACAGAGCAAAAAGAGTGGGTGCTAATACACAGCCTTGTTTTACACCACAAGTGACAGGGAATTGCTCTGTCTGCTCATCATTGACGGTTACGCAACAAGTCATGTTGTCGTGAAGAAGTCTTATCAAGCGTATAAATTTGTCGGTGCAACCAAGTTTCGAAAGCACAATCCACAAAGCTTCGCGAGGTACACTGTCAAAAGCTTTCTCCAGATCAACAAAACAGAGAAACAGAGGTTGACACTGTTCCCTGCTTTTCTCTTGCAGTTGTCTAAGAGAGAATATGGCCTCGCATGTGCCGCGATTGGGTCTAAACCCAAATTGCGTTTCAGGCAATATACTTTCAGAGAGCTCCATAAGACGATTTAAGAGTACTCTGGCAAAAGTTTTTCCTGGAGTAGACAGAAGTGATATACCCCTATAAGAGTTGCAAACAGATCGATCACCTTTATTTTTATACAAAGAGCAAATTAGTGATACGCCAAAACTAGGAGGAACGAACTCCATTTCCCACATGCGCTGGAAAAATTGCCAAATCTTGTAGTGCAACTCATCTCCGCCATATTTTAATAGTTCTCCTGGTATGTTATCGATGCCGACAGCCTTATTGTTTTTCTGCGCTTTGATGGCGATGATAACTTCCTCAAGAGAAGGAGGCTGATCCAGATCTACGGCTTGTGGTAAGGCAGGAAGTGATGCTAAATAGTTTATGTCAGCAGAACGATCCACATTGAGTAAGCTGTTATAGTGTTCTGCCCAGCGAGTAAGAACTTCTCCTTTGCTTACCAGGAGGGTACCTGAAAGTGATTTCAGTGGTACGTTTACTCGATGTGGACTTCCTACTAACTTTTTAATCTCGTTAAAGAAATCGCCGAGTCTATTCGAATCAGCAAGCCACTGAATATAGCGAACCTTGTTCAGCCACCACTCATCTTTTGCGTTTCGAGTTAGTCTCCTTATTTGGCTCGTACTCTCCTTTATTTTTTCAGAAGCAGTTGTCTGATTTCCCTTTCGAAGGAGCTGGCGGTGTTTTTCTAGGGCGACTGTCAATGTATTATCATTTTCGTCAAACCAGTCTTCACAGACACGAGGTTTTTGGCCTAAGATCTCAGTAGCCGCATTGATAGTATTTGTAGTTAACAGTTTCCAGCCCTCGTCTAACTGTTCATCTTCGGGGTGTATGCCTGCTGTAAAGGTATTGACAGCTTCCCTGTAATTTGCCAATATTTCAGCAGACTCTAGCTTTTTCAGATGAAGACAGTTAGGCTTAGCCCTGCGAGGTCTACGGCAAGGGCTAAGACGCAAAAATAGTTTTGTAACAACAAGTCGGTGATCCGACCAACAGTTTGCGCCCCTCATTACTCTCGTTACTTTGACATCCGCTATATCCCGTTGACGGACTATAGCATAATCAATAAGATGCCAATGCTTGGACCTTGGGTGCATCCAGGTAGTTTTGTATTTATTTGGGAGTCTAAACATGGTATTGGTAATACCCAGATGAAATTGGGAACAGAGGCTTAGTAACAGTTGCCCATTACTGTTCATGTTACCAATGCCATGTCGCCCTATCACCCGAGGCCAAGCTTCAAAATCACGTCCGACGCGAGCATTAAAGTCGCCAAGAAGCAAAACTTTCTCACAGCGCCGGATTTTAGTCAGCACTTCTGACACTTCCTCATAAAATTTGTCCTTGACGTCATCACTTTTGTCGAGTGTTGGCGAATATACGCTGATAACATTTAAGTATTTATTGTTTCGAAGATGGAAACGTAAGGACATGACACGATCAGAGATAGCAACTGGATGTTCTTCCAACTTAGAGGCTAAAGTAGTTTTAATAGCAAAGCCTACTCCTGACCGTCTAGGCTCAGAAGCTGGTGTGCCTTTCCAGAAGAAAGTGTACCCACCACCACGTTCAACAAGCTCACCTTCGTCAGCTAGATGTGTTTCGCTGAGAGCGGCTATGTCGACGTCATAGCGTTTGAGCTCGCGAGCCACAATGGCGGTTTTACGTTCTGGGCAGAGGTTGTTGGGTCGGTCTAAAAGAGTACGTACATTCCACGCACCAAAAGTCATATTCATCTGCATGTTTTTAGATTTATTCTTATTGCGAGGAATGAGCGTTTGTTTGGGGCACCTTTTCTAGCCCCCTCCCCGGCTGAGCGAGGAAAGCAGTGCCTCTCTAAATAAAGCTGCTTTGTCTCAAAGAGTGCTGCCGAACCACACTGTCACCCCGATGCAGTGCTAGAGCGACCACTCTCCTCTCCTTAGGCCACCCGTGTCCAGGTATTAGACCAAGCCCAGGACTTTTTTAAACTCGGAATGACAAAGCCAAGTCAGATGCGCAGGATATATTAAGTTGCATAAGTGTGCGCGCCGTACACAGATGCACCCTCTCCTCCTTACTCCCCTTGACCCAGTGGAACGGAGAACCGCTACGACTGGAAGGGAACAGGACGCAGTATCTGGCAACGATAAAAACTCCTATCGCTACCTTCAGGCCTTCTACAGTTGCCTGGTTGCCTCGCCACTTGAGGTGGATTGCGTTGACGCCGAAGCAACGAGCACTAGCACGGGGAGTGACCGTGCCGACTCGAGGGCCGAAACACGCCGTTGCTACAACAAAGTGTTTCGGCACTCGAGCCCCCCTCTACCAGCCTAGGTTCCTAAGGTGTGGCCGCTGCATGCTATAGCGGCGACCACTAACGACGATCGAATGCGTGCCGCGCGATCTGAGGAGCCTTTTATAGGCGATGTTGCCTCGACCACTAACGACGATCGAATCTTCGTATATTCAACGGGCAGCGTAACGACGCCCCAGAGAGGTCCGCACTGTACGACGGCTCGAGCACGACAACGTAATTAACGTAATTAGCCTTTCTGTAAAGGTATTTCGTATGCGGTATTTTTACTAGAGGTGCAAGTGTGATATCTGATGCATCAATATCGAGCGTTACGTGGTGGACATCTTCTGCCACCAAAGGAGTAATGCTTTCATTGATTTCTACATGAAAATTACAGAAAACTAAATCCAACGTATTACCAGAAGTATTCCTAAAATTATTATATTGACAGAATCCTAATAAATTCATACTATTAATTAAATCAGTGCCTGCATTTTGCAATTCTACACGACCTTTCTTTATGTATGTAGGCTCGGATAAGTACCATTGGATGTTAAATAGATTAAAATCTCCCACTATCATAAAATAGTCGTTGGGAGCTAGTGATGTAATTTCATTTAACCATTCATTTAGTTTATTGACTCGCTGCGCGAGAAGATCATCGGGCGGCATGTAAACTAGCGCTAAATGTAGGTTCTTATCGGAGTTGATCGTTTGACTGTCTATAGTAATCCACTGACATTCGACGTCCAGGTGCACCCGTTGCCACTCTGATAAAACCATGATCCCGCCCCCGTTTGAACCACGATCGCGTCTAAATACTTGATAATCTTTACTTACTAATTCCGAGTCCAAAACGCTTTCATTCAACCAAGTTTCGGTGAGAGTTATAATATCGTATTGTAGTGTTAGTAGCTGTTTGCTAAATTCAAGCGTCTTAGTTCTGAGACCGCGAACGTTTTGATAAAGTAAACTTAATTTGTGCTTATCCATGATTAATTTAAAAGAGTTACCTGGTAACGTAAGCAAAACATAACAACACGAACGTGGATCGATTTTATATAACATACAACAAAATAAGAAGATACGGTAAACCAAAATATTAATATTACGTGATAAATAGTTTGGAATATAGTGTTAGATAGTTGCAAGCTGTTAGGTAAAAGGAATAGAACGTATTTAAAAGTGTTTATGTGTAAGTGCATGATTGTGAATATGTGTGAGTTAGTGTAATACAATAAGTGTGAATGCGATCTAGGCGATTGTGATAACTTCGAGTAAATCATCAAGATTGAATACGTATGTTACGTCGCAGCCTACATTACTACTCATTCATCAACGGCGGAGTTTTTTACATTTTGCGAAAGTGTCAACATTGTGTTCGATAAACATAACGCACTGCCAAAGGCAGCTGAACAAAAGTCATCACAAGAACAAAGATGTAACCAGGAAGAGATCTCTACCCCGAAAAACTCTAGCCATAAAGCCAGGTCTCATCGGGATCGACGATCTGTTACCGTGAACGATCCAGTAGCACATATTCAGAGAAATGCCTATCATAACCGCATCGGGAAAAGAGGTCAGTGAATTAAAGCGTGTTTTTTTATGAAATGCTACGTAACAGATTTGCTGACAATGCTTTTGTGCTAAAAATATATATTTTAAAGCCTCGTAGAGCGTCTGCTTTCCTTTGTTGTAACGATCATTATAACATAAATATGCACAGTGTAAAAAAATGCATAATAATCAAAACAATTTACTTAGAAAACTTTCGTGATTGCTTTCAATCATTATTATAAATACGGGATTTATCACGTACCGTCTTATCGGTGTTTCGACCGACAATGTTTCGGTTCAATTCGTGAACCTTCATCAGGGTGAGTGCGATCCGCTCCGAATAACGTCCGATAACGTCGGTCGAAACACCGATAAGACGGTACGTGATAAATCCCGTATTTATAATAATGATCAAAACAATTTAGTTGAAATAGAATGTTAGTTGCATGAAACTTGTAGGAAAGGAACTAACGAAATTAAATGACAAAGGTTTTGTTTTTCTAGCGCAATGAAGTCCAGGTGTGTACTGAAAATATCTAAGTTGCTTGTTAGCAGAGGGAACTTTTCGTCGGACAAGTACACACACAAATAATTTTAAATCTCGTTGGTATCTTAGCAATCATAAAATTTTCTGAAAAATTAACTTATATCTGCATAAAAAAATAGGGATTGATTAAGTTATTACTGTTGGATTATTAATAAATATTATATGTAATTGTTAAATAAAATATTAAAGTATCTTAGCCTTTTATTAACTTCAAACTCGCAAAACAAAAACAATTAACAATCATCGATATTAATGTTATACCAGTAATATACTTATACTCGGCCAATCTTCCATTAAGCAATGATCCTCTCCATCCAAAGGTTGTCTGGAAGAGATCGCTTTGTTAAGCGATAAGACCGCCCATTATGCTTACTTTTATTTGTTTTTTTTTCTATAAATCTGTTGTGTCTAGACTGTAAGGTATAATAAAGAATTTTCATTCATTCATTCATTCATTCATTCATTCATTTCATTCATTCATACTTTTGATCCAAAGGCCGGCGCTTTTCTAGGACAACCTTTATGTACTATAATAAAATAACGAATAGAAACGTATATATAGATGATTCAACTGTTTCTTTTAAATTAAAAGAAAAGATATAAAAATATTTTTTTAACTATAAGTGTGACTTGCGCAACGATGCTTGCACGTATTTAGTGGCCAAATATGATTTAGAGAGTTGTCAAATCGTCAAATTAAACATGTTTAGTCGCTGAATACGTTTAGGGATCGTTGTGCAAGCCGGGCTTCATTATTAAGTTTTTAAAGTTAAGTGCAAAATGAAAAAGCTCATAAAGGAGCCGTCAAACAAGCGGATATAATGTTAATTCATACGAGGGAGATGTCAAAGCTGATGTAGATGGCAGCAACTCATAGCAAAACGAGCTAATCAAAAGCTGAAAGGCGGCGACACAACAAAGCTTTATAAGTATACTGCAACATGTATAATATATAACATTCGTCACTCTACCCGAACCTTACCCAGTTTCATATGACAGGGTGGTAATACACAATATACACTTCCACTTTTTACACTTGTTTGCCTCGAGTTGATGGATGTAACAGCACTACATCGTAGGGCACGTGGCTAAGGTGACCTACGAGACAATGATCTGCTAATGGCAATGATTACTAATTAACATCAGGTGGGCCATTATCTTGTTCCCATCTACATGTTTATAAAAAAAAACAACGAATATTACATTAAAATTATGACTTTTAAAATAGAAAGAATTTTTTGCAAGCATAAAGAAAGAAAAATAGTATATTATGCAATTAGTGAATAAAGGACGGATTTAAAGCGAGGGCCGCAGTTAAAATCCTGAGCGACGCGAGTGGTTTATGGCCCTCGATATAAATCCGTTTTATTCAAGAGTTGCATACTATACTTTATACCATGACTACGAGAAAAAGAAAGATTTAAGGAAAAATAGACATATAATGAAGAAAAAAGAAAGGTTAAATGAATTAAAATGCACATTAAAATTGGATCAATTATTAAAATTAAGAGTAATTTGCATTTTCAATTAATATAGTATTTACGTAATACTAAACTTTGTGTTCGTACAACTTACAGTGTTCAAAATAGCGCCAATTTACTAATGACAGCAAAGAACACAAAATAGTTTTATTCTAATGCTAGACTCCTTGTCGAAAATGTCGACGAATCAAATCTCGAGTTATTTGCACAAGGAGTTTGTATGTCGAGTATTCTTTGCACAAGGAGTTTGTATCGAGTACTTTTTGCGCATGGAGGTTGTACAGCATTGAGATTGGAGGTGATTAAAAGTGTGTAAAAGAGCTTTTTATTCATTGTTTTCAGTGAATAAAATAAGCTTTTAGAGGGGGAATGGTATATATATATCTTTGTTATTTCAAATAAGGACAACAAAGCGAGACATAAAATCATAAATGGTACATAGAGAAATTATTAAGGTCTTAGGGCGACTTTTGCAATGATGCCTGAACGTATTTAGGGACTATTAAATTATATTTAAATATCATTTAGAGCGTTCTCAAATCATACAAATACGTTAAATTTAAATATGTTTGACTAAAGCGACTATAGCGTATTTAGCGACTGCTAAATACGTTTAGAGATCGTTGTGCAAGTCGGGCTAAACACATGAAAACTAGCTAGTTGATTTTGGTTATTGTATATCAAGCTTTTAAGAACTGCCATCTCCTTTCCATCAAAGGACAAGCAGGCGCACGGCTCAGTACCATCCGTACCTAGTTGATATACCACCCATTCGCACACACCGTTTTGGTTCTACGTTCTTGATGCGTACATCTGAGGTATGGAACTCTTTGCCGCCGTCTGTTTTTCCTAAAGAATACAATTCGGGCCTCTTTAAGGTAAGAGTGAATAGGTTTCTTCTAGATCTTCGTGCTTCATCTTAGACCACATCATCGCTTACCATCAGGTGAGATTAGGTCAAACAAAGATCTATTTAGTATAAAAAAAACTGCTTACGAACCCAACTACATACCTGAGAAGCTGAGTAGTCGACTAACTGTAATGTGATACTATTGTGAATACTTTAGAAGCATACAAGAATAGCAGTTTGGTTGGTAGAGGGGGAAGACAGGGTAAGGGAGGATTTTACAAGCTAGATGCAATAAAAATTACAAGTAAATGTATAATGATGGGTCTTATCTCTAAAGAGAGCGATGTTTATTTTAAGGAATAATTGAACAATAAAATTCAGATCTAATAATACTATCTGGCCAAAAAAAAAGAACTATAGATTGAATTATATATATATTAATAATTCATAAATGATTGAAAAGCTATAGTTAAATCAACGAAATCAACGGTTTAGGATCGAAATGGTGTTGATGAACCTCATAGTATTTTTGGAGGCCCTCAATGACAAAGCGAGTAAAAACCACCACCCTCAACCTAAATGTAGGGGAGGTATCCTAAAAAACAGGTGTTTTAGTTTTTATTTCATGACATATAATGTATTACAGAGAGATTAAGAGATCCCGCAAGATTACTTCGTACTAGTACTAACTTCGTTATTTGATTTCACGATAAGCCCCACGGCACATTTTTAGAAAAGTGATGCTAACATATTAGTCATGTTAAATAGTTAACGACTAAATTGGCCGTAACTGGTGGTAGAGCTTTTGTGAACGAGCTCGAGGAAGTGGGCACCACCGCCTTCACTGGTTTTGGCACTGCCGCCAAATAGCAGTACTTGTGCTGCTGTGTTCCGATTAGATGGTAATGGTATGTTCCTGTAATTACTGGCACACAGGCATAACAGCTAAGTCCTATAGTATGGCAACGTATCCACATAGATATCAAGACAACATAATAGCTTGTTTTGAATTTTATGTGGATATCCATGGGCTGCAGTAGCCACTAAACATCTGGACTGCATGCTCGTTTGCCATATCAGTAGTATAAAAAAAAATTACACGGACGGACAGACGGATTTGGCATAACTATATCGACTGGAACAGTCGATATATGTAGTTCATGGAACACTGGACGAGAGCGCACACTGTGCACGTCTAGTGTCTGAGGAGTCGAATATTTTGTCTGTCTGTTATTTTATGTGTATATATATTATATATATATTATATGAGTACCTATTTTATATTATTGTGTTATTTATTTATTTCATCGTTTATTATATATATTTTTGTATTGTATGTAATATGGACTTAGTGCTAGTCTGAAATAAATTGAATTGTATTGAAAAATATGGACTACTAAAAAATGGACTACGTCTAAAAATTTCTTTACGTACTGAAAAAATAAAACAATGGATATATTCGAACTCAAGTATGATTGCTATGGAAATATAGTCTGCGTACTCTTGTCCCTCCACATTAGAGTTTTTGCAATTGTATGTAGCAAAACCTTTATCTTAGAAATCAAATACATAAGAAGTGTCTGTACAGCACTCTTTTGCGATAAGTCGGTGTATTATTATGAGTTTATGGTCAAAGGCACGTTCCCAAAACTGCAGTGAAAGGTTTTCTAGAAGTTTCCACTGACCACTAAGATGCTACAATAGAAGGTTAAGTTTTCAGGTTCGTAGGCTCCTAACCATTTATATTCAGTAGATATCTACTTATTATACGATAAAGAATAACCTAATACGTACAGAGATCTAAGAATGTCCACCATGGGAATGCAATACATGATCCAATTTTTATTTTTTAATTCGTACTCGTTTGTGGCTTGATGCGAAGAGCAACAGCGGACGGGTGAAGCGGCGCATGCCATCCCTCTCCATCGACATGCCGATGTCGGTGCTGCGTCAGAAGCTCAGCCTTGAGAAGGAGAGGAAGGCGCAGGCCCTCGCGTATGCAGCCAACAGGAACTTCTTGAACGACATCGGCAAGCGGGGTGAGTGCAGTGCATGGCGTATCTGTTGGAAGAAAAACCTTCATCTTTACCTTCAACATCTGGCTGGTTGATGAAGGCAAAGTTCGAAGATCTTTCATCCAATTAGACGCCTCTTTAATATCATTACTAAAACTACATAAGTCCGATATGAACAAGAAAATTCACGCTAAAACGCGAGTGAGTTTTTTTTTAAGTTCAGTTCATTCAATTTCCATTAAGTTTAATCAAAACCTATTTAAAATATTAGCAAATTATGTGTGGCTATTCGAGAAAAGTAATAATATGAATGATAATCATACTATACTTACTAATATTATAAATGCGAAAGTTATTTTGTTTGTTACTCTTTCACGTCGTAACGGCTGAACCGATGTCGATGACATTTGGTATACAGATAGATTATGACTTGGATTGAGACATAGGTTAAGTTTTATTAACAAACCACTCGTGTGAAGCCGCGGGCAAAAGCTAGTCTTTAAAGATACAACAAAGAGCAAATCCACACTAAGAGATCTGAGAATCAATCTACTAAATTTTGCCCTCTGGTTGTAAGTCTGACGGAAATGCTAGGTACTTATTTGATGGAACGTAGACCTGTTCATCAGGGTAATATATCATACATCGAGTTGAAAGAGAAAATTCGAATGCATTTTAACTAAAAAGTTTTTCCGCTTCACTCTAGTTTCCCAACTGATAGTGGTGTTTCGTATTTGTGTGCGAGTACTAGTGCATGCATGTCGTAGGTAATCGTACCTACGAACATTAAAACGCATATAAAGTGTAATTCGAGAGGTAGATCTACTGCTAAAACCGCATAGTTTTATTGAAATTGCCGTTTTATGAATACTTAACAAGATAGTTCAATTCGGTCTGAGTAATTTAATTAAATGAGTGGAGACTTGTACTCAGAATCGAGTTATGAAATAAAATGATTATTAAAACATTCAAGTAACTAAACCCAGTGCTGTGAAAACTTTGAAGTAAAGTTTGAGAGCTTCCTCATAAGACTTTTGAGAAATTATATGCAATATTGGAATATAGTCCTGTTGATATATTAAACAAGGATTAATTAGTGTTGCCTAGTGTAATTTTTAATGTAAGATAAAACTTGGTACTTACTTCGCGCTTTCAATATTCATTTGGGCATCTGGAAGCGACGTGTGATCCGAGAGCTGGCGCTTATCTGGGTCAACGCATAAGCATTGCAATTCAGCGGGGCAATGCAGCCAGTGTCTTGGGGACACTTCCGCCTGGTAGTGATCTGGAGCAGTTGAGCTATCTATAGATCGTTTGCAACGGTCTTTATATGATTTAACTAATGATAATTTTATATTCTTTCTGGTACTTAATAAATTATACTCATTTATGTTAATGAAGTTATTACGACACGCAAAATGATAGTCGTCCAATCAAACCGAATTAATAGTTCACTAAAGGAAATCAAAGCCAACTAATATTGATATCTCACGCTTCATTCATATGATCAGCCAAAGTTATCTGACTAATAAGCAGTAATAAATAAGAGTTTATGGCCATAGCATGTAATGTATAAAATAGAATCCTAATTCTTGTAAAATCTTCAGTCAACTTTCGAGATTAGAACGAAACTTGATTTTGGCTAGATTTAATTACGGGAAATTGGTAACGCCAAAAATGGGCGGGGAGAAACGGCGGAAGTCTCGATATTATAGCGATTACATTATCAACCGATGTGTATGACGTATGATGAAAGGTAACTTTCAAGACTTCCGCTTTAGACCAGTACGGAAAATGAACTCCCTGTTTTCTTTTTCCAGGTGTTCAGCAGTGGTCCGCAGTTCCAGAAAAATATTCGTACTACTGAGCAAATTATAACAATTACGCTAAACTACAAAAACGCAATAGCTACCAGGAACACTCTCAATACTTAAACAACAAAATGTATATCTTAAAGATATATATAATTGTAGATATAGACTTAATGACGCAACTTGATCTCAATTTCCAAAATAAAACTTATAATTTATTCCTATAGATTAGTAGCAAAAGTTTTGTATTGTTGAAAATAAACTATTCACTGCAAATATTGTTAATGTTGTCGATAGTACTTGTATAACGATCGAATACTAATATGATTGGAATATGTAATAAAATATAATTTATTATATTCTTTATCTCTCTACTAATAATAAATATTTCATGACTACGCATCTAAACACAATAAACGTTAAATAAATCATGTTTTGCAGTTTCATTACCTCAAACAGTTGCTTCGGTATATCTATGTTAATCCGAAAAAGAACAATGCAAGTTAGACTAGGTAGGGCCGAAGCCAATGAAACAGCTAATTCAATGGCGTGCTACGAAGTTTTTATGTTGAAATCCCTTTTCGAGTTAACCTACATATTCCGAAGCAGCCTGTATAATCTAATTAAATTAGGCTTAAGATTAATTTATTTTATAAGACACGGAGCAATTCTGAAAAACAGGTGAGATCCACTGTGGTTAATTGAATAGTCCTGTTTTGTAAGTGGTGGATTAGGTACGTAGGTCGTTCAAAGATTGTTTTAAGTTTACCAGAGTGCGTATTATCTGCTAGATTAAACAAGGGATGATCAAGCTAATTCAAATATTATAGTCTAACTTTTTATTAGCTGCAGTAAAATGACGTTTCTAAATGTAACATTCCGTAAAATAATGTTGCCAGCCTAATCTCAATAGGGATGTGATTCAGTTCACAAAAATTAATTAAATAACACTATTAAGACGTTTTTGTTTCATTTTGAATGTACCTCCCTATACTTCCACTAAAAAAGATCAACCCTCTAGTATAGTAATAATAATAGGTTAAAAATACATTACAACTTAATATTAAATCTCAAAAAAAAAAACCAAAATGATTAATCATTTATGATTCACTCATTTAGCTACATCCCTATTTATTTTTCTTCAAAAACCGGCAACCCACAAAACGTCATTTTACTGCAGCTAATAAAAAGTTAGACTTTAGAACCTTTTTTGATAATGCTCATTTGGGACAGTTGGGCGTCGAGAAAAACATTAACGGATTCCCGTTCATTTCGGGGAGTGTGCGGCGGAACTCTTCAACCTAATCCCACCATCTCTATTCTATCATCGGACAACCAGACGCTCTGCGGTGCGCCACCGCTATATTATAGAAATAGCTCCCATTCGCACAAAGCGGTTCTCTTCGACCTTTATTATGCACATCGCCAAAAAGTCAGGGTTTGTTTTTCCTGATAGCTACAATCTGGGTATCTTTAAGTCGCGAGTGAATAGGTTTGTTCTAGGCAAGGTGTACCATCGTAGACTGCATCATTGCTTACCATCAGGCGAGATCGTGGTCAAACGCAAGCCTATAATGTATAAATAAAAAAAAACATAAAACACCTACGGTTTTTAAATTCGTCATATTAAAATCTATATTATTTAATAATAATATTAAATATTATATCTCGAAACTGTGTCCCCATGTTGGACATCCTCGGATCCCTTAGGCAGTACTCTAACCCGTGAGTATATCTCATAAGGGGTTAGTCAGAAACAAATCCAGACATAACGTTTGACACATGTCCACTTTTTGAATAGAAGTTATGCATTCACGTGACAGGTTGTCGCATATAGAATACTAACCAGCATGCCTTCTAACAGTAATGAATCTATGTCTTAACAATTAATTTCTAAATTACTTTAATCAGAGTATTTTTTATGGTAGTGCCTTCGATATCTAACCCTGCAGTCACATTAGATAGATAGATAGTTAAATCTTTATTGAATTAACAAAATACAAAAATAAGTACTAGGCTAGAATATATAACTATCGCCATATCCAGGCACATTACTCGCCTTGGCGCGAAGAAAGTTGCCAGGAACGTAATGTGGCCAAGTTAATTCCCTACCGCTCCACATTGTGCGCGCGAATACTCGCGCGAGTAATCACACAAGGAGGGATGTGTTTGGCCACTTACGGCATTAACCGCGGCAACATCGCGGCAAGGCGAGTAGAATGAGCAGGAGCATAGTTTAGCCGAGGGGTAGTAGTAATGAATCTATGTTTTAAAAGTTCATTTCTAAATTACTTGGGTAGAATTTGGCAAATATTTTTTTACTGGTGGTAGAGCTTTTGTGAACGAGCTCGAGGAAGTGGGCACCACCGCCTTACCTTTATCTGCCGCCAAATAGCAGTACTTGTGCTGCTGTGTTCCGGTTAAATGGTAATGGTATGTTCCTGTAATTACTGGCACATAGGCATAACAACTAAGTCCTATAGTATGGCAACGTATCCACATAGAGATCAAGACAACATGATACCTTGTTTTGAATTCTATGTGGATATTAATGGGCTGCAGTAGCCACTTAACATCTGGTGGACTGCATGCTCGTTTGCCATATAAGTAGTATAAAAAAAACTTTAATCAGAGTAATGACTTTTAGTCCATAGTTTTATAATAGGGTGACGCTAAACCTGGATGTTTTTTTAGAGTCAGCAATCCGTATAAATATTTCACCCTTTCAATAAAGAATGAATTGCATTCTTTTTTGTCAACCCTAAGGAGGGTCCCGTGATTTAATAAGTATAACAGCGCCTTCATAAGATGAGTGCCTCTACGACGAAGGTGATTCGCTTTTTTATTTTTCTATTTCAATGGACTTTATGAAAGGTATTGGCTTGGATGTAGTGCTAACTGTGCCGGAGAAAGGTTTACTTGTTTAGGTTTGGGGGTAGAAGACCAACCACACATTTTTTAGTTAATTAGCCATATCGATTTCAGTGACGTGGAGATTATTGATTTGTGATAAAATCAACTTATTTATTTCATTTGTTAAAAGACGAATGACCAAACTGGGCCCAAACAATATAAATTGTATATACTTATACTATAAATTTATAATACTTATATACTTATTTGTAATAATAAAAAGAGGAAAGATTTGTTTGTTTGTTCGTATTGAATAGGCTTCGAAGCTACTGGAGCGATTTAAAAAAATAATTCACTGTTGGGATGCTACACTATCCCCGGGTGACATAGGCTACTTTTTATCCAACTGCGCAGAAAGAGGGTAATGTTTTTTATTGAAAACATACGCGTGCGAAGCTGCGGATTGGCAGCTAGTGATAACTCATAATAAAGAATGTAAATTGGAAAGATGTGATTATTATTTATTATTTGAAGAATAGTTGAAAATAACACTTTCTTACTAACGAAACCTCTCAATTACTGTAAAACGGTTTTTGTAATAAAACATTTGTTTTCTGAGACTTATTTTACGGCTTTAGTCTCAAAAAATGTATTAAAATGTTTTTTTCTGTGGTCCTCGTTAGCTAATCTCCGTTAAAGTCTGATAAAACTAGCTACTTATTACTTAACTAGCTCCCGTGGTAGGCGTCGTGAGGCTTTTTGACGCAGTACGCAACTAGGAAGATATCCTACTAGGTTTTAGTCAGAGTAGTATCATCTTGATACTACTCTATCTATAGATAGAAGCTATCTTTTTTATTACAAGTACGCATTATGGTACATGCTTACCTTTTATTAGGGTTCCCTCAAAAGTTAAAAAAGGAAATCTTATAAGATCACTCTCTTGCCCGTCTGTCCGATTGTCCGTCTGTCTTTCCGTGTGTCCCCACCGATTTTCTCAGGAACGGGTGGACTTAGCAAATTGAAATTTATATCAGATACTGAGGTCTATTGTCTCTATTAGGTGTATAAAAATCAAGGTCCTGAGTCGACACGATAAAAATATATGGGCAAATTTATATTTTCGCGAAAACTTGTGAGTACTTATCAAAATTTACCTTAATTTTCAACTTTTTTTATTTTTCGGTATTTTTCCTTTAACTGTGCTGTAAGACCTTGCTTTTAAAGAAAATTGACAATTCTAGGTCAATAGGTTTTGGGTCGAAAACCTATATGGTAGTTCCCGTTGACCTAGAATCACAACATTTAGCAAAAAGCAAGGTCTTACAGCACAAATAAAGGAAAAGTTTAAAAAAATAATATAAGTAGAAAATTGAAGGGTGTCCCCATACATACATAGTTGACGCGAATTAAGATAGTCCTCTGAGTTGTATGAGCGCTCATACAATTTAGAGGACTAGCTTAATCGGCAACAACCTCAAATAAGGTATATAAATAAAATTGTGCTATTGAATAAAATAAATATTTAAGTAGGGCATACAACGGTCATGAATTTTTTGCCGTTTTTATAGATAATGGTACGGAACCCTTTGTGCGCGAGTCTGACTCGCACTTGGCCGGTTTATTGTAACAATTATACAAACTACTCAAGCAAAAAATGTGCAAAAATTACTAACACAAATATCGCTGGCAATAAAGATATATATATATATAATAATGATCGCGCTGGTGTAGCAGCGACATCGGCAGGGCCAGCAAGATAAAGACACCCTGCTGCGCTCCCTTTAGTTCTTCAAAAAATACCTAATGTTTCTCTTAATGCTTATAAATCTTAAGATACTTATACATCTTAATTCATGGTATGCACGTACCATTCAGAAAAAGAGAGACTTACAAAACTTTGTTTTTACCACAGAGAGTAGCGGAGCTTCGCGAAGGGCGCGCTCGGTCGAAGCGCAAGATGCCTTCGCTGTCCATCAGCAACCCGATGGAAGTGCTGCGACAACGGCTCCTGCTGGAGGTGGCCCGCAAGCAGATGCGTGAGGCAAACCAGCGGCAGGCCATGGCTAACCGGGTGTTCCTACAGAACGTGGGCAAGCGAGGTTAGTTTATACCTTGCCTATTCTCTTGAAGAAGTTTGTTTTGCTATGTATGAGGCCTTGGGAGTTGGGACGGCCTATAAACTGCAACATTGACGGTGGCACGGAGCGGGACTAGTTGGTGCACCTATCTACTACCTGCTGGTGGGGTAGGTACGTATGTGCTGTAGGTCTAATATAATCTCATTGTATTGTAATTTTCCTGTCTGTCTACTTATTTTGTTTGTGATCCGTTCTATGTTTCTATGTGTGTGTCCAATAAATAATTTATATTTTATTCTATTCTATAACATTAGACCCTGTTGCCAGGGATGCTATGACTCGCCTTAAGGGGCTGTGGAAGAACAGAGGCATCACAAATAAAACCAAAATGCGTCTGGTGAGGGCTTTGATTTTTCCAATATTTCTGTATGGCGTAGAGACTTGGACCATTAAAGCGAGAGAGCGGCAGAGAATTGATGCATTCGAAATGTGGTGCTGGAGGCGAATGCTGAGAATCCCGTGGACGGCCAAACGCACAAATGCATCAATCCTATCACAACTGCAAATAAAGGAGCGTCTTTCATCGGTGTGCTACCAACGCGTTCTGAGCTATTTTGGTCATGTGATGAGGCGTGGGGATGACAGTCTCGAGAAACTAGTTATCATTGGCAACACAGAAGGCAAAAGGCCAAGAGGCCGCTCACCAACTAGATGGACAGACCAACTAAAAGATGCCCAGAGCTCAACGACTTTCTATCAAATCGTCAAAATTGCTACCGACAGAGGTCGCTGGAGACAGTTCATCCATTCCCGTATGAAATCACACCATGGCCACGATCTTCAGTCATGAAGGACCGACCAGAGAGAGAGAGATAACATTAGAATTATATTTGTTTCTTTGTCACATATTTGTTTATGTTCTAATAATAACCTATTGACTATTCAATACATCATGTCCGCAATAGGTATGTTAAATAGCGCTGGGTGTAGCAACCAGCATTACTGCACATATTCAAGCTTTTTCTATGCGCTAAAAAACTCTGCAGATTCTGCAATGAAGCGGCAGAATCGTCCCTACATCTGTTAGGCGCGTGTGGTCCACGTGTAGCATTCATTTGACCAAACACATCCTTAGCCCGGAGGAGCTAACAGTAAGAATAAAAATATCCTTCAGTTTGTAACAGCTGCAGGGTTTAGTGGTGAACTTCGAACGCCCCAATGAACTAGAGGCGAACTAGAGGCCGCATTGATATAAAATTAGCAAAACCTAATAAAAAAACCACCACCCCAGTTAAACTAACTAACTAGTTAAACTACAAACAGAAACACACTCAGCCAAACATAGGCGTCGATCTTATAACACTTCTCTGTGTCGGGAGCTAAAAATGAATCTATTAAGAACAGATAAATAGAAAACCAGGCAATGAGCATATAAAAACGAACGGATCTGCGGAATGAAAATCATGTTTATTGCAGACCGATGCGACCCGCCCTCAGTAAAACAATAGAGCTCTAATCTTTATTTGAAACTGCAAATGTAACTAGGTCGCTGAGAAAGCCACACGGCGATAAGCTCAGAAACCTAAGGTCCATGGATAAAAACGTGATAAATTATTAAAGCGGATCGCCGACGCATTTTTACTGCAGTTCTACAATTTAATACTGCTTCTAAGTAATTCATCTTTTCATCCACTATACGGCAATTACTAGGCATAAAAATTATATTGAGCTATTCCTCAAATCTAGTATTGTTGAAACAGATATAGATAACAATTAAGTTCTCGTTTGTTATAGTTATGTATAAAAGATTTAATATTAAATCAAAAAAGGGGTTGGCTTTTAAAAAGACACCGCGTAGAGCTTCCTCGTTGGGCACTTGTATCACTGTCGGCGAGTAAGCAATTATCTATCAACTATTATCTCGGTCAAGAAACGAACAAAAGACATAGATTCCGTGCCAGTAAAAGAGTAGTTGATCGTTGGCCGTTCACACTGCCGGCGAGAACTCCCTCTCCACTATTTTGTCGCAGCGCCTACAACACTCGCTCAGCGATACTCACTCAGCGATGCTCGCTTGGCGGTCAGAATACACGCCGTGAGATGAACCATCGGAACGGAATGCACACGCCACGCGATCAGCGAGTGGCACGAGTATCGCCCGCCGCACTCGCTCACTCGCTTTCGAGATAACTATAGGAACCACACACTCGCTTCTCGCTGCTTGCCAACTCGTTTCTAGCTCTACTCGCTTCTCGCTCATCGCCGTCGGCGAGACAACAACAGAAAAAAAAGTATATAAGTATTCTATCACTTATTTGGTTCCCATAGTTTGGGGACCAAATCTCTGCTTAGTTTGGGGCTAGATAGCGCTGTGTGAAATGTCCAGCAATATTTATTTATTTAAGTGCCTTGAAGCAGCAAAAAGTAGAGACAAATTACAAAGGAATAGAAGATAAGTACACACTTGACAATCTTGACATTCGATACTACTCGTAGCTCATTTGTAATCGAAAGAAATAAAATATAGAAAATATAGGTATGAATTTACCCGATAGGCTAAAGATATACATAGGCCTCTAGGCGTAACGGAGACTAGGCAAAATGGGGCATAATTGATCAAACTCATGTCCATTGTGAAAGAAAGAAACAAAGAAAGGAAATATTATTAATCCTAATCTAATTTTAAATATTTTTTTTAATAATGTACATAGTTATGTAGTTGATAGGTACATATAGAATTTTATTGGTCTTAAATTTGTAAATAGGAATGAATTAACTTATTTGATTTTTTTTTATTAATTTTTGTAGTTATAACATAATGAAATGTATTGTTGACAAGAAGTTAGTGCATGCCATCGTGGTTTACCATTAAAATACAATTAATTTACTCGCTCGGCATAAAATATTATTGCATGCAGTCTATCATCTGTGATTATAGTAGCACTAAGTTCTAACATTTATACTTGTAACCATTGGATATTGTCAGTGTATGCTGTGTTGATGATTCTTAATAAATAAAAAAAAAAAAAAAAAAATATATTTATTACCTTTAAAAGACCTATGTTGGTGGAATTTACTACGAGCACTATATTTAAATCAAACGATACTTACCATCGTATGCGAGAATTATCTAGATTATGATTAGGCCATTCGTTGTTTAGGTACACTGTGTTGTTACGAGTAATTTCGACGAGTTTCAGACTCCTACTTGACATTTCAACGAATTTATAAGAGACTAGTAAGCATCGGTTGATGAGGAATTTGACGTCGAGATTTGCTTGTCGAGCTTTGAACTTCAAAGGGTAGGTCTTGTATTTGCATAATCGGGGCGAGAATCTATTTCTAATTAAATGGGCCTTCTCGTAGCACTGTTATAGGCCACGTCGTAGCCGTCTACGCCTTTGCAGTTCTCTCAGTATTCAACTCCATAAGTCAATAGGTCTGAACGAAAGTATTGCTTAAAAAATGGTTTTTTGCTACAGGTTTCTGGGCCAACTCCGCTCCAGCCCGCTACGACAACTAGACTCCTGTCCTGACAACTTATTTTAAGTTCCTAAGCTCTCATCACATTTTGGCTGGAGGCAAGGTGTTACAAAAAGACACATTTATTTAATTTTTGAATATACGTTTTCACTGATATAGGTAAGTTTTCACTAAACTCTGTCTTTCTCTGATGTAAAGTATTATAAATAGCATCTTAGTGTATACATTTTCGGAATAATGTTACTGTAAAATGTACGAGTAGATATTGTTTTGAGACTACGCTTTTTATGTTGTCTAATTTGCCTAATGTATGTTGTATGCTACAATATTATAAGTTGTAAACAAGCATTTAAATGGTAAATATGTGATTAGAATATTGTAATAACTCCTAAAAACAAACTATATAAATATTTGTAAACATAACATGTCATAGTGGTATGTTATCCAGCTCAACATACCTACCCTTTATTGTTTATGTGACACCTTGTCTTGTGGTGAACGGCATCTATATACCTACTGAATCTCCTAATCGTATTTTTCTATGCTTGTTAAAATGTTACGTAGATCGCTGTTTAGAAAATCTACATTCCTACGAAAACATTAGTCGACGTTAAAACTCACTATATAAAGAATATAAATTAGTTATGTTTGTGCCAATTAAATATAATCGTGCATCCGTTTAGCCACATCGACCGCACTGTATTAACGGGTTTGTAATAGTACATTATGATATAAGTGCGGTAAGTTGAAAATTACAGCCAAGGCGATATCGCTACAAGAAAGCAGAGGATGTAATTATCAGAGCGCACGTATGTCATCCGACGTTTTATAACATATTTGCGAAGAAATAAATAAAACTCAAAACTTTCTTAAACGAATGAAAAGAACGAACGAAAAGAAAAAGCGCGCGGAATAATTTTTACTTGTTAACAAATTAGCGATGCGCGCGCATCAGCGATTTTTTTAAGGCAAAGGCTTTTGTGCCTTTGCCTTAAAAAGTGCTGTATTACTAAAAAAGAGCCAGTATTACTAATAAAGTAAATTAATATCTTTTTTGTTTTTGTTACAGCATAATGGTTGTAATTTATTGTCAAAATTAACGAATTAAATGTTTATTTTTTTTATTTTATCTCCCTAAGTTTATTCATAGAATGTTGACCACTTTTCTGACATAAAAACTCTTTGC
Organism: Philereme vetulata; assembly: GCA_918857605.2. NCBI lineage: Eukaryota > Metazoa > Arthropoda > Insecta > Lepidoptera > Geometridae > Philereme > Philereme vetulata. The sequence continues at coordinate 2,041,126 of OU975473.1, read as the reverse complement.
TAAGATTTAAAAAAGTACCGTTCGTTTTAGACGGAGCATCTTGATAAACCTTACGTTTTACCAAACTCGTGCGTTTTACATTACAATAACGCACAAGTCCGTAATGACACACATTACGATATTGAAATTGGTGACATAGAGATCCTTTACGAGCAAATGTGTTATAAAATAAATGACCACAAGTTGACACCTGAATTAACTTTATTGAAAGTTTGTGAACCCGTTACGTGCAGTTCGGCTGGTGTAGTTACTTGTATGAGTATGTAAGCCAAAGTCTTAGTAAATATCCTTCCACTTCCGTGTACCCTTTTGATATATCGTTATGTTTTCTTCATGTTAATTAATTATACATAAACTGCGCCTATTAGTTATAGAAATTTGGTCATTTCATTGTACAGATAGATTTGTGCTAAGTATTTATGATGTGTTATTTTATGTTATCTTATTGATCTCTATATCTAGTTGTAGAGCAGATGTAGTAAATATAAATTACGTTCAATAAAAAACGTTACATATATATATTATTTTTATTTACATCGAAAAAATTCGATAGAACACCTTCATGATTAGCTTAGGAAGGTTAATTCATTGTTGACTGAATTGCCTTGCTTATAACATGACAATCAATCATAGTTTAGTATCATATTTAGGTATTAGCATACTTTTAGAACAATGGTTGGAAGAAAGAATGGAAATTATTTATTAGTAGTCTGAAATCCAATTGAAATAGTTTTCCACTTCGGCTTTGACAAGTGTATGAATAAAGGAATCTATAAATCAATTTACTAGAGTACCTACTGATGGAAAAGCTGCTTGAACGGAAATTCCGATGAGGCAATTATGGCTTCTGTTTCGGAGGTTTTCACGCATTTCGAGAGTCAACGAGTTAATCTTTTTCATACATCAACGTAACGGATTAACCCATCAGGGATTTTAAGGTGGCTGGAAATTACATTTGGGTTTTAGCTCCGTTAGAGCCCATCTATTCTTTATTGTCCAAGCCAGAATAGTTATCAAAATGCTTCAAAACATTAAACTAAAATTCATATAAAACGACATACAGATAAATTGTAAACATTTTTCGAAATAACACGATTTGATGTGCTACCTAAGTAGATGATGAAACATAATTATGATGCCAATCATAGTGTCTTCTTCAGATCCCAAGTAATAATAGCAGTCGTGATTATTTTGTTGATCACAAGTCGTAGGAGTCAACTAAAGTTTATGCATATCATATATCAATTAAATCTGATAAAATCACATCGCGTACTTACAAGGTAAGGGGTTTGATCGGTTTGGGATCCGCTCATTCCCGTTACATTCATAGTCTAGATCAGGGATTCCAAAAGTGGTCGATATCGACCCCTTCGAATTCGGTTTCCCAGGGCCGACATTTGTTTATTATTACTTTGCGATTTTAATGTTTTTCTCAAAAAATAATTACCAGCAAGTATTTTTACGTAATTAGCATTAATAGTTATTAAATACACTTCATATTTACTGAATTTTATGTCTATTTTTTTTTTGTTAATTTGATGAGAAAATGATGTAAAGTTTACTCACTTCACCAACTGCAATGTTTTTCAATTGGTAAGTATTTTGTACCAATAGGAAAAAAACTAGAGATAGGAATTTTAAAGGAATTTGGCTTTATTTTACAAAAGGGGTCTCTTGTCCGAAATTGTTGGGAATCCTTGGTCTAGATACATCATGGTTCCTGTGGGAGATGCTTATGTTTAGCAGCATTGTTTGATTGATTTACAAAAAAAAACATATTTGATTTTTTTATTTCAATTTTATTGTTAAAAAGGTTTGTAAAAGGTTAAGTGAAGGGGCATAAAGATGTACAACGCGGTCACATTAACTCGACGCATCGCTGGAATGCGGGTCGCCGCCCGCTTCCCCCCACATTCCCTTTTCTTGCCCGGCAAGTGTCAATACGGTCAGCATCTTTGTTACCGATACACGCGTCGATAATTTGGCTAATTTTCTTGCTAAATTTGGCTTGTTTTCTGTTTTGATTATTGTTTTGTTAAGTTTTTTGTTACTGTTGATTGTTGAATATTAACTGTTGAACTGTGTTCAAACCAGAATAACATGGGGAAAGTTATACACAGTGAAGGGAGAAATCTCGTGTCAAAAGTGCTACAGTTCTTCGAGAATAAGAAGAAAAATAAACGTTTTTCCATACCGGTAGATCAGGTTGAAAAACGTACCTGTGCCGCAACTGGAATATCAAGAAGTACTCTTACTCGGATAAAAAAAGAGGCTAAAATGGCATGTGTATCATCGCCGCGTACTTCTCACGACACTAGTCCAAGAGCTAGTTCGAGCAGTATGAGTAACGATACTAGCAGTACTCCAGGGAGCAGTAAATACTAGCAGGGAAGTAAAATTGTCCACAACAGGTAAAAAGCGCAAACCATCAAAGAAAAAAATTTGGTTGATAATTTTGACATTTGCGCAATACGTAATATTGTAAACAGTTTTTACACTGTGATAAAAGAAGTCCCCACCCTAAAGAAAATCTTGGCAGCTGCTAAGAGAGACCTGAATTTCCAAGGTGGAAGAACTTACCTCAGAAACATTTTGGTAAATCAGTTGGGCTACAGATTTAAAAAGTGTAAAAGTACGCGTACGGTGCTGGTTCAAAAGCCCGACATCGCCGCATGGAGAGAACGCTACTTGCGCAGTATGAAAGAAAACAATGACCTTGGCGCAGATCAAAAAACCGGTTACCTACCTGAATGAAACGTGGATCCATTCACACTATACTGTTAGTAAATGCTGGCAAAACAGTACCGACAGCAGCGTGAAACAAATTTTTAACCCCGGTCAACGGTGGATTCTCGTACATGTCGGAGGAGAAAACGGATTCATTCCAGGTGCCGACTTATTATATAAGTGTAAAAGCAAAACTGGCGATTATCACCACGAAATAAATACAGACAATTTTGTAAAATGGCTTAATGAAAAGCTGATACCAAATTTACCGCCAAATGGAATAGTTGTCATTGATAATGCGCCTTACCATTCAACACAATCGGTGAAGCAGCCCACGAGTACTTCATTAAAAGGGGAAATGCAACAATGGCTGCGTGAAAACAATATACCATTTGAAGAAAATATAAGAAAAAGGGAATTGTATCCAATAATAAAAAAGGCAAAGCAGCCGAAAATATATATTTTGGATGAATTATTAAGACGACATGGCCATGAAGTTGTACGTTTGCCACCCTATCATTGCGACTTGAACCCCATAGAATATATATTGAATTTAATCAAAAAAAGTATATATATATATATACATACAAGAATGTGGATCAACACGAAAAAGATATTGAGAGACTAACAAAAGATGCAATCAACTCAATTACAGTATCGGATTGGAAGAAGGAGGTCAATCATGTCGAAAGGCTGCAACAAGAATACTGGGAAAAAGATGGCCTGACTGACGACTTCGTACGAGAACTGGTAATCAATTTAGGAGGAAAGGAGACATCAGATAGCAGCAGTGAAAGTGAGAGCGAGAGTGAAGGCGAAGTCAGTTTTATTGACAACTTTCAAAATTGTTTATAGCGATCATGACTAAAAGATAATCGACTACATTCCTGTCGAAAAATGCCAAATAAATAAATATTAATTGGGTAGCCATACAACAAATGTGTGTTTTTCCTATTTTTATGCTCAATATTAACAACGGTAACAGGTAGACACCTTAAATTTTCGCAAAATACGTAGTTGTATATTACCTTTCAAAATAAATAAATATTTTTTATTCATTTAACAAACTTAATTTTTAAGTAATTTTTACTCGATCTTAATAAACAGGTAGAAACTTATCTTTTATAGATGATGGTTCGAAACCTTTCGTGCGGGAGTCCGACTCGCACTTGGCCGGTTTTTTTCCACACCGTACTTGAGCGCCAAACTGACGTCACATGGTCAAGCGTCTAGTTAATGTGACCGCGTTGTATGTAAACAGTTTTATTACTAACTGATATATGGAAATAATTCTTGATTGTAAGATGACTTGGAGAATTATGTCTCGTGGTCCGATGGGAGAAAATTCTAGGTTCTAAAAAAACACGGACAGAATTTATCCGTATCGTTCTCGTTTCGCCGAAACCTGAATCGACGGTCTCTAAATAAAGAGTCCAATCGACTTTCCCGGCGGTCCCACCCTTTGACTGGCATTAATTAGTTTTTTTTATTTAACCACTAAAATAAGGAAAACACTTGAGCCGTAGCTCTTATTTTGTTGGGGTTAAATTATGGTCTTTGGAAGCTTTATTTTGACGAGAAGCAGGTGTCTGAGATAAGATTGTCTTGCCATTAATTATAATATCGATTTTATAATTGACGGTATTACCTCATTTTCATCAGATATTTGGATTAAGTAGGTCTCGTTAAAACACGAAAAAGTATTAAGTTGACGAGTAAGTAGTTTTGAGTTAGAATATACCTGAAAGTACAATGTAAACTCTATATAACGACACTCAAGGGACTGAGCATATTTTGACGTTATAGAGAGTTGTCGTTAAATGGAGAGAAGTAAAATCTGTATTAGAAAAAGAAACTAACTTCACTAATTCACTTCTACTAACAACAGTCTGCAGCTACACGTGCAAGCAATCCCATTTTGTAAACAAAAGAACGGATTTCTTAGAAAGTTAGATGTGTATGATGCCGACAGTCGAGTTTATTATGGTCTAGGATAATAAAACGACAAAAGGATATACACAGCTGCGCAGTTTTTACTAATTTGGCAACTTAAAAAGAACTTTTTATTACAAATTGTTGTCGTTATTGAGAGTGGGTGTAATGCTATACAGAGTGTACCATTGTATGCAAGACAAGCTAAACCAACCAAAGCCGAGTGATTTCGACGCTTTAGAGAGTTTGTCGTTAAAACGAGTGACGTTATATGGAGTTTACACTGTATATCCATCTATACTAATATTATATAGAGGAAAGTATTGTATTTTTGTGTGTATGTTTGTAATGAATACTGGTTCGATTTCTAAAGTTCTTTCACAATTGGAAAGCTACATTTACCCTGAGTAACATAGGCTACGTTTTACCCAACTGCGTAGAATGAGGGTAATGTTTTTATTGAAAAACTACGCGTGCGAAGCAGCGGATTGATCAGCTAGTAGGCTATGAAGTACCGACATAATGATTTACATGTGTATGATAATAGATTAAATGAAAACCACTAATTGCAATTTTTTATTGTTATTATTGTACCTATATAACTCGAAAAGTATATGCTCGTAAAAGCTGCGGTAGCTAAAAGTTTCTTATCACTCATCACTGCGACACTAACAAACTTAAAGGAAGTGGATAGCAAGACGCTGCAGTAGCTGGTATTTTTTTATTGTTCGTCCTTGAGACCCCATTTATATATAAGAGGGTATATACTGGGGGATGCTGAGGTAACAGTTTATTTAATGACTAATCATTGCAACATTATAAATCTTTAAATGATTGGGTTAAGAATCATATAAATAATCCAGCTAATGCAGCATTCTCCAGCTGCAAAAACCACAAAGAAAAAATAACAACGGGCGGTCTTATTGCATACAAGCTTTCCATGAAATTTTTAGATGCAGAGGATTTTTGTTATAACTAAATAATTTTTATTTATTTAGAGAAACCAACCTCGATACAAATTGTTTGGATACATTGCTTAGAACTAAACGTAGGGCTAATAACAGGTTTCTACGTTTGAACATTGTAAAGTAAGATGTCGGGAACAATAACAAAATAAAAACAGCCTAGTTCGCCTATTTTAGAGTTACAATCAAAATAGTATTAGTAGGTTGTACACTGCACCTGTAATAAAAGGAATGTAATGTGATATTATTGTGTTTTATAATGGCCGGAGGTGTACACTGATACGAAATGACGTTCGATAGGAGAATCCCAGAATTTTATAAAGCACACTAATTTAATAAATGTGAAAGATAGTATTTGTAGTATTTTATTTTTGGTACAGCAGTTGGGGCCGGTGCGGCGGCAAATTCAGCCAAAGATCTTAAACGGCGCAAATACGGAAGTTATGACAGAGCTTACGTATATGTGAGCCATCACGTTTTCAAAATACTTTCTGAGCGTCTGGTCGAAGAAACGTGTGATCCGAGAGCTGGCGTTTATCTGGGTCAACGCAAGCATTGCAATTCAGCGAGTGTCTTGGGGACACTTCCGCCTGGTAGTGATCTGGAGCAGTTGAGCTATCTATAGATCGTTTGCAACGGTTTTTAGATGATTAAACGGTTTCATCTGTATTTTTATGGTAAATAATTGGAGGTATATTCTTTCTGTTATTAAATAATTGTTTATTTTATTAAAATTAAAAGAATAAAATTTTAAGTATGAGTAACAGTTATGAGTTTGTTTATTTGTTTGTTTGTTACTCAATCACGTCGAAACCGATTTCGATGAAATTTGGTGTATACGTAGATTATAAACTGTATTACCACATAGATTACCTTTTATCCCATGAATCGGTTCCCACGGGATAAAAAAGGGGTGTCAAGTCAAGTTGGAACAGCGAGTTTAGCTATATATCTAGGTTACTTACACATTATTAGTGTAACGCGTATGAAGTCGCGGGAAATATATAGAAAAAATGTAATTTAATACAAAATAACATATGATAAAGCTTTTATATTATTCGTAGTCAGGATATTATATAGTAATAACTAGGTTCATAATACTATAAGAACGTTGAAAATTAAAGTTATTAGAAGAGCTAAGGATGATTACTTCGTAGGGTGTACTCGTACTTGACGCCTGTATATTCGTTAAGAGAAAACGTCTTCCATCCCTAAATATAAATCTATCTCGACGATTGAAAAAATGAGCTTAGTGTTTTTTTTTATTTTGTTCCCCTATTTTTGCATTTATAGTAGTATATATTATACGATTCTCTTGGCTTTCAACGCTATCTTATTACGCTAGACTACACTTGACTCTTAATTATGGTACAACCTTTCAGATAAACACACTTATTAAGACTGGGCTGTGGTTTTTACTTTTACTGAATTACTACTGAAATCCAGAATAACTGCAACTTCTAACCCTAAAAAGAATTACCAATTAACATGAACTCCCGTTACTTGTTATTAGAATGACACTGTAGGTCAAGTTAGTTGGTTCGGCATTTCGTGACACTATTTTATTGGTCAAAGATTAAACTATAAATATAAAGCTAGTAATATTCATCATCATCATCACCATTAGCCGGAAGACGTCCACTGCTGAACATAGGCCTCCCCCTTAGATCGCCACAACGAACGGTTAGTAGCCGTTTGGGCCCAACGGCTCCCCGCGATTCTTACTAGATCGTCGGTCCCCCTTGCCGGCCTACGCTGCGTCTTCCAGTCCGTGGTCTCCACTCGAGAACCTTGCTTCCCCAACTGTTATCGGTTCTACGAGCGATGTGGCCTGCCCATTGCCACTAGTAATATTAATATTTTTTTGTTTTATGGGAGACCCGCGAGATCTCAGTTTGGGGCGAATGCCACTAGATAATTACGTTTTATATTTTGGGCTGTCGTCATTTAGGGAGCCGCCGAGAAAGCTCGTTCCGCTTCTAAACTTACAGGTTGAATCGTCTTTAAATATTGAAAGCATTTTGTCAAATACTGTCCTTTGTCGCCGCCATTTTCGAAAACAGCCATTTCCACCCTAAGTAAGCTTTCCAAGTCCATACCCATATTGCTTTTTTTCAATCTACTTGTCATTAGAATTCTTTTTGACAACTTCTTGCATTTTTTCTTTAACATATTTGGCTTCATCAGTTTCCTCAATACCTTACTAAACTTTTTAGTGTACTAAACAATTTTAACTACGTCCAAAATACAATACAGCCAAAATCTGGCACAAGACGTAAGAAAGCGTATTAAGAAAACGCATTTACTTCTTGCGTCTATTCTATCGTATTTATACGATCCAGAATACAACCACAAAGATAATTTTGACCGCGGGACATTTTCTAAATCGAATGGCGACGAATGATCATGCGGATTGTTAGAATACTCAAAAGGCTATACAAGTCATTGAGAGTAGAGGGGGAAGGACTTTTTGAAGGAATTTAAGTATGTATTTAAGTATGTATTGAGGAGACTAATGAAGCCAAAAATATGAAAGACAGGTACGCGCCGCGCTTGCGTCTCAAGCAGGTTACATCCTATCCTTCCTACTAATATTATAAACGCGAAAGTTTGTATGTATGGATGTTTGTTACTCTTTCACCCCAGGACGGCTGAACCGATTGCGATGAAATTTGGTATGTACGTAGATCATAACCTGGATTAACACATAGGCTACTTTGTATTGGCAAACCACGTGTGCGAAGCCGCGGATTGGTCAGCTAGTTTATTACAAAACTAATATGAAAATCGAAACTCCGGTTTTGTCGCGACAACTCCGATTTTACAAACGATGCTGGAAACTTTCGAAACACCGGAGTTACACCAAAACCGGAGTTCCGGAGCTCAAGCCCTAGAGGATATTGAACACGTTTGTAACAGACAATTCCGCGTCACCTCGCACGGAGGCCCGTCCAATTGCCATTGAGGCGAAAGACGTCAAGACTTGACGACTTTGCCAAGTCATTCTAGCCTCGTCAAGAACAGATTTTGTGAAAGTATTACCAGAAATAACTGAAACAGGAGTTAGAATGTGTTCTACTAATGCACTTATGCCGGTACGCTGGTACCGCCAATCTGACCGGCCAAGCCTTCCAATCTGACAGGTAGGGAGGTCTGCAACCATGCCCTGTCATACAAGTCGATATTCAAAACCGACGATAGGGTGGTCTTTATTATGTTGTCCAAGTCTTCCACCAGCTCGGTAAATAGATATAACTCGTTTTATGTTGCAAAGAATACCCATAATTTCAAATACTAGGCCGCCGGCCGCCAAGCAGTAATTCCCGCATTGCTTCGTCTGGAAAAAAACAATGCAAGTTTATTGCTCGACTTGACTTGCTAGAAAATTACAGGCGCATTAACCTGTACTTATTGCCAGTGCACAGTGCTCGAAATCAAATCATATTTTTTGATTGAGCGAAGCGAGATCTCTAAGTCAACTTGGGAAAATCGGCGTTGTTTGTATGTATGTTTAGGGGATAACTTTCATCGTGAAATTTAATTTATAGATAGGTAGTGATGGCACAATTGTGGTGTGGCTAAATGAGCTATAAATGTTGGGGGGTTGTTGAGATATTGGGGTTCAAGAGGGGTAAAAATTATATATAAATGAGGTTACTAGGTCAATTGGGACGTCAAATGAAAGGTCTTTGTTAGTTAATTTAGACTCCGTTTTTATTTTCCGTATATTCTTTATAGTTTTTGAGTTATTTGCCATAAAAAACTAAACTTTGACAAAATTCACAGGGTACACCAGTGACCCCACAGTGCTGTAATTTAGTATGCGTGTAGCTTAAGTGACACAAATATAGGCAAAAGTCTGAAATCCAGAATAACTGCAATTTGTACTCCAAAAATGTGAATACATATAACATGAACTCCCGCTACCTGTAATTTTAATGAAACTGTAGGTCAAGTTATTTTGTGGCATTATTTTGATAGTCAAAGATCATAATTTTTTTTGTTTTAATCGGAGACTCGCGAGATCTCAGTTCGGGGCGAACCACTAGTTTAACTGTTACTTAAGTTTAGCTTTCGCACTCTACTTTTCCATATACTTTAACCATGTCAAATCTCACACTCCTCCGTGCGCTCAATGTTTTCCCTTCACGTATTTGTATATAGATATGGATAGACAGAGTGATGGACGCAATGCAACGCTATGTTGCCCAAGTTTTAATAAGACGTAAGCGGCGAGAGATAACGCAATTATCTTTTTTTGGCAGTGGTAGGTGGATAGAAAGATAGAAAACGATTTATTGTATACCACACATAAATTAACAAATCATATTTAAAACACTTAAAACTAGACACGCAATAGTACAATTGGCGGTCTTATCGCTAAAAGCGATCTCTTCCAGGCAACCTTTGGGTGGACTGGATTTTACGAGAACGTTAAAGGACGGTAGCTTTATAAATTAAGCTTTTTTTTTAACTGTATACTTACATAAGAAAAACAAAATAAATAGATACCAGGGTATGTAATATTAATACAAATATTATATATAAACATTCTATTAAAAATACTGATAATAAATAAAATACATTATGAAACAGCTGTAACACAAACAGTAACAACGACAGATATAATAACAAAATAAGATACTCAGCTCTCTGATGCAGACAAATAGTGATTAAACAATATTGTTTTAAAGATGGAAGGGATTTGGCAAATCTAATGAAAGAAGAAAGAGAGTTCCATAAACGGATACCTTGTACAGTAAACGAGTGGTAGCCGCCTCACATCAGATGAGCAACGAGATATTGCCGTCAGGTCATTTGAAAACAAAATCTAAACAAAAGGAGTCATATTGAAGCTATTTGAAGTGTCACTTAAAAGAGTATGTTGGGTTAGGTGTCCCTAGAATGGATAGTTGCCTATCCATTTCTACGTACTCACGATGTTGTCACAAGTCGCGAGTAAGGCACTCTGCCCGAGGGACACGAGCCATAATTATATTACCATTACGGTGATATAATTTAGGCAGCACGCCAGGAGAGCCACGTGATTTCATTATCTTCAACACATTTTCTGTGCTCGCTGAGAATTCAGTGAACGATCAAACTATTTAGTCATTGAGAGAATAACTTTATTTTTTTTAATGTATCTAATAATAATCGCGAGACCTCAGTTTGGGGCGAACCACTAATCGCCCCAAACTGAGATCACGCGATTCTCCCAAAACACAAAGAAAATATTCTTAGGGCGAATCGCGCAACGATGCCTCGACGTACTTAGTGGCTAAATATGATTTAAGGAGATGTCAAATCATAGAAACACGTAAAAATTAAACATTTTTAGTCGCGAAATACTTTTATGGATCGTTGTGCAAGCCGGCCTTAATCTTTGACCAATAAAATAGTGCCACGAAATAATTTACCAACTTACTTGAACTACAGTTTCATTCAAATTACAGATAACGGGAGTTCATATAGTGTGGTTAATGTTTTTTGAGGTACAAATTGCAGTTATTCTGGATTTCAGACTTTTACCTATATTTGTGTCACTTAAGCTACACGTATACCAAATAACAGTACTGAGGGGTCACTAGGTACCCTGTGAATTTTGTCAATGTTCACTTTTTATTTTGGCTAATAACTCAAAAACTATAAAGAATTTACTAAAAATGAAAACGGAGTCTAAATGAACTAATAAAGACCTTTTATTTAACGTCCCATTTTACCTAATCGTCTCATTTTAATTTTTTTTACCCCTCTTGAACCCCAATATCTCAATAACCCCCAAACATTTTTAGCTCATTTAGTCACACCAAAATTGTGTCATCACTACCTATATATGTATCGAATTTCACGATAATCGGATCAACGTTACGATAGTTATCTTCGGACAAACAGACATACATACATATGTACATGAATCTCGCTTCGCTCGATTAATAACGTTAAAGGTAAGTATGTACTCTGAAATGTTGAGAAAATGTAAAATAATATTTTTGACACATTATCAATTAAAAGTACTCAGTGATGATTCAACAGACTAATTATGGTAAAAATAATTACAGTTTGAGTGTTATAGCTAATACTTTAACTAAGAATAACTAGAATATCTTGTATGATAAGTTCAGCACCCACCCTCAACACAACTAAATAAACCGGCCAAGTGCGAGTCAGACTCGCGTACGAAAGGTTCCGTACCATTATCTGTAACAACGAACAAAAAAATCGCGTTTGTTGTATGGGAGCCACCCAAAAACATTTGTTTTATTTTAATTTAATTATTTATTTTTAAAGTAAGTATATAATTAAATGTTCTGTGAATATTTCAAGCGTCTACCTTTTGCCGTTATCAATATCGAGCAAAAACGAGCAAAAAAATCACGTTTGTTGTACGCCCCCTTAAATATTTATTTTATTTAGTATATGTTTTAGTATTTTTTTAGTATTTGTTGTTATAGCGGCAACAGAAATACATCATCTGTGAAAATTTCAACTGTCTAACTGTCACGGTTCCTGAGATGCAGCCTTGTGACAGACGGACAGACAGACAGACGGACTGACAGACAGCGGAGTCTTAGTAATAGGGTCCCGTTTTACCCTTTGGGTACGGAACCCTAAAAAGCATGAACTCATTTATGGAATCAACCATTCAAAAGTTATCAGCGGAGAAACATAAAAACAGATATACTCAGATCGTAACACATATATAACATCCCGACATTGCTAGTTCGGGGTGAAGTAATATATAAATTAATTCATGAATTAAATAAGCTAAAAATATAAGTTTGAACTATGAACCCTCTAACACTAACAATCTACTTTCGCCGAGGAGTTTTGTGGCTTTTTCCCCGCGATAAAATCATCAAGTGATTTGCGTATCTGCCAAAATTTAATAAAATTATTCTGTGTATGTCTAAAGCAGAATCGCAGTACGTCGTAACCCACCAACTCGCTGTTATTCGTCACAATATTGTATTGCCGTCAGAACTTTGTTGAGCATGTAATTTTGTTTACTATGACTAGCTTATTTCAACAGACGGTTGTGATAAAACGACTAACGTGTGGCCGCTCTCACAGAAATAGGGTGATTTTGATAGAGGTGGTAGAGACGAAGTAGAGAGACAGTGTAAATTGCGGAGGTGCTGTGTTCGCCGCGGGCGAACTCCGCGCTCTTCCAACGTTCTACACTACACTACCAACCTTTACTGTTATAGAGAGTAGGTGTTTCATATTTTGCGTTAATATAAATGTTCTAAGCGTGAACGTGACGAGGTTCAATCTCGTTTCCATGTAGGTAATAGGTTTCTTTTTGCAAAGCGCTTTTCTGCTTTTAGAATTAATTTTTTACGTAGACAAATATTTGCATAATAGTACATTATGATAAGTGCGGTAAGTTGAAAATTACAGCCGAGGCGATATTGCTACAAGGAAGCAGAGGCTGTAATTATCAGAGCGCACGTATCTCATACGACGTTTTATAACATATTTGCGAGGAAATAAATAAAACTCGGACTTTCTTAAACGAATAAATCTTTAATCACTTGTTAAAGCAGTTAGAAAATTTGTAATAAAGGAGAACGGGCATCCTGGTCTACAGTCCATTAAAAATGAGCAGCACATTTTCGAATTGGCATACAATAGTACATCAAAATATACTATTGGAACTTTCCCCAAAAGTCTGTCCGTTTTGAGTTACAGCCATGCAAACACCAGCATTTTTTGTTTTAAAGAACATAAAATAACGGTTTCACGATTACTATATCCATACATAAAGGCTCCTATACAATGCAGTAGCAAGAGCGAGAAGGGAGAAGAGCGATGTAAGGGCCGTGGGGAGAGGGATGCGTACGCGGGGGAGGGGAACGGTTGTGTACGCGCCGCGCCGGACGGCTACAATAATCAGTCGCATCGCATCAAGTGAGTGGCTACGTCACGTCTTGTTACGATAGTGCTGTGTTTGAACTTCTTTCTCTGTTTTTACTGACCCTGGCTTGCTTTTGGACCCTGTTTCTTTCCCTAATGTGTTAACTTTGGCTCGACTTATTGACTTTTGAACTGCCTACCGATAATGGAATTTTTTGAAACTGTGTGATGTGTCGTCGAGGACTTTACCGCGGACGGTACCAGCAGCATATCTTGGCTGATAACCTGCAAAGGGAACGACCAGAATTCGCCGCGTTTATACAACAACATGCTGTGTTGGAGGTTAGTTACCTTTTATTTTTATTATATTGAGTAGTTAGGCATAGGATTTATTTATTTTAAGTATTAATTGTTATTATTTTCAGGTGGTGTTCGACAGTACTCGAAGCTTGTGTCACCGATGTTGGCAGAGGACTGAGCGTGATCATAGACCTGCACAGCAAGCGGCGCGAGCGCCTGGTACATTGCACTCTCAAGAATACACGAGGGCACCGAACACTTCGGTGCATTCTATTTACAACAACTGTGCTAATATTACCCGTAATCATATACCAAACGCGATAAGAATTAATGTATTTTGTGAGAGCAAGCTTTTTATTCCTGATAGCGCTAGGGTGTGTACAGAACACTTACAAAATAATGAATGGAGCAACCTGCCGCAAATGTGTAATGTGACACATGATTTTAATGACGCTCAGTTTACATCGCTCTGTGACTTGATGAGAATGGCTGCTAACAACCAGCCCAGAATCGACTTCGAAAACAGAGGCACCTTGTCTAATGAAGAGATGCACTTATGGACTGGGCGCACTTACGATCAGTTCGAAGCTATATTAGAACAAACTCCGTCACTAAGTGAACGTTGTAACCAGCCTAGAACTGCATTAGGCATCTATTTAACAAAACTTAGAACTGGAGACTCTGATGAGAGACTGGCAACGTTATTTCATATGTCTCGTCGAAAACTAGAACGTTTTTTGCCTATAGTTCGAGAATGTCTGAGCAACGATTACGTTGTGCTGCATCTAGGTGTGGACCACATTACGAGAAATGATATCCTTCAAAGAAACTTAACAATTCCAAGGGCTTTATTTGGAAACGATGAAAACATCAAAGCCATAATTATATGTGACGGTACATATATATATATTAACAAAAGCTCCAACTTTTTGTTTCAACGGCTGTCATACAGCTTACACAAATATCAAAACTTGTTGAAGCCGTTTTTAATGGTATTCACGGACGGCTATATATTAGATGTCAAAGGGCCATTTGCCGCTACCAGAACCGATGCCCAGATCATGAGTGAAATAATGAATAACGAAGATGAGCCGCTGCATTGGTTACTCGAACGTAATGATGCGTTTATCCTAGACAGAGGATTTAGAGATAGTTTGCAGGATATAGAAGCTTGTGGCTACGAACATCATGTGCCACCAACTAAAGACAGAAGAGAAAATCAACTCACTACAGAACAAGCTAATCAGTCTCGTTTGGTCACCATGTGCCGATGGGTGGTGGAAGTAGTAAATGGGAGATTTAAGCGAGATTTTAAACTTTTGCGTCAAAACTATTTTAATAAAACGTTGCCAAAAATGTTTGTTGACTTCAAAATAGCTGCAGCCATTCTAAACCACTTCCACGCCCCCATCGAAGATAGTTCACACGCAGCAGCCTTTTTGAATTCAATAAGAGCTAAAATACACATACCAAACACATTGCACAATTATGTGGAAGCAAAGAGATTGAATTATAGGAGAGCAGACTTCATGCGAATCGAAGCAAATGAAATAGAAAACTTCCCAAGGCTTAGTGAAGAACAAGTCATACATTTTGCCTTGGGAACTTACCAGTTAAAGCTCGCTCGATCATATTGTAGCGAGCACTTACAAAATGGTCTTTATATAATCGAGACGTATAGAGATAACGCTCTAGAAGACTTGGCACAATATGATATCAACGAAGAGGCTTGGCTATTACGTGGACGTATACAGTCTCGACATGTCCGAGCCAGGAAATATTTTTGTTATATATTAATCAATAATATTAATAACAATATTACACAATATTATTGTACCTGCTTGACAGGGCGACGTACTATAGGTACTTGTGCCCATGTACTGTCAATTATATGGTACGTAGGTTATGCCCGTCATGAAGGGTTCAATGAACCTGCATTGTTCCTTAACAGTATTCTCATCGATGATGATGATGATGATAATGTTTAATAACATATTGTTTTGATTTTTTAAGAAGATGTTGTTTTTATTTGTATTACTACTTACCTAACTTAAATAAAATCATTACGTTACACAAAATGTTTTTTTAATTACCACGATATTCAATGTTTGGCACTAAATATTATTAGATTCAATTTTTAGTAGAACTCAGATCGGACAATACTTAGAGAAATGCGACTTTCTACATATGAAAATACATAGAATTACCTTTATATTGACATATGACTCATTTTTATTGCAAGGTAGACCAGCTTCCATACACTTATGCCCGTTCTCCTTTTACTTGTTCACAAATTGGAGATGCGCGCGCATTAGCGCTTTTTTTTAAGGCAAAGGCACAAAAACAGCCAGTGTTACTAATAAAGTAAATTAATTTTTTTTTTGTTTTGGTACAGATAAATAATAAATAAATAAATATTGCTGGACATTTGACACAGCGCTATTTAACCCCAAACTAAGCAGATGTTTGTAATTTACTGTCAAAATTAATTAAATTAAAGAATTAAATGATATTTTATCTTCCAAAGTTAATTTTATTCATAAAATGTTGACCACTTTTCTGACACAAAAACTCTTTGCTAAGATTTAAAAAAGTACCGTTCTATTTAGACAGAGCATCTTGATAAACCGTACGTTTTACCTTATTAAAAAGAAACTCGTGCGTTTTACATTAGAATAACGCACAAGTACGTAATCTCACTCAAAAGGGTCTCACCAATTTCAATATCGTAATGTATGTCACATTACGATATTGAAATTGGTGAGACCCTTTACGAGCAAATGTGTTATAAATCATTTTAAACACGACTGGCCAAGTACGAGTAGGCCTCGCGCACCGAGTGTTCCATGTAACTCAGACAACAAGTAAACTTTTGAGACAGATTTCCGAAAAACTGTTCTTGTTATTGTTGATTTATATATGTTTTTATATTTTTTATTAGTTTTTATTTATGTTATTTGTGGGGAAACCGGCTTACGGCCCACTTGATGGTAAGTGGTCACCGTCGCCTATTGACACCGGCAACACCCGGGGTATTGCCGATGCGTTCCCTACACTGAAGAAACCTCTTTACATTTCTCTTGAAGCGTGCCATGTCGTAGTCTAATGGGAAAACCTCAGATGGTAGCTCATTCCACATCTTGCAAGTATGGGGTAGAAAAGATCGCGTGAAGCGTGTGGTGCGCGATACCCAATTGTCGATTATATGTGGATGAGCTTTATTACGTTGTCGAGAAGTGCGGTGGTAAAATCACGACGACGGGATGAGATCAAATAGCTCCTCAGAACATTCCCCATTATACAGGCAGTAGAATACACTGAGCTATCCGATGTCACGGCGTTGACTCAGCGGTTCCAGCCTGTCGGTGAGTTTGGGATCACCGATGATTCTAATGGCTCTTCTCTGAAGGGAGTCAAAACGAAGCAATTGGTACTTTGGAGCTCCGTGCCAAAGATGGGAACAGTATTCCACGTGCGGCCGAACTTGCGCTTTGTACAGCAATAGCCGTTGTTGTGCCGTAAAATACTGTTTTATTTTTCTATCAGTCAAAGTAATTTCAGATTGTAGGGTTTATTTTTAAATTATAATAAATTTACATTTTTAACCCATATGTGTTATATTATACTACCTTCCAGCCGCGGCTTCGCATGCGTGTTTTGTCAATGAAAAGTAGCCTATGTGTCAATCCAGGTCAAAATCTATCGACATACTAAATTTCATTAAAATCCCTCCATTCATACACCCATACAAACTTTCGCGTTTATAATATTAGAGGAATTTATGAAATGCTCTTTAAAATGCCTTTATTTTAATACCATACTCGATAGGTTTTGATAAATTTGTGTTTCACTGAAATCATATAGCCCATACTGGCTATACCCAGCAGTGGGCTATAATTTAAGCTGCAAATGATGATAATAAAGCCTATCTATGCTATGTCACTCTCGTGATTCAGGGATTCAGACGATTCTAGCCAAGACATCGGCTACGTAACGTCTGAGAGGCCAAACTGCAAGCCAGAATGGCACTCCGGACATCACACCGTGACTCAGAGATAGTCGTCTCTGACGTTGAAGCCAGGGTTAAGCACGAAAGTCCGACCCTTACCCACACTTCCCAAATAAAAATGGTCAAAGTGTTGAAGACCCATGATGATCAGACGATTCAAATGAAACCTCGTATGTCAAAATCCATCAAGCCGTTTAGCTATACATAAAATTAGGAAAATAAACATACACCCTAAAATCATTACCGTCCTTCTTTGCGGTCGGGTAAAAATATTTATTCGGCAGTTTCACATCCTTCAACATTTCTGCTAAATAATTCTAAGAATCCAAAGCTTTGTGAAACTTTTCTCGTCGAAATCTGGCATTCTCGAATAAAAAGTGTTACAGGGATAACTAACAAAAAATGTACTGAATAGGTTCCGAAAGAATGTGCTGGAAAATTACACGTGTGTTCTAGTAAACAAAACAGACTGTTTTTACAGCTACTTGTATTTATTTGTGAAAATCCTCGAAATGCGTAGAGTTTATTTTGAAACTGAGTGTCCCACTGAATTTCAACAGTTCGTTATTTCGACACGTCGCTGATTCCCGCTGTGGGACAAAGTGGATTATTGATTTCTAAATCAACTTGGGCAAATCGGTGTTGTATGTATGTATGTAATCATCGTGATTTTTTTTAATACATAGGTAGGTAGCGTTGGCACAATTTTAGTGTGACTAAATGAGCTAAAAATGTTGGGGGTTGTAGAGATATTGGGGTTCAAGAGGGGTAAAAAAAATAAAAATGAGGCTATTAGGTCAAGTACGACGTCAACATTGTCTAAGGATATTCAACATTTTGTCGATTTTTACAAATACTGAAAATAATTTCTTTAGAAAACTAGGTTTGGCAAGAATCTTTATTTGTTGTGCTTTAAAAATAATAATAATTAAACAACTGTTTGATATTATTTGTTAATAAAAATTTAAGTTGGAACAAAACCTCGAAAAATCTGAAAATTTACAAGGTTCGGTAAATTGTGTTAAAACTATTTTTACGTTGCCATGACTTTATAAAACTACCTTTAAACAATTTAATAATCGGTGTTGCCTCCCCTGACGTTGATAACACTTCTACACCGGTTATTCATACTAAAAATTAGGGTGTCAAAGTCTCGCATCTCATGTTCTTTTTAAATGGCAAAAAAGTTGGTCTTCTATGGTCAAATTTGACGGCAAATTGCTGAAAACCCTTCGCTGCAACATGTCCCAAGCGTGTTCAATTGGGTTTAAGTCGGGTGACTTTGTAGGCCAGTCCAAAACCGCGACATCATGTTCCTGAAGGGCAGCTGACACTAAACGCGCCGTGTGTGGAGGGGCATTATCATGCATCAGCTGAAATTTTTGGCCAATTTGAACTCTATGAGGGATGATCACAGGTTCTACGACCTCGTTCCGGTATTTTAGTGCAGTCATGCTGCCTCTTATCCAAATAAGCTAGGTTCGCGCGCAAATACGAATTCCCGTCCAAACCATGATTGTCCCACCTCGATTCGTACCGAGGTGGGACAATCATGGTTTGGACGGGAACCTCTTATGGCTGCTGGAGGCGACTTTCTCTGCCTGGAATTCTTCAAGCACGTGTTCTTCGTGAATCGGGGTGGAATCCAAACCGAGACTCATCAGTAAAGAGAACCATTGCCCATTGTTCCATAACAAATGTTCTTGAGCCCAAAGAAGTCGCCTTCTGCGATTGCCTCATCGTAGAGCTGGCACACGAAGTGGCCTACGAAAATGAAGATCGACTTCATGTAGCTTCCTTGTGACGGTTTGGTCGCTGACTGACAGCTGATGGTCTGACTGAAGCTTTTGCACTAGCTACTTTGCTGTGAGGTTGTTCCCTCCGGGCGGAATTTTGGAGAAAACGATCCTGTCTAGGGTTACTCGTTTTTTTCCAGTGTGGTGCTCTATTACATCCCCAGTAATACGATAACGTGACCACAATCGAGAAATTGCGTTTTGATTGGTGTTTAGGGTATTGGCAACCACGCGTTGGATAACACCGGCTTGTAACATGCCTATCGCTCTTATCATTTCTTCTCTGCTTAAATGTCGACATTCCATGACATTACGAATATCACAAGATCCGTTTAAATAAAAAATTACTTAGATAGCACTTATTCATAATTAAATAAAAGTTAATTTATCTTAGGCAAAATTAATGTTGTTTTATTTATATACCTAGTCAGGTCATAAGTATTGTCACACAGTAAAAACTTTTCTTTTAGAATGCTATCCACAAAAAAGTTTATAGAATTCGAATATCGAATTGTTCGTGCAAATAAAAATGTATACTTTTTAGAATTTTACTCATTTTTAAATATGGAGTGGACGCTTAAAGAAGACCGTGTTGCAGTTATTGCGTTGCATCGTTGCGGTTACGCGCCAATTCAAATTTTTGACATACAGAAAAATTTGAATATAACCAAAAGATTCGTTTATCGCACCATCAAACGATACAATGAAGACTCTAGTGTAGATGACAGGTCAAGAAGTGGTCGCCCTCGGTCTGTTAGGACTCCAGCAATGATAAAAGCTGTGAAGGCGCGAATTCAAAGAAATCCCAAACGTACGCAGAAACTGTTGGCCCTTCAGATGGGGTTAAGCAGAACCACGGTGAAAAGGGTGTTAAATGAAGACTTAGGGCTTCGGGCATATCGAAGAAAAACAGGACATCGTTTGAATGCTCGTCTAATGGGCCTGAGACTGAAGAGATGCCGCGCTTTGTTGAAGAGGAAATTCTTTTTTCGGATGAAAAAATTTTTACCGTAGAAGAGAGCTACAACAAACAAAATGATAAGGTGTACGCACACAGTAGTAAAGAAGCGAGCAACCGTATTCCGCGTGTCCAACGAGGTCATTTTCCATCCTCGCTCATGGTGTGGTTGGGAGTTTCTTATTGGGGCTTAACAAAGGTACATTTTTGTGAGAAAGGTGTAAAAACGAATGCAGTTGTGTATCAAAATACAGTCCTGACGAACCTTGTGGAACCTGTTTCTCATACCATGTTCAATAACAAGCACTGGGTATTCCAACAAGATTCGGCGCCAGCTCATAGAGCGAAGAGCACACAAGACTGGCTGGCGGCGCGTGAAATCGTCTTCATCCGGCACGAAGACTGGCCCTCTTCCAGTCCAGATTTGAATCCGTTAGATTACAAGATATGGCAACACTTGGAGGAAAAGGCGTGCTCAAAGCCTCATCCCAATTTGGAGTCACTCAAGACATCCTTGATTAAGGCAGCCGCTGATATTGACATGGACCTCGTTCGTGCTGCGATAGACGACTGGCCGCGCAGATTGAAGGCCTGTATTCAAAATCACGGAGGTCATTTTAAATAAACTTTAGTGTCATAAGAATCTATGTTTTGTTAAGTTCATTTTGGTATATAAATGGTTACATAATGAATAAACTTGTTTCAATTATTTTATATTAAACATGTGACAGAATTTATGACCTGACTAGGTATATCTTTTGTTTATTGCGTTATATTTTTATTTAGTTTTTCCAAATTTTTAAAAGGGAACAAAAGAGGTATAATTCCATATATAAACTTTTTCAAAAGGCAAATAGTTTGTAAGCAAATAACTTCAAAATGGAATATCCCTAGACAATGTTGATGTGTGTATATTACTACATTTAGACTCCGTTTTTTTCGTAAATTCTTTATAGTTTTGAGTTATTAGCCATAATAAAAACTAAACTATGACAAAGTTCACAGGGTACACCAGTGACCTCAGTGCTGTAATTTGGTATGCGTGTAGCTTAAGTGACACAAATATAGTCAAAAGTCTGAAATCCAGAATAACTACAATTTGTACCCCAAAAACGAGTAACCAAATTACGTAAACTACCGTTACCTGTAATTTGAATGAAGTTGGTTAGTTAGTTAGAACGTCAAGTTAGTTGGTTATTATTTCGTGGCACTACTTTGATAGTCAAAGATCACAAATAATATATTTTTGTTTTAATCGGAGAATCACGAGATCTCAGTTCGCGGCGAACCACTAGTTATTTCTAGTCTGAATGTTGTGTTCACATTATTCCTGATACACGAAATCTTAGTGTGGGGTATCTATGCTACTGTTGTCTGTTACCGATTTATTTTGACTAGCTCCCCGCACTGTGATCGAAATTCGTCAGTAATTCACTTTTTAATTTTTGAAGTGAAAACTTCTTTAGGCGCGTTGGGCATTTTATGAGATGGGAAAAGAACCATTGAACTCGCGACACTGTTACTGTTACCGTTACCGACACCTTTGTATATAAGTATCTCGTAATTGTTCAAGTTTTCACTTTTGTCGGCACTCCCGTAGTGCCTTTTTAGGGTTCCATACCCGAAGGGTAAAACAGGACCCTATTAGTATGTCTGTCCCTGTAGTTCTGTCTGTCCGTCTGTCACCAGGCTATGTCTCACGAACCGTGATAGTTAGACAGTTTAAAATAACACAGATGATGTATTTCTGTTGCCGCTATAACAAATACTAAAAACAGAATAAAATAAATATTTAAAGGGGGCTCCCATACAACAAACGTGATTTTATAAAAAAAAATTCTCAGTCTTATTAATTATAGATAATAATGGTACGGAACCTTTCGTGCGCGAGTCTGACTCGCACTTGGCCGGGTTTTTTTAATTGTGTTTTATTTTTCGTCTCTCCTTCTCCGTATAAACTTTAACCATGCCAAATTTCACACCCCTACGTGAGAGCAATAAGCTTGGTACAAAATGTTCTCTACACGTATTTAAATATAGACGCCATAAACATAGGAAGCCATAGAATTAGTTGTATTTATTTCACATGGATGTAAGTCTTTTTCTATTTAAAAGTATAATAAGCAGCCCTTTGAAAGCTTTTTGATATGGACACAGAGAAATGAATTAAAAACTTTTTCTGAACAATATTAAAGTTCTAGCAAATAGTTAACGTACACTTATGGACAAATTTAGATGCACGCAACAAAAAATTTGTTTTGTTTTATTAGGTTCATATAACGCACTGGCCACATATACCGGTGCATTTGAAAAAAAGAAGGATTTTATTGTCTTTGGTTTCAGAGTTGCATTTGACATTTGCACACAAAGACGAAAAAAACAAATGCAACTCTGAAAGTTGCATTTGTTTTTTTCGTCTTTGTGTTAATTTCATTGATTTGTACTGCAAGACATTTTTCCCGCGTTTGTGTTTTTTAACAAATTACAGTTATTATTAACTATTTTATCAAAAAAAAACTATGTTGTCGACTTACGTATACATCATTTAAATGAATTAAGTTATAATGCCGGATTTCAACGTGGCTCAAGTCTCTAGAGCCGTGACTTTGATTGAAAATGGAAACATTTACAATCAAAGTCTGTCATTTTTCGAATTGTGAAACGATACCGACAGACTGGAGAGTATACGAGACGCAAAGGACAAGGTCGTAAAAAAGGAACAACTGCGAGTGACGACAGATTTATTGTCAACAGTGTGCTAAGAAGTCACATCTCAACTTCTTCAGGGGTTAAAACTAAGCTCCAGGATGTACGGCAAGTGGCAGTTAGCACCAAAACCATAAGAAAAAGACTTAATGCGGCAGGAATAGGGGCATACTTGCCTGCCAGGGGCTCATTACTAACTACAGGTCATCAAGTAGCTCGGACCAACTTTGCTCGTTCCCACCGAAACTGGACTGATGATGCTTGGAGCAAGGTATTGTTCACTGACGAGTCCCGGTTTTGCCTTAAGCCAGATGATGGAAGGGTCAAAGTATGGAGATGACTCGGAGAAAGATACGCTCAGTGTAACATTGTCGGAAGAGAGTCTTATGGTGGAGGGTCAGTAATGGTTTGGAGTAGCATTTGTATAGGGGCACGTACGGAGCTACATATCGTAGAAAACGATTCCCTGACTGCTTCAAGATACGTATCGAATATCTTGGAACCAATTCTGATGCCTTTTGCGCCATATATTGGAGATAATTTTCTTTTGATGCACGATAATGCACGGCCCCACACCGTTTTGGAGTTTCTAAGAGAGGTGGAAATTGAAGTGTTGGGGTGGCCAGCCCGCTCGCCAGACCTAAACCCGATAGAATATGTTTGGGATAAGCTGGGAAGACTGAGAAATCCAGCACCAGGTAACTTGAGGGATCTCAAAACCGCATTGGTAGAATAGTTTTATTGACGATTTAATAAAAAGTATGCCCAGAGGTATGCAGGCAGCTTTGACAGCAAGAGGAGATAACACTTAATACTGAGTGTGCCACACATAAAAAATAATCAACCGTTTGAACACTATTCAATTTGCGATATGATAGGATACAAGTGTCAATTTTCTTTACAACTACCTACTGCAATAAGATAATTGTCATTACATTGGTTTTTTTTAACGAGATAGTTTTAGTTTTGTTCAAAAATGTTAATTTTATTGATCAAACCCTATTGAAAGTCAAATAAACACAAACACAACGATTTTTATGTGAATTTGTCTTTTTTAAGTTGCGTTCCTCTAAATTTGTCCATGAGTGTAGTTGCCCAGTCCTGGCAAATTAAAATAAAGCCTTATTTGTACTTCTTATGTATAATTTTTAAGCCGAGCCTTTCGTTTTTATAGTGTTTATTCTTAGATCTAAGAAATTATTGAAGCTTAATATAAAACTTATAAAACAAAGTCGGGTTAGTACATATAGCTTAAGAACGGCGGGACCGTTTTGATGATCTTTGATTTGTTGGATTTGTCTCCGCCCGGATAAGCAGAAAAAAATCACGCAAAGAAAGATTATGTAGAAAAATCATTTTCTCGTACATAGATGCAGCTAATGATGGCCGATTGACAATTCTAACGGCGACGTACATTGGCAGGCCGCGTCATACGCATGTTAAGGCGGTACGAAGTTCGCCGGGTCAGCTAGTATTTAATAACATATTAATAAGTACATAACGTATTAACTTTTTTAAGACTAAAATGTTAAGGTAGATGTCGTCATATTCCTCCATTTTTTACATTATTTTAGTTATAGTTTTAGCCACAATCTAAAATGACTACGACTTACCAAAATACATACATATAGATTCAATGTACTTTAAATTTCCAATTCTTTAGAATATGTATCCTAGCCGGATCCTAGTTTGCAGACGCTCCTAACCTAGACGTACTACGCAGCTACTATTTTATTGATCGAGCGAAGCGAGATCTCTAAAATATTTGTCCGAGGATAACTTTCGAAGCGTTTATCCAATTATCGTGAAATTTAGTTTATAGGTAGATAGTGATGGCATAATATTGGTGTGACTAAATGCAGAATAACTGCAATTTCTACCCCAAAAAAGATTAACCAATTAACATGAGCTCCCGTTAGTTGTATTTTTCAGGTTTCAGGTCAAGTTTTTGGTTGTGTATTTCGTGGTACTATTTTATTAGTCAAAGATTAAGGTCGGCTAATTTTAATTAAAGTTAAATTTAACATGTAAAAACTAAATACGTTTAGGGATCTTTGTGCACGGTCCCTAAACGTATTTAGTTTTAACATTTTAAAATTTTACGTATTTGTATGATTTGACAACTCCTTAAGTCATATTTAGCCTCTAAATACGTTTAGGCATCGTTGCGCGAGTCGCCCGAGGCTGAAAAAAGATAGGTGAAAATGTTTAATGAGAACATACTAAATTGTCATAATCAAAATCTTTTTATACATTAAAATTACAAGGATCTCTTTGAAACGTCAATTTTACTGTCTATTTCTTCGCTACCAAGCCAGAAAAGAAAAGCAAGAACCAAAGCTGGTTGTTCTTTTAATGATCCTTTTAGAAGACATACAATAAAGAAAATAAATGACGTCTAAATTGTAACATTTTTGAAAGAGTTGGCGCAATTTCAATCCCAAGCTTCTCTATCACCTAAATAATCTAGGCCTTTACCTTTCTGGCTATCTGAAATTGTAGTATAACATAACCACTGAAAGTACAGAAACTACAAAAAACATGAGAGGTGTCAAGGGACACCCGGATGGAACGAAGTTCCTTTCGATTAATTAGTGAAGGAATTGTAATAAATTGTAATTTTTTTTTTAGTTGGCCTTAATAATATTTTTTTTATTTTATCACAAATATAATGTAATATAAACTTAATCAGTAGCCTTAATTTTAGTAATAATTGGCTTGTGGTAACTGAAGTAGGAAACATATGTTTGGGATTCTATTTTATTTTAATGTCTTGAAAAAACTGCATCGATGGTAGTATTATATTTTGTTGTTGATTGTTTATTATTTACAAAAACCTGTATACACTCAACAAAAATAATCGTCGCGACACCACACTGTTCAATGCGAAATAGAAAGACGAAACGAAAATAACTGGCTTGCTTTCTATGAGAGAGAGAGAGAGAGACAGACAGAGAAACACGCGCACGCCGCACGGCTTACAACTATAGCAAAAAGTGTCGTTACAACTTCTGGTCTTAATTTTTTCCGTCTAGCCCCCTTTCGCAACGCGCGATAAGGAACTTCGTTCCAAAAATATCGACAAAATACGTCATACTCGTTGCTACGAGACCCTGTTTATAGAAGAAACCACATTACTGTGACGATCTGATTTTGATGTCTAATTGAAAGTAACGATAGCATTCGGTTGTTTGTTCAACATATATACCTTTATAAATGAGAGAGTTGTTACAAATGAGAATGGAGACTGAGAGGTAAGCTGGATTTATGTCAATTATTTTCTAGATAATAGAATCTACAGGGTCCTGTATATTAATTAACACGAACAAGGTTATTCCATTTAATTTGTATCTGAATGTTATTCAACTGTTTAGAGTGGGTATAGTCCCGTAGGGACGAGTAAGTTTTAATTATTTCTATAAAAACATAGGTAGTTAACTGAATACAATCGCTATCGTGCCAGCTAGTAATGTTTTACCAAATGTTCTACCTAAACACTTGGTCATGAAATTAATCTAGCATTATTATTTTTGTATAAACAAGTCAATCTAACAAGTCAAACAGTCTACAAACAAGTCAAACAGTCCAATTAGGTAGGTCCAACTTCGAGAAAAAGGTCAATCGTCGAATCCAACTCGGATGGGCAGCGTTTGGGAAACTTCTCAACGTCTTTTCGTCCAACATACCTCAGTGCCTTAAGACGAAAGTCTACAATCAGTGTGTGTTACCAGTGATGACATATGGAACCGAGACGTGGTCCTTCACTATTGGCCTTATGAATAAGCTCAGAGTCGCTCAACGAGCTATGGAGAGGGCTATGCTCGGGGTTTCTCTACGGGATCGAATCAGAAATGAGGAGATACGTAGGAGAACTCAAGTCACCGACATAGCCCGACGGATTAGCACGTTGAAGTGGCAATGGGCAGGCCATATATCGCGCAGAACAGATGGCCGATGGGGCCGAAAGGTTCTCGAGTGGAGGCCACGGACCGGCAAGCGCAGCGTAGGACGTCCACCCACAAGATGGGCAGACGACTTGGTAAGAACCGCAGGTCGGCGTTGGATGCAGGCCGCTTCCAACCGCAGTTCCTGGAGATCAATGAGGGAGGCCTTTGTCCAGCAGTGGACGTCCTACGGCTGATATGATGATGATGATGATGAAGATTATTTTTGTTTTTGCGATAAAGTTGAGGCAGTTGTAAAGTTTATAAAATACTTGATATTAATTACCCTATATTATTCGTGTATACGAGTATATAAGTTATAACTATCTATACTAATATTATAAAGAGGAAAGATTTGTTTTTTTTTTTGTATTGAATAGGCTCCGAAACTACTGGACCGATTTAAAAAATTCTTTCACTGTTGTGAAGCTACATTATCCCCGGGTGACATAGGCTACTTTTATCACAACTGTGTAGAAGAAGGGTAAAGTTTTTATTGAAAAACTACGCGCGTGAAGCTGCGGTTTGGTCATCTTGTGTATAATAGTATCGGTAGTTATATTGGTAGAGATTAGTATTCAGCGATAATACCGCCAATTGTATCACATAGTTTTACGGTGTTCTTTTTAGTTGTATTGTTATATGGTGCGCAATAAAGAATTATCTAATCTAATCTAACCCCTAAAGGATTGCCAATCCTTACGAAAACACCTGTTGTTTTCGGGGAAAATACTGCACCAAAGGAATGTAGCCCAGGTGAATTACTTCACTGAAAATTATGCTGGACACTAGCTGACCTGCCCCAGACTTCACACTATTTTTTATCAAAATATAATGTAACTTAAAAGAAATAGTGTAGATTTCCATTTACTTAATATTATTTTTAACACGACCTGGAGATAGAACGAGCATATGGCACAGCATTGCCTTTAGATCCCGCACCTTAGAGACGTGCCCTGCATCCATCAATTTAAGGCATACATATAACCCTTGCAACTATCTTTTTTTTTTTTTTTTTTTCGAATGGTCTTATCTCGCTGTTGGCCTTTGAGGCCGTTGCAGCTTAACCGAACTTTTGGCGAGCGCAGAAGGCGCTCAGCCCTATAATTTTTTTTTTTTGATGAGGCAACTAGCGCAAGGGCACCACTTAGGTACGAACCTCGGCTTGGGCTGTTGCCGGGACAGGGATAGGAGAGAAACGCCCGGGTACGTGCTTGTACCTCGTGTAGGCGGCGACTAAAGGACTCGTCGACCTCGCCGGCGAGGTCGGTGTATTTGTGGAGTGTTTGCTCTGTCTAATGTGGATGACTTACCCGCATTAGCGGAAGTGATTTCGTCATCCGGGTCTCCGAGAACGTGTCTCGGACGACGGAGGGTTTTTCTGTGTTCAGCCCCTTGAAACTATCATGGTTATGAACACTATTTATACTAAAAACGGGATATTTACCATGATTTGTGAGTATTTGAGTATCCCGATATTTCAGCGCAGTTGCATGCGCCATGATCACGGGTCCATGATCAGTTTACCCGTGATCATGGCGCATGCAACTGGGCCGAAATATCGGGATACTCAAATACTCACAAATCGTGGTAAATATCCCGTTTATAGTATAAATTAAGGCATACAGGTGCAAAGTCTCATGTGCCTGTAATTTCTTCAGAAAAAATACCGTTCGTACCACAGCATTCTTGTTTTATTTACTTATGTGAGTATCTAGAACGACCTTGGCCAATTGAACTAATTTACAATATATGCCATAATGATAATATTTGAAATCAATGTTATATAAAAAGCTGCAATGTTGCTTGGCGGCAGTAATAGCTACAGTGGTAGTACTTTTACAAGGAACTCTTCTTCTTATATTAAAGTCATCTAAAATTAGTATATGTACTTAAGTCCTAAGGTTTGTTACGGCAAAATTAAATAGTTCACGATTCCCCATCTCGGGGAAAGAAGAGCACCTTTTTGCCCTAGGTTAGGCCCTGCATAGCAAGACGCTGCAGCAAGTACCAGGCTGTCAAATTATTAAACACCTTACCAGTACATTTAAAAGTGTAAACTAAGAGACTGACAACTAAAATAAATTTAAATTCAGAAACTTTTGCTGGAGGGATGCGTCTACTCAATCGATGGCTTTGTAAATAATGCAATTTAATTGCAGGATAATTTTGACATTTATGGAATATTTAAATGATTATATTTTTGACATTTTAAACATCATAGTATATAAAACAAAGTCGGGTTTGTTCGAACACTCTAGAACGACCGGACCTATTTTTATGGTTTTTAATTTGTTGCAGGTATTTGTCTCCGTCCCGAATAGCAGAATAACTATTAAAATATCAGAGAAGTTCACGCAAAAAGAAATTACGAAGAAAATTCATTTTCTCATACATAATGATGGTTTTCAATTCTACCGGGGTGACGTACATTGACAGCCCGCGTCATATGCATATCAAGGCGGTGCGAAGTTCGGCGGGCCAGCTAGTTATTTAAATATAAACATTTTTTAAATTTATTATACTATATGCTATTTAGTATTGTGGAATGTAGTTTAAATAATATTTGTTTTATTGTATTTTGTTGTTAGTTATAAGCTTATCAGTTCAAACATGATTTTAAAAATTCTTAATGAATCAATGAATTATTATGATAATAAGTTAATGCAACTATCCGAAAATAAATTAGGACTTATCATAGATGCGATAAAATAGGGGACTTTTTGGATTGACAAAATAATGAAACCCCAAAAAGTTCGGTTTTCCTCTCGGTATGTAATAAGTACATATGCTACGTTTTTATAGGTTGTTCAGAATCGGGAATATGGATGCGCTGCTGTTTGCATTAACTTTGGAAGTGACGTTGCTGCAAATTCGAATACTAGGTAAGTATTTACGTAGAACCTTGTACGTACACATAAGTTTTTCGCTAGCTTTCATTTGTTTTATTTCGTAGGTAAATTTATACTAATAATATTATAAAGAGGATATAATAGGTAGGGGAAAAAGTCTTTTCGCATTATAGTATGTATGAACTTGTAAAAAAATCTCTGTGGCTATACTATTTGTATCTGGCTGGTTTTGGTATCATTCAAAGTTTAAATTTTAAAGAAGTTAATTCCAAATTCAAATTAGGAAAATGTGTGATTTTTATTTGTTTTTCGTACTGTAAAGATGAGTGAATCTAATGAAGAAATTCGATACATTTTAAAATTTTACTACAAAAAAGGTAAAAATGCAATGCAAGCCACAAAAAAAATTTGCGATGTTTATGGATCTAGTGCAGTGTCTGTGAGAGAAGCACGAATTTGGTTTAAGCGTTTTTAATCCCATAATTTTGATGTCAAAGATGCACGTCGCTCTGGTCGCCCTATTACGGATAAAAATGATGCCATTTTTTAAAAAGAGGAGCAAGATCGGCATATCAGTAGTTACGACGTAGCTGAAAAACTGGGAATCGACCACAAAACAGTTTTGGCGCATTTGAAAAAAACTGGGTATACAAAAAAGCTCAATATTTGGGTACCCCACGAGCTCACTGAAAGAAACCTAATGAACCGTGTATTCATTCGTGATTCTTTATTACGACGTAATGAAACCGAACCATTTTTGAAGAAGCTGATAACTGGTGATGAAAAGTGGATCACGTACGACAAGAACGTGCGAAAAAGGTCGTGGTCAAAGGCCGGTCAGGCTTCACAGACTGTGGCGAAACCCGGGTTAACTCGCAACAAGGTGATGCTGTGCGTGTGGTGGGATTAGAAGGGCATTATTTATTATGAGCTGTTACCACAAGGCAGGACCATCGATTCTGAACTCTACTGCGTACAACTGATGAGATTAAAGCAAGAAGTTGAGAGAAAGCGGCCGAAATTATTCAACACAAGGGGTGTGGTTTTTCATCATGATAACGCTAGACCTCACACATCTTTAGCCACTCAGCAAAAATTAAGAGAGTTTGGCTGGGAGGTGTTAATGCATCCGCCGTATAGTCCTGATTTTGCACCTTCAGATTTCCACCTGTTTCGGTCTCTTCAGAATTCTATAGACAGTGTCAGGTTAACATCACGAGAGGACTGCCAAAACTACTTGTCGCGGTATTTTGATCAGAAGCCCCAAAATTTCTATAGCAATGGGATCATGTCCCTACCTACAAGATGGCAAAAAGTTATCGAACAAAATGGTACCTACATACTTTAGTTAAATGTAAATAAACTAAATTAAAAAATGTTTTGAATTTTCTTAAAAAATGCGAAGACACTTTTTCCCCAACCTAATATTTGTTTCTTAGTATTGAATAGGCTCCGAAACCACTGAACCGATTTAAAATTTTTTTTCACTGTTGTGAAGCTACACTATCCCCGGTTGACATAGGTTACTTTTCACCCAACTGCGCAGAAGGAGCGTAATGTTTTTATTGAAAAACTACGCGTGCAAAGCTGCGGATTGGTCAGCTAGTAGATAATATTTTGAAACTGGATAAGAGGAATTTTGACAAGCTTTTATTTAACTTGCAATGTTTGTTATTTAATTAGTTTATTATATTAGTTCATACAAGTATGAAAAGAGGGGGGGAGGGGGGGGAGGGGCGGGGAGTTACATTTTCTTTTGAGGTTCCTTGTTGTTAGTTCAGTCCTGATATGGATAGGCGAGATTTAGAGAGATAGGCGTCATTAACATTCTGTCTAGGAGAACGGTAGCTCGAAAATCAAACCAGGAACAGTGTTTTGTTAGGCACAAGTTTGTAGTAAACTATGCAACAATGACACATTGATTAATAGACTTAGAAACATGCCCAGAAAGAACTAGAAAATCACTTAATTAATTAATAGTAAAAACATATTTAAAACAAGCTTAAATAAACAATATTTATAAATAATACATACATTTCTACATTAGGCTAGATTAGAAAATTATTTATTGCACTAATAAAATAATACATCGGCGAACTTAATGCTAATTAGCAGTTTCTTCTAGCTAACCTTTGTGTAGCTGCTTGTACATTGAATTACTTGTGTCAAGATATATTCTCGTGACAAGCTTTTATCACAGCTGAATAGGTTCTTTCTAGGCAAGCGTGCTCCATCTTCGATCACACCTTCACTTGCCACCAGGTGAGGTAGTGGTCAAGCGCTTGACTATCATTAATAAAAAAAATCACACTAATATTAGAAATGCGAAAGTTTAAATGTTTGTTTATTTATTTGTTTGTTTGTTACTCAATCACGTCGTAACGGCTGAACAGATTTCGATGAAATTTAGTATGTACCTACGTAGATTATAACTTGGATTAATACATAGCCTACTTTTTATCCCATAATTCAGGTCCCATGGGATAAAAATGGAGTGATAAGTCAAGTTGCAACAGCGAGTTAGGTAAGCTTTATTTCTAAGTTACCTACACATTTAGTAGTGTAACGCGTACGAAGTTGCGGGCAACAGCTAGTATCATACAAAATTGTATAATGTAACAAAATTATGGGTTTGATTTACTTCAAAGTTTATCTTCTTCTTTTTAGAGCAATTAAATAAAAGCTTGTTTAAAAGAATATTTTTACAATTAATTTATTAACCGATTAGTTCTCATTAATCAAATGAGTTTATTGTCCTCTTGCATAGTTAAATATTCTATCTAGTTATGAAATTATATATTACCATTATGTGCTTCAGGAGATAAGTACACAAGAACAAGTAAGTTTTGTTCACAATAAGTTAGCTGCCGCCATCTATTGGTATTTAAATGAACCTACTTACAGAGGGCAGCACTGAGCTCCGTGCACGATGTTGGAGACTTGACAACAAAAACGAAAAGCTCCAGCGCGAAAAGTTGACGAGGGACCGGTAAGTAGGTTCTGTTCAAAATACAGAGATGTCACTGGACTAGCTAAATAAATGGTATGCGTTTTGATCTCGGAAAATACAGAGTTCTATTTTTTTTATTGATGATAGTCAAGCGCTTGACCACTAAAGCCAGGCCATTTTATTAGGTAACATTTGACAATTCATCAAAATTCAACAACGTAACCTTGTAACGGCGGGCGTAAAATAATATATTTTTTCGTTTTGTTAGAACTGCACAATTGCTTAACTTTTTCCAATTACGATTACATATTTATTGTAATAATGACCGATACGAGTACGAGTTCGGTACGAGTTGTACCGAACTGACAGACGTCAACCAGACATCAAAATGTTACCTATTAAAATGGCTTGACCACTACCTCACCTGGAAGTAAGTGATGGTGTGATCGAAGATGGAGCACGCTTGCCTAGAAAGAACCTATTCACTCTGGACTTGAAGTCTCCGAGATTGTACTGGTCAGGTTTATTATTGTCGGGTCACACATTTAAAAACGAGAAGGTTCAGAGGTGTAGCGCGCGTTGATATCTTATGTATGGCGTAGCCCTAGACCTACGGAATGCTACGGGCTACTACGAGCGACTGACGACATCGACGTAAATATTATTCTAATAAAAAATATTTTATGAAGTGGTTTAAAGCTGGGGTCTAGACAAAGAATCAGAACTGTACTCATATGCTGATGGGGTGGGAGTGGAAGGGACCCAATGAAGATTACTGTTACAAACTGTCAAAAAAGGCACATTCGGATTTTGAGGGATACCATATCAAGCAAGATGCAAGATACAATGTAACAAGATAGCAATAAAATAATGTTTTCATCAATCGTGCTCCAAAGGTTTTTTTGGCGTCGCATTCTCAGAAAGTTGGTGCGTAAATTCTACCTACTATGATACTATCTACCTGATGCGTAAATTTAAAAATAGAATTAGGTTCATTGCATTCTTAGTATACTAAAATAAAATACAACCTCCATGAGAAATAGTTATTTCTTTTTTAAATTAAAGAGGTTACATTCGTTAATACTGAAATTAAATACAACCTCCATGTAAATAACTATTTGTATATAAAAATGAAAGAGGCTACATTTATAATATGCTCAAATGAAATACAACCTCCATGACGAATCCTTATTTCTATTATATATAAGAGGCTACAGTTTAGTAGCGTAAAAAACAATGGAATGCAAACTTTCTTTTGGTAGTGGGTTCGATTCCCGCCGCGGAACAAATGTTTGCATGATCTACAGATATTTGTTCTGCGTCTGGTTGTTTTTCTATATATTAAGTATGTATTTATATAAAAAAAGTACCTACATAAGTATTCTATCAGTTATCTGGTTCGCATAGTACAAGCTCTGCTTAGTTTGGGGCTAGATAGCGCTGTGTGAAATGTCCAGCAATATTATTATTATTTTTAGCAACAAACTGTTTTATAGACTATTCGTTTCCTCGCATTCGAGATTAAAAGTTATGTGTAAGTACTGTGAAAGTACTTCGGTGTAAGCGAACAATTGCAACCGAAATATTTTGGCCTAATGAGGCGCCCCTTGTATAACAATGTTCTATTTAATTTCTTATTTCAGGGATAGTTAACAATTTATTGTTGTTTTTCTATCAGGGACATGGTGAAAGATGTTATATGCAGAACTCTCATAGAAGTAGCGGAGGGTGGAGAATGGCCAACATTGCAGAAATCAGTGAATATCCTCATCGAGCGAGCCTCGTCTGCAGTTTCTAAGCGGTTAAAATACGAACAGTTGCGGAAGTAAGCTTTTCATTTTCAGAACTTCGACGTTTACGGTACACCGAAAGTAAAAAAATACGATGTACGTCAGTTCCAGCTTTTTGATGAAAAATTACTTTTTCAAAACAAGCTTTTATAAAACTCATAATCAGTAGTTCAAGCAGATTCAAATGAGGCCAAACACTAGCATCCATCTCCATCAAGAGACCACCTCCATGGTACCATATTATTGCATTGTCACCGAAGTTACATATGTATTCCAAATTTCAGCTCAATCGGTTGAGGGTAACGGGTTTAAAATTCAGTTGCAAGATTCCACCCGGACCAACATACAGTGTAAACTCCATGTAACGTCACTCGTTTTAACGACAAACTCTCTAAAGCGTCGGCTTTGGTTGGTTTAGCTTGTCTTGCATACAATGGTACACTCTGTATAGCATTACACCCACTCTCAATAACGACAACAATTTGTAATAAAAAGTTCTTTTTAAGTTGCCAAATTAGTAAAAACTGCGCAGCTGTGTATATCCTTTTGTCGTTTTATTATCCTAGACCATAATAAACTCGACTGTCGGCATCATACACACCAAACTTTCTAAGAAATCCGTTCTTTTGTTTAGAAAATGGGATTGTTTGCACGTGTAGCTGCAGACTGTTGTTAGTAGAAGTGATGGATTTTATCTATACGTTGTCATACAGATTTTACTTCTCTCCATTTAACTACAACTCTCTATAACGTCAAAATATGCTCAGTCCCTTGAGTGTCGTTATATAGAGTTTACACTGTACTTAAATTGCAAGTTAGTAAAAAGCTTGTAATATTTATTTTTATGTCAGTTCGAATATACGAATACCTATGCAACATGTACCTCGAGGATCATAAGAACGGTGACGGAATAGTGGGAAAGAAATGCGCGTCGACTAAGAAAAATACCATCTCGTTGGTCAGATGACATCGTCAGCGTGGTCGGTCAGTAAAGCGCAAGGCCGGAGACGTAGTAATAGTTAGTATTCTTTGGTAATAAAGAGGGAGCCTTTTCCCCAGCCACTGCTGGGAAAGTCTGTCTGGCCTGTTGGCACCCATTCAGTAATTTATCACCTAAACGATTTAATATTTGGCCCGGCTTGCACGATGATCCCTAAACGTATTTAGCGATTCAACATGTTTAAATAAGACTTTGTATGATTTGACAACTCCCTAAATCATATTTAGCCACTTAATACGTTTAGGCATAGTTGCAATATTAGATTTTGTGAAATTTAGTAATTTTGTCCTCACACACATTGTACATTTTGACACTCCTGTCCTAATTCCTTATTGACACATTGACTGCCCAGTCCCTAAACGACGGGTTAGGGTAAAATAGACTTTCGGAACTGAATGGTTCTTAAATTTCTATATATAAGAGCTTCATGTTCTCCGACCTAGCGCTCATCATGGAGTTTGCCTCAATTGATCTTGCCGAGGTTCGCGTGCTAGCACAGAAGCTCAGGCAATCTAAATCTACAATAGAGAAGCTGATTGCCCTCGAGGCGCACTCAGCTCTTCTCGCTGCAGTTAAGGCAGCTTCGCCATCACCAAACCCCTTTTAATCACCATAATGGTTGTACTAAAGGAACGGAAGAAACCCCGTTCACTATCATTAGCGTTTTTTAACGCTGATGGTGTTTCTAGACAACGTTCTGTTGTTCAAGATTTCGTCAATAGGCATCAACTTGACCTCTTGCTAGTCCAAGAGACTAATTTAAAGCCTGGTCATCGGGATCCAAAAATCCCCAACTTTCAGATTTTACGCAATGACAGACTGCCAGCCCCGAGAGGCGGCACTGCCATTTACTACAAAAAGTCTCTTCACTGCATGCCCTTAGATCCCCCTCCTATGACCTACATATATGGTATGACAATGACCGGTCACTCCTCGGTCATTGTTGCATCCTGTTATGTTTCTCCTAGTAAAACTTGCTCACCTCAATTCGAGAGTGATCTGCAAGCTCTTTTCAGCTTAGGAAGCTCCGTCATTCTGGCGGGTGACTTCAACTCCAAAAACGTCATGTGGAATAGCACTAAGACCAATTGCAAAGGTAGACAATTAGAAAGACTAGTTGAACCCCTTAACTTCGATATCATTGCCCCTAGGGCTATGACTCGCTTCCCTACTGCCACTCCCCCCGACCTCTTGGACATAGCGCTTCTCAAAAACGTAGCCCTTCGGCTACGCTCGATCGAAGTTATCCACGAGCTTGACTCCGACCCTGTTTTACTACTACTTGGCCCCCCCACTGACCAGACCCCTGCTACCAAGACTGTGGTAGAGTGGCATAAGCTTGAGAAAGCTCTCAAGTCTGCGCACTCGCCTGACCTGGATAGAATCCCTTCTGTTATATTAACATCTGATGACATTACGGTAGCAGTTGACTCACTTTCCAAACACGTCACTGACTCTGTTAGAGACTCTTCGAAGCAGGTTCCCGTAGTGGATGACTACCGCAGGCCCTTGCCTGACGATATAAGACGACTTATGACTGAAGCGAACGCTGCAGTTAGACTTCATAGTCGCTGCTCCACTGAAGACAATCGTGTCTTAATGCGCTCTCTGTACAGAGAGGTAGGAGAGCGCGTCAAAGAACACCGCAATCGTGAGTGAGAGAGCCTGCTCTCGGGGATCGAGCCTAGCCATCTGGCCTACTGGAGGCTAGCTCGCTCCATGAAAGCGGACGCTCTCGCTCCGATGCCTCCTCTTATCCGACCCAACCAGACCCTAGCATTCGAAGACGAGGAAAA
This sequence comes from Philereme vetulata, assembly GCA_918857605.2. Taxonomy (NCBI): domain Eukaryota; kingdom Metazoa; phylum Arthropoda; class Insecta; order Lepidoptera; family Geometridae; genus Philereme; species Philereme vetulata. Next base: position 2,003,541 of record OU975473.1, on the reverse strand, counting down.
AGCCGACTACCTGGCTGAAACCCTTGAAGCTCAATGCTCTCCCAGTCTCGAACCCGTTGATCCTGCACACATTGACATGGTGAACAACGAGGTTGACCGTATAGCCTCCTTACCTCCTACCTCCCCACTTAATCCAATTGAGGCCTCTGAAGTCTTTGATATTATCAAGGCTTTACACCCAAAGAAAGCATCCGGCCCCGACTGCATCTCCAACAGAGTACTCAAGCAGTTCTCTGTTCCCCTTATCTATATTCTAGTCAGCATCTTCAATGCGGCTATGGAACTCTGCACCTTCCCTGATGCCTGGAAGTAAGCCAATGTCATTGGTTTCCGTAAACCCAAGAAACCTGCTAACGACCCAACTAGTTATCGTCCCATTAGCCTGCTTAATGGCTTAGATAAAATATATGAGCGTCTTCTAATGAAGCGTCTCTGGTCCCATGTTAATGAGTTCAAACTCCTTCCCAATGAGCAGTTCGGCTTCCGTGCCCAACACTCATGTCCACAACAGGTGCTCCGCATAACGGAGCACGTCCTCTCCAATTGGCAAAGTACCTGGCCTTCAGATACTGGTGCCGTCTTCCTCGATGTAGCGAAAGCTTTTGACAAGGTCTGGCACAATGGCTTGGTTTACAAGCTTTCCAAACTCGGAGTGCCAGACAGACTCGTGCTCATCATACGAGACTATCTCCAAAGTTGTAGCTTTCGGTACACCGTGGAAGGCACACTCTCAAACCCTAGGCCAGTTAGAGCCGGAGTCCCTCAAGGCTCCGTTCTCGGCCCCCTCCTGTTCACGCTGTACACCAGTGATATCCCTCGCACTCCTCAAGTGGAAATAGCCCTATATGCAGACGACACGGCCTTATACACATCCAATCGGAATCCCGATCGGGTGGGTATAAGACTGCAAGCTGCCCTTCACGCTCTTGCCGCTTGGTTTCGCAAGTGGCGGATTGAGGTAAACCCGTCGAAAAGCACAGCAGTGTACTTTACACGGAGAAATCTCACCCCAAAACCGATTTCGCTATTTGCTGTGCCCATCCGCTGGGCCCCCTCTGCCAAATACTTGGGTGTCATCCTTGATAGACGTCTTTCCTTTAGGTTGCACATCACTAAGAGGTGTAACCAAGCTAAGTACACCTTAGGATGACTGTCCTCACTCCTAAGCAGAAAAAGTAAAATGTCTCTTAGAAATAAGGTGACCCTTTACAAAGCCTGCATTCGCCCCATCATGACATACTCTTCAGTAGTATTCGCCCACTCCCGTCAAGTTGCTGCCATTCAATTAGTACAAAATCGTTTCTTGCGAAAAGCCACAGGCTCGCCTTGGTATTTTCGCAATAACGATCTGCATCGTGATTTGAAATTAGAGTCAATAGCTAAATTCATCAAGCTCGCTTCCAAGCGACATTATGAACTCGCCAGTCATCATCCGAATCCTTTGGTACATACCATTCCGGACTATTCGATTGAACCGTCCGAACACAAAAAAACCCTCCGTCGTCCGAGACACGTTCTCGGAGACCCAGATGACGAAATCACTTCCGCTAATGCGGGTGAGTCATCCACATTAGACAGAGCAAACACTCCACAAATACACCGACCTCGCCGGTGAGGTCGACGAGTCCCATTAGTCGCCGCCTACACGAGGTACAAGCACGTACCCGGGCGTTTCTCTCCTATCCCCGTCCCGGCAACAGCCCAAGCCGAGGTTCGTACCTAAGCGGTGCCCTTGCGCTAGTTGCCTCATCAAAAATAAAATTATAGGGCTGAGCGCCTTCTGCGCTCGCCAAAAGCTCGGTTAAGCTGCAACGGCCTCAGAGGCCAACAGCGAGATAAGTCCATTCGAAAAAAAAAAAAACTTTAACTTTATTTTATTCAGAACTAGCTGGCCCGCCCGTGGCTTCGCACGCGTGGTTTGTCAATAAAAACATGAAGCTGCTGCGCAGTCGGGTAAAAGTAGCCTATGTCCAACTCGCATAGTTAAAATAGTCGTTATGTTTTCTGAAATTATCCAATTTTCCGTGCAATTTGCTTAACTTTTCTTTTTTTAAGAACCTTCTACAAAGTATTAGAAAACTTAAAAAAAGATAAATGATATCAGTAAAGTCGTTCTTAAATTATGGCGTGACCAAGGGAAATAGGGATTCGTTTTTTAAGTATAGATTTTTAAAATGATTTTTTATACGTTAGTGTATTTACCGTATCTAGGACCTATATTATTTATCTGTAGTACGTATAACCAAAGGCAACAAAAAAGTGCGCCGTTAGGTAGTATGATGGCCCAGATCTGATGCAGATCCCTCACCTGTTTCTATGAAAAATAAACTGTTTGTTTAAGGACACTTAATGAAATCATTGAAGAGTTAAGGGAAAAGAGAACACAATGGACTATACGACTTCGCAGTGCTGATCACCAAACAGCCATCATTCGAGACAAGATCAACGTAAGGCAATGCTTATTCAATATCGTCTCTGATAAGTTAAAATTGATTTTATATCAACTTACAATGCTACCAAGCTGATATCAGTGATAATCCACGCTTAGTCGATAGCACCCAATAATATCAATCCATGGCCAAATTGGCTAAAGGATTAGCGATTAGAGGCGAAGATGCGCGTTCAAGTCCCGCTGGATTATCATTTTTGGGTTGCATTTTAAGATAGCAAGCTGATCTGAAGATAGAGACAGACATCGAAAATTCTTGGTAGATTTAACAAGGCAGTATTTGTCCTTTTTAGGGTTCCGTACCCAAAGGGTAAAACGGGACCCTATTACTAAGACTCCGCTGTCTGTCTGTCCGTCTGTCACCAGGCTGTATCTCATGATCCGTGATAGTAAGACAGTTGAAAGTTTCCCAGATGATGTATTTCTGTTGCCACTATAACAAACAAATATTTAAGGGGGGCTTTCCATACAACAAACGTGATTTTTTTGCTCATCTGTTTAATATTGATAACGGCAACAGGTATATTTATATATATTACAATAAAACAAATATTTAAGGCGGGCTCCCATACAACAAACGTGATTTTTTTTGCTCGTTTTTATAGATAATGGCACGGAACCCTACGTGCGCGAGTCCGACTCGCACTTTGCCGGTTTTTTATAAATTTCAGTTTTGGGTTTGACCTATTTTTGTCTTATTTCGATCAGCTCGCCGCTGTTTCGATTAATTTGAACCTAATCGAAACCGCTAATTTAAATTACTATAGAGCTATATTAGATATAATCTCTGTGCTTTTAAGGTAGTTTCACATAGAAATAAAATAAGTATTCTGGGACGGTACTTTATAAGGGTATAAGCATAGCAAGATTCATCATCGTCTGAGGGAAATCCACCGAAATATAACAATTCAAATGGCAGAGATATTTGTTCCTCAGCGAATATATGGTTTTTTTTATTAGCTTTTGTGGCTTTAATTTTTCTGCGGCCCCGAGACCTATTGTGATCGTCACTTGTTTTTGTGTCGTCCCTAGTTTATGGGGCGTTTAAAGTTCACCACTAAGTCCTACAGCAGCTAAAAACTGTAGAGTATTTTTAGGGGCGATGACTGTTAGTTTCTCCGCGCTAGGGATCTGTTTGCTCAGATGAATGCTACGTTTGCGCATTAGTGGACCACACTCGCCTAACAGATGTAAGGGCGATTATGCCGCCTCATTACAGAATCTGCAGGTTTGTGTATCGCATAGTCTTAGCTTGAACATGTGCTTATCAAGCCGACAGTGTCCAGTCAGGGCTCTGACTATAATGCAGGGATTGTTTCTGTTTAGCGCTAAGATTCGGTTTGTATACCGTTTATCAAAAGCTTTAATCGGTATACACGGTGTCCTTTATATCACTGTTTTCCTATAACAAACGTTGTTCAGACCATGGTCTACAAAGGGTTTATAATATCAAATTTAAAAAAAACGAAATCTGCCTGTGAAAAATGTAAAAAGTTGCGAACTTAAAACTTCTATTTTAACGTTACGCCCTACAACATAGCGGGCTCGCCGCGCCGCGCTGGCGCGCCGGTAGCTACTAGATATCTAACTTAGGTCACATAGTATTTGTCACCGCCCACATTTATTTCTATAACTACCGTGAAAATATTAAGGTACTTAGCTACAGTACAAAATCCATACATAAAAGTAGGTAGGTAGACATGAGCGTCGCTAACACAGCGTGTTCCATTGACTCCAATTTTTACTTACCATTCGAAATTCTATTTTTGACATGACTACAGAGTACTTTTTAATAACTGAACAGGACGTATGTCGTTCACTCCTTGAATGCCGCCGCCGTATCGCCACAAAAGAAATAATAGTAGGTGCGGCTGACGTGCTAATGAACTTTATGTCACGGTTAGTTATTGAAGAAAGTTAGACTTATTTGAGAAGGTCTAGATTTTATTTATTTATTTTCTTATTTGATGTTATAAACATATTACATATTTATAGTATGATCATATTTCCGAGTTTCGCGTTAAACTAAAGTGGTTGCCAATACGCTCTCGTCGGAATGCTTATAATTCTAACTCTTTTATATAAAATTCTATTTACTTCTTCTTCTCCGCCGTATCTCAAACAATGCTTTGAATTCCTAAATCTATCCCATACCCGCAATCTGCGTTCTTCCACTACTCTCCAGTTGAAAACTCCATACCATAATTCCAACTTCTTTAGTAACTCGTTTACGGTACGAGCTGTCGGATTATGGAATGACTTGCCCGTTTCCATCAGACTTGCTAAATCTTTACCTATTTTCAAAAATGAGATCTACAAACTATACTTAGCGGCTTAGAGTAAACATTGTATTTCCTTTCGATATTTATTGTAAAAGTATATATGTATATATTTTATATTTATTTATTTAAGTATATGTAGGTATATTTTAGGTTTAGGTATTTATTTATTTTTATCCTACATAAATAGGTATTTATTCTAACACCGCCTCCTCACACGTCTTTTCAATCCAGTCCATCCAAAGGTTGCCTGGAAGAGATCGCTTTGAGCGATAAGGCCGCCCATTGTACCACCATGTATTAGTCTTTAAGTTTTCTAGGTTAAGTTATTTTAATTTGGTGTAACAATAAAGAATTATCTATCTATCTATCTATAAACAGTTAGTGGACCATGGTCTGAATAACGTTTGTTCTGGGAAAACAGTGATTTAAAGGACACCATGTATATGGTTTCACTTTCAGTCAACCCTAGGCTCCTTTGAATATCCATGTTATAAATCTACCCGTTTTCACAGGATGATCAACTAAACGCAAACGTGCGACTGACTTACGCAGAGAAATGGGTTGTCGCTCGTGCAGAAGCCCTCGATCTTCTATACCAGAAACCTCGCAAGCCACTACCAAATATGGATCATGAGCAGCGCGTTCACGAAGAACTATTGAAGGCCTATGAGATACAGATTAAAGTAGGTAACACTTCTATTTCATTTTACTTTTTTGAACTACCTAGTGATGGAACAAGCGCATGGCCCACCTGATATTATGTGGTAACCATCGCCTATAGCAAAGTATTGCCTCGTAGGTCACGCACCTTAGAAACGTGCCCTACGATGCACTGCCCTGCGTCCATTAACTTGAGGCATACAGGTGTAAAGGCCTCAAGTGCCTGTAATTTTACCGGCTACCATACCCTTCAAACCGAAACACAGCAGAAATAGGTATGGTGGTAGTAATTCCCCGGTCCGACTTTTTTACAAGGAGCATATATTACAAGGAGGTATTTTTACAAAAATATAACCGACTTCAACTAACAGAAAAAAACAAGCTACTGAACCGATTTCGATGAAATTTCTATGGGACCAATCTGAAAATATAACCTTTCAAATAAAAAACTAATTGAAAATCGGTCCACAATTGACGGAGAAATCGGTGAACATACTTTAAAAAAATATCCTTCAGTCGAACATAGAACCTCCTCCTTTTTTGAAATCGGATAAAAATTCTATCAAATACGCTTATAATTTTGAGAGACAGGAAGAGTGCCTTTTGTATACTGCTTTTGCGGGATAAAAAGATCCTGTTGTTACAAAATCCATTTTAAATTTTGATCTACATAAATTTTGGTTAAAGGAGCGCGAGGAATCCTTGATTTATTGGGAGCAGCGTCACACCACTGACACCACTGGCATTAAGGCCAGGCTAGCGGCTAAATGCGAGCAACTTCGTGTGGCTACCTTGCGACATGAAGAGCTACAGAAATTGGTAAGAACCTTTAAAGTTGGTACCTTTTTACTCATCGGTATAGGTACGCTTACGCTTCGCTTATGTCAAGTAGGTACACACAGTAAGAGTTGGCTGGTTTAGAATCGTAGTGGATGGTACAAGCTAACAAGCTAAGTACAGTTTTAGGGTTCCTTACCCAAAGGGTAAAACGGGACCCTATTACTAAGACTTCGCTGTCTGTCTGTCCGTCTGTCAACAGGATGTATCTCATGAACCGTGATAGTTAGACAGATGAAATTTTCACAGATGATGTATTTCTGTTGCTGCTATAAGAACAGATACTAAAAACAGAATAAAACAAATATTTTAGGGGGGCTCCCATACAACAAACATGATTTTTTTGCTCGATATTGATAACGGTAACATGTAAACGCTTGAAATATTCACAGAATGTTGAGTTAGGTATAATGAGCACTTTTAAAATAAATAATTAAAATAAAATTAATGGTACGGAACCCTTCGTGCGCGAGTCCGACTCGCACTTAACCGGTTTTTTCATTATTTAACGTTATTTATAAGAGGAGTTCAATAAAGAAGTGCTTCCATATCCTCTCACTTGAGAATTTTCATCCAAGAAAAATACAAGAGGTTTACACGGATAATCTCTTTCTGTGGACGCTGCCGTTTGATTTGCGTACGCGCTGCAGTATACTTTTTCTCGTTATTTTACCTCGTGTGAATCATCTCCTTATTATGCATCCATAGGCAGTGGAATATTTCGTTCCTAATAGGTTATTCGATTTTCAGTTCGATTTGCACGAAGGCGAGATGCGCTCCTGGCTGAACTTCAAACGGGAGCGTGCAGCGCGTTTAGCGCGCGAAGAGCGCCTGAGAACATCTGCGACGAGCATACAGGCGTGGTGGCGCGGCAACATGGTGCGGAAGGGGCTAGGCGCTTTCCGCTTCATGCGAAATTTAAAGAAGAGTCCGTCTAAGAATAAGAAGAAATAAAGAATGAATAAGGATAAAATTGTTTATTGTGTACCAATTACCTACCAAAATAACGTAAGCAAATTTATGATAAGTAAATACAATATAATAGTTTCCCCAGGGCAGCGTCATGGGCCCAGTCTTGTACTTTATATACACTTTCGACTTCCCAACGACAACAGATGGCGTACTTGTGGAAAAATTTGCAGACGACACAGCGCTGGTTGTAAAACCATGCTAAACTTTAAAAACCCTCCCTATCTTTAAAAACATGGTCAGACAACACTTTCTGTCATCCATTGCTCACTAGGCCATTTATTTATTTATACATTTTAATAATTTATGTATGTAGGTATGACAATATATATATATAAATATATATATATATAAATATATATATATATATATGTATTTTATGTATCTTAATATTAATATTTATTAATTTTATGATAATATTATTTAATATAATTAAGCATTTTATTTTATATTAACTATATTTTTTATAAATTGTAATATATGCTTGTTTTTAAAAAAAAAAAAAAAAAAAACTGATTCTAAAAAAATCTTATGCCGCCGTCCTTATTTGTTCATATAGATTCTGTCCATCCAAAGGTTGCCTGGAAGAGATCGCTTTTAGCGATAAGGCCGCCCATTGTACCTATGATTTAAAATTGTATTTTCTTTTATATGTTTGTATTTAATGGTGTGCAATAAAGAAATTATCTATCTATCTATCTATCTATCTAAACCAACTATAGCATCGAACATGCTCCAAAGTTAAGCCTAGACGAAGTCTCAACCTGGCTCATATACTGGCTAGCGCAATAAGGCAAACGAACTAAGTCCCACAGTCGAACTAAACGGACTTCAAATACCTCAAAGCAAAGACGTGAGCTACCTTAAGCATACATTTGGTTAGACACCTCACATGGTTTTGGAGTTATTAGGAAAAATTACGACAAAATATTCCCCCAAAGTATCTCCGAAAACTGGAAAGTAAAAATCTGAAATTAATATGATTGATAACTCGCCCCGAACGAGTCTCCCATAAAAACAATAATATTATTTGTGCCTAATCTTTGACTATCAAAATAGTGCCACGAAATACTTTCCAACCTACTTGACCTACAGTTTCATTCAAATTACAGGTAACGGGAGTTCATGTTAATGGTTATTCTTTTTAGGGTAGAAATTGCAGATATTCTGTATATCTTCTTCTCCTTAAATTTGTGTCACTAAAGCTACAGGCATACCACATTTCAGCACTGTGGGGTCACTGGTGTACCCTGTGAATTTTGTCATAGTTCAGTTTTTATTATGGCTGATAACTTAATAACCACAAAATTTAAACTAACAATAAAAACGGGGTCGAAATGTACTCACAAATATCTTTTATTAGACGTGCTACTGGACCAGATAGTCCCATTTTGTTTTTTTTACTCTTCTTGAACCATAATATCTCATAAACCCCCCACATTTATAACTCATGTCGCACCAAAATTGAGTCTATCAAACTTCCGACATCAAATTTCACGATGATGGATAAACGCTTCGAAAGTTATCCTCGGACAAACAAACATACTTACAACGCCGATTTGCCCAAGTTGATTTAGAGATCTCACTTCGCTTATTTATCCAAAGATTACAGGAAAACTATAACGAATTTTCCTCTATTTAAAACAGATTTCTAAATATGTCTTTAATTTTTTTTTGGTTTACCTGTCATATATGTAACTAGATGGCGCTGCTTAATTTACATAAATAAAACTAAGAAGGTTCGGAACCCTCGGTGCGCGAGTTCTACTCGTACTTGACCCGTCTGGTTTTATTCCCTAGAAACGCACGACATTTAACGATCTACCAGAACGGGGTCGCTAGTGTCTACTGAACAGCTGCAAATTTGTATCTATATATTATAGATTGGTTCTTATCGGGATTAGTTCCAATTTTATCCACCTGCACTGCACAGACACAGAAGTTGGTGGCACGGGTTGTGGCAACAATACGCAATTTGACAGTACGCCACAAACATTGAGGATCGTTCTCCGTCTACATTGAGGATTGATTGAATTACAAGGATCAGGAATTATTGGATTATATGGATCGAAATGTTGTAGTTTCTGATTTAAGTCATTGTCAATGTCAGAGCAAACCTCGTGCATTGCCGACTGTCACTGTCAGTCAGTTCGTTTCGTTCGTTCCTTTTTCTGTCAGTCAGTCAGTTGCACGCTTTCGCTGTGTGCAGTAGGTAACCAGCTAGTGTTATTTGTGTAATTTTATTTCTCTCGCTAGAAAGTTTTCTCCAAAGCAAAATATTTTCAAATTTTAACACGACATAAAGTCTTACAAACCAAAAATCATTAAGCAAGGTGCTGTGCATTTATCGAACTGTGGACGTTTCAATACACATTATTTAGGTTTCTTGAAATTTCCAATTCTCGGAAAGTTGGATTGTCGTTCATGAGATTCGGTGAGTAATCCTTACAGTAAAAGTATTTATAAGTTAAGAATTGTATTGTATTCAAATTGCTTTCATTGGTAAGACTGTGGTACATACATTTGAAGTATATCCTATGATCTATTTACCTTAGCTCCTAATTTGATTTGACACCGGGAACTTACCTAGGTATGTACCTACTAGTTATTTGTAAGTAGGTACCTGATTTATGCTGTTATTTTTGTGGTTTTTGATGTATTTTATATTTATATATTAGTATAGTTTGTAGTACATATATACTCTTTAGTATTTTGTTTTCATCTACACATCTTGTAGGCATCTGCTCTTCTCCACCTGACCTTTAATTATGTATGATATAGAGATCATGCATTGCTATGGTTGGTATTTTATTTAGGAAGCTAGGCATCTTCATTAGCTATTAGAATGTAGGTACTCACTACTGATTTATCTTTTAAAAAATTATCAAATAGCCCTACTACAAAAATTGAAAATAAACAAAAGCTTAGCATTTTACCTACACTTGAAAGTTAGAGTTTTGTGGCTTTGTGTTTTTATATTAATTTAAGTACTTCTGATATACCCTGGTAATACCTATATAAAACATAGGTTCATACTTATTGTAATATTTCTTTTAAAGATTTAGTGTAGGTAGGTACCTATATTGATTTGATTGGTGCATACATAATCAAGTCAGTAGTCTGACTCAACTTTTACCTTTAATTGTTTAACCAATAATGCTTATTATGCTTAGGATCATTATGGGAATCAATCATTCACATAATGTACCTGGTCTAATAACTAAATTTGAGTTAAGTACTTCTGTTCTGATATACCCTGGTAATCTATACTAATATCATAAAGAGCTAAGATTTGTATTTTTGTGTGTATGTTTGTAATGAATAAACTCAAAAACTATTGGACCGATTTCAAAAATTCTTTCACTGTTGGGAAGCTACACTATCCCCAGGTGACATAGGCTACTTTTTACCCAACTACGCAGAAAGAGGGTAATGTTATTGAAAAACTATGCGTGCAAAGCTGCGGATTGGTCAGCTAGTACCTATATAAAATATAGGTTCATACGTGTTGTAATGTTTCTATTTTAGATTTAGGGTAGGTATATTGATTTGATTGTTGCATATAATCAAATCAGTGGTCTGACTCAACTTTGCCATTAATTGTTTAACCAATAACGCTCATGATCCAAAGGGAACCAATCATTCACTGTAGGTACCTAGTCTATTAACTCTGTATAGGAAAATGCACACATTCAATAAATTTCATTTCTTATTGAACTAGGACTTCATCAATAACGTTCAGACAACTTTGCCTAAATTGCTTATAATAAAAGCTAAGAGAAGAAAGAAAGACAATATATTTATTTGAACCCACTTGACATCACACACAATAAAAACAATAAAAACAAAGGCAAAGTCAAGATTCACTCAGACAGACAATACTGGTGTTGCGTGGGGACAAAAAGGTCCCTGTCTCAGCATAAGCTGTTTCGTACCACGGTGGATACGATGCAGCGCTGGTTTTCTGACAGGGCCTAGGTGACGACACGATCATTTGAAAAGACAATACAAATAGAATAAAATATAAATAACATGTAGACAAATTAAAAGGAGAAGATACTCAATAAATTAACAATACATACAATACACGAATTGCAAAATATAAGATACACTCCTCAAACCTACCACCATCTACAACTCCCAGACGTTAAATAGAATAAAAGAGGATCCCTAGAGATTCTTAGTCAAGCAAATAATGTTATAAGGCTTACCAAATGTCTCAAACATTTCTCAGCTCTGCTCAGTAAAAACTAAAACTAGGTACACACGGCTACACATCAAGCTATACATTTCCAGTATAAGCTGACCTCGCATTGTGTAGGCTTTTCGTAGAATGAGAGGTCAGCTTATACTGGAATAGTATAGCTTGATGTGTAGCCGTGTGTACATAAGAAGTACATAGTTATATTTACCTAAGATATTTTTTTATTTAGATCTGTATGTTTAAGATAATACTTTGCACAACAAATCTAAAAATAGATGGTCTTAATGCTTACACATTTTCTACCAGCCAAACTCATGTGGTAGGAGATTATGATGGTCGGCGTGCTACAAAAACGTAGGTAGGTAGGTACCTAAGTACCTAGTAGTAGTACCTACATAGGTAGTAGTTTTTTGTCCTTTAAATAGGCTCACCTGTTGTGATGTACCTAACATAAAACCACATCAAAATGTAAACTTCGTAACCACAGAACAAACTTTACCTACTGGTTTTTAGATGTTATATTACTATATGCTATTTTAATAAATATGGTCATAAATTAAAAAATACCTACCATAATTTATTTAATAAGATAAGCAAGTAGGTTTTACTACAGTTTTTAAGCAGAATAAAGGTCATTGGGCATTTTGTTCGGACATATGACCCACGGCGCACAAAAACGAAACAGGGCTAGGTATGTAGTTAAATGTATATGTTACTTAATGGTATGGGTCGCATTATTGCAGGATATGGGAGAACCGCAAAAAAAAATTTTTTAATTAATATTATAGCATTTTTAAAATAATTATTATAGCATTTTTAAATTATTATTATAGCATTTTTATAATGAACTAAGTAAAAACTATTGGCCTGACTGTAAAAATACTTTGTAAAACAGTTGTTTTGAACAATTTCCAGGAATACGAAAATAAAATCCATTTTGCGGTAATAATATTTTTATTCTGCATTATCAAAATCTATAGTTAATTCATCTAAAAAGGCTGCAGGCGCGTCTATCACGTCTTGATGCCTGGCCCATGACAGAAAGTATACGACGCTTACAACATGTGCACAGCTTCCGACAGTGCGACGGCCGTGTATACACGAGCAGTAATACTGTTGGATGCTATTTCTTCCAATATGGGTAGGATCTACTAAAATATAGGTGTAGTACTGCTTTGCACGGACGTGTCGTGACTGTATTCTGCCTCTTATCAATATCTTATTTTCAATCATTTCTTGGTGCCGGTATAGTTCGATAGTGTATACACCATCCTCACGCATGTGCTCGTGGCAATACGATCTTGCGATTCTCAAGTGGTATGATCCCAACGTAAACAATATTAATTCGTCAAATGTAAGCCGAGGAAAGTCATCAAAATCCGGATCATTGCCATCGAGTCGCACAAACGCTACTCTCTGCCTGTTTAAATTATGGTTAATCACATATTCTGCCATCTCATTGGGTTCATTCATTCGTTCATTTATAATTCTTATGAATTGTTCCGCATACATATGGTCCTCATATGGATGGCGAGTAGCATTAATTATGGCCGCAGTTATTTTGAAGTCGACCATCATGTTTCTCATGGCAACGTTAAAATATACATGGCGGAAGATTTTAAAATCTTTCTTGAATCTGCCGTTAATGGTTTCCACTACCCACCGGATCATTGTTATTAATCTAGATTTATTAGCATCTAGTGTCGTCAGTTGTTCTCCTCTTACTCTTGTAGGCGGCATGTGAGGATTATACCCGCATTCCTCAATTTTATCAATCGAATCCCGAAATCCACGATCCAATATAAAAACATCATTAACTCTCAAGAACCCATGAATCGGAGAATCTTCTTGCATCAGGTCACGCATAATGCTTGCGTCCGAAGTAGTCGCAGTGTAAGGCCCCGTAACATCTACTATGTAGCCGTCGGTACATACTATAAGGAAGGGTTTTACTAAGTTCCGAAACTTATGAAGACTGTAAGTTTTGCGCTGGAAAAGGAAATTCGAACTCTTTTGTAGATAAATATATGTTCCATCACATACGAGAATGGCCGCCGGTTCATTATAGTTACCACCAAAAAAATGGCTTGGAATTGCAAGATTCTTGGCCACCACATCTTCCCTAGTAATATGATTTAAGCCCAAATGCTGTGGAACAAAATCATTACTTAAGCATTCTCTTGCTATCGCCAACTTCCTTTCTAGGGTTCTCCTCGACATATTGAATTTAGTGGCTAATCGCTCATCTGGTTCACCGGTTCTTATTTTTGTTAAAAAAATTCCAAGAACTGTGGCAGGATGAACTGATCGATCACCCAGTGAAGGCGTTTGGTTCAAAATAACATTAAATTGATATTTTGTTAGTCCCGTCCAAAAGTGAAATTCATTGTCCTCTATTTCTTCAATATTTTCGAAATCAAGGTTGCTTCTTTGTTCGATACCCCATTTATATAAATTCATCATACCAACAACATGAGTACTGTCAAAGTTTTCGTGGGATGTAGTGTTGAGCAAGTCTACCCAATCATTCCTCATAAAATGAGCATTGCAAACCCGAGCTAATTCTGGTATATAAAAATTGTGATTGTGTAAGAGTTGGAACTTAGCATATAGTGGAACATTATGGGCCACTACATTTCTACAGTTTGTAAAAATACAATGTCTCGCTGTATTCGATGCTCGCTTATATCCTCTAGGCGTAACAAAACTAGGCTGCAATTGTACTTGATCTTGCACTGGTTGCTCTTCAACTGGCTGATCTTGTACTGGTATATTTTGTACTTGTTCATTTTGTACGGGTTGATTCCGTAAACGACGATCTAACCTTGACCAACAAGCATGGCACATGGCCCGTGAGCCATTAAAAGTAATCTGAAACAATTGAAAAAAAAAAATATATTCCTCCATTTATCAAGAAGTAAAATGAGCCATTACATTGAGCAAAGCAACATTTGTACAATCAAGAGCACGCGACGAGTCATACACATACGATGACAGTGTAGTGTACTTACCTCACGTGGTATTATTTCTTGCAATAATAAATCTACAAGATCCCTTTGTCTTTCCAAAAAGAAAACTGTCAATATGTGTTTTCGTCGACGTAAAACAGATCGATTACACGACACGCAACTATTTTGTCTTTCCATGTTAATGTAAACCAATCGTCAAGCAAAATCAGGGGTCCATAAAACACGCTCAAGTAATCAATAAAATGCAAAAATCGGAAACACGAGTTTAAACGCACAGATCGAAACGAAGGATGACGTACGACTGCGGGGCGGTCAGAGCGGGTGGGGCGCAGGCGGCGCGTCGCACGCGCACTTCGATACCTTACTGTTATTTTCTACCTGTCGAAAGTGCTAGCGAGAGAGACATACAATCTGTTATGCGATACAAACATTTTTCTTATGCTTGTACATACATTTTCACAATGCTGACAGTAAAATCTTTAGTTTTTAGTCTAATAGAATTATAGTTAGACTCACATACATACTGTTACATAACATTTTTCCTCCAGCAGATACATAAAAAAAATTTACATATTTAGAAAAGTGGAATTGAATACTTTACTTTAAAAGTGATTTGAACACTGTGCGCGAAAAAAAGAAAGTGGGTCAAAACCGCCCAATGATCTTTATACTTATATTTATTTGTTATTCAATGTTATCAGATGCATTGAGTTAGAATATTGATTGATACTACCTATGTGAGCCCACACCTCAGGTATTAAGATTTCTAGGAAAGCAATTCCAAGGTTGCCTTGCCTTGCCTACATACTCGAGTGAATTGCAATTTGCGTTGCGCCAATGCCTTCTAGAATCCCATAAACAAATATAGTAGGTTAGGTTGCCGACTACACCATTATATATAGTATCCTAACAGTACATAGGTGTATACCATATTTTTAAGAAAATAAATATCGTAGGCCATATTTTATTACTATCAACATACCGAAATTATTGTTCGAATACTGAATAGATCTTAGTTTTTTCGTAAAACGCAACGCATTTTGTTACAATAACCTATATTTTTCTGGCACTATGCTTTAAATTAAAAAGGCATGTGTGGTCTGAAAATGTTAGCAACCCTAGATAGGTATAGTACTACCTACCTTTTAAACTACGACATGCTTACAGTCTGAAAACTTCTGGAGTTATAATCCTTCAGGTGCTTCTAATCCTGGCTTATCCTTATAGAAAGGAGCCAAAACCTGCCTTCCTTAGATTAGGATTGATTTATTTTTCAAGTATTTTCTATTCCACCTCAAAGATCAATTCTAGTCAAAACTATGGTTTATTGGAGGCTTATTATAGTTCTCCATACATCTAATGCCTAATTCAAAGAAAAGTGTCAAAGCTTTATTTACCTCACGTCTTTAATTGAACCATGTCCTAGAATCAAAATATATTTTAAATTTCGATTACTAGTGGGTACTTGGAGAAAATCCTTCATGCTTGGTAATACTTATTTTTTATACAAATAACAAAAAAATATTACCTATATTAAATTATTTCCAAGGATTTGGAGGTCGTCTGCGATTTTAGGAATTGCTGGGGTCGATCTCAGTAGCGGCGGATCCTTGGATCCTCAAAGATTCACATAATAGGTCCATACATTAAATTTGATATAATTCGACGAAACATTTACTGACCGATAGGGATCTTGTACCTAATAAATTACCTTCCTAGAATCTAAGAATATTAAGAACATTGCGACGAACGAGGTTTATTTCAATCGGTCCGCAAACGGAGGTAGTAACGGTCATTTCGTGTATGGGTACGGAAGTGGCCTGGTCCATAGGTACCCACGGCCGATCACCCTGTCGAATAGTCGCGAATAATTTTTATATAACATTTAGATTGAACGACAGTTGTGTCCGTAGCGACGCTACGGCTAAGAATTCAATAACTAGAACAAAGAGATAAGCGCTGTTAGTTTAGTATATATGTCAATAAAATGAATAAGACAAGCACTCAATAATAATTATGTCGATATCGATGTGTAAGACTACATAGTCGCTCGTACGACGACAATAATCACCCGAGGAGCTTCAGCAGTGCCAGTACTGCGCGGTAATTAGTGCGTTAATCACACTAGCTTGGTGCACGGTTGATGCAACTCAGTTTCCGAGAAACCGATCACCGGGGCTCGGGAGGAGCGGCAAATTGCCGGCAGATATGTGTGCCGCCCTGTCCGTAATTGCAAAAATCACTCGCCAGTTGTAGTCCTTGTATTACAAGTACAGCTCGTGTGTGAGAGCGCTCTGCTGCCGCCGACATGACAAGTGTATCATACACGTTTTACAACTCTCGGACGCACTAGAGATTGGATTTAATCGTCTCGTTACGAAGCTAATTTGCGTGTTTCTCTAATGGAGTTCATATCTCGTTTTCGATCGAAAGATTGAGCAGTTACCATATCACTTGGTTATATATACTAGTTTATATCTCTTTATGTTATTACCTACTAGAATAGTCTAGAATCAATCAATTAATCTGAATCTTATGAAATTTTAATTTAGAGCGTTTAATTTGTTAGGTTGTAAGGTTGGTAAAGTACCAAGTTACCTCAATAATGACATTTAAAGTTACTATTTAAACTACGTTTCATTAAATGTTACGTGATGTTCAAAATATCGGTACTCTAACTAATTGATAGACTACTCTCCCTGAAACAGCGTATATCGAATTTAGCATTTCTGAATTTAAAGCTATTGCATGGAGCAGTATGAATACGTTCGAATTACCAGAGTTCACTATTTGTTGTGATGTTTGTTGTTATTTGCTGATGTGATTTGCAATTTTACCTCGCTAGATATTTATTATTCTAGGAAAATTTAATTTTGTTTCATAGTTAATAATGTTTTAATTCAATCGACACAAAAATATATCCTACTAATATTATAAACGCGAAAGTTTGTATGTATGGATGTTTGTTACTCTTTCACACCGGAACGGCTAAACAGATTGCGGTGGAATTTGGTATGTACGTAGATCATAACCTGGATTAACACATAGGCTACTTGTTATTGGCTAACCACGCGTGCGAAGCCGCTGGCTCATAACAGCTAGTATATAATACGCATCGAATTGATTCTCGATTCGAAGCGTATAAGCCAATTAAGAACCAATTTCGTTGATTCTTTTTATTAATAGTGGTTTATCTCATAGTCAAACTAACAGGCAAGGCATGGAGCAGCACAGCTAGAGACAAGGAGAAATGGAAGCAATTGGAAGAGGGCTTTACCGCTGAACGCGGTTATTACAAAGATAAATATAATATGTACATATATTATATTAAAAGACAAGTTAAACTCAATATATAGATATAGGTAATTGTTGTGTACGTTGGAAAAATAAAAGCTCATAGTAGGTATTATTATTATTTCATACTCGTAATAATTGGTCCCGTAAAAATTAGGCGAAGATCTGATAAATATTTTTGGACCTGTAAAACGAAACTCTAACGGACAATAGTATTCAAATTCAAACCGCTATTCCTGAAAAGTATTCACAATTTGAAGCACATATACTGTAGTATAAAAATGTGTCTGTAGTATCAAAGTGTGTGTATAAAAATCGCCAAAGCTGAGTCGACTACTAGATTACGAGCCGGTAGTCGAGCAACTTATATCTGTAGGAATATTACCAAAATCAACTGCAAAATTAACTTTATATTTTAAAATGACTAAGAGACAGCCGTACTGACTACGGAACCCTTCACTGTGCGTGGTCCGACACGCACTTGACCAATTATTTTATGATATGGCCAGTTGAGAATTAAAATACACAATAAACTGTTACGGTATGGTGAATATTAAATATTAGGTTGGGGAAAAAGTTTCTTCGCATTTTTTAAGAAAATTCATAACATTTTTTAATATAGTTTATTTACATTTAACTATAGTATGTAGGTACCATTTTGTTCCATAACTTTTTGCCATCTTGTAGGTAGGGACATGATCCCATTGCTATAGAAATTTTGGGGCTTCTGATCAAAATACCGCGACAAGTAGTTTTGGCAGTCCTCTCGTGGTATTAACCTGACACTGCCTAAAGAATTCTGAAGAAACCGAAACAGGTGGAAATCTGAAGGTGCAAGGTCAGGACTATACGGCGGATGCATTAACACCTCCCAGCCAAACTCTTAATTTTTGCTGAGTGGCTAAAGATGTGTGAGGTCTAGTGTTATCATGATGAAAAACCACACATCTTCTGTTGATTAATTCCGGCCGCTTTCTCTCAACTTCTTGCTTTAATCTCATCAGTTGTTCGCAGTAGAGTTCAGAATCGATGGTCCTGCCTGGTAGTTACAGATCATAATGAATAATGTCCTTCCAATCCCACCACACACACAGCATCACCTTGTTGCGAGTTAACCCGGGTTTCGCCACAGTCTGTGAAGCCTGACCGGCCTTTGACCACGACCTTTTACGCACGTTCTTGTCGTACGTGATCCACTTTTCATCACCAGTTATCAGCTTCTTCAAAAATGGTTTGGTTTCATTACGCCGTTTTATCCGTAATAGGGCGACCAGACCGACGTGCATCTTTGACATCAAAATTTCCGGATTGAAAACGCTTAAATCAAATTTGTGCTACTCTCACAGACACTGCACTAGGTCCATAAGCATCGCATTTTTTTTTCGCGGCTTGCGTTGCATTTTTACCTGTTTTGTAGTAAAATTTTAAAATGTATCGAATTTCTTCATTAGATTCGCTCATCTTTACAGTACGAAAAACAAATAAAAATCACACATTTTCCTAATTTGAATTTGAAATTATCTTCTTTAAAATTTAAACTTTGAATGATACCAAAACCAGCCAGATACAAATAGTATAGCTAAAGAGATTTTATTACAAGTTCATAAATACTATAATGCGAAAAGACTTTTTCCCCAACCTATTATTATAATTGTCAATATCATGTTTGAACGTTGGAATCGAATGATTTTATATGGCATCCGATCCGTGACAAGAACGAATAAGACAGCATTGCATAGCAATTAACTATTGCTTTTCTAAGAACGACTAGACTGGGCTTGGTTGGTCTCACTCGCATAACACGGTTCAAGGAATGGAGTACCTAGTCCATAAGTCCTATGATTTTTTGTGTTTATCGCGTAATTAGTTTTTCTAACCATGGAAATTAGAGTAGTTTCAGACAGATATTAATGAAATATCCGGTCCATGTCGATATGCCACAACAAAGTCGATATGCCATCTTAAAGGTATATTCATTGCATGTCATCAAACATAGCTAGCAAATCACACTAATATTATAAATTCGAAAGTTTGGATATTTGTTTGTTTGTTAATCAATCACGGCTGAACCGATTTCATATTTCATATATATATTTATTTCAAACCATAGAGACATAAAGAACACTTAGTTACGCCAACTTCTTTACATAAAAAATGTTAGGAAAACATTTACCTAACTAATATATATTTTTTTTATCTAGCCTACATTTTCCCACTGCTGGGCAAAGGCCTCCCCCAACTCCTACCACCTATCGCGATCCTTGGCAGATTCCCACCATTCTTTCTCTTTCCTTTGAAAAGGAATATTTTAATTGCGGCTTTGTCAAAAGAACGTTTATAAAATAAAATTAGGTAATGAAAGGCGATGTAAAGAGGCCTTGTCATTACAGAAGTCTAAACTTAAAACTATAACATGTCAAGCGGTCACAGATTTCGATGAAATATGGTATATACTTAGATTATAAAATGGATCACCACATAGGCTACCTTTTATACCATATATCAATTTCCATGGTTTAAAAATGGGGTGTCAAATCAAGTTGCAACAGCGAGCTTAGCTTTATTTCTAGGTTACCTACACATTGAATGTCGACCTCTCTTTGATCTAGTCATCCAATAACTCTTTTTACATAAGTTAAACTAAATCAATATATTTTAAATAGTTACCCATATTTATTTATATATATAACCATTTACCATAACCTTCGTAAGAAGTCGTAAGAAAGTTCATAAGTTGTATGTTTATATATGTATGTATATAGGTATGTAATATTATTTTAGAAAAGTATGTTTATAAAATTTATATTTACATTTAAACAAAACTCTACACACCTTTTATTTAATCACTTCTTTATTTATTTATTTTTCTACGTAGCTGCTTCAATACCTATTGCTTCTGGTTTCAGCTGAAAATCAGCGTTGGGTGCTTAACTTCCAACATTATGCTGAGCTGAACGCCATTTTGGTACGCAGACACATGAGTCAAACTTGTTTTATTGGATTCAATTGTATCTACTGTTCCTTTAAATTATTTCATGTGTCATTTTGTGTGTACCAAATAAATGATTATTCTATTCTACATTTAGTAGTGTAACGCGTACGAAGTCGCGGGCAACAGCTAGTAGTTCATAATTCATTTGGATAAACTAAGAAACAGTACGACTGTTTGTACCGCAATGTTGCTACCAACAACAGGTTAACTAGTATCGTTCAGTACTAAGAACTCGATAATAATAGGCTGTATTCAGTCTAGGCATAATGTTATCATAATCCTCCTGGGACTTTCTATTAGCGTCACACCAATTGTCTATAATGCTGTTGTTTGAACCGGTTTCTTTGTATTTTACAATGAAATTCATAAAACAATAGTTAGTGCTCTTTAGGTCGGTGACTCTGTACTTTCCTGTTTGTCACGATCTTTAAATGTTAGTGCAAATCCACGAATAGGTTATTGTATGACAGAATTTTATTTCTACGGTACCTTGCGGCCTGTGTCAATGGTTCTCGGTATTCCGGTGTGTCCTACACGCTAATGACAATGAGCCGATCAAACCACAATTTACCTAGAACTCTGTTATAGGTGTAGAAAAGTAAATAAAAATATATAAGTACGTTTATTGAATATATATATGTATATATATATATATGATTTTTCGTTCGTATTCTTAATATATCTTAGTCTTATTTTTATTATAAAATTTTTCCTGCTACATTATGTCTCGCACTACCTACAAAAATATTTATTCAACACTACGCAAAGGTAACTGGAAGAGAATGCTTGCTAGCATTAAGTTCGCCTATGTACAGATTTATGTATTTAGTGCAAGGAAGAATTTTCAATCAATCAATAGTTTCATCATTTTTGTATGAAAATAACCGTTCAGAAACTTTCGCTAGGTTCCCATGAAAAACGTACTTTTTACACCTCTCACTTTCGCAAAATTGTATAAAGAAGTTAAAGAACCCCCTAGTCCGAATTGTAGATAGGTCGAGAGCTGGACAACCGTTGCTAAAGGCGTTCGGTGAATCGGTAGTAACAATTAAACAACATTCATCGTAACAAGCCCCTGAAGAACATAAGTAATTCTGATATCCCGGAATTGTTTTCAATGCAAATGCTTACTAGCTGGCGCAATTCCTGGACGGCATCAAGTTAATTATTGTAGCGAACGCCATTTCTGATAATGGGTTGCAATGTATGGAAATCATACCTAGAAACAGCCTACAGTGCAGCTGCTGCGCTGCGCATTTCCTAGGTCTGCTGTGAAAATTTCACGGTCCAACGGGTTTTCATAGTTATCGCCGCCGCTTCCTCAACAATTAACAAGTATATTCATGTTAAAATGCCATTTCCTTGTTATAACAGTGCGTTATTTTCTTTGCGAAATTAGATTTGAGGAAAACTGTTTTCTGTCTGATGTGTAAGTCGTTACTCGGAATATGAGTAAAGCGCGGTTATAAATTTAACAGGGTTATTTGAGCGAGGAATTTACTGGGAATTGTTTGAGAAAGTAGGTCAATGCGACAATATTTTACCCCGTCGCGTCGTCGCACTTTCCTTCGATATTGCTAGTTATTACCTACGTATATTATTAATTGGACAACATCATTTCCAAATAATTCTATTTGTGGTTATACAAATTTCGTTTTATAAATTCCTTTACTATATACCTAGTCAGGTTTCTGTCACATGTTTAATATAAAATAATTGAAACAAGTTTATTCATTATGTAACCATTTATATACCAAAATGAACTTAACAAAACATAGATTCTTATGACACTAAAGTTTATTCAAAATGACCTCCTTGATTTTGAATACAGGCCTTCAATCTGCGCGGCCAGTCGTCTATCGCAGCACGAACGAGGTCCACGTCAATATCGGCGGCTGCCTTAATCAAGGATGTCTTGAGTGACTCCAAATTGGGATGAGGCTTTGAGCACGCCTTTCCTCCAAGTGTTGCCATATATTGTAATCTAACGGATTCAAATCTGGACTGGAGGAGGGCCAGTCTTCGTGGCGGATGAAGTCGATTTCACGCGCCGCCAGCCAGTCTTGTGTGCTCTTCGCTCTATGAGCTGGCGCCGAATCTTGTTGGAATACCCAGTGCCTGTTATTGAACATGGTATGAGAAACAGGTTCCACAAGGTTCGTCAGGACTGTATTTTGATACACAACTGCATTCGTTTTTACACCTTTCTCACAAAAATGTACCTCTGTTAAGCCCCAATAAGAAACTCCCAACCATACCATGAGCGAGGATGGAAAATGACCTCGTTGGACACGCGGAATACGGTTGCTCGCTTCTTCACTACTGTGTGCGTACACCTTATCATTTTGTATGTTGTAGCTCTCTTCTACGGTAAAAAATTTTTCATCCGAAAAAAGAATTTCCCGATATTTTTTTCCCGCGTACCGCTTCAACAAAGCGCGGCATCTCTTCAGTCTCAGTTCCATTAGACGAGCATTCAAACGATGTCCTGTTTTTCTTCGATATGCCCGAAGCCCTAAGTCTTCATTTAACACCCTTTTCACCGTGGTTCTGCTTAACCCCATCTGAAGGGCCAACAGTTTCTGCTTACGTTTGGGATTTCTTTGAATTCGCGCCTTCACAGCTTTTATCACTGCTGAGTCCTAACAGACCGAGGGCGACCACTTCTTGACCTGTCATCTACACTAGAGTCTTCATTGTATCGTTTGATGGTGCGATAAACGAATCTTTTGGTTATATTCAAATTTTTCAGTATGTCAAAAATTTGAATTGGCACGTAACCGCAACGATGAAACGCAATAACTGCAACACGGTCTTTAAGCGTCCACTCCATATTTAAAAATGAGTAAAATTCAATAAAAAAAAGTATACATTTTTATTTTCATGAACAATTCGAAATTCGAATTCTATAAACTTTTTTGTGGCCAGCATTCTACAAGAAAAGTTTTTACTGTGTGACAATACTTATGACCTGACTAGGTATATCATCCTCAATGTAGGTATTATATTATTGTATTCATTACCTTATTTTTATATAGGTATATATATTAGGTAAAAGGATTTGAAATTTTTAGTTAGGCATAGCATTTATTTTTACAATTCTATTTTTTAGGGTTCCGTACCAAAAAGGTAAAACGGCACCCTATTACTCAGGCTTCGCTGTCTGTCTGTCCGTCTGTCACCAAGCTGTATCTCATGAACCGTGATAGTTAGTGCGAGTCGGACTCGCACTTGGCTGGTTTTTATTTTCAATTTCGCTTAGCACATAAATTGTCTCACACATTAAAACTTGTATAATATTTTGGATTGGGGACACACAGACGAACAAAACATTATGTCCTAAGTCACGTTAAGAAGACATTTGACTTATAGATTGCAAAATTATCTTTATGTCGAATTATCTCCATAACTTGACACTTTAGGATATTATGTAATATGTAATTTTTTTTGTCTAAATATGTCCAAATTACGATGCAATTTAAAAAAAAATTGCGGATCAGGGACTTTGCCAAAAGTTTTTGTGTATAAAGTTAGTGTAGTTTAATGTATGAAAACTACTATTGTGACAAACTTATCATGTACTAGCTGACCCGCCCGGCTTCGCATGGATTGTTATCAAAATAAAATATAGCGTATAGAACTCTGGGATAGTGTAGCTTTATAATTTATATCAGTGAAAGAATTTACAAAAAACGGTTCAGTAATTCCAGGGATTACCAGACATACAAATTTTACCTCTTTATAATCTGTATATGTACACTGGCCGCCAAAAAAATCGACCCACCCGCTAATTTTGAGTAACAAAGTTGTTATCTTACGTATGTGTTGACATATTGGTATGTTTTGCTTATGCTTTATAAATAAACATCTGAGTACCCACTTGGCATTGTCTTAGACGAATACAAGTGCTATTGTGGGTATTTGTAACATTTTAAAAGCACTGATAAAAAATTAATGACTTTTGCATAGAGTGCAAGGTTAGTTTATTTCGAACTTTTGTCGCGGCATATTCACCGTGCATCGTAGTGATTTAATCTTTTGTTAGAGCAATCATATTCGTTGCTTTTAACCATAAAATATGGATACAACTGAAGCAGAAGCCGCTCAAGTGGTAGCTCTCGTTCGTGAAGGGCTAAGTCAGCGAAATGTGGCAAGAAGATTAAATTTGAGTCGATCAGCAGTGCCTCGAGTTTATAAACGATACTTAAAGACGGGAGAGTACCGCCGGAGACCAGGATCTGGAAGAGGACGTGTCACAAACACGACGGATGACCGTTTTATTGCCTTGACTTCCTTGAGAAACCGGCATCTTTCTGCTGTTGATGTGCAGGGCAGGCTGAGGGGCACTCGTGGAGTGGCTGTAAGTGAGAATACAGTGAGAAGAAGACTTCGGGAGCAAAACCTGAAACCACACAAGTCTGTCACGGGACCAAAACTCACTGCATCTCATCGGCAAGCAAGGTTAGAATTTGCTCAGCAACACATCCAATGGGATCTTGGTCAATGGGAGATAGTTCTGTTCAGTGATGAGAGCCGAATGTCCCTTGTAGGCTCTGACGGACGTCGTAACGTTATGAGAAGACCAGGAGAACGTTATGCTCAGTGCTGCATAAGAGAAACAGTCCGGTTTGGAGGAGGCTCTACTATGTTTTGGGGAGGCATCTCTTTAACCGGACGTACGGAGCTGGTTTTCTTTCGGAATCGTGCGGTTAATGCTAAAAATTACATAACGGATATTCTGGAACCTCATGTAATGCTATACGCGGGATATATTGGCAAAAATTTCCAGCTCACGCATGATAACGCAAGACCACACGTCGCCAGAATTGTAACCGGATATCTTAGGGAGGTTGGCATACCAGTTATGCAGTGGCCAGCCAATAGTCCGGACCTAAATCCGATCGAACATCTCTGGGACCAGATAAAAAGGAAAGTTAGAGCTCGAAATCCAGTTCCAGAGACGTTAGATCAGCTGGAAGCCGCATTAACGGAAAAATGGGAACAGATACCCCAAGAAGACATCAAAAAGCTGATACGTTCGCTGAATAGGCGTATGGCAGCAGTTATTAAAGCAAGAGGAGGAAACATCCCATACTAAGGTGAAGCGAAAATGTTTTTAAATGTCAAAAAACATAAATTTTGCCATTTACAGTAAAATCGTTAATTTTGCCGAATGTTATGGTTTCATTATCTTATCACATTTTTATGTAAAATATCCCGCGCGACCACGCGACATTTTTAGGTTTTTTACAACCCCATAATTGCATTTTTTCATTATCAACATAAAACTATCTATCGATTGTAGTAAAAACCCATAGGACACTTTTTTTGCGAAAAAACGTAGGTGGGTCGATTTTTTTGGAGGCCAGTATATATAAAACAAAGTCGGGTTAGTTACACCATTTATAACTCAAGAACGGTTGGACCGATTTTGATGATCTTTGCTGTATTGGATTTGTCACCGCCCCGAATAGCAAAATAACTAATAAAATATAGGAAAAATTACGCAAAAAAAGTTATGAAGAAAATTTGTTTTCTCATACATTAATGCAGCTAATGATGGTCGATTGACAATTCTACCGGTGACGTACATTGACAGCCCTCGTCATATGCATGTCAAGGCGGTATATGAAGTTCGCCGGCCGGGTCAACTAGTATTATAATATAAATAAATAAATATTGCTGGACATTTCACACAGCGCTATCTAGCCCCAAACTAAGCAGAGCTTGTACTATGGGAACCAGATAACTGATAGAATACTTATATATGTACATGTTTTGTTTTGTAAATACATACTTATAATATATATAAAAACAACCAGACCCGGAACAAATACCTGTAGATCATGCAAACATTTGTTCCGCAGCGGGAATCGAACCCACTACCTCCTGCGTCTCAGGTCGTATATTAGTCACTCAGTCGCGTATATTAGTTTAGATAACTCAAAAATCAAAGCAGACACTAGTGTAATAATTGAGAAACATATTTAAAACGATAGAAGGCATGTTGCTTTACTGAGAGCATGCCAGCGGTTCTTCGTGCGAGATATCAAGTCAAATGTCACAGTCTGCTTAATGTCCACCAGGATGCGATAGCAAGATGTGGTTGCAAGCGGCGCTGTTGTTGGCGTCCGCTGGGAGGACCCTCGCTGGCGGCTACTGTTCCATGAACACCTTCACGACGAACACCACGTGGATGCAGTTCACCAAGGAGCCTGTCCCTTTGGAGTACGGTTTCGACAATCAGTTCAAGAGTATACACTGCTGCGTTAAGGGATACAGGAGTATTGAGTGGTAAGTAGATTGCTATCTGTTATAATGATATCGTGATTAATTTGAGACAAGCTAGTGTGACGGTTGTTAGTGCTTTGAATACGACTTTCCATTTAAAAAAATATATAAGAACGCAGGACTTGCCCAACAAATTTGTATAAAAAGATTTAACTTGAATAGTTGAGCAAACGTTTGCCTTTCACAGTCCCGGCGCGCGGCGGCCCCATGACAGATACACGTCAATAAAATCAATCACAGAAACCTCTATTGATTGAGATCACTCAATTTCAGGGAATCAATATAGACTAAAACAGACATAGTAGGTCATCAACATACGTACCATTTATCAAAAATAAATGATTTGCCGTCTAAAAATGTGATAAATAACACATTTCATACATCCATCGTTTAATTTTGCAAATTGATAGTACCAGTAGTTACTCGTTTTATTTAGTGCAGTATCCGGGTACATAGCTATGTGTGCAATATTACATCAGTACAATAGTACCTATTACTGTACTAATACATATTGTTCCGTAAAAAAATGTTAGCGCAGCTTTCGATGAGCGACGGACTGACAGGTGTGTGCGAGATAAGCGAGCTTCTTGGAAATCCCGCTTAGTGTGCGCGCAGAATTCAGAAATAATGATTACGTGCTCACTGTAGCCATGATGGCTGACTCTCGTGCCCTGTCAGGATGTTTCAATAACATCTATTTTTGATTTGATTGAACACACTGAACATATGTATACGTAGGTATAACGTATGTGGATCATAAATCAGATCATATATTAATATAGGTACTTACATAAGCACTTATTGATCGAACGAAGCGAGATCTCCAAATCAACTTGAGCAAATCGGCGTTGTATGTATGTTTGTTTGTCCGAGGATAATTCTTCGAGCTTCGATAACTTTCGAAGCGTTGATCCGATCAACGTAAAATTTGGTACTTAGATAGGTAGTAATGGCACAATTTTGGTGTAACTAAATGAGCTAAAAATGTTTGGGAGTTGCCGAGATATTGAGATTCAAGAGGGGTAAAAAAAATGAAAATGATATTACTAGGTCAAATGGGACGTCAAATGAAAGGTCTTCGTTAGGAAATTTCGACTCCGTTTTTATTTTTAGTAAAGTCCTTGTAGTTTTTGAGACATTAGCCATAATAAAAACAGAATTTTGAGGAAATTCACAGGGTACACCAGTGACGACCCTGCATTGCTGTAATTTGGTATACGTGTAGCTCTCCATCCATCCAGAATAACTGCATTTTCTACCCCAAAAAAAGATTAACCAATTAACATGAACTCCCATTACCTGTAATTTTAATGAAACTGTAGAACAAGTATGTTGGTTATTATTTCGTGGCATTATTTTGATAGTCAAAGATTACGAATAATATTCTGTTTATATGGGACATTCGCGAGATCTCCGTTCGGGGCGAACCACTAGTAGTTTCAAGGTTATAACAGTGAGTAATAATTAATAATCAGAATTCCTATAACAGTTATTACTCGTAAGAACTGATAACAACGATAAAGATAAGTACTAAGCCTAAAAATAATAAAAAAAATACATTCATGAAACATAGGAGTTAAAGATTGTGAATGTGATGGTTTTAGCACCCGTGACAGGAAAGAGTGCGAATACCCTAATTCGCACCCGTGACAGGAAAGAGTGCGAATACCCTAATTCGCACCCGTGATAGGAAAGGGTGCGAATACCCTAATTCGCACTCTTTCCTGTCACGGGTGCGAAAACCATCACATTCACAATCTTTAACTCATATGTTTCATGAATGTATTTTTTTATTATTTTTAGGCTTAGTACTTATCTTTATCGTTGTTATCAGTTCTTAATAACTGTTATAGGAATTCTGATGATTAATTATTACTCACTGTTAAGTGCCTATGGAATGCTAATTTTCTAGGCAAAACATGTAATAAACTATTAAAACATCGCGTTTTCTGGGTAATTTAAAATCAATTGAGCGCGCGTTCTATAAAATCGGAATTAAACATTATGGAGTCCTATTATACCTAATGTTAGAGTTTTAAGGAGCCGTGGTGGCCTACTACGACCCTCTTAATTCAGGGCAGTGCATTAATTGATTTTTCTACTAGAAAAATGTTAAGGATAATCGTGAGGGAGCCGGCATGTCTTAGGACCATCCTAGACGAGCGGTACTCTCGCATGCCGCCGCAGTAAACCGCTCGAGAATGCTGTTGTCAGAACATCATACTAAGAGTATGTTGAATTTAAATATTTAATAAAATACCAAGGGACATAAGAGAATTACCGAATAAACAATTCAAGACAAAGCTGTACGGGTGGCTAGTTAACAAATGTTTCTATACTATTAATCATTTCTTTGGCATGAAATTCTGACATACCTACTAATTTTAATTTATTAATTTCATGGTCTTTATAATTTTTTTTAGTGATATTTTACAGTCTTTACGATACTTGATGATGTTATTGATTGATTTTTAATAAACTGAATAATTTTAAAGAGCTGGACGACATCCTTAAGTCGCCTAAAACTCCACAGAGTCTGAAGATCCGCTTATTTATGCAATGTGTTCTGCCCACCATGACTTACGGTGCCGAGACATGGACGCTCACGCAGCAGGTTGTGTACAGGTTAAGAGTTGCACAGAGAGCCATGGAGCGTACCATGTTCGGCATCAAACTCTTAGATCGAGTTCCAAACGTCGAGATTCGTAGAAGAACGAAGGTTCGTGATGTTGGGAATCGAGTTATGGAGCTCAAATGGTCTTGGGCGGGACACTTGGCAAGACGTGGTGATGACAGGTGGAGTAAGGTAGCAACTGCATGGTGGCCGAGGAATGGCTGTAGAAGGGTTGGACGTCCATCAGCGAGATGGGTGGACGAACATCGTTAGAGTCGCGGGCCGTCAATGGGTGTGACTAGCGCAGGATCGTGGCGGATTGCACAAACTTGGGGAGGCCTATACCCAGCAGTGGGTGAAGTCGGGCTGTGGATGATGATGATGATGTAATTTGCATGCTGTTAATCGGTGAAGTATGTGAAACCTACCTATATACTCGTAGCTTTAACAACTTATACACCACGTTTCTGGCAAATGAATTTCATTTCATTTCACTTGAAGTTTACCGTTATCATTTGTTAATTCTTGAAAATGGATCCGCCAATGATCACTGCTCTTATAGAACCAAAAATTGGAAGGCATGTGCCATGGGGTTAGTATTCTATAGAGGCGATGGGCTTGCAGTGCAAGCTGTCGCGTGAACACGTCAAGATTTTGAAATAAAATGTAGCTAGATCTCTTGAGTTTATATAAAATCCTATTGAAAAAAGCACTCTCCGTTTTACCAGAATTGCCAAATCGGTCAAGCTGATCTGTCATACATGCGGCAATTGTTTTTTTATATAAAGATTTTTAATTTGCACGAACCCTTCTTCCACACCCTTCTTCCACCCTGCATTATGTCTAGACTATTTGCGAACATATTAAAATAGGGAACTACTTATTTAGCTTGCCACTATTTTCTAAGACAGATTAAACAGTATCACGTTCAATGATACTTTGCTAATTTTGTGTTTATCAAAATACTAAGATGAAAGGATCATCATATCGGCCTCGGCCAAAGGGCGCCCAATGCTATATATTGGCGTCCCCCATACCAACCAATGGCTCCCAGCAACCTTTATCAGGTCGGGGGGGGGGGGGGGGGGAGTCCTACGCTGCTTCGAACAAGTGCCCTGTCACTGCAGCTTGCTAATCCTTTGTGCTACGTCGGTGACATTGGCTCGTCTACGAATCTCCTCTTTTCTCATTCGATTTCGTAGAAAGATAAAAGGATAGCTTATCTGTTAAATATAAAATGATGAAACCTAATTTCTGTTCGAGCGTACGCCTTTAATCAAAAGAAAAGCCTGCGGCTATGTACTTTGCGCTCGAACACGACGGGAATCCCAGAGCATCGTCTTTCAGTGAGTAATTGTCCTTGTTATATGGTATTTCGTTTACAGATACTCGTACTTGATTTACTCTCTGACCATTTGTTTTACACATACTTTTAAAGGCGTTCAGCACAGATGCCTATTCATATATCAGATTTGCGTTAAACTTGTCAAAATCATGGACGTCAAAAATCTACGCGAACATAAAACTTTGTACCCCTTTACATGCTGTTAGCGGTCCAGCCGTTAAGTCATGAACACGTAACAAGCAGACAGTCAGACTGAGAGATAGTTATTTTCGAATTTTAATATTAGTATGGATAATAGTCTGTGTACTTATAGAATGGGAGCACGGCAGGCGCGGTGTTACTACAGGTGCAATTCTCAGAAGTGGTGATTGGCACTCGCTCTGACGCTGCTCCATCAGCGCTCGCTAATCATCTGATTTCAACTGATTTTTAGGGTTCCGTACCGAAAGGGTAAAACAGGACCCTATTACTATGACTTCACTGTCTGTCTGTCTATTCGTCTGTCACCAGGCTGTATCTCATTAACCGTGATAGATAGACAGTTGAAATTTTTACAGATGATGTATTTCTGTGGCCGCTATTACAACAAATACTAAAAACAGAATATAATAAATGTTTAACGTGATTTTTTTGCTCGTTTTAGCTTGATATTGATAACAGCAACATGTAGACGCTTGAAATATTCAGTGTTTTTTTTAACTGTAACAGTGCGGCATCATGGCATTGTCAAATACGCAAAAAGTAGACTTAATTGAAGCATACTTCCTCAATCGCGGTCTGGGTAGCGTTCCCGATACCACTTCAGCGCATTAGTTGGGCTTCGTCGGTTAAGGAAGTATGCTTCAATTAAGTCTGCTTTTTGCGTATTTGACAATGCCATGATAGGGCAAATAAGATGATGCAATGACTGATATAAAAGTCCGACAGGTGCAAGAACCATGTTCGAAATTCAAAATTGTTCTGAACTACGAAATGTTTTTGAATTGCTCATGAGAGCATGGAGTTCCTAAACTTCTTAATCGCTACAGAATTAATATTTCTTTAATGTGCAATTAGAATCTAATAAAATGTTTGTAGAAGGAATTTTGTTTGTCCTGTTGTATGAGAATACTTTTTATCAAATTAGACTAATTTCCGCTGTTCAGATTTTTTTCATCCTATACAATAAAATGATCCTTACAAAGGACTGCATCGATCGGCATTCTCTCACACTTGACCAAAAAAATTTTAATGCCTAAATGTTTTTCTTCAAAAACGAGCTGATGTTTTAAAAGAAACTGCACCTGTATCTCCTCTGGTTATAGGTGCTGCCGTACTGTTACAGTTAAAAAAACACTGTATATTTTAGAAATAAATAATTAAATTAAAATAAATGAAATATTTAAGGGATGCGGACGTTTTTATAGATAATGGTACGGAACCCTTGGTGCGCGAGTCCGACTCGCACTTGGCCGGTTTTTGTACCTATTTGTCTATATTGTGTATTTATCGTCAACGTCTATGACAACTCTATGAGATGTTTGAGATGTTACCAAAAAATATGTTCGAGATGATTAAATTAGTAATCTGTCTGGAATCAACTTTGAACACCAGTGTGCTTATCACGGACGTGCTTTCTTAGTGATATAGAAAAATACTTGCACATGTCTCTATTTATTATTTGCTCTGTTACATTATGACCTAATTAACATTGCGGTTCGCGTTGTGTCATCACATCACACATATACATAGCTGTCAAACTTACGCACTAAGACCGTATTTATTAGAATTATTTTATCTGTATCGATAAAAGCTTAATAGTTTGCGTGACTCACAGCGTTTGTGATACGAAACTCTAGGCCGAGGCCGCTCCGTCCAAAGGATTATGTCATTTAACCACTTGTTTCAACTTGTTAAATTGCAAACTATAACAATCATCACCTTGCATTATTCCGAGAAAATAATGCAAGCGTAATTGCCGATTTTTGTTATGCGAAAGTGGTCCGCCTTTTTGGACCTTGAACGGAGTCAATGCCCCGTCGAATCCTGATGTAGCTGCAATTTATCTTAGCAAATTATTTGAAACATATGGGTAGGCGATTTAATAAATCTTTTTGTCCGTGATATACGATTTGCGTCACACAACATGCGATGCAACTGAAGCGAGCAGTTGTCCGTTCTCCTCGCTATTTTATGGCAATGCCCTTATCGGGCGTTGTGAAATGATGATTAATTTTTGTTATCTCACGATTTCAAATCTCCTGATAAGTTGTAACTCCCAAGAAAATCCAGATACTACACGTGCGATTTCGACAATTTAGTTTTGCTGTCTCGTATGTATGGTTTTAGCGTAGTAAAAGTTATCTATCCTCTGCATGGCTGCCCACGTCATTTATATTTTTATGGTTCCGTACCCAAAGGGTAAAACGGCACCCGACTGAGGCGCCGCTGCCTGGCTGTCTGTCCGTCTGTCACCAGGCTGTATTTCATGCTTTTGTACTGGTGGCTTTTGTGAACGGGCTCGAGGAAGTGGGCACCACCGCCTTACCTATATTTGCCGCCAAATAGCAGTACTTGTGCTGCTGTGTTCCGTTTAGATGGTAATGGTATGTTCCTGTAATTTCTGGCACATAGGCATAACAGCTAAGTCCTATAGTATGGCAACGTATCCACATATATATCAAGACAACATAATAGCTTGTTTTGAATTCTATGTGGATATCCATGGGCTGCAGTAGCCACTTAACATCTGGTGGACAGCATGCTCGTTTGCCATATAAGTAGTATAAAAAAAATGAACCGTGATAGACAGTTGAAATTTTCACAGATGATGTATTTCTGTTGCCGCTATAACAACAAATACTAAAAACAGAATAAAATTAATATTTAAGGGGGGCTCCCATACAACAAACGTGATTTTTTTGCTCGTTGATAACGGCAACAGGTAGACGCTTGAAATATTCACAGAGTATTTAGTTATATATTCATTTTAAAGATAAATAATTAAATTAAAGTAAAACAAATATTTAAGGGTGGCTCCCATACAACAAACTTGATTTTTATGGCGTTTTATAGATAATGTGCGTGTCTTCGTGCGCGATGCCGACTCGCACTTGGCCGGTTTTATAGATAATGTGCGTGTCTTCGTGCGCGATGCCGACTCGCACTTGGCCGGTTTTATAGATAATGTGCGTGTCTTCGTGCGCGATGCCGACTCGCACTTGGCCGGTTCTATTTGCTATTATTGCGATTCCGCTACGCACACGGTAGTTAGTTTACCTACTAGAGACAATTCCAAGAAACTTTGAAGTAATAATTACCTAGCGTTTGTACGCAATTTTATCATTTACAGGTAAAGTTATGTTCTACGAATTTTAAATAGCTGACTGGTTCATTTAAATAGGTAATGATTGTCATTTCCCAAAACCTTTAAACTTATTTATTATACATGAGTTAACTATTCGTTTCGAGGATCAGAACACCTTGTTAGTAGTAAGCAAATGTTCACCTGTTCTCGTCTTGTTACTTTTATGAGCTTGATTTTTAACGTTTTAGGGTACACTAACGATAAAAAATATCTCAACTATATTTGTGTTCTATTTGTGTCAGTCAAATATGTAGGAGCGAGAGTGGTCATCTTCTTGGTCGTAATAAATCCTGCGCCTGCGCCGGCGGCGCACACGCCGGAACGAGTTGTAGCACCGCCTGGGAACTTTTATTTTATGATCCCACTTTTACTTTTATGGTAAACCGATCAGAAAGCATTCGCCCCGAACTTACGAGCTTTTTGCCCACTTCAAACGAGCCGTGCAAATTGCGTGTCTGTTGCGTTTACATTCAAAGGTGATCGCCCTCACAAAATATGTTTCTTCAATAAGTGACAATTGCTCGATGTAGTCTTATCAATATTCGTGTCGTACGTCTCGAAATTCTTAGTAAGGTAAGACTGTCGTGCGAACTCGATGTTAGCATTTTTTGTCTCGTTTGATCGCTATCAGTAGGTATAGGTACACTGGAAGTACCTAGGTAAAGTTACGACCAAATTGGCGGAGTGGCGGTGTAACAATTTTTTTTATGTTATTTGTGGGGAAACAGGCTTACGGCCCACCTGGTTATAAGCGGTCACCGTCGCCTATTGACACCGGCAACACCCGGGGTATTGTCGATGCGTTCCCTACCCTGTAGAAACCTCTTTACATTTCGCTTGAAGCCTAAAATGGGAGCGTTATTCGTTTTAGAAGATGTATTTTTAAATAAAGGTGGGCAACTGGGCACCTGGATTCACAGTTTACACATCAGCGATGCGGGACGGGAAAGAACGATGGGCAAAGTAGAAGCTGCAAGACTGACGCGACGTGGTCTTTCGCTTCGCTTCGGCCGTAGATTTATATTGACAGTTGATGGTGAAGTACTCTCGATTTGATCGGATCTAATATTCGTGTCTCGACATAGCATGATGCGGGATTTTAATTTATGAAACATGCAGTGCTTAATTGATACGTAATGGTGATATCGATCTAGAAACTGGTTTATTGATTCTTAGATAACTAAAAGACCTTGATGCTTAATCACCTGAGCATTAATTTATGAATGTATTATAGGTAATATTTTTTAAGGATTTCATATTTGTTAACTGTTTCATTGGAACCATACTCGGCTCATTCTAATTAGAATGTGTAGATAAACAGAAACAGCAGAAGTTGAATTAGCGATTATTTCATTCTGTGGTTGAGAAAGGGCCCGGTGCAGGCTGTGCGCCGCTAGCGGTGCATGGCGGGCGCGGTTGTACCTGGCCGGTCGCGGCTGGTATCTGCGAAGGTATCGCACGTCGCCGCAAACCAGTATTGTGGCTGTTCCCGGAAGGCTCTTTGTTGCGCGCCGCAGTCCCCCCGCCCTACATCGGTCGCTTCCACTGCATTGCTGCTATGGGAACAATCTCTCCTTCCTCGGCGAGCTGACATATCCATAGTTCGTCTACATAACTCCTTTGATTTAGATTTATTTTAAGATTTCTCCCGAATCTGGCGTGAGAATTTTGTTTGGATATCGTTTTGATCACGTCGGTCTGGCCCACGCGTTAGTCGTGCCTCTAGGCTTACTTGAAAATAACCGGTAACTGATCTCTACGCTAAAATCTGTGTCTTAAGGATGTGCGAAGCGAATATTGTCCTGCTAATACTAACATTTCCCCTTAATTAATAAACCCATAATTAACATAATGCTCAAACAGTACTTAGTTTAGGTACTTAAAGTTATTTGTACCAGACCTTAGTTAAAATGTTGTGTCTCATAATCTTTCTGTTACAAAAATCAGTTTTGCTATCTATGAAAGACATTCAATCTAAACGTGAACTTAAAACTATTAAAATCTGTATAAGATCTTGTTATCTTTAAATAAATACAAAGGTAGGTAGGTACACTGTTGTTGGTGATATGATAACAGATTGATAGGAATATTTTCCCTACCTGTTTAGAATAAAAATATAGGTAAATTAGGAAGCTTTAAGTAACAAACAACTACATTATACTGTTTAAATACAATTCGTGTAGGTACATTCTGGGAATGTAACAGTAATTGATAATGTAGCCCACTACGTTATCCACATAATATTAAAACAAATACCTACTTGTTACAAATAAGGAGCTGTTAAAGGGTCTAAGAGTACAACGACAGGTGTCGAAGTCTCTCATATTTACAAGAGTAAGTAAAAATAAAGATCTACTTAGGTACTAGAAAATAGGGATGCAATGTGAAATTATACAACTAACTTATCTGCCAATGTGTGTGTGCTTATATGTCAATAGGAGCATTGAAAAGCGACCGTTCCGAAACTCTTAATGAAGTGGCCATAAAATACACAAAACAACCATAGACATCCCACTGGGGCCAAATAAAAACCGACAGCATGTCCTGACACGTTCAAACGACTCGATGTTGAGCCGATTATTTTTAAAGACCACTTGAGTATTGCCCTTGTTCAGGTAGGAGAATTCACTTTGTTTTACAAATTCGTTGATTAGCTTATCTCCTTACAATCGTTGGAGATTTTATACATGCGGTGTGCTTTAATAAAATGCGACGTTTTATATTATTTCAAAATATGTCGAATAATGTAAATATCTTATTAGTTGGTTAAGTCGTTCTGTCGGTTGGTCCGTTCGCGTACCACAATTCAAATTGATACTCGTATCTTTATTTTTAGCCACACTACCTTATGCTATGGGTATCTGCCCCGTTTATTGCCTGACCTTTCGTTCAGATAGATCAATTAACGTAGTAAACCTGAAGATTAATTAATGAAGCCCGTATTGGTAAACACTATTTTCTGATGCAGATCATTATAACTTTAAAAAACCAATTTACTTCGTAATTGGCAGAAAAATAACGGGTTCAACTTAAATGTTGCTTTAAAAAGTTTTGCGTTTAAATTAATTTTTCAAATTAATACAAAAAAACAGTAAATATTTGCGCTTGCGCAAAGAAATCGTTGACGTGTGTGGGCTCCATTATCAACATCAATACTTAAGTACCTAACTATTGATCACACCAAAAATTATGACACGAAAGTCCTCGCTTGCGTCTATCAAAATCTGCAAGCTTTTTTAGCTCTTTTCGGTTTGTTTATCAGTCGAGTATTTTTGGTTTTTCAAATAATATTTTTTCACGTTTTTAAGTGCGTAAGATTGATATCTAGCCCACACAGTTCTTCGAGGAATTTAGGCTGTGAGAGCAGAATATCGAAAATAAAACATTTTTTACCGCCAACTTTTTACCTATAGATGTAAGGGTCTTCATTTTGATACATCTGTCAATAGTTTTTGATCAACTTTTGATTCGCTACAAAACCATTACTGGCGTATAGCACTCTCGTGATTCAGACGATTCCAATAATACCTAATTTCTCGAAACCCGCCAAGCCGTTTAGCATACAAAATGCGCTCAATTACCGGACATACATACATACTACACCCAGCAGTCGTCCGAACGCTGTTTTTTTCTACTAATGTGGTAAACAAGCATTCGGCCTACCTGATGGTAAGCGGTTACCATAGCATAAGGATATGATATGATGATGATACATACCCCGTAAAAGCATTACTCTCCCGTGCAGTCAAGTAATTAATACTAACTCTTTCTAATAAACAACGAGCTAAAAACAAGTACATAGTTTATTTATCGAGGAGGTTCGGGTTCTGTCTTTTTTTTATACATTATAGGCTTGCGTTTGACCACGATCTCGCCTGATGGTAAGCGATGATGCAGTCTACGATGGTACACGCTTGCCTAGAAGAAACTTATTCACTCGCGACTTAAAGATACCCAGGTTGTAGCTATCAGGAAACACAGACTCCGGCAAGGCGTTCCACTCTTTCGCGGTGCGCTTAATAAAGGTCGAAGAGAACCGCTTTGTGCGAAAGGGAGGTATTTCTACCATATAGCGGTGGCGCACCGCAGAACGTCTGGTTGTCCGTTGATAGAATGGAGATGGTGGGATTAGGTTCAGTTCAGATCAGCTCATTGTCACTATACTTTTAACACTGATTGGCTCATATCAAACACGTAAAGCTTACACACAAGAGCTATGAAGCCTTTCCAATAATCCACCATGTGATATTAGGAATACTTAATAGTTATTTTAGTGCGGTAGGACCGACTAGTTTTTAGGGTTCCGTACCCAAAGGGTCAAACGAGACCCTATTACTAAGACTCCGTTGTCTGTCTGTCTATCCGTCTGTTACCAGGCTGTATCTCATGAACCGTAATAGTTTGACAGCTGAAATTTTCACAGATGATGTATTTCTGTTGCCGCTATAACAGCACATACTAAAAATAGAATAAAATAAATATTAAAGAGGGGCTCCCATACAACAAATGTGATTTTATTGCTCGTTTTTGCTCGATATTGATAACGACAATAGGTAGACGCTTGAAATATTCACAGAGTATTTAGTTATATAGGTATATTTGCTTAAAAAATATATAATTAAATTGAAATAAAACTTATATTTTAGGGAGGCTCCCATACAACAAATGTGATTTTTTTTGCTCGTTTTTGCTCGATATTGATAACGGCAACAAGTTGAACGCTTGAAATATTCACAGAAAATTGGGTTATATTATTCACTTTAAAAATAAATAATTAAATTAAAATAAAATTATTTTATAAAGGGGGGGGGGGGCTCCCATACAACAAACGCGATTTTTTAGATAATGGCACGGAACCCTTCGTGCGCGAGTCTGACTCGCACTTGGCCAGATTTTTATTTCTCATTTTACGTTATGGACTATCGATCATAAAAAAATCATTCCTTCCATCAAATCCAAATTCTTCATCTTGAAAACTTAATTCTGCGTACCTAACCCCTATTCCCTAGTTCCAAAACAAACTCTAAGAAAGGATAATTGATAAGCTATTATAAAATAAATCAGGTTCTGTTTATTCAAGAATGAATATAAATTGTAACAGTGTGATGATATTAAGATAGAATTCTATTTAATGGTACAATGAATATGTTCGAGCCAAGATGCGTGCACACGGCAGCGTGGCTTTCACAATGGACCGTTTATTTATCTGCCATATTGATCTCCCTCGACGCCGTATACTATTCTATTTTTTCCCCGATTCGAGTGAATAATACAATTCTTTTGTAACCAGTTTTTGTTCACATATTTCAGTGCAGTTGTTGCAGTGAGACAACGAGGTGTCCCGCGTCAATGGGACTCTCAATTATTTTGTATTGTTGTTCGAATACGGGGGGCTATTCGCGCTCTACACAATAATATTGTAATATTTTTGTCACGCGAGATTATTTATTGGCTCTTTGATCTTGACTGGACATAGAATAAAAAACCTTCAAACTTAAGTTGTACATCGAGTTGACTCATCAAATTTTGACAACTTTTGCAAATAGATAAATTTCTAGGTTAGTTAGAACTTTGTCGAAAGTAACACAAGGATATTGCACATCGCAATCTTTATTTAATCAGCCGTTTTGATTCATGAATTTTAGTCGTTGCATGTAATTCAATCAAGCAAGATTATACGTATCACAGACAAATAATACTTTACGGTCCATGCTATGCATTGCTATGCAATTTGATCTGAACTGCCATTCACATTAATCCTCCAACGGCCTAAGGCTAGACTTACATTCGTCGAATGCCTCACAAATTAGTTTTCGTATTCGGGTTGGCTGCTACCTGGGCGTCTGATCTCGTTAATATCTCACGATCATTTATGTGACTATGTCTCCTCTCGATTGTTGTGTCAGTTGTGTATGCATTACTCCTTGATGACCCAATTTTTTTGTAGCAACCATACGAGTTTTTTACTACTTTAGAAACTTTTTAATGATCTAATGATATTCGTCAAATTACATATTGTAATATGATCGAGGAGACCGATGCTCATGTATTAAGCATTCTACTGCGTCTATTTTCTTGGAACAAATAGCGCAACGTCCATGTGTAAAACTGAAATGCGTGACTTTGACAGTATGCGTAATGCAAACGAGTCCATACTTTGGAAAGTAGTGATAGGTATTGATTCCGAACGGAAATGTCAGTTTGTTGAGATTTGAGCCGTTGCGTGCTACTTGCGCATGCGCACCGGTGCCTATGAATATATCTATTGAAATACAAATATTGACGTGGCACAGATCGTTGACTCATGAGAATTGCTCTTCATTTTTTCTTAACCCGTCATGTTTGTTTTGCTCTTTAGAATGAGTAATAACTAGATATCTGGAATGCTATATCAAAATGCTACTGGCTAGAGAGTAAATACAATAAAATACTAATTTATAGTTTTTTTTAATTATGGATTTGCCACATTTATTTTTTTATTTTCTGTTCTTGTGTAATCGGATATCGCACGCATTAGACCCCCCTCGGCCATGCTACCTATATAAAACTTCCATAAGTTTTGTATTTTTTTATCAATGTTAATATCACCTAAAACGTAGATATCGCTATTTTTAAACTTAGTTTTGTAAACAAGCTTACGTCACACCACATCACCTTCTTTGATCTTAATATGATAAGACTTGACTAGTCAACAGACCACCGTGTCAGACGTTGGCGAGGAATGTCGCATGAGAAACCTGATACCGCTGTAAGCTTCAGAAGCAGAGACGCATGTTAAACGATTTTATTGTGAACACGATGTCAGAATAAAAATGAATGCCACATATTGATGTATCGCATGCATTATAAATGTCACACAGATATATTTTTTTACTTTCTGCTCCCGTACAGAATCTGAATGTATGATAGGGTCAAAGCTCCAGAGCGGACGTCTGCGATGGAGAACTAATTCGCGCACGCATAACTCATGCGACAATAGGCATTGCATAGTCGTCTGTCGAATGGGTTTCAAGAACTGTGGTGTTGGCTCGTTAAGGCACCGGTGCACGTCCGACAAATGGCTTCATCGTGAAAATTAACATTCGGTCAGCATCTCGCATGCCGCGCCACGTCGGACCCTGCCCCTCGACTCGTCACCCACCTTATGAGCAAATATTGAATCGGTGCTCGCCATACCGTCGTCATGGGACCTCCGCTGAGGTGTCGCAATCACATTAAGCAAATACACTCGTTCATAGTTTTTTGTCTGCTTGACGTTCATAATTTGAAATTCATTCATTCGTGTTGTATCCTATTAGATGCAGCAGGTAACTATAATGATATTGAGTTACATAACCTAACTCAGTTATGAATGAATAGATGGCGCCAGGGGGGGGGGGGGGGCACTCCTATTATTACTCATCCTAGGCGAAATTCCATAGAAAATGAATAAATAAATATTGCTGGACATTTCACACAGCATTCATTTCATTTTTTCCGCAAGTGTTCGGATAACACTATAAATAAAAATACTATTTCACACAGCGTTATCTAGCCCCAAACTATGGGAACCAGATAATTGATAGAATACTTATATACATTTTTTTTGTAAATACATACTTTTAGTATATAAAAAAACAACCAGACCCGGAACAAATATCTGTAGATCATTCAAACATTTGTTCCGCGGCGGTAATCGAACCCGCTACCTCGTGCGTCTCAGCAGGCTATTCGCCCACTGCACCACGGAGATCGTCAAATAACCATGGTTTCTAATGTTCCTATCCAAATTTGTAGAACCTACATAGGGTTGTGTTGTGGATGTGTAATGAGGTCATCTATTACTCTCTTTTATTTGATTCAGGTTTAATTATCCTGTGGATCAAGAATTCTTAAGTAATCATATGTCTTGGTGGGAACCACATGGTATGAGTCACTTCGTGTCGTCATTTTGGGGAACTGGTGTAATATAGTCAGTAACGATGTTCAGTCGATAACTATGTATAGGCCAAACATTATCATGTTTTATATAAATCAAAGTTTGTATATTGAATAATTTCATTCATTCACGTAGGTTTGCTTAGTATTATGATTGCCCTCCAGTTATTTTATAGTAATAGCGAACAATGACATGTTGCAATTTACATAGAGCTTTTTGCTTCTACTGTAATTGTCTTTTATAAGTGTCAGTCGCTAGCCGGTCCTGACTTACAAGAGAATTATCCTAATTCAAGGCTACACGTTCGTTGCATGCAAATAATTCTTTCGATTATTTCGCGTTGGTCTTTATTTTGCTACAAGTCGATGTAATAATCTCAATGCGAGACCAATATCTGTACTAATATTATAAAGAGGAAAGATTTGTATTTTTATGTGTGTGTGTGTGTATGTTTGTAATGAATAAACTCAAAAACTACTGTGCAGATTTCAAAAATTCTTTCACCATTGGAAAGCTACATTCACCCTGAGTGACATACGCTATATTTATCGCTATAAAAGATTAGGGATCTTTACTAAAACTTAAGTAACGTAACCCAAGGTGTAATAAAGTGCCCTAAAACGTCCTTCGTCGCATGCGCTGCGGAAACTATTGATCATAGAACAAAAGTATATCCTACAATATTAAAGAACATATCAATATCTACATAAATAATATTATATGGAGGAAAGATTTGTTTGATTACATTGAATAGGCTCTGAAACTATTGGACCGATTTAAAAAATTATTTTACCTTTGGGAAGTCTAGTAATGAATAAGATACCAATCATAATAATATTTACTATTTTATTTAGCCTTTATTCGGATGATAGTTAACTTCATCCCAATAACCGTCTTCATTACTATTGTTATCGAATCTATTGCTCGTTTAAAAAACCCAGCGATGTACGTGCCTTGGAATTTCCCATTCGCTATTTCTTCTATCTTGCTGTGATGTCATGTTGAAATGGTGATTTTATGGGTTTATTTATTAGCGGATTTTCATTATATTCTCGCACGCGTCCTGCATCGAACAATGAGAGCCATTGATGTCTTCATCTCAAAGCGGCATCTTCAACTGATTTCTATTTGATGCATTAGTATATACGGACAGTTCTCAAG
Source organism: Philereme vetulata (assembly GCA_918857605.2). Classification (NCBI taxonomy): domain Eukaryota; kingdom Metazoa; phylum Arthropoda; class Insecta; order Lepidoptera; family Geometridae; genus Philereme; species Philereme vetulata. The sequence goes on along the minus strand of OU975473.1, from coordinate 1,960,210 downwards.
AAGCCTAATTGCACGAGTCCGTCGATATATGGCCTGATTAGCGGGAAGATGGTTGCGTGCATCTAAGAACTGGCGATGCCGACGGCCCTGCGGGTGCGAGCCGCGGTGTCCGCACGCAATCACGTACCCACACCAGCTTTCTAGCTATAGGTAGGTACAATAAGTAAGCAATCACTGCGAAAGTACCTCGCATCGCGTACAAGTTCCAATCGCCATTTAAGTCGCATTAAGAAGGATAATATGTCCGTAAATCGGGTATGGGTTATCGCACGTGCATCTTGTCAGTTCATAGCTCGCTGGGACTTGTTATGCTGTCGCCGCGAGTCTCGTCCGTCGCCTCCGTTCACTGCGGTGGCCTACATACATTAAGCGGCTCGTGCATTACGTCGGAACGGTTTATTTCGCGAACTGCAATTACTTAATAAGATCCTTAACAAAATATATTTTTAATGTCTTTACTGGGAACTGACAGAACGAGCTTTGTTACTCATAGGCTGAATAGTTCCGAATTTCTCGTTCGTTCTTCGAATGATCTTTTCGGTAGGGGTATAACGAGAAGAGAAGCGCCATCTACCCACTGCTTCGCGTGGACACGCACGCTATCCGAATCGAACACTTCACGCACCCGCTGTGCATAATGAAACAGCCATTTCCGGCGGATTCAGATTCGCGGAATCCAATAATTTAATATTTCGCGCAATCGAACTCTAGACGGCCGCCGGGGCACGCACGGACGACACTGCCACCAGCCCCCTATTAGTATTCGTCGCGACACCTAAAGCAATAATACATTCTTGTGCACTTGCAGTTTCACGTAGTGCCAAGAAACCGCGATCGGCTACCGAATGTTAAATGGGTATTGTTTGATGAGCATCTACTTACGGGCTATGAAATTGAATGCCGATGTGGTGATCTGGTGATATTATTATTATGCAAAACTTGAAATATCTTGACAAAAAATCTTTAGTAAATACTCCTTCACTCCTTCTCCCTGCCCTTCACTATGCTGATGCCAGTTATCTTCACCTTACGGAGGACCAGCTTAACAAGACTGAGTGACTTCAAAATTTCTGCATAACAGGTCGTCTGAAAATCTATTGCTAAAAACTTAAAAAAAATAATATAATTTTATAATTTATTTATGTCTATTTGTATTTTATTTAGGTATTAGGTGCACTCCCTTCATCCATATCTTAAGTGCACCCCCGACTATATCTTTGATATTACTAAATCATCTCCATCCAAAGGTTCTCTGGAAGAAATCGCTTCAAAGCGATAAGACCGCCCATTGTACCATTTGCTTTGTGGTTTCGATGATGTCTGTAATTTTTATTTTTTAATGTGTGTGTACAATAAAGTGTTTTCATTCATTCCTGTATATCATAAACCACGAGCTTAAAGCTCGTGGTTAGATATAACTTTAAGAGGAAACACAAGGGCCGTTTTTCCATACAAACGTTTTCCCCTGTTTCCTCCCTGGGTAATGCAAGTACAGCAATAATTTTTTCCTCAAAAATGTATGGCCACTATTGGTATGTCCCTATGTTTTCCTTTTTTTCATAAATTTATTATTAAAAGAACATTCAAAAACGTATAAAATTTGTCAGATTTTCCGCTGTGTACATAGGAACACGGTCAAAGTCTATCTTTAATTTATAATGATGAAATTAGTTAAATCGTTCAAGTTTTGGAGAAGAAATCAGGAGACTACGAATCGTTGATTTTGTGTTATTTTAATAGGTATTTTCGGTTCAAGCTGCAGTTGTCTCTATTGCGCATACTGCGCATACTGCGCCATACTGCGCGACAGCAATAGATTTTACAAATACTTATTTTTCAATTCTCTAGCCCTTGGTGTTTCCTCTTAAGTCAAGCTTCAGGTCTCTAGCTTACCCTCTGACTTTTATTCGGGCTCACTATTATCTATTTTCGAGTCAAATCAATGATTTACGTACACGTATAAGCCATTTGTAAATTATTTTCTTTTCCAAGAACTTACTCGTCCAACATAAAGCTACTACCATGATAATAATAATACAGCATAAAATATAATGCGATAGTTGTGCCATATCGGGTAGGTTCCTGTTTCCGATTACGCGTTACATTCACTTAATTTAAATACAAAGGCGTCTATAATTTAAGCCAGGTAGGTAGCATTATGAGTCCATTTACGTCCGCCTAAAATTGATCGTCCAAATACGGAGCCGTATGTGTAGGTACGGAGCTGTAGCGCGCTGCCAAAGCCGGCTGGCTCGACGTATTAATTACGGAGTCCAACCGCACCACGCGTTTATGTTCCTCATCGGTATTCCAACGTAATTTCAACAGTATTTCGTTTATCGCCAAATTGGGGATTAAAGCAAATTAATTTTGCGATTCATAGTGATTAACGTTTTTATATACCTAATAGGAACAATAGGAAATGAAAGGAAATGTATAGAAGAAACAGTTTTATACTATAAACAGTTTTTTTTATTCTTCCTGGAGATGGAACAAGCATATGGTCCACCTGATGATTAACATCAGGTGGACCATATGCTTGTAATAATCATATGTTTGTGGTAACCATCTATAACAAAGTATTACCTCGTAGGTCACGCACCTTAGGAACGCCCCCTACGATGCACTGCCTCAACTTGAGGTATACAGGTGTAAAACCCTCATGTGCCTGTAATTCTGCTTCCGTATATGTAGCTAGGTATATCCTTTGTGTATTATTTCTTGTGAAGTATTCCTTGCAACGGTATAGCAATCCAGTCTGGATGTAGAGAGATTGTGATGTCGAATGCGGTTTAGGTATAACAGTTATTCGCCAGTGCACCGTGACGGTGGACTGGGGCTTCGCAGTGCGCTGTCATGTTCCCAGGCAATGTTCAGCGGCAGCAGCATTCTTTGCCCATATGCAGGCGGACGAGCCACCTGGCTGTTCCGGGACGTGTTGTTAGCTGCTCGGGACTACATTCCCTGGACATCGGGAACGCAAATACAAACTGCCGCCTTCCTCTTAGGGTTTTTATCACGTTACTAGCCCGGCACAGGCATGACGAACGTTCTCAGTAATTATTAAATCATTATATCCAGAGTTAGTTTTTCACGTCGTTATTCAATTGAAGTGTTCTATGGACTATTCGGATCTGCGACTAGATCTTATCTGAATTTATAGACAACTAACTAGGCTCTGGCCACGTATTTGATTGTTAGCTATTTGGGCTCGTACACAAAACCGCGATGCGACGCGATGCGAATTCGCAACGCAGAAAATTGCGACACGAATTGCTGCGATGCGATTTCGTGCGGCAAGGCGTCTCCCAAGGACCATTCCTTCGACGACCGTCAACCGTACTGAACGTATTTTGAAAACTAGGTCATAACATGGATCGTAAAAAGTAGTGTGCACTTTTGTTATTGCTAAGGAGATACAGGAAAACTGAGATGCGAATCAATTCGCAAGTTCTTGCGGATGCGTCGAGGGAGCTCGCAGATTGTTACGATGCGACGTCGCATCGCAGTTTTGTGTACGAGCCCTTTAAATGACAAGTTGGTGTAATTTCAGTGCGCGAGCTAGCTATATCAATACGTATTAATTACCTACATTTTAATTTTTTGGATTTTGCTACGTGAGTAAGTACCAAATATACGTAAACTTTTTTATGTTTCTTAGTGAGTCATTTTCAAAATAATGAGTGCATAGGTTTAATTAGTCTTTCAAGTATGCCATAGGGTGAATGTTTGCACGTTGCTCCTTTCATCTTAATAAGCTCCTCGTCGACCAATTAAACATCAACATTGTTTTTTGTTGCAGCCAAACAATTTATTACGGACGCGGTAATTACTCGTAATTCGTTCAAAGAATATAACTGATCGTACAGACAATACGGCGTAGTATTGTTAACAAAAGTTGATTTATTCCGTCCTAATTTAGGACAAGGCGATTTGAATAAAAACTGTTTGGTGGACTAACTGGTGCAGGTATTTTTTTTGTTTACCTATGTTACGTGAGAAGTAGAGGTCGCCCGGGCGCCCGGTGGCAGGACGAGATTGTATCCAAGGCAACTGGATGACCATAGCTAAAGATAGGGATAAAATTGTTTTTTTTGGAGGAGGTTTTTACCCTGAGGGGGTCCACATTAGAAGGAGATTAAATTGCATGAGTAGTAGATTTATTATGGTTAATCAGAAATATAATTATCAAATTAATTAATTCTATCTAATTTATTGTGGAATCAAATAAAGCTATTTTATTATTTATTATTATTTTGTTAAGTACGTTACAGTACAGTACAGATTGTGCGACGGCGACGATTGAACGGCAATAATCTTTCTTTTGTCATGTTTTGTACTTGTATCTTTTTTTTGTGTATTTAATTTACTGCGATGTGGAAAATATTTTTTTATGCTATTCTAGTAACGTTATTGCAGATTTTATATCAAACTAGGCAGAGGTTCGGTTGCAGGAATTCGTGCAACATTACTAGCTGACCTCGCGAACTTCGTTCCGCCTTAGAATCAATACATTTTGTGTTGCTAAGTTGAGTTAAATTCATATTTTTAATGTCCTTTTCTGTGCACGTCCCCACTATAATCAACTATCTCTATATGCAAAGTAGAAAATTATAAAAGTACTAATATCGCTATTAAAAATAGGGGTTGGTGGTAGAAGGGTGAAAATTTATGGTTTATAGTATTTTTATGGGCGATCCATAAAAAAATTATAATTTTTTTTTGGGGTGGACCACCCTTATCACATAGGGGTATGAAAAATAGTTTACGTCCTATTCTCGGACCTACCAAATATACACATAAAATTTCATAAGAATCGGTCAAACCGATTCGGAGGAGTTTTGTTACAAACACTGTGACACGAGAATTTTATATCAATCAATCCATCAAATCATTTATTTCATCAAGACTTACAGAGTTGACAATGCTGTTTATGATACAGTGCTAGTTCACAAATTTGATTGGTAACAAACATTGCTTACAGAGAGCCTCAAGCTAAGCTTAAGGGGACACCAAGATAATTTCTAATTGGAGTATATTTCTATCTTAATAAGGTATTATTTTAATTTGAATAGTATTTATCTAGGTTCCCAACCATATATTAGATCAAAATACCTACCTAAAATGAAATAGAAGCGTATCGCATTCTGCATGTTTTTACGTCATAAAAGACCTGTTTTCAACCTAATTGTTTCGTATTAAAAACAACAACATCTTACGTATCCTAGTCATGGGAACATAGATTATATCGTCTAGTTACAGATTAACAACACAATGAGAAAAATACAACAAGTTTTCAGTCATCATTTTTGGTATTACGGAACACGGTCAAAATCTAATCAAATTTAGAATCGTTCTATTGCTATCACTGTCGCTCTGCGTGGCCAAACTTCGTCACTAAACAAGGGTAGCGATATTTAGGGCGAAGTTTTTGACGCGGCCGAATTGAAGTTGCGCTCAGGGTTCGCCGGCGCGTTAAAGATTAAGCTTGTGTTTTGAGGCTCAGAGTACGAATTTAATTACAGAACCACAAGCTACATAATTGCTCGAACAGCAATACTATTGAGAAAAAAATATATTAAGTATAAATATTTTAGAAGATAGTTTAGATCTGGAGCATATTATTATGTTACACAACATACGAGTACAAGCTGTCGCTGTTTACAAGACTGTAGATGCCGGTCCCGCGGTTTCCCGCTCGCCTGCGATCGTGTTTTTGCCCTCACCCGGTAGTATGCGGTTTTTCTAATCGCGCTGTTCAACTGTTCCCAACGCACATCCCTAAACCGCACTAACTGTATGAAATTGCTACACTCGCTGCCGACGGAACGCATGCTACAGCTACTCCGTCATTAATAAATAAGAATTCAAAGGCAAACATGTAGTTACATTTGAAGATATAATTGATATCCCCACTGTACTTTGAATACCGCTATGGCCTGCCGGCGGAAATGAATCGTATAACTTATATTGCATTTACCAAGTAACAATTTGCTGTATTCATGACAACTCATGTTTTAAAAAGTTCAATATCTGTTTTTATTGTGGTTTGCGATTAGCGAGGCATGGATAAAATATTTCAGCCGGCGCCGCAGGCTGTTTTTTTTTACGAACACAATCACAAAGGGACAATTAAAAATTCACTATGTAATATTAATTTAATTTTAAAACTGAAACTCAATATTGCCTCCGTAATTTTGGGCTGTTTAATTTTAGTCTGCTCGTCATCAACTTCAAAGTTCGAATCGTTTTGTCGGAGCGCTTAAATGGGGTCAATCGTCAAGTCGCCCGCTCAAAACTCGGCCAATAAAAAAAAATACACCGCGTTAGGTAACGCAGTTTTAAATACATACTTTACACTTTTATCGCTGAAGGTACTTGACGTCCACTAAGGCATTAATTCGAAGAGAAATAATTATCGGGCGAGGTGGCGAAATAATTAATAAACAAAATAATGTTATTTCTGGAAACCGCTATCTTGCCTGAACAGGCGAGTTTTTACCGGGCGACTTGACGGTTGATTCCTTAAATATTTACTTTTTTTGGCATTCAATGAAGGTTCACTAATTGAACCGAAACACTGTCGGTCGAAACACCGATAAAACGGTACGCGATAAATCCCGTATTATAAATACAAATAATGATTAAATATAAATATTGATGGACATTTCACACAGCGCCATCTAGCCCCAAACTAAGCAGAGCAGAGGGAACCAGATAACGGATATAATACTTTTATTTATATACCTTTATTTTTGGAAATACACACTTATGAGAAATAGACAAGCATCCAGACCCGGAACAAATATTTGTAGATCATGCAAACATTTGTTCCGCGGCGGTAATCGAACTCACTACCGCCTGCGTCTCAGCTGGCTATACGCCCACTGCGCCACGGAGGTTTTCCAAAAAATTATTGATTTATCGATCGTCGATTGATAAACCACGAAAGTTTTCTAAATAAAATGCAAAGAATCATTTATTTGTATGACATTAATCTGTAGTATGTATTTACTTTTAATACGGTCTAGTGCACGTCACCAGTATTTCATGATTGTACAATTTGTTCAACTTTTCCATTTCCCACAACATATTAGAGATTGTTATTATTGTCAGCGGTGCGTGACGGGCGTGCGATCACACTATTGCCACAGAATACTAGCACAGAAACATTTGCCACGGAATACTAGCTAGCACAGAAACATATAATGTGCAGGAGTCATTAAATTTGTGCGTGTGTGACAACTGTTCGCAGACGCGTAATTGTAGTTCCACAGAAACGATCAGGCCAGCTAGGGCCTGCAAAGGCTGCTTGTTACAAACAATGGATCAACGCTACAAACGCCCGGCTATGGAATACTTTGAATCATCATTGCCTATGTCAATAACTATCTCGATTCCTTTAGTTTAGGCGCTGCAAGAGTTCCGTAGCGTTCTCTCGTTGTTATCAAACTCGATATGTTATGTTAAGAATACTCACGGCAAATGGTTACGATTGAAGAAAAACAAAGTATTTTATTAAGTATTAAGTAGGGGAGACGGGTCCTTAAGGGTTGACGGTAAATAAAATTGATCGTAATGAGTTTTATTTTGTTGTATTCTTATAATCTTCTTTGATAATCAGTCTTCATTGTTAATGTGTCATGGCAGTCTAATCAACATAATAAAATTAAAAAAAATATAAAAGTAGAAATACACCCTCATCCCCATCATGACCCACCCCCCCAGGGGTGAGGTAAGATGGGGTACCCACGGGGTACCCATACTTTGTTTTTCTTCAATCGTAACCACCGTAAGAAAGAAAAATTTAAATATTACTTTGATTAAAATACTAGGTTAATTTAATACAAATAAAAACGGGCCAAGTGCGAGTCGGACTCGCGCATGAAGAGTTCCGTACCATTATCTATAAAAACGGTTAAAAAACCACGTTTGTTGTACGGGAGCCCCCCTTAAACATTTGTTTTATTTTAAAATAATTATTTATTTTTAAAGTTAATATATAACTAAATATTCTGTGAATATTTCAAGCGTCTACCTGTTGCCGTTATCAATATTTAGCAAAAACTAGGAAAGAAATCTCGTCAAGCCCCCCTTAAATATTTATTTTATTCTGTTTTTAGTATTTGTTGTTATAGCGGCAACAGAAATACATCATCTGTGAAAATTTCAATTGTAAACTATAGTGTGACCATTAGTGCTGTGCACTCCCTGAGGTATGCGCGCGGCGAGACGGGGGGGAGAATCGGCTGCTGCGCTCTGTCAGTTCGCCGTCAACGCTCGTGGCGGCAGGTAGTGTTATTTGTATCGGACTGTCTATGTCAGACGCACATGAGATAAATATTCAAAGATGGGTCGTGCGTTATCTCGTGATATGAAATGGAAGATGAAGTTGAAACAGAATCTATATCAGAATAACTTTCGTTAGAATATATAATTGTTTGTAAACATAAAAAATGTTCAATAAAACAAGTCCTTTGAATTATAAGTTTAGTTCTTATTTATCACCTGCATATTTTTAATAAAATATGAGTATATTTAAGTTACATTTTAATCAACTAAGTAAGTATAATATATTACAGATAGATAGCCTCCGACCATCGTCCCGCCAGAAGTCTTGCCTTAGAAATGCAAACTGATATCGTAAGATATGTATGTCCGACATGTATTGATCTCATGTGAACTCATGCAGTTTTTTCTTTGCCTCCCACCTCGCCGCGCATACCTCAGGGAGTGCACAGCACTAATGGTCACACTATATCACGGTTCATGAGATACAGCCTGGTAACAGACAGACAGACAGCGAAGTCTTAGTAATAGGGTCCCGTATGACACTTTGGGTACGGAACCCTAAAAACAGGCTCACTCTTTGATAATTTCAACCCGTAAGTTTATTAACCTCTTCACAAGAGTAAATAAATCTGCATCAGGCAGAAGTTGTTACTTTTTAGATGTTTTGCTATAACTGCGAGTTTTTGTGCGCTCCAACTTCCACTGAAATGACGTGATCTCACAAAAACCCGGACACCTATACTAAATCCACAAAGAGGATGGGTGCCTGTATATTAATATACTCTTGGATAAATTCTAATCAAAACTATTATTACTTTCGATGTTAATAGCGGTTTCTCTTGCGGATTTCCCGGAAGTATATAGGGTGTTGGATAACGCACAAAAATGAAAGGGGGTTATTTTGATGAGCATAATAAATTAATTTGTAAAATGTTTACCGTAGAAATCTGAAATTTATTTTGGCATGTAAACACAAACACTTTATTAAACTTATGTTGTGCTATTGCATAATGCTTGCCATCTCACCACAGATACTGTATTGGTGTGGTGACGTCTCGAGATATCAAATCGGCCTTTTTTTTGTATGACGATTGCAAGAGTAGGCAGTAATTTTATATCGAGTTAATCAACTTAACTTAGTCGATTTTCTTTAAATTTTGATAATATAATTAGTAGATTTTTTTTTTCGAGAAGGCTTTTTTATGTGTTGTGAAACCGTCACTTGAATATCGTCAGTATATTACCAAAGACCCTGTATATGTAGTTCGGATTTTTGAAAAGCAAATCAGTTTGAGGAAAACTTCATAATATGTTTCTTACAATGTAGACTGGTTGGAATTTACTCAGTACCTATTACTTGCGCTTGGTCAATTAATGTTTGGATATTCCAGATATAAAGGATGGTGCAGCATTTCTTAACAATCGTAAAAGTTTTAAAAATCATTTTATCAATTTTGACAGCTTAAATGTTTTTGGAGAGTTCTTCCAAGAGAAAGTTACCCCTGGCTTTCAATTATACATTGTTCCAGAGTGTACGGTAAACAGACATTACCGGTGCACTCGTCGGTGCGCATCGGCATCGGAACTGACACACTTTTCATGCAATATCTATCTCATTGCATAGTTCGTTCGTATCTGTACCATTATCTATAAAAATGGCAAAAAAATCACGTTTGTTGTATGGGAGTCCCCCTAAATATTAATTTTATACAGTTTTTAGTATTTGTTGTTATAGCGGCAACAGAAATTTTATTTTATTTATTTTGGGAAGATAAACAGTCATACATTATGAAGTAGAACGTAGTGCTAATAGTAACATGAATAAATGCATGACCCACGACATCATCCACAGATTAATTGAACAAGTGAACAATATTAATAATTTTACGAACAGTAGGTATATGTATGATTAAACAGTGAAAAAACAGAATAAATGTGTAGAGGGTGTAATGTGTACTGTCTAACTATCACGGTTCATGAGTTACAGCCTGGTGACAGACGGACAGACAGACAGCGGTGCCTCAGTAATAGGGTCCCGTTTAACCCTTTCAGTACGAAACCCTAACAAAACAGGTGGAAATATTAATATTTGTTAATAATTCTCGTTTAAATTTGAACGCACATAAATGTCGTTACGGATCGAATATCGCAAATGATGAGACTACGAAGAACGCGTTATGAAGCAAAAGCGGTTGATACTAAAAAAATATTATAAAGCTAAATTCGTCGTAGTCTGCGCCTTATTTTATAATGAGATGATTCGCCATATTGTGGTTCCCGTGATATTGTCTGTCAGTGGAGGCTGCACGCGAATGATTTGTGGCGGAGACGCTGCAAACTTGCAACCCGACACGGTCAAAGACCGGTTCAGGTTATTTCGGAAATCTTCGTCGCTTTTTACAGACATGGGAGGGACCAAACCGCGCCGAGCCTCCGGGATGACCTCATCAAGGAATTCTTCTTATTTTAACCTTTCCTATAAAACTATTTTCTTAATACATCGCTCACTATAGACTATTTACAGACGGACATGTTTCGCATTTTACTTCAACATGTGCGTACTAGCGTTCCGTAGTCAAACTAGGAATCCTTATAGTAGGGCCTTGGCGGTCCGAGGTAACATGTTGGCCCGTAGATTTTCCCGTTGTACTGAACAAGTTAAAGTTACGCTTTTTAAAGCGTACTGTCAGAGCTTTTACACGGGAAGTCTGTGGGTCCGAAATACCAAAAGATCATTGGAGAACCTACGCATCCAATATAATAACATATTCCGGATGATGTTGCGGTTGCCCCGATACTGCAGTGCATCGGGGATGTTTGCCTACTATCACACAGATGGCTTTCATGCCATCATGTGCAAAAAAACGGCATCGCTGATGAGCAGAATTCGGAGCAGTCGCAACAGCATCCTGAGGACAGTGGCTGAGTGCTGCACATCTCCGCTCTGGAAGTGTTTTGTGCGGAGGGTGATTAATGAAGGAAATCAGTATTTCCTCAGTTAGTCACCCACAGCACAAAATGGTGTTTTCTATTTTCACCCAGTGCCTATTTTTATTTTTGTATATTTAGCTGTTCTTCTTCTTCGTTGTTTTATTTTTTTGTGTGTATGTTAGTCTTAAGATATGGACTCTAGTTGTCTGAAATAAAATATTTTTTATATTTTATTCTCTGTCCGACCAGTTACAGACGTTTTACCCGTAAACTATTAGTGCTATAAAGCTGAAATTTGGTATGACAACACGTTTTTGTGACGCCTGGCAAGTTATAAAATTAATAAATGGGCAAGCGCGTGTCGAACTACGCGCAGTGAAGGGTTCCGTAGCCAGTACGGCAGTATCTTAGTCATATTAAAATACATAGTTAATTTTGCAGTTGATTGTTTACAAACCCAACTACATACATAGGTTAGTTGACTTCAGCTCGTAAACTAGTAGTCTACTCAGCTTTGGTAATTCTTCTTACAACTACAGAAGATATATGTATTACCCGTGCGCGATAAGTTGGGACCTGAGCGCGGTGACGTCATATTGGCGTGTTTGTACCGCCCGCAAAAAAGCGAACATAACAAGCAGCCGTCCGCGGCTTCGTCTTTGTTTTTTTTTAACCTAATTTATTATGTTACTCAGGGAGGACGCTGCTTTTTATCTAATCTTTTTTACACTATTTGAATAAAATAAAAATACAATGTTTAAGTTTATAAATTTATTTTATCTATTATTTACATTATCTCATCTTCGTCACTACTTAGTGGATTTATGCCTTCTAGAGGTTGTTCTTCGTCCTCAGTCTCACTATAATCACTTGACGAAGAGGTATCCGATAAATTTACAACATTTACTATAACAACAAAAACTACAACAACAAAACAATGACACAAACTATAACAACAAAAACTACATCAACAAAACAATAACACAAACGAAAACTAAAAGAATTCCAGAGCGCGTCGTTACGTGACGTAGGCCAGTACGAGACTAAAAACCCTAGTAAAAAATAGTGATGCGAACGGTACAATACGGGCGCCATCGGGGAAGTGCAGGGGAAGCGGTCGGGGAGTCGCATTCCTAGCAGGTCCCAAGTTATCGCGCACGAGTAATACGTGTACTACTATCTATATATATAAAAATGAATCCTTATTTCCCTTGGTCACGCCATCACGCGTGAAAGGCTGGACCGATTTCGCTAATTCTTTTTTTGTTGTATTTCTTATTGTCAGGAGAAGGTTCTTATGAAAGAAACAATTAAGAAAATTGCGCGCAAAATTAGAAAATTTAAGATTAAGGAATAAATACCAAGTGTAATGACTAATGACTCCAGGACCTAGAAGCATTAACGAGTCTTAAATATAGGGATAGGTTTTGATTTATTAGCGATCAAAATATGCGGAATAAATAGTCATATTTTTTGATCGCGTGGAATCTTAATTTTTTTTGCAGCTTCAAGGGACCGTAGATCTACGCATTTGATATTAATTTCAACTTGATATCTCCACGCGTTCCTGAGAAAAAGGGTCTTGACAGAAAGGCAGACAGACAGATAGACATACTGACTGATAGGAGAGGGTAACCCATGTTTTTAAGACAAAACGGGTCTTTTCGCGCACAGATTTATATCAAAACTATAAAACATCGTTCGTCTCAAAAACATGAGTATAGTTCGCGAAAATTTAAAAAGATACCTTTTCCTTTTGAGTAAAACCCCTAAATGTTAAAAACTAGTTTCTTTAGGGATAATATAAAAGTGATTTTTTTACTCACGTATCCTATCGTGTGGGGTTTCGATGAATAGGTCTTTTAAAACACTATAAAGTTGCCTTACCACTTTTTTGATACAATAGTCCGTTTCCGAAATATAAAGCTTTAAAGTGGCCATTTTCATAGTAGCCGTTCTCCCCCTGCCAGCCAAACCGCTCTTCTTGTATACCTAAGGTCTCGACACTAACAGCACTTATTATACTGAAATTGTAAGAAAAATGACCAAAGCTGAGTTAAACTTTTACTTTACAAGCAGTAACTGAACAACTTATGTCTGGACCAAAATCAACTGCATTCACTATCTATATTAAACTAGTGGGCCCGCCGAACTTCGTACCGCCTTGACAAGCATATAACGCGGGCTGTCATTAAACGTCACCCTGGTAGAATTGTCAATTGTTGTCCCCGGCCATCATTATACAACCATACTTAACCATAGACAAAATTACGTGTAGCTGTCATTTGCTGTCATAGCTGTTTTGTTATTCCATGTCAGATGCGTTTTTGTTATACGACGTTTTATAGTGACTTGTATTCTCTTTGATGTTTTATGTCACGTCTCACGGGAACGACGGGAACGGGATTAAAAAGTATCCTATGTCCTTCTCCTGGTTCTTAGCTACCTTCCTACCAATTTTCAGCCAAAACGGTTCAGCCGTTCTTGAGTTATAAATAGTGTAACTAACACGACTTTCTTTTATATATATATATATGACAGTATACAGCCGTAATGATTGACTACGGAAATCTTCACTGTGCATGGTTCGACACGAGCTTGACCAATTTTTTTAATAAGTTGCTTTGTAAACTAAAGTGGTCTCTCTCTGTAGTTCCATAGGAATAAATTCCAAGAGAGTACACTTGCCTCGATAAAGAATTTAATGTAGCTTGCTAGAGCGATGAGGGGTTTTTTTGCGTTCTTGATACTTACTAATTAAATTATCTTATTTCTTGTCAGTAATTGTTTGCAATGATACAGTTGATTTGTTACGAGTTTTTGTCTGAATTCTTTATAATTTTTCGAGGTAATCTATAGTACTATATAATACACTAATATTATAGATTCGAAGTAACCTCTGTCTCTGTTTGTTACGCTCGACTCCATTAGTTGGCTTGACCGATATTGATAAATTTGTAATAGTAATTAGATTAGGAGCTAGATTGAGGCATAGAATACTTTTTTATATACGGATAGCTGGATACCTGTAGTGAGACTATTTGATACACTTTTTATTATCAAACCACGCGTGCTTGCGCGAATAGTAATTTGGATATATGTAATTGTATCTCATAACGGGCTCTATTCATTTTGGGCAACAAGAAAAGCTAAGAATTGAAAGGCTCTCGAGAAATTTCGTTTTTTGAAAGTTTTTTTTTTCTAGTACATATTTAAGAAATTATATGTATTTTGAAAAACGATACTAAAGTGGTTTTACGTAACTTGACGATGTAGTATTTGTCAAAATAAATTTCACTCAAACCATAATACAGTGTAAACACTATATAGCGACACTCAAGGGACTGAGCATATTTTGACGTTATAGAGAGTTGTCGTTAAATGGAGAGAAGTAAAATCTGTATTAGAAAAAGAAAACGTTTATTTATGTTTTGTCTTGTTAAATAGTACCTACAATAACAAATCTGTTTTAATTTGAACGCTATTGCGTTTTACAGTTTATGTTTACAATTTGAAAGTTTGTGAGCTACTAAGAATATGACAACGTATAGATAAAATCCATCACTTCTACTAACAACAGTCTGCAGCTACACGTGCAAGCAATCCCATTTTGTAAACAAAAGAACGGATTTCTTAGAAAGTTTGGTGTGTATGATGCCAACAGTCGAGTTTATTATGGTCTAGGATAATAAAACGACAAAAGGATATACACAGCTGCGCAGTTTTTACTAATTTGGCAACTTAAAAAGAACTTTTTATTACAAATTGTTGTCGTTATTGAGAGTGGGTGTAATGCTATACAAAGTTTACCATTGTATGCAAGGCAAGCTAAACCAACCAAAGCCGAGTGATTTCGACGCTTTAGAGAGTTTGTCGTTAAAACGAGTGACGTTATATGGAGTTTACACGGTATATGTTTGTGAAAGTCGCTAAATCCTCTTTTTAAATTATTACTTGCAAATATTTAAAACGTTGCGTGAGTCAATTCTCCCTTGAAAAAGATAAAAATATTCGTATCGTTCTCCCAGGGACACTGGAAAGTGGAATGATGACTGGTAAACACGCGTATGATACGTTTTCTCGGAAATGGTCGTAAGATTAGTTCGTGCGAATAAATAGCTCTAGTTTTTTATGTGCATGAAGAAACATTAATGTGGGAATAAGGGTGTGTACTCATGTGTTTAACACAAAAAGCTAAATGAGTACTGATTGTATAAGCGAGCTTTTAGCAGAAACCATTTCGTTATGGATTGATGAGCTAATCATAACAGTTGAATATGATTGCGTATTCTACCGCCTTACACTGCAAAGTCTAAACTAACTAGTGGTTCGCCCTGAACTGAGATCCCGCGAGTCTCAAATAAAAACAGAAAATATTTTTTGTAATCTTTGACTATCAAAATAGTGCCACGAAATGCATAACCAAAGAACTTGACCTACAGTTTCATTCACATAACAGGTAACGGGAGTAAATGTTAATTGGATTACTTTTTGTGCTAAAATTGCAGTTATTCTGGATTTCAGACTTGTCCTTATATTTGTGTCACTAAAGCTATGCGCATACCAAATTTTAACATTCTGGGGTCACTGGTGTACCCTGTGAATTGTGTCAAGGTTCTGTTTTTATTATGGCTAATAACTCAAAAACTATAAATAAAATATTAAAAATAAAAACGGAGTCTAAATGTACTAATTAACACCTTTCATTTGACATCCCACTTGACCTAATAGTCTCATGTTAGTTTTTTTTACCCCTCTTGAACCCCAATATCTCAACAACCCCCCAACCTTTTTAGCTCATTTAGTCACACCAAAATTGTGCCCTCACTTCCTACCTATGTATCCAATTTCACGATTATCGGATCAATGCTTCGAAAGTTATGCTCAGACAAACAAACATGCATACATACAACGCCGATTTGCCTAAGTTTATTTAGAGATCTCGCTTCGCTCTATCAATAAAATAAACATAATAAATTAATAAATAATGCTGGACATTTCACACAGCGCAGCGCATCGAAGGCCACAAGGTGGACCGACGATCTAGTAAGAATCGCGGGGAGCCGTTGGGCGCAAACAGCTACCAACCGCTCGTTGTAGCGATCTAAGGGGGAGGCCTATGTTCAGCAGTGGACGTTATCCGGCTGATGATGATTATGATTTCACACAGCGCTACCTAGCCCCAAACTAAATCAAGATTGTATTATGTAACTGATACAATACTTATACACTTTTTTTTGTAAATACTTACATACAATACATATTTAAAAACACCCAGACCCACTTAGAAGACATAATTGTCATACTTATTTATATACACTATAAAAAGAAAACATAGATAACGATGACCTAATTCGTTAAAAACACTACATATTAATATGTATATGTAATTGAGATCGATAATTACGATGTAAATATGCACATAATTATCTAAAGTATATAATAAGGTTCGTGAAACCAATCTGTTGTATAACGCAGAAAGTACTTACTTATAGGAGGTATATATAGTATACATACATAGTCAGATTGTTATGTTATTCCAAATCGCAGTTAATCCACCAGATTTTCCGTCGTTTGTACTGAGGATATTCTCCAGATTACGCCTCTGCTACTTATGAGCGGCTTCTTGGAAACAATGCCAGGATGGCCTTGCGATGAAACATCATCCAGTTGTTTGTTTTCCTTTATGTACGATTCAAAAACGGCTCCCGCAAAACTTTACGTTTAGCGGGAATCGGTTAGGTTACTAATTCGCGCGACGTTCTGTTTGCATAAGCGCGTTCGCCGAACGAATTACAGCTGTTTTGATTCAGACCGAACACGCCGAATACACGTATCCAAATATTCGAGTTCGAAATGAACTCTGAGAGCTTTAATGTGATTTACTCGTATATTCCAGGTTATTGCGAAATCCTCCATTTAAGCCGTCGTATGACGATTTCCTCGTTGAGCAGCGAGTGCAATCCGGTGTTTCTCGGAAGTGCGGTTGTCATCAGCAGCTGCATTGCCGCACCGCATCGTTCACTCGCTCCCGGAATGACATTTCATTACTCGTTATGTTATGTTATGTTGGTGGACTCCCTTTTCCGCATTTGAACTCTTAAGTGATCCATTATGCGTGAGAGAGTTGACTATATGGATAGCCAGCCTAACTCCAAGCAGAAGCGCAGAAGTTTCCTGGGGTCTTCGCAGGCTTCACGGAGTGACCTTGGGTTGTCCAGGATTTCTGCACGTTGTGCTATTACCCCCACGCATTCCAGGACTACGTGGGCTGCTGATTCTATGATTCTGATTCGGTGAGACATCCCCTGCAGAGTGGGCTGTCTGTTGTTCCCATGATGTAGAGGTGTTTGTTGAGGGGACAATGTCCTGTACGTCCCCACGATGATTCGAAGGTCCAGTCTTTGAAGGTTGAGCAGTCGACGTGTCTGTCGTGTTGAGACGGCCGGCAGAGCCGCCCTTGACTGTCTGCAGTCCATGGTCTGTGCCCAACGTTCGTTGTGTAGGTTTACAGAACGACGTCATATCCAGGTTCGTAATAGTTGTGTGAAAGGTAGAGGGAGGAATGGATGTGGGCCTGTAGCCCACGTGTAATAAAGGCTTCATTTTCTATTTTACATAAATATTTACCGCTTATGAATGAGATGTTTAAAGTGTTCGCTTGTTTCAGGTTCAAAGATGGCGTGGCTTACCCGTGGTCAGCCGGAGTTTCGAATCTGATCCTTTACCCGGAGGCTGCCAACCAGACGCTATACACCAGGAGAGCGGCGCGCGCTGACTCCGGCAACTACACTTGCAGGCTTAGCAATGAGACTCACGCGGAGACACACACTGTTCGGCTGGACATATTAGGTAAGATTACAGATATTTGGATAGGATATTGCCATGGGATAACGTGAAAGTATTAGGTCGGGCTTTTTTGTCACAGATTCCTACCCTATATTGTCAATACATCCATTGCATTTTATCAAGTACATCAAGCTTTTTACGAGTAAAACAAAGTCCAAACAAAGTTTTATTTCAGTTAGACATTTAAGTCCAATAGACTTAAAATGTACAAAATATCTGATACTGAATACCTGTTCCTGTATGAATCTGTGTGGGCCCGGAGGCTGTGACTAACAGTCCTTGGTTTTCATATTATTGTGATTTTGATACGAAGTGTTGTATTGTAAATAATTGTATGATATCCATGATGATTCTCACGAAAATTCTAAGGTTATCTTTAGATAAAAAGAAGAAAAAGACACAAATCAATTATACATTTCCTGCACTCGATATTATTTGTTCTCAAGTACAGTTCGAGGAAGAAGGGTATTGTTACAATAACGCCATATCGTTTCACAGAAAAACCGACGGATGCTCCGAGAACAATGTTCATATCGAAAGATCAGTGGGTCGAGGAGGGGGGCGAAGTTCGTCTTTACTGCGAAGCTCTGGTCGGTAAGTGCGCGGACGCCTACGCAACTGAAAACTCACAAAGGAATGTAACGGAATACCTGAAGGTTTTTTCATGCCTCGTTTAAAGTTTTGCTCATATATTGTTGAGATATACGGTCCTTGAGACAATGTAAACTTAATAGAAAAGAAAGCAGACAAAACCCAAAACGTAGTTCTGCGAAAATTAAAAAATCACTTGCACGTGCATCATTTTTCTCTTTGTTATTTTTTAAGTAAAACTTTTACGCACGCTTGACTTGGGGAATAAGCTGGTAAATGCGTTACGAAAAGTGCGAACCGAAGTTGAGAGGGAGATAGAAAGAGAGTTATGTTTCGTATATTTATAAACGTTAATGTGCGAGTGCGAGTTGCGTCTATCCAGAATGAGCATAGACTGATCGACCTACAGACGTGTGGACAATTTTGTAATTGAACAATTTTATAAATTAATATTTTGAAACAAAAGTTTTACTTCAGTCGTGTGGTCTAAAGCACACTCGTTTTTTTACTGTTTCAGTAAACTTATACAGAATTTATCAACTTATATTAGGTTCCTTGAACTTGTTCCGAATTCTTAAGCAGTTTTGATGAAAATGTCACGTTATTTCAACTTTGAACCTGTTTTCCTTGTGATCGCTTTTCCTTGCGATCGTGCTGATAAATGAGAATTAATAAAAAATTTCATTTTGCATAGTCGTTATAAAAAGATATTAGCACGAACTACAATGAAAGAAGACCGGCTAAGTACGAGTAGGACTTGCGCACAGAGGGTTCCGTACCTATCTATATTTATGTTAAATGTAGCAACGCCATCTAGTTATATTTTCACGAACCAAGTAAATTTTACAGCAGATTTCTAAAAAAAACTATTCTAGTTTGATTTATATATTATATATATATATATATATATATATATAAATATATTTAGTGACTTTGATTTATTATTCCTGTAATCTTTGCATATACTTCTATCTATCAAAGAAACGTATGTGACATTTAAATTGCTCAACCTAAGTGCTACGCTATACATACAGGCTGTATTTGTAAATAGTTAATTTTAATAATTTTGAAGACCGCGGCCATTGCCTTTTATCGAAAATAATAATTTATATCATTTTATTATATAATAAAAATTAAAAATAATTACACACTAATCAATCAACATCATTACAATTCCATACTAAGAACAAAAACTTATACCCCACAGTGCTGTAATTTGGTATGCGTATACTGGTAGCTTAAGTATCACAAATATAGGCAAAAGTCTGAAATCCAGAATAACTGCAATTTGTACAACCATTTTCCTGAACTCCCGTTACCTGTAATTTGAATGAAACTGTAGGTCAAGTTAGTTGGTATTTATTTCATGGCACTATTTTGATAGTCACGATTACGTTTTTTTTTGTTTTTATGTTACCACTAGTTAACCACTAGTTAAATTACTATTAGCCCATATTGTCCCATTGTTGGGCAAAGGTCTCCCCGCATTTCCGCCACTTACAATGGTCCAGTGCCGTCCCTCTCGGCGGCGTCCAGCTCGTCCCGCCACCGCTTTGCTGTCTCAGGGCTCCACTTCGTGGTAATTTTGGCCCGCAGCTCGTCAGGCATGCGGCAGACGTGACCGGCCCAGTCCCACTTCAGCCTGGCTGGCCTTCTCCCCTACATCGGCGACTTTGGTTTTGGAGCACAGTATGGTGTTACTGACGCGATCAGTTATTTTAACCCCAAGAATACTACGTTCCATCGCCCTTTGGCAAACCTTGAGTTTGGATTTTTGGATATTAGTCAAGAGCAAGTTTGCGAGCCATATGTTTGAACGGGAAGGATTGACATGGCAATGAGTTTGCTCTTCAGTACTATTGGTAGATATTTAAATAAAAAATATTAAAAAAAATAGTATTTAATATACTGGGCATACAAGTATTCAGAAATGTCTTAAATAAAAATTTATGTCTGGATACAAGTCAATACATAATTCAGGTTTACGGGCAATGCCGATCATCAAAATTGGTTAACTGTTTAAAAATTCACTCTGTATGCCTCATACAGTATTATTTTACAGGACGTTCGTACTTGGCGGACGCCCGAAGCGACCTGCGGTGGCTGAAAGCCTGGCCGAACGGCACCGAGGGTGATCTGCTGCCCACTCAGGCCGAAATCAAGACGAAACGGTAAGCCACCATCAGTATGGTTGTGGAGTTTATACTAATTATATTGAACCAGCTTCCGCCAGCGGCTTCGCACGCGTTGTTTGTCAACAAAAAGTAGCCTATGTTTTAATCCAGGTAATAATCTATCAACACACCAAATTCCATCGAAATCTGTTCAGCCTTTACGACATGGTTGAGTAACAAACAAACAAATATACAAACTTTCACATTTATAATATTAGTGTGATGGACGGTTTCTACACAAAAAATAAGAGTTAATGGATATATAATATTTTCTTGTTGTATTATCAAAATCTCGAGAAAATCCACAAAATTCTGCTCGACGAAATATTAGAGAACTAGCGTATTGTGCGATATCACAGATTCTCTAAAAAGTCACTACGGGCGTGTTCAACAACCCCGCCCTGTCAATGAAAATTAATTGGTGTTATAAATTAAACACGCGTTAAACAGTTGTTTAACGATTGTGGTAACAAGGCAAATGTTTACGTGACAGTAAATAAACGTTCTTATCAAAAGTGTTGTGTATTTGGTTGTAGAATATTGTAAGTGCCAACTCTAGCGCTACGCTCGCATAGGTAATTAAAATCAAAATCGTCGGAACTTTATGTCTGTATCTAACTATTTTATGGTAGCATAGAGCGATCAATCTTGTGAATTTTTGTGCGAACATCCAACGGCTCAGCAGAATCTATCAAAGGAAATTGTTAAACTTATCTGTACCTTTCTGGGCGTAAAGTAATAAGCTTGGCCGTGTAGTGTGTAAGCATGTAAATACGATATTTCTGAAGCGGTTTCTCATAAGTACTTGATACTTTGAATATTACCCTATGGAATAGCCCAGTTAGCTAGAGAAGAAAAGGTTCTCCCCTTTCTTCTCAACAAGAAAGATGGCAGGACGACATAGCAGAGATAGCAGGCAAGACATGGGTGAAGGAAACAGACACCGAAAAAAAATTAATCTGTTGGAGGAGGCCTATACCCGTCGAGGGGTTTTTTTAATTAAAACGTATACCTATAAATTATTAAAGTGAAAAAAAACTGTATTAATAATTCAATAAAGGCTTTTTTCTAATTATTTTATATGATATTTTCAAGTCTTAAAAATGCTACTCGTATTTTCATCTTTGACTTTCTTTCAGAAGACGCATTACGTAATAAATTAGAATTCAATTGAAGTTTCTCTGCATTATTGACGTTTTAAATGAAAATGTATTTTCGAGGAAGAATGTATTTGATAGAGCAAGCGGACTTGCGAATATATAAAATGCATTTTAAGCGATTCAAACTGGTCGATAATTGGTCAAGTCGTACCACACGGGTCAAGTCAATATACTGACTACGGAATATATAAGTTATAGATACAAGTGTTAATATGAGCAAATAATTATTATATACATGCAAAGTTAATTTTGCAGTTGTTTTAGTCATTTTGTTATACATTATATGAACTATTTACTAAACCCAGCTACAGACAAGTTGGTCGAGTACTGCTCGTAAAACAGAAGAGTCTACTCAACTTTGATAAATCTTCTTACAATAAATGTGATATTGTAGATACTTACTAGGCATCCAAGAATTGCGGTTTGGCTGTAGGACACACAAAACTGGTCATTTTGAAGCTTCGCATTTCGTAAACGAGCTCTTGAATAAAAAAATGTGTTAAGTATTAAAAAAACACAGGTGGTGCGTGATTTAAAAAAACACCCAACTTCCATTATAAGGTAAGTTTGGGTGTCCATTAAAAAAATGTTTTTTGTTGATTTTATTTCATCTCTAAAACGTAGCATCTTGCCAAATTTAAACTTTACAACTATCACACTCTTAATATAAATGTGAAAGTTTGGATGTTTGTTACTCAATCACGTCGTAACGGCTGAACCGATTTCGATGAAATTTGGTACATACCAAAAACAAAAAAGTAGGCTACTTTTTTGACAAACAACGCGTGCGAAGCCGCTGGCGGAAGCTAGTTATTGTATAGTCTACTAATAAAACGGCTGTAACTGATCGGACAGACATGGTGAAACTATAGATAGTTGGACTACGGAACCCTGAAAATGTGTACAATTTCGCTCAATCGTCGGTCGGGTGGACAATATTCAATATCAATCATCTACGAACTTGGAACGAGCGACGAATCCATTACGTATACACGTTTTAGGTGTATTTCATTAAAACATATTGGAAACCAATAACCGAAATTGAACTGCGTAGCAAATTCATGTACACACGGCTACACATAAAGCTACAAATTTCCAGTATAAGCTGACCTCGCATTGTGTAGGTTTTTCGTAGAATGAGAGGTCAGCTTATACTGGAAATTTGTAGCTTTATGTGTAGCCGTGTGTACCAAGTACATTTATAGTAGTGTGTAATAGCCGAAATCGTGAAATGTCGACATGTTAGCTACCTACCCGGAAACCCCATGGGTGTAACAGATATAAAATAAATTTAAATCCAATCTCTTCCATGAACACCCTCTAAATAACCATATGACCCCATTTGTTTGATACTGGGTTGCTGAATTATTCAGATTTATACGAAGTATGAATTTTGTTGTTTGATCTTTGAACTATTCTTCTTCTTCCTCTATAGGTATTATAACGAGGAAAGTTTTTTGTATGTTTGTAACGAATAAAGTCAAGAACTGCTGGTCCGATTTCAAAAATTCTTTCGCCATTAGAATGCTACGTTGTCCCGGAGTAACATAGGTTACTTTTTACCCAACTGCACAGAAGGAGGGTAATGTCAGCTAGTCTCTAATAAATCAATAGGCTTCTTCATAAACAAGTGCAATATTTGATTTATTTATTGAAAGCAATAAAGAGCCAATCAGTTTTGTGTAGCTTTTCACGTGAAAAGCTACACAAAACTGATTGGCTCTTTATAAAAGGTAAGTAGAAAAACGATCTTTCATCAATAGCTCCTGTGATTCGGAACAGGTGGGGTTTGAAATCGTTACCTTTGCCTCCTTGAAAAATATCGAAACGACAACATATTGGATATAATATTTATATATCTTGAAATAGTTTTTTGGCTTCGTCGACCTCTAGTTTACCTTATTCGGACATACTAATATGCTTTTGTATAGGGGTCCATTGTCCAAACTTAAGTTTGTTCTACGACTTTTCGAAATAGATTTATCGATATTTCTCATTTCTGAAAATCTGAAAATTCTGTAAATCGGTGTTTTAAGTCATCATCATCATCATTTTAGCCATAGGAACTGCTGAACGTAGGCTTCCCTTATAGATTTCCAAAGTGACCGATCTTATGCGGCTTGCACCCAACGGCTCCCAGCAACCTTTATCGGGTCGTCTTTCCATGTAGTGGGAAGGGAGAGGGGGAGGGGTCCTTCGCTGCGCTTTCGAGTGCGCGGTCTCCACTCGTGAACCTTTCTGCCCCAACGGCCGCATCATCGAGAGAGTTAAATATAAGCAGCATAAAGTTTAAAACCAGATAATTTGAAGACGCGTAAACATTGAGAACTTTACATATATTTTTTGTTACAGTGATGATGTAGATGACATAATCGGCTCGTACCTGACGGTAGAACGTGTATCGGGCCAAGACTATGGAACGTACGTGTGCCTCGTCCACAGCAACGACGCAGTCTCCAGGAGCTTTGTCACCGTCCACTATAGGTGTAAGTTATCCGACTCTAAGGAATCTTGGGGCACGGCATTGCCACCGCCAAGTCGAGCGCAACGTAAACCTGCCGTGATACCTTTTCTGAAACCATTTGGGCATATTTTCGAGCCTCTGTATCTTGGCACTGGAAACGATTAAAACGTTGAAAATATCACTATCAGCTGCGTGTACTTATAAGGACCCTAGAATTTTAAGTTTATAACTTAGATATTCTCAGATATCTGCTGTAAATTTTAGCTAATTTGACACTCCACTCACTCGCTCACATATACTAATATTATAAAGAAGATTTGTATTTTTGTGTGTATGTTTGTAATGAATAAACTCAAAAACTACTGGTCCGATTTCAAAAATTCTTTCACCATCGGAAAGCTACATTCACCCTGAGTAACGTAGGCTACTTTTTACCCAACTGCGCAGAAGGAGGGTAATGTTTTTTATGGAAAAACTAAGCGTGCGAAGCTGCGGATTGGTCAGCTGGTCATCAATAT
Organism: Philereme vetulata; assembly: GCA_918857605.2. NCBI lineage: Eukaryota > Metazoa > Arthropoda > Insecta > Lepidoptera > Geometridae > Philereme > Philereme vetulata. The sequence continues at coordinate 1,935,231 of OU975473.1, read as the reverse complement.
AGAACTAATACTTCTACTATAGGTTCTACTATGGGTGTAAGTAATCCGGCTCGAAATAATTATGTTCACTAAACACAGAAATATGGAACCTTAAATTATGAAAATCGTTGTATTAACAGTACCTTAACCTTTGGGCTTCAGATTTCATTCACTTGTGAATTACCGTTGCTTCACCAACACCGTTCTAGGCGGGGATTCCAAACTGCCCCGAAATGAACTGGGGATCCTTAGTTATGTTTACTGATAACAAATTTATTCAGACGGTGTGCGTGTGCGCTTGATGCGATATCAGACAGACCTTACACTACTTCTCCTCAATTTCTAATAAATATTGCTGGACATTTCACACAGCGCTATCTAGCCCCAAACTAAGCAAAACTTGTACTATGGGAACCAAATAACTGATAGAAAGAATACGTATATCCTTTTTTTTGTAATTACATAGATACATAAAATATAGAAAAAACATCCAGACCCGGAACAAATATCTGTAGATCATGCAAACATTTGTACCGGGCGGGAATTAAACCCGCTACGTCTTGCGTTTAAGCCGGCTATTCGCCCACTGTGCCACCGAGGTCGTCTAATAGATATGACAAACGCTTTTCTGCGTCGTCTTTTATACGACGTTGTTGATCTTTATTTGTAAGAATATCGACGTTTCGCAATCAAGTCGAAGCAAATCGCACTGTCGCTAATTCAGCCGTATAATATTCTCATTGACTCCCATAACGCCTATTGACGATGAAAAAATACTGCAGATTATTTATATTTATTGTTTTATCATAAAACATAACGATCTTAAATTAATATTAGCAAATAAATAGCAGCAGCGTTATTGAAATGTTTTCGACTAAAATATTATATCAGTAGTAAAATAACTGCAAAGCTTTTGAATATTTCGATGCATTAAGTTTGAATTATGTCGTCTCCCATCATCATCACCACCAGCAGGCCTCACTGGAATTCTCAAAGTTGCTTAGTGAGTTATTGAGAAGGCTACGCTCAGCGTTTTCTCTAAGAAATCGAATCGTAAATGAGGAGATCCGTAGACAAACTAAAAGTCTTTAGTTAGTCTAGACATAGCCCGGGGGATTAAGTTGACGCAGCAATGCGGGAGGGGGGGGGGGATATAATTTACATAAAAAGATATCACGAAGAAAAGATGGCCGTAAGCCTATCCGATAGATCCGCCCACGAACAAAACCCTCCGTCGTCCGAGACACGTTCTCGGAGACCCGGATCACGAAAGCACCTCCGCTAATGCGAAAGAGATTTCCGAGTCATCTACATTAGACAGAGCAAGCAAGCACTTCACAGATACACCGACCTCGCCGGCGAGGTCGACGAGTCCCTTCAGTTGCTGCCTATACGAGGTACAAGCACGTACACGGGCGTTTCTCTCCTATCCCCACCCTGGCAACAGCCCAAGCCGAGATTCGTACGTAAGTGGTGCGCTTGCGCTAATTGCCTCATCAAAACTTACAGGGCTGAGCGCCTTCAGCGCTCGCCAAAAGTTCGGTTAAGCTGCAACGGCCTCAGAGGCAAACAGCGAGATTAGTCCATTAGAATAAAAAAAGATGGCCGTTAGGGCAGGGAGGTGTCGAGTAGAGACCACGCACGGGAAAGAGCGACCTCCACTAGATGTTAAAAGACTAATAAAGGTGGCTGGGAGCCGTTGGGTGCAGGCTGCATAAGATCGGTTGTTCTAAAAATCTATTGAGAAGACCTATATTCAGTGGACATCCAAAAGATGAAAATGATGATGAAGATCATTTGATTTCAGCCCAGTTTCTTGGAAACTTAGTTTCAATTGTGTTTTTAGTTCGTTGACTTACCTTTGAACAATATTGTTTCAGCAAACATGCTTCCGCGCGCGGCTTCGCACGCGTGATATGCCAATAAAAATATGTTCCGATCCAGATCGTAATCTATCTGTTAACCAAATTTCATCGAAATCGGTTCATTCGTTCGAAAGCATAAGAAAAAAAAAGGGAGACTATAATTAATATTAGTATGGGCACGTATTCAGTTGTGTGCTTTTAGATATAATATTTGAATATCATCTGAATTGTATTGACAATTTTCCCGGAAACAGCATTATGCTGCCAAAACAGGGTGTTTGATAGTTTTTTATCTAGCCTATGCTGTCCCACTGCTGGGCAAAGGCCTCCCCCTCACCTCTCCACTTTTCTCCATCTTGTACTAAATCCCGCCAGTCCCTATAAAAAGCGTCCAAATCATCAAATATCCATTTGATAATATACGCACAAAAATAAAGGGGTTATTTTTATGAACATAATAAATAACTTTATTGAATGTTTACCATAGAAATGTGAAATTTATTTTGGCATGCAAAAACAAACACAAGTTTAACGTCAACTTATGTTATACTGTATTGGTGACGTCTCGAGATATCTCTTGTTGTCCCTTTCTAACCCAAAACCCGCAGCCATTTTCTTTTTGCATCTCGATTGCAAGAGTAGACAGTAAGTTTTATATCGAATTAATCACTTAGACATAGTTGATTTTCTTTAAAATTTGTTATTATAACTAGTAGTTTTTTTTTCGAGAAGTCTTTTTTTATGTTTTGTGAAACCGTCTCTTGAATATTGTCAGTATATTACCAAACATCCGGTATTCTAAATTAAATAATAACATAAAAAATAACCACATTTTATCGGCAATCTTTGAAATTAGTGAATAGCTCGTTTTCTTTAAACTTAAACTTTATTCACCGATAGAGCATAACAAAAAAAAAAGTCTGTCATGAACTGGTGTTCCCGCTATAATAATTTCTCACGACTTCAGTCGATGTTGTACATTGGAATATTCAATTAAAACTTACAAAACAGAAATGTCGAAGTTTTCTCCGAAAACCGAAGCACTAACAGTTTACTGAAAACAAAGGGAACTCGACTGGAGTTTCATCTCGTTATACGAGTAGCACCCGAAGCTTTGATGGCTATTGTTTCTTTAGCTAATTTGGCATTTGCTCTCAGCAAATACTCTCTGGGGGCGTAAATTCAGTGAATGTTTTAGAGTCTGTTAAGTTTTTTTTTTATACATTATAACTTGCGTTTGACCACGATGTCGCCTGATGGTAAGCGATGATGCAGTCTACGATAGTACACGCTTGCCTAGAGGAAACCTATTCACTCGCGACTTAAAGATACACAGGTTGTAGCTATCAGGAAACACAGACTCTGGCAAGGCGTTCCACTCTCTGGCGGTGCGCATAATAAAGGTCAAAGAGAACTGCTTTGTGCGAAAGGGAGGTATTTCTACCATATAGCGGTGGCAGTAGGAGCAAAGTTTAGGAAACTTTGAGTGTGGGTTTTTGATTGGTTAAAACATTGTACAATAACACTAGTTGAACCGCCGAACTTCATACCGCCTTGACATGCATGTAACGCAGGCTGTCAATATACGTCACCCTGGTAGAATTGTCAATTGTTGTCCCCGGCCATCATTACTAACCCGATTTTTTTATATATATATATTTACAACCATACTTAACCATAGACAAAATTACGTTTAGCTGTCATTTGCGTTTTGTTATTCCATATCAGATGCGTTTTTGATATACCACGTTTTATAGTGACTTATATTCTCTTTGACGTTTTATGTCACGTCACACGGGAACGCGGTCGAACGGGATAAAAAGTATCCTATGTCCGTCTCCTGGTTCTAAGCTACCTCCCCACCTATTTTCAGCCAAATCGGTTCAGCTGTTCTTGAGTTATAAATAGTGTAATTAACACGACTTTCTTTTATATATATAGATATATTTTACAAAGCTCCTTTTCTTATTAGATATATTCTCGATAGACATTATGTAAATTAAAATCACAAGGATAATCTCGTATGATTTTATAGTTTGACTTTAAAATGAGAATGTAAACAAAATGTTTAAGTATTAGGGGGCGTCCATCAGGGGGGCAGATGGTCGAGGCGAATCTCACGTGGGGGGAGAGAGGGGTGGGGATTTCTGTGAATGCGTGAAAATTTAACTAAACCCTCTTGAATACAAAAAAAAATATTTTGAAAAAACTCACGCGAGATAAGGGGCGGGGGAGGGGGTCGAAATAAATCTCGGGACATCTCACCAGGAAGGGAGGAGGGGGCCAAAAATAAAAATGAAAGCCTCAGGTAATCAATCGACGGCCCCTTACCAGTATTTTAACTACATACAATGTTATGCATGATCACTGCATTATTTTACGTAAGTTTAAACCTATTGTTTCTCATGAAGTAAAATGCATATTTTCTTTTGAGAATAAATTCTTTAACCATAAAACGTATAGGTACCTCTGACACCCGGAGTATTGTTTTATAATCCTTAATAATGTATGCAGAAACCCCTAACCGATTCACTAATAAACTCGCTTAATAAACTTTCTTGGAGTGCAAATAGCATCGCGTATTGTCTTTTCCATTGAAGAAAACTTTCAAATTCGATCGGCAGAAACATATTGTACCTATTCCGAGGAGACTATTAGTAGCACAGTGAAAGCCGTCGCATTGAAGCGCAGCCGTCCAAAAACTTAAAAAAATGGCACTCCAGGAGTGCCGACAGAAGTGAAAACTTAAACAATTACGAGATACTTATATACAGAGGTGTCGGTAGCGGTAACGGTGACAGTGTCGCGAGTTCAATGGTTTTTCCCATCTCCCAATTTTGTAAGATGTTTATTCAGAACAGAGTTCATGGTTTCTACCCTACGTCAATCAGAAAAAAACCTGCTTTGTCTGGTTAGTCCGACAATTTATTATATGTTGTACCTTATTAGCTATGAGACGAATATGGTGCCTAGCAATCTTAATAATCTGGCAAGTAAACGACTCGCAAAATAGCAAGATTCAAGATAACCATAATTATATCGTCGGATACCTTACTACCGATTAATGGCGTTTTTGTCGCCTTGTTGTACGAATGTCAGAGAGAAAAACATCTTTAAAGTAATTATCCACTGCAAATAATTGTCTTAAAACAATTTATACTGAAGTTTTGATGTCTGGCTCGCAATTTATTTAGTTTTTTCCATAAGGTATGATAAATGAGTTACGCTGTAGGCTGTCGTGCCGGGCACAAAGCTGGACAGGTGTGGTGTAAAGCTGGTTTTGCTAAATACCTAGTCAAGTCATAAGTATTGTCACACAGTAAAAACTTTTCTTTTAGAATGCTGGCCACAAAAAAGTTTATAGAATTCGAATTTTGAATTGTTCATGAAAATAAAAATGTATACTTTTTAGAATTTTACTCATTTTTAAATATGGAGGGGACGCTTAAAGAAGACCGTGTTGCAGTTATTGCGTTGCTTTTAGAATTTTACTCATTTTTAAATATGGAGGGGACGCTTAAAGAAGACCGTGTTGCAGTTATTGCGTTGCATCGTTGCGGTTACGCGCCAATTCAAATTTTTGACATACTGAAAAATTTGAATATACCCAAAAGATTCGTTTATCGCACCATCAAACGATTTAATGAAGACTCTAGTGTAGATGACAGGTGAAGAAGTGGTCGCCCTCGGTCTGTTAGGATTCCAGCAGTGATAAAAGCTGTGAAGGCGCGAATTCAAAGAAATCCCAAACGTAAGCAGAAACTGTTGGCCCTTCAGATGGGGTTAAGCAGAACCACGGTGAAAAAGGTGTTAAATGAAGACTTAGGGCTTCGGGCATATCGAAGAAAAACAGGACATCGATCGTTTGAATGCTCGTCTAATGGACCTGAGACTGAAGAGATGCCGCGCTTTGTTGAAGCGGTACGCGGGAAAAAAATATCGGCAAATTCTTTTTTCGGATGAAAAAAATTTTACCGTAGAACGGACGCTACAACAAACAAAATGATAAGGTGTACGCACACAGTAGTGAAGAAGCGAGCAACCGTATTCCGCGTGTCCAACGAGGTCATTTTCCATCCTCGCTCATGGTATGGTTGGGAGTTTCTTATTGGGGCTTAACAGAGGTACATTTTAGTGAGAAAGATGTAAAAACGAATGCAGTTGTGTATCAAAATACAGTCCTGACGAACCTTGTGGAACCTGTTTCTCATACCATGTTCAATAACAAGCACTGGGTATTCCAACAATTCGAAATTCGAATTCTATAAACTTTTTTATGGCTAGCATTCTAAAAGAAAAGTTTTTACTGTGAGACAATACTTATGACCTGACTAGGTATATATATTATAGAGAAAGAACCAGACGGAAACAAACATCTGTAGTGTAGATCATGCAAACGTTTGTTCCGCGGTTTTTTTAATCGAACCCGTAACCTTCTGAGTCTCAAACGTCTCATTCGCCCACTGCGCCGCGGATTCCCACCAATCAGTACCCAGAATTTGTGCGAGTGGATTCCGGGTTTTCGCAATATCATAACGAAGATGCAACACGGGGCGCTTTGGCGATTTATTAGCTTTTCATTTACAAGAAAGTTTGTTCACTCTCTCATTGATGAAATTTCTCGATGTTGCGAGTAAGTTCATTACCTAACTATACTGGTTGGAAAGCGCTCATTTCCGAGAAATGTTTCTCGATATCCTTGCATCGTGGTCATAGAATATTTAATATTATGCTATCTCATTAAACTAGTGCAGCAAACATTAGAAAACTTACTTATTAGCAGTGATCGGAGTAGGTAGATTGATTTGGGGTTAATGATATGAAACGTATATGTTAATATGGGCATGCCTCCGGGATTCCGGTATTTTTAAATTATAACGTGGAGCTGGGTGAAAAGTGGGAGTATATAGATTGATTGAGGGTCAATGATCACAAATGCATATGGTTATATGGATATGCCTCCGGGATCTAGGATAGTTTTAATTTGCCGTTAGATGTCGCCGTCTCAATGTCATGTTGACGCTTGCTCTGTAAGTTGTTGTCGCTTCATATGATGTTTTGGTAGTTTCATAAGTTTAGGCAAATAAAAGTATATTCTCGAAGGAACGGTGTTATCTCGATACAGTACGTAGAAGTCTTCACGAATTTGCACGCAGAAATTCACCAAAGCTTCAACTCAGTAGGATCAATTTTATGGGAACGCATAGGGAGCAAACAAAAAGCAAGCATTCATTTTATTATTCGACGGATAAATAAAAAAAACTATTTAAAACTTTTTACTACAGTTTCCTTTAAATTTCAAATATAGTAGTTACTAAATCACTAGTTTAATATTCAATTCAATCCCGTAAATAACGAATATTTCCGGGAAAAAAGGCATGTCCATGTTATGTTGTCATAATGATTTATGATGCAAGTACATAAAATCTATTTACCTGCTCCGATCACTGCTTACTATAGATATATTTTCCAACACCAGCTTACAAAAATATTTTTAAACCTTACTTTTTAATCTGTCATGTGATTGTTTATTTTTCAAAAGTTAACAGTTCCCCTATTTACTCATTTTAAATCCAGGAACATAAATATATCGTTAGTGCTCACTCAGTCATGGGAAGCGTGTATGATCCGGTGGTTAAATTCCTAGAAGCAGCTCGACCGATTAATTGGATTACATCGAAAAGGATGATATGTGGCGATTACTGAATTTATGAATTATTAGATTCTCTTAACTGCTCTCGATATTGTATTCGGATTCACTGTCTAAGTGCATTGTTGTATTAGACATTTTGATAGATAATTATGATAAACATCGTTGCAATCTAAAAATACAAATACCCACGCCATTCTATCAGGTTATAGTATTGGGCGGGCGTATGAAGCGCTAAGGATCGATCGAAGCTGGTTATCAGATGCTTTTTACCAATTACCGTAGGTATTTAATAGAGAGAATAGATTTCACGGAATTTACAAAGCTTTTCCAACTTTGAATGCTAGAAGAGAGTAGGTACTCTCTTCTTTTCTCATGGTTCTAATAAAACTAAAATTAGGACGTAACACTTTTGAATCATGAATTTTTTATTAATTAATTTTCTTCGTAACCATCGCAGTCGGTGGTATTTGGTATTTTTGTATCAAACAATACCAACACAAGAATCAAAGAGAAAACTTGACCCGAATCCTGTTTTACATACCAAACTGCGTCAATACATATTTGGTCAGCTGCATTCAGATTTGCTCATAAACCTTGAGGATATCACACCAAAACTTAATGACGTTCTTTGCGTTGTTTTGCCTTATCATCATCATCATTATCATCAGCCATAACACGTCCACTGCTGTACTTAGCTGGGCCTCCCCATAGATTTCCAACGACCGATTTTGTGTGACCTGCACCCAACGGCTCCCAGCAACCATTATCAGAGCGTCTTTCCATCTAGTGGGGGGCAGTCCTACGCTGCGTTTTCCAGTGCGTGGCCTCCGCTGTAGAACCTTTCTGCCCCAACGGCCGTTCTTCGAGCTATATGTTGCCATTTCAGCTTGCTAATCCTCTTGGCTGTATCGTAGCTTGTCTACGAAGCTCATTTTTGATTTGATATCACAGAGAAACACCAAACATTGCCCTCTCCGTAACATGCTTAACCACCTCGATTCTTATGAGAATATATTCTTATTGTATTACTTCTTTAGTAACCCTTAGAGAACCTTCAGAGTCCTTACAGCTAAAATACTATGAATACCGTTAAATGAGTCAGCATACCTTCTTAGTATTAAGATGTGTATATCACAAGCAGTTTAAAGAAATATATTTATAAATAGATTTTGGCGAACGCCCACGGCTCTCCTTACTTTCGAAACAACCGCAGCAGACAAAGCTGCGACAAAAAGTGCACTGACCGTCTCCTTGACGCTAGTGTATGTCTAATTTCATGCGCACCGGTTAAGTAGGTGATGCGTGAAAGTGGAAAAAAGTACTCGTTAGCACTTTTTAACCAAGAAAGAATATAAAAAAGTTACTGGCAGTTCTCGCGGGGGCCAAGTTTTCAAGAAGGGTTGTTCGAAGAAGTGTCGGGCGACCGTCGCGTCGCTCGGTTCGTTATCTGACACACTGAGTGGCAGGACCTTTGACGTCCTAGGTTTTTGTTGCGAAGTTTTGTTTATTGGACGGTGGAAAATAACTACCCAACGGTTGTATGTTTATGTTTACTGCTAAACAAATGTTTCTTAGGACTTGACGTATGTTCAATTATGCTTTTTACCCATACTAATATTATAAATTCGAAAGAATTCTTATCTGTTAGTTTTTCACGACTCAGCGGTTGTGCCGAATTCAATGAAATAGAATACCCATATTATGAAAGGGGCGTGCTGCCGACTCATTTCTTTCCAACCATTACATAGATTCAGGAACAGTTCAGGCTTTTGTTGTTCAGGGCTTCTTCATTACTGGTTTTGTGTATTGAACAGTTCGTAGAAATATATTTCTTATTTATGTGACAAATTTATACATATAGTTATTACGCAAATAAAATAATTGTAACACAGGATTGTGGTCGATGGCACAAACTTGGGCAGGCTTATACAGTGGGTGACGTCGACGCTGTGGATGATGACGATGAACATTTTTATATTGATCATATTACGAGGAATGTCTATTTTTTTGCTCTCTATTAGGAATGTCGATTTTCTTCGTAATAAGTAGAAGTTAGTCTGATTTGTTTCTTTTCTGTCGAAATCAGTGATTGATTGGAGGGACTGGAGATGGATTGAAATCTCTGTACAATTGAAGCACCCATTAGGTTCTCACGCAAGTGTAGTGATTTATTCTTCGCGCTATGACGCATTCGCATTTTAATTAACGTATCTGCATTTGACGTATCACCACAATAGCTCAAAATAGAGAAGACTGGAGAGAAGGAAGGGAGGCCATTGCCCTGCAGTTGGACACTACAGACTCTTAATAATACTATTCTTAATACGTGTCGGATTGTAAGAAAATTTCTACAAGAACACACAAGCGTTCAATCTCAACATGACTCGCACTTGGTTTAGAAAAAAAACAACTCATAAAAATAATAATAATCAGCATTTGGTACAATAAGTATGCAAAACAACGTATACGCGAAAATATGTCTTGAATATAATCTGCCGTTACACAAGTTAAAATACTCATCGTCATAATCATTGATGAGTTTCATTAGAAAAAATAATATCCCATTTTAATTACGCGTATTCATCATTTGGATTATACATACGTCCCGTACGTATACGATTGTACGATGGAAAAGAAACAAACATAAAAATAAATACTTACCAAGCAACAAGTACCTATGATGCGTCAGAGCCCTTTAGCCTAAAGACATGTGAGGTTCTATGATAGCGTTCGCTGCAAACCCTTGAATATAATATTTGTGTAGACGGCGGAGGTCCAAACAACACGGCGTGGTGTGGAGGGGAGGAAGTCCCTTGGCGCGCCTTAGTCCTGGGAGCGGCGGGCGGCGCCTTGCTGCTCGTGTCCGCGGCCGTGTTCCGAAGGCGCTGCGTGCCGAGACTGCTGCTGGCTGCGAGACATGCGAGAGCCAGGGCGGCTACACCCGCGCATAGGGCGAGAGGTACCTCATACTACATCACATTATGTTATTATTTAAAGATGGCGTTCAAAGACTACTATCGAACAAATCAGTTTTAGTGGGCCATATAATAATAATTACTCTATTTAATTATATAGCCTTTATTCTGACGTTTTGCATTATGTTAATAAATTCCAACTTAATTAATTTTATATAAGTAATTAATTAAGTATATTAAGTATTAGGATTAAAACTACATCATTTTTAGATGCACCGCACTCCGTATCTTCGTAAATTTCGCTTCATCCAAAGGTTGCCTGGAAGAGATCGCTTTCAGCGATAATGCGGGCGGCATTATCGCTGAAAGCGATCTCTTCCAGCGATTGTATTGGCTTATTTATTTTAGCCTAGTACTTATTTTTGTATTATTTCTGTTTGTGTGGTAATTCAATAAAGAGTTATCTATCTATAATATCTAAGAGAAAGATTGCTTATCGGCAAAGGCCTTCTCTAGCGCCATATACTATGTAGTTTTAAACAGTTAATTCTAGTGTTGATAATTGCGACGCAAGTAAACACTGTCCGAATAATTTAGATATTGGGCGAACGAGAAGCTATGCTCGGGATTTGGGCGCACATCTGGACTGCTATATCCCTAAACTTAGTACCTACGTTCTTGTTCGTATTTTTATTTATAATGTATACCGATTTGATGACTAAAACATATTTTTAGTTCCTAAAAAAGATCAACTTATAAAGAACACTAATTACATAACAGTATGTAATAAAAAAAAATTCCATTTTTTTTTCTTATTACCTCGTCGACGAAATTTTATCTGATTTCTTACTTCCTGTGCATAAGTTATAGTTTCTATACTTCGCAGTACTGGAAAAGGAGTTCGACGTTCTAGTCTGTTGGACGGCGGTGGACGGCGAGCTGGTTCGCGGAGCGCTGCTGCCGACCCTGGCACAGAAGTACAAGTATCGAGTCCACTCAGTGCAGCTTTCCACACAGCCTGACACATGTAAGTACCAAAATATACCAAAATAATTGCCATGAAATGATTGCACACGTGTAAGAGCACCGTTTATCGAAGTGTTGGCAACGCCAACTCAAATTATAGGCAAATTCATAAATTTCAATTAACCAGTAAAACGTTTATATTTTTACAAGCTTTTTAATAACTTTCAATGTTGTATGTTTGTCCGGGTGGAATCTTGCAACTGAATTTTAAACCCGTTCCCCTCAACCGATTGAGCTCAAATTTGGAATACATAATAGGTTGGGGAAAAAGTCTTTTCGCATTAAAGTATGTATGAACTTGTAATAAAATCTCTTTGGCTATACTATTTGTATCAGGCTGATTTTGGTATCATTCAAAGTTTAAATTTTAAAGAAGATAATACTAAATTCAACTTAGGAAAATGTGTGATTTTTATTTGTTTTTTGTATTGTAAAGATGAGTGAATCTAATGAAGAAATTCGATACATTTTAAAATTTTACTACAAAAAAGATAAAAATGCAACGCAAGCCGCGAAAAAAATTTGCGATGTTTATGGACCTAGTTCAGTGTCTGTGAGAGTAGCACAAATTTGGTTTAAGCGTTTTCAAACCGGAAATTTTGATGTCAAATATGCACGTCGCTCTGGTATTACGAATAAAATTGATGCCATTTTTGAAAAAGTGGAGCAAGATCGGCATATCAGTAGTTACGACGTAGCTGAAGAACTGGGAATTGACCACAAAACAGTTTTGGCGCATTTGAAAAAAACTGGGTACACAAAAAAGGTCGATATTTGGGTACCCCACGAGCTCACTGAAAGAAACCTAATGAACCGTGTACTCATTTGTGATTCTTTATTACGACGTAATAAAACCGAACCATTTTGAAAAAGCTGATAACTGGTGATGAAAAGTGGATCACGTACGACAAGAACGTGCGAAAAAGGTCGTGGTCAAAGGCCGGTCAGGCTTCACAGACTGTGGCGAAACCCGGGTTAACTCGCAACAAGGTGATGCTGTGAGTGTGGTGGGATTGGAAGGGCATTATTCATTATGAGCTGTTACCACCAAGCAGGACCATCGATTCTGAACTCTACTGCGAACAACTGATGAGATTAAAGCAAGAAGTTGAGAGAAAGCGGCCGGAATTAATCAACAGAAGCGGTGTGGTTTTTCATCATGATAACGCTAGACCTCACACATCTTTAGCCACTCAGCAAAAATTAAGAGAGTTTGGCTGGTAGGTGTTAATACATCCGCCGTATAGTCCTGACCTTGCACCTTCAAATTTCCACCTGTTTTGGTCTCTTCAGAATTTTTAGGCAGTGTCAGGTTAACATCACGAGAGGACTGCCAAAACTACTTGTCGCGGTATTTTGATCAGAAGCCCCAAAATTTATATAGCAATGGGATCATGTCCCTACCTACATAATGGAAAAAGTTATCGAACAAAATGGTACCTACATACTTTAGTTAAATGTAAATACTCTTGATTAAAAAATGTTTTGAATTTTCTTAAAAAATGCGAAGAAACTTTTTCCCCAATCTAATATGTAACTTCGGTGACAATGCAATAATGTGGTACCACGATAGAGGCGGATGCTAGACAACGGAACTTTAGAATGGATTATAGTAGGCTACTAGTGTTTGGGCTCATTTGAATCTGCTTGCGGTTCCGATTATTAATTTTATAAACAAGTTATAAAAGTAATTTTTCAACATTTAACTTATTATTCATGCTTTCTTCGCATTTAGAGAAATAAAATAAAAGTTAATACAAGGGATAAAAAAGTAAGATTGCCTTGGCAATAATGGAAGGCTAAACATGGACAAAGGCTCCGACCGTGGTGGCTATAACTGTGGCATTTAATCACAACAAAATAAATCTCGTAACACAAATATCTGCGTCGAGAACAGTAACCATGAATATTATGTTTTAATACCTTTAGTATAAAATCAATTTTATTAACTGTCGTGTTTTATAGTCGGTTAGAAACAGCGGCTTAAAACGCTGCGCGAACAGACATTCTTATTTTATTTTTCCAAGACGCAAGAAAATACTTAGTTACCAAGTAAATCTACTTACTGTCGTCGCTTGGTTTATTGATGGAAAACTTTCATGCGAAAAAATGTTAGGTAATAACAAGACTGGTCAAGTGCTATTGGGACTCGCGCGCCAAGGGTTCTGTACCTAGCTGAATGTATGCTTATTTAAAAGCACCATCTAACTATGTGACTCAGAAACCAAGTAAAGTTCTAAGGCAAATTTCTTAAAAACTTGTTGCTCTAGACAGAGACTTTCCTATATTTTTCCTGTTATCTTTGCGTACATTTCTATCAATCATTTTAATTCCAGATTGTTGACTTTGCGAACTTGGCCGTTTGGCAATCAAAATGAATTTGTATACATATTTATAATTACTCCAAAATTCTAGTCAATAGCTTCAGAAGTTGATGAGGTAACTAGCTATGACAGACGGACAAATTCGTACGATAAGGGTTTCGTTTTTACCATTTTGGCCGGGAACCCAATAAGAACGTTTTACTTGTAAATTGGTTTTGTTACACAAGTTTGTTGATTCGCCCCCTATGTTGTCTTTGTCCTTGTGATCAGGAGTGGGTGGACACATGCCTAGCAACACTTCTATTATTGGTGCTCTTGCATGTGTAACTATTACCCGTGCGCGATAAGTTGGGACCTGAGCGCGGTGATGTCATATTGGCGTGTTTGTACCGCCCGCAAAAAAGCGAACATAACAAGCAGCCGCCCGCGGCTTCGTCTTTGTTTTTTTTAACCTAATTTATTATGTTACTCAGGGAGGACGCTGCTTTTTATCTAATCTTTTTTACACTATTTGAATAAAATAAAAATACAATGTTTAAGTTCATACATTTATTTTATCTATTATTTACATTATCTCATCTTCGTCACTACTTAGTGGATTTATGCCTTCTAGAAGTTGTTCTTCGTCCTCAGTCTCACTATAATCACTTGACGAAGAGGTATCCGATAAATTTACAATTAATTGCGATTCATTCGTCTCTTGTAAGAGGTCATCGTCCCAGTACTTTTGTCGAAGCCTGTCCACATGGTTGACTTCTTTTTTCCAGTCACTCTCACTTATGCTGGTAATTGCATCTCTCGTTAATTTTTCTTTTTCCCTTTCTGACTGGTTGATATTTTTATCGGCTACTCTTTGCTTGACCAAATTCCAAATGTATTCTATTGGATTGAGGTCACACATGTATGGTGGTAGACGAACTACTTCGTGGCCATGCTCTTTAAAAAGTTCGTCAATCAAATATTTTTTTGGGGGCTGATATATATTATATAACAACAAAACAATAACACAAACGAAAACTAAAAGAATTCCAGAGCGCGTCGTTACGTGACGTAGGCCAGTACGAGACTAAAAACCCTAGTAAAAAATAGTGATGCGAACGGTACAATACGGGCGCCATCGGGGAAGTGCAGGGGAAGCGATCGGGGAGTCGCATTCCTAGTAGGTCCCAAGTTATCGCGCACGAGTAATATATGTATATAAGTACAGTAGAGTCTCACTAATCCAGCACTATTAAAAACTGGGGGGTGCCGGATTGTTGGATTGTGTAGAAAAATTCATAATATGTAAATAAAACATGTTCGGAAGCACGGAACGAGAGTAGGGAGAGGTGAGGAAGGCGTGAGCGGGGGGGGGGGCAGATTATTGGACGTACCGGACTACTGAAGTGCCGGATTAGTGATACTCTACTGTACATTTATTAGTTTATCGTAGTAATTCATATTATAAATACGAAAGTAACTATCTGTTTGTTACATTATCACGACTAATCGGCTGGGCCGTTTTCGATGAAATTTGGTATACAGATAGATTATGACCAGGATTGGGACATAGGCTACTTTTTACCAGACTTCGCAGAAGTAGGGGTAATGTTTTTATTGACAAACTTTTTCAGGGTACGGAGAAGTGATCGGCGAGGCGTCGCGTTGCAGATCGATGGTTGCAGTTCTGTCTCCCGCGCAATATTCTCCACAGCAGCTTCTCACAGCGCTGCAGCAACTGCGTGCCTTGTCGTTGCCACCTGTCGTCGTGCTTTTGCAGGTTTCTATACTTTGTTTACTCCTTTACCCAGCTCTTTTCGAAAATTGGAAGGTGCCGATTCTCTTCTTCGCAATCTGTAGAAACATAGCCTAAAACAGCTTACCATCAGGTAGGGCATGTTTATTAGCCAACTTAGAGTTATCACACTAATATTAAAAACTAGCTGACCCGCCGAACTTCGTACCGCCTTGACATGCATATGACGCGGGCTGCCAATGCCATGTCGCCCCGGTAGAATTGTCAATCGGCCATCATTAACTGTATCTATGTATGAGAAAATGAATTATCTTCATAATTTCTTTTTGTATTAATTTTTCCGATATTTTAATGGTTATTCTGCTATTCGGTGCGGAAACAAATCCAACAAATAAAGATCATCAAAATCGGTCCAGCCGTTCTTGAGTTGTAAATGGTGTAACTAATCCGACTTTGTTTTATATATATAGATGTGAAAGTATGGATGTTTGTTTATTTGTTTGTTACTCGATCACGTCGTAACGGCTGAACCGATTTCGATGAAATTTGGTGTGTTGTTAGATTAAGACCTGGATTCAAACATAGGCTATTTTTATTGACAAACAAAGCGTGCGAAGATGCTGGCGGATCTAGTAAAAAATAATTTAAGAGACGGTGATTGGGGCAGAAAGGTTTTTGAGTAGAGACTACGCACTGACTATAGCAATGAGTGTAACCCGCTACTATGGATAAGGCTGGTAAGTAACGCGGGTAACGAAAGATGTATGTAAATAGATGTATCAAATCAAAAAATCTAAAAAAATCAAATATCTTTTATTTGTATACTACAAGAGTACATTTAAAATCTAGGGTTGAGAACTCTTCTTTTAAGTTGCATTAACCTGTGTTAGAAGAGTCCCCTCTTGACTGTGCTCGTTTAGGATTACATCTTGCTTAACAATAAGTGTAAACTAATAAAATAAATATACAGTGTAAACTCCATATAACATCACTCGTTTTAACGACAAACTCTCTAAAGCTTCGAAATCACTCGGCTTTGGTTGGTTTAGCTTGTCTTGCATACAATGGTACACTCTGTATAGCATTACACCCACTCTCAATAACGACAACAATTTGTAATAAAAAGTTCTTTTTAAGTTGCCAAATTAGTAAAAACTGCGCAGCTGTGTATATCCTTTTGTCGTTTTATTATCCTAGACCATAATAAACTCGACTGTCGGCATCATACACACCAAACTTTCTAAGAAATCCGTTCTTTTGTTTACAAAATGGGATTGCTTGCACGTGTAGCTGCAGACTGTTGTTAGTAGAAGTCATGGATTTTATCTATACGTTGTCATATTCTTAGTAGCAAAAGACGTCAGACGAAAATAACAGACTATACGCAATAGCGTTCAAATTAAAACAGATTTTTATTGTAGGTACTATTTAACAAGACAAATCAGAAATAAACGTTTTCATTTTCTAATACAGATTTTACTTCTCTCCATTTAACGATAACTCTCTATAACGTCAAAATATGCTCAGTCCCTTGAGTGTTGTTATATAGAGTTTACACTGTATATATAATATTGAGTGAAGACACGCTGTACTAATTGAGTGTAAATAGTATATAGAGATTGTTTTGTAGGTTCTATATACATATAAGTGTAGCTATCGTTTTTCATAAATAAATTTGCCCAGATAATTTGCTATAGCAATGTATGGAGACACGGCCTAATAAAAAATATCGTCTGAAAAACTATGGGGAAGGCGATTTTCAGTGGACGTTCTATGGTTAATGTGTGGCGATGAATCAACGAAGACAAATATGCAGTGACACGAGAGAAGTTTTTAAATACCATAGTGTACGGTCAGCGTCTGCGTTTTACATTGAAGCGAGTGAGTCATCCCCTTCTCGATGATGCGGGTGTACAGCTGGGAGTTACCAGATGGCAAGAATTTTATTTTTAAGTCTTGTAATACGAAACAGATTATGAACTATTCAAATATAGCTGCAGACGATCTATACTTGTCCTATTTAAAATAAATAAATAAATATTGCTGAGCATTTCACACAGCGCTATCTAGCCCCAATCTAAGCAGAGATTGTATTATGGGAACCAGATAACTGATAGAATACTTATATACTTTTTTTTTGTAAATACATACTTATAATATATAGAAAAACATCCAGACCCGGAACAAATATCTGTAGATCATGCAAACATTTGTTCCACGGCGGGAATCGAACCCGCTACCTCCTGCGTTTCAGCCGGTTATTCGCCCACTGCACCACGGAGGTCGTAAAAGGAGGTAATATAAATATTTATGCCTTATAGTTATCGTCTTAAAATTCCAACCCATTTAAACAACATAACTAACTTAACTTTTAAACCTACGACTTTTAAATTATTTTCAATCAAAACTTATTATGCAAATTTATTTATGAAAAACGATAACTACACTTATATAGAACCTACAAAATAATCTCTATATACTATTTACACTCAATTAGTACATCGTGTCTTCTCTCAATATTATATATATATTTATTTTATTAGTTTACACTTAATGTTAAGCAAGATGTAATCCTAAACGAGCACAGTCAAGAGGGGACTCTTCTAACACAGGTTAATGCAGCTTAAAAGAAGAGTTCTCAACCCTAGTTTTAAATGTACTCTTGTAGTATACAAATTCTTCACTATTGTCCTTCACTGGTCCTTCACTATTGGCCTTATGAATAAGCTCAGAGTCGCTCAACGAGCTATGGAGAGGGCTATGCTCGGGGTTTCTCTACGGGATCGAATCAGAAATGAGGTGATACGTAGGAGAACTCAAGTCACCGACATAGCCCGACGGATTAGCACGTTGAAGTGGCAATGGGCAGGCCATATAGCGCGCAGAACAGATGGCCGATGGGGCCGAAAGGTTCTCGAGTGGAGGCCACGGACCGGCAAGCGCAGCGTAGGACGTCCACCCACAAGATGGGCAGACGACTTGGTAAGAACCGCAGGTCGGCGTTGGATGCAGGCCGCTTCCAACCGCAGTTCCTGGAGATCAATGAGGGAGGCCTTTGTCCAGCAGTGGACGTCCTACGGCTGATATGATGATGATGAGTATACAAATAAAAGATTTTTGATTTTGATTTGATTTGCTAATATCAGAGGAATACTTGATCGAGCTAGAGTAGGTAGGACATTAGGGAGTATAAGTTAGTCATCTTTTTTATTGTTTTTTTCCAAATGGTCTAAAAATTTGTAATTGACTTGAAAGAAAAAACGAATACAATTATGTGCTTATTCATAATTCTGTTGTTATATTGAATGTAACCTACATAATATGTGTATGACGGGCGTTTAAGGATGAAGTATGATCGATCTGATATCGCCAAATGGAGCGGATAATTCAGGCTAAACTGTTGTAAGTTCAACACGTTTCCCCACTAAATTGTTACACATAAATTTGGATGAAACTAGACTAAATTTTATCGACGGCACACTAAAAAGTATTTTTCCTGGGTTTGTTAGACCCAAGTTAGACCATATAGTGGACTTTTTGTACTAGTAGTGTTCTATTCATCATCATCATCATCATCATATCAGCCGTAGGACGTCCACTGCTGGACAAAGGCCTCCCTCATTGATCTCCAGGAACTGCGGTTGGAAGCGGCCTGCATCCAACGCCGACCTGCGGTTCTTACCAAGTCGTCTGCCCATCTTGTGGGTGGACGTCCTACGCTGCGCTTGCCGGTCCGTGGCCTCCACTCGAGAACCTTCCGGCCCCATCGACCATCTGTTCTGCGCGCTATATGACCTGCCCATTGCCACACTTCAACGTGCTAATCCGTTAATCGTCCTTAATCGTGCTAAGTGTTCTATTATGTTAAACTAAAACAGTATGTTACAATTTACCCCCAAAAAACCATATTTTAAAGGTAATAAAGTATATTCTAAATAAATTTAATTTTTATATTAATTTTTACGTCGATAAAATTAGATCTTGTTACACCCAATTTCATATGTGCAATTTTATGAAGACTCGTTATGAAGAAGAAGAATGTGATGAGAGTGGACGAGGCAAAAGAAGTATGTCAGGATAGTAGCAAGTGGTCTCTGCCTACCCGTAATGCCCTGTGCCGATAAACGCGTGACTGTATATATGTATTGATGTGTACTTTCACTAGTTAAAATTTTGCGCGTCTTATTTAAAAATGTTGTTATGTAGGATCTGCCAAAGCTGAAGCGTGAAGCGAAAGAGTGCGGGTCGCGGCTGGTGTCGATCCTGCGCGGCACGCGGCTGGTCGCGTGGCGGCACGTGCACGAGCGCGAGTTCTGGACCGCGCTGCGGCTGGCGCTGCCGCTGCCGCCGCCGCCACCGCCACCGCCCGCACCGAGGCACGAGGCTCAGGTAACCGATCTCATCACCAATCAGATTCCCAGCCACACTCACAAAACAACGCTTCGTGTGGTCATGTGGCCGCCACATACCGGAAATAGGAAAGAAGTACTAGAAAATATATTTTGCAGAATGGTGACAGCGGTTTTATTTTAAAGAGACGGGTTAATATAGCTCACGTCTATATTAATCCCCATGATAGACACACTTAGATCTCTTTCATTCAGTTCGCGGACCCGTGAAGATATCCCACAAGGGTTAGTTAGAAGCAAATAAAAACATTACGTTTGTTGCAATTTAAAGTACAAAAAATGACGGAGTATATTTTTGACCATAAATAATAAATAAATATTGTATTTTTAAAATCTTAAATACTTTATTTTTGTGGTTTTGTGCCTAACATGTAGGTACTTACCGCCATGTCGTACGCACTATACGCGCACTGTTGACTGGTTGGGTCATTGACTGAGCCAGGTCATTGAACTAGCGGGTCGTTGAAGTTATCCTCGGACAAAAAAAAACATACATACAACGCCATTTTTCCCAAGTTGATTTAGAGATCTCACTTCGCTCTATCAATAGCATAACGTTTTGTTACAGGAAAAACCAAACCCAGCTGAAATGGACGAGAACAAAAACTCTCGTTCGGGGAGTCTCACCGCGCTGGTGTAGAGCGCAGCGTACAGTAGAGCGCGGGCTAACAATGTATAACTAGTGGTAGTGAAGTGTGTGACGCTGAGCGCCAGTACTGAGTTCTGTTGTTCCCGCGGCGCGATCGGACCCGCCTCGGTGAAGCTGCGCTGCCAATATGTTCCAAGACTGTGAATAGATGTAGTCTAATTATAATTAAATACAATTATCACATAGCGTTACTTTAGATGTAAGACGACAAATCTGTATACAGTTTCCTAAGATCTCGGTATCTATTCTTGACTATAACTTTTCTTTCCATTTCTCTAGTGCCAAACGAAGAGAAGCTCCTGTCATGACAATTTCTTAGTTAGCATGTTACGGTTGTATCCACTTATTTATTTTATTTATCTTCATTTCATGTTTGTATTTTTCGTTGTAAACGCTTCGTTTGTGAAGCGTTTGCGCTTACGGTGCCAGGCTTATGTCGGGCATAAGTTTTGGGCATCTATTTTTTATCACACACGGGCGCGTCTGTGTGTGAGATTTTTGTATGTTAGTGATGTAAAATTATTTATGTTCTCATTGTGTTTTGTGTTTGAACAGCGGCGAGTGAAGAAGAGAAGAGAAGAATGAGGGTTCTGTGATAAAGCGATGCGTGGATTGTTACAAGGTACGGCAGTATATGAACGTTCAGTTATACACTACAGACTCGGGCGAATCTGGTCAATCAAGTTCTTACATGTTTTGGAACCTTTGTATACTGCTAGATCTTCAAACTTATTTTTTTTATTACCTTTTAGTCTGTTATTGTTCTATAATGGTGTAAATATTAAATATTGAATTCATGAAAGTATTGTATTAGTTATAGGACTTGAAGAAGGTAGGCAGTTTAAAACATTTTGTAGTATTATTGTCTCGCGTTACATTCCATAGAAATGGTTAAATTAATACAGATTAAGTTCTTTGTGAAAGATGCTAAATAAAATACCTATGTAACATAAATATGCTTTCTTTTTTCTTATTATCATCTTTAATCAGCCATATCTATCTAGCCAGTCCAAATCCATTATTATTCCTTGCGATTCTGCGTCAATTGAATCCAGTGATATCTTAGGCCTCTTACAGACGAGTAGCCGTCAGAGTCAACTGCAGTTGGCGACATTGGTCGGCAACTACAGTTATGGGCGCCGCGCGCTCGTTGTTATGTAATAGCAGGTTCATATATCCGTCTGTAACCGATTACGACTCGTATCTCCTTAAAATAGTGTCAAACTAATGTCAAACTTTTGACACGTTTTCAAGGAGAATCGAGTTGTAGTTGGTTAACGACGGATATAGGATCCCGCCATTAGTCACTTATAATAAACCAAAAGAGCGCACGTAAAAATAATATTATATAAGGTTAAAAAATGACCTTGTTCTTTGCATGTTAATATTTCATCAACCTACAATGAACGATATCCCTCCTTTCTTTCTTTTCAAACAAAAAAATCAATTCAGTTCAATTTTCATGTTATTATAGTCAAAGTCAAAATCTTCTATTCATTAAAATCACAAGGATCACTTTGAAACGTCAATTTTACTGCCTGTTCCTTCGCGACCAAGCCAGGAAAGAAAGGCAAGAAACAAGGCTGGTTGTTTTTTTAATGATTCTTTTAAACTTAAAATACTATTATACATAACAATAAAGAAAATAAATTACGTCTAAAATGTAACATTTTAAACGAATTGGAGCAATTTCAATCCCAATCTTCTCTATCATCTAAATACTCCTATATTTTGTAGTAGGCTTTTTTATAAAGATTTTGTTTAATAACGTTTTGAAATTTGTAAATTGTCAATTTTTGTACATCACTTGGGAGTTTGTTATAAAAGCGTACACCTTGCCATTTAAACGATTTACTAAAATCAGGCCATTTTAATAGGTAACATTTAACAATTCATCAAAATTCAACAAAACCTTGTAACGGCGGGCATAAAATAATATATTGTTTCGTTTTGTTAGAACTGCACAATTGCTTAACTTTTTTCAATTACGATTACATATTTATTGTAATAATGACCGATACGAGTACGAGTTCGGTACGAGTTGTACCGAATTGACAGACGTCAACAGACGTCAAATGTTACCTTTTAAAATGGCCTGACTTTAACTTTATGGAGTCTACAAGTGGCAACAGCGAGGCAACTATCTTTAAAGAATAGTTGAACTATGTGGAAAAATTCAGTGCAGTTCAGTTCAACTAGTTAAATATATGGGATACTAGCTGACCCGTCCTCTGCTTCGCACGCGTGGTTTGTCTTAAACACTACCCTCCTGCGCAGTCAGGTAAAAAGTAGCTTATGTGTCAAACCCGATCATCTATATACTAAATTTCAAAGGAATCGGACCAGCCGTTCTTGAGTTATAAATGGTTTAATTAACCCGACTTTGTTTTATATACACGGTGTCCTTTAAATCAGTGTTTTCCCAGAACAAACGTTCAGACCATGGTCCACTAACAATTTATAGCATCAAACAAGAGAATTTAAAAAAAAATCTAGATCTCAAATAAGTCTAAATTTGTTCAAAAACATATCCGTGACATAAGTTCATTGGCATGCTGACCGTAGCGTATCTACCTACTATTATTATTGTGGCGATACGGCGGCATGTTGTAGGATGTAACGTTAAAATAGACGTTTTAAGTTCGCAACTTTTATGTTTTTCAAACACCAATTTCATTTGTTTTTTTTTTATTTTGAGTTTGTTCCGGGAAAACAGCGATTTAAAGGACACCGTGCATTTAGATACTTTTTTTATTTTATTTGTGGGGAAACAGGCTTACGGCCCACGCCTATTGACACCGGCAACACCCGGGGTATTGTCGATGCGTTCCCTACACTGTAGAAACCTCTTTACATTTCTCTTGAAACGTGCCATGTCGTAGTCTAATGGGAAAACCTCAGATGGTAGCTCATTCCACATCTTGCAAGTATGGTGTAGAAAAGATCGCGTGAAGCGTGTGGTGCGCGATACCCAATTGTCGATGATATGTGGATGAGCTTTATTACGTTGTCGAGAAGTGCGGTGCTAAAATCTCGACGACGAATGGGGAATCTACTCTGAGCGGATTTACAGATTTTCCCTGCAATCTACGTCACTGTCTTTAGGATAGTTAACTGAAACACCCAAATAAATTGACAAACATTTAATTATTGTTGCAACAACAACAAACACTTACTGCTACATCCGTACAATGGCAGCATAAAAACATTATTCACTTATCACATTTTTATTCACGATAAATAGTAAGTACAATTATAAAAAAAAAAATCAAATAAAAATATTCGAAAAATTAAGTATCAAAATTGCAGTGAATGCAAGATTAGTATCAACAAGTATTGTCCACTATGAAATTTGAATCACAAATATTGTATTAAAGTAACAAAGTCTGTTTGAAATTTCCTGTAATTATCTAACCTACTCATTAAGTACAAATCTGAGTACTACGCATAGGCACATCATTATTACAAATAATTGGACGGCCGAGCTTTGCTCGAGAACTGAGCGCACAAATAAGGTTCTATTGTATATAGTTTTCGCGCCCCAAAACCTCTTCTCATGTAAATTTAATAAAACAAATAAATTTTTAAGACAAATATAACCGACTTCAGATAGCAGTAAAAACCAAACTACCCTACCAATTTTGATGATATTTCCATGGGATCAATCTAAAAGTATATCCTTTCCAATAAAAAAATAATTTTCCAAATCGATTGATATATAACTGAGTTCTGAGCTAACAAACATAACATAAAAATTAAACAAATTTAAGACTTATATGGTTTTCTCGCGGATGCCATTTTCAGAACTGGACCAAATGGAAATGGGACCACACGGGAAGCACCAGCTTTCAAATAAAAAAAAAAACATCAAATTCGATTCACCCAGTCGAAAATTCTGAGGTAACAAACAAAACAAAAATACAGTCAAATTCTGAACCTCCTCCTTTTTTGAAGTCTGTTAAAGATGCTAGTGGTGAGCGATTTAGTATAAAACTTTACGGCTCCTATTATGATCAGTGGATGACACTGGGAAGGCTCGCATATATAACATGATTTAATTTGTATGTATTCTAATCTAAGTTAAATAAAGTATTCGAATGATTTTTGGTATAAACTAATAATTTAGCAAAATGACACATTAACGAAAAACATTGTAAATCTCACTTGTCGTTAAAAAAACTGATTTGTTTAAATTACATTCATAAACTATTCTTAAAAATAGTTAATAATTAAACTAATACATTTGTGACGTAACATGCACTGTGATATGATAATTATATTATAAGACACTTATTGAATAAATAGTGTGATGTTTGCGCACGCGCACGCCGCGCAAGCATTCAATAATATTCCAGATCCTTGGTACATACTTCAGTAGGAACGATACATTAGTAATTGATAGCCTAAAATTATCCTAACGTTGTTATCGGGCGGAGGCTTCCGCGGTAGCTTCCGTCGGCGGTTTATGTTTCTTCTCGTAAGCCTGAAACCAAATAAACATTCTTATAACCACGAAGAACTGTGAGAATACACCTGTCTGCTATTATGTGTAATGTTATGTCTGAAATTAAATGAAAACACGGGTAGGGCTAATACTAATTGTTGTAATTTTTTTTTACAAATTCATTACCATAGAACATTTTAAAATTTAAAACAATCTTAATATAAAATCCTAGAATATCAATGAAACAGCCTGTATAGTATAGACAAATCATATTCATTCATCATGTCAGTAGGTACCTGTTAATCTGACTAAGCGGCATCGCCGCAAAGGCGTCGCCGATTTATGTTATAAATTGTTTATTGGAAATGACGACCTCCGTGGCGCAGTGGGCGAATATCCGGCTGAGACGCAGGAGGTAGCGGGTTCGATTCCCTCCGCGGAACAAATGTTTGCATGATCTACAAATATTTGTTCCGGGTCTAGTTGTATCCCTATATATTATATGTATTTACAAAAGAAATATACCTATTTAAGTATTATATCAGTTATCTGGTTCCCATAACACAAGCTCTGCTTAGTTTGGTGCTAGATAGCGCTGTGTGAAATGTCCAGCAATATTTATTTATTTATTTAATGTATCGATTACTAGATAAATATTCAAAGTTACCTCTAATATCAGTTAATACAACTCCGGGTGTGTGCTTTAAAATAATGTCGTACATAACGAAACAGGTTGCATATGACATTAACTCCCAAGCTCGGAAGGACGCGTCTAACAAATTTGTACTTATTGCGAGTTTCATTTTCTACAGGAAGGTATAAGTTGACGTCAAATGATAGGTCACAGAAGTATAGGTAAACATCTACCAAGCATAGTTTTCCATGAACCTGTCCGTCTTCATATCGTCCACAGGAATACATCAAAGCAAAGAGAGCAGAACTCGACAATCGATTTAATTTATTTATTCCACAAAACAGATGACAATCCACTTAGCACATTAATTATAAACCAAACATACAATTTTAGATCTAGATCTAGCCTGTTCTTGTTGCTCGTCAATCCTGACTGTCACTACTTAACAAGCGCCTGGTTCACAATAGCATCCATTAACCAGTGTGGACGGATGGACTAAAAATCTGAATTACGATCAGCTAATCCAATCGCGCTATCATTCAACGTTGTCACAACAAGATCCTACGTGCCACTACTAATGGCTCATGTATCACAACCAAGGAGATAGTAGCTAGAAGTCCCTACAAATGATCAAGAAATAGGCTTCAAATGGAAAATACACCACCATTAAAACTTGCTGACAAGAGCGTAAGTGAAAAGCCCAATGGAAACAAAGCAGTTAATAAGAGTCCATGTATTGGACAACCTGCTGGAAAACTAGGGAAGGACTAATGTGTCTGGATCCCACAATAATTCCAACAATCCATCCGCCTATAGTCCACCAACTGATTGCGGATCACAAAATGAAATGAAAATGTATTTCACATCCCTTATAGGATTCCTTGAATATCATTGACCGATTTTCGTACGATTGTAATGTCTCTTTACTCCAGGAGTTCGGCATAAAACAGCGTCTGTCGGCTTTAGTACAAACTCGCATTCTGAAGTTCACGTCTCGAGGTGAGACACTGAGCCTATTGAGCGTCTTGTCGTACAAGGACGAGTGGAGGGCATCAGACCGCGCGGTGGACCGATCAAATAAAAACTGCAATGTGCGGCAAACTGCATGAATGCACGAGAATGTCTGTCAACTGAGAACAAATGGCGAGATATCGTGAGGCGTGTAACATCAGTCCTCAAAAATAATGATAGGATATTAAAGGAACTTGCTGCAGCAGGTCTTACCTGACCCATTTCACAATGAAAAGTAATACCAGTAAATAAAGTGAATTTATCAACTTTTGTGCAATCGGATGAGGTTTCAGTCAAAGACTAGCTTGTCTATCTGCCCAAACCCTTTGCCTACTGCAACAGAATGTTGGCCCATTCGATAATGAACCGTAACAGCAGCAAATAAAGTTGAACTTACCTGTTGTGCAACTCGGATGAGGGTTTCAGTCATGGAGCGGCCAGTCTGGTCGACCATGCTGCGCAGGACACCATCAGGTTTCTGCAGCAGTATGTGAGGATGATCGTATTCTACCATCGTGCCGGCGTCCATTACCAAAACCTGTATGAAACAAATACCATGTTACCACAAAAAAGTTAAACAAATGTTGAACGCATGTTTAAAAATCCCTTACCAACATTTGGACAGGATTTTTTTAAATACGCGCTAAACAGTGTTTTATTTGTTGTGTGGTATGAACCATATGTTTAAAACATCGCGCAGGTCGTAATTTTTGAAAACTCTATGATACTCGTACCATTTCTCTTAATTATCACAATGAATATTTTTGACAAGTTTTTGGTTTGTAGAAAAGTAAAATTTGAACGGCCTGGACCAAATTGTATGTAACATCTATGTCGCAAGTATTCAAACAAAAAATCCACATTGAAATCGCTACACCGGTTTGCAAAGCTACCGAAGCTCATGAAAGAGCAACAAACATCCATACAAACTTTTGCGTTTATAATATTAGTGGGAAATACGTGAAAGCAGACTGAAGCTAAATATGTTATCTGAACAAAAAAAAAGCATAAAAAATAATAAACTGGCAGAAAATGTTTTAAGCAAAGTTCCACAAGTTTAAGTTGCACACATTTTACTGTTTATTCAAATATAAAATACCTCATCCAACGTTCGTTGGATGATTAAAAATCATAAATATAGTCGGTGCAAAGTAATATTCACCTTATCAGAGTCCATAACAGTGTGTAGCCGATGAGCGATTGTAAGTACTGTGCAATCCGCGAATTTGTTTCTTATCGTCGTCTGAATCAACGCGTCAGTCCTTAAAAATAAAAAAAAACTTAAAAACAAAAACCGTTTGCCTAAAAACAGCCCTCTTGAATAGTTCGGATTCATATACATACTCGTATATTAGAAAAGTATGATTTTTGTTTCATTCCAAGAGATTCATTCTGTAAGTTAGAAATAAGTTAGGCTTAAATAAACTTTTAAATTGTATGTTTATATATATACTTTATATAAACTTACAATGTAACTTCCAGAAATGGGACTGTTACACTATGCTTTTACTCTGCATTTTCATGTTCATAATCTCTCTTAAAGGATTATACGTGCTTTATTAAGTAGGACATTAAATGAAAACACGGGTTGGTCTAATAGCTAGTATTGTTGTAAAATAGTTTTTTTTTCATTCATTACCATAAAAAATATTAAAATTATAAACATCCTTTAATATCAAGTCTAAAATATCAATGAAACAGAAAGTATAAAATAGGTAAACAAATCATATTCATTCCTCATATTGTACCAGTTAAACTGACTAAGCGACATCATCGCAAATGCTCCACCGATTAATGTTAAAAATTGTTTATTGGAAATGTATCGATTACTAGATTAATATTCAAGCTACCGGTATTAAACCCATCTCTAAAATCAATTAATACGATTCCGGATGTGTGTTTTAAATTAATGTCATACAAAACAGGAGGATAGCAGGGATGACGGGCGTTGGAAGGCGATTACAGAGTGGTGGCAAAGGGATGCTCGTAGACCAAGAGGCAGACCACCCGCCCGATGGTCGAATGAGACTCCTTGGCGAGTCTCATCTCATTCGACCATCGGGCCGGAAAGAATGGCGTAATAAAGAGGAGCCCTATACCCAGTAGTGGGTGCAGACGGGCTGAGATGATGATAAATAAATAAATACATATTGCTAGACATTTCACACAGCGCTATCAAGCCCCAAACTAATCAGAGCTTGTAGTATGTGACCCAGATAACTGATAGATTACTTATATACTTTTTTTTGTAAATACATACTTATAATATATAGAAAAACAACCAGACCCGGAACAAATATCTGTAGATCATGCAAACATTTGTTCCGCGTCGGAAATAGAACCCACTACCTCCTGCGTATCAGCCGGTTGTTTGCCGACTGCGCCACGGAGGTCGTCAATAACACGAACAACGATAACAAAACCGGTTGTGTATACTCACTGCGGGTCCACATTAGCCGTGGCTTCATCTAGCACCAGCAGCCTGCTGCGGCGCACGATGGCTCGCGCTAGACACACTAGCTGCCGCTGACCCACGGAGAAGTTACCGCCGCCTTCCGACATGCGGGAGTTGAGACCCGCTGCCAGTTCCGTTACGGCATCTTTTAGCTCCACCTGTCAGTAAATACTACATTTAACAAAACTTTTTAATGTTAATATAAATTATAGCTTGCGTTTTACCACGATCTCGCCTGATGGTAAGCGATGATGCAGTCACGCTTGCCTAGAACCTGTTCACTCGTGACTTGAATATCCCTAGGTTGTAGCTATCAGGAAACACAGACTCAAGACAACTCAAGACACAGACAGGCAAGGCGTTCCACTCCTTGGCGGTGCGCGTAATAAAGGTGGATGAGTACCGCTTTGTGCGTATTGGACAAATGTCTACCAAGTAGCGGTGGCGCATCGCGGAGCGTCTGGTTCTATAAAGTGAAAACACTGATTATCCACTCCTTTACCCTGGTACTAAGTGTTAGAGAAGTAGAACACATCTCTAGGATTGTTGGTGATCCAGAGCTCCACTGTCCGCATTTACCTATGCTTTTAAGAAAGTGCGCAATTTCTTTCTATACACGAAAGTGTATTACAAAATCAATTCATGACGTTTGTTTAAACGAAACCAATGCTAATGCGCCTTTATTCGTCTGCAAAAGAAACCACAAAATCAAAGCTCGACGTTTGTGAAACCAAGCGCTTTCTGTAGCTCCAAGCTCATTTACGAATGCCACTTAGCCCTAGAAAGAATCGCCACGAAAAACAAGGTGATCTTACAATGGCTTAAGGGGCATAGCGGATCACTGGGCAATGATGCTGCAGATGAACTAGCCAAAAGAGGATCGGAAACCACGGCTACAGGCCCACATCCATTCCTCCCTCTACCTTTCACACAACTACGAACCTGGATACAAAATCGTACTGTAAACCTACACAACGAAGATTGGGCACATACCATGGACTGCAGACAGTCAAGGGCGGCTCTGCCGGCCTTCTCAACACGACTGACACGTCGACTGCTCAACCTTCAGACTGGACCTTCGAATCATCGTGGGGACCCTTACAGGACATTGTCCCCTCAACAAACACCTCTACATCACGGGAACAACAGACAGCCCACTCTGCAGGGGATGACTCACCGAAGAAGTATCAGCAGCCCACGTAGTCCTGGAATGCGTGGGGGTAATAGCACAACGTGCAGAAATCCTGGACAACCCAAGGTCACTCCGTGAAGCCTGCGAAGACCCCAGGAAACATCTGCGCTTCTGGTCGGAGTTAGGCTGGCTATCTATATAGTCAACTCTCTCACGCATAATGGATCACTTAAGATTTCAAATGCGGAAAAGGGAGTCCACCAACATAACATAACATAACATAACATAACCAAGCGCTTTTTTTTTGCAATAATTTCGCTTGTTGACAAAAGATGAAAAAATTAATAGTTTTGTGTATATTTAATTTTAGGCTGACCTCTTCCAAAGCCCTCCACAGCACTTGATCGGGGTATTCATCAAAGGGGTCGAGGTTGTGCCTCATCGTGCCGGAGAAGAGGACCGGCTCCTGCGGGATGATGGACACTTGGCTGCGGAGCTCGTGCAGGCCTAGGGTTGAGGTTTCACGACCGTCTATTATGATCTCTCCCTCGATCGTTGCCAGTCTGTGAAGTCAAATACTCTAATTTACTAAAAGTAGGTAATATAAAGCTAGTTACAGTATAGAAGTCTGCATATAATTATGCGTTTTATTTACAAAAGTGCGCCAGGGATTGCATGTTGTCCGCGGTAGGCCTAGAATCTGCATTATTCACAAATGTTTGTCTTTGAAAGACAACTAGGTAATGACTTAGTTCAAATTACTTCAAAGCAATCAGTTTGCAATTCAGTTTTCAATGTTTCACCTCTAGTTCTAGCGGCTTATAATATATTTTGCGTATCTCTAATATATCTTTGTTCTAATTATTATTATTACAGCCCACTGTGCCCAACTGCTGAGCAAAGGCCTCCCCCCCATTCTTTCCAGACACTTCTTTCAAGCGCTAAGATGGTCCAGTCCGTTCGGAAATTAGTGAGTTCATCCCTCCATCTCTTCTTTGATCTGCCACGACGTCTTCGGGCTGTGTCGGGTTTCCACTCGGTGTTGAGCTTAGCCCACTGATCACCCGACATACGTCCAACCAGTCCAGTCCCACTTGAGTTTTGTTCTAATATTTACAAATTTTTATTTTTTATCAAACCTATACTTTTGTATCTCAAAAGCGCCATTTGAGTGTCGTTTTACAAACTTATTGGTCGGGCGCAGCGAGATCTCTAAATCAACTTGGTCAAATCGGCGTTGTATGTACTCGTAAGTATGTATGTTTGTCTGAGGATAACTTACGAAGCGTTTATCAGATCATCGTGAAAGGAGAACGGGCATAAGTGTATGGAAGCTGGTCTACCTTGCAATAAAAATGAGTCATACATATGTCAATATAAAGGTAATTCTATGTATTTTCATATGTAGAAAGTCGCATTTCTCTAAGTATTGTCCGATCTGAGTTCTACTAAAAATTGAATCTGATAATATTTAGTGCCAAACATTGAATATCGTGGTAATTAAAAAAACATTTTGTGTAATGTAATGATTTTATTTAAGTTAGGTAAGTAGTACTACAAATAAAAACAACATCTTCTTAAAAAATCAAAACAATATGTTATTAAACATTATCATCATCATCATCATCGATGAGAATACTGTTAAGGAACAATGCAGGTTCATTGAACCCTTCATGACGGGCATAACCTATGTACCATATAATTGACAGTACATGGGCACAAGTACCTATAGTACGTCGCCCTGTCAAGCAGGTACAATAATATTGTGTAATATTGTTATTAATATTATTGATTAATATATAACAAAAATATTTCCTGGCTCGGACATGTCGAGACTGTATACGTCCACGTAATAGCCAAGCCTCTTCGTTGATATCATATTGTGCCAAGTCTTCTAGAGCGTTATCTCTATACGTCTCGATTATATAAAGACCATTTTGTAAGTGCTCGCTACAATATGATCGAGCGAGCTTTAACTGGTAAGTTCCCAAGGCAAAATGTATGACTTGTTCTTCACTAAGCCTTGGGAAGTTTTCTATTTCATTTGCTTCGATTCGCATGAAGTCTGCTCTCCTATAATTCAATCTCTTTGCTTCCACATAATTGTGCAATGTGTTTGGTATGTGTATTTTAGCTCTTATTGAATTCAAAAAGGCTGCTGCGTGTGAACAATCTTCGATGGGGGCGTGGAAGTGGTTTAGAATGGCTGCAGCTATTTTGAAGTCAACAAACATTTTTGGCAACGTTTTATTAAAATAGTTTTGACGCAAAAGTTTAAAATCTCGCTTAAATCTCCCATTTACTACTTCCACCACCCATCGGCACATGGTGACCAAACGAGACTGATTAGCTTGTTCTGTAGTGAGTTGATTTTCTCTTCTGTCTTTAGTTGGTGGCACATGATGTTCGTAGCCACAAGCTTCTATATCCTGCAAACTATCTCTAAATCCTCTGTCTAGGATAAACGCATCATTACGTTCGAGTAACCAATGCAGCGGCTCATCTTCGTTATTCATTATTTCACTCATGATCTGGGCATCGGTTCTGGTAGCGGCAAATGGCCCTTTGACATCTAATATATAGCCGTCCGTGAATACCATTAAAAACGGCTTCAACAAGTTTTGATATTTGTGTAAGCTGTATGACAGCCGTTGAAACAAAAAGTTGGAGCTTTTGTTAATATATATATATGTACCGTCACATATAATTATGGCTTTGATGTTTTCATCGTTTCCAAATAAAGCCCTTGGAATTGTTAAGTTTCTTTGAAGGATATCATTTCTGGTAATGTGGTCCACACCTAGATGCAGCACAACGTAATCGTTGCTCAGACATTCTCGAACTATAGGCAAAAAACGTTCTAGTTTTCGACGAGACATATGAAATAACGTTGCCAGTCTCTCATCAGAGTCTCCAGTTCTAAGTTTTGTTAAATAGATGCCTAATGCAGTTCTAGGCTGGTTACAACGTTCACTTAGTGACGGAGTTTGTTCTAATATAGCTTCGAACTGATCGTAAGTGCGCCCAGTCCATAAGTGCATCTCTTCATTAGACAAGGTGCCTCTGTTTTCGAAGTCGATTCTGGGCTGGTTGTTAGCAGCCATTCTCATCAAGTCACAGAGCGATGTAAACTGAGCGTCATTAAAATCATGTGTCACATTACACATTTGCGGCAGGTTGCTCCATTCATTATTTTGTAAGTGTTCTGTACACACCCTAGCGCTATCAGGAATAAAAAGCTTGCTCTCACAAAATACATTAAGTCTTATCGCGTTTGGTATATGATTACGGGTAATATTAGCACAGTTGTTGTAAATACAATGCACCGAAGTGTTCGGTGCCCTCGTGTATTCTTGAGAGTGCAATGTACCAGGCGCTCGCGCCGCTTGCTGTGCAGGTCTATGATCACGCTCAGTCCTCTGCCAACATCGGTGACACAAGCTTCGAGTACTGTCGAACACCACCTGAAAATAATAACAATTAATACTTAAAATAAATAAATCCTATGCCTAACTACTCAATATAATAAAAATAAAAGGTAACTAACCTCCAACACAGCATGTTGTTGTATAAACGCGGCGAATTCTGGTCGTTCCTTTTGCAGGTTATCAGCCAAGATATGCTGCTGGTACCGTCCGCGGTAAAGTCCTCGACGACACATCACACAGTTTCGAAAAACTTCCATTATCGGTAGGCAGTTCAAAAGTCAATAAGTCGAGTCAAAGTTAACACATTAGGGAAAGAAACAGGGTCCAAAAGCAAGCCAGGGTAAGTAAAAACAGAGAAAGAAGTTCAAACACAGCACTATCGTAATAAGACGTGACGTAGCCACTCACTTGATGCGATGCAACTGATTATTGTAGCCGTCCGGCGCGGCGGGTACACAACCGTTCCCCTCCCCCGCGTACGCATCCCTCTCCCCACGGCCCTTACATCGCTCTTCTCCCTTCTCGCTCTTGCTACTGCATTGTATAGGAGCCTTTATGTATGGATATAGTAATCGTGAAACCGTTATTTTATGTTCTTTAAAACAAAAAATGCTGGTGTTTGCATGGCTGTAACTCAAAACGGACAGACTTTTGGGGAAAGTTCCAATAGTATATTTTGATGTACTATTGTATGCCAATTCGAAAATGTGCTGCTCATTTTTATTGGACTGTAGACCAGGATGCCCGTTCTCCTTTGGTATATAGGTAGGTAGGTAGGTAGTGATGGCACAATTATGGTGTGACTAAATGAGCTAAAAATGTGTGTGGGGGGGGGGGGGGGGGGGGTTGTTGATTTATTGGGGTTCAAGAGGGGTAAAAAAACCAAAATAGAACTATCCGTCAAGTGACACGTCTAATAAAGGGTACATTTTGACTTTGTAAGTACATTTTGACCCCGTTTTTATTTTTAGTTTAAACCTTGTAGTTAAAAACTACATAGATAATAGCTAATATCAGCCATAGTAAAAACAGAACATTGACGAAATTCACAGGATACACCAGTGACCCCACAGTGCTGAAATTTGGTCAGCGTGTAGCTTTAGTGACACAAATATAGGCAAAAGTGTGAAATCCAGAATAACTGTAATTTCTAGCCCAAACAAGAGTACCAATTAACATGAACTCCCGTTACCTGTAATTTGAACTAAACTGTAGGTCAAATTAGTTGGAACCTTTTCATGGCACTATTTTGATAGTCAAAGATTAGGTACAAATATTTTTTGTTTTTATGGGAGACTCCCGAGACCTCAGTTCGGGGCGAACCACTAGTTTTAAAACACAAAAGCCACAGACACTTTCAGGATAAGACGAAAGTAGCGTACAAAACTAAAACTTAGACCTCGGTTAACACACTGAGCATAGTAAACTCAACGCATCGTTTCGGTATTTACCTGAACAAAGCATTGATAAGTGAAGACTTTCCAGCTCCAGTTCTTCCAACAATGCCCACTTTTTCCTTCGGTTCGATAACTAGAGTCAGATCTTTCAGTACTGCGGGCTCGTCCGAGGAGTAGTACAGGAACATATGGCGGAACTCGATGCGGCCGGCCTCGGGCCACGACGGCGGGGGCTTCTTCGACGGCTCCGACTGGAGGGGCGGCTCCGATTCAATGCTTGTGTATTCTTGGATCCTGTGATAAAGAAAATAGGGTTGACGGGGTGCTGCTAAGGAGCAGTTTGAATGCGAAAGAAACTATTTACCCCATGTTTTTATATTCCAAAAAATCATAAACTTAACTTACTAATCAAACATATTTCATTAAAATATATCGATGACTAGCTGTTGCCCGCGACTTCGTACGCGTTACACTATTAAATATGTAAGTAACTTAGAAATAAAGCTAAAGTCGCTGATATAACTTGACATCCCATTTTTATCCCATGGAACCTGATTTATGGGATAAAAAGTAGCATATGTGTTAATCCAGGTTATAATCTACGTACATACTAAATTTCATCAAAATCTGTTCAGCCGTTACGGCGTTATTGAATAACAAACAAATAAATAAACATCCAAAGTTTCGCATTTATAATATTAGTGCGATATTCATACCTTTCAACACTGGTCATCTGGTTCTCGAGTTCGGTGGACTGCCGCATGCCCCACTGGAACATGCCAGTGAGTCCCATCGCTTGAGTGATGGCCAGACCAACGTTACCGCCGTATTCCTCTGAAAATTCACAATGTTTTGGTTAATACAATACTGACGACTTACTGTGTTATATCATGAATAAAAGGACGACGGCACTACCAAACACCGGTTAAATGGTGATATAATAAGTTTTTGACCCCACAAGCCTTCAATTAAATAAATAAATATTGCTGGACATTTCACACAGCGCTATCTAGCCCCAAACTAAACAGAGCTTGTATTATGGGAACCAGAAAACTGATAGAATACTTATATACATTTTTTTTTGTAAATACTAACTAATAACATGTAGTGAAACAAGCAGACCCGGAACAAATATCTGTACATCATGCAAACATTTGTTCCGCGGCGGGAATCGAACCCGCTACGCTAATTAAAAGTAAAACGTCATTACAAACCACTGGGTAAGGGTTTGAATAAGATTTTGAAAAAGACTTATACAGAGTAAGCCTTTCTTGTTCATAACTTTAAACTAGATGGCGTAACTAGCAAAGCTGCACGTCATACATTAAATATTCATTTATTATTTTATCGTATTATTTTTAACATGTATAAATATTGTATTTATTATGGTAAGTATATATTATTTATAACTAAGTTATTTATTAGTATTTTACTCCAATGCCCTTTTCTGTGCACGTACCCACCACTATAATCAACCATCTCTATCATCACTCTATCATCAAAGGTTTGCTGGAAGAAAACATTTATTAGGGTTAAGCTCGCCTTTTTTGTCTGTAATCTATTTGTGTATAATAAAGACCAATCTTGTGTCCGAAAATATATTGTCATAGCTCGCGCAAAAGGGTTACACACCGCCGATTGTAGTACTCAGCAATTAATTGGTTTCTAAGATTTTAAAACCATCGCGCTCTCTCTCCCCAAAAGCATCCTGATACGAGGATGCATTAACCAATTGTGCTACCGGGCTCTGTCACGTCAGGGTCGAAAGTCGTGAGATGATTCAGATTACGACTAAAGCGCCGTTAGCTCCATCTGCAGGAAAACTTATACAGTTTTAGACCGGCTCAATGCCAAATGTTGCAGTTCAGTACATTGACAAGAGATGTCGCGTTGCTTATTTCAAATAGTATTTTTAAAGTGTTATCCGAACACTTACCATCTTAAAAATGTTCAAGCCTAGACTTGAGCCCACAACCTTCCTTTTTGAGATGGTTTGGATAACACCATAAAAATAAAAATTCTAATTAGTTTATGCTATTGCAATAAATCGACTTACCATTTCCAAAAACGAGAAAGCTGAGAGTGACCACGGCGATGTAGACTACGCACACAAGGTCCAGCCAGAAGCCGAATGCACGCGAACTCGCGATGAATAAGTACCTGGAACGTTCAGTTTTATATAAATCAACATCAAATCAAATTCATTCATTGCGTAATATTTAAGCTATAAAATGTTCATGATGTGAATGTTAGGACTATGGCATCTTTGAAAAAATTAACCTAGAGCCATGTTAAACCATTTTAAAAACACAACGAAAGTTGACCCAAATGAGATTGGATTATGAATTGAATATATATTTTTTTTTTTATTCTACGTAATGGAACAAGCTTATGTTAAGTGGTAACCATCGCCAAGTCCATCAACTTGAGGAATACAGGTGTAAAGCAGCATGTGCCTGTAATTTCACCGGCAACCATACCCTACAAACCGAAACACAGCAATGCTGGTTGACGGCAGAATTAGGTATGGTGGTAGTACTTAACCGGACAAGCCCTTTCACAAGAAATTTTACTATTATATTTCGGCATTCTGCTCCTCTACAATATAGCTTGAATAAAATAAAGTCTATAAAAAGATATGAGCACATTTAGATTTTCGAAAACTTGTAAGTACACACGGCTACACATCAAGCCATACAATTCCAGTATAAGCTGACCTTTCATTCTACGAAAAGCCTACACAATGCGAGGTCAGCTTATACTGGAAGAGTATAGCTTGACGTGTAGCCGTGTGTAACCTACCAAAATTTACCTTAATTTTCGGAATTTTCCCTTTACCTTACTTTTAAACAAAATTGACAATTCTAGGTTAACCCGAAGTACCCAATAGGTTTTAGGTCGAAAACCTATATGGTAGCCTATTATAACCTATATCCCGTTGACCTAGAATCACGAAATTTGCCAAAAAGCAAGGTCTTACAGCCCAAATAAAGGAAAAATTCTAAAAAAGGGATGTCCCCAGTTGTATGGGCGCTCATACAATTTAGAGGACTAGCTTAATCGGCACCAACCTCAAATAAGGTAAATAAATTAAATTGTGCTATTGAATAAAATAAATATTTAAGTGGGGCTCCCATACAACAGACATGATTGTTTTGCCGTTTTTATGGATAATGGTACGGAACCCTTCATGCGCGAGTCCGACTCGCACTTGGCCGGTTTTTTATTCAGAGGTGAAGGTCTACGTGTAATTAAGACGAGACGTGTAATAATAATGACGTGGACTTACCACGCAGAACTATGTAAGTCCTGATGATTGTCGAACTCTCGAATGAGCGCTTCCTGGGCGCCGAACGCGCGGATAGTAGTGATGCCTTGAAGCGATGCGTTCAGGTGAGAGAACACCGGACTGCGAGCTGTGGAGACGCAACCACTATACTACTGTTCTTAAAAACACATTTTTTATTAGTTCGACAACCTCCGTGGTACAGTGGGCGAATAGCCGGCTGAAACACAGAAGGTAGTTGGTTCGATTCCCCCCGCGGAACAAATGTTTACATGATCTACAGATATTTGTTCCGGGTATGGATGTTTCTCTATATATTATAAGTAGTGGGATAACACAGATTGAACATAAAAAAAGAATTTATCATTGAGGTTGTATTTCATTAAAGCATAATATGAGTTTTCATTTTTAAATAGAAATAAGGATTTGTCATGGAGGTTATATTTCATTTTAGTATATTATGAATGCAATGAGCCTCACTCTATATTCAAATTTATATTAAAAAAAACCCTAGGGCCCTAAATCGCATTACCGCATCAAGTATCGAGATAAAAATGACCAGCTTTCTATGCATGAGTGATGAAAAGCAATTTTGATCATGTAAGTGTTCTACAATAAAAACTTTCGTGATTTACTTTCACATCAATATTTTATAAAAGAGAATATAGGGAATAACGCTGATAAAGCACAACATAATCATTCTGATTTTTTAATGATTGAGTGCATCATCTTAATAAATTTGATATATTTTAGAACAGTAATAATTTACTAAAGTACAAATCAAATTATAGCATTAATATCGGTATAATACCTAGTCAGGTCATAAATTCTGTCACATGTTTAATATAAAATAATTGAAACAAGTTTATTCATTATGTACCCATTTATATAACAAAATGAACTTAACAAAACATAGATTCTTATGACACTAAAGTTTATTCAAAATGACCTCCGTGATTTTGAATACAGGCCTTCAATCTGCGCGGCCAGTCGTCTATCGCAGCACAAACGAAGTCCATGTCAATATCGGCGGCTGCTTTAATCAAGGATGTCTTGAGTGACTCCAAATTGGGATGAGGCTTTGAGCACGCTTTTTCCTCCAAGTGTTGCCATATCTTGTAATCTAACGGATTCAAATCTGGACTGGAGGAGGGCCAGTCTTCGTGCCGGATGAAGTCGATTTCACGCGCCGCCAGCCAGTCTTGTGTGCTTTTCGCTCTATGAGCTGGCGCCGAATCTTGTTGGAATACCCATTGTCTGTTATTGAACATGGTATGAGAAACAGGTTCCACAAGGTTCGTCAGGACTGTATTTTGATACACAACTGCATTCGTTTTTACACCTTTCTCACAAAAATGTACCTCTGTTAAGCCCCAATAAGAAACTCCCAACCATACCATGAGCGAGGATGGAAAATGACCTCGTTGGACACGCGGAATACGGTTGCTCGCTGCTTCACTACTGTGTGCGTACACCTTATCATTTTGTTTGTTGCAGCTCTCTTCTACGGTAAAAATTTTTTCATCCGAAAAAAGAATTTCCCGATATTTTTTTCCCGCGTACCGCTTCAACAAAGCGCGGCATCTCTTCAGTCTCAGGTCCATTAGACGAGCATTCAAACGATGTCCTGTTTTTCTTCGATATGCCCGAAGCCCCAAGTCTTCATTAAACACCCTTTTCACCGTGGTTCTGCTTAACCCCATCTGAAGAGCCAACAGTTTCTGCTTACGTTTGGGATTTCTTTGAATTCGCGCCTTCACAGCTTTTATCACTGCTGGAGTCCTAACAGACCGAGGGCGACCACTTCTTGACCTGTCATCTACACTAGAGTCTTCATTGTATCTTTTGATGGTGCGATAAACGAATCTTTTGGTTATATTAAAATTTTTCAGTATGTCAAAAATTTGAATTGGCGCGTAACCGCAACGATGCAACGCAATAACTGCAACACGGTCTTCTTTAGGCGTCCACTCCATATTTAAAAATGAGTAAAATTCTAAAAAGTATACATTTTTATTTTCATGAACAATTCGAAATTCGAATTCTATAAACTTTTTTGTGGCCAGCATTC
Source organism: Philereme vetulata (assembly GCA_918857605.2). Lineage (NCBI taxonomy): Eukaryota > Metazoa > Arthropoda > Insecta > Lepidoptera > Geometridae > Philereme > Philereme vetulata. The sequence goes on along the minus strand of OU975473.1, from coordinate 1,894,818 downwards.
TACAAGAAAAGTTTTTACTGTGTGACAATACTTCTGACCTGACTAGGTATATGTATCTATTTTTTCTAACTTGTAAGTCCATTAGAAATTAAACATGTACACACGGCTACACATCAAGTTATACAGTTCCAGTATACGCTAACCTCTCATTCTACGAAAAGCATGCACAATGCGAGGTCAGCTTGTACTGGAAATGTATAGCTTGATGTGTAGCCGTGTGTATATCTCGAACATCGAAATTGATTATCTTTTATATATATTTAAGTATATATATTTTGTATTATTATGTCAAGTAAGTTTATGTATTTTATTTATTCTTTGTGATTGGAGTTTAAAGTTATTTGTGTTTCTTTTGTTATTTTTCATTCATTCATTCACCTCAGCCTGTCTAAACCAACTGTTGGGTATAGGCCTTTGTTCATCATCATCATCATATCAGCCGTAGGACGTCCACTGCTGGACAAAGGCCTCCCTCATTGATCTCCAGGAACTGCGGTTGGAAGCGGCCTGCATCCAACGCCGACCTGCGGTTCTTACCAACTCGTCTGCCCATCTTGTGGGTGGACGTCCTACGCTGCGCTTGCCGGTCCGTGGCCTCCACTCGAGAACCTTTCGGCCCCATCGGCCATCTGTTCTGCGCGCTATATGGCCTGCCCATTGCTACTTCAACGTGCTAATCCGTCGGGCTATGTCGGTGACTTGAGTTCTCCTACGTATCTCCTCATTTCTGATTCGATCTTTGTTATCATAATTAAATATAATTACCAATAAGTTAATATTTTTAAGTTAGCACGCCACGTACAAAATACTTTAAGCACCAAGCCCACAGTAGTTTCGTTAGTTTTATACATTTCATATGTATATTGTACAATAGTATTCAATAAATAAAACATGCGTCGATTAGCAGTGTAATATAATAAGCGCGTTGCGCGTATAGGATGACTCACTCACACCCTCGAGCCGCTTGATGCTGCGGGAAGAGGACAGATAGAATATCCGCAGTCCGTAGAACACGACGCCGATGGCCAGAGTCGGGACGAGCAGCCAGTAGTTCACTATCGCTACCACCACCACAATACCGATTAGTGATAAGCCGATCTGGGAAATTAAAATTGTGCAATTAGCAGTTTTATTTGCATCAGACAAAGGTATCTTTTGCCGTGCAGGAAACTCGATAGCTAAGAGACTCACTGTTATTTAATGCGCGCATTGGAGTGTTTACACTCTGAAACCATTGCAGTCTGAGGTTATAATTAACTGATTATACTTTACAGCTGAAAATTATCTGCAACGATTTATTATAAGATTAACATATTTGCAAGTTGTGGAATGAGCTACGCTTCAAGAAAAATGTAAAGAGGTTTGTACAGGGTAGGGAACACATAGACAAAACCCCTGTTGTTGCCAGTGTCAATAGGTGACAGTGACCGTTTACCATCAGGTGGGGCGTAAGCCTGTTTCCCAACATACTGTTTCTAGATAAACCGCTGAAATCAATTGTGACTGCTCACTATGAGTCCAATTATACAGCTGACCGTATACCGAACAGACGAGTTATTCTATGCAAATGTGGAAACATGGTAATAATACATTTTTCCTACCACCTGCGCGACAATATCAAATTATGCATGTCATGTATACCTCACAGAAAGCAGGTAATTAAATCCCTACGGCTGAGCCGGGAGTAAAGTTGTACTAAATTTCATTATGCCATGATGATGTTATATGACATAGAGATGGAACAAGCATATGGAGGTACTTGGGGCACCCGAAAGAAGAATCTAAGGATTCTAGATTGTCCGCTGTTATTACCAGTAAAATATTTTCTGAGGAGGAGGCTATAGGAAATGGTAAGATTTTTAATATTTTTTTATACTACCTGGAGATGGAACAAGAATAAGGCCTCCCCTGATGTTTAGTGGTAACCATTGCCTATAACAAAGTGTTGCCTCGTAGGTGACGCACCTTAGAAACGTTCTCTACTTTGCACTGCCCTGCGTTTAATAACTTGAGGCATTCAGTTGTAAAGCCTCATGTGTCTGTAATTTCACCGGCAATAAACCCTTCAAACCGAAACACAGCAAAGCTGCTTGGCGGCAGAAATGGGTACTTCTCCGGGCGAGCCCTTTCACAAGGTACTCAACTGCTCGTCTATAAGTGTTCCTGGTGTATAAAGCGTTGTTCTATTATAAAATAGATAGTACAGGATGTTCGTTACCTGTAAAACGTCAAGTAAGGCCGAGGGCAGCACCTCGTCCACCGCGCCCATGTCCTTAGAGAATCTGTTCAAGATCCGACCGGAAGGGTTGAGGTGGAAGAAGCGCATGGGCGCCCGAGTGATCGCCGCGAACATCTTGTTGTGCAGCTTGGTTGACGCACGCATCGCCATCGAGAAGAACATGAACGAACGGAGCAGGGAGATTACTACTAGTGCTATCACCATGCCTGTCAAAAAAAATGAAATTATCTTTAGAGAATTAATAAAAAACTGAAGAACGATTTTAGTAAAAATCAGTTGATTTCGGTAAAAAATCTGTTTTCAGCTGTTTTAGGTCAAGGACTTTACTTGTTACCACAAATAAGTTAAACAACAACTTAACGCGTGTTTAAAAATATAATAAGGATGTTTTTAAACACGCGCTAAACAGTGTTTTTGTGTTTTTGTTTAAACAATTTTTTTTTTGTGGTAATACCCTTTATGTCGAACATTACATTTGTCTATGGCGCGAAGTCTAAAACAGGTGTATTAAAGTCAAACTAAAAAGTTCAAGAAAGTTATCCTAAACGATAAAATGTTTAAATTGTTCATAAAAAGTTGTTAATTTGCATGGTCGGAATCACCCCGATCTAGCTAAAAATACAAGCTCCGAGACACCTTGTAAGAATTAAAATGAATGAGTTGCATGAATTTGCCTGGAAGAAATCACTCATTTATTCAAACCGTTGGGACACGATAGAACACATGATTACGTCAATAATAATACTTAAATAATTACATAGGCTCTATCTACCAAGTAGCACATTGCACCATAACTTTGGAGGTGCTAGAAATAGACAAGCTTATGCAACTTTGAGCGATAAGACCAGACCACCTATTGCACTATATTTAGCATATACTAGTTCTTAAAGCAACCGGATAAGAACCGTTTATCTATCATCTATAAGCTTTTGGCTAAGTTCATAAATTATTTTCTTATTTTTAGCCTATACTGCCCCATTGCAGGGCAAAGGCCTCACTTCCGTCCTTCCAATTTGTTCTGTCCCTTGCTAAAGTGGGAGTGGGCCAGTCTAGAAGGTTGCACATCTAACACATCCCACTATCACTGTGGCGGTCTGCCGCGTGGGCGTGTTGAGTTAGGGACTCAGTGGCTGTCCTGTCCCATAAATCCTTTTTATGGCATCGTAAACAAAAAAAAAATAGATTTTATTGTTGAAAAATTCAATTCAAAAAATTCATCATCAGAACTGCAATCAGATTAAAATGAGCGCAAACACTAGTAGCCCGCTACAATCCATTCAAAAGTTCCATGGTCTAGGGTCTCACGATGGAGATTGATGCTAGATGGTACCATATTATTGCATTGTCACCGAAGTTAAGTACATATGAATTCCAAATTTAAATGCGTAAACACACTTTCGTGTCCGTGCTGTGATGACCGTTGAGGGGTTCCTTCTTGGAAGCCAACCCTGAGTGCAGCAGCCATGACATGGTGGAACTGTTATAATTAAAAGCCTACACGAAATTTCGTGCCTGTGCTGTTGACCGTTGATGAGTTCCTTCGTCTGGAGCCAATCCAGGGCGTAGAATCGGGTTATGCTTATCATAAAAATGTATTGTCATCTGAACTGAATCAACATGTCAAATTTCAACTCAGTAGGATAGGAAGAAGTGGTTCTAATTCAGCTCGCAAGATTTGACCAAAACCAACAACTAATAAACTAGCAAAGAAACATTGCAAGCTAAATAAAAGCTTGTAAAAATAGCTCACCGCTGTAAATATAAATGCAGTTGTACCGGCCGGGTCCGTCGCCGAACGACGCGTTATCCTGCAACGCAGCCGTGTAGTTGACGGCGTAAGTGGACGGGTCTGATATGTTCCTGCCGTCCATTACTGACAACATGCGGCTGGGATTCTGCTCTTCTAGGTTCACCCTGCGTAACGTACGTTTGAACATTATTAGATAGAACCAATTCTATAAACAGACAAACTTCTGCTGTCCTGATTTTTTACTCCGATACAATGAAAAAATACTAATAAGAAAATAAGTCAATTCTCATTTTAAAAAACATTGGAACTTTATTCATTATTATGGAAAACTCACGCTTGACCCAAAATATAACTTCCCAAAATTAACTATACAAAAATTTCTAAATGGTGTATTCTCCCCATCCTCACCTACGGCGCGCTACGGTCTTTGACTGATCTGCAAAAGTCCAGACTTGGGGTTTGTCAGCGAGCCATGGAGCGCAGTATTCTGGTAGTCAGACTGACAGACCGCGTTCGTAACAGTATATACTCTAGCGCTCTAAAACGCAAATCGCGGATGTCGGGCAACAAGCGGGTAAACTGAAGTGGGATTGGGCAGGCCACGTCTGCCGCGTGTCGGATGCGTTATGGGCTAAAGACAACACAGAGTGGACGCCTCTAAACGGGAAACGACCTCGTGGCAGACCGCGGCGAAGATGGAAGAACGAAATTGATGCCCATTTACAGGATTGGTCCACAATAACCCAAAATAGAGAAGACTGGAGAGAAGGAAGAGAGGCCATTGCCCTGCAGTGGGACACTACAAGCTCTTAATAATAAATGGTTTCGGATTTTCCCATGCTGACCCAATAAACAAACTCTACATAAAATCTTACTCCACCAGTTAAGCTGGGCCTCAGGAGTCTTACCAGGGCGACCAATATGGTGTGTCCGCTCACTCCCAAATACGCACGCACCGTGGATCTTAAATTCCTATATTGCGACATATCAATTATAAAACAAAACTCACCAGTAACTTGTCCACCAATCAGAGCCGGATCCTAACAGTTGTGCCAGTACCGCGACGAACACCATCAGAGCGACCAGTAGGGGGTGTCCGCTCGCTCCCAAGTACGCGCCGTAGACCTTTGACGACACCGCGCCGGCTGTCCGTAGTTCGGCCTCTTCGCGCCCACCTTCAGGCGGCGCGGTCGCTGTGAGGTTGTCCACTGAACTCACCTGGAACACGATTCACGTTACAATGCGATATCATTACACGACCTTACCAACTAGCGCGGGAGGTAATGCTTTTAGAACTGTACTTAATGCAAATCTACCCTCAGCAAATCGTATGTTTATTATTTAAAACTTAGCATATAAGTACAACTGTTTTTTTTTAAGTTTTGGTAAATAATTTATTCCTATTCTTATACAAATTCTTACGAAACAGTGTTTGTGACGGCATACGGTATGAGCCGGTTTCCACTAAACCGGAGAAGAGATGTGTTAGTTTGTTAGTGCTTAAGTGAGATGTTGCAGCACTTATTCTTTCTTTTACTGTGTGGTTTTGAATGTTCTATTTCTTTCTAATTTTGCCCATAGAATCACGTCAAAATCGTACTACGTCATCTACGAGGCGTTACTACTGGTTGATTTTACTAATTTCCTCTCCGCTCCGCTTTGGTGGAAACAGGCCCTAAAAGTGCATAATAAATGTGTGGAAATCCTAACTAGTGACTCCACTGCTACATCTAGCAACAACTGTAACACACAGAGTTGCAACAGACATCCTTCTGTTTACTATCTGGTTATCCGGATTCCAGTCAAACCACTAACTGTTGCATTTATAACTATACAAGCTTCCGCCCACGGCTTCGCGCGTGTGGTTTGCCAATAAAAAGTAGTATATGTGTAAATCCAGGTTATGATCTACGTACATACTAAATTTCATCGAAATCGGTTCACCCGTTCCGACGTGAGAGTAACAAACATCCATACATATATACAAACATTCGCGTTTATAATATTAATGGGAGACGCTTTGAAAGAAAATTATACATATTGATTTAATATCTGTGAGGCACTTACCTAACTTTCATTAAAATCTGTTTCACTTTGAAACAGGTACATATGGAGACTAAGGACGACTTGCGCAACGATGCCTATTACGTGTTTAATGGCTAAATATGATTTAGTAGATAGTTGTCAAATCATACAAATACGTCGCTAAATACGTTTAGGGACAAAGTATAAAGACAGTTCCTTCTACAATAACACTTCGTAATTTGGTCGGGTTTTCTGTCTACTGATTGAAATTAAGTTACACAATTCTATGACTGATAAAATTCTTTCAAAATTGATCTATTTTTATCTTTTACAAAGAAATATAATATTTTCAGTAGGTAAGTAACTTTCGTTCAAATCCGTTTCAATTTTAAACCGGTAAATATGGATAATAAGTTTATAGAGATATACTTCTACAATAACACTTCGTAATTTGGTCGGGTTTTATGTCTACTGATTGAAACTAAGTTACACAATCCCATAGCTGTTACAGTTCTTTAAAAATTGATATTTTTTTATTATAATTGTTATATTTTCAGCAGGCAGTTGCCGAAAACTAAATAAAATCTATTTGATGCGTCAGTGGCGCCCTCTTTTCAAGACATTTGATGGCTAAAAATGAAATGACAACTTACCGAGTGTATACTCATCTGACGCTTACGGAAGCTACCATGCAACGATTCTTCCGCGTCTTGCCCCGAAGTGTCTACCGATGGCTTCTTCTCCTCTTCCTGTTCTTCTCTCGAAAGCAACGAGGCGAAGTCGAGGCCTGATGCGCTGAGCGTGTCGAAGTTACCCGCCGCGGCTATTGCACCGTTCTTTAAGATTATTATCTAGAAAATGATAAACTTAAACTTAGGTGTGGTTTCCACTTTAAAATATAACAAACTTTGGCAGTAGTAGCAAGCAGTGCCGCCATCTATTGTCCATCGTTGGAGCTCATTTCGGGCGTTGTGCAAGTAAACATCCTCTTGATAATCCTGTAGATGCCCATCGATCCTTAATCGTTTTGATAGTATGCCGCCCATCCTATTCGAAGCCAGAGCGTCATTAAAGATGATTACAAAAATTTGTTGAAAACAATTATTTGAACGTGTGATCGATAAACTCCGTAATAGATTAACAAATTTGCAGCTTTGAGCATAACTCAATTCAATTTTTCAATTCATTTATTCAATTTTCAGATGTTTGTATATTTATATTTATATTGATCCATATACAAATATATGGAGAAAAAAAAAAGTTTATGTTTAAGTCACTCACTCAAGTCAAGCCAATAGTCTCTCACAAAGACTATTCGATCAGAACCCGATTGAAGGACTTCATAATCGGTGAGTCGTACTTGTCTGCAATGACCTGCAGGATGGTGTTGGTACTGCCTCGCACTCTACTGAGCAGTGAGGCAGTCTTTTTGCGGATAATGGCGTGGAACCCATCGACCCGCGCCTCCGCAAACATGTTCCAAGCGCTGCAGAAGCGAGGCAGTCACACCAACATCCTGAATCCATTATTATATTCTACACGCAATGCACTGAGACTTTTGGAACTGACTTTTTGGAACAGCTGACCCACAGGCTGCTCGTGTAGAATGATTGGCAGTAGGCTTTGAAGAGTGTGATTTTAACCTGCCTACTGCAACGGGCAAACCTGCGCGCCAGCATATTACTTCTAGCCGCCAGTGCTCTGTGTTCCCTTTTTATGTCAACATGGTCGTCAAGGCCGTCAGTAATGTAGTGTCCGAGATATTTAATCTTATGTACGCGTTTAAATGGCCGATTATTATTATTTGCATTTTGTACGTGAAATGACATATCGCTTTTTTTTTAAATGTGTGTGTCAGCTCCGACGCAGGATTGGAATTTACTCCTTACGAACGATTATAAAATATATAGATTAAGTAAATGAGAGTAAATGAACGCATTTTTTATATTACTGAAAGCATGCATAATACATTTATTTATATTAATTATATAATTTACATTTTTCAAACTTTCGCGATCACTGTACATAATTATTGATTAAAACGGGTATTTATCGCGTATGTACCTTTTTTATTTGTTATCCCGACGTTTCGGCTGTGTTGCAACAGTCATGGTCTCGGGCTGACTGGAGTACTTGGAGCTACCGTCGGGAAGTGTGGGTAGCTGCAGCATCTACCCTCACTTGGTCTTCAGAATTAGAAATGTCCTCGTTCATATTACGACACACTACACTCTCCGTATCTACGCACTGAGTCGACCGATTGCGACGCGCACACCTAGCAATCACCGGGTTCCAAGACGCTGAAAGTCTATAGCCATCTTCCCGATTGAAATTTAGAAATTTCTTGGTTTCAATCGTTTCACGAACTATTCTCTTGTAATAATGGCGTTCACTAGAGAGAACCTTAGTATCATGAAGAATCCAATGATTTAGTCCCGAGTCTACCAGATGCTCTGGTATCGCAGACTTGTTTACCTGGCGATTTTTGACAGAGACCATGACTGTTGCAACACAGCCGAAACGTCGGGATAACAAATAAAAAAGGTACATACGCGATAAATACCCGTTTTAATCAATAATTAATTTATATTCATCAAAATACTATACATAGTCATGGAAACATAAAGATGTTTCACAATGATCATGATGGATGTCGCACGAACATGAAAATTTACTAAGAAAGTTGTCTAATGCCCCTACACAAATTGAAAAAAAAATTTAGATGTTGCAAAATGATCATGATGGACGTTGCATGTAAAAAAATAATGGTTGCATAACGAATAAGATGGAATTTGCATTAAAAAATAAACAAAAAAATGTTTCACAATGATCATGATGGATGTCGGACGAACATGAAAATTTACAAAGAAAATTTTCAACAAACTAAAAAAAAATTTGGATGTTGCAAAATGATCATGATGGGCGTTGCATGTAAAAAAAATATTGGTTGCATAACGAATAGGATGGAATTTGCATTAAAAAATAAACAAAAAAATGTTTCACAATGATCATGATGGATGTCGGACGAACATGAAAATTTACAAAGAAAATTTTCAACAAACTAAAAAAAAATTTGGATGTTGCAAAATGATCATGATGGGCGTTGCATGTAAAAAAAATAATGGTTGCATAACGAATAAGATGGAATTTGCATTAAAAAATAAACAAAAAAATGTTTCACAATGATCATGATGGATGTCGGACGAACATGAAAATTTACAAAGAAAATTTTCAACAAACTAAAAAAAAATTTGGATGTTGCAAAATGATCATGATGGGTGTTGCATGTAAAAAAAATAATGGTTGCATAACGAATAAGATGGAATTTGCATTAAAAAATAAACAAAAAAATGTTTCACAATGATCATGATGGATGTCGGACGAACATGAAAATTTACAAAGAAAATTTTCAACAAACTAAAAAAAAATTTGGATGTAGCAAAATGATCATGATGGGCGTTGCATGTAAAAAAAATAATGGTTGCATAACGAATAAGATGGAATTTGCATTAAAAAATAAACAAAAAAATGTTTTACACTGATCGTGATGGATGTCGCATAAACATAAAAATTTACTAAGAAAGTTGGCTTATGCCCAAAATTAAAAAAAAAATTATACATCAGGTTGCGCACGAACATAACGCATAACGTTACGGAGAAAGTTTGATTTTAAACCCCATACATTTTCATACCCCGGGCGTATACATATATGAAAATTGATTCTTATGGAGTACAACATCTTAAAGAGTACAAAACTACAAAAAAATAATTTTAAGGACATAATAGATACAGAACATTCTTATCTATCCTAAGTTTTTTTGGTGTTAATCATTATGCGTATTGGTCATCCTGCGAATTGGTCATTATGCGTATTGATAATTTGGCTTACACGTCATTATGCGTATTGTTCATTTTGCGAATTGGATGTTTTGCGTATGTGTGACTGGTCAATTAGTGAATTATTCAATTAGTGTCGGCAGAACCCATCTGCAACGGACAATCCGTCATTGTCCGTCATTGCATATGGATTCAGATAACATTGGAGCAAAGCCGGGTGCAGTGAGTATAAAAAAACCGGCCAAGTGCGAGTCGGACTTGCGCACGAAGGGTTCCGTACCATTATCTATAAAACAAGCAAAAAAATCACGTTTGTTGTATGGGAGCCCCCCTTAAATATTTATTGTTATTCTGTTTTTAGTATATTTGTTATAGAGGCAAGAGAAATACATCATCTGAGAAAATTCCAATTGTCTATCACGTTTTATGAGATACAGCCTGGTGACAGACGGGACAGACAGACAGAGAGGCAGACAGACAGACGGACAGACAGACATCGGAGTCTTAGTAATAGGGTCCCGTTATACCCTTTGGGTACGGAACCTTAAAAAACCCTAAACACTGTGAGATCATCATGAAATACAAGCTTTTATCTCTAGTTCATAAAGTTGAATCATCATTTCAGCCGTAAAACGTCCACTACTGAACACAGGCCTCCATGGATCTCCATGATGGGCAGTCCATGGCGAGCGCAGTACGGGATGTTGATACACGGAAAGACGCTGCTGCCCATCTTCCGGAGGTTACCCTTAGCAGGCTCTTACTGCATCCACGGGCATGAGAGGAGGGGTAACATTTTACTACCGGCACCCCACGGCATTACCGGCACCCCACGGCATTTGTAAAGTTGAATATAAATAAATAAATATTGCTGGACATTTCACACAGCGCTATCTAGCCCCAAACTAAGCAGAGCTTGTACTATGGAAGCCAGATAACTGATGGAATACTTATATACTTTTTTGTAAATACATACTTATAATATATAGAGAAACAACCAGACCCGGAACAAATATCTGTAGATCGTGCAAACATTTGTTCCGCGGCGGGAATCGAACCCGCTACCTCCCGTCTCAGCCGGCTATTCGCCCGCTGCGCCACGGAGGTCGTCAATATCTAACGCCCGACAAAGTTTATAATCTAATCACCTGTTCGACGTCACGCAAGAACTGCAGTTGATGTGTGACGAGTATTCTTGTTGTATTCCTTAGATATCCGACGACGCACGACTCGAACAAATGCCTTCCGACGTGAGCGTCGACCGCTGATAGAGGATCATCCAGTAGGTAGATATCGGCGCGTTTGTACACTGATCGTGCTAGGGAGATGCGGGCACGCTGACCTGGACATAAAAGGCTTGATTAGTACAAATTTAACATATAAAACATCGGGTTAGTTACACCATTTACAGCTCAATAACGGCTGGATCGATTTTGGTGGTCTTTGATTTGTCGGATTTGTCTCCACCTCGAATAGCAGTATAACAATTAAAATATCAGAAAAATTCATGCATAAAGAAATTATGAATAAAATTCATTTTCTCATACATAGATGCAGCTAATGATGGCCGATTGACATATCTATCAGCGACGCACATTGGCAGCCCGCGTTATACTATGTATGTCAAGGCGGTACGAACTTCGGCGGGTCAGCTAGTCTAAACTAATATTATAGAGGGAAGGTTTGTTTGTTTGTATTGAATAGGCTCCAAAACTACTGGACCGATTTAAAAAATTATTTTACTGTTGGGAAGCTACACTATCCCTGATTAACATATACTTTTTACCCAACTGCGCAGAAGGAGGGTAATGTTTTCATCGAAAAACTACGTGTGCGAAGTTGCGGATTTGTCAGCTAGTAAAAAATAAACCTATGTGCCAGGCGATCGACAACAAGACCCGGCGCTGACAGACAACATACTCGTAGCATGGCAATGGATTTTTGTACGCGGAAATGCTAAAGAATATAATTTTAATATCTTATTCTATCACGCTATTGGACATACTATATTTCAACTTTATTATCTCCTCGCCTCGCTATTGAGGCACTTGAAGAAAATGAAAAACCCATACTAATCCTACTAATATTATAAACGCGAAAGTTTGAATTTATGGATGTTTGTTACTGTTTCACGCCGGAACGGCTGAACCGATTGCGATGAAATTTGGTATGTACGTAGATCATAACCTGCAATAACACATAGGCTTCTTTTTATTGGAAAACCACGCGTGCGAAGCCGCTGGCAACAGCTAGTATTAACATAAGTAAATAATAAATGTTGCACTACACCTAAACATAAGAATTTGTCTCCCATTACTATCGCACAACATAACTTTTCCCTAATGAATGAATGAATGAAAATTCTTTATTATACCTTACAAGCTAGACACAACAGATTTATAGAAAAAAAAAACAAATAAAAGTAAGCATAATGGGCGGTCTTATCGCTTAACAAAGCGATCTCTTCCAGACAACCTTTGGATGGAGAGGATCATTGCTTAATGGAAGATTGGCCGAGGTGTAAAAAGAATAAACTTAATAATAGAAAAAGAAATTAGTTATATACATACATATTAGGTACATAAATAACTTTAAATAAATAAATAAATATCATATATAAAATAAATAAATATGTACTTACATACTTATACTTACAATAATAATATTAGATATCAGATGAATCATGACTCTTCATGGAGATAAAAGTTTTTGAGTCTAGCTTTAAATACGGAAGCTGAGGGGGATTTCTTAATGGAGATCGGCAAGGCGTTCCATAATCGGACAGCTTGGACGGAAAATGAGTTTGCATAGAAACTGGTTCTATGTATCGGGGTTTTGAGAAGAAGGTTTTCAGAAGATCGGAGTGTTCGGGAATTTGTGCAAAAAAGGAATTCAAAGCGTTCCTTCAGATAACAAGGCGTGGAAGGATTACGAAGGATGTTGAATAGGAGGGATAGGATGTGAGTAATAGATAGTAGATGTGTGTAATATTATTCCATAAATTACAAAATTCAAATATAGAATGTAATCGTCTAACACATTTTGTCGCACTCACTCCAAACGTATACCAGCATATTTCTTTGTGATGGTTACGGGCACAGCGATCGAAAGAGGCTAGCTACCCGCAACACAGGTTTCCCTAGGGTGGGAGCTAGCGAGCCCGTTTACAAATTATACTGTTACGTTATATGATTAAGATGTACTTGTACCTACAATACTTTTTACAATGAATACACTTTTTATACCTATACATTTCTACAATAAATTTCAAATTTGTCTCTGTCGGTTTCTTACGTTTTCACGACTAAACGGCTGGATCGATTTCGATGAAATTTTGTATTTACATATGTATATAGATTATGACCGGGATTGGGACACAGGCTACTTTTTGTCCGACTGCGCAGAAGGAGTGTAATGTTTTTATAGACAAACCACGCACACGAAGCCGCAGGCAGCTATTTATATATATAGAGTAACATACCTCCACTAAGACTGACTCCCCTCTCTCCCACAACAGTCTTGTCTCCGTGCGGGAACAGAGAGAAGTCCCGGTCGAGCGCGCAGCGTCGCACCACCGCGTTGTAGCGAGGCCGGTCCATCGGCTGCCCGAACAAAATGTTTTGACGGACGCTTCCTGCAAACACCGCTATTCTTTAAACAAGTTGTTAACTGGATAGAACTTCGTTTCATCACAATTTCACCTGATTGTAAGCGATGATTTGGTCTAAGATGAAGTACGAATATCTAGAAGAAACTGGATTGTATTCTTACAGATTGTCAGTTAAATACAGAATTACATACACGTATCACTAAATCTATACTAATTATCATATAATCTGACATTATTATAAATTATGATATAAAATTATTTTTTACTGAATTTAATCTATTTTTTTACCATACCAAATGTCGGAACATTTTGTACGGTAAAAAAATACATAAAAAATTCACATTATATATGAATTGTTTGCGAATAAATGAAACTGAAACTGTCCGTACTAATATTATCATCTCGGAAGTAACTCTGTGTCTCTATTTGTCTGTTTGTTACGTTTTCACGAGTAAACGACTGAACCGATTTCGATTGATATTTATTTTTATTCTATTATTTAAAATAAGAGTTAAGGTTTGGTTAATGGATAAGTGTTTTTATGACATGAATGAATATTTAAACTATAAAGATTAATATTAACATTTTTTTTTTTAATGTTATTTGTGGGGAAACAGGCTTACGGCCCACCTGATGGTAAGTGGTCACCGTCGCCTATTGACACCGGCAACACCCGGGGTATTGTCGATGCGTTCCCTACACTGAAGAAACCTCTTTACATTTCACTTGAAGCGTGCCATGTCGTAGCCTAATGGGAAAAACTCAGATGGTAGCTCATTCCACATCTTGCAAGTATGGGGTAGAAAAGATCGCGTGAAGCGTGTGGTGCGCGATACCCAATTGTCGATTATATATGTGGATGAGCTTTATTACGTTGTCGAGAAGTGCGGTGGTAGAATCTCGACGACGGGATGAGATCAAATAGCTCCTCAGAACATTCCCCATTATACAGGCGGCATATTTATAGAATTTGCCATTTTTTATATTTAAGTTGTTATTTTGACATTATTATTATTGTATTAATATTGTATTCAATTTTATCGTAGAGTTTAATATTTTAATTTTTTATTGTTTGTATTTAAAATTTTCGCACGCCCTGATGAGGCAGAATGTAATTGAATCATATTTTATACTTCACATACGCACTATTGTACATACATTCATGCGAATAAATGATTATGATTGAATTTGGCATACATATAGATTATGACTTGGATTGAGACATAGGCTACTTTATATTAACATACCACGCGTGCGAAGCCGCTGGCGACAGCTAGTATTTTGCTAACTGCATGAATGTTTTTCGGGAGTAGAAATGTTCAGCAACTTGTGATTTTTCGCTCAGTTCCTAAACCAAATTTCAAACGTCTAACACGAAAAAGGCATAGTATTTTACGAACTTTCACGATCACTGTACATTATTACTGATTAAAACGGGTATTTATTCGTGTATGTACCTTTTTTATATGTTATATATCCCAATGTTTCCGCGACCACGGCTATTGCATCACAGTCGAAACGTCGGTATAACAAAAAAACTGGTCAAGTGCGAGTCGGACTCGCGCACGAGATTTCCGTACCATTATCTATAAAAACGAGCAATAAAAAATCATGTTTGTTGTATTATTTATTTTTAAAGTGAATATACCTAGTCAGGTCATAAATTCTGTAAATAAATCCCCCAGTATGACTGAAAGAATGAATGAAAATTCTTTATTATACCATATAAGCTGACACAATAGATTTATAGAAATAAACAAATAAAAGTAAGCATAATGGGCGGTCTTATCGCTTAACAAAGCGATCTCTTCCAGACAATCTTTGGAAGGAGAGAATCATTGGTTAACGTAAGATTGGCCGAGGTGTAAAAAGAATATACTTAATAATAGAAAATGAAAAATTACTTAACCCTAAATAGTTGTATACATACATATTAGATACATAAATCATTTCAAATACCTAGTCAGGTCATAAATTCTGTCACATGTTTTATATAAAATAATTGAAACAAGTTTATTCATTATGTAACCATTTATATGTATAACAAAATGAACTTAACAAAACATAGATTCTTATGACACTAAAGTTTATTCAAAATGACCTCCGTGATTTTGAATACAGGCCTTCAATCTGCGCGGCCAGTCGTCTATCGCAGCACGAACGAGGTCCATGTCAATATCGGCGGCTGCCTTAATCAAGGATGTCTTGCGTGACTCCAAATTGGGATGAGGCTTTGAGCACGCCTTTTCCTCCAAGTGTTGCCATATCTTGTAATCTAACGGATTCAAATCTGGACTGGAGTAGGGCCAGTCTTCGTGCCGGATGAAGTCGATTTCACGCGCCGCCAGCCAGTCTTGTGTGCTCTTCGCTCTATGAGCTGGCGCCGAATCTTGTTGGAATACCCAGTGCCTGTTATTGAACATGGTATGAGAAACAGGTTCCACAAGGTTCGTCAGGACTGTATTTTGATACACAACTGCATTCGTTTTTACACCTTTCTCACAAAAATGTACCTCTGTTAAGCCCCAATAAGAAACTCCCAACCATACCATGAGCGAGGATGGAAAATGACCTCGTTGGACACGCGGAATACGGTTGCTCGCTGCTTCACTACTGTGTGCCTTATCATTTTGTTTGTTGCAGCTCTCTTCTACGGTAAAAAATTTTTCATCCGAAAAAAGAATTTCCCGATATTTTTTTCCCGCGTACCGCTTCAACAAAGCGCGGCATCTCTTCAGTCTCAGGTCCATTAGACGAGCATTCAAACGATGTCCTGTTTTTCTTCGATATGCCCGAAGCCCTAAGTTTTCATTTAACACCCTTTTCACCGTGGTTCTGCTTAACCCCATCTGAAGGGCCACCAGTTTCTGCTTACGTTTGGGATTCGCGCCTTCACAGCTTTTATCACTGCTGGAGTCCTAACAGACCGAGGGCGACCACTTTTTGACCTGTCATCTACACTAGAGTCTTCATTGTATCGTTTGATGGTGCGATAAACGAATCTTTTGGTTATATTCAAATTTTTCAGTATGTCAAAAATTTGAATTGGCGCGTAACCGCAACGATGCAACGCAATAACTGCAACACGGTATTCTTTAAGCGTCCACTCCATATTTAAAAATGAGTAAAATTCTAAAATGTATACATTTTTATTTTCATGAACAATTCGAAATTCGAATTCTATAAACTTTTTTGTGGCCAGCATTCTAAAAGAAAAGTTTTTACTGTGTGACAATACTTATGACCTGACTAGGTATAACTATATATTCTGTGAATATTTCAAGCGTCTACCTGTTGTCGTTATCAATATCGAGCAAAAACGAGCAAAAAAAAACCACGTTTGTTGTATGGTAGCCCCCCTTAAATATTTATTTTAATCTGTTTTTAGTATTTGTTGTTATAGCGGCAACAGAAATACATCATCTGTGAAAATTTTAACTGTAACTATCACGGTACATGAGATACAGCCTGCTGACAGACGGACAGACAGACAGACAGCTGAGTCTTTGTAATAAGGTCCCGGTTTACCCTTTGGGTACGGAACCCTTAAAAACACATATGCGATAAATACCCGTTATAATCAGTAATTATGAAAAAGACATTATCGGTCTTCTTCGATATCGGTTGGTTCGATCTTACGAATTACATTCTGAAATGTTTTCGAGTTACTACAATAGATGGCGTAACCCTCACCAATATGTGGATAGCGTGTGGGTTACATTATTAATACATCTACCACATCAATACTGTATCTTACCTAACATTTATGGTGTAAGGAGTGTAACTATTTGTTGCTCCAAATAAAAAATTAAACTAACAACTCCGTCACTTTCGCTCAATTTTAATAAAACCGTACCGAACAGTAGGCAAATTGTTTCTGTTGCTAGCTTTAATTTGTCGGTAGTTTGGTCATTCGCTCGCTAATAGTTATTTACAAGTAATAGTTTAGCGACAATATTTATTTGTACCGCTTAGGCTTCGGCCTTTCAAACCCATATAAGATCTGATGTTTAATGTAATGCTCATCAAAGCTTACATGTGTTTAAATGTTTATATATAAAATTCTAAAACTACAATAGTTATGTATCGTAATACGAAATAAGTACCTACTTTAGGTAAAATTTTATTGTACAAGTTTTGAGAAGCGCTTTAGCTTAATTAACGTTGTAAATTATGTTTGTTAATTCTAGGATTTAATTCACACTGGAATTGTACTAGCTAAGCTTTTATAATCTAATAAAGAACTTTTAAAATTGAATTGAAAATAAAACCGTAGTGGGTCGATTTGCGCTGTGTTAATAATTGAATACAAGTTAATTATCTCTTGGTTTGCAAATACAAGGCATTTATTATTCGTTGTGGTGGCTGACCGACATTGTTTTTTTATCCTTTACAAACATTGTAAATACATATTTGATAATTTAATGGCAAATAAATTATCAAATATGTATTTGATAATTTAATGGCAAATAAATTATCAATTATGTATTTGATAATTTAATGGCAAATAAATTATCAAATACGTTTTTGATAATTTAATGGCAAATAAATTATCAAATATGTATTTGATAATTTAATTGCCATAATTTAATTGAGGATCTCCGTGGCGCAGTGGGCGAACAGCCGGCTGAGACGCAGGAGGTAGCGGGTTCGATTCCCGCAGCGGAACAAATGTTTGCATGACCTGCAGACATTTGTTCCGGGTCTGGATGCTTTTCTATATATTACAAGTATGTATTTACAAAAAAAGTTATATTAGTATTCTATCAGTTATCTAGTTCCCATAGTACAAGCTCTGCTTAGTTTGGGGCTAGATAGCGCTGGGTGAAAAGTCCAGCAATATTTATTTAATTTAGCTGAAATTCTCACGATGGCAAACAATATCTTAATATTTGTTGTGGATACAACGATACAACAATGTATTGGCGTGATCCGATGTCGTGTTAAACATTAAAATCATAACGTGGATTATTAAAATCGCACTAATAATATAAATGCGAAAGTTTGGATGTTTGTTTTTTATTTGTTGCTCAATCACGTCTTAACGGCTGATCCGACTTCGATGAAATCTCGTATGTACGTAGATTATAACCTGGATCAACACATATGTATACTTCTTTCTGCCGACAAACAACGCGTGCGAAGCCGCTGGCGGAAGTTAGTCCTATCTATATTTCAGTCAAAAAACTGGTTGTTTGTTTACGGACGATAATTTTACGTGATAATGAGTGGAAGAGAGATAGATACGCCACAAGCCGTAAGCTTAGGCCGATCGTGCCTCTATCGCGTTTTCCGCGCTCTTGCTTGCACACTCGGCTCAGGCGGAACGTGACACTGTTTAGTGCGTGCAGCCGGCGTTCATCGATTTAC
The DNA here is from genome assembly GCA_918857605.2 of Philereme vetulata. Lineage (NCBI taxonomy): Eukaryota > Metazoa > Arthropoda > Insecta > Lepidoptera > Geometridae > Philereme > Philereme vetulata. The sequence continues at coordinate 1,875,987 of OU975473.1, read as the reverse complement.
AAAACGTTATCACGTCAAAAAACAAGTGCTTGCATACCTGCAAAAAGCCATGGTTCTTGGCTGGCGTATGAGACAGTACCGCCTAAGTACACGCTTCCAGACTGTAGCGGCAGTTCCTTGAGCAATACGTGAAGCAGTGATGACTTGCCCGCTCCCACCGGACCAATCACTGCAATCAACCTGCAGAAATAAAAAAAAAATATTTGCTCAAACACAGTAGAATATATTATAGTGTATATGTGAGGAACTTGCTTCGCGAGCATCCAAATGTATTATTTATGTAATATAAATTATTTAAAAATTAAATATCAAAATACAACATTAATTAGGTATGTCAAATAAAAAAAAACGTTATAATAAATTAACAATTCAACAAACAACAATTAAAAAAATATATAATATAATAGAAAATTATATCAGTAATGAATGTCACATTATTATAACAATTTTATTCATTTACCAAATAAAAACATTTGTCGATTAACCACTTGTGTTAATTAAAAAGTTCAAAAAACTTATTAAAATTTTATTTTAATAAGGTTTTTGAATTTCGCGAACTATGCTCATGTTTTTAAGACAAAACGGGTCTTCTCGCGCACAGATTTATATCAAAATTATAATTTCAGTCTCTCGTGACCACGGCCGATGTAACTTAGTCGAAACGTCGAGGTTAGTCATAATTATAATTTTGATATAAATCTGTGCGCGAGAAGACCCGCTTTGTCTTAAAAACATGAATAAGTTTTTTGTAGAAAAAATGCTTTATCAAAACAAGCTTTTATAAAATTCATAATCGGAACCGCAAGCAGATTCAAATGAGCCCAAACACTAGCAGCCTACTATAATCCATTCTAAAGTTCCGCTGTCTAGCATCCGTCTCCATCATGAGACCACTTCCATGGTACCATATTATTGCATTGTCACCGAAGTTACATTTGTATTCTAAATTTCAGCTCAATCGGTTCAGGAGAACAACGGGTTTAAAATTCAGTTGCAAGATTCCACCCGGACATACATACATAAATTGTAAGTTAATAAAAAAGCTTGTAAAATAGCTGACCACGATTGAAATTTCCCGTTCCCGTGGGAACTTCGGGATAAAAACTATAAAAACACTTTTGTCAAAGTGACGCGACACTTCATATAAACATTTGACATGACGTCAATGAACGACGGTTAAATTATATGGATATTGTGATTAAAAAGTGAGGGGGGGGGGGGGGGGGGGGGGTTAGAGGAAAGTGAAAAATAATTTACGACCTAATCTCATACCTACCAAATATACAAAAAAAATTCATTAAACTCGGTCGACCCGTTACGAAAGAGTGCGGACCACTAAAACGAGATTTTTATATATTAGAAGGATAGATTGCCAGACAGACCTTCAGGGAGGTTATTACAGATTTGAACCGCCATAAAATTGACATATTTCTGCAGGTATTTCTTACACAATGGGAGATAGAGGCTATTACTTGTTTGTGTTCGCAGTTGGCGAAAAACAAAGTTAACTAATGGCCTCTGTATCTTTACATAGAAAATTCACTATTGCACAAAATACATCTCTCGAGGATCTGACGGCCATTGGGGCAGAAATGTTCTCTGGTGGAGACCACGGACTAGAAAGCGCAGCGTAAGACGCCCCCCTCCCCCCAGACACTAGATGGAAAGACGACCTGTTAAAGGTTGCTGAGAGCCGTCGGGCCCAGGCCGCACAAGATCGGCCCCTCTGGAAATCTATGGGGGATATCTATTTTGATCGCTTAAGCTTACAATGGATTAACATTTAATTATATATTATCATCTCATTATCATCTCAGCCCGTCTGCACCCACTGTTGGGTATAGGCCTCCTCTTTATTACGCCATTCTTTCCGGCCCCTTGCGAGTCTCATCCATTGACACCCAGCTACACTTTCAATGTCATTCGACCATCGGGCGGGTGGTCTGTCTCTTGGTCTACGAGCACCCCTTGGCCACCACTCTGTAATCGCCTTCGTCCAACGCCCGTCATCCCTCCTATCCAAGTGTCCAGCCCATGTCCACTTCAGCCCTGCGGTCCTCATACCCACGTCCACAACCTTTGTGCGACGTCGGATTTCTACATTGGGTATGTGGTTATAATATGTAATTATATATGTATATCTGTGAGGTTTATTTGTCTGTCTCTTTGTAGTTGTTTTGGAGTACATACTCTCATTAAAGTAATCTGTACAATAAACTATAACCAAGGTTTTTCCACTTATTTCATACAAACTTCACTACTTGCAAGGTTGTGAAGAGGCTTGTCTTGACTCAGCTGTATAACTGCTATTAATTGACTGTAGTTTATGAATGAACTAGCTGACCCGCCCGCGGCTTTGCATGCGTGGTATTTCAATAAGAACATTACCCTCCTTTTGCACACTCGAGTAAAAAGTAGCCTATGTCCTTCCTCAGGATGTAATCTATCTCCTTGCCAAATTTCATAACGATCCGTTCAACCGTTTAGTTATGAAAAGGTAACAAACAAACAAACAATCAGTTACTTTCGCAGTTACTATGTATGTATTATACATATAAACCTTCCTCTTGAATTCCTCTATCTATTGCTGAAAACAGTATTAAAATCTGTTAGTACTTTAAAAGATCTCAGCAAACAGACAGCGAAAGCGACTTCATTTTGTACTATGTAAAGATGAATGAACGAAAACACTTTATACTTTATAGAAAAACCAAAGCAAATAGTACACACGGCTACACATCAAGCTATACATTTTCAGTATAAGCTGACCTCTCATTCTACGATAAGCCTACACAATGCGAGGTCAGCTTATACTGGAATTATATAGCTTGATGTGTAGCCGTGTGTACAAATAGTAAACTTTGTTCTTTACGCGTAGAGTTATTTACATAGGTGTTTGTTACATGATTATTTACCTATTTTAACATTATTTCAAGTGAAGCCTAGTGATTATTCTTTAATAAATAGTTCGAACAAATCACTAACAAATCTCCAAGCATCTCTGCTTTCAAGAATTTCACCATACAACTTAAACCTAGTTATATCATCATCTGTAATTTCTCCTTAAAGTCATCCTTTAATCACGGGGTTAGAATAAAAACACGATTAATCACGATGGGTGGGGGGATGTGACAGCCACGTGTATATTAGATTGGGGAAAAAGTTTGTTCGCATTTTTTAAGAAAATTCAAAAAAAATTTTAATATAGTTTATTTACATTTAACTAAAGTATGTAGGTACCATTTTGTTCGATAACTTTTTGCCATCTTGTAGGTAGGGACATGATCCCATTGCTATAGAAATTTCGGGGCTTCTGATCAAAATACCGCGACAAGTAGTTTTGGCAGTCCTCTCGTGAGTTTAATCTGACACTGCCTAAAGAATTCTGAAGAGACCGAAACAGGTGGAAATCTGAAGGTGCAAGGTTAGGACTATACGGCGGATGCATTAACACCTCCCAGCCAAACTCTCTTAATTTTTGCTGAGTGGCTAAAGATATGTGAGGTCTAGTGTTATCATGATGAAAAACCACACCCCTTCTGTTGATTAATTCCTGCCGCTTTCTCTCAACTTCTCGCTATAATCTCATCAGTTGTTCGTAGTAGAGTTCAGAATCGATGGTCCTGCCTGGTGGTAACAGCTCATAATGAATAATGCCATTCCAATCCCACCACACACACAGCATCACCTTATTGCGAGTTAACCCGGGTTTCGCCACAGTCTGTGAAGCCTGACCGGCCTTTGACCACGACCTTTTTCGCACGTTCTTGTCGTACGTGATCCACTTTTCATCACCAGTTATCAGCTTCTTCAAAAATAGTTCGGTTTCATTACGTCGTAATAAAGAATCACAAATGAGTACACGGTTCATTAGGTTTCTTTCAGTGAGCTCGTGGGGTACCCAAATATCGAGCTTTTTTGTGTACCCAGTTTTTTTCAAATGCGCCAAAACTATTTTGTGGTCAATTCCCAGTTCTGCAGCTACGTCGTAACTACTGATATGCCGATATTGCTCCACTTTTTCAACAATGTCATCAATTTTATCAGTAATAGGACGACAAGAGCGACGTGCATCTTTGACATCAAAATTTCCGGATTGAAAACGCTTAAATCAAATTTGTGCTACTCTCACAGTTACTGCACTAGGTCCATAAACATCGCAAATTTTTTTCGCGGCTTGCGTTGCATTTTTACCTTTTTTGTAGTAAAATTTTAAAATGTATCGAATTTCTTCATTAGATTCACTCATCTTTACAGTACGAAAAACAATTAAAAATTCCACATTTTCCTAATTTGAATTTAGAATTATCTTCTTTAAAATTTAAACTTTGAATGATACCAAAACCAGCCAGATACAAATAGTATAGCTAAAGAGATTTTATTACAAGTTCATACATACTATAATGCGAAAAGACTTTTTCCCCGACCTATAGTTTCGGTGCAACCACGTGAAATCCTAAGCAATTGAATTAGTCTAAAAACTGGCCAAGTGCGAGTAGGACTCGCGCACGAAGGGTTCCGTACCATTATTTATAGAAACAGCAAAAAATCATGTCTGTTGTATGGGAGCCTCACTTAAATATGTTTTTATTCTGTTTTAGTATTTGTTGTTATAACGGCAACAGAAATACGTCATCTGTGAAAATTTCAACTGTCTAACTATCACGGTTCATGAGATACAGCCTGGTGACAGACGGACAGACAGACAGCGGAGTCTTAGCAATAGGGTCCCGTTTTACCCTTTGGGTACGGAACCCTAAAAGGCAAAAAAAACAACAATTGCGTGGTCTCCACTCGAGAGCTTTTCTGCCCCAACAGTCGTCAGTTCTTCGAGGTATGTACCTGCCCAGTGCCACTTCAGCTTTCTAATCCTTTGTTTTGTGTCGGTGACTTGTGTTAATAGTAAATTGTTATACTCGGGTGTAGTCGATCAATAATAAGTTAGATCAGCGTCGTCGCCTTCGCTCGCTCGTACATCAAAATATCTATATATACGAGTAGATCGCTTACACTCGAGTATAACACATAACTTTTCATCAATGTAAGGAAATTAAAAAGTCTTTTTAAGACAGTTTTATGGCTAAAAATAAAAATTTACGTTCCCGGTATCCGTTGTTTTTTAGGGTTCCGAAATGGCAACTGCAAAAGTTATATAATAGTATATTATGATACAAGTGAGCTAAGTTGCTCATTATACACGAGGCTGTGGTTTGCAGCCCGAGCCGTAGGCGAGGGCGTAAGTATGCCGAGTTTCTAGTGAGCTAGTTGCTCGCGAGTTTCATACGCCCTTTTTTAACACACTTGCGAGGAAAAAACAAATATGTATAGCATAAATCGTTTAATTATTAAAACAATTGGTGAATGTACAATTTTCAAAACGAGATTGTATTGTTTTTGATGGCGATTTCACAGTTTGTGTTACATTCGGTACTAGCCACTTCTTTAGTATCTTCATTTACTTCTTGTGTAAATGTCAGCGACAATGGTAAATCATACAAATTACTGGAAGGAGAAGGCACCAAATAACTCATGCTACGGGATGTACATGGTTGTGGATTACAGTACGGTTTGATATCAACACAATGTTTGAGCTTAACCATGCTTCTTAACATGGAATAGATGCACCACAGGGAACTGGGTTTGTATGTATTGGCGAGATCAGAGAAATACGCCAAAACACATTTTCAGAAAATAACTGGGTTTTTTTGTTGCTTTTCCATTGTATGAAATTATCGTAAGCAGCTAAGTACTTTGCTCTAGATTTTGTAGGTATTAGGCTTTCATTTGCATTTTGTGCTGCATTTAGTATTTCTGGCGGGGTTAAATCTATCAATCGTTAATCTTCTCTACTAAAACTTGACATTTTTACAATTATTTACCACACGGCAACAAATGCGATACAAGCAAATAAAACGGAAATGGTACGCAATTTTTTTTGTGGTACGCACCTAATGTAAGAGGATTGATTACATATTGCCATACAGCCTACTTCAAAATTATAATTTTAGTGAAAAAAATGCAAAGATTTTATAACAAATTATTGTGAATTATAAGTTATTTGATAATAATAAATGTTTTTTCGTCTTAATTAGGGATACATTAATTTATTCCAAAAATGTAATAGGATTTTAAGCGGCATAAAACCTCTTTGTTGTTACTAAAACTCTATTACCCGGTTAAATTGAAAATGCTGTTTACTCGCATGTAATTTACAGTTAGGTACTAACTTAATTTTGTAGGGATAATTCTATTATGCACTAGTGTGTTATAGTTCGGTTTATGGCCATAATAACGATGTAATATGGCTCTCTTTACGAGCAAGTGTGTTGAAAAGAATTTTTATAACCTAGTACGTAATTTGTTTCTTTTTTTAATAGGTAGGTATTTCACTTGTGGCGAATTTTGCGTCTATTTGGACATTTTTTTATTACAGGAAGACTATCTGAATGTGCGCTATTTAGTGCACCTATAGTTGTACGATTCATAAATTAGGACTAATAGTAAAGTTAAATTGGTTCCTACAAATATGAATAGGTAATTACCTTATATAATATTTTAAAGTTAAGTAGTAGGTAAACCTGTAAATATCTACTAACGTAGGTAATTAGGACCCTATTTTAAGTTGTTCGATTGATAACTTGTAAAGTACCTAATTTAACTTCAGAAGCCAGTTGTGGCGGGTAGCCTGTCTAAATACCTACCCACACTAAAGTTAAGGTTGATTGACTTCCTATGATGAGACATGGTCATCTCTTTCTCTAATAATAATGTGATAGGATAGATAAGAAGAGTTAAATAACGATAGTTAAGAAAATATAAGATTAACTAAAATATTTATTTTATAACTTAGATACATTGAGTACCTACTGAGTAGCAGTGCCAGCGCCCTCCTCCTTAACATAGAGATAGGTCCCTAACAGTATTGCGGTACAAGAATAAACAAATTAAGTAAAAATAATTAAAAAAATGGAATAATAGTAACAAACTAAAGTGTTTAAACTAATTAAAATATTACCATTTTGCGCAACAACAACAGCGGCATGGGAGATAGGGTTGGGGGAGGGCTGGGATGTTGGACAGAGAGAGGTATTACCCGTGCGCGATAAGTTGGGACCTGAGCGCGGTGACGTCATATTGGCCCGCAAAAAAGCGAACATAACAACCAGCCGCCCGCGGCTTCGTCTTTGTTTTTTTAAACCTAATTTATTATGTTACTCAGAGAGGACGCTGCTTTTTATCTAATCTTTTTTACACTATTTGAATAAAATAAAAATACAATGTTTAAGTTTATACAAAACTGTTTGTTCCGTTTTTCGTATTCAAAAAACTCTAACACTTTAAGCACGAGGTTTCTTTCTCCGCTATGCAAAGGTTTACCCTTCATAATGATAACAAAAACACTTAACAAAAACTATAACAACAAAAACTACAACAACAAAACAATGACACAAACTATAACAACAAAAACTACAACAACAAAACAATAACACAAACGAAAACTAAAAGAATTCCAGAGCGCGTCGTTACGTGACGTAGGCCAGTACGAGACTAAAAACCCTAGTAAAAAATAGTGATGCGAACGGTACAATACGGGCGCCATCGGGGAAGTGCAAGGGAAGCGGTCGGGGAGTCGCATTCCTAGCAGGTTCCAAGTTATCGCGCACGAGTAATACATATATAATATATTATGTTATTTGACACTAACTTTTAATAGATTAAAATGTGTTTTTGGCACCAAGTTTTTAAGAGGTCTTCAGTCTCCTCGAACGAGATCTTGAAGCCAAGTGGAGCATTTTAGTTTGCATTTGTGGTGCGTCAAAGGATATAATGTCCAGAACTTTATTGTACAGCTTACGGAGCAGCTCAAGTAGTGGTAGTGTCTACTAGCAATAGCGGTTCTGCGTCGCTCTATCTTGCAGACTCTGTCGAAGCGACGTCTTGCGGTCCGATAATTTGCATCAAACGGTAATGTGGAGTGCTTTCGTAAGACTGTCGCAAGGACAAAGAGTTGCCATAATCTATACTAATATTATAAAGAGGAAAGATTTGTTTGTATTGAATAGACTGCGAAACTACTGGACCGATTTAAAAAATTATTTCACTGTTGGGAAGCTACTATCCCCGGGTGATATATGCTACTTTTTACCCAACTGCGCAGAAGGAGGGTAATATTGTTATTGAAAATAACTACGCGTGCGAAGCTGCGGATTGGTCAGCTAGTACATAAAGAAACCTATCTAGGTTCTGAAACCTCGGTGCGCGTGTCCTACTCGTACTAGACCGGTACTTACTTGCCAGGTTTTATGGTGAGCGACAGATCTGTAAGCGTGTTCTCAGAGTTTGATTCAATCCATTTGGCAGTAGCGTGCTTCAAGCGCACCCCTCTCGCGTCCTCTTCGACCCTGGCCGACAGCTCTTGGTCGTCTTCCTCGCCGGATTCCAGAGGTGCGATGTTGGTGTTTCCTGCGTTAGGATAAGAGTTAAAATTGCTTGAAGAATCCTATTAATATTATAAACGCGAAAGTTTGTATGTATGGATGAATGGATATTAAGATAAGATAAGATAACTCTTTATTGTACACCAAAGTAAAATACAGAACATAATTCTTACAAATAGATTTAGTACAATGGGCGGTCTTATAGCTAAAAGCGAACTCTTCCAGACAACCTTTGTATGGGCAGGATCAAAATGTAACACATGACGGATATTGTTACTCTTTCACGCCGGAACGGCTGAACCGATTGCGATGAAATTTGGTATGTACGTAGATAACCTGGATTAACATATAGGCTACTTTTTTTTTGCAAACCACGCGTGCGAAGCCGCTGGCAACAGCTAGTTTATAAATAAAGAATGCTGGACATTTCACACAGCGCTATCTAGCCCCAAACTAAGCAGAGCTTGTACTATGGGAACCAGATAACTGATAGAATACTTATATACTTTTTTTTGTAAATATGTACATACTTAAAATATATAGACTGTCTGTACAAATGTCTGTAGATCATGCAAACATTTATACCGCGGCAGGACTCGAATCAGCAGCCTCCTGGGTCTAAGGTTATTTATATAGTGGTTATCATAGTTATTATTATAAATGAGAAGGTGAGTTTGTTTGTAATGCTTTCACGTCGTAATGAAATTTGGTATGGCAATGGATTTAGATCATATGCTAATTTTTATTGACAAACCACGCGTTCCAAGCCGCAGGCGGAAGCTTGTTCTGTTAGAATAAACAGACAGAGGCACTTGAAGTTCATTTAATTCAAATTCAAATTCATTTTATTTCAGATAGTTATAATCTATATTACAATATATATAAAAAAAACAAATAATCACATAAAAACTAAACTTAGAACTAATTAAAAACATACGGCGCCGGCGGTTTAAATCGCCCTCCGCACAAAACATTTCCAGATCGGAGAGGTGAACCTGTCCGATATAGTTTTCAGGATGCTGTTTTGACTGTCCCGCACTCTGCGAATCAGGGATGCAGTTTTCTTACGTAGTATGGCTTCGAAAGCATCCGTCTGGTATTCTGCAAACATCCCTGACGCACTGCAGAAGCGAGGCAGCCCTAACATCATCCTGAAAATATTATCATATTGGACACGGAGCCGGTCCAAAGGCTTTTTGGAGTAGTTGACCCATAGGTTACCCGTGTAGAAGCTGTGGCAATAAGTTTTAAAAAGTGTCAGCTTGACTTCTTCAGTACATCGGGCAAACCTACGGATCAACATGTTTCCTCGGACGGCTAGAGCCCTGCGTTCCCTCTCTATGTCAACGTCGTCTTTAAGGCCGTCTATTATTATTTAGGTATATCCCATCCCACTAATAATAAAAACGCGAAAGTTTGTGTGGATGTTTGTTACTCTTTAACGTCTTTAACGCTGAACCGATTTCGATGAAATTTGTTATGTACCTAGATTATAACCTGGATTAACACATATACTACTTTTTATTGTAAAACCACGCGTGCGAAGCCGCGGGCGGAAGCTAGTTTTACTTATAATAGGCAGACTACTTCACCGCATCAAATTTAAATGTAAATGTTTGTATTGCATAATGTAGATTAAAATTGTAAGTTAATTCTGTCATCTGTCGCACGCTAGATAGCTACAACAAGGCTTTTTCGGCAATAGACATCTTCTCTAATATAATGTGACCATTAGTGCTGTGCACTCCCTGAGGTATGCGCGGCGAGTGGGAGGCAAAGAAAAAACTGCATGAGTTCACATGAGATCAAAACATGTCGGACATATCTTACGATATCAGTTTGCATTTCTAAGGCAAGACTTGTGGCGGGACGATGGTCGGAGGCTATCTATCTGTAATATATTATACTTACTTAGTTGATTAAAATGTAACTTAAATATACTCATATTTTATTAAAAATATGCAGGTGATAAATAAGAACTAAACTTATAATTCAAAGGACTTGTTTTATTGAACATTTTTTATATTTACAAACAATTATATATTCTAACGAAAGTTATTCTGACATAGATTCTGTTTCAACTTCATCTTCCATTTCATATCACGAGATAACGCACGACCCATCTTTGAATATTTATCTCATGTGCGTCTGTCATAGACAGTCCGATACAAATAACACTACCTGCCGCCACGAGCGTTGACGGCGAACTGACAGAGCGCAGCAGCCGATTCTTCCCCCCGTCTCGCCGCGCGCATACCTCAGGGAGTGCACAGCACTAATGGTCACACTATAGCAAAACATCTTTTAAGAAACAAATTATATTTGTTCTTAGTCATATATAGCGCGTTCTATAAAATATTCAGAAATTCACTCAACACACACGACACTCTCTCCCTCACCCCCTCAAGTACACACATTTACACAGCATCCCTACCTCTATTTTGTTCTTCAAATGCGTACCTACTAAATTACTAAAATCCTTGAAAATTTAAAATTTAATTAATATAGTATGTTTTTTAATCTTTTTCTCTAGGTGACTAATTTCATAAAAGATAAGTCTATAAATTGAGAATCTGTTATTGGCATTAAGCATTAGTTATAAGGATTGTTTACATTGTTAACAAGTGCTGTTGATTCTGTAATGAATAATAATAAAAAAAAAATAACATAAGTGTATGAACAAGTGGCACTCCGGGAGTGCCGACACAAGTGAAAACTTGAATAAAAGCAGACTACACTACAGATACATATATACAGAGGTGTCAGTGTCAGTAGTTAGTGATAGGTGTCGGTAACAGTGTCGCTAGTTCAATGTTTTTTTTTCCATCTCAAAAAATGTTCAACGCGCCTAAAGAAGTTTTCACTTCTAAAATATGTTTTTTTTTGTATGAACTCTATAGCATATTGAGAGCGTCTTGCCCAACGATACGTACTCGTATTTAGTGCCTAAATATAATTTAGAGTAGTCAAATCATACAAACACGTCAAATTTTAAACAAGCTTAGTAGCTAATTACGTTTAGGGATCGGTGCAAGCCGGGCTTAATATAAAGTTCTTAACGCGCCGGCGAACACTGAGCGCAACTTCAATTCGGCCGCGTCAAAAACTTCGGCCTGAATATCGCTATCCCTGTTTAGTGACGAAGTTAGGCCACGCAGAGCGACAGTGATAGCAATAGAACGATTCTAAATTTGATTAGATTTTGACCGTGTTCCGTAATACCAAAAATGATGACTGAAAACTTGTTGTATTTTTCTCATTGGGTTTGTTAATCTGTAACTAGACGATATAATCTATGTTCCCATGACTAGGATACGTAAGATGTTGTTGTTTTTAATACGAAACAATTAGGTTGAAAACAGGTCTTTTATGACGTAAAAACACGTAGAATGCGATACGCTTCTATTTCATTTTAGGTAGGTATTTTGATCTAATATATGGTTGGGAACCTAGATAAATACTATTCAAATTAAAATAATACCTTATTAAGGTAGAAATATGCTTCAATTAGAAATGATCTTGGTAGTACGTGTTGTATGGGCGATTGTCCCTCCGGTGTCCCCTTAAAGTATGGCTAAAATGGGATTGGGCGGGCCATGTAATACGAATGCACCCGGACAGATGGGCAACGATCACCACGCAGTGGGTGCCTGAAGACGGACGACGGCGCCGAGGAAGGCCTAGTAGACACTGGCGTGACGATCTCGATGCCTTCGAGACAGATTTGTGGGATTTGGCACGCGAGCGAAAGTCCTGGAAGACAGTGCGCGAGACCTATGCCCAGCAGTGGGAAGACATAGGTTGAAAAAAAAGAAGTATGACAAAAGTTGTGCAATAATATACTAACATAACAGGATTAACGAAGGTCTTAATTGTATTGGCTAATTAATTTGGATAAACAATTTTCATATCAGACATTCAACCTTCTATTCTGAAAATGAATCTAGAATTTGTTTAAGATAAAATTAAGGTGAAGGGCAGCGAGATAACAAGTTCATAAAACTTGGAAGGGACAAGTCACGTTGTTTTTCTTAGTTCTTAAATTTGTTTGTTAATATTTCAATTCAGGTATTTTAAATAGTTCAACTCGAGCACCGATCTAGTATCGTTATGTTAATGTTCTAAATATGTAGAAACGTAGACAAATAACGTAAATCTCAAATGGGCTTGGGCGGGGTCACTTGGCTAGACGTGGCGATGACAGATCGGAGCGGGACAGCGACTGAATGGTGGCCGAGGAGCGGGTATAGAAGGGTAGGACGACCAGCAGCGAGATGGGTGGACGACATCGTAAAGGTCGCGGGCCGGCAGTGGGTGAGACTAGCGCAGGATCGTGGTGGATGGCACAAACTCGGGGAAGCCTATACCCAACAATGGGTGAAGTCAGGCTGTAGATGATGATGATGATGATGATGAAATCTCATTTGGATCAACTGTCGTTATGTTTTTAAAATTGTATTACGTGAATTGGCCCCCCGCTCTCAATTATAACGTTAGAAAGAAAGCGTGTAACGAAAAAAATTAACAAATGATTAATTTTGTTCCACGGTCACATTGCATCATTTGTTTGTTTGTTACTCAATCAGGTTGTAATGGCTGAAACGAACACAAAAAAAATCATATCAAATGTTACAAACACGAGAATTGTATATATCAGATGTATGAGTACATCTTTTTTTTCCTATTTTTTTTATACTACTTATATGGCAAACAAGCATGCAGTCCACCAGATGATAAGTGGCTACTGCAGCCCATGGATATCCACATAGAATTCAAAACAAGCTATTATGTTGTCTTGATCTCTATGTGGATACGTTGCCATACTATAGGACTTAGCTGTTATGCATATGTGCCAGTAATTACAGGAACATACCATTACCATCTAACCGGAACACAGCTGCACAAGCACTGCTATTTGGCGGCAGATAAAGGTAAGGCGGCAGATAAAGGTAAGGCGTTGGTTGCCCACTTCCTCGAGACCGTTCACAAAAGCTCTACCACCAGTATATCGAGCGCAATGTTCGCACTCAGCCTACAGGTCTATAAAAAAAACATATTACAAATCTTACCATTTCCTTTAGCCTCCTCCTCAGAAGTTGTTTTACTGGTTACAGCGGACAATATAGAATCCTTAGATTCTTCTTTGGGGTGCCCCGAGTCTTCCTTGATAGATACAAGAGATTCTTTCGTATCCTCCTTCTTTACTTTAGCTTTAGCAGAAGTCTGTATTTCGGCTAGACCTGGCACTGGTTTGGTGGTATCTTCGTACAACATAAAGTTTTGCAGGCGCTTTATAGAGATCGTAGCTTCCGCCACCTGCGCAATACCTGTCAAAGGAAAATACCGAAAGCTATTTATCTTGTAAAACTAGTGGTTTGCCTTTCTCTGAAGGGTCTAAAAACGTACCTTGTGGAAAGAAGACGGTCATAGTCTGCCTCAGTATATTGTAGAAACTGGTCACAACGAACACCTGCTTAGCAGTGATGACGTCGTTGACCAGCACGTAAGCGAGGATCGAGCAGAAAAGGCAGATGCGGGTCGTGAACATTATGAATGACGTCAGCACTCCTCGGATGTAGGACGTTGCGCGGATTTGCTTTATTTCATGCCTGTGAAACAGTTTATTAAGGATAAGAGTGTGTATGTGTATGTAGCTATTAGGAAATAATGGCCGATGGGGCAGAAAGATTCTCGATGACCTGACAAAGGTTGCTGGATGCTGTTGGGTCACGCTGGAAATCTATGGAAGAGGCCTATTTTCAGCAGATAACGTCCAATGGCTGATATCATGAAACTCGCAATAAACTTAGTTTATGATAGACTAGCTGACCAATCCGCAGCTTCGCACGCGTAGTTTTTCAATAAAAACATTAGCCTCCTTCTACGCAGTTGGGTAAAAAGTAGCCTATGTCACCCGGGGACAGTGTAGCTTCGCAACAGTGAAAGATTTTTTTTTAAATCGGTCCAGTAGTTTCGGAGCCTATTCAATACAAACAAACAAACAAATATTTCCTCTTTATAATATTAGTATAGATTTACGTAATACACGATTTACGATATGCTAACGAGTAGGCGAATAACCGGCTGAGACGGTTGGATTCCCACCGCGGAACAAATGTTTGCACGTTCTATTCGATTCAGATATTCGATTCGGGTCTGGGTGTTTCTCTATGCGTACTAAAATTATAATAACGTATTTAAAAAAAGAAAATGATTGTCCTATCAGCTATCCGCTAGATTTCATAGTACAAGCTTTGCTTAGTTTGGGACTAAATAGTGCTGTGTAAAATATCTAGAATGAACTAGGCAATTGTGTGACATCATTAAACAACAATTAATGCAGACAGCGGGCGCCGGCCGGCGGCAAACCAATGATTAAGTCCAAATAAATTACATTTCCTTGTCTGCGCCAACTCCGTAATCTTAGTTCACGACAAAAAGTCCGTATAAAAACGAAAACAGGCATCCCTGTCTAGTATAGAGATGTTTTGTCGCATTTTCTTTAATATACTCGATTTTATGGCGCGAATACGATATTATGATTGTTTTATGACAAATGAATGCAGTACAACAATGTTTTTGTTTAGTGTATATCACTTCAGCTATTTTATAACCTAGAAATTGCCTTAATTACCTACTTAAAAACTATTTTTTTTTTAATTTTAATGACCCACTACGGTCGCTTTGACATTTGTTTGATAATAAATTTATCTTATAGAAGGATCTATTACCAAAAAGCTGTTTTTAATGAGCCTTTAAACCGAGTATAATTAATGAGTCTAACCTCAATTATTTTGACTTGAATCTTTCACTTCATACGGATTTTGTTTATAAAATACCTACTTCAAAATAAATTATCGGAGAATCTCTATCTCATAATTGATCCAGCGAAGCGAGATCTCTAAATCAACTTGGGCAAATCGGCGTTGTATATACTCGTATATATATTTGTTTGTCAGAGGATAACTTTCGAAGCGTTGATCCGATCATCGTTAAATTTTATACATAGGTAGGTAGTGATGGCACAATTTTGGTGTGACTAAATGAGCTGAAAATGTTGGGGAGTTGTTGAGATATTGGGGTTCAAGAGGGGTAAAAAAATTAAAATAAGACTATTAGGTCAAATAGGACGTCAATTAAAGGTCTACATTAGTATTTAGACTCCGTTAATATTTTCAGTTTATAGTTTTTGAGTTATTAGCCATAATAAAAACTGAACTTTGACAAAATTCACAGGGTACACCAGTGACCCCACAGTACTGTTATTTGGTATGTGCGTAGCTTAAGTGACACAAATATAGACCAAAGTCTGAAATCTAGAATAACTGCAATTTGTACCCCAAAAAAGATGAATCAAATAACATGAACTGCCGTTACCTGTAATTTGAATGAAACTGTAGGCCAAGTTAGCTGGTTAATATTTCGTGACACCACTTTGATAGTCAAAGATTACATATAATATTTTTTTGTTTTAATCGGAGACTCGCGAGATCTAACTTGGGGCGAACCTCTAGTTAATCATATTCAAAAAATTCACCGTTATTCTAGTGATGATTATTTTAATCCTAGTATAACTTTACATTGGAGTAAGTAACGGTGTTGATTCTGTTGCAGCATACTTCATCGTCATCCACAACCCATAAGTACCCACTGCTGGGTATAGATCTCCCTTTGTAAACGTCACCCTTCCCGGTCCTGTGCCGCGCGCATCCAGGAGTTGCCCGCAACTTTCTTTATGTCGTCGACCCATCGCGCCGACGGACGTCCTGGACGTCTTCGGTCTGTTCTTGGCCACCATTCGGTCAAAGATTTACTCCACCTGCCATCACCTCGTCTAGCCAAGTATCCTACCCAGTACTACTTGAGTTCCACCACCCTTGTTCCGACGTCTTTGACTTTCGTCTGGCGTCGGATTTCGGTATTAGGAACTCGACCCAGCAGGTTGATGCCAAGCATGGCGCGCTCCACGGCTCTCTGTGCGACTCGTACGCTGTGCACAGTTTCCTTAGTGAGCGCCCATGTTTCGGCACCGTAAGTCATTGTTGGCAGGAAACATTGGTTATACAGACGGGTGTTCATGCATGTGGGATCTTCTTTGACCGAAAAACATCTTCCAGCTGTCCAAATGCAGCCCACCCGAGTTGTATTCGTCTAGAGACCTCCTTGTTCTGATGCTCTTTACCAAAAGAAAGAATATGTCCAAGATAAAGGTATACGAAACTTACAAAAACATAATAGTGTGAATACTATGTACATATTATTATTTCAGTAGTGAATCACGTCGTATTTAAGACTAAGGTCATCATTTTAGCGTAGTATATTTATATTTTTAGAGCACGCTACAATAGAGTTATTTATCACATAAAATCGTATCGTATCCCTAATAAGATTATCTAAAAACAAATTACAACGCGCAGATAGCGAACGACGATTAGTCACGTTTATTATGACTACTCTCTATCCACTAATTATCTTGATTACGGCGCTTAGCTAAACGTTCAAAACGTTCAATTAAAGTACAGTAATGTAAGTATGACATAGTTAATTTGAATCCGTAGGCTCCCGAACTAGTATAAAACTGTGTTTCAGGTGCCAGTGGCTTCTCCCATCATATGAATAGTTTTAATTGTGTCTAGCAAAAATAGGTTAGTTAAAAAAAAAGAAATTATATAAATAACAAAGTATTTAAAAGAAATACATAAGCTCTCTCAAATTCAAGTCTGTTACATAGTAGGTACAATACTCATGTGCTTGTGTTGCTTAGTAGTTAGATTCATCATCATCATCATCATATCAGACGTAGGACGTCCACTGCTGGACAAAGGCCTCCCTCATTGATCTCCAGGAACTGCGGTTGGAAGCGGCCTGCATCCAACGCCGACCTGCGGTTCTTACCAAGTCGTCTGCCCATATTGTGGGTGGACGTCCTACGCTGCGCTTGCCGGTCCGTGGCCTCCACTCGAGAACCTTTCGGCCCCATCGGCCATCTGTTCTGCGCGCTATATGGCCTGCCCATTGCCACTTCAACGTGCTAATCCGTCGGGCTATGTCGGTGACTTGAGTTCTCCTACGTATCTCCTCATTTCTGATTCGATCCCGTAGAGAAACCCCGAGCATAGCCCTCTCCATAGCTCGTTGAGCGACTTTGAGCTTATTCATAAGGCCAATAGTGAAGGAGCACGTCTCGGTTCCATATGTCATCACTGGTAACACACACTGATTGAAGACTTTCGTCTTAAGGCACTGAGGTATGTTGGACGAAAAGACGTTGCGAAGTTTTTTCTTCGAAGTTCAGTAGTTAGATTATAATAAGATAATTATTTTGAACTAGTTGTTGCCAGCGGCTTCGCCCGCGTTGTTCTGGGATGCAAAATACATATATAAACTTTGGCATCCCATTTTTATCCCATGGCAACTGATTTATGGGATAAATGGTAGCCTATGTGGTGATCCAGGTTATAATGTACGTATATACCAAATTTCATCGTAATAAATTCAGCCGTTACGGCGTGATTGAGTAACAAACATCCAAACTTTCGCATTTATAATAATTATTAGTGTGATTATACTCTGACTGACCTCGATGTTTATCTCAAGTTCATCTAACAAACGCTTATTAAAAGATTACAGCTAATTTGCCTACATTTTAAATTAAGAGCAGTTTGTGACCGCGTTTAGTTGATGTGCTGAAGATAGTGAACATACTCCCAACATATTAGGTTAGGGAAAGTTTCTTCGCATTTTTTAAGAAAATCAATTGTTTTTAATATAGTTTATTTACATTTAACTAAAGTATGTAGGTATCATTTTGTTCGATAACTTTTTCCCATCTTGTAGGTAGGGACATGATCCCATTGCTATAGAAATTTTGGGGCTTCTGATCAAAATACCGCGACAAGTAGTTTTGGCAGTCTTCTCGTGATGTTAACCTGACACTGCCTAAAGAATTCTGAAGAGACCGAAACAGGTGAAAATCTGAAGGTGCAAGGTCAGGACTATACGGCGGATGCATTAACACCTCCCAGCCAAACTCTCTTAATTTTTGCTGAGTGGCTAAAGATGTGTGAGGTCTAGCGTAATCATGATGAAAAACCACACCCCTTCTGTTGATTAATTCCGGCCGCTTTCTCTCAACTTCTTGCTTTAATCTCATCAGTTGTTCGCAGTAGAGTTCAGAGTCGATGGTCCTGCCTGATGGTAACAGCTCATAATGAATAATGCCCTTCTAATCCCACCACACGCACAGCATCACCTTGTTGCGAGTTAACCCGGGTTTCGCCACAGTCTGTGAAGCCTGACCGGCCTTTGACCACGACCTTTTTCGCACGTTCTTGTAATACGTGATCCACTTTTCATCACCAGTTATCAGCTTCTTCAAAAATGGTTCGGTTTCATTACGTCGTAATAAAGAATCACAAATGAGTACACGGTTCATTAGGTTTCTTTCAGTGAGCTCGTGGGGTACCCAAATATCGCGCTTTTTTGTGTACTCAGTTTTTTTCAAATGCGCCAAAACTGTTTTGTGGTCAATTCCCAGTTCTTCAGCTACGTCTTAATTACTGATACGCCGATCTTGATCTACTTTTTCAAAAATGGCATCAATTTTATCCGTAATAGGGCGACCAGAGCGACGTTGCATCTTTGACATCAAAATTTCCGGATTGAAAACGCTTAAACCAAATTTGTGCTACCCTCACAGACACTGCACTAGGTCCATAAACATTGCAATTTTTTTTCGCGGCCTGCGTTGCATTTTTACCTTTTTTGTAGTAAAATTTTAAAATGTATCAAATTTCTTCATTAGATTCACTCATCTTTACAGTACGAAAAACAAATAATAATCACACATTTTCCTAGTTTGAATTGGGAATTATCTTCTTTAAAATGTAACTTTTAATGATACCAAAACCAGCCAGATACAAATAATATAGCCAAAGAGATTTTATTACAAGTTCATACATACTATAATGCGAAAAGACTTTTTCCCCAACCTATTATACGACGCTCTAAAAAATACATTTTAAAGTTACGGTTAACACGATTTACATATATGTGGGCATTGTTAAAACATTTGTCACAGCAGTTCATGGTTATCTCACGGGTTTTAAACGCCGAAGGATCTACTATCCACTGTACTGTAATATTTCGCATAAACTAGTTCTTTCGTCTGCTGCATGTCGGAGGAGTTATGGGCAAAATCCACCACCGAGTGGATCCCAAAAGACAGAAAACGGGTACGCTGCAGACCGCGACGCCGATGTAAAGACGAACTCGACTCGTATATGGAAGACTGGGCCATACGCGCATGATAGAGTGGAGTGGAAGGAAGGAAGGGAGGCCTTTGCCCTGCAGTGGGACAGTGCAGGCTCCAAATAATAATAATAATAGTTCTTTAAAGATTCAGTACAATGAAGCGTATATTCTAATATATTCTTAGTATCAATAGTTTTAAACCATAACTATTAAAATTAAATGTGAATTATACAATAAAGCGTTATTCTAAGGATAAATAGTTTCCGTAATTAAGAAATGTGAATCTTTACATAGTATAAAATGAAGTCGCTTCCGCTGTCTGTTACCTTGGATCTTTTAAACTACTCTACGAATTTTAATGTAGTTTTCAGCAATAAATAGAGTGATTCAAGAGGAAAGTTTATATGTATAATAATACATACATAGTCACTGCGAAAGTAACTTTGTCTTTGTTAGTTTGCTTGTTACCTTTTCAGAACTAAACGGCTGAACGGATCGTAATAAAATTCGGCAAGGAGATAGATTATATCATGGGGAAGGACATAGGCTACTTTTTACCCGAGTGCGCAAAAGGAGGGTAATGTCTTTATGGAAATACCACGCATGCGAAGCCGCGGGCGGGTCAGCTAGCTTAAAACCGTAACTATTAGATGTACCTACTCGTGTATATATATTAGGTGGAATTTGATAGGTGTCAAAATACTGGAATATGGTCCTGTCAAATATTGATCCGGGATTAACTAGTGTTTCCGAGTGTAATTTTTCAAAAGAAGTGTATTTTGGTGCTTAGTAATTATACCAACTCATTGTGTATGGATTAACATAATAATTATTTGGAATAATGCGGTTTATTTTAATTTCTTGTGTAGGTGTTCGTAAAAAGTTATTAGCGCATGCAAAATGATAGGCGTTAAATCGGACCTATTAGATTTCCTTTAGTATAAGTAGTATAAGTTTGTTTACTTTATGAAATTAAAAATGGCGCGTTAGAGTCGTGTACTAAGTTTTGTGTCGTGCATGCGCGCTCGTGTTGTAATCATTTATATTACTTAGATATACTTCTGTAGATAAACTATTTTGTTGTAATCCGTATCAGTGACTCGTGAATTATTACTGTGGTGTTTGTTTGTCGTGGTTTGCCTCGGTAAGTGTTAATTAACATGGCATTAATTAGTTGCGACAGTTGCCTAACAGATTATTTGCTTCGAGACGAAACTTCGTTTTCTAAACTAAGTTTTGAATACCAAAAACATTATTAACAACTAATTATTTTTTTATTTGTAATATTTGCGCGGTTTTAATTACCACAAGCATGCGCACGCATGGATAGAGCCTCGCACGACTGCACGATCAATAAAAAGGCTTTTTTTAAAACTACCTTTATTATACTTGAACGACTTATACTTATTATCGACGCTTTTTTGTATAGTTGAGTTGGGGCCTTTCATCCTCGGTGAGAAGAGCATGATTCATGAAATAACATTGAAAAGTGAATGCATGTGGTAAGTGCGACTTACATTTTTTTTCATGGTTATTTTTAACTTTCGCCACTGTATAAGTACTTAAAATAAGGCGGGACATAAGCGTGTCCCATTACCATGTGGCATAAAAAAGACCTATTAAATTTTAATAACCATTTTAAAGAGCTTCAATACAGAGCTAGAGGCAATCAAAGAAAAAGCAGAGGCTTGAAAATGTCACAGTAGTCCTGCATATTTATCGTCTTCGGTCTGTGAAGGAGTAAACGCATTTATGAACTAAACTCGAAAAGAAATGTTCGATTTTATTACATTCTAAAAAGTTTCGTCTGTATACTAGCCGGAGTCTCGGACTTGGGTAGTAAATAAACCTCGTGTTTAATTATAAGGAACCATGAGAACCTTTCCTTGGTCGAAGTCAAAGCCTTATAAAGTAAAAACCATTGCGGTGGTTACTTCCGCACTAGACGGAGCCTCGGCCTACCTACAAATATTATCACTCGTAGCGAATTATTTATGTTCCTACGCTTGTAAACTTTGATGTAAAGAATAACTAGATATCGTGTCAGCCTCAATATAATATACAAAGTGGATAAATAACGCCATACCGAAATAAGATCACAAATCGTCTATCACATTAGTTAATAAATAATGCAACACCGAAATAAGGTATCAAACCGTCTACCACATCAGTTGATAAATAATACAACACCGAAATAAGATCACAAACCGTCTATCACATTAGTTAATAAATAATTCAACACCGAAATAAGGTATCAAACCGTCTACCACATCAGTTGATAAATAATACAACACCGAAATAAGATCATAAACCGTCTATCACATTAGTTAATAAATAATGCAACACCGAAATAAGGTATCAAACCGTCTACCACATCAGTTGATAAATAATACAACACCGAAATAAGATCATAAACCGTCTATCACATTAGTTAATAAATAATGCAACACCGAAATAAGGTATCAAACCGTCTACCACATCAGTTGATAAATAATACAACACCGAAATAAGATCATAAACCGTCTATCACATTAGTTAATAAATAATGCAACATCGAAATAAGATCGCAAACTGTCTATCACATTAGTTGATAAATAATGTAACACCGAAATAATACCACGCACCGTCAGTCACGTTAGTTGATAAATAATGCCACGCACCGTCAGCCACGTTAGTTCTTCAATGACAGCGCTTGAATTGCCGAGCGATACGGCCCTTATTACGATACTATGAGCGACTTTCGTACCAATTTCTGATCGCGTTTAATGCCTAAATTTAAACATGTTTAAATTTGACAAATCATACAAATACATCAAATTTAAACAAGTTTAGGATATTTTTTACACAACTAGGCAGGCCCCCTCAGTTGTACTAGAAAGAGAATTAACGATGAGCAAAGCTTCCGTAACTTTCCTTTTACAACTTTAAAAAGCAGACTGTTCAGTCTGTCAAACTTAAACCAATTGCAATTCATCTCCATATTTTAGCCGCTATTGAGGGGTCTAATTGTATTTTTGGTCGAAAAATAACAATGATTATCTGATACAGTAAACTTTTTGGTCGTATTGCTAGGAATATTAATACAGTCAGTCAAACTGCTGGCATTAATGAACAATTTGCACAATACAAATGAGCGCAGGTCACAGTGTCAACGACTAATTAAAGAAACGTTGCTTCGTCTTGTATTCAGTCATTTAAACTAATAGAAGGCTGACTGATTAGTTACAAGCAGTTTCATTCTGTATCAATATATACCGTAAAACCATGTGATATAAATACCGCGTGCTGAAAACTATGTAAAATATACCAAACTTTACCAAAATCAAATTTCGTAACAACATTAAACATTTTTCTCGTGAGGACAATTACCTTCCATGAACACTTTCATTTTGTATCTGGACATATTTGAGTATGGATTATATTTACAAGTTTGAAAACCCGCGACTAAAGGACATTCTTTTTTGGCTTTGGCGATCTATTTACACCAAACATAGCTAAGAGCCATTTCGATAAACAGAAAAAACATCATTGGATCAGGTTCATCCTATAATTTATAATATTTTTTGTTTTTTACATTATTGCCGTGTTTTATAAACGGCAATTAAAAAAATATTATTCGAAAAAATAAGTGCTTGTGATTGCTATCACACCAATTTAATTTAATATCCGGCCATATAATCTACTTAATTACCAAATTTCCAATAAAATTGGTGCAGCCGTTTAGAACGTGAAAATGTAACAAATAGACAGAGCTACTTTCTACTCTAAACACCGTTTTTGTGCTGCAGAAGAGGGCTGTTCGTGCAATTTATAATATGGACCCCAGAGAATCATTACGGAATAAGTTTAAAGAAATAAATATAATGACATTCCCACGTCAATACATCTATGAAAATCTGATGTATGTTCACAAAAATATTAATTAGTTTAAGAAAAATAGCGATAATCATAATTTTAATTCTAGAAAATAAAGATAAACTCGCTGTTGCCACTTCTAGACTCCATAAAATTAATAAATAATTGAAAAGGCAAGGTGTTCGCTTTTATAACAAACTCCCAAGTGATGTACAAAAATTGACAATTTATTAATTTAAAAACGCAATTAAACAAAATCTTTATAAAAAAGCCTACAATAAAATATCGGAATAATTAGATGATAGAGAAGCTTGGGATTGAAATTGCTCCAACTCGTTCAAAATGTTACAATTTAGACTTAATTTATTACCTGTATTGTTCTGTATTCTAAAAGGATCATAAAAAAACAACCAGCCTTGTTTTCTTGCCTTTCTTTCCTGACTTGGTCGCGAAGGAACAGGCAGTAAAATTGACGTTTCAAAGTGATCCTTGTGATTTTAATTTATAAAAGATTTGTCTTTGACTTTTCGAATTTATAATATTAGTATGGATTTAGAGAGAAAAAAGTGTAGTGATCTTACTTCCTAGACTTCGCGACGAGATCAGCGAACGGTTTCTCCCACGTGTACATTTTGATGACTTGAATCCCTGAGAGGATCTCGTTCATGAGACGCACTCGCTCGTCGGTCCGTATGGCGGTCTTCAATCGCAGCACTGATGTCCGTTTCCCGAGGTAGGCTGCAAAAAGACATGATTTAAGCTGGGTTAAAACTACGAGTTCACAGGTCCGAGAAAAACCGGACGTTTCTTAGACGAATTTCGTATAGTGTCAACAGCGTATTCGATTTTTCTAGGACGCGTGCTTTTCAGCTGGCGAATATGCTTGCCCAGTCTGGAACTGGTCTTCACGTGCAAAAGTCGTCGATGTAGCTTTGAATGACACATGCCGGATAATAACAGGATGCCTGAAGCCAACCCCTCTAAGCCTGGTATATACTTTGGCAGGCATATCACCCCCTGGAGTGCAACAAGATCTGGCTTGCTTCGTTTAAAAGCGCAAACAAGAGCATGATTGTCGACACACCACTTATATGACCATCACATCCCACAAGGCCACCTTAAAAGTTGCAAGAGCTTTCAACGCTTCACAAGGGCCACGAGCGATGACCCGGCTGCCACTAGACGCATACTGTGGATAGATAGAAACCCCCAACTGCCTGATTTCACCACCCCACAAGAACAGTTACCACGCGGGCACGATCTGCCGTGGCCAGTCTAAAAGTCCTTAAAGAGGCTTCACACACAGGTTGATCGCTTTAGACTTAATATGTGCAAATGGGGATTCAGGGACCCTAACTTAACGCAGTGTCAATGCAGGACTTGCAACTGTGCCCTGCACGATCGTGGACCTAATAACCACCTCACCTGATGGTGATGTTGTGGTTGTGGTCAAACACCTGTCCAACATAATATAAAGCAAAACGTAGAACTCTTGATACGCTAAGAACAAGAAGACGCGTAGATTTCTTTCTTATGCAAAGTTTTATTGTCAGAACTGAATAAGGCATAACACTATGTTCCTAAATGAGTTGGCTGTACCCCTCTATTGTACTATGTAAAGCAATGTTTCCACTAAAAACGGGATATTGAAAATGACGTGTGAGTTTTGAGTGTCCCAACCCAACATGCGTCATGATCACAGGGTAAACAGATTAGTTTACCGCTTTATCATGACGCATATCGGGACACTCTAAAACTCACAAATCTGCTAAACATCCCAATTTAGTGAAATAATGTTCAGAGCCATGTTAGTTTCAGAGTTATCCTCGTAAATTCACACCCGCTAGTAAAAAATATAATCATTATAATACCTAATTATTTTACAAGAAAGCGTTGGCAAGACGATTTGTTCAATTCGAACAGGAGTGGTAGAGTATCGCCCAGGATAGAGACAGATGGAATAACTTGGGGGAGACCTTTGCCCAGCAGTGGGACAATACAGGTTGATTAAACAAAATACCTAAGTATTTGCGAATAAATTTTAGGTTCAATATTCATAAACATAATCTAAAAGAAACAGATTATCTTAATAGGGCAATGGTCAGTAAGCTAATTCGTTTGGTAATCTGTACTAGTATCTATCTACTAGATACAAAATAGTCATTATTCTATATTGCCTATTCACTAACCGCTTGTGTCTGCTTAATAATAAATCTGCTTAATTTTTATATGCGTTACGCGTTCCTTGTAGGTATTAGTTCTACACATATTACCCGTGCGCGATAAGTTGGGACCTGAGCGCGGTGACGTCATATTGGCGTGTTTGTACCGCCCGCAAAAAAGTGAACATAACAAGCAGCCGCCCGCGGCTTCGTCTTTGTTTTTTTTAACCTAATTTATTATGTTACTCAGGGAGGACGCTGCTTTTTATCTAATCTTTTTTACACTATTTGAATTATAACAACACTATTGAACTATAACAACAAAAACTACAACAACAAAACAATAACACAAACGAAAACTAAAAGAATTCCAGAGCGCGTCGTTACGTGACGTAGGCCAGTACGAGACTAAAAACCCTAGTAAAAAATAGTGATGCGAACGGTACAATACGGGCGCCATCGGGGAAGTGCAGGGGAAGCGGTCGGGGAGTCGCATTCCTAGCAGATCCCAAGTTATCGCGCACGAGTAATATTTATATTCCATCTTCTAACAATTGTATTTGAATGACTAAACAAAAACTCTAAATAACATATTTTACGTCAAGGTTGTTGCGTATAAAAATTTTTAAGAGAGTAATTTCACTCTCTTTTAAAATGGCGTAAGAAGCTCATTTTAGAGGAATACCTATTAAACATTTGTATCGAAAAGCAGATTTATTTGCGTACACAATGTTAGTTTCATAGTAAAAGTAGTACATTTTCACATGCACTTTCACCCCAAAGGTTCTTACAACAGATATGAAGTAAGAGAAAGTAAAACATAAAGATGACATACCATACCAGTATTCAAGCTTTTATTTCGCATTTTCAGTAAGAAACATCCTCAACGACCCAGTGTTAGTTCTGAGGCTTTCGTTCATTAAATGAGGCGTATAGAATCAAAGGCAGCTATATCCACTTCCGCTGATTTTTCAGCCTATTCAAAAAATGCCTATTACACCGTATTTTTGCCATAAATAAAAGAGAAAATCTCGTAAAAACTTACTGTAGGCATATAAAACTATGACCAAAGCATTCCGACGTCCCTAATGGTGGTTTAAATGGATAATGAATAAATTAAAGTCCATTCTCACGTAAAATTAGACACAATACGGACTTAGCTGCCTTTGATTATATACGCCTCAAATATTGTATTAGACGCCAACGCTCCTGGCAGACGGGCTCATAAAAAGTGAGAGAAGCGACGATGATATTGCTATCTCGCTCGCTCTTGCATCCCTTACGGGAGTCGTTAGTGTAGTATTACCCGTGCGCGATAAGTTGGGACCTGAGCGCGGTGACATCATATTGGCGTGTTTGTACCGCCCGCAAAAAAGCGAACATAACAAGCAGCCGCCCGCGGCTTCGTCTTTGTTTTTTTTACCTAATTTATTATGTTACTCAGGGAGGACGCTGCGTTTTATCTAATCTTTTTTACACTATTTGAATAAAATAAAAATACAATGTTTAAGTTTATACATTTATTTTATCTATTAGTTACATTATCTCATCTTCGTCACTACTTAGTGGATTTATGCCTTCTTGAGGTTGTTCTTCGTCCTCAGTCTCACTATAATCACTTGACGAAGAGGTATCCGATAAATTTACAACATTTACTATAACAAGAAAAACTACAACAACAAAACAATAACACAAACGAAAACTAAAAGAATTCCAGAGCGCGTCGTTACGTGACGTAGGCCAGTACGAGACTAAAAACCCTAGTAAAAAATAGTGATGCGAACGGTACAATACGGGCGCCATCGCGGAAGTGCAGGGGAAGCGGTCGGGGAGTCGCATTCCTAGCAGGTCCCAAGTTATCGCGCACGAGTAATACCTATCGATAACACAGTACCTCGTCAGTCGGTTGCATAGAAGCTATGATAAAACATTTAGTGGCATTGATATTTTCAACACCAACAAATTAGGGTTCAAGCGGAAATGTTCTAAATAAACATCTTAACTAATTAAACATACCTGTTTCTCTAAAGCTCACACAGTCAGTATAGATGAGGACGGGGTATTTAGGTGTACACTACACTACTCTTACTCGTACTTAGCTACATTGAATAGTTAAACTAGCATGTGCATTTATTTGTAGATGTATAGGTGATGTATGAATGTGTATCTTATATATGTATGTATGAATGTATATCTTTCATGTTTAGTGTGCGTGTGTGTTTACGGTTGTAGTGTAAGTTATACTTATCTTAAGATTTTTTTATATTATAATTCTTTATATTCAAAATAATGGTCCTATTTAGCGCGATAAGTGATTTACGTCGTCAATGTATAAGTATTTGAATTATAAAATGTAAATCCTTTATTGGCTGTAAGTTTTAACATAAGATACACCTGTTATATAACTAAGAGCTGTAGATTTTGTTTGAAATAAAATAAAATAAACATTAATTACCAGTAATTGTGGTGAAAAGGAAGCAAACATGTTTATTGATTGGCCCCGTCTGCCACGAGTCTTGACATATACCATAATTTCTTACCTTGCAAAGGTATAAAGGCCAGCATAAAGCCGACTCCGACGACAGCCGCCCAACTGATCTCGAGCCACATGAAGTACGTGATAATAACAGTCGCCAACGGTCCAATCCATAAGTAATGAAGGAAGATGATGGCCACATCGAAACGGTTGACGTCATTCGAGAGAAGGTTCACCACTTGCCCGACAGTGGTCTCGCCGAGAGATGTTTTTGATAGACGTAGAGACTGTAAAAAAGACAATTCATTACAGCCAGGAAGGTGAGTTCTATGAGACAATTTGTATCTAAGTATAAACGCTTTTTTGCGGACACCGATAGAAATTAAATATTTCCATACATAAATGTTACACTATAGTTCTTCAGTGGCCGCTCTAATCGCAAACAGCGATCAGCTAACTTTTTAACCCCAACGCAAATGAGTGTTGTAAGTTGGATGCCTATATCTGTCTGTGTGTCTGCCTAAGGCATCGTAGCAGTCGGGTAAAAAGCAGCCTATGTCTCAACCCCGGTCATAATCTACCTATATACCAAATTTTATCGAACTCAACAAAAAAACAGAGTAACTTTCGAATTTAGCTTTACATGTAATTAATAGTCCAGGGAATGTAGGGTTCCTAGGGCCACGGGTAGAAAAAATTGGTACAGTCAGGTCAACTATGTAGGTGGACCACGGGCAGGGAGCGGTTTTCGCACTATTTTTGCAACTTGTAGAAATTTGCTGAGAAGCACGCCGCTGTAACTCATGAACTATTCATCAGATTGAAAAAATATTTTTACAAAGTTGCAGGAAATTTGTATGATCTATAATTTTGTAATAGCTCTTTTTACTTAGGCGGCGCTGGAGAGAAGGTATTCTTGAAAACTAGTTTTCGGCACCATTGTTCTATTAGGGCGCATCATGGCGGCACACGAGCGTCGCGCGTCGGTCGCTCAAGTTCGCAAACTCGGAATATTAATCAAGACACCCCCCCCCCCCCCCCCTGTACAAATCTACAAAATAAGAACTCTCCTTGACCAAGGAGAAGTAGTGAAAGCCCCTTTCTTGTCTTCATTGTCTTGGCAATAACAGCAAACCAAAACGTTAGATAATATTGGAACTAAGTATATTTAGATCTAAATATGTGCATATTAATCAGCAAATACAGAAATTTTATTCTATTTTAAGATTAGGTCTAGATACTATGTCATCGAAAGCAGAATCATAAACTTAGTGGTTAATGTGAAAATCCTTGTCCTTAATTCTTAGAACTAGTTGTATCGTTATATATATAGTTATCAATAATTATGTGAATCAAAGAAAGAAAGGAAAGACGACCTGATACGAGTAAAACTTGCTGGGAACCGTTGTGTACAGGCCGCACAAGATCGATCGTTCTGGAAATCTATTGGGGAGGCCTATGTTCAGCAGACGTCTTATGTCTGCTAAGATGATGAATCAAAATAATGTTCTTAAAAAACTAAAATGCCATTTTACCCTCTTCTTCCGTAGATAAACTTATATAGGGTTTTCATGCTAGACTTAGCCAGACATTTTGGTTGCCAACTTTTTTTAAAGAATTTACCATTGTTTTATGTTACTGAGGAGATAAATTCAAATTTATTTATTTGGAACATAAACCAATGAAAAATTAAAAGTAAAAATCCAAAAAAATGATCGGTCATTTTATGCCACGAAACGTTATTATACGTTTTTTTGGTCAAAGCGAAATAAAGTACCCATATTTTCTTACTTTATTAATTATTCAAAAATGTAAAGTACACAGAGGTCAACTACGTAATAAGATTACTCTATTTTAAAGTACGGTTGGCGACCCTAACCTGACTGATGTCAGTATATCAGTGTGCCCAAGAAACCAGCAGGGCATGATCAATTAAAATAATACTCATAGATAAAGATGCTTCCTGCATCACTGTAAAGCCTCGAGTCAGTACATAGAGATAAGCCACGTAAAGGTTGATGAGATTTTAAACGTACGAGTAAAACCCGGAAGACGCCATCTAATCTCGGAGCGTGACCAATCTTATCATAAACAGATTTGAGTAGATCAGCCATGAAAACCCATCAACAGACGAACGATAATGAATTGACATTTTTCTCGACAAGTTCAACGGTGTGTAACTGAGCGAAGGTCACTATGTGTTCTATAAATAATTTACCTGCGGTTGCTATGTATTGTACGTTTCTATTTCTTTCTAACAAGTTACGTCTGCGTGAGAAAGAGACATTAAATTTATAATTAATGTTCATTGATTAATAAAACAAATTACTTGCTAAACGCTAATTGTAACGATGCGAATAAAAATAAACTGATCCATTACTTATGCTACGTAATCTTTTGATGAGAACTGTTGTTACATAAGAAAAAGCAGTATTTAAATTAATCAAAAGTCATGTTGGTTAATAATTACAGTGTTAAATATTGTATATTGTATTGAAACTTGGGGAGTATATTGGAAGATTGGTCTACGAATGGAGATAACTCAAGAACGTTCGTTATAGCATTGTATAGAGAGGCTTACTATGCGTCTAAGCAACGTACACAACTCACCCACCAGTCAAGTACAAAAATAGCAAACACATAGTATAGAGAGACAGATACGTGTTAAAAACTTTTTAATATGGAAACTAGGTGTATTGATATATCAATTAGCGTCTCACGAGGTACAAAGTCTAAGAATTCAGTTAAAAATCTATACTAATATTATAAAGAGGAAAGATTTGTATTTTTGTGCGTATGTTTGTAATGAATAAACTCAAAAACTACTAGTCCGATTTAAAAAAATCTTTCACCGTTGGAAAGCTACATTCACCGTGAGTAACATAGGCAAATTTTTACCCAACTGCGCAAATGAGGGTAATGTTTCTATTGAAAAACTACGCGTGCTAGCTAAGCTGCGGATTGGTCAGCTAGTAATTGTATAAGAAACAAGTTTAACTGGATCTGGACTATAGGATAGTCAGGATGCACGTTTTAATATTTTGAATATGGTCATAATTTAAACGGAAGGTAATTTCCTGTTCAAATAATTGGAGCATCGAATTAAGCTCCATTTGGTTGTACGATGAAAATACTAACACTTACATAAATAAATTATTAATTAGCTAAACTATTAAGCAAGCTTTTTTTTAAACTACATATAACAATCCACGTGGCTGGTACCTATTAAGAAAAGTAATGAATGGAAGCAGAAGAACGCAGAAATTAACAATCTACGTGACTGGTACCTTTTAAGAAAAGTAATGAATGGAAGCAGAAGAACGCAGAAATAATT
Organism: Philereme vetulata; assembly: GCA_918857605.2. Lineage (NCBI taxonomy): Eukaryota > Metazoa > Arthropoda > Insecta > Lepidoptera > Geometridae > Philereme > Philereme vetulata. The sequence continues at coordinate 1,844,469 of OU975473.1, read as the reverse complement.
TAAATCTGATAGTCCAAATTTTGTAGTTATACGAGTAAAAAGTGGAACTCGCCAGCGTTGATTTTCTCGGAACATTATAAACTTAAGAGTATTTTCTCTTACAAGTTATTTCTAGGCAAGCGTGCTCCATCTTCGAGCACACCATCACTTACCATCAGGTGAGGTAGTGGTAGAACGCCCAATCAATATAAAATGGTACTGACTGCAGTGCGTTTCAAACTAAAACATGTTTGCACTTTTTATATGGATAAGCATACTCACTTTTCTATAAATGAGGGAGCAGCAAGCAACCCTAAACTTCATTCCCATGTGTAGGATGGCCATCATGTACGGATGCACCACGAAGACATTAAGCGCCGAGCACAGTATCACAGCGCCAGCGTACATGTAAGCCTCATTCTGCTTTATATCATGGTGGCCTGGACTGTAGTATTCTACTAGCCTTCCTAGGAAAACCGGTTGCGCTATCCTGCGAAAACAAATGAAATCAGTTGCTAGCTTAAACTATCGTGACATTTAGGCGGCCAATGTGCAATAGATGGCTCACTTTGCTTTCTATGGTGGATATCCTTAGATGTTATACTCGATACGCAGGGCAGTGAGGATATCCTAATAGAAATGAGTATAAAGGTTAGTCCAACTCCTATTTGTAGAATTGACTGGCCATTGTGAATTTAGTCATCTTATTTAATGACTTTTAAGAACAGTCAGGCGGCATCGAAATGAATTCTTACAATACTCAATGATATAAACACATTATTCTCAACCAAATAAAATGATGTTCTAGATGTAATCGTGTTATCAAAATACCTACCGATCTACATACATAATGTACCATCATTGCACTAAAACATGATAACTGTTTTCACTCAATGTTTTGTTTAGATTATAAGCATGCTTATAACAACATGTTTAAAACAATAATGACAAGGCTAATGTAAATACATACATATAATTAAATCTGCAGTAAGTTACTGTTTACCTTAATGCATAATTTAATTAAATCTGCAGTAAGTTACTGTTTACCTTAATGCATAATTTAATTAAATCTGCAGTAAGTTACTGTTTACCTTAATGCATAATTTAATTTGGATGAAAACTCACATGGTTGTGTTTTAGGGCCATTTTTTATCAGCATACTAATATAATAATGAATTTAATTAACTATAAGAGCAAGTACAATAAATACGATACGAAATGTACGTTAAAAATGACAGCCTCCGAACTTCCTCAAGTTATAACGCATATAATACCATGTATAGGTACAGAGTTTAGAGTATAACTTGAAATTGCATAAACAGTTAAATACACAAGACGCGACAGGAAAATTGCAACATAATTGGAGGTAGTTGAAGGCTTACCAACTACATGCGTTATATACCGGACGGTAAGCATTTGCTCACTTAGTAGTCGCATTAGATTCAGTGGAGATTCGTGACGCGAAGTCCTGAGCCGCTAAGACTTGGTCGCGCAAGTCAACTAGCCGGCGGTGCGTATAAATGTGATCCTGTCGACCGAAGTAATCGATGAAGGATCCCAACATTCTTGGCTGTTGAATCCTAGGCGGGGTTATAAGAAGAATAAACAAAGCTATTGGGACAAGATTGATACTAAGTTTGATAGATTGCGCGAAGGGATCGTCTCTCATGTTAGGTAATTATTGTAAAAAAAATATCAGTGGTGTAATCTAATCCATACTAATATTATAAAGAGGAAAGATTTGTATGTTTATCTGTATGTTTGTAATGAATAAACTCAAAAACTACTGTGACGATCTCAAAAATTCTTTCATCATTGGAAAGCTACATTCACCCTGAGTGGCATAGGCTATATTTATTGCTAGAAAAGATTAGGGATCCTTACTAAAACTTAAGTAACGTAACCCAAGGTGTAAAAAAGTGCCCTAAAACGTCTTTCGTCGCATGCGCTGCGGAAACTATTGATGATAGAACAAAAGTATGTTCTACAATATTAAAGAAGATATCAATATCTACAAAAAACTTCGTAATATTATAAAGAGTAAAGGTTTGTTTGTTTGTATTGAATAGGCACCCAAACTACTGGACTGATTTAAAAAATTCTTTCACCGTTGGGAAGCTACACTATCCCCGGGTGACATAGGCTACTTTTTACCCAACAGCGCAGAAGGAGAGTAATATTTTTATTGAAAAACTACGCGTGCGACGCTGCGGATTGGTCAGCTAGCATTATATAAATGCGAAAGTGGCTCTGTTTGTTTGTTAGTTTTTTTTTTGGTACCTTTTCACGACTAAACGGATCGTAATAAAATTTGGCAAGGAGATAGATTATATCCTGGGGAAGAACATGGGCTACTTTTTTTACGACTGCGCAAAAGGAGGGTAATGTTTTTATTGAAATCCACATGTGCGAAGCCGCGGGCGGGTCAGTTGGTATAGAATATAATTAAATAGAGTCAGTATTAGTCAAAATAATGATAACAGCAATATTAAATGATTTTACTGATTATTCTGGCCTTTAGATCGATTGACCTACAGAACATATATAATCACTATTACGTTGATTGACCGATAACATATCATTGACAAGACCATAATATTATTGTACTTTAAGTTAAGTAATATTAAGTCTATATCTGTCTATCTGTTACGTCGTAACAACATAAAGATACGACTGCCGTGATTTTATCTCATTTCGTTTATCTGGACGTTTTTAGGATTCCGTACCTCCGAAAAAAAGAACCCTTATAGGATAACTTCGCTCTTCGTCTGTCCGCCTATGGTCCCTTGAAGATATAAACTTCAAGATTCTAAGTCAAAACCTATAGAAAATCTAAACTTCCCTTTGACTTAGAATCATAAAATTTGGCAAGCATGGTCTCACAGCACAAGTTAACAAAATAATCCAAAAAAAGTTACGCTTATATCACGTACAAAACATACGGTTTTTTTTGCTCGCGCACCCTATCTTGCGGGGTATCGTTGAATAGATCATTTAAAACACAAGGTTTGCACAACACTTTTTTATAAGAGTGGCCGTTTACGATATATATAGCCTTAAAATTTCCATTTTCGTGTTTGCCTGAAAAGTATTCATAATAGTTATACATAATAGCGTAGTTGTAAGAAGAATTAGCAAAGATAAGTGGACTTTACTAGTTAACGACCAGTGTCGACCGACTATGTCTATATTTGGGTTTGTAAACAACTTATTTAATGTTCATACAAAATGAGCCATGTCAACTGCAAAATTAACTTTGTTTTTTAATATGACTAAGATACTGCCGTACTGGCTACGGAACCCTTCACTGTGCGTGGTTCGACACGCTCTTGCCCATTTATCTATTATTAACGCAGAAGTCATCATTATTATACAATTTTAATAGGCATTAAAAGTCAGATTATTAGTTTTACTTCGCTATAAAACCATCGTCAAATAAATTATAACTTATACGGTCTGCGAATCTACCAAATGTAGTCAGGTCGGAATCATATATTTTTTTAAACATGATAGAACTTCGTTTGACCACAATTTCACCTGATGGTAAGCGATGATCTATCTGGTCTAAGATGTAGCACGAAGATCTAGAAGAAACCTATTCACTCTTACCTTAAAGAGGCCCGGATTGTATGCTTCAGGAAAAACAGACGACGGTAAAGTGGTCCATACCTCAGCTGTACGCATCAAGAACGTAGCACCAAAACAGTGTGTGCGAATGGGTGGTATATCAACTAGGTACGGATGGTACTGAGCCGTGCGCCTGCTTGTCCTTTGATGGAAGGGGGATGGCGGGATCAGATCGTATAGTTGCTGAGCGCATTAAGTAGAAGTATATATTTTAAGTAGAATGAATAACTTACTAAATCAATTGATAATTATATAATAAACAGTTGGTATATTATTGTACCGTAGTACAGTCCCGCCCAATGTAGTACTGCGTAATACCACATTATTAACCATCAACGAAGTGTATGGGACGCTACATTACAATACTCTGTGTTAAATAACATTCTGGGAATCGCGAATAGAATGCAACACAGGAAGGTCGATTAATTGTGGTGGCTGGTACAAAGGTTACATCCAGTCTGATTCACTCGAATCATTTTATCGCAAGCTTTAACATGTTAGCGGATCTAGGTCGGCGGAATAGCCAGCAGCAATAGCTACGTATTCTGCGACAAATATTGTGAGGTAATTGAACCAATAATGCCATCCTCTGTAATGTTTTAAACATATTTGTTGTTGTATTTGCTGCATCTAATTGCGCAAGCTTTCGCAACAAAACACGCCGATTAAAGTTCGATAGCACTTCGTGACTCTGACCACGAAACGGTCGAAAGAGGAATGACCGGTTTTGCTCTTGTCTTCAAGAGTTATACCTAACATGATAAGAGCAATCGTTGTAGGTCAAGAGAAGAACAGATGTGGACGTGTTTTTAACATTAGTATATAATTAGGCGTACATTCTAAACCATGCCAGTGGCACGTAGAAGCCTCCTAAATTATTTATGGCTTCTGAGTCACCACAACATTTATGTAAATGTACGCAACGCATCTTTTTCAAAGATAAAAAATCAATATTAGATTTAGTTGAATGACCGCGAGACATTTTAGCGTAGAGTAGAAACAGGATTATACACTACGCTAAAAAGACATTAGATTTCTCTTGGGCGGTCATTATAGCCCGGCTGTTGCGTCTTAGTTGCGTCGTTTCAATTAGTCCCATTTGACGTCTATTATTTTTCTTCGCGTGATAATTTTGAACGAACGTCTATATACAAGTCGAAAAATCAACCATGTAATGCCAAATATTTTTTTTTATGTTATGTGTGGGGAAACAGGCTTACGGCCCACCTGATGGTAAGCGGTCACCGTCGCCTATTGACACCGGCAACACCCGGGGTATTGTCGATGCGTTCCCTACACTGTAGAAACCTCTTTACATTTCTCTTGAAGCGTGCTATGTCGTAGCCTAATGGGAAAACCTCAGATGGTAGCTCATTCCACATCTTGCAAGTATGGGGTAGAAAAGATCGCGTGAAGCGTGTGGTGCGTGATATCCAATTGTCGATGATAAGTGGATGAGCTTTATTACGCTGTCGAAAAGTGCGGTGGTAAAATCTCGACGACGGGATGAGAACAAATTGCTCCTCAGAACATTCCCCATTATACAGGCGGTAGAATACACTGAGCGATCCGATGTCACGGCGCTGACTCAGCGGTTCCAGCCTGTCGGCGAGTTTGGGATCACCGATGATTCTAATGGCTCTTCTCTGAAGAGAGTCAAAATCAAATCAATTGGTACTTTGGAGCACCGTGCCAAAGATGGGAACAGTATTCTACGTGCGTAATTATTATGGTAACTGACGCTATTCCAATATTGTATCATTGGGTTCAGTTCCGTAGAGTTGAGATCGTTATTAAACCACTTCGGAACCAGACAAACTCGATTATTACAAAAAATCTAAACATTTACCTAACTTTAGATTTATAAAAACAGAAACGTATTTTATTTTAATATAATGTTTTACACATAGGAATCTATTATTTGATGCACCTACAATGAGGGGTTTTCGGCCATGTTTTTATAACTGCTAACTTCTGGCGTTGCTCTGTTATATCTATACTAGTCTATACTAATATTATAAAGAGGAAAGATTTGTAATTTTGTGTGTGTGTGTATGTTTGTAATGAATAAACTCAAAAACTACTGTGCCGATTTCAAAAATTCTTTCACCATTGGAAGGCTACATTCACCTTGAGTGACATAGGCTATATTTATTGCTAGAAAAGATTAGGGATTCTTACTAAAACTTAAGTAACGTAACCCAAGGTGTAAAAAAGTGCCCTAAAACGTCTTTCGTCGCATGCGCTGCGGAAACTATTGATGATAGAACAAAAGTATGTTCTACAATATCAAAGAACATATCAATATCCACAAAAAACTTCGGGATACCATATTACTTAATATTGTAAAGAGGAAAGATTTGTTTGTTTGTAACGAATAGGCTTCGAAACTACTGGACCGATTTAAAAAATTCTTTCACTGTTGGGAAGCTGCACTATCCCCGGGTGACATACTTTTTACCCAACTGCGCAGAAGGAGGGTAATGTTTTTATTGAAAAACTACGCGTGCGAAGCTGCGGATTGGTCAGCTAGTACATACTATTTCGCTCGTTTGAATGATTTTAGTGTAGCGTTCACATTTTTAAATCTAGGTAATTAACCTGCTAACTAAGATATATAACAATAGATTTACAAATGTTATGGCTCGATATCGAGTCGACTTGGAGTTGTAGTAAAATCATACTAAAAGGGGCTATAACACGTTACAAGGTGTTACAACAGTCGCACGGACCGGTCGTGACGCAAGGTTCGATGACAATTTCAACGGACCTGCGACAATACCTAGGTCGTAGTCTGCTTTACGACCAAAACGTACATGATCAAACATGTTGCAATGCGACCAAAGTCCGTAGGACGGTCCGTGCAACTGTAGTTAATTTTTTTTTCGAATGGACTAATTTCGCTGTTGGCCTCTGAGGCCGTTGCAGCTTAACCGAACTTTTGGCGAGCGCAGAAGGCGCTCAGCCCTGTAGCCCTTAGGTACGAACCTCGGCTTGGGCTGTTGCCAGGATGACTATAGGAGAGAAACGCCCGGATACGTGCTTGTACCTCGTATAGGCGGCGACTGAAAGGACTCGTCGACCTCGCCGGCGAGGTTGGTGTGTCTGTGAAGTGTTTGCTCTATCTAATGTAAATGACTCAGAAATCTCTTCCGCGTCAGCGGAGGTGATTTCGTCATCCGGGTCTCCGAGAACGTGTCTCGGACGACGGAGGGTTTACTGTTGTTAATGTATAGCCCTTTTAACTTATATGCCAACCTCTTATGAGTTTATAACCATAGAGAAAACTAAAACAAAAGTTTAGAATTCAAAGTATTGATCTATTAGGAATTTACCTAATTTATAAGTGTGAGAAAATCTCACAATTATAAATTGGTAGATTGAAACTCCATAGATTTTTTCATTAGGGAGTTTTTAATTCTTTTTTCCTTTTTGGAAAAAGCAGTGACAGCCATTGTATGTCTACATGTACGATAGCACACATTAAATTGAAACGCAATCTAGCTAGATTAAATATAAATAAATATTGCTGGACATTTCACACAGCGCTATCTAGTCCCAAACTAAGCAGAGCTTGTACTATGGAAACCAGATAACTGATAGAATACTTATATACTTTTTTTTAAAACCATACTTGTAATATATAGAAAAACAGTCAGACCTAGACCAAATATCTGTAGATCATGCAAACATCTGTTCCACGGTGGGAATCGAACCCGCTACCTTCTGTATCACAGCTATACACGATGCGAAAGTGTGTTTGTGTGTTTGTCTCACGGTTTCACGCCTATGTATGTATTCGACCGTCATAAAATTGATTTTTGCATTCATGATGTCATTCATGGGTACAGAATAGAACATAGGGTACAGGAATTTCTAATAATCCCTCTCTGGGGATGAAATGGAGGTTAACGCAATACCGCGGGAAACAGCTAGTCGATATTAATATTAAAGAGGGTAAGTTTATATGTTTGTAGAGGGTCACTGAAGCTACTGAACTGAATCTTAAAATTAATTCACTGATAGAATGCTACACTGTCCCTGAGTGCAAAAGGCTATATTTTATTTTGATAAATATCCGTGAAATCCGTGCTGGGTCAGCCAGTAAATCATAAAATTAGTATTAAACTGTTAGTATAAGACTATAATAATTTTACATGCATAAATATATTTCCGCGTAAGATACTTTTCTTTGGTTTGAGCAGGCAGTATGTAACTTAGTTTGCACAATTAATTTTAAAACATTTGTCAATATTGATTTTGACGCGAGGTATTTTCCTATCACACTTTAGAGGAAAACCGCAAACAGAATCAATCACAAAAACAATAAACAGCACTACATTGGTCTTAGATATAACTAGATATAGACTAGATATAGATAGAACTTTGGACTCTTAGATCATTAATATATCGAGATAAATACAAAAAACTTTTCTCACTAAGCTCAGATTGATACTCAAGTGAAAGAATCATCTAATCAACATTTTATATTTTAGGTCGGCTAGCACAACGATCACTAAACGTATGTTAAAATTTTATTTATTTGTATGATATCTAAAATCATATTTAGCCACTTTGCGCAAGTAGTTTTAGTTAGTGTTAGAAAAGTTTGAAATAATAAATATTTTTTAATCTTTACTCAGCTTTAACCTACATCTATTAGTTATTTAAAAATAAGAACTCGCATTTAAATGTTTTATTTATATGAAGCGTTTTCAGTTATTAGTTTAGTCACCCCATTGAATAAACTATGACTCATTGGGTTTGGAAAATAAAAATATTTGTATGCGAAAACTAATCTGTGAATGGCATTTATAAATATAAAATATGTTTTTCATTAAACCAATTGATCATATATCTCTCTCGGAATGATAACGCTTACGTCGATCGCAAATTATCTTATCAATCAAAGCTTACGGCGCGTCGCTTCAATTGTCCTAAGCTTTTGATTTTTAGCTAATAATTTTAACGCAATGTCATTTTGCCTAATCAGTTTAGTGCAGTCTATGGGCGAAGTATACGCCCTGAGGAGCTATTTGATCTCATCCCGTCATCGAGATTTTACCATCGCACTTCTCGACAGCGTAATAAACCTCATCCACATATCATCGACAATTGGGTATCACGCACCACACGCTTCACGCGATCTTTTCTACCCCATACTTGCAAGATGTGGAATGATACCATCTGAGGTTTTCCCATTAGGCACGCTTCAAAAGAAATGTAAAGAGGTTTCTACAGTGTAGGGAACGCATCGACAATACCCCGGGTGTTGTCGGTGTCAATAGGCGACGGTGACCGCTTACCATCAGGTGGACCGTAAGCCTGTTTCCCCACAAATAACATAAAAAAAATACGCTGGCACGTAAAGCGCTTTTCGCATCCAGCATAATAAAGCACTTAGGGCGGTATTGGAGGCTTGGGGCTACCCCGCTACTGCTGCGCACCATGGGCAAGAGCGCGTCGAGTATTTGGAGCGCAGCTTGCGGGCCAGCTCCAACACCATGGCTACCATAGCCGCCAGGGTAGACTGCCAACAAGGCGCTGCTTTGAGCGACACCTGCCCATCAACCTTTTATTCGTTTTTAAGTATGTTTTTATCTATCCTAATAATATAAATCTTAGTTGCACAGTATTAGGAACCAAGCTCTTAAAACTATTGGGGGTCATTGGCGTATTACACGTGCCAATATCAGTGCCAAAGTTTGCGCAGCTATAACGTACTCCTATGTATTCGTGTGTATGACAGACACGTTACAAATTATGTTTGGTATTTTTATTGTATTATGTGCTCAGTAGCTTTATTTGTAGATCGTGAAGAATGATCGTGATTTAAGCCAGTTCAAATTATATAAGCATTGCTATCAATTGGAACGTGCTACATCACTCCTTTCCTGTTTGTAACATACCTACATACCTAAGTATTTACAGTATTTGTGACATTTGAAGTGGTTTTGATACCTTTCGGTATCTAAAATATAAGGTTTTTGGCCATCTTCTTTATGTACCCATAGGCTCGTACTAAGGTTTTTTCCTGCTAATTTTTATTTTTCCCCAGCCACCGAAGAGGCTTATAAACCCGCTTGTTTTACTAAGCCTTGCTAATAGCACAACTATCTATCTATCACGGTTTTTCATGTTGCATTTCAGTTCTGATTTGTCTGTAATTTTTTGTATCAGAAATAAAAATTCTCAAAATGGCTTAGATATAAAATGTATTGCTTCCAATTCAGCTAAAAAACATGTCCACTTCACAAATAACACCAGAACACGATCTGCTTACAAGGCTGCTCATTAGCTGCTCAACGATCCGAAGTGGCCATTCATCACCCTGGTCCCCTTTTCCTTCTCAATATAAAATACTAAAATAGTGAGTTTGCTTACCGAATTCCACACTCCATGACGAGTAGAACAAATCCGTACAGCATACATCTGGCAGCATACGCCCTCATTATAACGCGGAGTAGACTCGGCTTCCGCTTCCCGCGCCCTGCTTGGGCCACCTCCTCTTCCCATAGCCGCGCGAACTTGTCGCCAAGGGGGCCTGCCAAAATAAAACATTTATAAAACGGGTTCAGCTATAAACTTCGGATCGAAGCTATAAACGCCGTGACATTGGATCGCTCAGTGTATTCTACCGCCTGTATAATGGGGAATGTTCTGAGGAGCTAATTGGATCTCATCCCGTCGTCGAGATTTTACCACCGCACTTCTCGACAACGTAATCAAGCTCATCCACATATATAATCGACAATTGGGTATCGCGCACCACACGCTTCACGCGATCAGTTCTTCCCCATACTTGCAAGATGTGGAATAAGCTACCATCTGAGTTTTTCCCATTAGGCTACGACATGGCACGCTTCAAGAGAAATGTAGAGGTTTCTACAGTGTAGGGAACGCATCGACAATACCCCGGGTGTTGCCGGTGTCAATAGGCGACGGTGACCGCTTACCATCAGGTGGGCCGTAAGGCTGTTTCCCCACAAGTAACATTAAAAAAACTCCGACCGACATCAGGGTTTGCGAGGACACAAGAGCATACCTTATCTTCTGTTAAGGGCATAATACCGAGTCGAAGCCCTTTTGCAGGCATTGAGCAGTGCTACAGCAGTGGACCTATGCTAGAGTCGCCCACAATAGGTACCGCAGATCATTTACGCAGAAAAGAAATGTTTATGGTTTTGCGTCTCTACTCTACTCCGTAATTTTTAAAAATTTCGCTCCATCCAAAGGTTGCCTGGAAGAGATCGCTTTTAGCGATAAGGCCGCCCATTGTATTGCCTTATTTATTTTAACCCAGTACTTATTTTTTTATTATTTCTGTTTGTGTGGTAATTCAATAAAGAGTTATCTATCTATCTATCTATCTATCTCTACTCTGTTCTATTTTTTCTATTTTTTTTCTGTATTTTCTTTAATAGTATAATGTATGAATGATTGCATGTCTCTATCATGATAGGTTTCTTTTTTTTTCTTTATTTTTAATGAGGGGTTTCGTCACACAGTGACTATGTCACCCCGGTACAAAAATGATACATTTATAGCATATAAATAAATCTGACACCAGAATAAACATGTTTCGCTATTTAGATGCTAGTTAAACTATAACTTCAGGCAGTGTAGATACTGTTTGACCAGCATTTCCGCTTCCTCGGAAAGCGTGATCGCTAAAATGCTATTACACATGATAAGTTTCGGGACAGTGTTATGATTGGATTTACTCTTTAGAATCCTTAATGTAAGATAATTATCGTTATCTTACGTTAGTATAGATAGAGTATAGAGAACAAACGTTAGTTTTAATAAAATAAAACTGTCCGTAATACTGTCGAACTTGAAGGCTAGATTAACACAAATCAAATGAGATTTACTTATTTCACCATAGGATACCTAAAGTGATTCCGTTTCGCTCGGGCCACGCCAGTGCCGTCTTTTCCGCAACCACGCAAATAAACCTTTTGCAGTAGGTATGTGCTAAAGATGTTGGACAAAACACTCATATAGCATTACAATACAACTTTACTGCAAGAAGCTTACACAAAAAATAACAATTTATGACATCAATCTTAAAATAATTGCAGCCTGAATAAATTTATATACTCTAGCTACCTATGACCTTGTCATAAATTGTGTGAATTAGATAGTATTGGCAGAAGCTTCACCTTGTAAATTGTTTATGCCTTTGGAGTATGCTTTTAGAAAAACGGCGTTGTGTGGTAAACCTGTAAACACCTCGGCCCGCGGCTCGCTTTGGCGGCTCGCCTTTGGTATGTTGTCTCCTATGTTAGAGATGCATACACAATTCGACAACCACGTTTGGTAAGTGGAACTCCTTAGAGAAACAGAGGTTAGGTACTGGTTGACAAAATCCAGTAATGTGGATTTGCCTACATACAAATTGGGTAGGTACTTTCTTCTTATTACCAAGATCAGAAGCACGCCAACCTACTTTTTTTTACCTGTCACGGTTGACTGGTAGAAAATGCTTTTAGCATTAAGTCCTCCATTTGTACATTTTTCTTTTTGTGCAATAAAGAATTAAACAAGCAAGAGTCGCAAATATAGATGACTGCATTGAATTGATACTTGAAATAAATACAAAGAGCTCCTTTTTTAATAAGGGTAGGAAGAGCTACAGTAGTTTTTAACTCCTGTAATCTTTAATTATTTTTTGAGGTTATAGGTAATCATGGAGTCTTCAAGTCCAGAGTGAACATCTTCTATCTAGGCAAGCATGCTCCATCTTGGACCACACCATCACTAACCATCAGGTGAGGTAGGAGTCAAGCGCTTGACTATCAACAATAAAACAAGCCTTGGTTATCTACTTTCCTAGTCTTTTTTTTAATTTTTCTCAAGTGCTATTCAAAATGACAGTGACAGTGAAGTCAGTGTAGTGCAGTAGTAAAAAATAACCAAACATGTGCCATTTTTCTGTCTGTATTGTTATCATAAACGTAGGCATACATTTTAAAGTATTGTTTTGAAATGTTTCGTATTTTATCTGTCTACTATGTGTATGCAGTTAGTATTGCTTGATAAATAATTTTTAGGTGCACTTCAGAAATGCACAAATTTGTATAATTAAATCTAACTTACCAGATGAGTGTTCATCTAGGGTTTCATAGAGATCCTGCGCTTCCATTTCTTTTTTTAATCCGCCCCAAAAAATAGGCAAGGTCCATCTAAAAAAAAATTAGGACAATATGTAAACTTACTCAGCATAGTATTCAATATTAGATAAATTTCTAGTAAGTATTTATGTCTAGACTTTGCAAAGTTCATTCTATATTATCTAATGTAACTGAGCCTAGTTTATTTTTATAATAATAATAATAAATAAATCTTTATTTCAGAGACAGTGATCCATATTTTTTATAATCTACACTAAACTAAAATTTAAACAATTACACAATAATTCAAATACAATAAAAAATATTTAAAAATTAGGTGGTTAGGTGGCTATGATACGTTATGTTAAGTTGTAAGTTTATGATAAGTTAGTTTTGATGCCTAGTTTTTTTTTAATAAAGAAGGTAGATATTACTTACGCAAAAGTCAACGCCGACAGAGGATTTGCCCTGGCCCTTGGGTTGGAAGGGCGAGTTTTCTTCTTGAGTGATTCCATGTTGATTTTCTAACAAAGAAACATTTTGAACCAAGTAAATAAAAACTTTATTACACAGTGCAATGCAACTAAGTAAACCTACACTACCATACAATCACACTTTCAGGTAGGTAGGTACTTACAATTGTAGTCTGTGATGGACGCAACGGTATTCGCTTACAGCTCTAGGAACGTGTCATGACAACCAGCTGTGCCAGCTCACAAATTCACAACAGAAAAAACTATCGCACAAAAATTTTACTACCTGCTTTCATGCAAAAAAATTACCCCTTTTCACAAAACTTGCAATGAACTTTGTGTCCACTTTACTCGAGTTGCGTTATAAATAAATTTATTTTTAACTAATAATTTCTAGCACATAGGATAGTTTACACGATAAATAATGTGCCTTGCAACTAAACGTACTAAATCTATCACGTAGAAATATTAGAACGAATTTTACGTAAACTGCTCAGATATGCTTGAATTAGCTAGAGATGTACACAAGCGGCATGGTCCAGTGTATGAAAGGAAATTAAAATAAAAATGAAAAAATGTTTCTTATTCTTTCGCTCGTCTCCTCACTCACTCGCTAGCTCGTTCATTCGTTTCGTTTCGTTCGATCGAGTTGAGGCGAGGAGAGGGAGGAGGGCGGGCGGTGCTGCCAACTACTTCACATCAAAAAGTGGCTATAATGCACTGATCTCTAATACTCTGGATAGAAGATTGTCGGCGTTTTTATGATGCCATTTTGATAATTGCCATTTTGGCGCTGAGAACGGCAGTGAACGTCCACGGAACTAATATTAGAGATGGGGTAATGGGATAAACAATAGTAGGATCGATATAAAGCCACGATAGAATGTTTCTACATTGTATGGTAACACCAAAATAGTACAAAATATTTCGAGGACGTGTTCGGCTAAGCTTAAAATAAGTGTTAAAGTTAACTACCTACCCAACCTTACAAATAGGTATGTAATTTTCGGTCAATTTGACATGTAAAAGCAAACAAAAAGTAGCTAAAAGGTGTAGATAGAATTTTTAAAAATATAATAAATTTTGCAGCTATACTACATCGAAAAGATGCTAGTTCTAGCTATGAAGTAGCTAAGTTGGCATCACTGCTTGAAAGGACAGAGGAGAAAGAAAGACGGCTGCGACACAAAAAAAAAGAAAAAAAACGAAGGCGAGCCGGTCGGCACACGGCAATTTGCGGTCGGCAACAGTAGTGATTACATTCTCTCTGGTCGGCAATGAAAGAGGGAGGAAGAATTAGCTGTCACTGTGTCACTCCAAATGACAGTTATTTGGTACTCATAGTGTTAGCTACAGTAATTGACATTGACACTGACTTTATTTGTTTCATTTCATTAAAGTTTGTACTCTGTTTGTTGTTGTCTGTTGAACCAGTGTCTCCAACAACGCCGTATTTACGGTAAACCTACCGTAATTTGAACATATCTATCACCTACCGTAGACAGTTTCAATTATACCGTTGAAATAAAGTATCAGAAGTCTGACTTCTGATACTTTATTTCAATTACGACCATTATTCAATTAAGATTCGCGACCATTATATAATTTGGCACATATTAAGCTAGGAATGTTGTCATTGCTCCACTCAAACGCCGATTGCGAGCGCATTTTAAGCCACATTACGAACTTAAAAACAAAACAGAGAAACCGTCTGTCAACCAAATCTATTGCTGGTAATTTATTTACGCAGCAACTCATAAAGAGATTAGGAAAAAACTGCGTAGATTTCCACCCCACCGATAAAATGATACATTTTCCATGTACAAAAAGGCTGAAGCGCCTGAAACTTAATGTTTAATTGTGAAATAAAGTTACAATATTTTTAATTTTTGATCTCATGTAATTTTCCGTAATTACGTATTTTTAAATTAGCAACACCGTAATTTTGACCAATAGAGTTGGAGACACTGGGCTGAACTGAAACTGAATTTATGGTTTGTGTTTAAAACTTTCGTCAATCAATTTAAGTTTCTAATTCCCAATAGTTCTCATGCATCTCTCTCTCTCTCAGTACAGTATTTCGAGTTGAGTTTGATTGATGTAATGTGATGTACCTAAATAGTGAGTAAAGTAGAAAGAAAGAAATAGCTTTTGCATACCTTAACCTCAGCCCGCCGAACGATTCTGAGGGTTTCCGTGTGTTTGTTTATAAGTACCTACTCTGTGGCTCTGGACAAGGGAGGGGTGGGAAATTGGCAATATCTTCTGCCAGCCCGAGCTAAATTAAACACCGATTTTATCAATATTTATTTATTTATTTTTAAGCTCTAGAACGTTAATGTTCAATGTTCTGTAACCACGATTAAGAACAACAAAGGACAGCAGGAGGTGTTGAAGCTGTCCCGCCCGGAGATGTTTTCTAAACTAAATTAAGCAGAAAAGCTGAATAAAAGTTAGTAAGTACTCAATCAAATCCGTACTTTGAGATCTTCTGCGATTACGACCAGCGCATTAGCATTGCAACTCAGCGAGGTAATGTAACTAGTGTTAACTGCATGCTAACTGCTATGGAGCTTTAGAGAAAAGTAATTTAGGGGGGCCTAAGGAGATATTTTCGTTTGTAACGGCTATAGTTTACTCAATTTTCTCAGGCAACCTGTGAGGCCACTTGTCGGATTAAACTGAATGATTGTGGATAAAGGGTAGTGATTCGATTTAAATAAATATGCGAGACTCATGGCTAGTCTTCGTCGTAAGACGCAAGATAAAACTCCTGATTATAGGCATGTTGCTATTATATATCTTCTATCAAATGATATCAAGCCATGATTGTTACGAAGCCTGGACATCCACTAATCACATTTTCAATGAAGAAGTTTCTTCTGAATATGATAAATTTGAGTATGCAGTGTTGATAGCGAGTAAACCGAGCAATCTTGCTAGACGTGCTTCAATAAGACGAAGTTGGATGAAGCTGGCCACTGCAGACTCAACAATAAATGTAGAACAAACCCATAAGATGGTTAAATTCTTCTTTGTTATTGGCACTAGTCATTTAGGAGAGGCTGACAAGCTGCTACTCAAGAAAGAAAACAGCAACAACCAAGACTTGTTGATATTTGATGATTTAGTTGACAGCTATAGTGCTTTGACTACCAAGATGTTGTGGTCTTTAAAATGGATAAGTAAGAATATGAAAGGATTGAGATACCTTATAAAATGTGATGACGACTCGTTTTTAAGAATTGACCGTATAGTGCATAATCTTGAGAATTATGCTCCCTCTATGGATGCTGGAGCACTAAGGAAATATGTCAGTCATCAGGTAATTGACAGGTTTGACTAATATTATTATTACTTTTTATTGTTTTAAATTTTATATGAGGTAAGAGCTTCAAAAATAATTTGTAATTATTATAAATAAATGACCCTGACATTGTGCTTAGATGCAAAAATGTAGGTATTATTAAAATAGATGTGTAAAGCTTTAACATTGCATGCGTTGAACGCTGAATATGGATGTAACTACACAAAAACTGTACTTACACCTTGTTCTTACCCCATATTATGCAATAAATACAATTTGATTTTATTTGATTTGAAATTTCTTGAAATACTTTTTTGATTCACTCAAACTGATAAAAATGCTTATAAATGAATTGTAAACAATTTATTTGATGATTCACAAAGTTTATACAAACACTGCCATCTATTGTTGGTTTCCAAAGGGAGTTTGAACATTGTTTACTTTGAAAGATAACATTGGATTACAAAGTGCAATGTTCAAACTTTGCATGTGTGGTGCTGCATGCAGCATTATATATGCGTATTTGTAAATAATCATAATAGTATACTAAACTTCTTATATAATTTTCAGGACCACCCTTATTATAAAGGGCTATATTGGGGTTATTTTAATGGCAGAGCAAGGGTATTTAAAAGCGGAAAGTGGGAAGAAAACAACTGGTTCTTGTGTGACCGATACTTGCCGTATGCTTTAGGAGGGGCATATGTCATATCCCGCAATATTGTGGACTTTATTGCTAAAAATGCAAATGATTTGAGGTAAAAACTTATTGTAATTTAGCATAGATTGTCTAAATATTAACAGATAGGATATTACAATATGAGTAGTGCTGCTTTAAACAAAATAAATAAATATGTGACTTGGACGAGATTGGCAGGATTTAGCACAGGATCGAGACGAGTGGAAAAAAGGGGAGGTCTTTGTCCAGCAGTGGGACAGTATAGGCTAGTAAATAAGTAAGGTGTCATACGTATTTACTCTACTAAAGCGCGTCATACATGATAAAGATGCTATATTATTTTATTACCCGTGCGCGATAAGTTGGGACTTGAGCGCGGTGACGTCATATTGGCGTGTTTGTACCGCCCGCAAAAAAGCGAACATAACAAGCAGCCGCCCGCGGCTTCGTCTTTGTTTTTTTAACCTAATTTATTATGTTACTCAGGGAGGACGCTGCTTTTTATCTAATCTTTTTTACACTATTTGAATAAATTAAAAATACAATGTTTAAGTTTATACATTTATTTTATCTATTGTTTACATTATCTCATCTTCGTCACTACTTAGTGGACAGGTAAACAAAACTGTTTGTTCCGTTTTTCGTTTTCAAAAAACTCTAACACTTTTAGCACGAGGTTTCTTTCTCCGCTATGCAAAGGTTTACCCTTCATAATGATAACAAAAACACTTAACAAGAACTATAACAACAAAAACTACAACAACAAAACAATGACACAAACTATAACAACAACAAAACAATAACACAAACGAAAACTAAAAGAATTCCAGAGCGCGTCGTTACGTGACGTAGGCCAGTACGAGACTAAAAACCCTAGTAAAAAATAGTGATGCGAACGGTACAATACGGGCGCCATCGGGGAAGCGGTCGGGGAGTCGCATTCCTAGCAGGTCCCAAGTTATCGCGCACGAGTAATATGTTATGATAAAATATCGCTTCCCTCCAATCAAATGGACCATCACACACCACGACGAAGATAATATATTTCCATTTTTCTGTATCGTAAGATGAAATCACCTGAGGTGATATATTTAATTAAAATCGGTCCAGCTATTTAGCTGAGATAACGTATCAAACAGACAGAGAGACAGAGCTACTTTCGTATTTATTATATTTAGTATAGATACATTGTATTTGCTTATCAGCTATAATCAGATAATGTTAAGAATCTAGTTCTAAACAAATATCTGACACTTCCATATGAAATTAACAATTAAAAAATTCGATTTCAGTCTATACAATTCTGAAGACGTCTCAATGGGAGTTTGGACATCAGCGCTCGACAAAATCAACAGAGTACACGACCTTAGGTTCGATACATCGGCAGCATCGAGAGGCTGCTCTGATGACATGCTAGTCAGACACAAAGTATCCACAAGCAGCATGACAGAAATATATAAAACTTTAATAGACTCTAATGGCGAGAAACTTTGTGAGGATGAAGTAGTGATGAATTACTATGCTTATGATTGGAAAGTTATTCCCAGTATGTGCTGTCAAGTAGTAAGATGAAGACTGGTCTGACTATGTTTCTAATTCTATGGTGGGTGCCTGCATAGGGGGGAATTGTACATTATCACCGCCGTAAAGTTGCAAGCCTATCGATCGTTTACAGAATACATTTTGGGGAATGTGCCCAGGAACTTTACGATCTGATTCCGCCATCTCCCTTCCATCAAAGGACAAGCAGGCGCACGGCTCAGTACCATCCGTACCTAGTTGATATACCACCCATTCGCACACACCGTTTTGGTTCTACGTTCTTGATGCGTACAGCTAAGGTATGGAACACTTTGCCGTCGTCTGTTTTTCCTGAAGCATACAATCCGGGCCTCTTTAAAGTAAGAGTGAATAGGTTTCTTCTAGATCTTCGTGCTTCATCTTAGACCACATCATCGCTTACCATCAGGTGAGATTGTTGTGGCAACAGTCGTGGACCACGACTGTTGCAACACAGCCGAAACGTCGGGATAACAACCGACGTTACGCAGTGTTAAGGATTTAGTGTCCTGTGACGTTTTCTACCATCATCAGCCATTCCTCGCGTTTCTTTTATAGCAGTGTATTGGTTATTTTCCGGTCTTAATATTTTTAAAATCATTTCAATAAATACCCGCATCTTTTTTCTTGATAGGAGTATGCGATACTAATTTCGCTACAGGCCCACTACAAGGCAGGCGTGAAATTTTACGGTATAAAAGCGCCACAAAATATTAAAGGATTTCCCGTAAGTGTCGGATAATACTTAAATAAAAATACTATCTTCCGGTATCACCGAAAGCATCGTCTCAGTCTGCTTGCAGTCAGTTCCGTGTTCCCAGATTTTCTGATGCTCCTTGGAGTTTTATTTCAGCCTGTCCCTGATTTCCGCGGCTGGTGGGTTGGTTATTCCGATATAGTATGGATATGAGTTCGGCTCCTCTCAGTCTTAAGGAGTCCTGTCATAACCCCATTTTTCGACATGTATCGTGAATTTTTGTCCCTATTATAGTGACCATGTTTATGATGCTGCATGTTAATAGCAGTACTTGTGCTGCTGTGTTCCGGTTAGATGGTAATGGTATGTTCCTGTAATTACTGGCACATAGGCATAACAGGTAAGTCCTATAGTATGGCAACGTATCCACATAGAGATCAAGACAACATAATAGCTTGTTTGAATTCTATGTGGATATCCATGGGCTGCAGTAGCCACTTAATATCTGTTGAACTGAATCCTCGTTTGCCATATATGTTGTATAGAAAAAACCAAAGCGGCTAGGCTCTGCAGATCACAGCCATGTCATTAATCCTTGATAAGGATAAAAAGATACCAAAATAAAACTGTTTGCCTCTTCTAAACTAGTCTGCTTACCGAGTAAGCTCCCAGATATACAAAGTTATGAAGCGTTAGACTAATACTTATGTACATATCATACAGGATAAATGTAGTATGTACAGTTAATCCCAGTTTCTGTTTGTTTTAAGATACTGTTTCTAGTCAACTTTTTATACCCTCCCTAAATCCTCACAGGGTTCGGGGTTTGATCTCCCAAACTAATTTATATTTTACTATAGTCTAACTTTTTATTAGCTGCAGTAAAATGACGTTTCTAAATGTCATTCCGTAAAATAATGTTGCCAGCTTAATCTCAATAGGGATGTGATTCAGTTCACAAAAAATAATTAAATAACATTATTATGACGTTTTTGTTTCATTTTGAATGTACCTCCCTATACTTCCACTAAAAAAGATCAATCCTCTAGTATAGTAATAATAATAGGTTAAAAAAATACATTACAACTTAATATTAAATCTCAAAAAAAAAAAACCAAACTGATTATTCATTTATGATTCACTCATTTAGCTACATCCCTATTTATTTTTCTTCAAAAACCGGCAACCCACAAAACGTCATTTTACTGCAGCTAATAAAAAGTTAGACTTTAGTTGACCCGCCGAACTTAGTACCGCCTTGACTTGCACATGACGCGGGCTGCCAATGTCGTCCCGGTATAATTGTCAATCCGCCATCATTAGCTGCATCTATGTAATTTTGTTTTTGCGTTTTATTTCCGATATTTAAATAGTTATTCTGCTATTTGGGGCAAATCTAACAAATCAAAGATCATCAAAATCTGTTCAGCCGTAACTAACCCGACTTTGTTTTATATATATAGATTTGTGGCCTATTTAGGCACTCTAGTGAATGACTCTAATAAAATATGATAAACAGTGCATTATTAATTAATTTAATAAACATCCAAAAACAAATTAGTACATTTAAATGTTCTTATAAGGTACAAATTAACCACAATAATATAATTCAAAATGGCATTGGAATAATGAAATATCTATCTAGCATCCTTAGACAAGTAGCAATTGAAGCACTGCGTGCATTTAGATGACTGATGTATGTAATTAAAAGCTGCTTCAAAATACAGTGCCACAAAAGTTGACAGTCTTCTGTCGTTTCAAGATAATAACCATTTTGACTAGTAGGTTGCCACCTCGGCGGAGCAGATCATTAATCCTCGTCCATGTGTCAGGGCATGCAAGGATAATAATAATAATGTACTCTCATTTGGAGCTGAGCACCGTATTTGCGTCGCCGATTCCTCGATCATACCACATTTACTAAGGCAGCCCCGGATCTAGAAGCCCCCTCTCCTTTAGCGTTTGAGGGAGGGGGGGAGGGGGGGCTGTTAAAATTGGAAGCGTTCATAATAACAGCCAGGTGAACTATGTAGGTGGACCACGGGCAGGAAATGGGCACGGATATTTTAATTGAATTATTTGGCGCCCGGGTCTAGTGCGGGGGTTGCCCCCCCCCCCCCCCTCCCTAGATCCGGGGCTATACTAAGGTTAATCCTGTACCGGTCGACTTGAATACGTAGTCTGTTGCGGCCCTGTGACGATCGACGTTGATCGCTAATCTATTGAACAACAACGTTTAAGTTCCAGTTTTATCATCGCTTGGTTCAAATTTCGTCCACTGATCAGATAAATGGCCCTGTACGCGCTTATGTCGTTGATAACCGTTAACGCTCCGAATGTTACTTGTCTAAAAGGCTTATTCACTAGCACACTAGTATCACATCAAAGTCTTTAATATAAACTAATTGTGATTTGTATTTTTCACGTCCATGTATGTCTGATTGTTGTAAAATGTTGTCCTTGATAGTTCCTCTTTGAAATAGTCAATAGTTCTCTGAAGTCCTTCTTGTAAGGAAATCTGAAACAGACGTAATTTGGATAAGGATTGGTTCATTAATTAACGATTTTTGACCCCCCCATCCTCTGGTGATATGTCGTGGGGTCGAACCAAATGTTCAACCCCCTCTTCTTAACTCGCGAGAGATTTTTCAAAATTGGTATTCATAGAGTAAATGCGAGACGTAATACCATTACAAATAAACTCGATCATATGACAATTGTAGGTAAGGGGACGTTCAATACCTCCCTCCCTCTCTGGTGAGATTCGGTTGGACCCCTCCTTAACTCACGTGAGATTTTTCAATATTTGTATTCGTAAGGTAAACGCGTTGGAATATTTTTTTTTGTTATTCGAGACATCAAATTCAAATTAGGAAAATGTGTGATTTTTATTTGTTTTTTTGTACTGTAAAGATGTGTGAATCTAATGAAGAAATTCGATACATTTTATATATCGAATTTCTATCGAATCGAATATACTACAAAAAAGGTAAAAATGCAACGCAAGCCGCGAAAAAAAATTGCAATGTTTATGGACCTAGTCCAGTGTCTGTGAGAGTAGCACAAATTTGGTTTAAGCGTTTTCAATCCGAAAATTTTGATGTCAAAGATGCACGTCGCTCTGGTCGCCCTATTACGGATAAAATTGATGCCATTTTTGAAAAAGTGGAGCAAGATCGGCATATCAGTAGTTACGACGTAGCTGAAAAACTGGGAATTGACCACAAAACAGTTTTGGCGCATTTGAAAAAAACTGGGTACACAAAAAAGCTCGATATTTGGTTACCCCGCGAGCTCACTGAAAGAAACCTAATAAACCGTGTACTCATTTTTGGTTCTTTATTACGACGTAATGAAACCGAACCATTTTTGAAGAAGCTGATAACTGGTGATGAAAAGTGGATCACGTACGACAAGAACGTGCGAAAAAGGTCGTGGTAAAAGGCCGGTCAGGCTTCACAGACTGTGGCGAAACCCGGGTTAACTCGCAACAAGGTGATGCTGTGTGTGTGGTGGGATTGGAAGGGCATTATTCATTATGAGCTGTTACCACCAGGCAGGACCATCGATTCTGACTCTACTGCGAACAACTTATGAGATTAAAGGAAGAAGTTGAGAGAAAGCGGCCGGAATTAATCAACAGAAGGGGTGTGGTTTTACATCATGATAACGCTAGACCTCACGCATCTTTAGCCACTCAGCAAAAATTAAGAGAGTTTGGCTGGGAGGTGTTAATGCATCCGCCGTATAGTCCTGACCTTGCACCTTCAGATTTCCACCTGTTTCGGTCTCTTCAGAATTATTTAGGCAATGTCAGGTTAACATCACGAGAGGACTGCCAAAACTACTTGTCGCGGTATTTTGACCAGAAGCCCCAAAATTTCTATAGCAATGAGATCATGTCCCTACCTACAAGATGGCAAAAAGTTATCGAACAAAATGGTACCTACATACTTTAGTTAAATGTAAATAAACTATATTAAAAAAATGTTTTGAATTTTCTTAAAAAATGCGAAGAAACTTTTTCCCCAACCTAATATGTACCTACATATTTATGATTTTTGTACACGCACCTACTTTTATAATCATCTCTCTCTCTAGCCTCAAAGGTTTGCTGGAAGAAAACTCTTCTTAGGGCTCGCCTTTGTACATGTCCTCTATTTCTGTACTTTATAATGTATTTTCTTGTGTACAATAAAGAATAACAAACTACATCACTTTAAAAGAGGAAAAGTACGGCAACCTAACTGGTTTCGCCTTGTTGATTTTGATGGAACGTACTTTTGGCTCCCAGTTCAATTGCGCCTTGGCTAAGGCGATGTCCGGCCGCCTGCGCTGCGGGTCGTCCTCTACCGCCGCGCCGGTGGCCACCGTGCTGCGACACCCGGGGACTAGATTCTTTATTATCACAGCGAATTCTGAAAATATAAAGACAGATTAAATAAATATCTAATGCTGGACATTTCACACAGCGCTATCTAGCCCCAAACTAAGTTTGTACTGTTGGAATCATAACTGATAAAGACGGTTTGAAGGATATGGTTGACGGTGAAATTACAGGCACATGAGGCTTTACGCCTATATGCCTCAAGTTGATGGACGTAGAGCAGTGACTCGTAGGGCACTTTTATAAGGTGTGTAACCTTGCAAGTCTCTGTTATAGACGATGGTTACCACTTACCATCAGGTGGGCCATAAGCTTGTTCCATATTCACGTAGCATAAAAAAAATGTATCTATTCAGCAATATTTTATAACTACAAAAAAACACATCTGAAGTGTTTTTACTGATAACATAACTTAATTTAAAAATTAACCCTATTTAATAATTAGTCAACGCAAGTTAATCATTAATGGCGGGTTACTATATCCGCCGGTAACCAGGTACGACTCGTATCTCCTTGAAAAAGTGTCAAACTAGTGTCAAAGTTTGGCACTTGTTCAAAGAGAAACGAGCCATAGCTGGTTACCGACGGTTATAGGAACCCGTCATAAACCGTACGCGCGGCCATTTCTTTATAAATCATTCATTCATAAATTCCTATAAAGTTCGCTTCATACTAACTAATTAGTATTGTTGGCGTTCCCGGTGTCCATTATTTTTTTCACTACTAGTCTATGGCCCCTTTAATTTAATAGAATTGAGGATTAGTCACGGAGGTTGTATTTCATTTCAGCATTTATGAATGTAACCTCTTTCATTTTAAACAGAAATTAGTATTTGTCATGGAGGTTTATTTCATTTTAGTGTATTAGGTACGTATGCAATGAGCCTCATTCTGTTTTCAAATTTACTTACGCCCTAGGAGCGTAAATCGTATTTACGGGGCCGATATCGAGCTATCAATGACCCAAACTTCAGAGCATGAGTGATGGAAAAGTGTTATGTAATTACCTTCTATAGTGTGCTCTACAGGATTACCAATATTTACAGGAAGTATATAACTAGAAGACATAAGAGCTAGGAGTCCGTCCACGAGATCCGAAACATAGCAGAACGAGCGAGTCTGCTTGCCGTTTCCATACACCTAAAAAAAATGCATAAATTAAGGAATGTTGGCCAAACAGAACCCGTAAATAAAAAAAATATTGCTGGACATTTCACACAGCATTATCTAGCCCCAAACTAAGCAGAGCTTGTATTATGTAAACCAGATAGCTGATAGAATATTATTTTATATAGGTACTTTTTTTTGTAAATACATATAATATATAGACATACATCCAGATCCGCAACAAATATCTGTTGATCATGCAAACATTGTTCCGCGGCGGGAATCGAACCCGCTACCTCCTGCATCTCAGCCGGCTACTTGCCCACTGCGCCACGGAGGTCGTCAGGTGTATACGCATATTTGCAAAATGCGCAAAATGTTTATAATTATCCAACGTTGGCGGTGTCATAGATAAAAGTATGTATAGGTTGCTTACTAGCTTTAAACATATCTAAAAATGGCGTTACTTGGATCCGCAAAGGATACAATTTTGTTAACCCATTCACTGCGGCGATCAAAATTACATTTATTAGCCAAGTGCGGGACGATTTTCGTCGCGAACGCCGATGGGCGTTCTCCGCACCTGATAAGGATAATATACAACGCCGAGCGGCGTTTTCAGCACTGTTTTACAGAAATTGATAATTTTTATGCTAAAATCATAGAAAAACTATAAATACGCCAAACGTGTGGTACATTCACGATCGTATTTGGTGTAAAAATAAAAAATTAACATCAATTAGGATTTTTTTTGTGAAGGTTTTGTTATTTAATAGTTGGATTGTGAAAATTTGGAGAATATGGCGAAAAATGGTAAGTAAATTGTTTTAATTAAATAATTCTACTTCACTTTTAAACTACAGTCTCGTATATTTTAGTTTAAAATAATAAGAATGGCTAAATTATCAGTATAAATTAATATCAGAGGTAGCAAACCTTTTTTACTTTTATAAACTAGGTACTATTATTTATTTACAAACCTTAATTTTATAGACATCTTTGTTATCCTGAAAATTAGTATCAAATCAGTCTTTGTTGAAAGAATTGATGCAATTAGTCGACATTATAGAGAATGGAAAAGTTTTTACTTGTAAAAATTTTAACTCTGTATAAATTTCTCTAATTTATAAAAAATAAGTATGTAACAACCCAGCGCGCGAAACCGGTTCACTCGTACACCGCTCTGCATGCCATCCCCACCTGAGACCCGCGCACACACACAACGTCGGTCGGCTCGCGACTGGCCTATATAAAGAGCCACGCGCCTTGAGAGCGCAGACACATCATCATCCGAATCCTTTGGTACATACCATTCCGGACTATTCGATTGAACCGTCCGAGCACAGGAAAACCCTCCGTCGTCCGAGACACGTTCTCGGAGACCCGGATGACGAAATCACTTCCGCTAATGCGGGTGAGTCATCCACATTAGACAGAGCAAACACTCCACAAATACACCGACCTCGCCGGCGAGGTCGACGAGTCCCATTAGTCGCCGCCTACACGAGGTACAAGCACGTACCCGGGCGTTTCTCTCCTATCCCCGTCCCGGCAACAGCCCAAGCCGAGCCCAGTACCTAAGTGGTGCCCTTGCGCTAGTTGCCTCATCAAAAATAAAATTATAGGGCTGAGCGCCTTCTGCGCTCGCCAAAAGCTCGGTTAAGATGCAACAGCCTCAGAGGCCAACAGCGAGATAAGTCCATTCGAAAAAAAAAAAAAAATACTGCGCGAAGACGAGCGTGGCATCATACGCACTCTACAAGTGTTTAAGAAGACTAGGATTCGCCTTTGGAAGGCAAAATATGGTGGTCACCCTGGCTGATGGCATGAAGACACAGAGGGAAGTCTTGACCGTTAGTGCACACGTCAGTCTCTGCTACCGGGTTGTAGAGACGACTTTCATTGTGTTCCCAGAGTCACGAAAATCCCGGACTCTGTTGGGTATCGGATTTATCCAAGAAGCCAGGATGGTCCTGGATATTCCGCAGAAGACATGGCATTTTGTGGATAACCCTGATGACATCTACGACCTTCAAGATGAAGATACTGAGGAGGTATCAATGGCACAGGTGGAAGCTACCCCAGTGTATTATACTCCTCAAGTAAGGACGATGTTAAGAGATGTCGAACTGACAGAATTTATCTCGCCCATGTCAGTGACGCCACCAGTTGACGTTAACATGCGCCACCTTTTTGAACCGAGTCCCGGTCGAAACGTCTTTGAACCTGCACTGCCACATCTGCCCCAGCGACAGGAAGTTCGCTATCTAAAGAACCAGCGCTTCCCGAGACTGCCTGCGTCACGATTCCATATCGTGTAGTACCCATAGACCTGCCTTCGCCTCCAAGCAAACGACCCAGAGTTCTGTTTGATGGATATTCACCCCGGTTTGTGGATTTTATGTTTCAAGATGCACAAAAGCGACTTCACGAAGCTAATTGTGAATTATCTCCGCATTCCAAGGCACTATTCCCTAGCGATAAGAGTAATAGCAGTGATGACGTCGAAATTGGATCCATCGCAGTCGATGAGGTCACATCCGATGAGACAAAAGCTTATCTCATCAAAAACCGATGCAAGTAACTGTGCACTCGGAGCCGTTTTAGTGCAGGGGGAGGGAAACGATGGGTCCTCATCATTTCGAATACGTCAGTAAGCTGATGACCCCTGCAGTATGCAGGAAAATCCCTGCGACTACATCGCAGCCCAAACGAGGACGTGGACATTCTCGAAGGAACGAAGCCCAGAGTACCCAACCTGAATGTCTACTCGTCGGGACGTCTTCGTATCCAGAGGGGGAGACTGTAACAACCCAGCGCGCGAAACCGGTTCACTCGTACACCGCTCTGCATGCCATCCCTACCTGAGACCCGCGCACACACACAACGTCGGTCGGCTCGCGACTGGCCTATATAAAGAGCCACGCGCCTTGAGAGCGTAGACACACGAATCCTTTGGTACATACCATTCCGGACTATTCGATTGAACCGTCCGAGCACAGGAAAACCCTCCGTCGTCCGAGACACGTTCGCGGAGACCCGGATGACGAAATCACTTCCGCTAATGCGGGTGAGTCATCCACATTAGACAGAGCAAACACTCCACAAATACACCGACCTCGCCGGCGAGGTCGACGAGTCCCATTAGTCGCCGCCTACACGAGGTACAAGCACGTACCCGGGCGTTTCTCTCCTATCCCCGTCCCGGCAACAGCCCAAGCCGAGGTTCGTACCTAAGTGGTGCCCTTGCGCTAGTTGCCTCATCAAAAATAAAATTATAGGGCTGAGCGCCTTCTGCGCTCGCCAAAAGCTCGGTTAAGCTGCAACGGCCTCAGAGGCCAACAGCGAGATAAGTCCATTCGAAAAAAAAAAGAGCGCAGACACAGTCGTGCTAGCGTCGCCGCCGTTTCCAGTATTGGAAGGGTGGTCCTACTAGCCAAGACGCTCTCACCCGTCTTCACCTCGCGCTGCGTGTGGTCGTTTCCTTGTGTTGTTTCGTGACGCACCCCGTCACGAACTCACCGGGAACGCACCCTTTTCGTTTAAACTTATTTACTTGTTGTAATTATCTACATGGACTGTTTGTTGACGAACATTAAAAAAAACTGATTTGTACAAGCGGTGTTTACTTCATTATAACAACGCCTCCTACAAGTAGATTAAGTCATTGTTATTAATTTATTTATTTCCAAAAACGTTAAATATTCATTTGACTGTAAACAATTACAGTTTACTAATAAATGTGTATTAACAAGCCAATATCCCATTATTTATTTTGAATACACTGCACATAATAATAGTAACTCTTATTAAAATCAACTATATAAATTTAAACGAACAATGACAAACATAAGCTTTGATCAGATCAACATAAGAATGGGTACAGTTAAACGCAGGTAAAACTTTATACTTGCAATGTACTTTACCGAACGTTATAGATTGTAACATTTCAAATATTATACTTGGTTAATAAAATAATAAATCATCATCAATATCTGTGAAATGGTCGAAAACATTTAAGACATAAACCTGGCGATCTTGGGTAATCGGACAGTAATAAATAGTGTCTACTCTGTTATTTATGAGACAATACCTACATTTCTTTCTTTTGGTGCGTTGAGATGGAACACGTGGCAAAACTAAAGGCAAATGAATTTTATTAACTTAAGACGTAAAAACCTCTATTATAAAAAAATAATATTAACTAAATATATTTAGATAATATTGCAAAAAATAATATATATCAAAGGTTGTTAAACCCTGGAAAACGCCGTTAGGCGTCTTCCCCACCTAGGAAAAATTTGCAATTTTTCAAAAAGTTAAAATTTCGGAAACTGCGAGCAGTACCTTGTTGTATTTAAAAAAAATGTGCATAATATTGCAATATTTATTTTGTGACTTGTTTTTGCCAAGATATAAGCATTTAAAAAAAACGCCGACAGGCGTATTTCGCACCTGAATATTAAATCAAAAAACGACGAAAGGTGTCCGCCGCAGCGAATGGGTTAAAATCGACGGTTCATTAAAATTTGTTTTAGCATCATAAACATTTAATTTTTTTAATTATTTTACGTGTTCATTGACGGAATCTCAAAGTCTAAACTCGAGGTTTGCCAAAGAGCCATGGAGCGCAGCGTATTAATGGTAAAGTGAATCGACAGGATCCGCAATACCAAACTGCGCGCGAAGACCGACATAGCAGATGTTGGTGACAAGACTGCCAGGCTGAAATAGGACTGGGCGTATGGTTACAGACAAATGCCAATGCCGGCAACAGCCGTCACACAATGGGTGCTTGCAGATGGGCGCCGAAGCCGGGGCAGGGCGAGGAAGCGTTGGCGTGACAACCTCGATGCATTCCAAGATGGCTGGTGGGACGTGGCGAGTGATCGTGAGATATGGAGGAACATGGGGGAGACCTTTGCCCAACAGTGGGAAGGTATAGGTTAAGAAAAATAAATATTTCATTGGATTATTAACAACTATTAAGAGAGTATGCCTCAATTTGATAGACGCAGAGCAGAGCATCGTAGGACACGTTCCTAAGGTGCGTGACCTACGAGTTAATAATTTGTTATAGGCGATGGTTACTGCATAACATGAGGTGGGCCATAGGCTTGTTCCATCTACTAGCCTAAAAAACGTACTACGAAATTTGTAAGTTATTCAGCCATCTTAGATTAAAGAAAATAATTTTAAAAATGAATGAATACAACATTTAGACTTGTGGTTTTATGCCCCTCATCTCCTTCGCATTAAGAAGCAGACACATTCTAAATCAATTGACGACCTCCGTGGCGCAGTGGGTGATTAACCGACTGAGACGCAGGAGGTAGTGGGTTCGATTCCCGCTGCGGAACAAATGTTTGCATGATCTGCAGATATTTGTTCTGGGTCTGGTTGTTTTTCTATATATTAAAAGTAAGTATTTACAAAAAAAAAAGTATATAAGTATTCTATCAGTTATCTAGTTCCCATAGTACAAGCTCTGCTTAGTTTGGGGCTAGATAGCGCTGTGTGAAATGTCCAGCAATATTTATTTTATTTATTTATTTAATTGATGAAAAATATTGTAGTTTTCTTTGCTATTACTTCACTTTATTTCACGCCTTCAGACGTTATCATAGAAACAGGTTTATCTAAAAGTGGAATACTAATTGAGTTGCTTCATTGACAAGGGCTTCCGCTACGCGCATGATATGGTTAGCCTGTCCTCAAATGCACAATTAATTACCAATAGTTTTGTTACTTTTAAATAGTTCTCTACAGTCACCAGTATTTATAAATTCGAAAGTGCATCTGTCTGTTAGTTACATTTTCTCGACTAAACGGCTGTATATAATATTACAGGCAAAACTAATAACCGGTCAAAAAAAGATGAGTTTTGATTATGACCTTAGTACATTACTGCAGCGGCCAGCAAAAGAGCAAAAGAATGTTGTCAACATAATGCTCAAATATCCAAGTATGTTTGAGAAAAAATATATAAAAAAAAAACTAACTACAAAATCGACCATAGACGTTACAACAGTCGCATTGCGACAAGTTCGATCGTGTATGTGACGTTTTGATACTCGTAGGTTGGACTGGAGACCGCGACAAGTACTTGGCATTTAGGCTTTGTATGGCCCCAGTTCGCGCGCGTGGCCGATACATCAAAACGGTCTCCGCCCCGGACCCGCCCCGGACCAGTAGTAGTAAAACTTGTTGTAAATAAATACTTTTCTGACGAAGACTGTGAAAAGCTGATGGAACAGATCAGACAGCCACCCTTCGATATACTATGCACAACTAAACTCCTACAGAGACGAATGTTCGGTGGAATGTTCTCGCTCTCGACCCGCAGTACATGCAGAAGGGACCTAGGCATTTGTCGCGGTCTCTGGTCTCCGGTCGCGGCGCGAACCGCCACCTTAAAGACGTACAGATCATGAAGCTTCGTCGTAAAGCAGACTGTACAACCTAGCTCTTGTCGCAATTCCGTTGAAATTGTCATCGAACCTTGCGACTGTCGTGCGACTGCTGTACCGTGCTTTGAACCATCATCAAACAAACTGACCGTTATAGTCAAATTCTGCAGCGCCTGCATCACAAAATTAGACACCACTCTTCCATCAGAGACGTGCATCCGCGGTCCATACGTGTTGAATATCCTGGCTACCCTCACTGCCACTTTCTCTTGTTTCGCGTACGAGTAGGCTAGCGTCTCTGCGACTCGCTTGCCTTCGTCGTAGCACGCCCTTGGACCTGAAACAGAAATTTTTCCCGAATAAAGCACCCCTTCACTTCTTACATCACATCGACTACTGATCTAAAGCTTGCGGCGTAGTAAGCCAACTTATTTGAGACATACTTAACGGATTGAAAGGAAAACAGTGTTTTACAATGATCTATGAATTACCGTTACTTATCTAACACTCAAGTGTCCTTCTATGGAGTGCACAGTTGATAAGTCACGGAGTCTGCGGTTTGTAACAGCCGGAGAAGGATCTCAGAATAGTATTAGTCAAATGCCCTGCATTCCGAATAACGACATAATCGCTGCTAGCTTTCACGTAGTTATTTTGCGTACCGATTCGGTTATCGCTCTGATGACAGTTGAGTGCTGTCAAGGATTCGGAACGCTCATGAGCGCGCTCGCAGTCAGTGTTCCTATAATTTCATAACAACAATAAAACCAACCAACCACAAAACACTATTACTCACTAGCAACTAACCAATCAATCAGCTGTCACGTCACTTTTGACAGGGAGGCTCACGGTGATTTCTGTTTGGAGCATGGACGCTGTTAGCGCAATACGGCGGATGTAATGACGTCATCTATGACGATTCACGGGACATCGTTGTCGCGCTCACGGTGACTCGTAACGCTTGTTAGCGCGATAATATCGATTTTAGCGTGATTCGGAATGCGCCCTCAGTGTTCCTTTATTTTCATAACAACATTAAAACAAACCAACCACAGAACACTATTACTCACAAGCAACCAAACAACCAGCTGTCACGTCACAAATGGCGGATGTAATGACGTCATCTATGACGAATTGCAGGACATCGTTGCTGCGTTCACGGTGACCCGGAACGCTTGTTAGCGCGATGATATCGATTTTAACGTGATTCGGAGTGCAGCCTTAGTCTCAATTGTCAGTGTAACCCGGTAACAGTGAAGTTATAATGGGTATTTGAAAGTTTTGAGAATCTTTTTTTGTAAATACATACATAAAATATATAGAAAAACATCCAGAACAAATATCCCGGACAAATATCTGTAGATCATGCAAATATTTGAACGGCAAACAATCGGTTCAGTGTCGCGATTGTGTAACAAACAATCTTACGCATTTATAATATAAGTGTGATGTCAGTTAAGTAATAATACTAATTAATGAAAATAAAAAATTGTCATTAAGCAGAACATAAATAGACAACATGTTTTATGTGACATAATAATTAGTTGCTTACCTATTGGATTAACATGTCCCCAGTATGATTCTGGCTGGGGGTGGACCATAGGATCACCGTACACTTCTGATGTGCTCGCTATTAAAATTTTTGCACCGACTCTCCGTGCTAAGCCTGCATGAAAAGTAAGGAATTTAGTATGTTAACTACACATGCGCCAGCAGGATCTGGAGTGAGCTTTCTCTGGAGGCTTTTCCGCTGGGCTCAAAATGGACGCCTTAGTTTAATAAATTGATTAAGCACGCACAGTAAAGGGTACCGCAGTCAATGCAGATGTATCATATTCATTTTAAAATACGAAGTTAATTTTTATATATTTTTTTAATAATTTTGTATGAACATTATATGAACCTTGCTACAAGAAAACAAGAATTTATTCATAAAAATTATATTTTACACGTCAATTGTCAAATTTCATAAATTATAAATACATATTTATGATTCATCTTGTGAAACATTGCTACATTATGTATCTAATATATGATTAGTTGGTGGGAGGGTCTTCTACACTTCGGGTAATTCGAGGAATTTACCCATACATATACAGACTAGCTGTTGCCAGCGGTTTCGCACGCGTGGTTTGCCAATAAAAAGTAGCCTGTGTTAATCCAGGTTATTAGATTAGATTAGATTAGAAAATTCTTTATTGCACTAATAAAATGATACATAGGCGAACTTAATGCTAATTAGCATTTTCTTCCAGCTAACCTTTGTGTAGTGTGGAGAAAGTGGTAGTGCCAGAAAAAGGAAATTTAATCAAACTTTAGCTTAGAAATAAAATTACAAAAATTAAAAATAATAATAATACACATACATAAACGAAATACACAAATATATCTACATAAAGTGCTCAATTTTGTTGGGTATATTGAAGAGAGGTGAAGTATTTAAAGAGTTTGGATTTGAAGATTCCCATAGAGGCGGCCTTGCGGATTTCCACTGGAAGAGAGTTCCACAAGCAGATAGCAGTCACAGTGAAAGAGTTAGTGAAGAAAGAAGTTTTATGCTCAGGCGTCTTGAATAACAGATATTGAGAAGAACGAGAAGGACGATCAGGTGGAAAAAAAGGAGAAAAACGTTCTTTAAAATAGCAAGGAAACAGAGGATTTTGAAGGATGTTATAAAGAAGACAGAGTATATGAGTATACCGACGAAACCGGATTTTGAGCCACTTTAACTGTGAGCGGTACTGTGAGATGTGGTCGTACTTTCGTCAGGTTATGATCTACGTACATACCAAATTTCATCGCAATCGGTTCAGCCGTTCCGGCGTGAAAGAGTAACAAACATCCATACATCCGTAACTACAAACATTCGCGTTTATAATATTAGTAGGATATGAGTAGGTCGACTACTGCTTGCGGTTGATAATTCTTTTTAAAACTATAGTAAAATTTACTTGTATTTTAGATACTTCACAGACAGACAGACATGGCGTATCTATAAGGTTTTTCGAGTACGGAACCATAAAAACATCTTAAGATGTAGTAGTCGCGTCTGAAGTACTACTACAGAAGTGAATAGATGACGGTGATCACGTTACATCAAAGATAAGATAACGTTCATTTGCTAGAATATAATAAATACATCCGTAGATCTTACAAGAGGCCCATAAACAAAGTTTTACTTACCTAACATATTAATAGTGCCTAATGTGTTTGTTTTAATAGTTTTTACTGGGTTTTGCATGTAATGCGGTGGGCTCGCTGGACTAGCTAAGTGATAAATTTCATCTGCCTGTAACGGAAAACAATATCTAATTAAGTCACCATCATCAGCCATAGGACTTCCACTGCCCATAGGCCACATAGATTTACGTGCGACCGATCTTGCGCGGCCTGCACTCAACGGATCCCAGTTACTTTTATCAGTCTTTCATCTAGTGGTTGGCCGTCCTACTCTGCACTTTCAGGCGTCAGTTCTTCGAGCTATGTGCCTAGCCCATGCCATTTCAGTTTGCTAATACTTTTGGCTATCACTGTGAATGGTCATAGTCATAGATATTTATTGTTTCATGTTTGTTTTACAATAGATAATAATAATAATAAATATGGCTGGACATTTCACACAGTGCTATCTAGCCCCAAACTAAGCAGAGCTTGTACTATGGGAACCAGATAACTGATAGAATACTTATATACTCTTTTTTTTCTAAATACATACTTATAATATACAGAAAAACATCCACATCCGGAACAAATATCTGTAGATCATGCAAACATTTGTTCCGCGGCGGGAATCGAACCCGCTACCTCCTGCGTCTCAGCCGGCTATTCGCCCACTGCACCACGGAGGTGGTCGAACTAATAAAAAATGTGTTTTTAAGAACAGTAGTACAGTGGTTGCGTCTCCACAGCTCGCAGTCCGGTGTTCTCTCACCTGGAACGCATCGCTTCAAGGCATCACTACTATCCGCGCGTTCGGCGCCCAGGAAGCGCTCATTCGAGAGTTCGACAATCATCAGGACTTACATAGTTCTGCGTGGTAAGTCACCATGAAGGTCGTCGGAGATTTTTAATTCAATTCAATTTAATAAACATCTTTTTTTTTAGATGTCAAAGATCCATAATTGTTAGTAAAATATTAATAAATATGTCAAATAGTTAGTACAAGTGCAATTTTACGAATCTATAAGAAACAAAAAATAATAATACTAGAATAGGAAGTACAGTGTATGCGGTAAGTATGTGAGCATCTAGTGCAAGTACTGCGCATCTACCATACAACAATGGCTTAGATGCTCACAGTCGAACCTGTATGAGAACGCATTCAGTATACCGTTGGAGCTGGCCCGAATTCTGCGCCCCAGGGATGTGCACCGCTTGCGCACGGTGCTGTAAAAACAGTCCACTCGCGCCTCGGCAAACATCCCCGACGCGCTGCAGAACCGGGGCAGCCCCCCCCCCCCCCCCCCAGCACCCTGAACGCGTTGTTATACTGTACGCGTATAACTTAATGGCACACAGGCTGCGCTCGGAACATATTCCTCTTGCTATGATTTAAACATGCTATGAAAATATTCGACTCCCCCAATTGTGCTACATGCGGAGTTACAGAGGATGGAAGGTGCTTCTGGTGGAAGGTGTTCGGAGCCAGCCTCTGAGAGTCCATATGCAGACTCAATATAATGTGAATCTGTTAGGTGTTGGCGTATTTCAAAGTATCCTGTCTGTCCCGCTATGCGATCCGGCCATGGTACTTTATAAAATGGTGTATAATATAATTAAGTCTAGTTGTTAAGGATTTCATTGTAAGATTTAACAGGACTGACATAGTCCCAAACGACTCAAAGTCCTTAATAAAATAAATGAATAAAAAAAACAATAATGTTTTACAAATTAAAATTGACCAAGACATGGGCCCCTATTGGGGCCCACAATACAATAATAATTTATTACTATGTGTTTTTATCTAGCCTATGCTGTCCCACTGCTGGGCAAAGGCCTCGCCCCCGAATCTCGTCACTTATTTCAATCCTGTACCAAATCCCGCCAGTCCCCATAAAAAGACGACCGACTATAATCGACATAAATAGATACAAAAGCTGGGGGGAGGGGGTAGAGGGGGGGGGGGGGGGCTTTATAAAAACGTCGGAAAGCTGTCGGATCGGAAACATGGGGATCATGTTGGAAACGTATCCGAGCTTTACGGTTAATCCGAAATAGTTTTGAAATTGCGTTTTTGATTCGAATCCGACATAAACCGAGGTTTACGATCCAACGCTTTAAAATAGTCCCGCAGATTCTTGTAAGGCTTGTCGATTCGATCCGAGAATTGTCTGTAGAAGGCACGACGTAGAAACTGATAGGGCAAATGATAGATAGTGACGTGTATAAGCGGCATTCAAACGTCGATTTTCAGTGGATATATCGGCAATATATAATCGCAAAGCGGTGATCGATTTGTGACTGGCAATCTGAGCATATCAACAAACAATACTCGTACACAAACAATAAGTACCTCTACATAAAGTGGATTCACAATATCGTGATGAATCATTTCAAAGTTGCGATGGCCAAACCAGTGTTCCACATTGCGTTTGCGGCCGGTGAAGAAGTTGTCTACTACGATGACCTCATGGCCTTGCGTCATGAGAATGTCCACGAGGTGAGAACCAACAAAACCTGCCCCACCAGTCACCTGAAACACAAAACCAACACTTAAGTATAAATATTTAAAGGGTCATATCATGAGACTACTCCTAAAACGTGTGTGAAAGACCTGTAGCGACATCTATCGCTATATGGAAGATCAACTTTGGCATTAAGCTAACCTACAGAGCGAGACTCTACCCAGAACTCTTCGGTCTCGACTCACCGCAGACCATGGACTCATCCATGTACCGTCTCAACTCACTGAGACTTGAACGGATGCTTTGCTATCAGTCTCGACTCTCTGCAGACTACGAGCAACCTGGCCACCTCCGGTCTAAGAAGGGGGGTGATGTAGCAACATATATCGCTACAGACCTACTCAAGAATGAAAATATATTTACATCTAAATGATTCTACTAACCTCTTCTAAATATGGAACTAATAACATAACATAACTGAAAACTTCACACCCCCTCACTAGGCCTCACTAAACTAACTATGGATACACTAACGTAAGTGTGAAAAATTTGAGCTGTCTCATACATTTTAAGGAGATTTGACTTTTACCCCCTCATATTTTTTGGGTGCAGTCTTCTTACTCCCCCATATCCAGAATCCTCAGGAAGAATACATAATGTGTTAGATATAAACTCGATAGTCATTATACAAACAAAATGTTTAAGTTGTCCCTATATTTAAACTACTTACAAGGTTCTGCATGCTGACTGAATATTTAACCTAAGTTTACACCTATTGTTTGTTTGAAGTGAAATGTATATTTTCTTTTGAGAATAAATTCTTTAACAGGTACTATCACTTCAGCAGCATTAATTTGGTGGATGACAAGTTTGTGTGCACCTTCCTACCACTAGTATCTTTATAATAAAACTTATATTTAGTTTATAAATAAATTATGTTAATAGGTACTTAATATGTGTTACTTACTGTAGGTAGGCAAAAACTCATACTAACTTAAGCTTGGCTTAGTTTGGGGCGCTGTGTGGAATGTCCATTAATATTTATTAAATAACTACTAGATGTACGATGGCATAGCTCTGTATTATGTAATATATTATAATACGATGAAGTGTATAATTGTATATATTGTGACTATATTATTGTTAAGAAAAGTAGTTTCTTTGAAGGTGACTAGTGTAGTGTTATATAGGTCGCTGTATTGCAATTATTCTCTAAGTATTTGTTATGTGGTCTGGGTATTGTGTTTCAGTAGTTGTAAGTACTGAAGAATACATGGAATTCTAGTGTGGTGTGGAAACTCTGTATGTGACTAAAAAGTTTGTTTTTAATGAAGTGACAGTGGCAGCACAAACTTTTGACCCACCTGATGTTAAGTGGTTTTTAGGGATCCGTACCCAACGGGTAAAAGAGGACCCTAATAATAAAAAACTACGCTGTTTGTCTGTTTGTCCTTCTGTCACCAGGCTGTATCTCATGAACCGTGATAGTTAGATAGTTGAAATTTTCACAGATGATGTATTTCTGTTGCCGCTACAACAACAAATACTAAAAACAGAATAAAATGAATATTTAAGAGGAGCTCCCATAAAACAAACGTGATTTTTTTGCTCGATATTGATATCGGCAAAAAGTTGACGCTTGAAATATTCACAGAATATTTAGTTATAATATATTATTCACTTTAAAAATAAATAATTAAATTAAAATAAAACAAATATTTAAGAGGGGCTCCCGTACAACAAACGGTATTTTTTGCTCGTTTTTATCGATTATGGTACAGAACCCTTCGTGCGCGAGTCCGACTCGCACTTGGCCGGTTTTTCTAATTTATTTACTAAAATATAAGTTCTTATAACCTTCATATTATACCCTAAAAATGTGCAAGATTTGATTCATTGACTTAAGATTCATCGATTCTAGACAGTAGTACAAACTATTGTCTATAATCTTTTCCCTGCAGGTTACGTCTAAATAAGACTTGACATGGCACTGCATTGCCCCTGTCACCCTAAGACATGCAGGTGAAAAGTCTCATGTTCTTGTAACTTACTATTTCAAATCAACAAGTTGTAGGTACTTACCAATATCCTCTTTCTCTCTTTAACACCCAAAAACTTAACATCTGGGTATTTGTCTGGCACCCGTCCTTCTAATATAGCTATCTTTTTCTCCAACTCAGCTAACTTTAGCTTTGTTTCCTGTAGCTCCTTTTTAGTATCACGACTATCCATCTTGATTAAATGTGCATTTCCTTCTTGTAGATTGTCTCTATACTTCGGTTCTCTGTAGTGATTGGATACTTTTTGAGACGATTGCTTTGTTTCACCGTTGTCTCTCGAGAGAACCAAAAATACAATAAGTACTGGAAAAAAGGTCAGTGTCTTAATAATATATATTTATGTTGTAGGGATGGAATTTCTACATTAAGGAAAAGAGCAATGCAGCGACACCTTTGATGAAAAACTCGGCTGCCGATGACAATAACAGGTTTAAATTTCTACCAATACGTCTGGCATGTCACAATTTTGGTCCTAATAATGCTGGTAGGGTAATAGGACCAAAATTGCAAAATCTTGAAACGGCGTACAATTATTCAAGAATTTAAATAAATTTCAGCAAAAATTAAGTTCCAAACAGACACATCGCACTTACCTAATGACAAGCCGCCAACGACCGTTATTGTCTTCCGAAACTTTAAAGATTGTCTTATCATTGCGGGGGGTATAAGTAAAAGTATTGTTTACATTGCTAAATTATATTTCGAAATCCAACTAAAACGAAACATGGAAAAATCTTCTACCTTTAGCTTGTTTGCCTGCCTGCCAGCCAGCCAGCTAACTACAACAGGGCAAAACAACCAGCTGATTTGAATTTTTGATTGACATTGACAATGTCAATTTGACATTGACCGTATCCAACAATCGGTTGACTGTCAGTGTCAGTTCTCAAATGAGTTCAATGAGGGGAAATTTTCGATTTTAGAAGAAAACGCCGCCAAAAAATATGGTTTTATGCCCAAATCTACACCAAATTTAAAAGATTACTTAGTTATTAACACAAAGTGTGCGATATTGTGTTATATATATATGTATATTATTGTTATATATGTATAGATAGCCCATTATTAAAGTCTAAAATAATTCATATTATAGTGTTGTAGCTTTCAATAAAACATTTTATATTTTGAAAATTACATGGAATGTTATATGGCTCATTGATTTTATTAATCCTTACCTAAATGTACTAAACTTATTATTACAAATATTGGAATAAATATGAACAGGGCAGCAGAGGACGACACAATGCAAATCCTAGTAATTTTAAAATTCTCTTTAAGTGAATTTAATTCTTTGAGAAATAAATATTAATGAAATTCTTAAAGACTTAATAAACAACGAGTGATAAATACCACACGACTGAAGTAAAACTTCTTTAGCTCCATCTTTATGTATATGTAAACCTCCTTAAAACTATGGAGGCTTCATAGCCAAGAGAAAGAGCCAAGAGAAAGAGAAAAAGAAGATGTGTGCTCGCACCTCTCTCTCTCTTGCCCCTACACTATTATACTAACGTAACTCTCTCTCTTTCTATCTTCACTAACTTATATCTCCCTGTCAACTTCCGTTGGCACTTTTCATAACGCATTAATCAGCTTATTCCCCAAGTCAAGCGTGCGTAAAGAAGTTTTACTTCAACGAAGTCTAAACCAATCTCATTTCGTTTGATATTTCTAGTTCCTCGGAAAATATTGTGACACGGCAATGACGGCTGAATGAAAATTCCCGATTAAAAAAAAAAGTAGTTCCAACTATTGTAATAGATGGCGCCGTCTAAACAAGCCTCAGACGAATAATCGAGGCACTGAGACATCTTCGCTAATATAATTCTAAACTTGCCAAACTGACAAAGTCGCAAAGACAAAATTTAAATTTCTAGAGAACATGCCATAGAGAACATTTATTTTGTGAACATGCTCACTTCGTTTTCGTTTCGTCTTTTGTATATGTCAATCAATGTTCTTCTGTGATAAAATTTCTTAGACCAGGGGTGCTAGCTTATTGAACTCTGACTAATCGATACACTGTATTTTGAATAGATGTTGATTATTGTTCTGGAGAAGCTTTATTCCGAATACTGAAAGTATTGTAGTTTTCTTCAATAATCTTCTGGCAGTATCTTTTAAAAACCGAGATTTTTAGGAGAAAAAATGACAAGTTCTTAAATACCTAATCCCAGAGACTTTATACCTTACTAAGGTGTAAGGTCTTTGCCTAATCCACACTAACCAACTTTTATGTAAGTACACCTTAAACCAGTGTACCTAGGTAGATAGGTAAAATAAAAGAATAAAAAAAATGTTTATTGCTTTTTCCTATCTATTTTATTTTCCTTAAGAAAACGGTGTCTGCCGTTGTTTTCGCAATACCCTCCTATTTGAAAGCAAATATATATGAGTTTGATCTAATTCATGCAAATTTAGGAACATTTAAATTTTTTTTCTAAAAGTTGTTACACTTTTTTTGCTACAAGCTTGGATTTGTCGAGCGGTTTTACTTGTCGAAAGGTCGATGCATCATCTTTTGGCAAAAGATCTATCGTGAAGTCGCCAGTTTTAGTACATACGAGAGGTACTTACTAAAATTTAAAGATGGCGTGGTTAGGTTGGTAAAGTCACGGAACAGAATTCCTGTTCTAATTTCTGTTCCGTGGGTAAAATTGTAATACCACAGAGTAAGTACTAAATAATTTAATAATTCCGTAGAAATACTTAGTGGTACGTTGTTAACTTACTCTTTCTGAAATGTAGGTAGTTATATCTACTGCTGATGCTGGCTGGAACCCATACGCTGTTGCTGCAGGAATTATTGTTGTTGAAGAAATGTAAGACCATAGATTATTACGATATTATTCCAAGCGTAAGACGGTAAATTGCTTTAATGTAGGTTACCTGTATATATATCTATATATTATAAATAACTAAAGTTAGGTATTTATTAAGTAATATGTTTTTAATTAGTTAATATTCCTTTTTTCCTGAGTCACCTTCTTTTAGTACGACTGGATGACTGGTAGATAATGCTATTAGAGTTAAGCCCTCCTAGCACTATTCTGTTTTGTGTGAAAGAATTAAATAAATAAATAACTCTAACCTTGAATAAATAGGTAGGCAAGTACATAAGTACACTTTATTATCAATATTGTAATACGAATAATTGTACTAAGTCTCAATATCATATTTTTCTAATATTCTCGTTCTATTTGATTGATTGTTTGTACCTACCTATGTGTAGCACGATCTTGAGCGCCAAGTGCGACTGCGCACCTTTTCCGAACACTCAAGAACGGTGCCGGTCACATATAATATACCTACTTACATATATATACAGCCACGGTATAATTTACCTATGATAAGCCTACCTACCTTCACATAATTATAATATATCAATAGGTACGATTATGTACTAACGTAAATAGGTAGGTAGGAACTATATCCTAGTAATATTCTAGGCGTTAACTTTCACACTTTCCTCGAGAGCGCACAGCTCTATCTGGTTGATCAGAGAATAATCCATCGATTCCAGCGGCGAAATATGCTTTCAATTCTCCGTCGAAGTTCCCAATTGCGTTCGGAGAAGGATCCTTGCTCTGGAACTCAGCTGGCAGGTATGTATTCTCAGCACGGAAGGTGTAGGGGTGAACCTTCAGGTCTACTGAGTGAGCATCTTTCACGAAACTCGTCACCTCGCCGAGTCTATTATTTTCGTCTCTAGGAATGATGTAGGTCTTATCCGGACCTACTGCTGACGCGTACTTCGCTACCTCTTTGAGACCTTCTGCCGTAGCCATATCGCCATAAGTCAGGTTCGTACCGAGGATTTTTTGGTCATACGGTTGCAAAAGTTTCTCGTCAAATAGCTGAAGGAGTTTCAAGTTGGTAAACTTACTGAGTTCCTTCAGATTACTTACTTCGAACGATTGGATGTAAACAGGGTCACTGGATCTTCGGTAGCCATTTTTCGAGAACGTTAGAACCACAGGCCATTCCATGGGCAACCCTAGTTGCTGGAAGTGTGTGCTGTGTTTTATTTCTGGGTAGATACCGATGACTCGGTTCTGGCTACGCTGCAAACTTCTGACGAGGTTTATGATTTCTTGGAGGGTGGGTATTTCAAACGCGCCATCCATCCGTGCGTTGCCGGGCCTGACTTTGGGAATGCGTTCCACAGCTCGAAGTGTCTTCAGCTCTTGGAGTGTGAAATCTTCTGTGAACCATCCGGTCAATTCGAAGCCATCGACGGCTTGAGTGCGATTCCGCGATGCAAACTCAGGATGTTCCGCGACGTCTGTGGTCCCACTGATCTCGTTTTCGTGTCGCGCTACGAGGTATCCGTCCTTGGTCATCACGAGGTCTGGTTCTGCATAGTCGGCGCCCATCGTGATAGCAAGTGCGTAGGAGCCCAGGGTATGCTCAGGGACGTAGCCGCTGGCGCCACGATGTCCGATCACCACTTGTTTGCATATGTCCTGATTCGCTGCTGTAGGTTCGGTGCTTTTAGATTTCGGGATTGAACCCACAGCGGCAAATTTAAGTAGAGCTATGAACAGCGTACCCCGGAGAAGTGGAGAGTTCATTTTTGCTTATACCTAATAATATCCTGAAATTGATATGGTTGGTTATTTTAAAAAAAAAAACACCATTATTGTTTAAAGACTTCGAGTTATTGTGGTGTCCTAAAAATCAAATATTTACAGTTCATATTAGTTTATTTATAACTAAAAGCTTTATCGATTAATAAAACTACTCTACTACTTTATCACTCCATAATATAATATATCTAATTAGTTACCTAAATGGTTACTTCTAGATACCTACTCGTAGAGACGCCTCAATTGTTGTATCTAGATCTTTCTTGCGATTAAGGACATTGATTAATGTTTTACCATGCAAAAATCTGTGAGACTTTTGTAAAATATAAAGAAGTTATCCTTTTTGGATTACTTCTTTATATAAGAAGATAAGAGAAGAAGAAGATATGTAAGAAATTTCTGACACACTTGAGTTAGGTACTCTAATTTATCACTAACCGAAGAAATTAATATATTCTTTAAATTTATCACTTTATTCTTTTAATTCCTCGTAACAATAAAATTATGAATAATTCTTAAATACCTAGATTATTCGATTTTTAATATTGATTATTAACTTACTATTTAATAGGAACATCCAAACCAGTTAAATTAAAATAAAATTAACTAACCGCACAACTTTATACAACAAATATCAGTTGAGAGTGTTTAGAAGTGTACAGACAATGAGCAAAGTGTTAAGGAAAGACCAGCAAGGTTTTTGTCATGGACTGAAAGAGGAAATAGACAAATACCTATGCAAATGCTAATC
Source organism: Philereme vetulata (assembly GCA_918857605.2). Taxonomy (NCBI): domain Eukaryota; kingdom Metazoa; phylum Arthropoda; class Insecta; order Lepidoptera; family Geometridae; genus Philereme; species Philereme vetulata. Next base: position 1,800,103 of record OU975473.1, on the reverse strand, counting down.
TATATTTATGTACATGGTCCTTTTTATATAACCTTCCAACAAGTATGTTGGTCATCATCATCATCATCCACAGCCCATAATTACCCACTAATAGGTGAAGACGACACCCTTTCCGAACCTATGTTGCATCCAGGAGTTGCCTGCTGCTTTCTCTATTGCCCGGTTCCTATATCCGTCGGTAACCGACTACATCTCGTACCTCCTTTAAAAAGCGTCAAACTAGTGTCAAACTTTTGACACGTTTTCATGGAGAAACAAGCCGTAGCTGGTTACCGACGGATATAGGAACACGTCATATGTCGTCGACTACCACGCCGTGGCGCCTTTGAACAACTTGCTTCTTTGGTCTGTTCTTGGCCACACGTATCAGTATGTAGGTCAGGGTGTCTAATGTACCCACGTTGATTTGCATTTGAGATTCGATAGAGCATACCTTTGTTAGGTTCCTATTCTATCATTTATCTGGTATCCCATGGTACAAGCTTTGCATAGTTTAGGGCCAGATAGCGCTGTGTGAAATGCATTCATCATCATCATCATATCAGCCATAGGACGTCCACTGCTGGACAAAGGCCTCCCTCATTGATCTCCAGGAACTGCGGTTGGAAGCGGCCTGCATCTAACGCTGACCTGCGGTTCTTACCAAGTCATCTTCCCATCTTGTAGGTGGACGTCCTACGCTGCGCTTGCCGGTCCGCCTCCATTCGAGAACTTTCCGGCACCAGCGGCCGTCTGTTCTGCGCGCTATATGGCCTGCCCATTGCCACTTCAACGTGCTAATCCGTAGGGCTATGTCGGTGACTTGAGTTCTCCTACGTATCTCCTCATTTCTGATTCGATCCCGTAGAAAAACCCCGAGCATAGCCCTCTCCATAGCTCGTTGAGCGACTTTGAGCTTATTCATAAGGCCAATAGTGAAGGACCACGTCTCGGTTCCATATGTCATCACTGGTAACACACACTGATTGAAGACTTTCGTCTTAATGCACTGAGGTATGTTGGACATGTGAAATGCATTATTTTATTATTATTATTATACCTATTACCGGTTCTCAAAATGATTAAAATATGAAATATTTTGTTTTCAATTCATCTAAAATATTATTGTCTGTTGTTGCTGATGAAACAGTGCGATAATTTTTACTTATACTGGCCAGTTCGTAGGTTAAACTCAAAGTAAAAATCCTGTAAGTAGTTTCATTGAAATAGTGTTACTACATATCAAATCTTTTTTGAATTACATTATCTTCTTTTTAAAACTATTCGGATCGGGATCATTAAATAGAACCTTTATGTAGCACGACAATTAGTTGATGTTTGGGTGCTATGGTGTCATTAAAAGCCCACATAGATTATATTAAATAAACAACACTGCATTTTTTAGAAGATCAGATTGAATTAAACTTGTAATTACTGTAAATTATTCAGGTATATAGTTAACGTTCTAACTATCAGTGATAATGGCGGACCTTGGTGTGTTTCTTTGTTTACGTTATTATTAACTAGCTGAATAATCCGCGGCTTCGCACGCGTAGTTTGCCAATAAAAAGTAGCCTGTGTATTAATCCAGGTTCATATCAAATTTCATCGCAATCGGTTCAGCCGTTCCGGCATGAAAGAGTAACAAACATCCATATATCCATACATAAAAACTTTCGCGTTCAAAATATAACTTAGTAGGACTAGCTGACCAATCCGCAGCTTTGCACGCGGAGTTTTTCAATAAAAACATTACCCTCCTTCTGCGCAGTTCGGTAAAAAGTAGCCTGTGTCACCCGGGGATAGTGTAGCTTCCCAACAGTGAAAGATTTTTTTAAATCGGTCCAGTAGTTTCGGAACCTATTCAATACAAACAAACAAATCTTTCGTCTTTATAATATTATAGTATTAGTATAGACTATGTACGTAATGACGACCTCCGTGGTGCAGTGGGCGAATAGCCGACTGAGACGCAGGAGGTAGCGAGTTCGATTCCCGCCGCGGAACAAATGTTTGCACGATCTGCAGATATTTGTTCCGAGTCTGGATGTTTTTCTATATTAGTTTGTATTTACAAAAACAAAAAATGTATATAAGTATTCTTCAGTTATCTGGTTCCCATAGTACAAGCTCTGCTTAGTTTGGGGTTAGATAGCGCTGTGTGAAATGTCCAGTAATATTTATTTATTTTATTTTAATGAGTTTATTAACTAGGTACCGACTTTAGTTCTATCATAGATAGGCTTTGTTATGTAACTAACAAAGTATTGATTAAACGCATTCAGTGCCAGTGAACCTACGATGTTAGCCTAACTTCCACACATCAGGAGTACCTACATCTCTCATACCATAACACAACACAGCACACGTCGTGTTTAGGTTATGTATGACGGCATACAAGATACTAAATATAGGTACCTACATAACAACAGGTGGTTTTGATCATGGTGTAATGTCAATACACCATCATCCTCCAACTCGTTCAAAATGTTACAATTTAGACGTAATTTATTTCCTGTATTGTTATGTATTCTAAAAGGATCATAAAAAAACAACCAGCCATGTTTTCTTGCTTTTCTTTCCTGGCTTGGTCGCGAAGGAACAGGCAGTAAAATTGATGTTTCAATGTGATCCTTGTGATTTTAATGAATAAAAGATTTTGACTTTGACTTTGAATAATCTTCTCTAATATTAGATTCACTATTTTTTATATATTTTTTGATAATATATTCGTGCCTGTACCTACCTATCAACATCTAGATAAAGTTGAGAGGTGGTTAAAGAAGTTAGGTGAGATAATATTGACGTATTATCAATCTTCGTTCCTTATCTGTTGTTGTATTCTCTAAATGGGCTGTCAGTGGTGATGATAATATTAGTTATACTGTGATATTACTCATTGTTATTCATGGCCATTTTCAAAAGCCACCTCTTGAAAGAGAGCACCAGACTCGAGGGCAAATTAGCATGGTCCTCGAACACGAACCGAAATATCAGGTTGTTCAGAAAATAATCCATCGATGCCAGTAGCAAAGTACGTTTTCATTTCACTGCTGAAATCCCCGATGTCTGCCGACGAACCATTACTTCGGAACTCAGCTGGAAGGAACGAGTTCTCAGCTCGGAACGTGTACGGATGCACCTTTAATCCAGCTGCATGAGCATCGTTCACGAAGCTTGTGACTTCTCCCAATCTATTATTTTCATTTCGAGGTATAATGTAACTTTTGTCCGGGCCTACTGCGGACGCATACTTCGCTACATTCCAAAGCCCTTCAGCCGTAGCCATGTCTCCATACGTGAGATTCGTACCGATCTGTCCCTGGTCAAATGGTTGTAGCAACTTGTTGCCTTTATACAGTTGAAGTAGCTTCAGATCAGTGGTTTTCTTAAGCTCTACCAAATTGCTCACTTCAAAAGACTGAATGTAGATGGGATCCGTAGATTTGTAATAGCCGTTGATTTTGAATGTGTCTACAACCAGTTGCTCGATAGGTAGGTTGAGGCGATGAAAGTGCGTGCTGTGTTTTATTTCAGGATATATTCCAATGACTCTTTTTTGACTCAGCTGAAGAGCTTTTACTAGTTCGATGACTTCTTGGAAAGTGGGTATCGTGAAGGTGCCATCCATGCGTGCGTTTCCAGGTCTTAAGTTTGGGATCCTTTCAACAGCTCGTAGAGTTTTAATTTCTCTTAACGTGAAGTCCTCTGAGAACCAGCCGCTGATTTCTTTTCCATCTACATTTTGGTTCCGACGACGGCTTGTAAACTCAGTTCGTTTTGCAACATCGGTTGTCAAGCCAAGCTCGTTATCGTGCCGTGTGATAAGTTGCCCGTCTTTGCTCATTACCAGGTCAGGTTCTATGTAGTCTGCACCCATGAAGACGGCGAGGGCGTAGGCGGCCAGGGTATGTTCTGGGATGTAGCCACTCGCACCGCGGTGGGCGATCACCACTTGCTTGCATAGATCAGGCTGTCTTTGAGTCGTAGCCTCGGGAATTTCACTTGCTACTGGTACAGCAGTCGCAGTTTTTAACACACTTAAGAATAACATAAATGTGATTCTGCTCAACATTTTGTTATAGGTAGTATAACGATTAGTAGCAACACGTGTCACGAAAACTCATGTAGGTACATAAATAAGATGTTAAATATACTACATATGGATGTTCCTGCTTGCATGCTTGGTAATAAGTCCGCAATGAGAGCACGTTGATGAGTTTTATGATTCGTAGGTACAGATGTTTAGAAAAGTTAATAGACTTTCAGAAAACCAACAGTATAGAATCGGCAGTGGCATAATACCGATTGCAAGACCATTCATCGAATACTATAAGATAGAGTTAACTATTGGTTTTCACCATCATTTGTCAATTACCACTTCTTTAATTTAATTATTCTTAAACCTTTAAACAATATAATAAATAAATAAATAAAGCCTTTATTCCCACTTAATAACTATTAACATACAATTTAATAACATTTACATAAAATTTAATGATTTCATTCATTAATTAAAATTAATATCAAATTATTAATAATTCAATTATATACATTACGGTTATTATTATTATTATTCAATTATATTAGTTTATTTCACTTAACTAATTAATTTATTTATTTTGGGCACCCAGAACTGGGTATAGGCTTCCTCCATGCAATGCCACGTATGGCGATCTTGAGCGAGTCGTGTCCAGGTCTTGCCCGCAACCTCTACCAAGTCGTCGCACCATCGTTTTTTCGGTCTTCCTCTTGTGCGCACCGCGTCTCGTGGGTACCAATGGAGGATACGTTCGCTCCATCTTCTATCCTATGTTCTAGAGATTTGGCCTGCCCACTTCCACTTCAGTTGGCAGAGCATGCTAACTGCGTCGGTGACTTTCGTTACGGTTCTGATGTTGTCACTTCTGACTCTATCTTTAAGTCTCAAACCAAGCATTGATCTTTCCGTGGCTCTTTGAAATATATATCTTATAAACAATATAATAGGTTGGGTAAAAAGGCTTTTCGCATTATAGTATGTACGAACTTGTAATAAAATCTCTTTGGCTATACTATTTGTATCTGGCTGGTTTTGGTATCATTCAAAGTTTAAATTTTAAAGAAGATAATTCCAAATTCAAATTGGGAAAAAATGAGATTTTTATTTGTTTTTCGTAGGTACTGTAAAGATGAGTGAATCTAATGAAGAAATTCGATACATTTTAAAATTTTACTACAAAAAAGGTAAAAATGAAACGCAAGCCGCGAAAAAAATTTGCGACTTTTATGGACCTAGTGCAGTGTCTGTGAGAGTAGCACAAATTTGGTTTAAGCGTTTTCAATCCGGAAATTTTGATGTCAAAGATGCACGTTTCGCACAAGAACGTGCGAAAAAGGTCACGACCTTTTTCAAAGGCCGGTCAGGCTTCACAGACTGTGGCGAAACCTCACACATCTTTAGCCACTCAGAATAAATTAAGAGAGTTTGGTTGGGAGGTGTTAATGCATCCGCCGTATAGTCCTGACCTTGCACCTTCAGATTTCCAGCTGTTTCGGTCTCTTAAGAATTCTTTAGGCAGTGTCAAGTAAATCTAATCTAAATCTAAATCTAACATCACGAGAGGACTGCCAAAACTACTTGTCGCGGTATTTTGATCAGAAGCCCCAAAATTTCTATAGCAATGGAATCATGTCCCTACCTACAAGATGGCAAAAAGTTATCGAATAAAATGGTACCTACATACTTAAGATAAATGTAAATAAACTATATTAAAAATGTTTTGAATTTTCTTAAAAAATGCGAAGAAACTTTTTCCCCAACCTAATATTACATATTATGAATTAGCTGCGAGTATTGCTATAGGTTGTGATCCTGTTAGAAGATACCTATAATAATATACTTAAATCTTGCAAATGTTCACGAGTTGTCTCTTTAACTGTACCTTGAGATAAATACACTTTAGGGTCAGCCATTTCTAAAAGGTTATTGGAGTTTGATTATTATATCCATGTAAGTTCTTAATTACTTGCATAGTTAATTCATATCTATACACAATGAACCATAATATATCTTAATAGTTATAGATAGATAGAGTCATCATTTTCATCATTAACCTATAGCAGTCCACTGCTGGACGTAGATCTATCCTAAGGAGCGCCACTGAGCCCGATCTTCCATTTTTCTCATCTAGTCTCTACACTCTACTACGTAATTACAGCGCGCATTAAAATTATTTTTTAGTATTATTTTATTCACAAGTGCGTTGAAAAACGTCGTATGATACACGTGTGTATGGATGATGACCGTCCTTGGCTCTCCTAACGGCTCGGGTCTCAATGTCGCCTCAGCGGTAATCCAACATTACCCACTTGTACCATAATGTACTATTGTAATATGGAACACGATCTTTTTATGTATCGAAACTTTTTTAAGAACAAAGCAACTCAACCAATAAAATAAAAAAAAATACTCTTAACTCACTTGTGAATAATAGCAATGACAAGGTCACAGTTTGATTGAAATTAGAGCCACTTTATGAGTAAATGTGTTGAAAACTATTTCCCTTACACCCCCATCAACAAAGATAAAAAAATCACTGTGACCCGTATCTAGTTATTTGTTTAGTAGATTATTCAAAATTGTATTTAAATTGATTCTATTGTTTTGTCTTACGAACTTCAAATCACTTTTATCTCAGGAACTGAGTAGATGTCCAGGTTTTTCGGGATACAAACGAATAGAATATTTGATGATACTCCATAGTATGGGGTAATCGTTATACCAAGTTTCATCAAAATCCATCCAGTAAGTACTTACGCGTACAAAGGGACTGTCAGACAGACATAAAGGAAAATAATCTATTTGGCTTCTTTAACGGCCGATGGGGCCGGAAGGTTCTCGAGTGGAGGCCACGGACCGGCAAGCGCAGCGTAGGACATCCACCTACAAGATGGGCAGACGACTTAGTAAGAACCGCAGGTCGGCGTTGGATGCAGGCCGCTTCCAACCGCAGTTCCTGGAGATCAATGAGGGAGGTCTTTGTCCAGCAGTGGACGTCCTACGGCTGATATGATGATGATGAACGGCTTTGAAGTTAATGTTAATACAGTGTAAACTCCATGTAACGTCACTCGTTTTAACGACAAACTCTCTAAAGCGTCGAAATCACTCGGCTTTGGTTGGTTTAGCTTGTCTTGCATACAATGGTACACTCTGTATAGCATTACACCCACTCTCAATAACGACAACAATTTGTAATAAAAAGTTCTTTTTAAGTTGCCAAATTCGTAAAAACTGCGCAGCTGTGTATATCCTTTTGTTGTTTTATTATTCTAGACCATAATTAACTCGACTATCGGCATCATACACACCAAACTTTCTAAGAAATCCGTTCTTTTGTTTACAAAATGGGATTGCTTGCACGTGTAGCTGCAGACTGTTGTTAGTAGAAGTGATGGATTTTATCTATACGTTGTCATATTCTTAGTAGCTCACAAACTTTCAAATTGTAAACATGGCTAGTAAGAGAAAATCACTGTGTATTGACGAAAAAGTTCTCTCCATTTAAAGACAACTCTCTATAACGTCAAAATATGCTCAGTCCCTTGAGTGTCTTTATATAGAGTTTACACTGTATTATTACTTTTTATGTTTACTCAATGTTTTAATTTGGCCCCGTAACAGTTTTATTATGAATAGATTATGTAGGTGTATCATGTGTGAGTAGATAGAGCCACTTTATGACTTTGTTTATAAAATTATCAGATTAGTGACACGCGACATGTAGAGCAAAGGTTATCCTAAGTGCGTCAAAATACTTTTATTTTATTTTAAAGTAATATGTTCCTCCATCATCAACCATTATAAATAATAAATAAATATTTCTGGACATTTCACACAGCGCTATCTAGCCCCAAACTAAGCAGAGCTTGTACTATGGGAACCACATAACTGATAGAATACTTATAGGTATACATTTTTTTTTTGTAAATACATACTTATAATGATTAAAAATGTATACCTATAAGTATTCTATCAGTTATGTGGTTCCTATAGTACAAGCTCTGCTTAGTTTGGGGCTAGATAGCGCTGTGTGAAATGTCCAGAAATATTTATTTATTATTTAAATGGTTGATGATGGAGGAACATATTACTTTAAAATAAAATAAAAGTCTTTTGACGCACTTAGGATAACCTTTGCTCTACATGTAGCGTGTCACTAATCTGATAATTTTATAAACAAAGTCATAAAGTGGCTCTATCTACTCACACATGATACACCTACATAATCTATTCATAATAAAACTGTTACGGGGCCAAATTAAAACATTGAGTAAACATAAAAAATATAAATACAGTGTAAACTCTATATAACGACACTCAAGGGACTGAGCATATTTTGACGTTATAGAGAGTTGTCTTTAAATGGAGAGAACTTTTTCGTCAATACACAGTATTTTCTCTTACTAGCAATGTTTACAATTTGAAAGTTTGTGAGCTACTAAGAATATGACAACGTATAGATAAAATCCATCACTTCTTATAGAGAGACAACCAGACCGGGAACAAATATCTGTAGATCATGCAAACATTTGTTCCGTGGCGGGAATCGAACCCGCTACCTCCTGCGTCTAAGCTGGCTATTCGCCCGCTGCACCACGGAGGTCGTTATTAAATAATATGTAATCTATTTTTATAAAATGCCAGGTGGGTAAATAAATAATTCAGTCGTTTTATTTAACCTATTTTCTTCGCACATAATGTGAATGGTGAACTTAACGAAATAACGAATTTAGGTGGAATTTCAACCACTATGCACTGAAAGCCAGTAATAATTATCAGTTATCGTCCAACTCGACAAGTACCTCGCGCGCGCACTGACACATCCGGTTGATCAGAAAATGCTCCGTCTATCCCTGCATCAAAGAAAACTCTCAATTCCCCTACCATGTCTCCAAGAGCAGTCGGTAAAGGTTCTGCACCCTGAAACTCAGCTGGTAAAAATGCATTCTCAGCTCTGAAAGTGTATGGATGAACTTTTAGACCGGCTGCATGTGCATCATCTACAAAACTGGTAGGGGTTCCAAGTCTATCGTTCTCATCACGAGGTATGATATAGTTCTTATCAGGCCCTACTGCATAAGCATAGGTTGCAATTTCCCGTAACCCTTCAGGCGTCGCCATATCACTGTAGGTGACTGTCGTACCAAGAAAGGCTTGATCGACTGGCTGTGCTTGTTGTCGTCCACTAAATAGCTGCAGTAAACGAAGGTCGGTCAGATTCTTGAGCTGTCTTAAGTTACTTATCTCAAACGACTGGATATAAATTGGAGCTTCTGGACCCAGGTATCCATTACGATGGAGAATGTCTACTAACGGCTGTTCCACCGCTAAACCGAGCTGTTGGAAATGAGTTGGATGTTTAATTTCAGGATAGATACCGATGCGTCGACCCTCACTGATTTCCATGCCTTTTGCTAAATCAATGATTTCTTGCATCGTGGGGACTTCGAAGGCCAGATCCATGCGAGCATTTCCAGGCCGTACTAGGGGAATACGTTCTATCGATCGTAAAGTTTTGATCTCTTCTAGGGTGAAATCTTCAGTGAACCATCCGGTCATTGTGAATCCGTCAACGGTTTGAGTACGGTAGCGGGAAGCAAATTCAGGATGCTGCGCGACGTCTGTTGTGAATCCAAGCTCGTTGTCATGTCTGGCTATGACGTGTCCATCGCTGGTCATTACTACATCAGGCTCGATATAATCTGAGCCCATGGTGACAGCTAGAGCGTAAGCCCCAAGGGTATGCTCTGGAACATATCCACTGGCTCCTCTGTGTGCGATGACTACCGGTTGGCAGAACTGAGCATCATAGTCCATTATTTCGGAGGCGGTACCATTGTTTCGTATGATAATGAAAGCTATAACCCCACTGATGCCACCAGCGCAAGCAACCGCCACAACCCATAGAATAGGACTGCGGAAGTTCATAATGATCACCTGTAACGATAAAGTTATTTGGTTAATTGAACACGTCTCCTACCCTTTCCAATAGCTGCAATATTGGTACGCTAGACCGGCCTTCAATGTCTTCCTTTGAAAACTGTTAAATGTAGAGTGAACTGAAAAATAGTTACTACATTTTTTGAACCCGTCACGGATGACTGACAGAAAATGCTGTTTAGCGTCATGTCTTCCCTTTGTACATATTTTTCTGTAAAATGAAGATGTGCTTAAATAAATAATGAATGAAATACCTATGATGGCGACTACAGCGGACGAAGCTTATGCGCGCTCATGCTTCGCGCGGCCGTTCAGGTGTAGGTATTTAGCGGCGCGATCGCCGCGGTCATATCGAATTCAACGATATAGCGTGAAATAATGCAATACCGAACGCTTGACTTGGGGAGTAAGCTAGTGAATGCGTTACGAAAAGTGCGAACGGAAGTTGAGAGGGAGATATAAAGTTAGTTAAGATAGAAAGAGAGAGAGTTCAAATATTACATTTTCTTTCTCTCTTTCTCTCATAGCCAGTTGATTTGTCGCATATCTCCTATCCCAAATTAGCCTAAATTATACAAACTGCAAAAACAAAACACTCCATGTTTAATAGAGTTCATTTTGCTATAGATAAAAAAAGTATTTACGACGTTTCGTATCTTGAATCTACCAGCTTCGATTTACGAAAAAGTTCAGCTATTCCATAACAGATGGCAGGCAGCAGCAGACGTTTTACTTCAGTCGTGTGGTTTAAAGCACACTCGTTTTTTTACTCACATATTATAAGTTATCTTTGTAGACAGGTAGGTAAATTGGCTAATTGGTGATTATTACAAAATCTAGTATGAGATATAGAAAGCAAAATGTTCTGTTCATTTATAAAAATATTTTATTAATCCTACTAATATTGATCGAGCGAAGCGAGATCTCCAAATTAACTTGGGCAAATCAGCGTTGCATGCATGTATGTATACATGTACATATGTGTGTTTGTTTTCGAAGATAATTTTCGAAACGTTGATCCAATTATCGTGAAATTTGGAATATAGATAGGTAGTAATCTACACGTTCCTGAAAAAATCGGTGGTAACACACGGACAGACAGACGGACAGACGGACAAGGAGTGATGTTATAATGGTTCCTTTTTTACCTTTTGCGGTAGGGAACCCTAAAAAAGTAAAAAAGATTTCGCCATCTTGAATTTTAAAATTCATATGATAATACTCGGAATCAGCATCCGCAAGTTAATTAAAAACGATACCCATATCTAAAAAAAGTAAAAAAAAGTTTTGACCATCTTGAATTTTAAAATTGACATCATATTCGTAATCAGCATCCCTAAGCTAGTCGAAAACGATACCCAAATCTAAAAAAAGTAAAAAATAAAATTTTTCACCATCTGGAATTTTAAATTTGACATCATATTCTTAATCAGCATCCCCAAGTTAGTCGAAAACAACCCATATCTATACCTAGTCAGGTCATAAGTATTGTCACACAGAAAAAACTTTTCTTTTAGAATGCTGGCCACAAAAAAGTTTATAGAATTCGAATTTCGAATTGTTCATGAAAATAAAAATGTATACATTTTAGAATTTTACTCATTTTTAAATATGGAGTGGACGCTTAAAGAAGACCGTGTTGGAGTTATTGCGTTGCATCGTTGCGGTTACGCGCCAATTCAAATTTTTGACATACTGAAAAATATGAATATAATCAAAAGATTCGTTTATCGCACCATCAAACGATATAATGAAGACTCTAGTGTAGATGACAGGTCAAGAAGTGGTCGCCCTCGGTCTGTTAGGACTCCAGCAGTGATAAAAGCTGTGAAGGCGCGAATTCAAAGAAATCCCAAACGTAAGCAGAAACTGTTGGCCCTTCAGTTGGGGTTAAGCAGAACCACGGTGAAAAGGGTGTTAAATGAAGACTTAGGGCTTCGGGCGTATCGAAGAAAAACAGGACATCGTTTGAATGCTCGTCTAATGGACCTGAGACTGAAGAGATGCCGCGCTTTGTTGAAGCGGTACGCGGGAAAAAAATATCGGGAAATTCTTTTTTCGGATGAAAAATTTTTTACCGTAGAAGAGAGCTACAACAAACAAAATGATAAGGTGTACGCACACAGTAGTGAAGAAGCGAGCAACCATATTCCGCGTGTCCAACGAGGTCATTTTCCATCCTCGCTCATGGTATGGTTGGGAGTTTCTTATTGGGGCTTAACAGAGGTACATTTCCTCGCTCATGGTATGGTTGGGAGTTTCTTATTGGGGCTTAACAGAGGTACATTTTTGTGAGAAAGGTGTAAAAACGAATGCAGTTGTGTATCAAAATACAGTCCTGACGAACCTTGTGGAACCTGTTTCTCATACCATGTTCAATAACAGGCACTGGGTATTCCAACAAGATTCGGCGCCAGCTCATAGAGCGAAGAGCACACAAGACTGGCTGGCGGCGCGTAAAATCGACTTCATCCGGCACGAAGACTGGCCCTCCTCCAGTCCAGATTTGAATCAGTTAGATTACCAGATATGGCAACACTTGGAGGAAAAGGCGTGCTCAAAGCCTCATCCCAATTTGGAGTCACTCAAGACATCCTTGATTAAGGCAGCCGCCGATATTGACATGGGCCTCGTTCGTGCTGCGATAGACGACTGGCCGCGCAGATTGAAGGCCTGTATTCAAAATCACGGAGGTCATTTTGAATAAACTTTAGTGTCATAAGAATCTATGTTTTGTTAAGTTCATTTTGGTATATAAATGGTTACATAATGAATAAACTTGTTTCAATTATTTTATATTAAACATGTGACAGAATTTATGACCTGACTAGGTACAAAGAAAAAAAGTTTCCGCCATCTTAAATTTAAAAATTGACATCTTATTCGTAATCAGCATCCCTAATTCAGTCGAAAGCGATACCCATATCTAAAAAGAGGAACTAAAATATAAATAACTTTTATTAGGAATTTAGTATGATAATAAGTAAACAATTTATTTAAACATATAGAAACATAGAAACTGTATGAACCGATACTCACAGTCACAACGATCAAAATCCTGCGGTCCTAGTTTAAAATTGCTTAGTACGCACCCAACAACAGCGCTTACGCGGCGAGCGACGCACACATGCGCGCGAAATTAACCAACGCAGGTCCGTCCGTAGCAACTTAGCAAGCGCTCGCGCGGTAACTCAGCTTGAAGCATCGGTGCGCTCAAATATTATACTAGTTTTATTTAGTAAAATAAAATGAATAACATTAATTTAAACTACCAAAATTGACAGTAGTAGATTAAGTAAATATTTAATTTTATTTTGGTATCTATATTTTGTGAATGTTGTGTTTAACTCCGGAGATACTGCGACTTTTTTCGAAGCCTTTTTGATCAAAAATCACAATAACGATAATTTTTTTTTCGTTGTTTAAGGCGGGCTTGTCTTGTAACTTTAGGTATTTTGCGCTACCTCAGGCCCCGCCAATCTAAACGCGACGTAAATCGACTTGAAGCATTGTAGCCGCGGGTGACGTAACAGCCCGACCGTAAGTTCACGCGACAGTGGAAACGATAAGCAGTAAAAACAATTGCTTGGATCCTTCATTAAATTTTTACCCAGGGTTTTTATTACCTAGTGTCTAGTTAAACATTGCATTGGTTTTAAGACACCTAGTTATTAATTGATTAATAAATTAAAATTTAAAATTAATAAATAAGTGTTTATTACGTGACTACAGAAAATTAAAACACATTTATTTAATAAAAGTATGACTCATTTATAAAGCTACCTACCTTTAAGGTAATCTTTGACTATCAAAATAGTAGCAAGAAATGATCAACCAAATAACTTGACCTACAGTTTCATTCAAATTACAAGTAACGGGAGTTCATGTAAATTGTTAATATTTTTGGGGGTAGAAATTGCAGTTATACTGGATTTTAGACTTTTCTCTATATTTGTGACACTAAATCGACACGAATATCAAATTTCAATACTGTGGGGTCACTGGTGTACCCTGTGAATTTTGTCAGTTCAGTTTTTAGTATGGTTAATAACTTAAAAACCCCAAGCATTAAACTAAAAATAAAAACGGGATCCAAATGTACCAGTAATTGTAATGAAGACCATAATACAAATAAGACATTTTTACCTCATTTAGACACACCAGGATGGTTCCAACACTACCTATCTATTATATCAAATTTCATGATGATCGGATCAACGCTTCGAAAGTTCCTCGGACAAAGAAACATACATACATTCATACAACGCCCATTTGCCCAAGTTGATTTGGAGATCTCGCTTCGCTCTATCGCCGAATATACCAATTTATAATGTAGGTAGGTAACAGTAACAAAAAAAAAATAGTGGCACTTGGGAGTGCCGACAGAAGTGAAAACTTGAACAGTTTTTATTTTTTTATTTTGAATGGACTTATCTCGCTGTTGGCCTCTGAGGCCGTTGCAGCTTAACCGAGCTTTTGGCGAGCGCAGAAGGCGCTCAGCCCTATAATTTTATTTTTGATGAGGCAACTAGCGCAAGGGCACCACTTAGGTACGAACCTCGGCTTGGGCTGTTGCCGGGACGGGGATAGGAGAGAAACGCCCGGGTACGTGCTTGTACCTCGTGTAGGCGGCGACTAATGGGACTCGTCGACCTTGCCGGCGAGGTCGGTGTATTTGTGGAGTGTTTGCTCTGTCTAATGACTCACCCGCATTAGCGGAAGTGATTTCGTCATCCGGGTCTCCGAGAACGTGTCTCGGAAGACGGAGGGTTTATCCAAAACTTGAACAGTCTACACTACAGATACTTATATACAGCGTTGTCGGTAACGGTAACGGTGACAGTGTCGCCAGCTCAATGGTTTTTTCCCATTTTAAAAAAAATACCCCACTGACCAAAAGAAGTTTTCAGTTCCAAAATATTGATAAAACATATTACTACCTTTTCTATTTACAGAGCCGTCTTTTAGCAAGCGATGGTGTGGTTTTTTGTTTTGGTTACCCCATTTTCAACTCATTACCTCCCTACTAGAGATGGGCCGAATGTGGTTTGAACCGAATCCAACCCTCGGTTCAATTTCGCGCGCTTTCTCGAGAGGGACACGTCGTGACCTGTTTACGCAGTTACTTCAATTATTGCTAGATCTACCCCGCCCGCACACCGCGCTCCCACCGCGTGGCCCGGAGCCGGCTAGTCATTAGCAAATACGTCATCGGCGTGTCGCGTGCGATTGTTTAAATTCAACAAAAATGTCTAATTTTTATGTCTAATTAATTAAGCAGATATTTTCAAGACTAAAAAGTTAAAAAGAACTGATTTAATTTAAGGGTTACATTTACAATGTTCCTAACTAAAATAAATGACCATGACCGTGTAAAAGACATAATTTTATTTTACATTAATGCTATTCTAATTCTATTATATTTCAGTCAAAACTATGCAAGTAGGTATTATTTTTCTTGTGCCGAATGGACGACATCTGAACCGAATTTCAGCCGAATGTCGAAGTTCGGTAGAACCGAATGTGAACCTAATTTCGGCCCATCCTTCCTACGCTTAGAATAATGATATTTACAATTGCTAACTAACAAAACAATATTAAAAGAATTGAAAACTAAACTGTTGTATACAAATATTTCTAAATACATATGACTATATTTTATTTTAAAATAATCGCTGGGCGAGGGGAGGCGGCGTTGGTGCAATTTGACACAGGTACTACACAGGTACTCGGACGCGTTCCACACGGGACTAACGTGCGACGGACGAGCGGGTGATCTGATCAGGCATAGAAAATACATATTTTTTGGATTAGAAGGGTAAACTTAAAAAAAAACGTAATAAAATTCATATTTAAATACTATCTTTACAATTTTATTTAATGTAGAAAAATAACAGAAATCGTGTAAAGAATGGGCGAGAAGTATAGATCATAAAGTGACAAATAACATATATTTATTTCAGATTGTTTGAACGCTTAAAAAACGTATATTGAAACACCCTATTTTGCAACAAGACCGCCTTAAATGGTAAACAATAAAAATCTATTCTGTTAATAGGAAAGAACAGGATGATTTTATTCGGAAGATTTTTTTAGTGACTTGTAAAAAACGCTTTAAAAACGTATATTTAAACACCTTATTTTGCAATAAGACCGCCTTAAATGGTAAACAATAAAAATGTATTCTGTTAATAGGACAGAACACAATGATTTTTTTCAGTGACTTGTTAAAAACTCTTTAAAAACGTATATTTAAACACCTTATTTTGCAAAAAGACCGCCTTAAATGGTAAACAATAAAAATCTATTCTGTTAATAGGAAAGAACAGGATGATTTTATTCGGAAGATGTTTTTAGTGACTTATAGGTATTTAACAGAATTTGCTCTCTTAAAATTAGAGCTCTCAAATCAGGTATATGTGTGTTTTTGCAGAAACAAGCACCAGGAGAATGATGATTACTAAATAAATAAGTAAATTATCTAAAATTTTCTCCATTATTACTTAAGAAGGTGAAATGAAGGATATTATTCATGTAATAGTTAGGTGTACAGTTTAAGACAATGTATCATATTTAAACGACGAAAACCTCGCAGCTGCGCATATTTGCGTAACAGCGCTCGTAATGAAAGAAGAAAGAAAACACATTTATTCAGAAGTAGTACCACAAGTAAGACATTACGACGCACGATAACTTATTTAATCGAAATGCTTACCTATATAATATTAATCAACCTTGTATTATCCACGGAGGAACAAACAATACTAATTATTTTTTATCGTAGTAGCAACGCTGTGTGATTGTTGAACTATAATAAAATAATGTGGATTAAGTTAGATAAGATTCCGTTTATATGCTGAGGAAACAAAGATTAATTCTGAAAACGGGCTCCTTTTACATTCCTTGTATGAGTACTACTGAAAAACCTCAGCTTTCTATAGTTACTGATGGATAGTATAGCAAAATCCTCAACCATGTAGAGCAGGGATCCCCAAACTATTTTGGACAAGTGACCCCTTTTCCAAAATGAACTGTTACCTCAGACCCCCATGGCCAAATTACCTACTTTTAAGATCAACCCCCTTATTCATAATGGTCCGCAACAGCTGATACAGTGTTATTTTTCATTCTGACTTAGGTCAATAGAAGAAGACAGAGTGAGAATTAGCAATGCTTTTAATTAGTTAGCAGGCTATTATGAATAAGGGGGCCTATCTTTCGTTTTTTCCTATTGATACAAAATACCTAGGTACTAAGGTACCAATTGGAAAACTTTGCACTTGGTTAAGTGAGTAAAGTTGACTTCATCAAAATTTAACAAAATAAAAAGACATACAATTCAGTAGATATCAAGTTTAATTTATAATGATTATTACAAATTAAGTACTTAAAGAATCTTAAGTAGGTAGGAAATTATATTTAAAAAAGTTTTAATTCGCAAAGAGAAAATAAAACATTCAGTGTGATGGATGAACCTGGTGACTATCTACCAATCTAGATAAATCAGGTTCAATATTGGTGAGTTGTAGCCTTAAATCTCCACGTTCGTTGATTTTCAAACGGTTTCTTTGTTTCGTCAAAATGTTTGTTACCACACTGAAGCTTTTTTCAACTAGGTATGATGATGGAAAAGCGACAAGGCATTTTTCAGCAATGTTCCACAATGTAGGATACTGTGTTTCAATGTTGCGTTGCAACCAGAACTTCTGATAGCCTTGGTTGAACTTCTGCTTAAGCTCTTCGTCTGTGCTGATGGTAATCAACTCTTCTTGCATTATCACATTGGCTTCTTCTATGGCTGTGGTATTGTACGGATGTATTATCCATTGAGGAATTTGTAAATTTAAAAGATCCTCAAACCTCTCCGTAAAATCCTTGTGTAATGCGTCCAAGTGAGTGACATATAATAAAATGTCATCATCTTGAAGCATTTCTGGTAATTTTGTCAAATGCGGAAACTGCGAATATTCTTTTCTGCCTAAATTTTGTTTATAAAGGATTAGTTTACCCACGAAGGCCGATATTATTGATTTTGTTTTAATCAAGTTAAGATCGTCACCCTGCAGCTGCAAATTAACTTTGTTGAATATTCCAAAGATATCAGGCAAGTAATAAATATCTGTTTTACAATTGTTCAGATTTTCTTTCAAATTCAGATCTTTTTCTTGTAAAAACTCCAACACAGATTCAAAAATGACTGAAAATCTTTCTAAGTAATCGAGTAAAGACTTCGTCGTTTTTCTCACATAGCTGAGCAAATAACCGAGAGTTCAAAGAATTGCTTCGAATCTTGTTGATAGCATTTATTACATATTGTAAAGACTTATGCAATCTAGGACTCAGCTTTTTTGCTACTATTTAGTAGCAAAAAAGCCTGTGAATCACGCAGTGAATGACCAGTACATCAGGCAGTTTTCGCTTTAAGTGAGCTATAAAACCACGATGACGACCAACCATAGACGGTGCACCATCAGTCGCAACAGAAACAATGTTTTTCCATGGAATAGCTTTGTCAGTAAAAAAATTTTCCACGGCCTGAAAAATCGATTCTCCTCTGGTATCAGTCTCTAAATATGTAGCAAAAAGCAGTTCTTGGCACATATTTTCATCTTTGATATATCGAACATATCCTAACAACAGAGCTTCATTGCCGGGTAATGTAGACTCGTCCAACTGGAGAGAGAATCTGTTGGTCTGTAAGAACTTGCATAAAATGTTTTCCACATCCCGTCCCAACTCGTCTATGCGTCTCTGAACGGTGTTATTGCTCAAAGGTATTCTCTTTAAAATATCATGTACGGATTTGTGCAATACATTGTTAAGGACCTCCGCAATGGCTGGTAAGATAAGCTGCTTTCCAATTGTGCGGGGTTTCCCCGACTTCGCTATTAGTAAAGATATATTATAGGACGCTCGTAAACCATCATCGTCTTTAATAGATGATGACGCAAACATCGATCTTATGGATGGTCGTTTGTTTAGTTTTTCTTTAAGTGCTTGAAAAAATGACAAGGGCTTACTTTTTTTGTCAGCATGTACTCTTGATAAGTGGTCATCCATTTTTGAAGGCTTCATGGCATCGTTACTGAATACTTTTTCACATATGAGACACATCGGCAAGTGTTGATTTGATGGAGATGCAATAAATCCGAACTTCAAGTAGTCCAAACTGTATTGTCTGCATTTTTTTTTCGTGTCCGCCATCATAAAACTCTCAGTAATCCTGCAAATAAAAAAATAAGAAACTAAATAAATAAAAAACAATAATAAACTGTTAAATTTACTGGTAATTTTTTACAATTGAAACAACTGAGGCAACTGCAAACTGTTGCAAACAATCTACACATAGCTCAACTGATCACTATCACACAGTGGGGCAATGCAGACAGCGTCCCCAAGACGCTGGCTGCATTGCCCCATTGTATGGCAATGCTGATGCGCTGTGCCGGATAAAAACTGTTTGGTACTTACCCTGTTAATTTTTCATAAACTGCAGATATTGTATGGTTACGCTATTAACTCGCGTAGGGAGCTCAGCATTTTGTAAATTCTTTTTCAATCACTTTACTTCACTTAATTTAGCTATGTTATAACTTTGTAATCTCTTGAAATAAATGAGTACTTATATGAGTTATTATCGTTCAAGCTCCAACGAATTTCAAAACGCAAATGAACTTTCAACCTAAGTGCAAGCTCGTTAAATAGTAAAATATCGAGAACATGTTTGGACTTGCAACTTGATCATGAATTCGTTCGTATTTAATCGCGTAAGCGTCAAATAGAGAGCAAGTCAAAACGCGCCTGAAAGACGTACGCTCGAACTCATTATCTTGCACAAACTTGTCCACACTGACTTGCCGAGTTTTTCATCTTGTACGAACTTGAGACTTTACATTAAAATAACAATGCTATTTCCTACATATAATTATTCTAATATTAATTATTCTTAGTACACGTAACACAAGATAAACAATACAGTACCTACCTACCTATCTTGAACGATTTAAATAAGAACTTGTGTTAATTAAATAGGGGTCGATTTTTAGACCTCATCGACCCCCAAAATCAGTTTTCGTTTATGTCGACCCCTAGGAAACCTTTGGAACTTTGGGAATCCCTGATGTAGAGTCACGAAGCTTGCTAATACTTTGTGGTATGTCGGTGACTTTGGTGCGTCTACGAATCTCCTCATTTTTGATTCGATCCATAGCACGCTGAGTGATCTTCAGCCTTCTTATGGGGTCCATAGTGAAAGATCACGTATCTGTACCATACGCCATCACTGGTACCGTACATTGATCAAAGACACTGAGGTATTTTGGACGAGAAGACGTTACGTTGTTTCCCTAGCGCTGTCCAGCCGAGTTCCATTCGTCGACTGACGTCTTTCTCGAAGTTGGACCTACCTAGCTGGACTTTTCTCCTAGTCCAACTCATACAACTGATTAGAGTATACAACTGATAAAAGAAAAACAAATATCAATAAATTCATGGTCCATTGGTTGAAGAAAACAAAACAATTATTGCATTGAATTTACATAAAAAGATTTAATAAAAACAAACGCGCATCCCCTAGCATACTCTTCTTCCCCTTTGTTGACATAGAAGGCTAGGGTTATCAAACAAAGACAGCACTATTTTATTTATGTTGTTCAATAGTTTTTTTTTTACTTGTGAGGTTGTTGCTCAGTCCTAGACAATAAATAGGTATTGTTCGAAAACAGAAAAAAATATATAAAAGTCCCTACATATTAGAAGTGTCTTTATAAAGTTGCCATAAAGTTCGTGCCTTAAAGTCGAACCAGTTGCATTAAAACCGTATGTAATAAAGTTATATGTTTTTAATAGTATATTATTAAACGAGGGAATAAAGCAGTGTCTTGCGTCACGGGCGCTATATTGAATCCTGAACGTAACGAAGGATTCTAGAGGTAACTAACGAGCGGGGCGAGGGAGTTACTAGAATCCTGAGTGTAGAGAAGGATATAAGCACACCCAAGATGCAGACAGCTTTATCCACGAGGAGAATACTCTACTTGTCACACTTTCTGCGAGACAATAAAAACCAAATCTAGGTTGGTGCATTCTGTACAGAGTTCGATTTACGAATACGTTCTTATTATGTGGGTCTCTGTGGTTCAAATTTTAATACAGATGAGGTTACAAATTCAAATAACATATGGATGAGAACATAAGGACATAATGAAATTCAGTACAACTTTACTCTCGGCTCAGCCGTAACTATTTTTTCTATACTAGCCGTACTACCTAGTAGAATAACTATCTTAGTTATTTTGGTTTAATAACTAAACTACTCTACCGATTTTGATAAAACTTCTATGGGACTAATCTGAAAGTATATCCTTTCAAATTACAAAATAATTTTCTAATTCCGTTAATAAAAAATAACGGAGTTCTGAGGTAACAAACATAAAAAAAAACAACTGAATTCCGAAACCGAGATTCTCAATCTTCATTTTTTTTTGAAGTTGTTTATCAATATGATAAGAAGGTTTTGTTTTGATGCAATAATTTTAGCCTATGTACATCATTCAGAATTTACCTTAAATTATTAAGGGCGCACTATACCTGGGGAGACGTTAAATCGCTTATCGACTAAACAATGTTTTGTTCAACAAATTGTGTGCTTTCAATCTGTAATTCATAAATGTTATAGTTAAGGATACGTGCTAGAGCGCCTGCGTTGTGAAAACACGATTCCGTAATATTTTCTCGATAGAAAAAATAATCCAAAGATAACTCTAAAATTATCTTAAAACTGTTCTTATGCGATGAATACTACAATTTAGATCTTGAAACTTTATACAGTAATTCTACACAACATAAATAAGGGCACCCGTGTTTAAAATTTTCAAAATACCTTTTGATTTTACCATAAAATTAAAATATTTAAGTTTTGCACCCATGAAACCATTCGCTCCGGACGCCCGGTCTACAATTCAGTCTGGCCTTGGCTTTCAGACGGGGTACCCGTGACGCTTGTCGCTCCAAACGAACACGCAATTCTTAGTTAGAATTTATATGTAGTTGGTTTTTGTAAAGACGCAGTAATGAGAAATAAGCACAACAAGATAATGAAGGGACTGAATGATAAAAAACCGGCAAACATATGAACCACGGCGAGATAGGACGTGTAGCGGCGAGCGGAGAAGCGGGGGTAAAATTCGAGTTTGGGTTGAGGTATAGTCAACTCTTAAGTCAAGAATAAATTAATTTGGCATTATTACCATCAGCAAGATAAAACTATCTCGGTCAGACGCTTCTTGGTAGGTACGTACTAAACATGGACGCCTTCGTGACTTCTGAGATTAACAGTTTTTGTCATCAAATTAAAAAAACAATATAACTTTATTTGGGAACATAACATGGTACAGCAATAATACTGGAAAATGATAGTATTCGCAGAGGTTATAAACTGTGTCGCGAACACTAACGCCCCCTCCGAATTTATTATTTCCAATTATTTAAAAAAAAATATAAGTACAACTAGGCATGAGTGATTATGTGTGCGTATGTGTGTATGAGTTTGTGTGTTAGTATGAGTTTGTGTGTTAGTATGAGTTTGTGTGTTAGTATGAGTTTGTGTGTTAGTATGAGTTTGTGTGTTAGTATGAGTTTGTGTGTTAGTATGAGTTTGTGTGTTAGTATGAGTTTGTGTGTATTGAATGCCTCATATGATTAAGTATCGACAATAAATATCCAGTTTTATGAGCCTTGTATCATATTATACAATCGTGTGTGTCACGTTACAGATAGTGCCATCAGAGCAGCCGTTGTTGCATGATTATTATTTCTCTTGGTACACGTGAAGCGGGTATGCTAGTTGATAAAACAGTTTTTTTTATAAATTGAGCCATTTTAATAATATAAATTTGAAAGTAACGGCCTCTCTGTCTGTTTATCGCGTTTTTGTGATTAAACGCCTGGACCGATTTGAATATAATTTGGTATACAGATAGATTATGGCCTGGATTGGGACATAGAGGCTACTCTTACCGGACTGTTTAGAAGGAGTCCCGTGTTTTTATGGATAAATCAGGCGTGCGAAGCTGCGGAATAAAGATAATTAAGAAATCGTAAAATACGTACCATAGTTTTGTTTGAGTTGCACTTAGGACAAACCTACTAAGGTTTTTTATGTATATTATTTTTATACGTATGTGTTTTTCAAAAATAAATAAAATAAAACAATTGAAACTATAAGCGCATACGTATTTATTTTTTCAAATGTTCTCCTATTTCTATTTATTCAAGAAAATTGCGCGAGAATAAATTTTTCCTTCAACGTGGCAGCCCTACGACTGAGCCCTTTTTCTCCCTAAGATATCCCTTTATGAATTCGTTTGTTTTTTCCACCTACCCCCGCATCTCTAATCCCGATCGAATTAATAAACTGCGTCGTTTATCATTATCGTAAGCTGGAATACCGAATTAGACATTGATTGCAGGGTGATGTAAGCTGACTTTATTACGTACCGAGCGACTGGTGATGACGTCATTATACGTATTACTGGCATTTAGGTTTACAAAAAGTACCTAAATGTCAGCATCGAATAGTTCCACTTTAATAACAGAAATTTATTTATCACAAACGAAACAGTTGAATCATCTAAAGACGATCTATAAATAGCTCACCTACCAGGCGGAAGTCACTGGCTGAATTGCAATACTTATGCGTTGAGACAGACGCTCTGAAAGAATTTCTAAATCGCGAACGCGTCCCAGGTTTTTTAGCCCCAAATGCCTCAAATAAATGATAATCTGAATGAATTGCGTACAAAAAACTGAGGCCTGTATAAAACATTAAGATGATACCTACTTATATATACAGCACTTGGTGACGAATTGCAGCACCTGGATGAAGAAGGTACTTACTAACTACTTAGCAGCCAACATACTAAATTCAAAGGACACGGTGATCTGCAGAATGTGCGAGTTGACATTGGATTGCAAAAATGTACGGAGTTGGTACAAAGCTTTCAGATGGCATCTACCAGTGGATTGTAAAACGATTTTCCCTAGAATATTCGTAGAATTTTCATATTTCGTTTATATACAACAATGATTTACACAAAGATACTATGTTTTCGCCTGTCGTCATCCTAATGAGTTTATTCTGGTTAGATTCTCACAAGAGCTCCCCAGGGAAGATGGAGTGAACAGTGATTCAATTTATACGCACTCCCTGGACGATTTCTCCCACAAGACTCTAATCATATCATTCTCATTGGTAATTTTATTTCACATTTAGGGTTCTTGTATTTAACCCTTTCAAATAAATAATGGGGATATTCCTTCGACACAAAACTGTGCTATAATAATATTTTGGGTAACAGTATTATCACGGTATGATGTTGGCATCTAATTGAATGCTAAAGTGTGCCATAAAATTATTAGATATAGAATAAATCTACATTTAGTACCCTATGTATAGAAAATAAAAATGCATTATCTTAGAACAAAAATGTTGCCATGCTAGTATAATAGCATGGCAACATTTATAGCATGGCAACAATATCACTGCCTCCAATTTCCAAAATAAAGTTGACCTGTATACTTGACGTAGGATAAAACAAAGGAATTCCAAACATAATCTGGCGTCAGATACAAGATATTGTACACAGAAGTGATGTGGATAAGTGGATAATAAGCAGGTTGGCGATCAAGGGCGGGGCGGCCACGCCTACGGTCCAAGACTCTTTTTTTATTTCACAAAAACAAAATAGGGTCATTAATATTGAATAAAGGCAGGTTGATGTATTTCAAATTAACTGGTCACTTTGGTTTCCAGTTTTGGTGTGAGAAACGCGGTATCTAATCAAGGTAGTTGTAGCATTATGCACTTTATCAACTAGTTATTTATATTCATCGGCTTTACTCCAGAATAATATTATGCAGGTTAATGAATATAAACATAAAAAAAGATATTACAAAAAAAGATGAATCATTAGAAAAAAACTATGGAATACATTTTTGTTCAAAGTTTTCTACAAAATAGAGGTCCAAACCCTATCACTCAAATGAATTTTATGGTTCCTAGCAGAATTTTACTCGGAGTATTTTTAGGGTTCCGTAGCCAAATGGCAAAAAACGGAACCCTAATGGATTCGTCATGCATGTCTGTCTGTCCGTCCGTATGTCACAGCCACTTTTTCCAAAACTATAAGAACTATAGGTACTGTTGAAACTTGGTAAGTAGATGTATTCTGTGAACCGCATTAAGTCCATGTATTACTCAGTTTTGTGCATGCGGGACGCGTCCATCCGAGTATGCACCGCGTCACGCCGTCTCGCTCTTACAGCTCAAGCTATAACAGCTTGTCCTTTTCATACATATTATTATGTATTTATATTGTATTTCATACATAGGCCATCAAAGAGATTTGCACTCTGTAATTCAGACATCACATCACATCACATTCCATCACATCACATTACATTACACGACATTACATGACATTACATTAGTACATTACATCTCATCACATTACATTACATCACATCACATTACATTTCATCACATCTCATTACATTACATTTCATTTCATCACATCACATTACATTACATTACATTTCATCACATTACATCACAATACATTTCATCACATCAAATTACACCACATTACATCACATCACATTACATTGCATTACAACACATTACATGATGAATTACATTACATTACATCTCATCACATCACATTACATGCCATTACATCACATCACATTACATTTCATCACATCTCATTACATTACATTTCATTTCATCACATTACATTACATTACATTTCATCACATTACATCACAATACATTTCATCACATCAAATTACACCACATTACATCACATTACATTGCATTACAACACATTACATGATGAATTACATTACATTACATCTCATCACATCACATTACATGACGTTACATTACATCACATTACACAACATTACATCACATTACATCATATCGCATTGCATTACAACATATTATATTACATTACATTACATTACATGATGAATTACATTACATTACCTAGATGAAATTACAAATCGTCCCCCAAGCCTCTACAGTCTACACAACGCCCCCATTTTTTTTCTGGGTCTCTTACCGCCTCCCTTTAGGCCTGCAGCGCCCACGACGGGGCGTTATCGCCCACTTTGGGAAAGGCTGCTGTAGATCATGCATGCATTTGACCCGCGCCGCGGCGGGAATCGAATCCGCAGCCTCCAGCGTCTCAGCGGGCTATTCTCCCACTGTGCAACGGAGATCATCAATACCTGGGGTTTCTTGCATGCTTAGTTAATGTAATTTAGCTAATAACAATTTTATTTTAATTCGACTTTACTTTTTGAAGAGCATTGCAAATCATTTATGTATTGTTCTCTCGATTGTAGGTACCTAGGTTAAAGACGTCTGCGTCTCGTTCTATCAGTTTATTGTACCTACTTGGTTGCATTTAAAACAGTTTTACTCACCTGTAACCATAGAGCAAAACGATCCACCGGCGGACCGGAGGGGAGTAGCCATAGCGTATTTTACCAATACAAAACTTTCTGTCATTTTTTGCGGGGGGAAATTTGCGCTACGCACACTTTCTCAAATTCGCACACAAAAACAATCGTCTATTTCTACGAAAGTCACACCATGACATTTAAAAAACACACTAACAATTTCACACACACATCTAAACATTCCGTGTTATAACAGTATGATGTAATGATGCAACTACATTGACAAGTCCTTACAGCCATAGTTGTTACAACTGTCGATAAGCATTATCGATAAATTGGAGAACTCGGTTAAGGAAATTAGGTTTAAAATATATACAAAGGTAGATATTCTTATAAAAATAGACTTTATTTATTAAGTACTATAATAACACTAATAAACTTGTCGCGTAAGGCGGTTTGGCGCCCTCGCCTAATTTCCTTCTATTGTTCGTTAACACTTGAAAGCCAGAGGCCTCGAAATTATTTGAGCAAATGACACCACTTCTTGTGGGAATCCAGGTTATCTTGTATTACAAAATGTCTTCCATGTATCCCTTAAATTTGAATCTTTAGGAAACCTGCAATAAATAAATAAAAAAACATTATGGTTGAAGTTCACCGTACGTAATTTTAATAAAAGCGCTAATGCGCGTAAGTATTTTTTTATATGCATTTTAACTATGAATATTAAATAAAGCTCACAATATAATACTTGTATCAAAAAAACTTAATCTCAAAAATGTCTCCGAATAGAAGACTCTTTGGCTATTTTTATCGATAACTATCTACAAACAATCCGGCAACAACACTATCGCTCGGTGACAGCGGATTCTCAGAAATAAACTCGGATCAGTCGCTCGACCGATCCGCGTATTGTATGAAAGCGAGTGGCCTGTGTTAGTAAACCAATCCGAAACAACACGACCGATAATATTGTAATTTTTAAGTTTAAAAGAAGTAAATAGTAATGATGTGATTAAAAATTACTTACTTAGGAAAGGTACGCCTTCTTTTTGTAGACTTGACGTCTCGCTCTTACAGCTCATGCTATAACAGCTTGTCCTTTTCATACATATTATTATGTATTTATATTGTATTTCATACATAGGCCATCAAAGAGATTTGCACTCTGTAATTCAGACATCACATCACATCACATTCCATCACATCACATTACATTACACGACATTACATGACATTACATGACATTACATGACATTACATTAGTACATTACATCTCATCACATTACATTACATCACATCACATTACATTTCATCACATCTCATTACATTACATTTCATTTCATCACATCACATTACATTACATTTCATCACATTACATCACAATACATTTCATCACATCAAATTACACCACATTACATCACATCACATTACATTGCATTACAACACATTACATGATGAATTACATTACATTACATCTCATCACATCACATTACATGACATTACATCACATCACATTACATTTCATCACATCACATTACATCATATCGCATTGCATTACAACATATTATATTACATTACATTACATCACATTACATGATGAATTACATTACATTACATTACATTACATTACATTACATTACATTACATCTCATCACATCACATCACATCACATCACATCACATTACATTACATCACATCACATCACATCACATTACATTACATTACATCACATTACATTAAATTACATCACATTACATTGCATTACTTTATATTACATCATGAGTTACATTTCATCATATAACATTACATCGCATTACATTACATCACATCACATTTCACCACATCACATTACGTGACATTACATAATATTCCATTACATTACATAACATACCATTACATTACATCACATCACAGTACATCGCATTACGTTATAATACATTACATTACATCGCATTCCATTATATTATATTACATCATATTTTATGTATGTACATACACACATACAACGACGATTTGCCCAAGTTTATTGGGATATAATACAATACAATGCAATACAATACCGTACCATAACATAACATAACGTAACGTAACGTAACGTAACATAACATACCATACCATATCATATTATATTGCTCCCTACCCTACCCGCATTGTTCTTACATGCATAAATTCCCATACTTAATTCCCGCATACATAAATTCTTACACACGGATAGACAAAGACTTTAAACACATAACACCTTCCTTCTGCAGCGGAGATTAAGACATTTCGGAATTGTCCCCCCCCCCCCCCCCCCACCCGCGCGGCGAGACGGGGGGGGAGAATCGGCTGCTGCGCTCTGTCAGTTCGCCGTCAACGCTCGTGGCGGCGGGTAGTGTTATTTGTATCGGACTGTCTATGTCATGTGCGTCTGAATCGACGTTGAATCGACGAAAGGTCTCTCAGTTTTTTATCGAGTACATTTCGGGGAGTGTGCGGCGGAACTTTTCAACCTGATTCCACCATCTCTTTTCTATCAACGGACAACCAGACGCTCTCCGGTGCGCCACCGCTATATGGTAGAAATACCTCCCATTCGCACAAAACGGTTCTCTTCGACCTTTATTATGCGTACCGCCAAAGAGTGGAACGACTTACCAGAGTCTGTGTTTCCAGATAGCTACAACCTGGGTATCTTTAAGTCGCGAGTGAATAGGTTTCTTCTAGGCAAGCGTGTACCATCGTAGACTGCATCATCGCTTACCATCAGGCGAGATCGTGGTCAAACGCAAGCCTATAATATATATAAAAAAAATCACCAACAGTGGAGGATTCGTTTGATTCCAACGAAGTGTCATGCGATACATCGCTATTGACGTAATTTACTTACACCTAAAATGAAGAAGAAGAAGAAGAACAAGAAAGAGATCAAGAAGAAGAATTTGAAGATTACGAATAAGACGAATGAACTTCACGAGTTTTTTTAATTTACATCGCTTTTATTTTTTCAAATCTTTGAAATATTCCATTATTTTGCAATAGTTTTAAATTAAACAGGACTGACCCGTGGAGTAGGCCTACTGGGGAAACCACGTTAATAAAACGCTCGAAGTATACTACCTCATAGGTAGCGTGGAAACGTGTGCATATTATGACGATACAACTTTTTGAATCGTTATAGCTCAGAAACGGTGGCTCGTAGGAAAAAAAGTATGCATATATTTTGTATAGATAATTTTATGAAAAAAAATTTGTGTCCGAAGTACTTTTATGATAAAACGTACCGTTTTGCTGAAAATCGCAAAAAAACTCATTTGTTTTGCCTTTGACCTTAAGTAAATTTTTTTCCCGTGGGCGTGGGCGTGAGCGTGGGCGTGGGCGTGGGCGTAGGCGTGGGCGTGGGTGTAGGCGTGGGCGTGGGCGTGGGCGTGGGCGTGGGCCTGGGCGTGGGCGTGGGCGTGGGCGTGGGCGTGGGCGTGGGCGTGGGCGTGGGCGTGGGCGTGGGCGTGGGCGTGGACGTGGGCGTGGGCGTGGGCGTGGGCGTGGGCGTGGGCGTGGGCGTTGGGCGTGGGCGTGGGCGTGGGCGTGGGCGTGGGCGTGGGCGTGGGCGTGGGCGTGGGCGTGGGCGTGGGCGTGGGCGTGGGCGTGGGCGTGGGCGTGGGCGTGGGCGTGGGCGTGGGCGTGGGCGTGGGCGTGGGCGTGGGCGTGGGCGTGGGCGTGGGCGTGGGCGTGGGCGTGGGCGTGGGCGTGGGCGTGGGCGTGGGCGTGGGCGTGGGCGTGGGCGTGGGCGTGGGCGTGGGCGTGGGCGTGGGCGTGGGCGTGGGCGTGGGCGTGGGCGTGGGCGTGGGCGTGGGCGTGGGCGTGGGCGTGGGCGTGGGCGTGGGCGTGGGCGTGGGCGTGGGCGTGGGCGTGGGCGTGGGCGTGGGCGTGGGCGTGGGCGTGGGCGTGGGCGTGGGCGTGGGCGTGGGCGTGGGCGTGGGCGTGGGCGTGGGCGTGGGCGTGGGCGTGGGCGTGGGCGTGGGCGTGGGCGTGGGCGTGGGCGTGGGCGTGGGCGTGGGCGTGGGCGTGGGCGTGGGCGTGGGCGTGGGCGTGGGCGTGGGCGTGGGCGTGGGCGTGGGCGTGGGCGTGGGCGTGGGCGTGGGCGTGGGCGTGGGCGTGGGCGTGGGCGTGGGCGTGGGCGTGGGCGTGGGCGTGGGCGTGGGCGTGGGCGTGGGCGTGGGCGTGGGCGTGGGCGTGGGCGTGGGCGTGGGCGTGGGCGTGGGCGTGGGCGTGGGCGTGGGCGTGGGCGTGGGCGTGGGCGTGGGCGTGGGCGTGGGCGTGGGCGTGGGCGTGGGCGTGGGCGTGGGCGTGCCCACGCCCACGCCCACAAACAAACCAGCACGATTTATAAAGTTGGATCGTACTTTACAACAACGTATCTTTCAAAGAATAGCCAATTCGTATCATCATCATCATCATCATCACCCACAGCCTGACTTCACCCATTGTTGGAGATAGGCCTCCCTAAGTTGTGCCCATTCGTATACGTTCAAATAGTTAGCGCGATACGTAACGTATTTAGTTCTGGTTTTGTTTTAGTATTACCGTTCAAATTTAGCGTGATTTCCCCCAAGATTAGAGTTGAGTATCTCGCAGTTGTCTGTCAATTTCATTTTGTCCGAAGAGAGAGGCACTATGTCCGATGAGCATATTATCGAACTAAAAAGTTATTCTTCTAACGTTGAATAACATTACATCGATGTTAATTGAGAATGTTAACCAAGATAACTAACTGAAGTTCAGTTAGGTTTCCTGAATCCTCACTGACCACCGTTCTGAATAAAAAAACGCTCGAAGTATACTACCTCATAGGTAGCGTGGAAACGTGTGCATATTATGACGATAACAACTTTTACAACTTTTTGAATCGTTATAGTTCAAAAACGGTGGCTCGTAGGAAAAAAATGTATGCAGATATTTTTTTTAGATAATTTTATTATATACAAATTTTGTCTGCAGTGCATTTATGATAAAACGTACCGTTCTGCTGAAAATCGCGAAAAACTCATTTTTTTTGCCTTTGATCTTCAGTAAAAAAAATTCCATACACGGGAATGATGGGGAACTTAAAAAAATTATTTTAATTATGTTTTGAACAATTTTACTGATTTCCAGCTTGTTGAGAATTTATGCAACTTCGAATGTCTAAATTGACCGTACTATATGAAATATGAATTTTTATACACATTGGCAATTAGTCTTATATACAAAATGTTTTGCATTAAAAAAAATCAGATCCTCGAGAATATATACATTTTTTGGTTATATTTATTCATTAGTTTGTTAGCACGTTGAAGTGGCAATGGGCAGGCCATATAGCGCGCAGAACGGATGGCCGTTGGGGCCGGAAGGTTCTCGAGTGGAGGCCACGGACCGGCAAGCGCAGCGTAGGACGTCCACCTACAAGATGGGCAGACGACTTGGTAAGAACCGCAGGTCGGCGTTGGATGCAGGCCGCTTCCAACCGCAGTTCCTGGAGATCAATGAGGGAGGCCTTTTTGAACTGATTGAAGACTTTCGTCTTAAGGCACTGAGGTATGTTGGACGAAAAGACGTTGCGAAGTTTCCCAAACGCTGCCCATCCGAGTTGAATTCGACGATTGACCTCTTTTTCGAAGTTGGACCTACCTAATTGGACTGTTTGTCCTAGGTATACATACGCGTCGACAACTTCAAGAGCCGAGTTCTCAACCATAACTGGGGCAGGGACGACATGGACATTCGACATGATTTTCGTCTTGTCCATGTTCATTTTAAGTCCTACCCGTTGGGAGACTCGATTGAGGCCTTCGAGCATCGTGCTGAGCTCTTCCATCGACTTTGCTATGACCACAATATCGTCGGCAAACCGAAGGTGAGTGATGTATTCGCCGTTAATATTGATGCCCAGTCCTTTCCATTCCAGAAGCTTGAAGGCATCTTCCAATGCGGTCGTAAACAGTTTCGGAGAGATGACATCTCCCTGTCTTACGCCTCTTTTTAAGGGAATCGCCTTCGAGCTCTGTTCGTGTACTCGGACTGACTAGTGGCGTTTTTATACAAACACTTCAACACTTCGATGTACCGATAGTCAATACGGCATCGTTGGAGAGACTCAAGCACTGCCCATGTTTCGATCGAATCGAAGGCTTTCTCTTAGTCCACAAACGCGAGACATAGCGGCAAGTTATACTCTTCGGTCTTCTGTATGACTTGCCGCAGCGTATGTATGTGGTCTATGGTATTGTAGCCTTTACGGAACCCGGCTTGTTCGGGCGGCTGGAAGTCATCAAACCTGCGTTCGAGACGGTTCGCGATGACCCTCGAAAACAGCTTATAAACATGGCTTAAAAGCGAGATTGGTCTGTAATTCTTAAGCAAGGTGTTGTCACCTTTCTTGAAGAACAGAACCACCACGCCCTCGTTCCATGCTTTTGGCGTCGTACCTTCAAGCAAGGCGGAATTAAAGAGCTTCTGAAGTACCGGTGATCCATCCGCTTTCAGAAGGAAGTGATTCCGTCCTCACGCGGCCCTTGTCGTTCTTAAGCTGCTTCAAGGCCATCCTGATCTCATACAGGCTGATGTCCGGAATATCTTCGGTATAATGTCGGGTCAGTTTGGCTCTAGGGTCGTTGGCCGCACTGCAAACAGATTTAGTGACCGAATCGTAGAGCCGTCCATAGAACCTTTCGACTTCCCTTAACACTTCCGCTTTACTTGACGTTATGCTGCCATCTTCCCTCTTCAGCTTCGTCATGCGACTCTGCCTAATAGAATTATCTCTCGCGAACACTTTGGAGCCTTTATTCCGCTCTATCGTATCTTTAATACGAGATGTATTAAAGGTACGAATATCGTGCCGCAAGGATTTCCAAATCTTTCTATTGAGCTGCCTATGTGACTGAGCATCACCGGGAGACTGCAGTCGCAAAGAACGTCGTTCAGCCATGAGGTTAAGGGTGTCATCAGAGAGTTTCTGAGGCCTAATGGTACGAGGGGTCTTAAAGAGCTGGGACCCCACCGCATGGACGGTTTCTACGAACCTGTTATTGATCTCGTCCACTGATGCATCTACTTCTAGACAGTCAAAGCGATTTGCAAGTTCGAGTTGCAAGCTCTCGAGGTTTTGGATATGTGCGCGAGTGGGTCGGAGCGTAGACTTCATCAAACGGGACCTTTCAAGTTTAACGTTCATATTCAATGTGGGTCTAACAATTCGGTGATCACTGCCGGTTTTCACCCTGTGAATCACAGAGACATCATTGAATATCTGTTTCTTGTTGGTCAAGATGAAATCAATCTCATTTCTCGTGGAACTTTGGGACTCATCCAGGATCATTTCCTGTGAGGCGGTTTCTGGAAAAAAGAATTCATCATAAAGAGTCCTTCATTCTCCAGAAAATCGGCCAGCCTCTGTCCCCTGGGGTTCCGTTGCCCATATCCAAATTGCTCCTTTCTCAACTCATCATCACTTCTCATGCCTAGCTTTGCATTGAAGTCCCCCATAACAACAATAAAGTGAGTTTTGTTCGTATGTATGGCTCTACTGATGTCCTCATACTTCTTCATCTGGGTGTGAAGAGGTCGGCGCATATACCTGAACGACCTTCAGCGAATATCGCTTAGATATTCTGAGTGTCAGGTACGCGACCCTGCGCGACACACTGTCGATGGTGATAATATTGTTGATGAGTGACTTGTGAACGAGAAACCCAACACCACCTTGGAACTGTTGGTCGCCCTCCCGGTAGTGTAGTAGGTTACCAGACTTAAGGGATATCGTGTCCTCGCCCTCTCTACGGACTTCTGATAACCCCAAAATGTCCCAGTGTAGTCAACTAATTTCTTCTTCCAGCTCAACAATCTTTTCGTCTGTCCTCATAGTGCGGATGTTGTGTGATACCAGGGCCAGTGGTCGTCGTAGGGTTTGGTAGCCGATCGTCTCCCGGGGATTCTTAGCACCCCTGGCCCCGCCGTTACCATGACTGCTACCGTAGCCAGGATTAGCGGGGCCGCCGGGGACTCGCGGCCTGGTTTTATGTTGTAAATTTATCATTAGGGGGTTGTTGCCATACTCGCCACGCTTGGCAGGCGGGTTGGCGAGCGCAGTATAAGTATTGAAAACACGAAAAGACGCTGCTGCCCATCTTTCGGAGGTATCCCTTAGCAGATTCCTACTGCATCCACGGGCAAGAGCGGAGAGGCAACATTCTACTGCCGGCGCCCCACGGCATCGAACTACAAGAACTTTTATATTATGTTACTTGCTGCTACGGAACCCTTCATGGGCGAGTGCGACTCGCACTTTGCCGCTTTTTATTTATAACTTTGTACGATAATACTCTAAAAAAAATTGGAGCGAGATTTTTGTCCCTTTTTATATAACCTGATTCTGTACCCACGCAGGATATTGTATCATTATTATAATTACGGGATTTATCACGTACCGTTTTATCGGTATTTCGACCGACAATCATATCATTTGTGTGTTATGGTTATCATAACACTTTGATCACACTTTGGTGTGAGGTTCGATCGAGATGATAGTTAGATACATATACTCTTTTCAACACACTTGCTCGTAAAGTAAGCCATAGTACATCGTTATTAGGGCCATAAACCGAACTATAACACACGCGTGCGTAATAATATTACACACTAGTGCATAATAGAACTATCCCTACAAAGTTAAGTTAGTACCTAACTGCAAATTATATGCGAGTAAACATAACATTTTCAATTTAACCGGGTAATACAGTTTTTGTAACAACAAAGAGGTTTTATGCCGCTGAAAATCCTATTACATTTTTGGAATAAATAATGTATCCCTAATTAAGAAAAAAACATTTATTATTATCAAATTACTTATAATTTACAAAATTTGTTATAAAATATTTGCATTTTATCACTAAAATTATAATTTTGAAATAGGCTGTATGGCTATATACAGATAGCCGATCTACAGATATTTGTTCCGGGTCTGGTTGTTTTTCTATATATTATAAGTAAGTATTTACAAAAAAAAAGTATATATGTATTCTATCAGTTATCTGGTTCCAATAATACAAGCTCTGCATAGTTTGGGGCTAGATAGCGTTGTGTGTTATCCAGCAATATTTATTTATTTATATGTAATCAATAACATTTCATTCGGCGCGTGCAAAAAAAACCTTGCGCGCCATTTCCCATTTTTTTGTTTGTATCGCATTTGTTAACATTCAGTTCACATTAAGTTCACGTCTAATTCACGTTCAGTTCACGCTCAGTTTACGTTCAGTTCACGCGCAGTTCACACTTAGTTCACGCTCAGTTCACGCTCAGTTCACGTTCAGTTCACGGTCAGTTCACGTTCAGTTCACGTTTAGTTCATGTTTAGTTCACGTTCAGTTCACGCTCAGTTCACGTTCAGTTGACGTTCAGTTTAGTTTCCGTTTCAGTTGACGTTCCGGTTCAGTTTACGATCAGTTGACGCTTAGTCCACGCTCAGTTCACGTTCAGTTCTCGCGGAGTTCACGCTCAGTTAACGCTTAGCTCACGCTCAGTTTACATTTAGTTCACGCGCAGTTCACGTTTAGTTCACGTTAAGTTTACGTTAAGTTCACGTTCAGTTCACGTTCAGTTCACGTTCAGTTCACGCTCTGTTCACTCTCAACTCACGCTCAATTCACGTTCAGTTTACGATTAGTTCACGCTCAGTTAACGCTCAGCTCACGCTCAGCTCACTCTCAGCTCACGCTTAGCTCACGCTCAGCTCACTCTCAGCTCACGCTCAGCTCACGCTCAGTTTGCACTTTGTTCACGCGCAGTTCACGCTTAGTTCACGCTCAGTTCACGCTCAATTCACGTTCAGTTCACGTTTAGTTCACGTTAAGTTTACGTTAAGTTCACGTTCAGTTCACGTTCAGTTCACGTTAAGTTCACGTTCAGTTCACGCTCAGTTCACTCTCAACTCACGCTCAATTCACGTTCAGTTTACGATTAGTTCACGCTCAGTTAACGCTCAGCTCACGCTCAGCTCACACTCAGCTCACGCTCAGCTCACGCTCAGCTCACTCTCAGCTCACTCTCAGCATACGCTTAGCTCACGCTCAGTTTGCACTTTGTTCACGCGCAGTTCACGCTTAGTTCACGCTCAGTTCACGCTCAAATCACGCTCAATTCACGTTCAGTTCACGTTTAGTTCACGTTTAGTTTACGTTCAGTTGACGTTCAGTTTACGTTCAGTTTCAGTTGACGTTCAGGTTTAGTTTACGTTCAGTTCACGCTCAGTTCACGCTCAGTTCACGCTCAGTTCACGATTAGTTCACGCGCAGTTCAGGCTCAGTTCACGTTCAGTTCACGTTTAGATCACGCTCAGATCAGATTCAGTTCACGCTCAGTTCACGTTCTGTTCACTTTTAGTTCACGCTCAGTTCACGTTCAGTTCACGCTCAGTTCACGTTCAGTTCACGATTAGTTCACGCTCAGTTCACGCTTAGTTTACGCTCAGTTGACGTTCAGTTTCAGTTGACGTTCAGTTTCACTTTACGTTCAGGTTCAGTTCACGCTCAGTTAACGCTCTGTTCACGTTCAGTTCACGTTAAGTTCACGCTTAGTTTACGCTGAGTTCACGTGTAGTTCACGTTCAGTTCAGTTCAGTTTATTGATTACATTGCGATGCGATGCTTTCACTTGAAATCTAGTGTCATTGCATAATTTTGGTGGATTTATACCTAGTCAGGTCATAAGTATTGTCACACAGTAAAAACTTTTCTTTAAGAATGCTGGCCACAAAAAAGTTTATAGAATTCGAATTTCGAAATGTTCATGAAAATAAAAATGTATACTTTTTAGAATTTTACTCCTTTTTAAATATGGAGTGGACGCTTAAAGACGACCGTGTTGCAGTTATTGCGTTGCATCGTTGCGGTTACGCGCCAATTCAAATTTTTGACATACTGAAAAATTTTAATATAACCAAAAGATTCGTTTATCGCACCATCAAACGATACAATGAAAACTCTAGTGTAGATGACAGGTCAAGAAGTGGTCGCCCTCGGTCTGTTAGGACTCCAGCAGTGATAAAAGCTGTGAAGGCGCGAATTCAAATAAATCCCAAACGTAAGCAGAAACTGTTGGCCCTTCAGATGGAGTTAAGCAGAACCACGGTGAAAAGGGTGTTAAATGAAGACTTAGGGCTTCGGGCATATCGAAGAAAAACAGGACATCGTTTGAATGCTCGTCTAATGGACCTGATACTGAAGAGATGCCGCGCTTTGTTGAAGCGGTACGCGGGAAAAAAATATCGGGAAATTCTTTTTTCGGATGAAAAAATTTTTACCGTAGAAGAGAGCTACAACAAACAAAATGATAAGGTGTACGCACACAGTAGTAAAGAAGCGAGCAACCGTATTCCGCGTGTCCAACGAGGTCATTTTCCATCCTCGCTCATGGTATGGTTGGGAGTTTCTTATTAACAGAGGTACATTTTTGTGAGAAAGGTGTAAAAACGAATGCAGTTGTGTATCAAAAATACAGTCCTGACGAACCTTGTGGAACCTGTTTCTCATACCATGTTCAATAACAGGCACTGGGTATTCCAACAAGATTCGGCGCCAGCTCATAGAGCGAAGAGCACACAAGACTGGCTGGCGGCGCGTGAAATCGACTTCATCCGGCACGAAGACTGGCCCTCCTCCAGTCCAGATTTGAATCCGTTAGATTACAAGATATGGCAACACTTGGAGGAAAAGGCGTGCTCAAAGCCTCATCCCAATTTGGAGTCACTCAAGACATCCTTGATTAAGGCAGCCACCGATATTGACATGGACCTCGTTCGTGCTGCGATAGACGACTGGCCGCGCAGATTGAAGGCCTGTATTCAAAATCACGGAGGTCATTTTGAATAAACTTTAGTGTCATAAGAATCTATGTTTTGTTAAGTTCATTTTGGTATATAAATGGTTACATAATGAATAAACTTGTTTCAATTATTTTATATTAAACATGTGACAGAATTTATGACCTGACTAAGTATTACGCAGCAACATAATTGATCTCAAAAGTATTTCATTTATGACTGAGGCTTGTTCGGTTTTTGGTGCTAGGATAAGACGCTCGCATAACCATTCTGCAGGTTTATCGTAAATATTATTATGTTTGGGTAAATTTTAGCTATAAGCTCTTCTAAAGTGGAAACAATTGCTTCTAACTCTGCAGGGAACAGGTCTGAGAACTGTCCGGCAGTAACATCTATCAGATGGACTCTCATATTTTTGTTAGGCTCAGTTTTGTCACTGAAGGCCACAAATGAGACCGCTTCAAGCACACTTTAACTTCGTCAAAGCATTTTATAAGTATAGATAGATCATGGGAAATAAAACTTTATTGAATTATTTCTTATAACTTTAACAAACGAACGAAAAGGATATTTTCCCGGACAGACGTATTAAAATCTGATGATTTTAAGGAAACTTTGCGATTTTTTTTATCAAGCTAAGTTTAGTTAATCGTGTTTCGATTTACAAATCTCTATAATCGGTATATTCAATAATCATTAACAAATACTATGTTTTCTTAGTTTAAAACATCGTAAAAACGGATTTCCTCCAGGTCGAATCGCCTATTATGTCTACCTTTATAGATGATTCGGCTAATAAGATTTGGTTTAAAAATCTTAGAATTCTTAACTTTCTCAGAATATATAGAGAGATATAATATGAACAGAATATAAGATTTAGTTGGAATCATCAAAATCTAGTGGTTTTGTCTGATAGACCACTATCGTTACCTATCTGTGCCTAGGCGTTGTTTCTAAAATGTTAAAGATATTTAATATCCGATGTCAACAATTAATTTTGTCGGCCAACAATTTTACTCCGTCACCACCCAATACTACTCAATTACTATACAAATAAAGCATAAAATCCCATACATCCGAGCATTTCATTATCCGTGACAATCGACTATCAATCATCGAAAGCTCGCAAAACAATAATCACATTATCATTCTCCCATAATAACAAATGTAGGCCCGAAATGCATAAAGAACCGCTTTGTAACTTTTTTGTTAAATAATTTTAAGAAATATCGTGGTAAGGTTGCGACCGGCCAAATCGAACAATGTTAACTTATGAGCAACGTATTATTTATTGAAAATGAGAAAAAGAACGATCAGCTTGACATATTGCTAAGGGCCCTTATAAAAATTATTTCCTATAACGCCATCCGAGGCTTGTTACTTACTACGAAGAAGTGAACAAGAGCATGATGCACAATAGCCGGCTGAAACACAGGAGGTTGCAGGAGGACAAATGTTTGCATGCTCTACAGATATTTGTTCCGGGGTTGGGTATTTATATAACTAGTAGTTCGCCCCGAACTGAGATCTTGCGAGTCTTCCAAAACACAAAAAAAATATTCTTAGGGCGACTCTCGCAACGATACCTAAACGTAAGTGGCTAAATATGATTTAAGGTGTTGTCAAATCATACAAATACGTAAAATTTAAACATGTTTAGTTGCTAAATACGTTTAGGCCTTAATCTTTGACTAATACTATTTTATTATGATACCACGAAATGAGAAACCAAAATACTTGACCTACAGTTTCATTCAAATTACAGGTAACAGGAGTTCATGTAAAGTGGTAAATTTTTTTGAGGTACAAACTGCAGTTATTCTGGATTTCAGACTTTTGCCTATATTTGTGTCACTAAAGCTACACGCGTACCAAATTTCAGAACTGTGGAGTCACTGGTGTACATTGTGAATTTTGTCAAAGTTCAGTTTTTGTTATGTCTAATAACTGTATTAACATAAAAACTACAAGGTTTAAACTCAAAATAAAAACGGGTTTAAAATGTACTTACAAAGACCTTTTAGTAGACGTGTCACTTGACACATGTTTTTTTTACCCCTCTTGAACCCCAATATCTCAAAAAAAACCCTGCCACATTTTAGTCACACCAAAATTGTGACAACACTACCTATCTATATACCAAATTTCATGATGATCGGATAAACGCTTCGAAAGTTATCCTCGGACAAACAAACATACATACATACAACGCCGATTTGCCCAAGTTGGTTTAGAGATCTCGCTTCGCTCGATCAATAAGTAGGTATGTATTAAC
Source organism: Philereme vetulata (assembly GCA_918857605.2). Taxonomy (NCBI): domain Eukaryota; kingdom Metazoa; phylum Arthropoda; class Insecta; order Lepidoptera; family Geometridae; genus Philereme; species Philereme vetulata. The sequence continues at coordinate 1,759,558 of OU975473.1, read as the reverse complement.
AAAGAAATTGCTTGTTTGTCAAAAGCTTTGCTTACTTTGACGACCTCCGTGGTGCAGTGGGCGAATAGCCGACTGCGACGCAGGATGTAGCGGGTTCGATTCCCGCCGCGGAACAAATGTGTGCATGCTCTACAGATATTTGTACCGGCTCTGGATGTTTTTCTATATAATGATAAGTATGTATTTACAAAAAAAGGTATATAAGTATTCTATCAGTTATCTGATTCCCATATATGTAGTACAAGCTCTGCTTAGTTTGGGGCTAGATAGCGCTGTGTGAAATGTCCAGCAATATTTATATTCAATATTTATTTATTAGTTTGGGGCTAGATAGCGCTGTGTGAAATGTCCAGCAATATTTATATTCAATATTTATTTTATTAGTTTGGGGCTAGATAGCGTTGTGTGAAATGTCCAGCAATATTTATATTCAATATTTATTTATTAGTTTGGGGCTAGATAGCGCTGTGTGAAATGTCCAGCAATATTTATATTCAATATTTATTTATTAGTTTGGGGCTAGATAGCGTTGTGTGAAATGTCCAGCAATATTTATATTCAATATTTATTTATTAGTTTGGGGCTAGATAGCGCTGTGTGAAATGTCCAGCAATATTTATATTCAATATTTATTTATTAGTTTGGGGCTAGATAGCGTTGTGTGAAATGTCCAGCAATATTTATATTCAATATTTATTTATTAGTTTGGGGCTAGATAGCGCTGTGTGAAATGTCCAGCAATATTTATATTCAATATTTATTTATTAGTTTGGGGCTAGATAGCGTTGTGTGAAATGTCCAGCAATATTTATATTCAATATTTATTTATTAGTTTGGGGCTAGATAGCGCTGTGTGAAATGTCCAGCAATATTTATATTCAATATTTATTTATTAGTTTGGGGCTAGATAGCGTTGTGTGAAATGTCCAGCAATATTTATATTCAATATTTATTTATTAGTTTGGGGCTAGATAGCGCTGTGTGAAATGTCCAGCAATATTTATATTCAATATTTATTTATTAGTTTGGGGCTAGATAGCGCTGTGTGAAATGTCCAGCAATATTTATATTCAATATTTATTTATTAGTTTGGGGCTAGATAGCGTTGTGTGAAATGTCCAGCAATATTTATATTCAATATTTATTTATTAGTTTGGGGCTAGATAGCGCTGTGTGAAATGTCCAGCAATATTTATATTCAATATTTATTTATTAGTTTGGGGCTAGATAGCGTTGTGTGAAATGTCCAGCAATATTTATATTCAATATTTATTTATTAGTTTGGGGCTAGATAGCGCTGTGTGAAATGTCCAGCAATATTTATATTCAATATTTATTTATTAGTTTGGGGCTAGATAGCGTTGTGTGAAATGTCCAGCAATATTTATATTCAATATTTATTTATTAGTTTGGGGCTAGATAGCGCTGTGTGAAATGTCCAGCAATATTTATATTCAATATTTATTTATTAGTTTGGGGCTAGATAGCGTTGTGTGAAATGTCCAGCAATATTTATATTCAATATTTATTTATTAGTTTGGGGCTAGATAGCGCTGTGTGAAATGTCCAGCAATATTTATATTCAATATTTATTTATTAGTTTGGGGCTAGATAGCGTTGTGTGAAATGTCCAGCAATATTTATATTCAATATTTATTTATTAGTTTGGGGCTAGATAGCGTTGTGTGAAATGTCCAGCAATATTTATATTCAATTATTTATTTATTAGTTTGGGGCTAGATAGCGCTGTGTGAAATGTCCAGCAATATTTATATTCAATATTTATTTATTAGTTTGGGGCTAGATAGCGCTGTGTGAAATGTCCAGCAATATTTATATTCAATATTTATTTATTAGTTTGGGGCTAGATAGCGCTGTGTGAAATGTTCAGCAATATTTATATTCAATATTTATTTATTAGTTTGGGGCTAGATAGCGTGGTGTGAAATGTCCAGCAATATTTATATTCAATATTTATTTATTAGTTTGGGGCTAGATAGCGCTGTGTGAAATGTCCAGCAATATTTATATTCAATATTTATTTATTAGTTTGGGGCTAGATAGCGTTGTGTGAAATGTCCAGCAATATTTATATTCAATATTTATTTATTAGTTTGGGGCTAGATAGCGTTGTGTGAAATGTCCAGCAATATTTATATTCAATATTTATTTATTAGTTTGGGGCTAGATAGCGCTGTGTGAAATGTCAAGCATTATTTATATTCAATATTTATTTATTAGTTTGGGGCTAGATAGCGCTGTGTGAAATGTCCAGCAATATTTATATTCAATATTTATTTATTAGTTTGGGGCTAGATAGCGCTGTGTGAAATGTCAAGCATTATTTATATTCAATATTTATTTATTAGTTTGGGGCTAGATAGCGTTGTGTGAAATGTCCAGCAATATTTATATTCAATATTTATTTATTAGTTTGGGGCTAGATAGCGTTGTGTGAAATGTCCAGCAATATTTATATTCAATATTTATTTATTAGTTTGGGGCTAGATAGCGCTGTGTGAAATGTCCAGCAATATTTATATTCAATATTTATTTATTAGTTTGGGGCTAGATAGCGCTGTGTGAAATGTCCAGCAATATTTATATTCAATATTTATTTATTAGTTTGGGGCTAGATAGCGCTGTGTGAAATGTCAAGCATTATTTATATTCAATATTTATTTATTAGTTTGGGGCTAGATAGCGTTGTGTGAAATGTCCAGCAATATTTATATTCAATATTTATTTATTAGTTTGGGGCTAGATAGCGTTGTGTGAAATGTCCAGCAATATTTATATTCAATATTTATTTATTAGTTTGGGGCTAGATAGCGCTGTGTGAAATGTCAAGCATTATTTATATTCAATATTTATTTATTAGTTTGGGGCTAGATAGCGCTGTGTGAAATGTCCAGCAATATTTATATTCAATATTTATTTATTAGTTTGGGGCTAGATAGCGCTGTGTGAAATGTCCAGCAATATTTATATTCAATATTTATTTATTAGTTTGGGGCTAGATAGCGCTGTGTGAAATGTCAAGCATTATTTATATTCAATATTTATTTATTAGTTTGGGGCTAGATAGCGTTGTGTGAAATGTCCAGCAATATTTATATTCAATATTTATTTATTAGTTTGGGGCTAGATAGCGTTGTGTGAAATGTCCAGCAATATTTATATTCAATATTTATTTATTAGTTTGGGGCTAGATAGCGCTGTGTGAAATGTCAAGCATTATTTATATTCAATATTTATTTATTAGTTTGGGGCTAGATAGCGTTGTGTGAAATGTCCAGCAATATTTATATTCAATATTTATTTATTAGTTTGGGGCTAGATAGCGCTGTGTGAAATGTCAAGCATTATTTATATTCAATATTTATTTATTAGTTTGGGGCTAGATAGCGCTGTGTGAAATGTCCAGCAATATTTATATTCAATATTTATTTATTAGTTTGGGGCTAGATAGCGTTGTGTGAAATGTCAAGCATTATTTATATTCAATATTTATTTATTAGTTTGGGGCTAGATAGCGTTGTGTGAAATGTCCAGCAATATTTATATTCAATATTTATTTATTAGTTTGGGGCTAGATAGCGTTGTGTGAAATGTCCAGCAATATTTATATTCAATATTTATTTATTAGTTTGGGGCTAGATAGCGCTGTGTGAAATGTCCAGCAATATTTATATTCAATATTTATTTATTAGTTTGGGGCTAGATAGCGCTGTGTGAAATGTCCAGCAATATTTATATTCAATATTTATTTATTAGTTTGGGGCTAGATAGCGCTGTGTGAAATGTCAAGCATTATTTATATTCAATATTTATTTATTAGTTTGGGGCTAGATAGCGTTGTGTGAAATGTCCAGCAATATTTATATTCAATATTTATTTATTAGTTTGGGGCTAGATAGCGTTGTGTGAAATGTCCAGCAATATTTATATTCAATATTTATTTATTAGTTTGGGGCTAGATAGCGCTGTGTGAAATGTCAAGCATTATTTATATTCAATATTTATTTATTAGTTTGGGGCTAGATAGCGTTGTGTGAAATGTCCAGCAATATTTATATTCAATATTTATTTATTAGTTTGGGGCTAGATAGCGCTGTGTGAAATGTCAAGCATTATTTATATTCAATATTTATTTATTAGTTTGGGGCTAGATAGCGCTGTGTGAAATGTCAAGCAATATTTATATTCAATATTTATTTATTAGTTTGGGGCTAGATAGCGCTGTGTGAAATGTCAAGCATTATTTATATTCAATATTTATTTATTAGTTTGGGGCTAGATAGCGTTGTGTGAAATGTCCAGCAATATTTATATTCAATATTTATTTATTAGTTTGGGGCTAGATAGCGTTGTGTGAAATGTCCAGCAATATTTATATTCAATATTTATTTATTAGTTTGGGGCTAGATAGCGCTGTGTGAAATGTCAAGCATTATTTATATTCAATATTTATTTATTAGTTTGGGGCTAGATAGCGTTGTGTGAAATGTCCAGCAATATTTATTTATTAGTTTGGGGCTAGATAGCGTTGTGTGAAATGTCCAGCAATATTTATATTCAATATTTATTTATTAGTTTGGGGCTAGATAGCGCTGTGTGAAATGTCCAGCAATATTTATATTCAATATTTATTTATTAGTTTGGGGCTAGATAGCGTTGTGTGAAATGTCCAGCAATATTTATATTCAATATTTATTTATTAGTTTGGGGCTAGATAGCGCTGTGTGAAATGTCCAGCAATATTTATATTCAATATTTATTTATTAGTTTGGGGCTAGATAGCGTTGTGTGAAATGTCCAGCAATATTTATATTCAATATTTATTTATTAGTTTGGGGCTAGATAGCGCTGTGTGAAATGTCCAGCAATATTTATATTCAATATTTATTTATTAGTTTGGGGCTAGATAGCGTTGTGTGAAATGTCAAGCATTATTTATATTCAATATTTATTTATTAGTTTGGGGCTAGATAGCGCTGTGTGAAATGTCCAGCAATATTTATATTCAATATTTATTTATTAGTTTGGGGCTAGATAGCGCTGTGTGAAATGTCAAGCAATATTTATATTCAATATTTATTTATTAGTTTGGGGCTAGATAGCGTTGTGTGAAATGTCCAGCAATATTTATATTCAATATTTATTTATTAGTTTGGGGCTAGATAGCGCTGTGTGAAATGTCCAGCAATATTTATATTCAATATTTATTTATTAGTTTGGGGCTAGATAGCGTTGTGTGAAATGTCCAGCAATATTTATATTCAATATTTATTTATTAGTTTGGGGCTAGATAGCGCTGTGTGAAATGTCCAGCAATATTTATATTCAATATTTATTTATTAGTTTGGGGCTAGATAGCGTTGTGTGAAATGTCCAGCAATATTTATATTCAATATTTATTTATTAGTTTGGGGCTAGATAGCGCTGTGTGAAATGTCCAGCAATATTTATATTCAATATTTATTTATTAGTTTGGGGCTAGATAGCGTTGTGTGAAATGTCCAGCAATATTTATATTCAATATTTATTTATTAGTTTGGGGCTAGATAGCGCTGTGTGAAATGTCCAGCAATATTTATATTCAATATTTATTTATTAGTTTGGGGCTAGATAGCGTTGTGTGAAATGTCCAGCAATATTTATATTCAATATTTATTTATTAGTTTGGGGCTAGATAGCGTTGTGTGAAATGTCCAGCAATATTTATATTCAATTATTTATTTATTAGTTTGGGGCTAGATAGCGCTGTGTGAAATGTCCAGCAATATTTATATTCAATATTTATTTATTAGTTTGGGGCTAGATAGCGCTGTGTGAAATGTCCAGCAATATTTATATTCAATATTTATTTATTAGTTTGGGGCTAGATAGCGCTGTGTGAAATGTTCAGCAATATTTATATTCAATATTTATTTATTAGTTTGGGGCTAGATAGCGTGGTGTGAAATGTCCAGCAATATTTATATTCAATATTTATTTATTAGTTTGGGGCTAGATAGCGTTGTGTGAAATGTCCAGCAATATTTATATTCAATATTTATTTATTAGTTTGGGGCTAGATAGCGTTGTGTGAAATGTCCAGCAATATTTATATTCAATATTTATTTATTAGTTTGGGGCTAGATAGCGCTGTGTGAAATGTCAAGCATTATTTATATTCAATATTTATTTATTAGTTTGGGGCTAGATAGCGCTGTGTGAAATGTCCAGCAATATTTATATTCAATATTTATTTATTAGTTTGGGGCTAGATAGCGTTGTGTGAAATGTCCAGCAATATTTATATTCAATATTTATTTATTAGTTTGGGGCTAGATAGCGCTGTGTGAAATGTCCAGCAATATTTATATTCAATATTTATTTATTAGTTTGGGGCTAGATAGCGCTGTGTGAAATGTTCAGCAATATTTATATTCAATATTTATTTATTAGTTTGGGGCTAGATAGCGCTGTGTGAAATGTCAAGCATTATTTATATTCAATATTTATTTATTAGTTTGGGGCTAGATAGCGCTGTGTGAAATGTCCAGCAATATTTATATTCAATATTTATTTATTAGTTTGGGGCTAGATAGCGCTGTGTGAAATGTCCAGCAATATTTATATTCAATATTTATTTATTAGTTTGGGGCTAGATAGCGCTGTGTGAAATGTCCAGCAATATTTATATTCAATATTTATTTATTAGTTTGGGGCTAGATAGCGCTGTGTGAAATGTCCAGCAATATTTATATTCAATATTTATTTATTAGTTTGGGGCTAGATAGCGCTGTGTGAAATGTCCAGCAATATTTATATTCAATATTTATTTATTAGTTTGGGGCTAGATAGCGCTGTGTGAAATGTTCAGCAATATTTATATTCAATATTTATTTATTAGTTTGGGGCTAGATAGCGTGGTGTGAAATGTCCAGCAATATTTATATTCAATATTTATTTATTAGTTTGGGGCTAGATAGCGCTGTGTGAAATGTTCAGCAATATTTATATTCAATATTTATTTATTAGTTTGGGGCTAGATAGCGCTGTGTGAAATGTCCAGCAATATTTATATTCAATATTTATTTATTAGTTTGGGGCTAGATAGCGCTGTGTGAAATGTTCAGCAATATTTATATTCAATATTTATTTATTAGTTTGGGGCTAGATAGCGCTGTGTGAAATGTCAAGCAATATTTATATTCAATATTTATTTATTAGTTTGGGGCTAGATAGCGTTGTGTGAAATGTCCAGCAATATTTATATTCAATATTTATTTATTAGTTTGGGGCTAGATAGCGCTGTGTGAAATGTCCAGCAATATTTATATTCAATATTTATTTATTAGTTTGGGGCTAGATAGCGCTGTGTGAAATGTCCAGCAATATTTATATTCAATATTTATTTATTAGTTTGGGGCTAGATAGCGCTGTGTGAAATGTCCAGCAATATTTATATTCAATATTTATTTATTAGTTTGGGGCTAGATAGCGTTGTGTGAAATGTCCAGCAATATTTATATTCAATATTTATTTATTAGTTTGGGGCTAGATAGCGTTGTGTGAAATGTCCAGCAATATTTATATTCAATATTTATTTATTAGTTTGGGGCTAGATAGCGTTGTGTGAAATGTCCAGCAATATTTATATTCAATATTTATTTATTAGTTTGGGGCTAGATAGCGCTGTGTGAAATGTCAAGCATTATTTATATTCAATATTTATTTATTAGTTTGGGGCTAGATAGCGTTGTGTGAAATGTCCAGCAATATTTATATTCAATATTTATTTATTAGTTTGGGGCTAGATAGCGCTGTGTGAAATGTCAAGCATTATTTATATTCAATATTTATTTATTAGTTTGGGGCTAGATAGCGCTGTGTGAAATGTCCAGCAATATTTATATTCAATATTTATTTATTAGTTTGGGGCTAGATAGCGCTGTGTGAAATGTCCAGCAATATTTATATTCAATATTTATTTATTAGTTTGGGGCTAGATAGCGCTGTGTGAAATGTCCAGCAATATTTATATTCAATATTTATTTATTAGTTTGGGGCTAGATAGCGTTGTGTGAAATGTCAAGCATTATTTATATTCAATATTTATTTATTAGTTTGGGGCTAGATAGCGTTGTGTGAAATGTCCAGCAATATTTATATTCAATATTTATTTATTAGTTTGGGGCTAGATAGCGTTGTGTGAAATGTCCAGCAATATTTATATTCAATATTTATTTATTAGTTTGGGGCTAGATAGCGCTGTGTGAAATGTCAAGCATTATTTATATTCAATATTTATTTATTAGTTTGGGGCTAGATAGCGTTGTGTGAAATGTCCAGCAATATTTATATTCAATATTTATTTATTAGTTTGGGGCTAGATAGCGCTGTGTGAAATGTCAAGCAATATTTATATTCAATATTTATTTATTAGTTTGGGGCTAGATAGCGCTGTGTGAAATGTCCAGCAATATTTATATTCAATATTTATTTATTAGTTTGGGGCTAGATAGCGCTGTGTGAAATGTCAAGCATTATTTATATTCAATATTTATTTATTAGTTTGGGGCTAGATAGCGTTGTGTGAAATGTCCAGCAATATTTATATTCAATATTTATTTATTAGTTTGGGGCTAGATAGCGTTGTGTGAAATGTCCAGCAATATTTATATTCAATATTTATTTATTAGTTTGGGGCTAGATAGCGCTGTGTGAAATGTCAAGCATTATTTATATTCAATATTTATTTATTAGTTTGGGGCTAGATAGCGTTGTGTGAAATGTCCAGCAATATTTATTTATTAGTTTGGGGCTAGATAGCGTTGTGTGAAATGTCCAGCAATATTTATATTCAATATTTATTTATTAGTTTGGGGCTAGATAGCGCTGTGTGAAATGTCCAGCAATATTTATATTCAATATTTATTTATTAGTTTGGGGCTAGATAGCGTTGTGTGAAATGTCCAGCAATATTTATATTCAATATTTATTTATTAGTTTGGGGCTAGATAGCGCTGTGTGAAATGTCCAGCAATATTTATATTCAATATTTATTTATTAGTTTGGGGCTAGATAGCGTTGTGTGAAATGTCCAGCAATATTTATATTCAATATTTATTTATTAGTTTGGGGCTAGATAGCGCTGTGTGAAATGTCCAGCAATATTTATATTCAATATTTATTTATTAGTTTGGGGCTAGATAGCGTTGTGTGAAATGTCAAGCATTATTTATATTCAATATTTATTTATTAGTTTGGGGCTAGATAGCGCTGTGTGAAATGTCCAGCAATATTTATATTCAATATTTATTTATTAGTTTGGGGCTAGATAGCGCTGTGTGAAATGTCCAGCAATATTTATATTCAATATTTATTTATTAGTTTGGGGCTAGATAGCGTTGTGTGAAATGTCCAGCAATATTTATATTCAATATTTATTTATTAGTTTGGGGCTAGATAGCGCTGTGTGAAATGTCCAGCAATATTTATATTCAATATTTATTTATTAGTTTGGGGCTAGATAGCGTTGTGTGAAATGTCCAGCAATATTTATATTCAATATTTATTTATTAGTTTGGGGCTAGATAGCGCTGTGTGAAATGTCCAGCAATATTTATATTCAATATTTATTTATTAGTTTGGGGCTAGATAGCGTTGTGTGAAATGTCCAGCAATATTTATATTCAATATTTATTTATTAGTTTGGGGCTAGATAGCGCTGTGTGAAATGTCCAGCAATATTTATATTCAATATTTATTTATTAGTTTGGGGCTAGATAGCGTTGTGTGAAATGTCCAGCAATATTTATATTCAATATTTATTTATTAGTTTGGGGCTAGATAGCGCTGTGTGAAATGTCCAGCAATATTTATATTCAATATTTATTTATTAGTTTGGGGCTAGATAGCGTTGTGTGAAATGTCCAGCAATATTTATATTCAATATTTATTTATTAGTTTGGGGCTAGATAGCGTTGTGTGAAATGTCCAGCAATATTTATATTCAATTATTTATTTATTAGTTTGGGGCTAGATAGCGCTGTGTGAAATGTCCAGCAATATTTATATTCAATATTTATTTATTAGTTTGGGGCTAGATAGCGCTGTGTGAAATGTCCAGCAATATTTATATTCAATATTTATTTATTAGTTTGGGGCTAGATAGCGCTGTGTGAAATGTTCAGCAATATTTATATTCAATATTTATTTATTAGTTTGGGGCTAGATAGCGTGGTGTGAAATGTCCAGCAATATTTATATTCAATATTTATTTATTAGTTTGGGGCTAGATAGCGTTGTGTGAAATGTCCAGCAATATTTATATTCAATATTTATTTATTAGTTTGGGGCTAGATAGCGTTGTGTGAAATGTCCAGCAATATTTATATTCAATATTTATTTATTAGTTTGGGGCTAGATAGCGCTGTGTGAAATGTCAAGCATTATTTATATTCAATATTTATTTATTAGTTTGGGGCTAGATAGCGCTGTGTGAAATGTCCAGCAATATTTATATTCAATATTTATTTATTAGTTTGGGGCTAGATAGCGTTGTGTGAAATGTCCAGCAATATTTATATTCAATATTTATTTATTAGTTTGGGGCTAGATAGCGCTGTGTGAAATGTCCAGCAATATTTATATTCAATATTTATTTATTAGTTTGGGGCTAGATAGCGCTGTGTGAAATGTTCAGCAATATTTATATTCAATATTTATTTATTAGTTTGGGGCTAGATAGCGCTGTGTGAAATGTCAAGCATTATTTATATTCAATATTTATTTATTAGTTTGGGGCTAGATAGCGCTGTGTGAAATGTCCAGCAATATTTATATTCAATATTTATTTATTAGTTTGGGGCTAGATAGCGCTGTGTGAAATGTCCAGCAATATTTATATTCAATATTTATTTATTAGTTTGGGGCTAGATAGCGCTGTGTGAAATGTCCAGCAATATTTATATTCAATATTTATTTATTAGTTTGGGGCTAGATAGCGCTGTGTGAAATGTCCAGCAATATTTATATTCAATTTTTATTTATTAGTTTGGGGCTAGATAGCGCTGTGTGAAATGTCCAGCAATATTTATATTCAATATTTATTTATTAGTTTGGGGCTAGATAGCGCTGTGTGAAATGTTCAGCAATATTTATATTCAATATTTATTTATTAGTTTGGGGCTAGATAGCGTGGTGTGAAATGTCCAGCAATATTTATATTCAATATTTATTTATTAGTTTGGGGCTAGATAGCGCTGTGTGAAATGTTCAGCAATATTTATATTCAATATTTATTTATTAGTTTGGGGCTAGATAGCGCTGTGTGAAATGTCCAGCAATATTTATATTCAATATTTATTTATTAGTTTGGGGCTAGATAGCGCTGTGTGAAATGTTCAGCAATATTTATATTCAATATTTATTTATTAGTTTGGGGCTAGATAGCGCTGTGTGAAATGTCCAGCAATATTTATATTCAATATTTATTTATTAGTTTGGGGCTAGATAGCGTTGTGTGAAATGTCCAGCAATATTTATATTCAATATTTATTTATTAGTTTGGGGCTAGATAGCGCTGTGTGAAATGTCCAGCAATATTTATATTCAATATTTATTTATTAGTTTGGGGCTAGATAGCGCTGTGTGAAATGTCCAGCAATATTTATATTCAATATTTATTTATTAGTTTGGGGCTAGATAGCGCTGTGTGAAATGTCCAGCAATATTTATATTCAATATTTATTTATTAGTTTGGGGCTAGATAGCGTTGTGTGAAATGTCCAGCAATATTTATATTCAATATTTATTTATTAGTTTGGGGCTAGATAGCGTTGTGTGAAATGTCCAGCAATATTTATATTCAATATTTATTTATTAGTTTGGGGCTAGATAGCGCTGTGTGAAATGTCCAGCAATATTTATATTCAATATTTATTTATTAGTTTGGGGCTAGATAGCGCTGTGTGAAATGTCCAGCAATATTTATATTCAATATTTATTTATTAGTTTGGGGCTAGATAGCGTTGTGTGAAATGTCCAGCAATATTTATATTCAATATTTATTTATTAGTTTGGGGCTAGATAGCGCTGTGTGAAATGTCCAGCAATATTTATATTCAATATTTATTTATTAGTTTGGGGCTAGATAGCGCTGTGTGAAATGTCCAGCAATATTTATATTCAATATTTATTTATTAGTTTGGGGCTAGATAGCGCTGTGTGAAATGTCCAGCAATATTTATATTCAATATTTATTTATTAGTTTGGGGCTAGATAGCGCTGTGTGAAATGTCCAGCAATATTTATATTCAATATTTATTTATTAGTTTGGGGCTAGATAGCGCTGTGTGAAATGTCAAGCAATATTTATATTCAATATTTATTTATTAGTTTGGGGCTAGATAGCGCTGTGTGAAATGTCCAGCAATATTTATATTCAATATTTATTTATTAGTTTGGGGCTAGATAGCGCTGTGTGAAATGTCCAGCAATATTTATATTCAATATTTATTTATTAGTTTGGGGCTAGATAGCGCTGTGTGAAATGTCCAGCAATATTTATATTCAATATTTATTTATTAGTTTGGGGCTAGATAGCGCTGTGTGAAATGTCAAGCAATATTTATATTCAATATTTATTTATTAGTTTGGGGCTAGATAGCGCTGTGTGAAATGTCCAGCAATATTTATATTCAATATTTATTTATTAGTTTGGGGCTAGATAGCGCTGTGTGAAATGTCCAGCAATATTTATATTCAATATTTATTTATTAGTTTGGGGCTAGATAGCGCTGTGTGAAATGTCCAGCAATATTTATATTCAATATTTATTTATTAGTTTGGGGCTAGATAGCGCTGTGTGAAATGTCAAGCAATATTTATATTCAATATTTATTTATTAGTTTGGGGCTAGATAGCGCTGTGTGAAATGTCAAGCATTATTTATATTCAATATTTATTTATTAGTTTGGGGCTAGATAGCGCTGTGTGAAATGTCCAGCATTATTTATATTCAATATTTATTTATTAGTTTGGGGCTAGATAGCGCTGTGTGAAATGTCCAGCAATATTTATATTCAATATTTATTTATTAGTTTGGGGCTAGATAGCGCTGTGTGAAATGTCCAGCAATATTTATATTCAATATTTATTTATTAGTTTGGGGCTAGATAGCGCTGTGTGAAATGTCAAGCATTATTTATATTCAATATTTATTTATTAGTTTGGGGCTAGATAGCGCTGTGTGAAATGTCCAGCAATATTTATATTCAATATTTATTTATTAGTTTGGGGCTAGATAGCGCTGTGTGAAATGTCCAGCAATATTTATATTCAATATTTATTTATTAGTTTGGGGCTAGATAGCGCTGTGTGAAATGTCCAGCAATATTTATATTCAATATTTATTTATTAGTTTGGGGCTAGATAGCGCTGTGTGAAATGTCAAGCAATATTTATATTCAATATTTATTTATTAGTTTGGGGCTAGATAGCGCTGTGTGAAATGTCCAGCAATATTTATATTCAATATTTATTTATTAGTTTGGGGCTAGATAGCGCTGTGTGAAATGTCAAGCAATATTTATATTCAATATTTATTTATTAGTTTGGGGCTAGATAGCGTTGTGTGAAATGTCAAGCAATATTTATATTCAATATTTATTTATTAGTTTGGGGCTAGATAGCGCTGTGTGAAATGTCAAGCATTATTTATATTCAATATTTATTTATTAGTTTGGGGCTAGATAGCGCTGTGTGAAATGTCAAGCATTATTTATATTCAATCTTTATTTATTAGTTTGGGGCTAGATAGCGCTGTGTGAAATGTCAAGCAATATTTATATTCAATATTTATTTATTAGTTTGGGGCTAGATAGCGCTGTGTGAAATGTCAAGCATTATTTATATTCAATATTTATTTATTAGTTTGGGGCTAGATAGCGCTGTGTGAAATGTCCAGCAATATTTATATTTTATTCACTAGTCTGGTGTGTTTACAAAGTCTGTCCGGCAATAAGGTAAGTAACCAACGAGTTAATGATCTGAACGGATTTTCATCATCATCATAACAGTTACCACAGGTATCCCCCATACATTTCCAGAGAGACCGATGTTGAGCAGCCTTCCCTTACGGCTACTTTTATTAGGCCATCTTTCCATCTCTGGCGACGGACGGGCCGTCCTACGCTGCTCTACCCAGTGCGTAGTCTCCCTTCAAGACCTACCTGCCCCAACGGCCGTCAGTTCTTCGAGCTATGTGCCCCGCCCACTGCCACTTATTGCTAATCCTAGGCTTTGTCTTCGACTTTGGTTTATCCACTCGTCTCTTCATTTCTGTCTCGATCTCGTAGAGAAAGGATTTTGTCTTAGGATGCTGTCTTCTCATTATAAAAATCATTTGGAGAGGTTGCAAGAACGCTATTAATAACGTTTAGAATGAATTTTTCGAATTCCTAAATGTCATCCAGCTTATTAACTGACTTCATTTTTTGTTTGAGTTTTATTTGTTTTGGACAGAGCATTTTGATTTTGGCGCGGTCACTCCGACCTTTCGTTTTTTGTCTCGCGTCATGCAATCTCAAAGATGAAATATTGTTTAGAGTTAATTAGTTATTCTTTGTTCTATTAAACTATTAAAATGTTTAAACACCATTAATATCCATTGGCTTGATAAATAAATTAGGTATAATACACTCAAGTATTAGAACATTCGTTTATATATTTGCTCTAAATTTTATTATTTAAGTATTTAACGACCTTCTTAGCTCCACTTGCTACAAATTAAACTCAATTCAGTTTACTTAAGACGTCAAATTAATTGCTCGAATCGTCATATAAATTATTTTGTAAGAATATTGTGCGCCAATAGCTTTACAAAAACTGGACAAGTGCTAGTCTGACTCGCGCACCGAAGCCGAATACTATTCTTTACTCATGTTATAAGCCCTTACTTCTCGCCCAATTTCATGATTCTAGGTCAGTTTTTGTAAAAGTGCAGTAACGATACTTTGATTTTGAATATAAAGTATACTATACTTTTCGTTTTGATGTGTTTGCGAGTCAAAATATTTGGCTGTAATGGCCGTATTTTTTGATTGCGTCGACTTAGAAATTTGATTTTGTTACAGATCCAAAGACCTATGTATTCGATATTAATTTCAACTTGATACCTCTACGCGTTCCTGAGAAAAAGGGCCTTGACAGACAGACAGACGGAGAACAAAGTGATCCTATATACGTTCGTTGTTTCCTTTTGAGGTACAAAACCCTAAAACACTATGTAAGATAAGATGAGAAAGAGAGAGAGAGATAGAGAAAGATGAGATTAGATGAGTACATCTACTTAGGCCAGTTAGCTTCCTTCAACAACAGGCAGGACAAAGAAGTCGACCGTCGTGTCGACAACGCCTGGAAAAGCTACTGGTCCATGAACAAACTTATGAAGAGTGACCTTCCCTTATCGCTAAAACGCCAACACATTGACATGTGTATTCTGCTTGTTCTAACCTATGGTTCCCAGTCTTGGTCACTGACCATGTCTCAGAAGTTCAAACTAGGGTTTGCCAAAGAGCGGTGGAGCGCAGCATTTTGGGATGTAAAGCGGATGGACCGGATTCCAAACTCCTGGCTGCGCTCGAAAACCGGCATCGCTGACGTGGGCATCAAGGCTGCAAAGCTGAAATAGGACTGGGAGGGTCATGTCTCCCGTATGCAACCCGTTAGGTGGGCCAAGGTCACAAGCATATAGATTCCTAATGACAGAAAGCGACGCCGAGGAAGGCCTAAAAAACGATGGAGCTACGACTTGGACGTCTTCCAAAGAGACTGGCGGTATCTGGCTCTAGACCGTGATAAGTGGAAGGAAGAGGGGGAGACCTTTGCCCAGCAGTGGGACAGTACGGGCTAGAAAAAACAGAAAAAGATTCATTTATTTCCAAAAAATGTGGCCAGCACTTAACTTAATTGGTAGCACTTTAATGATACAGAGTCTATAAGAGAAGAACACTGGCTGGCACTAGGTTAAGGATCTTTACCCCCCCCCCCCCCCGTGCTAGCTAAAAACTGTGTTACGGCTAGGGCTTGCATTATCCGTAAGATTTTGGTATCCGAATAATTCGGATAGTAGTGAACACTATTCAGATATCCGGATATTACGGATAATTCGAATAATTTTTGGAAAAGCGTAAAAAACGAAAATAGTAGTTATTAAAGTAGCTATAAACGATGTTTAAGTTATACCGACATTCACCATTACAATATAAATCACTTTTGATCATAAGGAAACTCTATAGATATACTTTAGATCACGTTTTCTGTCACAAAACTTAAGCAATAAGTAAGCAACTTGTCAGCCGTGACTTTCTAAATGTTTTAAATGCGACAAATATTAAAAATAAAAGGTAAACAGTGTTTTAAATTCAGTTTACTTGCTAGATACATGTACTTACTGCACATATTTATGAAATTATCGTTTTGATGTAGTTAATTTCATGTTCAAATCGTGATTTTTTTAAGAATTTGAATATTCGTTTTATTCGAATTATGCGAATATATTGATCGTCATTATCGGGATAGTAAAATCACAAGGATATCCGAATAATACGGATATTCGGATACCCGAATTGCAAGCCCTAGTTACGGCAGGTTAACGTTTCTCACCTCATTGCAATTAGACTTAGGTCAAATAATCAATTTCACAACTAATGTCAAACCCGACTCTTGTATGTCACGGTCATGTCTATCTATTGTTTTGATGCCTCCTTTAATATAATTGGATACACTTATTAAAATTATAATTTGAGATTTAAGCACGAACAATTAATCAAAAGGTCCATACGTCAAACATCATCTGCAAAAAAAATGCCACTAAATGAATAAATTTGGATTCCAATGCGCGTGATCGATAGACTCATAGATCATAATCGTATTCGAAAATGGAATGCGTGAGTAAGGCAAAGATATAATTAATGATGGGTCCTTCGAAATTCGAATCGGTGTGGTGCAGACATGTTGGCGTCGCCACATAAACAAAAAGCAAAAAGTCTTATTTAATTTATTTTTGTTTTGTGCATGTAAAACGTTGTAGATAGAGCATTAATCATTCCTATGTTGCATTGTTGCATCTGTTGTGTCGGCTTGTAGTAGAGATGGGTCGTCGACGATTTTTTCATAAACGAAACGAAACCGTTTATCGTCGATCGTCGACTAGTCGATCAAGTAGTTGAATTTTTCGACTAGTTCATAACGTGACCTATAGTCTATTCGTTAAGTAATTGCTATCCTTTTTCTTTAATCGACAGGATAATTTTAATAAATGCTTAACTCACTATAACTATTTATTCAAATATGAACGCTACCTACGTAACTTTAAAGTTCAAATTTATTTTATCGTCGCGTCGAACCAGCTATCCACCGTTCCCGTATTATACGACTATGTTTACGCGTCGAGCCGTCGCGCTCTAGTTGAAACAAACGTCTCAACATTTTATTCAACCGTCTACGAATTCAACAAGTCTACGAATAAACGATAGACCGTTGAAGCGTCGAATGTTAATCAACGGTTGATTCGACTAGTCCGTTGAATAAACGCCCATGGCTAGCTTGTAGGTCTCGTGTGGCTATTGTTGGATTGCACCTCTACCTTTTGATATAAAAACTGAAAAAAAAACGCTGATCACACCACCTGTCACAAACTAGCGGTTTTATTCTTTACGAGTGAAGTAAAAAAAAGTTAATCATATTATAATTCAGAATTGGATCACTACTTTTATTTTTTTTCAGTTTTTATAGCTCTACTTGAAATGTTATTAAAGGTATGGTAAAATTATTTCACGCGTGCGCCAGACGTGTGGCAAAAATTCTTTATGTAAACTAGAACAAACATTTGCCCGTATGCTATAATATTTATATTCATCATATACCTTATTAAAATGCTGTTTAGCATTAAGTCCTCCTTTGCATGTTTTTTATGCTAAAAGAATTAATTAAATAAATAAAATTATGGTCGGTTTTCGGCTTGAGCTTTAGTTTACTTTGAAAACCGATGGATAACAAAGTGTAAATGTTTGTCACACGTGACGCACATTTTACATACTGAATATTGGCACACGTCGGGCGCATGCGCGAAATGAACATTGCCAAACCTATTAGAATTTCGAGGAGTTTCTGGTAGTTATAAGTGCAAATAAACATTACAGTCACTTTTATCATGTTGTTCTTGTTTAGACCATAATGAGCGAAGTTATTTTCAAATTACAAAAAATTGAAAAATTATTTTTTACTACAAAGTACAATATACGTTGTTGGAACCCCATCTACCAAACCAAACTGTTGCCAGCTTGTATCTTGGTAGATAGTGCCTTCCCTTTTATTTCAAATAAAATTACTAACAATATCTAATTTGAATTCTTCTTATTTTTAAGCTTAGATAAAAAAATTAAATTAACATAAAAAGTGACATGCAAGCTGTAAAAAATAATAATACGTGACAATTTATGAATTTTATACATTTATAAAGACATTCTACATACTTATAATCAAAATTTGCGACATTACTCATACAGGTATGGGGCTGTTCAAGTATTATGTAAGCAGATTTATAACAATTATTTACCCCTCCCCCATCTCTTACCCCTCCCCCATCTCTTACCTCCCCCCCCCCCCCCCCATCTCATGCTTACGTAAACATTGGTATAGTTATGAGTTTCTTTATTGTAAGTATTCTGTTTTTTTCTTGATTCATGAGCAGCAGATAAAAGAAATAAGAAAATAGGGGGGGGGGGGGGGGGGTGCCCCGGTTCTGCAGCGCGTCGGGGATGTTTGCCGAGGCGGGAGTGGACTGTTTCTACAGCACCATGCGCAAGCGGTGCACATCCTTGGGAATATAGTTTTTTGTAAGTACATTCAATATATAATTAATATAATATAATATTTTGATTTGAATAATTGATTTTGGCAAATAATTGTTTAAATATAGGTATTTTTAAGTACAGTGTGTAAGTACATTGATTTTTACTTGTATCTATGATTATAAAAAAATAAATTATATCTTCTTATGATTTGACCACGACTATGTCCCCCCACTAACCATTTGACATGATTAAGTTTTTACTAACAAATATGGCTCCTTGACATCTGAAAATAAATAAATGAATGAATGAATAATAATAAAGAAATAATTAATAATCACGTCCATTCATCAAATAAATTAATTTTGTAGGAATAGTTATAGCAATAACCATTACAGTTATTCGTAAGGTATTGAGTAGGCGTTTGTTGTGCCTACCCAAATTATTTATTATCTGTTTCAGATACCAACTTCGTAGTATCTTCGTAGCAGTAAGTATACTAGGGCGTCGCCAGCTTATGACTAGGGGGGGGGGGGGGGGGCAATGGGTCAATTATATGGAGGATAAAAAATATGAACGCCTGGTACAGTCGAAAGCATGTAGCGTTACACTTTGGAAGTCTTTGCCTCAATTGTAATAAGAACGGTTCTAATATCAATGTATAAAACTTCACAAGCTCTCGACAGCACAATAACTAAATCAAACTTTTAAACACAGTAATTTATTTTATTTTACATTTGATCTCGGGGGGCGGGGGGGGGGGGGGGGGACAACTGCCCCCCCTACCCTCCCTTGGCGACGCCCTTGTAAGTATACTTCACACATGACTAATATTTGGCAAAAGCTTTACAAACAAATGATTAATCTGTAATTGCTTCCAAACAATATAAAACCCGGAGCTCACATAATCATGAATCTGAATCAACTTGGAACAATCATCAGAAATCAATCGTATCAGTGCAGAATCACCTTGCCATGCCTTGCCACAATGCGTCATCAAGTACTTGTGTAGGTACCTGCTTCGATCAATCCTGGCTGACGGATAGCCCGTCTGTCGTGGACCGATCAGTCACGCCGAGGCGCCCAGCTTTATGCTCGTGGGAAAACCGTATACATTTCATCCGTTTATGCTTTTTGTTTTTTTTTTGCGATGAGTGTTGCTAATGAAAAATGTACTCAATCAGACCTGCGTATACCTTTTAACTACCATGTTTTTCGAAAAATACATTTGGGTGCTTCAGCGGAAGACTCTTTAGCGATCGTTGGGAATAAACCTTGTTTTAAATAGAGATAAATAAATATTGCTGGACAATTCAAACAACGCTAATCTAGCCCCAAACTAAGCAGAGCTTATATTATGGGAACCAGATAACTGACATAATACTTATATACGTTTTTTTGTAAATACATACTTATAATATATAGAAAAACAACCAGATCCGGAACAAATATCTGTGGATCATGCAAACATTTGTTCCGCGGCGGGAATCGAACCCGCTACCTCCTGCGTCTCAGCCGGCTATTCGGCACCATGGAGGTAGAAGTAAATAGGTTTAATGATGTTTTGAATTTACAAACATTGCACACGATGTTCTAAATTCAATTTACTTTATACTCTAGTCTAGCGGATAAAAACGGCTTTTGCACTCAGATATCGACGAGCAAAAATATTCCGACAATTAATAGGTAGTCGTTTCTTATGAGTTATGATCGTTTTCTACGAAAACACTAACCTTTCCATTCCAGCCTACTAAACTTCGACTACAAAAAACAAATGTGCGACCGCCTTTTTCACCTGACAACACCCAACATTCGTTTTTATTAGACGTTTATAAAATTAAATTATAGGTTTTAATTTTAATATGATATTTTACGGGATGAGAGATTTTTATCATCCTATTATAATATTTATTTTATTCCGGAGTATTTCTCTAGTTTATTGGTGTTATGTTTATTTACATTATTCGGTTAGTATTGTTTGATTTATTTGGTTTTACAGGTGGTATGATGCAAAGTACCTGTCCAAAACTATATTTCTTTTAGCTAGCCTACATTTTCCCACTGCTGGACAAAGACCTCCCCCAACTCCTTCCATCTTTTAGCTAGCCTACATTTTCCCACTGCTGGACATACCTCCCCCAACTCCTTCCATCAAGTTTTTCACAAACTTAGTTTGGCAAGTAGGGCGCCATTTATTATAAAGCATATCAGAGAAAATAAAGAATTTTGAATCTATCGCGATCCTTGGCAGATTCCCACCATTCCTTCTCGAATCCGCTGATGTCATCGCGCCAACGCTTTCGCGGCCGACCCCGAAGTCGCTGTCCATCCTCCGCTACCCAAGGTGTTATGATATTGGCCCATTTCTCCGGAAGCATTCGACTTACGTGCCCAGCCCAATCCTACTTGAGCTTCGCGGTTTTGTCTCCCACATCGGCAATGCTAGTTAAAGAACGAAGCGTGGTGTTCCTCACCCGATCGGTTCTCCGGAATCCTAGGACGCTGCGTTCCATTGCCCTTTGGCAAATCTTGAGCTTGGACTTCTGCAGCTTGGTCAATGACCATGTTTGTGCACCGTAGGTTAGAACAGGCGGTATAGGTACACATATATTATACAGTGTTTTTTTAACTGTAACAGTACGGCAGCACCCATAACCAGAGGAGATACAGGTGCAGTTTCTTTTAAAACATCAGCTCGTTTTCGGAGAAAAACATTTTGGCATTAAAATTTTTTTGGTGAAGTGTGAGTAGCGCCTTAAAATGAATCAAGTCGGTAAAATTTTTTGTTTGATGCCGATCGATGCAATCCTTTGTAAGGATAATTTTATTGTAGCGGATGAAAAAAATCTGATCAGCGGAAGTTAGTAAAATTTGATAAAAAGTATTCTCATACAACAGGACAAACAAAATTCCTTCTACAAACATTTTATTAGATTCTAATTGCACATTAAAGAAGTATTAATACTGTAGCGATTAAGAAGTTTAGGAACTCCATGCTCTCATGAGCAATTCAAACACATTTCGTACTTCAGAACAATTTTGAATTTCGAACATGGTTCTTGCACCTGTCGGACTTTTATATCAGTCATTGCATCATCTTATTTGTCCTATCATGGCATTGTCAAATAGGCAAAAAGTAGATTTAATTGAAGCATACTTCCTTAACCGACGAAGCCCAACTAATGCACTGAAGTGGTATCAGGAACGCTACCCAGCCCGCGATTGAGGAAGTATGCTTCATTTAAGTCTACTTTTTGCGTATTTGACAATGTCATGATACGACAAATAAGATGATGAATGACTGATATAAAAGTCCGACAGGTGCAAGAACCATGTTCGAAATTCAAAATTGTTCTGAAATACGAAATGTTTTTGAATTGCTCATGAGAGCATGGAGTACCTAAACTTCTTAATCGCTACAGTACCTATTGTTACTTCTTTAATGGATTCTTTAAATAATTCTTTTAAGGACTGCATCGATCGGCATCAAAAAAAAAATTACCAACTTGATTCATTTTAAGGTGCTACTCACACTTGACCAAAAAAAATTTAATGCCAAAATGTTTTTCTTCGAAAACGAGCTGATGTTTTAAAAGAAACTGCACCTGTATCTCCTCTGGTTATGGGTGCTACAGTACTGTTACAGTTAAAAAAAAACACTGTATAATAACACAAAACTATAGAGGTATACATTTTTTAAACTGGATACTAGTTCGTTTCACCACAATCTCACTTGGTAAGCGAAGATGTGGTCTAAGATGAAGCACGAAGATCTAGAAGAAACCTATTTACTCTTACCTTAGAGGCCCGGATTGTATTCTTTAGGAAAAACAGACGACAGTAAAGTGTTCCATACCTTAGCTGTACCCATCAAGAACGTAGAACCAAAACGGTGTGTGCGAATGGGTGGTATATCAACTAGGTATTTCTTATATAGGATCGTTTGAACTCCTCTAAAAATGAGAGGTCATAAAGAAACTGACTTAAAGAAGCACTGTGATCATATTTTTTTGGGGATTATAGACATCTAGCTGCCACTTAAGCATTTACACGCGTGGTCCTTCTGCGAAGTCGGATAAAAAGTACTTAGGTTATGTCCTCATCCCGGTCCTAATAATAATTTATCGGGAAGTATACTAAATTCCTTCGAAGTCATCGAATTTAGCCGTGAAAACGTAACATAGACATGGATAAGATTAACCAGGGGGGGGGGGGGGGGGGGGCTTGTTCATCTGGTGCTGGATGCCCGAGGATTTCGTTATTAAAAGACATTGAGTAACTCAATGACACGTAATAAAACAAGCCAAATTAGGTCTTGAGATATATTTAATTCTTGCACACCATAAAAATTTTTATTTTTATTTATTTGAGATAACAAACAATTATGCCTATATATTACTAGACTTTGGTTCGCCCCGAACTGAGATAACGCTAGCCTCCCAAAACAAAAAAATATTCTCAGGACGACTCGCAACGATGCCTAAACGTATTTAGTAGCTAAATATGATTTAAGGACTTGTCAAATCGTATAAATACGTACAATTTAAACATTTTTAGTCGCTAAATACGTTTAGGGATCGTTGTGCAAGCCGGCCTTAATCTTTGACTAATAAACAGTGCCACAAAATGCGGAACCAAATAACTCGACCTACAAGATTTTTAAAATCATCTCAAAAATCTCAAGCCTAGACGGGAGATTTTTGAGATGATTTTAAAAATCTTGGAATTTTCCGCATGGGTTCGGATTACACTATAAATAAAAATACAACTCGACCTACAAGTTTCATTCAAATTACAGGTAATGGGAGTTCATGTCTATCGGTTCCTTTTTCCAAGAAATGATTGTTATATAAAAAAAAACAATACAAATAAAAAGAAAAACGTATATCTATGGATACAATTATTGGCGGTCTTATCGCTAAATAGCTATCTCTACCAGACAATACTTGGATGGAATGGACTGTGTGGACATACAGAGAGACCAGAGCAGACAGACAAACAGAGTTGCTTTTGAATTTACAATATAAGTTAGGATTAAAACTGCTACGACTGTACTATGAAAAATTGTACGCCATTTCCATGGGGAAAATTAAACGCCTTCAAAAGGGGAGGGAGCGGCAAAAACAAAAAGGAGACAAACCCATACGAAACTATAAAGATTACCATCTACAAGGAAATCGGCAGAGATTGAACTAAACTATCCCGATCGAATGGATGTTACGACCTGTTTTTTTGACTGTAAAAAAGTGCCGACCGCGACAAAAGACAAAGATCGTCTTTGCAGATAAGGAAACAATAAACAACACCACACTTTTTTGGTGCCAGGATTTTTTGATTGCAGTCAATATGTTTTTGTAATATTTAATATAAAATATTTAAATTATACTTTTAAAAGAAGGACTCAAAGCTATGGTGTTTATAGATATAGATAGACTGTAGCTGTGGTATGGCCGCTCTTACATCGGGCAAACCCAGCGTATTACCCGTGCGCGATAAGTTGGGACCTGAGCGCGGTGACGTCATATTGGCGTGTTTGTACCGCCCGCAAAAAAAACGAACATAACAAGCAGCCGCCCGCGGCTTCGTCTTTGTTTTTTTTAACCTAATTTATTATGTTACTCAGGGAGGACGCTGCTTTTTATCTAATCTTTTTTACACTATTTGAATAAAATATAAATACAATGTTTAAGTTTATACATTTATTTTATCTATTATTTACATTATCTCATCTTCGTCACCACTTAGTGGATTTATGCCTTCTAGAGATTGTTCTTCGTCCTCAGTCTCACTATAATCACTTGACGAAGAGGTATCCGATAAATTTACAATTAATTGCGATTCATTCGTCTTTTGTAAGAGGTCATCGTCCCAATACTTTTGTCGAAGCCTGTACACATGGTTGACTTCAACAAAAACTACAACAACAAAACAATAACACAAACGAAAACTAAAAGAATTGCAGAGCGCGTCGTTACGTGACGTAGGCCAGTACGAGACTAAAAACCCTAGTAAAAAATAGTGATGCGAACGGTACAATACGGGCGCCATCGGGGAAGAGCAGGGGAAGCGGTCGGGGAGTCGCATTCCTAGCAGGTCCCAAGTTATCGCGCACGAGTAATACTCGTACCATAGCCGAGCGTGTCAATGAGCATATCGCTTATTATTCACTAGCGACCCGCCCCGGCTTCGCACGTGTGCAATATACCTACTACAGAATGCCTTTATACATACAAAGTTCACAGCCTTTTTTTCATTAGACAATACAAACATGTTTTCTTTAGAGGTTACTTTTGAAAGAGTATTTACTACATTACATTAAAAACCTCTAAAATTATCAGTGTTTCTCTTCTATATTATGCATGTATTATACATATAAACCTTCCTCTTGAATCTCTCTATCAATCAAAAAAACAGCATCAAAATCCGTTGCGTAGTTTTAAAGATCTAAGCATACATAGGGACAGACAGCGGGAAGCGACTTTGTTTTATACTATGTAGTGATTTATTTAATATAACTTCATGATTCCAAGGTTATCTCTAGTGAACGCGATTGTTACAAGAAAATGGTTCGTGAAGCGATTGAAATCAAGAAATTTCTAAATTTCAATCGGGAAGATGGCTATAGACTCTCAGCGTCCTGGAACCAGGTGATTGCTAGGTGTGCGCGTCGTGATCGTTCGTCTCAGTGCATAGATACGGTTAGTGTAGTGTGTCGTAATACGAGGACATTTTTAGTTCTGAAGACCAAGTGAGGGTAGTTGCTGCAGCGGACCACACTTCTCGACGGTAGCTTGAAGTACTCCAGTCAACCCGGGACCACGACTGTCGCAACAAAGAAATAACAAAGAAAAAAGGTACATACGCGAGTGATCGCAAAAGTTTGAAAAATACGACTCAAAGCTAGTGCTGCAACTTGCGCTGCATAAATCATCTAAATAAATAAATAATGCTGTATATTTCACACAGCGCTATCTAGCCCCAGACTTAGCAAAGCTTGTACTATGTGAACCAGATAGCTGATATAATAATAATACATATATACATACAGTGTAGCAAGGGAAGGAAGAAAGGTTCTCGAGTGGAGACCATGGACTGGAAGACGCAGCGTAGGCCGGCCCCCCACAAGGTGGATCGACGATCTAGTAAGAATCGCGGGGAACCGTTGGGCGCAAACGGCTACCAACCGCTCGTTGTGGCGATCTAAGGGGGAGGCCTATGTTCAGCAGTGGACGTCTTCTGGCTGATGATGATGATGATGATGACATACAGTGTAAACTCCATGTAACGTCCCTCGTTTTAACGACAAACTCTCTAAAGCGTCGAAATCACTCGGCTTTGGTTGGTTTAGCTTGTCTTGCATACAATGGTACACTCTGTATAGCATTACACCCACTCTCAATAACGACAACAATTTGTAATAAAAAGTTCTTTTTAAGTTGCCAAATTAGTAAAAACTGCGCAGCTGTGTATATCCTTTTGTCGTTTTATTATCCTAGACCATAATAAACTCGACTGTCGGCATCATACACACCAAACTTTCTAAGAAATCCGTTCTTTTGTTTACAAAATGGGATTGCTTGCACGTGTAGCTGCAGACTGTTGTTAGTAGAAGTGATGGATTTTATCTATACGTTGTCATATTCTTAGTAGCTCACAAACTTTCAAATTGTAAACATGGCTAGTAAGAGAAAATCACTGTGTATTGACGAAAAAGTTTCAAGACAAATCAGGAATAAACGTTTTCTTTTTCTAATACGGATTTTACTTCTCTCCATTTAACGACAACTCTCTATAACGTCAAAATATGCTCAGTCCCTTGAGTGTTGTTATATAGAGTTTACACTGTATTTTGATTTTATTGTAAAACATACTATAATAGATTATAATGAAAAATACCCAAACCCGGAACAAATATCTGTAGACCATGAAACACTTGTCCCGCAGCGGGAATCGAACCCGTAACCTCCTGCGTTTCAGCTGGCTATTCGCCCACTGCGCCACAGAGGTTGTCTAAAACTGTTACCTTGTTACCACCGAAAACTTAAACAACTATATCACGCGTGTTTAAAAAAAAATTTTAACATGGCCCAAACAAATTTTTTTTTGTGATAAGACCAGTTGTTTTTAATATAATTCATCATCATCAGGAATTAGAACTAGTATTAGAACATGATTACGCGAAGGTATTAGCGGCATTTATTTATTTATTTATTTATGCCTTTTCCTTTCCCAGCATTATAATAATTATTATTCACATTATTATAATTTTACATACCTTAATTTCATTTATTTTACATTAATTACATATATTTCCATATAATTTTTTATATATTTAATTTAATATAATTTTGTTTTTGTGTTTGTACATATAGTTTATTATTTATTGTAGGGATACCCATCTTTGAGTAAAGGCCTCCTCCAACCCCTTCCATTCCCCAACAACTTCCCTTCCTTCCATGTACCAGCAACGGAGAATATAGTACGAGTAGAGCACCCAAGAAAAATAAACATACAATTGAAAACGGAAACATAACTCAATATCTATCATGCAGAAACTTAACAGAGCTAACTAACCAAGAAAACTACGATAAAGACTTATAGCAATCAGCACCGTCACCTCTCTCGTATATCAGAAAAATATTAAAAATAGCATAACACTAAATATCTCTCCCAATATGGCTGGTCCCCACGGGAAGAGTAGACCAAAACCCTCCAACCTAAACTGATCAAAACGACAACAAATGTGGAAATACATTGAAACTGAACATTTAACGTGCGGTCTCTTGTACGAGACACTGATGGAACTGAAATATAAGTATAGAGAAATTGAAATGGGATATCATTAGTCTGGCTGAAACCAAAAGAGAAGGAAAAGAAATACAAGAAACAGATGGTTATATCTTCATGTACTATGGTGAAAAAAGCGGCCACAACGCTGTCGGCTTCCTCGTGAACAAAAGTCTTAAGAGCAATATTACCGACACATTATGGCCGGCGCTACGTGGACACGTTTAGCCCAAGAAAGATGAGAATAAGCGGCATTATTGATAAAAAAAAAACATTTATTTCACCTTTGGATGGAAAGTAATAATTTTACTCTGTGCACTGCTTCGCTCATTACTTTCCATCCAATAGTTGCCTGGTAGAAATATTTCAGCGATAAGGCCGGTTATTGCACCTACTATATTTAGCATAAACTTGATCTTGGTATGAAATAAAGCGTTATTCTATTCTATTCTTTCTATTTTATTCTTGACAAATAAATACGTGTGACACGGTGGGATTTGTCTTCCCATCGAGTTACACTGTTACTCGGGAGTTTATTTTTATAAATTTGTTTTAATTTGTTTTTTTATTATTTTTATAAACGAGTCACACCCCCTGTAACAGTGTAACTCGTTGGGAATAAAATCACAAGTCACACTATTACAGGGGGTGTGACTCGTTGGAAAAAAAATCCCATTGAGTTACACTGTGACTCGTTTGGGTGTAACTCGTTGGGAAGCCACGGTAATAAGCGAAGCAGTATCGGACGGACGGTGATGCACACAATATAAATTAAAATCATACGAAATATTAAGTACTTCATTAAGTTACAAAACTTATGTTCAGTAGTGGACTCCATACGTCACATAGTTTAAAAAAACGAGTGTGCATTAGACCACATGACTGAAGTACTGGTACTGGATTGTTACTGGTGGTAGAACTTTTGTGAACGGGCTCGAGGAAGTGGGCACCACCGCCTTACCTTTATCTGCCGCCAAATAGCAGTACATGTGCTGCTGTGCTCCGGTTAGATGGTAATGGTATGTTCCTGTAATTACTGGCACATAGGCATAACAGCTAAGTCCTATAGTATGGCAACGTATCCACATAGAGATCAAGACAACATAATAGCTTGTTTTGAATTCTATGTGGTTCTATCCATGGGCTGCAGTGGCCACTTAACATCTGGTGGACTGCATGCTCGTCGGCCATATAAATAGTATAAAAAAAGGAAAAACTTCTTTTTCAAAATATTAATTTATAGAATTGTTCAAGAACGAAATGAAATTACGAAAAATAACCAAACGAACTACTGACTGAGATATACAGTGTTTTTTTTAAACTGTAACAGTACGGCAGCACCCATAACCAGAGGAGATACAGGTGCAGTTTCTTTTAAAACATCAGCTCGTTTTCGAAGAAAAACATTTTGGCATTAAATTTTTTTTGGCCAAGTGTGAGTAGCGCCTTCAAATGAATCAAGTTAGTAAATTTTTTTTGATGCCGATCGATGCAATCCTTTGTAAGGATCATTTTATTGTATCGGATGAAAAAATCAGAACAGCGGAAGTTAGTCAAATTTGATAAAATGTATGCATATACAACAGGACTAACAAAATTCCTTCTACAAACATTTTATTAGATTCTAATTGCACATTAAGTATTAATATTGTAGCGATTAAGAAGTTTAGGAACTCCATGCTCTCATGAGCAATTCAAAACCATTTCGTATTTCAGAACAATTTTGAATTTCGAACATGGTTCTTGCACCTGTCGGACTTTTATATCAGTCATTGCATCATCTTATTTGTTCTATCATGGCATTGTCAAATACTCAAAAAGTAGACTTAATCGAAGCATACTTCCTTAACCGACTAATCGCCCATACAACCAACGTACTACCAAGATCATTTCTAATTGGAGCATATTTCTATCTTATTAAAGTACTATTTTAATTTGAATAGTATTTATCTAGGTACCCAACCATATATTAGATCAAAATACTTACCTAAAATGAAATAGAAGCGTATCGAATTCTGCATGTTTTTACGTCATAAAATACCTGTTTTCAACCTAATTATTTCGTATTAAAAACAACAACATCTTACGTATCCTAGTCATGGGAACATAGATTATATCGTCTAGTTACAGAATAACAACACAATGAGAAAAATACAATAAGTTTTCAGTCATTATTTTTGGTATTACGGAACACGGTCAAAATCTAATCAAATTTAGAATCGTTCATTTGCTATCACTGTCGCTCTGCGTGGCTAAACTTCGTCACTAAACAGGGATAGCGATCTTCAGGCCGAAGTTTTTGACGCGGCCGAATTGAAGTTGCGCTCGGGGTTCGCCGGCTTCTTTGGTTACAAAGCCTATGTTTAGTAGTGGACTTCATACGTCACATAGTTTAAAATGAAGATGTTATTTTAATGAATGTGCAGAATCAAATCAGCTAAGGAGATAAGCGTAACAAGATAAGTCACAAATAAAAATAGGTACAAGATTATCTGTCGTTATTAGATAGGGGTGAAAAAGTGTTGGACAAAATAA
Source organism: Philereme vetulata (assembly GCA_918857605.2). Lineage (NCBI taxonomy): Eukaryota > Metazoa > Arthropoda > Insecta > Lepidoptera > Geometridae > Philereme > Philereme vetulata. Next base: position 1,729,385 of record OU975473.1, on the reverse strand, counting down.
ACGAAATTGTGGTAGGGGTACCCTATGAAGGACTCCTGCAGAGAAAGTTTATTAAATCTTCCTTAGAATTCATTACAGCCTGTTTCTAAATTAAGTTTCACACCCTAAACTTTTAAATTTACGCGTTGTTTTCGCAAATCCTGATGTTGATTTAATTTTAAAGATCTAATAAGATTTATTACTTGGTTGTAGATTATAATGAATAAAATGTGCTGGGGCATTGGTTTTATTAATTACCTAGTATAAGAAACGTGGTGACCTAGTGGAATTTCCTTTTTCCTGTCCATCCAAAGGTTGTCTGGAAGAGATCGCTTTTAGCGATAAGACCGCCCATTGTACCTTTATTTATTGTTTATTTCCATTATTGTATTTTTATTTGGTGTGCAATAAAGAGTATTTCATTCATTCATTCATTCAATTTACTCTAGCTTCCGATTCTGAGAATTAATAATAAATATATAAATATTGCTGGACACTTCACACTGCGCTATCTAGCCCCAAACTAAGCAGAGCTTATACACACGGCTACACATCAAGGTATACATTTCCAATATAAGCTGACCTCACACTGTGTAGACTTTTGACGTGTAGCCGTGTGTACTATGGGAACCAAATAACTGATAGAATACTTATATATATTTTTTTTGTAAATACGTACCTCCAATAACAGAAACAACCAAACCCGGAACAAATATCTGTAGATCATGCAAACATTAGTTCCGCGGCGGGAATCGAACCGGCTACCTCCTGTTTCTCAGCCGGCTATTCGCCCACTGCACCACGGAGGTCGTAATAATTGTGTATAAGAATAATAATATGAATAACTACTTTGTTTTATGAATGAAATATAGTTATTTAGTAATATTTACTTATAATATCTTATTAAGTAGCTATGTACATATGTAGCCCTGGTACATAAGTACACATAAGTGGTACATAAGTACCTGCTTATTAAGATAAAAAAAAATGTATCAGTTCTATCAGTTATCCGGTTCCGATAGTACAAGCTCTGCTTAGTTTGGGGCTAGATAGCGCTGTGTGAAATGTCCAGAAATATTTATTTATTATTATTTATTTATTTATTTATTTATTTATTAATAATTCTCAGGATCGGAAGCTAGATAGTAAAAATATATTAAAAAAATAATTTTAAATAGTCGATGATTTTACCAATTTTTTAAACATCCTTGTGAGTAGTTTATTTCTAAAAACGAAAATAATATAAAAATATTGAGGGCGACCTGCGCAACGATGCCTAAACGTATTTAGTGGCTAATATGATTGTTATATCATACACATACATAATTAGTTAATTACTGAATATTTATCGCGTATGTACCTTCTTTATTTGTTATCCTGACGTTTCGACTATGTTGCAACAGCCGTGGTCGCGGTCAGACTAAAATAAATACCCGTTTAAATCAGTAATTATGTACAGCGAAAGTTTGATAAATCATACAAATACAAATGACGTTACAATTAATACAAATTTAAACATGTTTAATCTAATTTTTTTTTTTAAACATGATAGAACTTCGTTTGATCACAATCTCACCTGATGGTAAGCGATGATGTGGTCTAAGATGTAGCACGAAGATCTAGAAAAAACCTATTCACTCTTACCTTAAAGTGTTACCTTATACCATAAGGAGTTGTCAAATCATACAAATTCGTCAAATTTAAACATGTTTAGTCGCTAAACACGTTTAGGGATCGTTGTGCAAGCCGGGCTGGAAACCCAGAAAAGTAATTTCATTTGTTTTTCTCTTAAGAATTCAGAATACGTTAGAGCGCTTTAAATTCTTCAGTTTACACGCAAGCTGACAAATTTATATCACTTTACCTGATAGCCCAGGCTCATGTAAGGACATTGTAGATGGGGGTGAGAGAGGCTGATCGATCCAGCCGCCCAGTCCGCCCACCGTCGCCGCGTCGCTTAGCAACCGCGTCGCCCCGACGAAAAACATTCCTACTGTTTTCTTGTGAAAGACTGAAGACATTTTCGATTTCATTTGACAAGGAGCGTAGGGAGCGTGATCGCCATAAAAAAGTTTGTAAGCAAACATTTGTACAGTCGTGCTGCTTACTAAGTTTAAATGAAATTTTAAGCACCACAACAATGAAGATGCTATAACATAGGTTTGTAGATATAACGGCACAATCCTAGTGTGACTAAATGAGTTAAAAATGTGGGGGCTTGTTGAGATATTAGGGTTCAAAAGGGGCAAAAAACAAATCAAAATCGTATCTATGTACAACTATCCGGTCAAATGACACGTCTATTGAAAGATCTTTATTAGTACATTTCGAGTCTGTTTATTCTTAGTTTAAACCTTGTAGTTTTTAAGTTATTAGCCATAATAAAAACTGAAATTTGAAGAAATTCACAGGGTAAGTACACCGGTGACCCCACAGTGCTGAAATTTGGCATGCGTATAGCTTTAGTGACACACATATAGGGAAAAGTCTGAATACCAGAATAACTACAATTTCTACCCCAAAAAATATAACTAATTAACATGAACATAATTAACATAACTATTCAACCTGATCCCACCATCTCCTTTCTATCAACGAACTACCAGACGCTCTGCGGTGCGCCACCGCTATATGGTAGAAATACCTCCCATTCACACAAAGCGGTTCTCTTCGACCTTTATTATGCGCACCGCCAGAGAGTGGAACGACTTGCCAGAGTCTGTGTTTCCTGATAGCTACAACCTGGGTATTTTTATGTCGTGAGTGAATAGGTTTCTTCTAGGCAAGCGTGTACCATCGTAGACTGCATCATCGCTTACCATCAGGCGAGATCGTGGTCGCCTGATCGGAGAAATGAACGCCCGTTACCTGTAATTTGAATGAAACTGTCAATAAAATTGGTTAAATATTTTATGGCACTATTTTCATAGTCAGATTAAAAATAATTTTATTTTGTTGTTTTTATGGGACTCGCAAGATTTCAGTTCGGGGCGACCACTAGTAGTTTCACCATGACCGTCTGTCTGTCTGTCAGCCGTTTTATTCGTAGATTATTAGTGCTTTACAGCTGGAATTTGGTATGACGGCACGTTTTAGTAACGCCTGGTAAGTTTTGAAATAAATCTAAAAAAAAGCAAGATTTTTAGGTTAGGTCTGGGTATGGGAATTGGTGGTGATTTTTTTTACTCACATACCTTGTACACACGGCTACACATCAAGCTATAAATTTTAGTATAAGCTGACCTTGCATTGTGTAGGCTTTTCGTAGAATGAGAGGTCAGCTTATACTGGAAATGTATAGCTTGATGTGTAGCCGTGTGTACATACATTTATATTATGTATAAATAAAATGAACTGCAAAATTAAGTTTGTATTTTAAAATGAGCATCGTAAGCCTGGGGTTTGGATTAACGATTAATCAATATTTTCCAAATATCTTGCTGACCGGATTTCCTCATAAAGACACAAATTATGACGAACTCCAGCAAACGCAAGATAGAGGTTGACGAGCAAGATATACACTACGCCGATGAGTATATCTACTTGGGCCAGTTAGTTTCTTTCAAAAACAGGCAAAATAAGCCTGGAAGAACTACTGGTCCATGAAAGAGCTGATGAAGGGAAACATTCCTATGTCACTAAAGCGCAAACTCATCGACATGTGTATACGGCCCGTCCTTACCTATGGTTCCCAAACGTGGTCTTTAACCGAGGCTCAAAAATCCAAACTCAAGTTTTGCCCAAGAGCAATAGAGCGCAGCGTGCTCGGAGTAAAGAAGATTGACAGAATCCGTAACAACACGCTGCGTTTAAAGACCTACATTGCTGACGCTGGAAATAAGGCTGCCAGGCTAAAATGGGACCGGACCAGACCGGGCAACGATCGTCACGCAGTGGGTGCCGGCGCCGAGGAAGGCCTAGTAGACGCTGGCGTGACGATCTCGATGCCTTCGAGACAGATTTGTGGGATTTCGCACGCGAGCGAAAGTCCTGGAAGACAGTGCGGGAGACCTTTGCCCAGCAGTGGGATGACATAGGGTGAAAAAAAATTAAAATGGTTAGGATACAGCCTGACCTACTGACTACGGAACCGTTCAATTTGCGGTGTCCGACACGCGCTTGACTAATTATTTCTATTTTATTTGCTTTGAAATTTCTCAATCTATTGGCTTTAATGTCATTGCTACTCCTGTCAAAATGAAATTGCGTTTCTTCCTGCTATGTTTAGGACACGTTCCATCGCGCTATTTCCACAGGTATTCTATTTTCAACCTTATCTGTGTCGTATTAAGGTTGAAGTGAAATACTGGTGCTGTTTACTTATTAGTGCACAAAGGTCGGTTGTCGACTTGTCGGTAACATTCGTAAGGGATGGAGGGTGAATTATGCCCTGCCAAGTGCAGAACTGTTGCCCTATGATTATACCTGGCTCTAATCCTGTTGTTTTTCTTTGAAGGTCCGTAGAAAATGCACATAAAATATACAAGCATTTTTTTTTTATCAAGGGCGAATTTTACTTCTATCTACGATGCCTGATGTAAGACCGGACCGGAGCGCTCAGCGTTTTCTATAAACTATATAACGGCGAATGTTCTGAAGAGCTGTTCAATTTAATCCCTGCTTTCCACTTCTACCATCGAACCTCCCGCAACCGGCAACGAGCTCACCAACATATTGTAGATGCGCGGAAGTCTCACACGGTGCGTTTCACCCGCTCGTTTCTTCCACGCACCTGCAAGATGTGGAATGACCTTCCTCCGGAGGTTTTTCCGGTGGGCTTCAAAATTAACGCCTTCAAAAGAGGTGTAAATAGGGTATTAAGTGCTAGGCAACGCGACTGCAGTACCACTTAACACCAGGAGGCCCGTCAGCTTGTGTCTATAAAAAAAACCCCATCTGCTTGCCTGATGAAACATATTTTTTTATCAATTATAAGAGAAAGTATATTTATATTCATTTTGTTATAATTGATAAAAAATACTATGATACAGGAGAAACAGTTGAATCGTCTAAAGACCGTTGCAAAGATCTATGGATAGCTCAACTGCTCCAGATCACTACCAGGCGGATGTGTCCCCAAGACACTGGCTGCACTGCCCCGCTGAATTGCAATGCTTATGCGTTGATCCCCAGATACGCGCCAGCTTTCCGATCACACGTCCCTTCGACCAGACGCCCAGAAAGAATTTTAAAAACGCGATAGGCCCCGGTACGCCGTGGCTCCAGGGTCTCGACCTCAAATGGTTTAAATATGTAATGTATGTTTCTCACTCTTTCCGCGCAAGTCCATTACTAAGTCTTTTAAAGCTTAAAGTCAAAGAGCATTTTTACCTTTCCTTGTTTTTTATTCTATTTTTGTATGTATATGTAGGTGTATGTATTATTACATAAATAATGCTAGACATTTCACAGAGTGGCATCTAGCCCCGAACTAAGCAACGTTTGTAATAAGGGAACCAGTTAACTGATAGAATGCTCATTATACTTTTTTTTAGTAAATACATACCATCCCTTCTCGTGGGTGGGAATCTACCAAGGATCGCGATAGGAAGGAGTTGGGGGAGGTCTTTGCCCAGGAAAATGTAGGCTAGCTAAAAAGACATAAGATAAAGATACAGATTTATTTATTTGCCAAAACATGGGTTAAACTATACAGATACAAAATCAAATGGTTTTACCATATTCAGCCGCAGTGGCGTGCAAATTACATGTTATATAAAATTAAATTTTAGACAAATGACTATGAAATAATAATAGGTAATACCTATATAATGCCAGCACTAGGGAATGCAATCCCGACTCGAGATTGCAAATTCGAGATCCCGCGGGATTAGAAATATCAATCCCGCGGGATCCCGGAATTTTCGGGATCCCGTCTAGTTTAAAAAAAATGTTAAATTCGGATGACTGAAAAAGCTAATAACTGCTTGTTTGTGATAGTGAGGTTAACTAAAATAACATATTACTCGAAAGAAAATAAAAATCTTTATTCTTTAATCTTACCAACTAAATAATTATCGTCACCTGTCGCTAATATTCGGAAATAGTCGGAATAGTTTTCTAACGCTGTTTGGCGTTCCTGCCGCTCGCGGCCGTCAGCCAGCGCGCCGCTTGCGCCCCGAGTGGACGTGTGTAGCGTCGCTGACCACTGCCGCCCAATCCCGTCAATCTCGAACGGGATCTCGTCATATGATGCGTCGGGATTGATCCCGAAAAATTACACGAGATCGGGATCCCGTGGGATCGGGATTGCATTCCCTAGCCAGCACATACTAATGAAATAATTAGATTACAATTGAATCTAGAAATGTCACTGTCTATCATTTAAATATTCATTGATTGTGTAATATGCTTTTTGGGTCAGGTAATTTTTTTTAATTTTATCTCAAAAAGATGGAATACTTCAAATATATAGAACATACTTATAATATATAGAGAAACAACCAGACCCGGAACAAATATCTGTTGCAAACATTTATTTCGCTGCGAGATTCGAACCCGCTACCTCCTGCGTCTCAGCTGGCTATTCGCCCACTACGCCACGGAGGTCGTAATGACGTTCGTATTTTACTTAATTAGTCAGTTTAATTATATTAATTAGTCAGTATAGTTTTTCTATCCAATTAAGGGTCGTTCTTTAATAACTTGAGGTGTTTTAGGCCCCTTTTTATCCCCCATCCCCTTGGTGATACGTCGTGTGTTTAAAACTACCCCCCCCCCCCCCCCACCCCCACCCTACAAACATCACGTTTATTTTATTAATAGTACCTTAAAACTCAAACTCAATTAAAACGCACAAGGTGTCGCACATGGGAGGACAGTCCAGCTAAATAGTTAACTAGTATCTATTATACAAATATAAAAAAACGAGTGTGCTCTAGACCACACGACTGAAGTAAAACTTCTTTCTCAAAATATTATTTTATAAAAATTGTTCAATTACAAAATTCGCCACACGTCTGTAGGTAGATCGCTGACGTCGGCATCAAGGCTGCAAAGCCGAAATGGGACTGGGCGGGTCATGTCTCCCGTATGCAACCCGATAGGTGGGCCAAGAACACAAGCATATGAACTCCTAAAGACGGAAAGCGACGCCGAGGAAGGCCTAAAAAGCGCTGGAGAGATGACTTGGACGTCTTCCATAGAGACTGGCGGGCTATGGCTCTAGACCGGGATAAGTGGAAGGAAGAGAGGCCTTTGCCCAGCATTGAGACAGTTTGGGCTAGTAAAAAAAATTGTTCAATTACAAAATTGTCCACACGTCTGTAGGTCGATCAGTCTATGCTCATTCTGGACAGACACAACTCGCACTCGCACATTAACGTTTAAAAATGTACGAAACGTAACTCTCTCTCTTTCTGTCTTCACTAATATATCTCCGTCTCAACTTCCGTTCGCACTTTACGTAACGCATTCACCAGCTTACTCCCCAAGTCAAGCGTGCGTAAAGAAGTTTTACTTCAATAATCCCCCCCCCCCCCTGTTTGAACCTCACGTGTAACTAAACAAACAAATCTGAGATTCCCAAATTAAAATTTCTAAGATCCCGTCACAGTAATTAATACAAGTGGTCCCATGATGGTTCGTCTTCCCAAATATATGGTCCATAAAACCTCGATTACGTTTTATAAACACTACAGATATAACCACTTCATGATTGTATTATTTATTTTGAGTAATGGTCCTCTGGTGGAGATTTCGATTTTTTCTAAACTAAGCCTTCAAATATTTAAAATTCTCTGGCACGGTATACACCATTAATTTATAGTATGCTGTTAAAGGTTGGTTGGTATTGAGTAGGCTTTGTTGATTTTACATTTATGTGGATAAAGAATTTATTCTCAATAGAAAATGTACATTTCACATAATAAGAAACAATAGGTTTAAACTTAGGTTAAATATTCAGTGAGCATGCAGAACATTGTACGTAGTTAAAATATAGATAATACTTAAATATTTTGTTTACATTATTGATTGAAAATACTTTATTGCACTTATAAAACTAGTACAATGGCGAACTTAATGCTAAATATCATTCTCTTCCAGATAACCTTTGTGTATTGTAGATAAAGATGTGTAGGTAGTGCACAGGTAAGGGAACTAATAAAAATAGCATAATATAGGTATATACTACATAAATAAATCTTCTTAAATACTTTACATGATAGACTAAACTATACCAATATCAAATAAAAGTACATATTTTTAAAATAAATACATTATAATTTTAGATTTTTGGAAAAATGTAGCTATTCTGTTGTTTGTCTAACTAAAATGTCGTAAAATCCGAACGTTCTTTTTTCGTTCACGTTAGAGACCGAATTGGCATGAAATTTCAAGTTAAATTTCTAAAATTATTATATGCTAGCTGACCTGCTACGCATGGATTTCAAAATAAAATACAGTCTTTCTATTACAATTGTTTTAATAAATAACTGAGGGTTTTAGTTAATCCCATATTCTGTATAAATGAAAATGAAATGATGTTCGTTGTTACGCGCATCACATAAAAACGGCTGGACAGATGTGACTATTTTTTTAAATAGTCATAATACGATTTTATGAGAGAAATAATTGGATAAGTAGCACGGATTATTTTATAATACTGCAAAAACTGACCAATAAATAGGCTATGCTTTATTTTGAAATCCGTGCGAAACTGGGTAGGCGGGTCAACTAGTAATCAATAAAACAAATATTGAATGATGTGCGGCCAACTAGTATAAGAAGGAAAATTGTTTAATGTTTAATAACAAAAAAATAAGCAAAAATGTAATAACTAGCTTCCACCAGCGGCTTTGTACGCGTAGTTTAACAATAAAAAGTAGCCTATTTGTCAATCTAGTTAATTATCTTTTTACAAAAGAAATTTGATCGAAATTGGTTAAGCCGTAACGACGTGATTGAGTAACAAACATACATCCAAACATTCGCATTTATAATACCTATTAGGTTGATTCGTGTGATAGTCTGATGTGATATCGAGTCGTTCTCCATAGAATGTTAGCACTTAGTTAATTATCTATATATGTACCAAATTTCATTGAAATCGGCTCAGCCGTTACGAAATGATTGAGTAACAAGCAGACATCCAAACTTTCACATTTATAATTTTGTTTATTAGTGTGATAGTGTGATGGTGTTATCGAGTCGTTCTCCATATAATGTTAGCCTCGCTCGTGGTAGACTCACGCTCGCATCTCGGACAGGCGCGATCGGGACGCCCGCACTAAATTTAAATATTTTAATCCTTAATTTAAATTTTTGACATTTTTATTTCATGTTGGTATTCGTGTAGTTTCATTTTTAACGTTATTTGTCATATTCTCCTGACGGCGACTCGAGCTGGCGCCTTCGACAGCCATTATGATAGAAGTTATTGACAATAACAGGGCTAATACTAAATGTTTAGGGACAAAGGATGTTTTCCTGGAGTGGAGAGTACCTACTGTCGTGTTCCACAAATGGATAGTGAGTCATCAAATTGCCGTAAAAATGAAACGTATGTGTTCTAATCTAGACATTTAAAGGATACGTACCACCTACCGCTATCTATCTATTCGCTATCTACGAATAGATGCTCTCGAAATGTGGTGCTGGAGAAGAAGTGCTTGGAGTATCATGGACAGAATTCCGTACCAACCACTCCATACTCCAAGAACTCGGCATCAAGCAGCGTCTTTCTTCTACTGTGCAATCTCGCATCCTCACGTTCTTCGGACACGTGTCGCGGCGTGGAGAGTTGTCCATTGAGCGCCTAGTGGTGCAGGAGAAAGTTGAGGGTAGGCGACCACGCGGTAGACCGCCAATGGGATGGACGGACCAAATTAGAGTAGGTCTTGACGGTCCCCTACACGAGTGCACCTGAAGAGCGGCAATACGAGAGGAGTGGCGAAGGATTGTCAAGCGCGCCACAACCCCAGAAGTGACGACCACGACCACTCTACCAGGAGTGTAACGACGGAGGAGAAGACTACCTACCTACCTACGATGGATAAGTATTTACATTTACATAAGGAGTACCTACATAAGTAACACATAAGTACATAAGTATGACGACCTCCGCAGTGGGTGAATAGCCGGCTGAGATAGCGGAATCCCGGTAGCGGGATCCATTCCCGCCGCGGAACAAATGTTTGCATGATGTACATATATTTGTTCCCGGCCTAGTTGTGTCTAATATTAAATTAAGTATAAAAAAAAATGTAGGTATATAAGTATTCTATCAGTTATCTGGTTCCCATAGTACAAGCTCTGCTTAGTTTGGGGCTAGATAGCGCTGTGTGAAATGTCCAGCAATATTTCTTTATAAGTAAGTAGGTAGGTATTTATAGGAGTTTATGCCATTGTGTGTTTTGAAAAGTTAAGTAACTAAATTAAGAGAATAGCCTTTAAATAATGAAATTACTGATATACACAAATACTAGCTCTACCTACCGCCCGCAGATTCAAACGCGTGGTTTGTAAATAAACCATTAGTCTCCTGCGCAGTCGGGTCAAAAGTAGTCTATGTCCCAATCCCGGCCATAATCTATCTAATGCCAAATTTCATCGAAATTGGTCCAGCTGTTTAGTTGTGAAAACGTAACACACAGACAGAAAGAGAGACAAAATAAATTCTAAAGAAACTCTATTTTCGAATTTATATTATTAATACAGATTTTATAGATATAGATAATGTTTTATTAAAGATGGCGTTTAGCGAATGAGAATGTGACCTTGTAAGTTCCGTAACCTCATTGAAGCTATCCGGCTGTATTCGATAATAGTGTGTGACGTCACAATGTGTACCCGTGGTACCACGTTATCAAAATACTCGTTTTTATTAAATCATCTTCTACAATAAAAGGTTGCATAATTTCGATCGCATTTGACAAGACGAGGTGGCCGAGTGGTTAAGGCGTTGGACTGCTAATCCAATGTGCTCTGCACGCGTGGGTTCGAATCCCATCCTCGTCGTATCTTTTTGCATGTTTTTATTTTTTTCTATTTTTATAAATGTGTTTTTTTATCTATTTCACCTTTAAAAATAAAAAAAAGTGTAACAAATTTTCTCGTCACAAACCTGCTAATTTATTAGGCCTTACCTTAACTAACGATTATAAAGCCCTGTCGTATGCTGCCAAATTTTCAATGGTGGTCATAGCAACGGCGGTCATTGAAAAAAGATTATGTAAGTAGAATACCAAAAGGTTTCTTTAGAGGCCATTTTGCCACGATACCATGGTCATAGTAAAGCGATTGGTTTAGTAGAATTGGGGCCCATATAGTAAGCTATGATGTACGAAGATCTTAGGAGCTACGTATTCACTCTTAGGCAGATTACAGTTATTAGGGAAGGTAGATGATAGTAATGTTTTATTACCACAGCTGTACGCATTTTAAAAGTGGATCGGAGACGATGGGTCCGAATGGGAACAACTTAATAGATACGATTTGCATTGCCTTTGGCTATGTCACACGTGACTTCATCCATTTCTGGGGGAGTTGGAATCATATGCGTATGTTAACTGTAGAGGGCTTAATAGCCCGGCAAAATAAATATTGTATTGCTGAGATGCGTTTGATGAGATGAATCTATTTGGCGCTGTTTTGATAAAATATTCTACCAACCATTTAAAATATGTAGGTACAGTTTGTTACCCTTTTAATGCGTCTATTAAAGTGACTCGGTATAAGTTTCATGTAGATAGACCTGTACAGAAACCTATACAGATTGCTTCGGAATATGAATAATATCAAACCAATGGGAGGGCATGATTATGAGAACAATGCTTGTAAAGGAATATTTGCAATTTGTTTTTTTTAATGAGAAAATACGTGTTAAAAAATCAACTGTTTTCGGTGATATATTTTGGTACATAATCGGCCAGGCACCACAACCATACAAAAGTCTATTGGCGTGATCCTCAGCAATTTTAGAGACATAAACCAATGCCAAATGTAACAAAATGCAACTACTCAAAGGTAATATGCCGTGGGGCGCCGGCAGTAGAATGTTGTCCCTCCGCTCTTGCCCGTGGATGCAGTAGGAGTCTGCTAAGGGATACCTCCGAAAGATGGGCAGCAGCGTCTTTTCGTGTTTCAACACCTATACTGCGCTCGCCAACTTGCCTGCCAAGCGTGGCGAGTATGGCAACAACCCCCTCATGCGTAGGACGTCCACCCACAAGATGGGCAGACGACTTGGTAAGAACCGCAGGTCGGCGTTGGATGCAGGCCGCTTCCAACCGCAGTTCCTGGAGATCAATGAGGGAGGCCTTTGTCCAGCAGTGGACGTCCTACGGCTGATATGATGATGATGATGATGAAAGGTAATATTGTTTCCTGTAAAAGAAACTGTTCAGGAAAATCCATTTTACCTGACTTACCCAACCATTATTGTTACCGTAGGACTCAATTTAATTTCTTTTAAGATTCCATTAGGGTATTAAAATGCAACAAGTTTTGTTTGGTAGTTCTATATAGCTTAATCAAGATGCAGGAGACAAGATGGATTATCGTGTTCCAGTGCCACCGGCGCTGCCGGTGCGATTTCCCGTCACGCTAGCCTATATCAGCTAGTGCCTATCAGCCGTTCTCGAACCGAACGGTCTGATACGTGACGATGGTAAGAGGCCTGACGGTATGACTCTTATACCTTGGGTGAAGGGTAAGGCCTTGGGACGCCACGCGCGGCGATACCTTTGCGCCATCTCATCTGTCTGGTCTGGTCTGATGGGGCTGGTGCGGCGCCAAATTCAGCCGAAGATCTCAAGCGGCGCAAATATGGAAGTCTCGAGAGAGCTTACGTATTTGAGCGATTTGGGGTCGAGATCCTGGGTCCATGGGGTACCAGGGTCCATTGAGTTTTCAAAATTCTTTCTGAGCGTCTGGTCGAAGCGACGTGTGATCCGAGAGCTAGCGTTTATCTGGGTCAAAGAATGCATTGCAATTCAGCGGGGTAATGCAGCCAGTGTCGTGGTAGTAATAATCTGGAGCAGTTGAGCTATCTGTAGATCGTTTGCAATGGTCTTTAGATGATTCAACTGTTTCTTTTGTAATTAATTGTAAATAATTATATAATAATTTTGCCCCGTTTTAGTAGAAACAAGATCTTATATCATAGTAATATAAGATGTTATAGAACGTTATGGTCAAAAATTCGTTAGACACAAAATCTAAGAAACAGCTGATGAGATAGGGTAGCATTATAAGTTTATTTTTTCTGGATTTGTTAACAAAAACAAAAAAAGATCGTTAGGTGACGATAAAAATTAACAAGTCAAATTTAAAAGTATCTATTTTGACCCCGCTCTCCTTCCATCAACAAACACATAGAAAATCACGAGCCCCACTTAATCTACCGCAGCTTACTGGTGTTCATAAGTGCGTGTAACATCGAGAGACGCGTGCCACAGCCTGTGCAAACTGCGAGAAACAATATTCATAAATAAACTCATATTACAATAGGATATGGGCCCAGTAGGACACGTGTCGAGCGTGTGCGTTTGACTTCGACGCCGCAACGAATTATTTGCGCATATTGATATAACACCCACTGGAGGGCACTGGAAGATTAAAGCGACAGGATTCTATGAAAACGTACCTGCAAATTTTTGAATACCTTTAATAATAACTAGCTGACCAATCCGCAGCTTCGCACGCGTAGTTTTTCAATAAAAACATTACCCTCCTTCTGCGCAGTTGGGTAAAAAGTAGCCTATGTCACCCGGGGATAGTGTAGCTTTCCAACAGTGAAATATTTTTTTAAATCGGTCCAGTAGTTTCGGAGCCTATTCAATACAAACAAACAAACAAATCTTTCCTCTTTGTAATATTATTATAGATAATAAATCTTTAATTCTGCCAACAATAGTAAAATACAAGATGTTAAAACTTAATTCTAAGGTCCATATAAATATATACCTTAGCGACTAACATACATACGATTATCAAAATACTTAAATTTGCTGACACCTAAATTCTAAGACGTGTGACGCACTTGCGCTGTGTCCCGTAGTCGACTACACGACACAGAACGACACACTTTTCAGCGAAACTGCTTTCTTTGTAAAAGTTGAAATGGATTAGGAGGAAGATTATAACTGCTAGGTATTCCTCCTTCTAAAAGCTTGTCCCAGGGATAGCAGTTAATATGTTCTTTTCCCATTACTGGAACTTGCCGGTCGCATCAGTTTATTTATCAGTTATATTACACAAGAACCTGGGTTTTAAGAATTGCTGTTTAAGGTTCTTCTTATTTGCATCAGTACAATCATAAAAGAATGGGCGAAAGAAGAATAAAAACTACAATTTTCAAGTATTTATCACAATAGTTTGCCAAAAAAAAATAGTGGGTTAAAATATTTATAAATACGTTATGTTTTACTTAGAAAACTTTAGTGATTTAAATCATTATTATAAATACAGGATTTATCACGTACCTTCTTATCGGTGTTTCGACTGACAATGTTGCGAGGCGAGACGTTATTCGGAGCGGATCGCACTCACCCTGATGAAGGTTCACGAATTGAACCGAAACATTGTCGGTCGAAACACCGATAAGAAGGTTCGTGATAAATGCCGTATTTATAATAACGTTGTTATGTTTATTTATTTATTTAATACTTTCACACAAAACAGAATAGTACTATGAGGACTTAATGCTAATAGCATAATCTACCAGTCATCTTGGTCGTGCTAAAAGAAGGTAAGGCGTGACTCAGGAAAAATGTATTTTAACACTAATAATAAAAACAGACTCTAAATGACTAAATATAAACATATTATTAAATACCTAACATATTAATTATAACTTACATATGTAAGCAAATCCCGATCTAGTACAATATTCTATTTAGTATTTATAGTCATGTTCTTTCATATTATAACCTCATTACAATAACCTTCTTGGGAACTAGTTTTTTTTTACGCGAACGATTTCTGAACGCAGCGCGCGGCTGTCAGATTGAGGCTAGGTTTTGCGGTCGAGTTATAGTCTAACTTTTTATTAGCTGCAGTAAAATGACGTTTCTAAATGTCATTCCGTAAAATAATGTTGCCAGCCTAATCTCAATAGGGATGTGATTCAGTTCACAATAATTAATTAAATAACATTATTATGACGTTTTTGTTTCATTTTGAATGTACCTCCCTATACTTCCACTAAAAAAGATCAATCCTCTAGTATAGTAATAATAATAGGTTAAAAAAAATAGATTACAACTTAATATTAAATCTCAAAAAAAAAACCAAACTGATTATTCATTTATGATTCACTCATTTAACTACATCTCTATTTATTTTTCTTCAAAAACCGGCAACCCACAAAACGTCATTTTACTGCAGCTAATAAAAAGTTAGACTATAGGTGGTTCGTTTATCCAACCAATGTCTTTGAGTAGATTTAAGGAAATAAAAGTGGCTTAGAATGGTTCTTGTGTTTCAGAGTTATTCCTAAGTCTTTTTAGGTGTTGTTTTTCACATTAAACTTGCATAAAAGCATAAACAAGTTTAAAAAAAAAATATATTGTAAAAAGTAGCACTGCGAGAGTGCCGATAGATGTGAAAGCTTAAACAATTACGTGTGTGTTTGGGTATTCAAAATTTAAAAGCAGACTACACTACAGACAGTTATATACAGAGGTAACGGTAACAGTGTCGAAAGATCAATGCTTTTGTCCCATCTCAAAAAATTCCCAACGCGCCTAAAGAAGTTTTCACTTCAAAACAATCAGAATTGACATTGGAAAACATAATTTAAGGGCGCTTAAAATAATATAATATAACTGGTGGACCCGCTGAACTTCGTACCGCCTTGACATGCATATAACGCGGGCTGTCAATATACGTTACCCTGGTAGAATTGTCAATTGTTGTCCCCGGCCATCATTATGTATGAGTAAATGAATGACTTCCACAAATAATTCAATACAAAAATTAGCCAAATCGCTCCACCCGTTCTCGAGTTTTAGCGAGACTAACGAACAGCAATTCATGTTTATATATATAGACAATATCTCGGGATAACTCCGACCGAAGCATCTGTTTCAAACGATATTCATTTTTTTACATCCTCTTTGACGATATTTGCAGCATGCATTCTGTCAATTCTATGTCAAACGTCATAAGGTTACATTATAAAAACGATAAGGTTAGATTATAAATAATTTTATATGGTGGTTATACTTGAAAAAACATAGCTTGATCTCTGCGACATTTGTTAAACTGACATTCCTAGGGTTGTTATGATACAGAAAAAAATATCGATAGTAATTATCGATAGAAGCATATTCATGCATACAAATATTTGCACTGAGCGAGGATCGAACCCGCGACCCCCTGCGCAGCAGTCGTGTTCACTACCGTCTGCCATAAGTATATGTATATTGGATTATATTAATATTAAGGTAATAAAATGAAACGAATATTTTAATACATACATTTATTTATTCCAAAGGAGTACACCCCAAATCAATATCCGAATCACTTTCAGAATCGCTAGAGCAATCTTGTAAATTTATAATGAATTAAAAATTAATTTTGAATTAAGTTTTATACAAAATATCGATAGTTTATAGTCTGTGGTCACGATGATTCATCGCTCATCACTATAATTAGCTCAGCATGCCCATAAAGTATGACATTGACTGGTATGTTTGTCCGTACTGTTAAATTCAGAACTTCATAGGCGCGATTTTACTGACAGCTGTCCCAGAGATCAAGCTATGTTTTTTCTAGTATAAGTATTCTTAAATTTTCTAATTTTGCGCGCAATTTTCTTAATTTTTTCTTTCATAAGAACCTTCTCCTGACAATAAGAAATACAACAAAAAAAGAATTAGCGAAATCGGTCAAACCGTTCACGCGTGATGGCGTGACCAAGGAAAATAGGGATTTATTTTTATATATAGAGATGACAGCACCTAAGATAGGTGCAGTCAGGTGCATGTAGAAACATTTTAGTCTCACCTGTCACAATATTCTAAACATGCAATGTTGACGTTTTCGAGGACAATAAAAAACAATTCTGAAATACCGCGTAGGCGTTACGCAATCGTAGGCCGTCGCCGTAGACTAGCGAATGCCAACTCAATAAATTATGAAATACTAGCAATGAGCTCGCGAATCACGATTGGTATCGGAAGTGGGGGGCGCTCGGGAAAGGAGGGGCGACATCCTTCCGGCCTGTTCTCCGTAACTCATCATCAGGGCTCGACGGGGGCTCCCGTCCCCCGCACAAAGAAACACAAAGATTTGTGTGAATTAAACACAGTGCGTAGGCAAAGGGGAGAGAATATTGACACCGTTTTTGAAATTATGGGTCGGAATTGAATAAAGCACTTTTAGACCAGAGTTTTTGGTTAGAAGATCAGTAGCAAAGTCAATGCGACCTATATTTATCTATATCTATCTATACTAATATTATAAAGAGGAAAGATTTGTATTTTTGTGTGTATGTTTGTAATGAATAAACTCAAAAACTACTGCACCGATTTAAAAATTCTTTCACTGTTTGGAAGCTACACTATCCTCGGCTGACATAGGCTACTTTTTACCCAACTGCGCAGAAGGAGGGTAATGTTTTTATTGAAAAACTACGCGTGCAAAGCTGCGGATTGGTCAGCTGGTACATAATAAGACATATTAATGTCAATGCGACCTATATTAACGCGCTGGCGAACCCTGAGCACAACTTCAATTCGGCCGCGTCAAAAACTTCAGCCTGAATATCGCTATCCCTGTTTAGTGACGAAGTTTAGCCACGCAGAGCGACAGTGATAGCAATAGAACGATTCTAAATTTGATTAGATTTTGACCGTGTTCCGTAATACCAAAAATGATGGCTGAAAACTTGTTGTATTTTTCTCATTGTGTTGTTATTCTGTAACTAGACGATATAATCTATGTTCCCATGACTAGGATACGTAAGATGTTGTGGTTTTTAATACGAAACAATTAGGTTGAAAACAGGTCTTTTCTGACGTAAAAACATGTAGAATGCGATACGCTTCTATTTCATTTTAGGTAAGTATTTTGATCTAATATATAGTTAAGAACCTAGATAAATACTATTCAAATTACAATAATACCTTATTATGGTAGAAATATGCTCCAATTAGAAATGATCTTGGTAGTACGTGTTGTATGGGCGATTGTCCCTCCGGTGTCCCCTTAAGACATTTTTCTAGCATGAGCTAGGTACTTGAAACATGAAAGATAAAGACTTAGATATATTCAATTATTAAAGTAAAACTTCTTTACGCACTCTTGACTTGAGGAGTAACCTGGTGAATGCGTTACGAAAAGTGTGAACGGAAGTTGGGAGGGAGATATAAGTTAGTGAAGATAGAAAGAGAGAGAGTTACGTTTCGTATATTACTGTAGGAGCACGAGAGAGAGGTGCGCGCGCACATTTTCTTTCTCTCTTCCTCTCATAGCCAGTGCATGAAATATATATATATATATATATATATATATCTCAGTCAGTAATTCGTTTGATTATTTTTCGTAATTTCATTTCGTTCTTGAACAATTTTATAAATTAATATTTTGAAAAAGAAGTTTTATTTCAGTCGTGTCGTCTAAAGCGCACTCGTTTTTAATACTAAAAGCTATAACGTCCTATAACGTTCTCGTGAAATCCACTCCATCCAAAGGTTGTCTGGAAGAGATCGCTTTTAGCGGTATGACCGCCACTTGTATTTCTGCTTGTATTGCTATTTGTTTTTTTTATATCGTTTTATAATTTAAGTGTGATGTACAATAAAGCGTTATCTATCTCTATCAATCTAGAGCATATGTGGCATATGCAAGATATGCAAGAGGTTGCGGGTTTGACTCCCGCTGCGGGACAAACGATCTGCAAAAACGGGTCAGAAAGTACGATTTCTGATTGACGTTACAGAGAATCTTCTGGGGGCGTCTAGATTTTTCCTATCTCCCTACACCAATCTCGAAAGTATTAAACAGGTAAGTTTTTGAAATGGTTCAATCCTATCCTCAAATTTAAAATGTTTGGTTTCTAGCTCTATGACTTGTAAATACAATTTTCCAGAACATCTTCATTTTATTCTAACAGAATAAAATGAATATTTAAGGGGGGCTTCCATGTAATAAACGTGATTTTATTGCTCATTTTTTCTCTATATTGATAACGGCAACAGGTAAACGCTTGAAATATTTACATAATGTTGAGTTAGATATATTCACTTTAAAAATAAATATTTAAATTACAATAAAATTTATATGTACGGGGGGGGGGGGGCTCCCATACAACAAATGTGATTTATTTGCCGTTTTTGTAGATACGGCACGTAACCCTACGTGCGCGAGTCCGACTCGCACTTGGCCGGTTTTCGGTCTCTTAAGCTGGGCATACACGAGGACTCCATTTCCATCACTCAGCGTCACGTGGAGTCTGTCGGATTGCGAGTTAAAAATCTAGTGCATACACACACACGAAGACTCCACTGACTCCACTCCGAAGACACTCCAAAAACAATACCTTTGTAAATATATGTATTTTGTGTATGGCAAATACACAAAGCTGTGTGCCGCCAAAATAAAAAGGCAGAGATCTTCATTCCCGTCAAAAATTACGCCCCCCCACTACTTAATTGCGTCAAAGTCAAAGCCAAACAATGTCAAATCATTGCAATCATAATTTTGAAACTATGTATTTTGAGTAAACTTCAACAAGACTGTGGAAGAGCGCAATTTTAAGTAAGTACGAATATCACTAACCTATTTTGAAATATGCAAATTATCTATCACCAAATGTGTTAGATTGAATTTTCGTGTAGTGAAATGGCGTAGAGCGATTACCATCGCGATAGGCGGGCGTCGAGCACTTGTCATAACCTACCAGAACAATGGTATCCCACTGTTTGCCTGCATAGCGCTTCCGGAATGCCCAATTTAAATTCAGAACACGTATTGAGATGTTCGAGTTTCAAAATTTTGTTTTTTCTAGAGAACATAAAACTATGGGTATTACTGGCTAACAAGTAGCATTGCACCAAAGAGTTTGAATTAACTATAGTCTAACTTTTTATTAGCTGCAGTAAAATGACGTTTCTAAATGTCATTCCGTAAAATAATGTTGCCAGCCTAATCTCAATAGGGATGTGATTCAGTTCTAAATAATTAATTAAATAACATTATTATGACGTTTTTGTTTCATTTTGAATGTACCTCCTTATACTTCCACTAAAAAAGATCAATCCTCTAGTATAGTAATAATAATAGGTTAAAAAAATACATTACAACTTAATATTAAATCTCTAAAAAAAAACCAAACTGATTATTCATTTATGATTCACTCATTTAGCTACATCCCTATTTATTTTTCTTCATAAACCGGCAACCCACAAAACGTCATTTTACTGCAGCTAATAAAAAGTTAAGACTATAGTGGACTCTCGCAACGATGATGCCTAAACGTATTTAGTGGTTAAATATGATTTAAGGAGTTGTCAAATCATACAAATACGTAAAATTTAAACATTTTTAGTAGCTAAATACGTTTAGGGATCATTGTGCAAGCCGGCCTTAATCTTTGACTAATAAAATAGTGCCACGAAATGAGAAATCAACTACAGTCCGTCTATAAAGAGTAGACAAAAAATGAGGGCGCCACTGTCGCTTAACTGGTATACCCCATACTATATAATAACTGGTTTTGATACTTACTAATTATTTATTGTATTATTGGCATTAATATTTTATGATTCTAAGCTAACTTAGTACTTCACATAACCACTTTACATCACAAGTTGTGGTTAAATTCTACTAATACATATTATTATAAATACGGAAGATTGTGAGGATGGATGGAACTTGGCACAGGAATAGATTATTACCTGGAATAACTAGAGGGCGCAGCTAGTAAAATAATAGAACAAGAGTTAAGTGTTATTAATAAAATATTTATTCATAAAATTAGTCGTCCAACATATTAAAATCTAAATATTTGACATTAGACATGTTGTCATCTATTACCCCAGGAGAATCTTGCCGAGAAGTACTAGGCAGACAGGAATCTTCTGATTCTGCTTCAGACTCACTGCTGCTGCTGCTATCCTCACCAACTCTTATAATTAATTCTTCTATATTTTGATACAGCCTGGGGCCTCTTTCAATGAACTCCATTTACATTTTTTTGACATGGTCACAACATGGTTTCCAATCTACTGGAGTTATAGAAACACAAGCCTCTTCGGTTAATTGTTTTATCTCTGGATCCAACATTTTGTGCTGCCACTTTTCTTTTTGCCAAAGACCATATAAGTTCAATCGGGTTCAGGTCACAGTGATAGGGTGGCAGCCTTAAGACTGTATGTCTATGCTCGCTCAGTAACTCGTCAATTTCATAAACTGGTGCTGGTTTATTTTTTTTCACCAAATCATAAAGCATAGGTTTTCGTAGGATCCGATCAAAATTAATATTATTCTCTTCGAGCCATAATTTGATTTCGGCAATCGTGCTGGATGTTATGGGAGCCATAGTTTTCACAATCGAGTGATATGGGGCGTTGTCCATTACAATAATGGAAGGATATTCATCAAGGTTTGGGATGAGCTTTTCGGTTACCCACTTATTAAAGTTGGTTCTATTCATTTCAGAATGATAGTCTTCCTGTTTGTTATTTCCACTAAAAATACGAAGAGAGTTCGGTACAAATCCTTTTTCACTTCCTGCACTGATGAGAATCCATCTTTTCCCTTTTGAGATATCTTGAATAACTCCTTCGGTTTCAATAGATTGCCAACTTTTTTTTAATTTGTATGATGAGTGAATATAACTTTCATCTAGATATATAATATCTTTTTGCAACTCTTCAGGTAAGTTACGGTTGTCCATAATAACTTTTAAATATTTTTCCCTTTTATTACAAATATTAGTATTTTCCATCAAAGCTTTTCTGTTTGATTTACATTTTTTGTATTTAAAACCAATAGATTTTAAAATTTTGTGTAAATGTGCTCGACTTCCATTGAAACCAAGGTCTTCCCTTACCATGGTTAGTATTTTATTAAGTGTAGGGACTTCTTTTTTACACTATAGAAATAATGCATTTTTTGTCGGATTGCACACTGGTCAAAATCATCCAATTCTTTTTTTTGGTCGCTCCTTTCTATGTTTAGCAGGAGTACTGAATTTTCCTTTAGTTTTGGATCCTTCCGAAACTATTCGTCGTACTGTACTCTCGGATTTACCTGAAAATAATAAATTATATTGTTAAGTATCAAAATCGGTCACACGCACTATAAATATGTTTTATTTTCATAACCTCAACTGTACATAAGTAAATATTTCACGATAAGACCACTCTTGGATAAGACATTACTATTTAAAGGAGTGTAAAGTGACTAAAAGTACTACATTAATTCATAACTTACCAGTCAGATCCGCTGTTCGTTTATAAACGTGTTCCATCTGCGTGAGCTATCTGCCGGCTCGGAATTCGGCTAAACAACGCATAAACACTTTGTATATCACTTCACGAGTGCCGCTGCGGATTGTTTTATTCATTTTTCAAATGTTTATAATAAGTTTTTGGATAAAAACTAGAATTGAAGCAAGAATTCAAATGAAAGCAAACAATGTTTACATTACAATGACAAGCAAGTGACAAGATTGACTTTTAATGAAGTGTTGCCAGCCACAGAATATAGTTAGTTCCTTAAACATTAATTTCTACTCTTTTTAGACGGACTATAACTTGACCTAATACAGTTTCATTCAAATAACAGGTAACGGGAGTTCATGTATTTTGGTTATACTTACTTTTTTGGGGTACAAATTGCAGTTATTCTGGATTTAAGACTTTTGCCTATATTTGTGTCACTAAAGCTACACATACCAAATTTCAGAACTCTGGGGTCACTGGTGTAGGTACCCTGTGAATTTTGTCAAAGTTCAGTTTTTGTTATGTCAAATAACTTAGAAACTACAAGGTTTAAACTCAAAATAAAAACGGTGTCGAAATGTACTCACGAAGACCTTTTTGTAGACGTCATTTGACGGGATAGTCCCATTTTGTTTTTTTACCCCTCTTGAACCCCAATATCTCAACCCAACACACACATATTTAGCTCATTTAGTCACACTAAAATTGTGCCAACACTACCTACCTATATACCAAATTTCACGATGATGGGATAAACGCTTTGAAAGTTATCCTCGAACAAACAAACATACATACAACGCCGATTTACCCAAATTGATTATGAGATCTCGCTTCGCTCGATTAATTAAATTTCTAATAATTGGGAAATAATTGATAAGTTCATTATTTGGCAATATATGATAAAATAGTTCAATAATTAATTAATAGCTGGTTGATATTTACTGAGCTACTTTAAACAAATGCCTCTTTCATAGAAAGTTCGAGATACAACAAGATTAAGCTTCTAAAGGAAATCTTTTTAGAGTTAGATGGAGTAAGAAAAAATCGATTTATTAGCTATCGTAGTTGGTGTAGTCGATAATGCCAACCTTATTATTTATTTATTCAAGTATTAGTTCAATAAGATACTCATGGCCTCATGACCAAGCTCAAGGTCGCTCAACGAGCTATGGAGAGGGCTATGCTCGGGGTTTCTTTGCGTGACAAAATCCGTAATGAGGAAATCCGCAGAAGAACTAAAGTTGCCGACATAGCTCTCAAAATTAGCAAGTTGAAGTGGCAATAGGCAGGCCACATTGCTCGTAGAACCGATAACCGTTGGGGAAGCAAGGTTCTCGAGTGGAGACCACGGACTGATAGACGCAGCGTAGGCCGGCCCCCCACAAGGTGAACCGACGATCTAGTAAGAATCGCGGGGAGCCGTTGGGCGCAAGCGGCTACCAACCGCTCGTTATGGCAATCTAAGGGGGAGGCCTATGTTCAGCAGTAGACGTCTTCCGGCTGATGATGATGATGATGATGATCAGATACATTTCTTTGAGTCTATGAGATTACGTAGTTCTTCTATGACGTAATCTTTGAGTATACACTTAAAGATAGACAATCGTGTTGACTTGGAAGTATTTTTTTTCTCAATATCATAATATGGAGGTTAAAACAACTGGCAACGGTTAGAGGCAACTTCATTGCCCCTAATGAATATTTTTACTACAGTGAAAAATAACCGCCTCGCCCTATTTATTACCATAAATGCGTGACTCAAGCGGTCTTTAGGACCTATGGGTCAATCTCTTATGGCCGGTTCCTATATCCGTTGGTAACCGACTACGCCTCGTATCTCCTTGAATAAGTGTCAAACTAGTGTCAAACATTTGACAGGTTTTCAAAGAGAAACGAGTCGTAGCTGGTTACCGACAGATATAGGAACCCGTCATTAGTCAATCTCTTTGACAATCAATACAAAGACGCATACTACTCGATGGAAAGCGTTTTTGAAGTGAAAACTTCTTTAGGCATTTTGGGCATTTTTTTGTATTGGGCATTTTTTGAGATGGGAAAAAACCATTGAACGCGCGACACTGTTACCGTTACCGACACCTCTATATATAAGTACATACCTCGTAATTGTTCAAGTTTTCACTTCTGTCGGCACTCCCGGAGTGCCACTTTTTTTAGGGTTCCATAGCCAAAGGGTAAAACGGCACCCTATTACTGAGGCTCCGCTGGCTGTCTGTCTGTCCGTCTGTCACCAGGCTGTATCTCATGATGAACCGTAACAGTTAGACAATTGAAATTTTTGTGAATTGATGTATTTCTGTTGCCGCTATAACAACAAATACTAAAATAGAATAAAATACATATTTAAGGGGCCCCCCTTAAATATGTATTTTATACCCATACAACAAACGTAGTTTTTTTGCTCGTTTTAGCTCGATATTGATAACGGCAATAGGTAGACGCTTGAAATATTCACAGAATATTTATTTTTACATTCACTTTAAAAATAAATAATTAAAATAAAACAAATATGTAAGGGGGGACTTCCATATAATCCACGTGATTTTTTTGCGGTTTTTATAGATAATGCTACGGAACCCTTCGTGCGCGAGTCCGACTCGCACTTGGCCGGTTTTATTTTTATAAACGTCTGTACAACGCGACGTGGTATCTAGACAAGTTAACAATCAGGGGCGTAGCTACCGCCGTATTTGCCGTATCAATTATACGGGGCCCCCGGGCCACGGGGGCCCCCAAAGTGTGTAAGGAAAAAGAATAAAAACTTTCTAATTTATTTTATTTTACAAATGACAAAATTCTATAAAGCAATTCCTTTTTTTCCCGCCTTAAGCGTGCGTTCAAAAGTTGGCAACACTACATCGTTATGGCGGGCTGCGGGACTTCCCCGTTTTACTTACTTCATCTTCAACTCAGCGGGGAATCCCCGGGAATCCTTCATCGATATCGCGATGTACGTGTACGTTGTTGTACTTTGCATTGGATGTTAAACCACGGAGTGCAGTGCACTGTTTATTTACGCGCTTTATATAAATGTGCATTACATTGTAATTCAGTACAAACAATATTGTTCTTCTGGTTTAGCAGTATTAGTAACGTGTGAAAAAGAAATGAGTGAAAGGAAAAGAGATTATCCCAGCGGCGCTGAGAAAAGAAAAATTAAACAGAAAAGGGACGAGGTTATAAAAAAAGTGCCCAAAATTTCTTCATTTTTTCAGAGACAAGATACTGTGAGTGATTTAGATTGGAAAGGTAAGTACTACACTACTACCCAACCCATTTATTAGGGGCCCGTAGTGATAAACAAGGAAATCTTTTAATTTCGGTCTGTCCATCTGTCCGTCACAAAAAGTTGTCTCCCCCCTCGATTTTCACAATTATACTGTTTTTAGGGTTCCGTGCCTTGATTAAAAAAAACAAAATTCTAACTTATCTATAGGATCGATTTGTTTTGTTGTTTGTTTATCAGTCCGTATCGTATCGTTAATTGCGTGTTGAGAACTTCAGATGTGCAGACTCGCTTTCGGGTTCTCGTTTTGTATGGCCACTACACTACGCGCTGCGTTTAAATAGCACGCAGGTGTATAGTAATGCACGGACGGGCTGCAGGTGATTTTGTATCTACTAATAGGTACGAGCACAATCCGCGTAGAATCTGTGTGCGTCTGAACTGAACACTCTCTAACTGTGACCCTTAGTAACGTTATTTATTTATATATAACTCTTTTTAGTTTAGTATCAAAGCATTCGTATTTATTTTTTAACAATTACTCGTTTATTTTTAGATTCTTCTGAAGCATGTTCTTCGTCACATATCTATCCGGAAATAGAAGAAAGCCAAGCACATACTTTATCGGATGTCCATCCAGAAATCGAGGAACCCCAAGTCAACGATTCTGATATATCTGCAGATAATGCAGATTGTAATATAATTTCATCAGATAGAGGAAATTTTGGTGACAATTTAACTGAATGCGAACGAAAAATAATTTTTAAATTGGGTCCATTTAAACCACAAGGACCATTTCCAAAAGTTTCAGAAAATAACCGACCTTTTTCAGCTTATTATTATTCATATTTCAATCAGGCAGGCATAAAAATTATAAGACCATGGTTATGTTATTCTAACGTTTTAAACAAACCGTACTGTCACTTCTGTTGGTTATTAACAAATCGTACTCCTCTGCTTGGGTTAACGGTGTTTCGGTTAGAAGCAATTTCACACAAACTATTCTTGACCATGAAAAGTCACAGCAGCATATTAGTGCCTCACTCTCTTATAATAATTGGTTGCAAGGAAATACCATCGATACTCTATTGAAAAGTGAAATCGATAGTAAAATTACATTCTGGAGAGTGTACTGCATCGTATAATTAATGTTATAATTACTTTAGTATCTTGTAATCTACCTTTGAGGGGGCATGATTCTGATTCTGGCAATTTTATGGCAATTTCACGTCTGCTATCTAACTATGATGCAACTTTAAAATAACTTTTTCTAAAACCGAAAGGTGAAATAAATTATTTAGGCCCTACGATTCAAAACGAAATTATTAGTTTGCTTGGTACTAACGTTAGGAACAGTATTATCTCAGAAATTAAAAAAGCTCCATTTCTGACAATAATTCTGGATACAACACAAGACTTGTCAAAAATTGACCAACTATCTGTAGTTTTTCGATATATCTCGGTTACAGAAAATGATGTTAATGTGCCTAAAGAAATAAAAATCTGTGAGTCCTTTTTAGGATTCATAGCAGTAACCGATTGCTGTGCTGCAGGTCTGAAAACTGTCATTTTAAATTTGACTAAAGAATATGGAATTGATTTGACTAAATGTAGAGGATACGATGGAGCAAATTTTATGTCGGGTGTGTATGGAGGATTACAAACCCTAATAAAAGAGCATGCTCCAAATGCCGATTATGTTCATTGTGCTGCGCACGCTTTAAACTTGGTTTTGAACGATGCTGCGAGACATGTTCGTGAAGTATCGACTTTTTTAAATAATTTAGAAAAAATATATACTTTTTTTGGCAATAGTATAAAACGCTGGGCTATGCTAAGTGACGATTCATCTGAAAAATATTTGATTACCCTTAAAAAGGTATGTCCTACCAGATGGTCTTCTAGGAACGACGCTTTATTAGCAGTAAAGAAAATTTTTTTACTAATCATGAAAACTTTGTACCAACTAAATTTAATTTCAAATAAAAAAGATGAACGTGAAGAATGTAAAAGTATAATTAATATTTTAGAGAGTTTTGATTTCTTAGTGCTCGTTACATTTTTTTCTTCACTATTTGAAATTTTTTTTAAAAATCCTGTTTCTAAAGCTCTACAGCATGAAAATAATGACTTACAGAAATCTAGTATTTTATTAAGTAATCTTTTAAATAGACTGTGCCAATTAAGAAATCAGAATTCATTTAATAGTTTGCTAAATGAATCCAAAGATTTAGCAAAAAAGTGGGGGGTAACAACTGTTTTTAAAAACAGTAGGCGAAAGATAACGAAGCGTTTTTTTGATGAGTTATCACAAGATGAGAGAATTTCCGACCCGGAATCCTATTTCAAAGTCAATGTATACTATTGCTGTTTAGATATATTAATTTCTCAAACTAAAGAAAGATTTCAGAGCCTTTGCAACCTGAGTAGTATATTCGAAATATTACAACCGGAGAAACTCCTATCTTCTTCAAGCGAAGAGATATTAAACGCTTCCGGAAAACTGTCTGCTAAATACAGTAAAGACATCTCACTTAATCTTTATGACCAATTAAAGGCTCTAAAAACATGCTTAAATTCTGAAATTAAAAAAATTTATTCCATTAAAGAACTCATTGAATTATTGCTAGTAAAATTCAATAGTCTTGCATCCAGTTTTCCCGAGGTAATCACAGCATGCTTTTTATTCTTGACCCTTCCAGTTACAACCGCAACGGCAGAAAGAAGTTTTTCAAAATTAAAACTAATAAAAAATTACTTAAGAACTTCGATGGGACAAGAACGGCTGTCAGACATCTCACTATTGTCCATAGAGGCAGAAACTTTAGAAAAACTAAAATCATCATCAGCCATAAATGATTTAATAAATCAGTTTGCCGATAAAAAGGCAAGGAGAGTGAATATTTAAAATTCGATTTTTATTTGTAAAATGGGTAAATTATGTGATAAATAAATATTACTTCTCACAATATTTTTTTTCTTTTGTGAAAAATCTTTACCTCCATATAAGGGCCTCCAAAAAAAATTTTATACGGGGCCCCGACAAGGCACGCTACGCCACTAACAATCAATATAAGTCCTGAGTTATAAGTTATAACCGACAAACTAAGTAGTTATATGCTAATTGCACTGCCTAATAGGTAGTCCAGACCATGTTTTTATCGCTTGTCATTATATATATACGATGGATTTAAAATACAAGAGTATAATAACTTACTGATACTAATAAATAAAGATTTCTGACCATACGGAAAGAAGGTAAAAAAGACCGCCTGGGTTGCATGCATTAGAATCCTAACTCTATTGAATTTTACCATAAATTCTTTTTTGCACCTTGTCAGAATGCAGCAAACTACGTTTTAATGAAATTATTAGAATAATTTTATGTTCTTGCCTTTAAAAAGAAGTTATTAGACTGATATGTCCTACGGAGCCATTAAATAAGGTCTAAATGGCGGTTTTTATCTCATTCCTGGAAATTATTCCCTTTATCAGTTAGAAAGATCGAGATAATATTAGTAGATTATTAAACGATAATCAGGGGATAAAGCAGTGTATTACGTCACGGGCGCCATATTGAATTCCGAACGTAACAATGATTCTAGAGAATCCTGAGTGCAGAGAAGACAGCTTTATCCACGACAGCTTTATCCACGAGGAGAATACTCTACATTTCACACTTTCTGCGAGACAATAAAAACCAAATCTAAGTTGGTGCATTCTGTGCAGAGGTTAGTTCGATTTACGAATAAGTTCTTAATGTCTGTGTCTCTTTGGTTCAAATTTTAATACAGATGAGCTTCCAAATTCAAATGTGTAAAACGTTACTCCCGGCTCAGCCATAGGGATTTAATTACCTGCTTTCGGTGAGGTTTACATGACATATAATTTGAGATTGTCGAGAAGGTGGTGTAATACTTTTTCCATTGGTTTTTTCACGACACGGCTTCGCAGGCATTGTTTGTCAATAAAAACATTAACCTCTTTCTGAGCAGTCCGGTGAAAAGTATCCTGTCTCAAACCCAGACATAATCTATTTACATACAATGAAATCGGTCCAGCCGTTTAGTCGTGAAAACTTAACAAACAGACAGAGGGACAGTGTTACTTTAGAATTTAATATATTAGTATTGTTATGTAATGTGACTGTGAATCTTAATCGGTCAGGCACCACAACCATTCAAAAATGTTTTGGCGTGATCCTTAATTAATAGGAGAGTTGATTCGCATTTGCTGACGCATCACATTGACGACCTCCGTGGTGCAGTGGGCGAATAGCCGGCTGGGACGCGGGAGGTAGCAGGTTCGATTCCCGCCGCGGAACAAATGTAACCAGTATAATCTTGGAGTCTTCAACTCCAAAGTGAATAGATTCTTTCTAGGCAAACGTGCCCCATCTTCGATCACACCTTCACTTACCATCAGGTGAGGTAGTGGTCAAGCGCTTGGCTATCATCAATAAAAAATGTTTGCATGAGCTACAGATATTTGTTCCGGGTCTGGTTGTTTCTCTATATAGTTTAAGTATGTATTTACAAAATAAATACATAAAAATAAGTATTCTATCAGTTACCTGCTTCCCATAGTACAAGCTTTGCTTAGTTTGGGGTTAGATAGCGCTGTGTGAAATGTCCAGCAATATTATTATTATTTGTTTCACCACGGAACTTTGCAATAGAACTACTGCGAGTGTCCGAGTTTGTAAACCAAACACCATTTGATGAAGTCAAGTTTTCCACCCTTTCATTATACAGAAAAGAAATATCTATAGGTAGGTACCTATCACGTTTAGTTTTTAATATTTAGTTTCATGGTTCAACTGTTTCTTTTGTATTTTTTAGAGATATGTAAATAATTGTTTTCATTCTGTTATTAATGTTTTTATTCTCTATGTAACATATGATAGGGTTCATCCATTTGTAAAGTTATATATTAGGTTGGGGAAAAAGTTTCTTCGCATTTTTAAGAAAATTCAAAACATTTTTTAATATAGTTTATTTACATTTAACTAAAGTATGTAGGTACCATTTTGTTCGATAATTTTTTGCCATCTTGTAGGTAAGGACATGATCCCATTTTTATATAAATTTTGGGGCTTCTGATCAAAAAACCGCGACAAGTAGTTTTGGCAGTCCTCTCGTGATGTTAACCTGACACTGCCTAAATAATTCTGAAGAGACCAAAACAGGTGGAAATCTGAAGGTGCAAGGTCAGGACTATACGGCGGATGGATTAACACCTCCCAGCCAAACTGTCTTAATTTTTGCTGAGTGGCTAAAGATGTGTGAGGTCTAGCGTTATCATGATGAAAAACCACACCCCTTCTGTTGATTAATACCGGCCGTTTTCTCTCAACTTCTTGCTTTAATTAATCTCATCAGTTGTTCGCAGTAGAGTTCAGAATCGATGGTGCTGCTTGGTGGTAACAGCTCATAATGAATAATGCCTTTTCAATCCCACCACACACACATCATCACCTTGTTGCGAGTTAACCCGGGTTTCGCCACAGTCTGTGAAGCCTGACCGGCCTTTGACTACGACCTTTTTCGCACGTTCTTGTCGTACGTGATCCACTTCTCATCATCAGTTATCAGCTTCTTCAAAAATGGTTCGGTTTCAATACGTCATAATAAAAAATCACAAATGAGTCCAAGTTTCATTAGGTTTCTTTCAGTGAGCTCGTGGGGTACCCAAATATCGAGCTTTTTTGTGTACCCAGTTTTTTTCAAATGCGCCAAAACTGTTTTGTGGTCAATTCCTAGTTCTTCAGCTACGTCGTAACTACTGATATGCCGATCTTGCTCCTCTTTTTAAAAAATGGCATAAATTTTATCCGTAATAGGGCGACCAGAGCGACGTGCATCTTAGACATCAAAATTTCCGGATTGAAAACGCTTAAACCAAATTTGTGCTACTCTCACAGACACTGCACTAGGTCCATAAACATCGCAAATTTTTTTCGCGGCTTGTTTTGCATTTTTACCTTTTTTGTAGTAAAATTTTAAAATGTATCGAATTTCTTCATTAAATTCATTCATCTTTACAGTACGAAAAACAAATAAAAATCACACATTTTCCTAATTGGAATTTGGAATTATCTTTTTTAAAATTTAAAGTTTAAGATACCAAAACCAGCCAGATACAAATAGTATAGCCAAAGAGATTTTATTACAAGAAAAGACTTTTCCCCCAACCTATTAGATGCTATGTCGATTAAATAATTTGTTTACTCGATATTATTTTAAAGCTGGCAACTATTTTTAAAATGTAGTCAGCAATGCTTTCGAGTTGGAGCACAGTGATTGGTCAACGCAAAATGACGTGGGCTATTCGGTGAGCTCTTCGCATCGGGCAATTTTATACTAAAACTTTTGGACAGTTGCTCATTCTCTTTGTGGCTTTCGAAAAAGGAACATTGTAAGCTTAAACATGAGTTTAAAATAAAAAGTGATTACGTATTCGGCGTTCTTCTTTCCTACGGATCCTGATATTGAGCTAAGCTTACACATAATAGTTGTTAGACCGCACACAAAAAAAATACAATACACAAATTAAATAGGCGTGATCCTTGACGGATTTAAGAACTCATCGAGACTAGGCATTTAGTTGGGTCGGATAATATGTACTTAGTGGTGGGTTAATTTAGCGTTATTCCTTTTGGCGTTATTAAATGGCGTTTTAGTATACTATTTCTATGTGTTAATACTCTCCTTTTCATTTCCTCATCATCATCAACCTATATCAGTCATCTGTTGGGCATAGATCTCTCCTAAGATGAGCCATTGAGCCCAATCGTCAGCTCTTCTCATCCAATCTTAGCCTGCCAGCTACAGCGCACAAATCGTGAATGTTCAATTTTCATTTCCGTTGGAGTATATAACTCAAAAAGACCGAATCGACATAAAGCGCCGGTTCCTAAAACCATCGGTTACCGATAACGACAGATATTCGCTACCTTTAACGATTCGTGGGCGGTTAACTGCGGTTATAGGAACATTGCATTAGGGCGAATTGCGCAACGATGACTAAAGGTATGTACCTAGCGGCTAAATATGATTTAAGGAGTTGTCAATTCATACAAATACGTCAAATTCAAACATATTTAGTCGCTAAATACTTTTAGGGGTCGATGCAAGCCGGGCTAAGTTATTTAGACAGTTCTTTCACTGGAAACTGTGGGTAGGTATAACAGCAGTGTTTTCACATACAATTTTGGCAAAATGGTAGAACAGGGTGCAAAAATTAGTAGAAATATGTAGAATTTGAAATGAAAAATAGGTAGTTCTACCAATCAAGTTAAAGTACACTTTTAATGATTAAAAATGTGTATAAAATGTTTAAAACTACTTATTGGTGATGTTTATATATATTTTTATTAAATAATCTCAAATGTTCATCGTTAGAGACACCACTTTTCGAAATAAACCGTTTTTTGTGCAGCAGTCCCTCTAAAGTTTCCGTGCACAGTCTATTTTTCTGGCAGGTTTTCATGTCAAGTGTCAGTCAGCGTCAGTTGTTACAGATGTCATTGTCAATCTTACTCTGTAGCTCTGTGCCTACTTTTTAGATCGCTCACTAAGACTTTGCAACTTAAATTTTGTATATAATTTTTTATTGTTTTTTCTAATTACCTATGTATTTTGAAGTAGGTTATTTAATATTATAAAATTATTTATATTTATTTATATGTATATTTTATTTTAGTCATTTATGTACTAATTCTGTTAGTTATTATTTGATTAACGCCGCCGTTCTCTTTTGTTCACACAGATCCTGTCCATCCAAAGGTTGCCTGGAAGAGATCGCTTTTAGCGATAAGGCCGCCCATTGTACCTTTGATTTAATTTTGTATTCTCTTTTGTTTGTTTTATTTTTAATGGTGTGCAATAAAGAAATTATCTATCTATCTATCTAGATCATTCACATATCACGTTCCCTTTTATGTGCTGAAATTACAAACACTGAAATACAAGACAGGCTAAATTCGATAGTAAGTAAGTAAAGTTTCGTTACACGCGTGGATAACTGTTTACTTACCTATCTATTTACCTATGTTTCAAAATATTACGATATTTTGAAAAATAGGTGGATAGGTAGAACAGAGGCAAACTAGTTAGATCTATCAAAAAATTGGTAGATGTGACAACACTGATTGTCACCCAAGGGGTTTAAAACGAACGATCTAGCTATCTATCTATATAGCTATATATCGAACGGAACCGCCGAAATCCGAATGGTAGGTATTACTCGTGCGCGATAACTTGGGACCTGCTAGGAATGCGACTCCCCGACCGCTTCCCCTGCACTTCCCCGATGGCGCCCGTATTGTACCGTTCGCATCACTATTTTTTACTAGGGTTTTTAGTCTCGTACTGGCCTACGTCACGTAACGACGCGCTCTGGAATTCTTTTAGTTTTCGTTTGTGCTATTGTTTTGTTGTTATAGTTTATAAAAAGTTTGTCGACAAAAGTATTGGGACGATGACCTCTACAAGAGACGAATGAATCGCAATTAATTGTAAATTTATCGGATACCTCTTCGTCAAGTAGTGATACTATAGTGATAGTATAGTGAGACTGAGGACGAAGAACAACCTCTAGAAGGCATAAATCCACTAAGTAGTGACGAAGATGAGATAATGTAAATAATAGATAAAATAAATGTATAAACTTAAACATGTATTTTTATTTTATTCAAATAGTGTAAAAAAGATTAGATAAAAAGCAGCGTCCTCCCTGAGTAACATAATAAATTAGGTTAAAAAAAACAAAGACGAAGCCGCGGGCGGCTGCTGGTTATGTTCGCTTTTTTGCGGGCGGTACAAACACGCCAATATGACGTCACCGCGCTCAGGTCCCAACTTATCGCGCACGGGTAATAGGTATCTATGCTATTTAGCAGTACTTTCGCACGAAACCGACCGAAATGGTACGTAGAGCGATTTAATCAAAATCATTTTAGCAGGATACGCGAAGTTGCAGGTTTAGTATGATTATTATGTTCATATCAGTTTTTTACGATTTTTTTTCCATATAATTTTTTTTGTCCCTAACTTATTTGTCTTTTTACAATAATGACAAAATCCTTTTACAGCCGCAATTTGTAACATGTAATTCTGTAATTTATATCATTTTATTTTGACATATTATTTTATGTATATTCTTTTTAATAATAGATCTTTTGAAATTCTGCAATTATTATAATTTATCGTAATGCCAAGGCTTCATTAAAGCCGAAATTTGTAATATTTTTTTTTACGTCAAATACATTATTTAAGATTTAGCATTGACATTGATGGACTTATTTGACATTGTTTTGATCTGTTATTGATTCTTGTTTTAATTTTATTATTTTAAGTTGACATTTTTTGGTAAAATAACTTAATTAGTCCCGATACCTGTCTGTTTGAGCTAATGTAATGTTAATTTTATTGATATACTCTAAATATGACGTAACTTAGTGTTCTATAATGTACTTACAGTGGAAAACAAATGAAATGAAAAAAATTAAACATATAATTTTTCACTTGCTACTTCAACTGTTCCATTCCTAATATAGACCCAGTCCGTGGCGAGCACATAGGTTACCTAGTTTATTTGTACAAGAACTAGTTCTCTATGAAAAACATCCACTGTTCAGTTTACCAATAGTTCTGTTTATACAGTACTTTATTCATGTCTATGTCACGCTGTAAAGGGATGATGGGGGCTGGGGTAGGCGGGGCCAGGTGTCACTCGCAGACTCCGGATCTTATCTGGAACGGGGATGCACGTCGCTAGCCACAGGGTAGGTTATAGTAGCCGGTTGGCGTCTACACGTTATCAGTTTTGCATTTTTGTTGTGAATTTATTTTTTCTCATATAAATTCACATTTTATCTATTTGACATTATACTACACAAAGAGACCGAGTACTTTCACGAGCAGTGAGGCCAATCTAACTAAGCTAACCTATGGCTTAGTTGGCCGGATGGCTCGCTAATCTTCCAGGCCGCGTGGAACATTATTCGTGAGCTAGCGTACACACGGCTACACATCAAGCTACACATTTCCGGTATAAGCTGACCTCTCATTCTACGAAAAGCCTACACAATGCCAGGTCAGCTTATACTGGAACCGTATACCTTGATGTGTAGCCGTGTGTGCATGTCGGCGAGCTTACGCAGAAGTTTTGGGTTGACATGAACTTTGAATAAAACTTAACCCTCTATGCATTGATTTCTTATAAGAAAGGATATCGCACGACGTACTAAGCACTGCGAAAATAGTGGTAGGTAGGTACATTTTGTGGTATGCTAGATTACATAGTAATTAATGGTTTCACACCTTGGCTATTCAAACAAAAAGCGGCTGTATACTAAAGCTTCAAGGCTAATTTTTCAATGCTTTGTCATGTTGACTCCTCTACATCTATAGGGTGACAGATAGAAACTGCTGCACTGACGCGTTTTAGGTAAGCCGCGGCCGGGCGGCCGGTGCGAAATCCACTGTTGAAATAAATCAATGGCCCTACATATGTTTAATACCTATATGGTAAGGTAAAATTATAACACTTACTTTTATCATTAGCACTAGTAGAGTGGAACTTACTATCGGCGTATGATTCTCCAGACTATTATAGCTTGGAGGCTTCGAGTCTAGAGTCAATAGGTTCTTGTAAAGTTTAATCTTTGACCACACCATCACTTACCATAAGGTAGGGTCAAACGGTTGGCTTTAACATTAATATATAAAGAACTATAAACAAATCACGCTTTAAACAGGTAGGTAAAAGAAAAAAAAACGGCCTATAGTGTGACCATTAGTGCTGTGCACTCCCTGAGGTATGCGCGCGGCGAGACGGGGGGGAGAATCGGCTGCTGCGCTCTGTCAGTACGCCGTCAACGTTCGTGGCGGCAGGTAGTGTTATTTGTATCGGACTGTCTATGTCATGATGACATAGACAGTCCGATACAAATAACACTACCTGCCGTTATCAATATTGAGCAAAAACGAACAAAAAAATCACGTTTGTTGTATAGGAGCTCACATATTAATTTTATTCTGTTTTTAGTATTTGTTGTTATAGCGGCAACAGAAATACATCATCTGTGAAAATTTCAACTGTCTAACTATCACGGTTCATGAGATACTATACAGCCTGGTGACAAACGGGCAGATAGACAAACAGCGGAGTCTTAGTAATAGGGTCCCGTTTTACCCTTTAGGTACGGAACCCTAAAAAGGTTTAATAAAATCGTAAGTAGCTTGGTTGTTATCAACATAAAAGTTACTACGATACATAACTACTAACGGACAACCTTATCTATCAACTTGAAGGTGGAAAGACATATACGAATACCTATATACCTACAAGTAGGTACAGTTTCATTTCACAACTGCTTCAATCAACGACCCTACTCGAGCAATCACGATCGCATCAAGTGCTCGAAGTCGCTCCTCAAATCTGTCCATGAATAACCTTACATGTGCCCATAAATAAGCGCCTTTAATCATTTAGAGCAACGAGAATTCCCCACAACATAAGTAATACATATCTGTAGATAAGTAATTTAATCAACTTGTATAAATGTACTTGAAGCTATGTGATATGAGAATACAAAAGCATGTTAACGCCATAATCAATTACGATACTGGTTACTGCAGTACCTATTGGGTCCGTGCGCAAGCGCATTAACTTGCTCTGCCAATTATAGGTACCCGCAGTGTTCTGCCAACCCCGGTCATTCCTCTCCCACAGCAATATGTTAACACTGTACTTTTAATTTCTCCAGCAGACAGTTAAAGAGGCGAACGCGAAAGCATACGCAGGAGTGAGGATTTATAATAAGAAAACGCTCCTACCGCGCATGCTCCATAAGGATCTATAAATCTTTAAGTACTGCATCGGCCAATCCCTGTTGAGAAACGATAAATCATCCCCTTGGACAATTCGAATCGAATACGATAGTTGTCTACCGTCCCGCTCGCACGCGCACTGTCTTAGGCCTCGGAGATCATTTATCATTTCTTTCTCTCTTTTCTTCTCAATGATAAATTCAATTCTCTGTTCGAATATGATTGTTCCTCGTTTTGTTATTGCGGTGTTTTATTATAGGTATCGTCACGGAGTTCGGTTTTTTGATCGGAACTCGATCGAAATGATCGCGAGAATTGGATTTCCATTTTAGATTTTTTGACTTGAGCGATCAATCTTTTGATTTTGTGGCATTATTAATTGTTTCTGCTTATTAACAACTGTGCCGGCATTTATACCAAAGTTCTAACTCAACAACTAAAAACCTATGATTGCAGTTTTAATGATACAAGCAGCATCGATGTTGACATATTTTTATTTATGCTTTTTATGTACAGGCATGTAGAACGAACAACGTTCTCAAAGATATTACTTAAAATCGACGATGCTCTCATGCTCTCAGTCATTTAGAAGATAATTATTATAGGTACAATTGAATCCACTCCTATCTACAATATCAATCCGTGAAAAAATAACACTATATTTTATATAAATATACATTTGCTCGTAGTAGTAAAGTTATAGGGCCTTGCAAATAAATTCGGTGAAACATTTTTAAATAGTTGCGGTGTTTTGTCTTTTGCATTGACAGGCAGTTTTCAATTCTACCGAAAGAGACAAAACACGGTCTACTCTATTCGTGATCCGTATTTATTTGTAACGCAGATAGAAATCGATAGCACAAATTAAATAGCGACACGTCTTTAAATCAAACTCTTATCTCTACTATCACTGGGCATTTTTCTTAAAACTATTTAATACAATACACATTTTGTTCTATAAGACTCGTACTCACTATGAGACGCATGTCGCAAGACATGTCGTGCGATATCACCGGACATCGCCAAACATCTTTGACGGCCTCCGTGGCGCAGTGGACGAATAGCCGGCTGAGACGCAGGAGGTAGCGGATTCGATTCCCGCCGCGGAACAAGTGTTTGCATGATCTACAAATATTTGTTTCAGGTCTGGATGTGTTTATATATATTATAAGTATGTATTTACAAAAAAAAATAGTATATAAGTATTCTATCAGTTATCTGGTTCCCATAGTACAAGCTCTGCTTAGTTTGGGGCTAGATAGTGCTGTGTGAAATGTCCAGCAATATTTATTTATTTATTATCTTATGTCGCGATTCTTTTAGTAATAACAAGTGAGAGACAAAATGTCTTGCGACGTCGCACGAGCTCCGGCCACAGCACACGACATATCCGTAACATTTGTCCGCTAGTGAATACAAGTGAATAGAACTTACACACTTACAACCTATGTCGTTTTATGAGACTTCGGTGCTTTGGCCATGCTGATTTGACAATGCAAACTGTACTTAGGAACTAGGAATTACTATCTATTTCATTTGATAGGTGCCTTTAAAACTGCCTTACAATTCTGAAACCCTAAAAGAAATCAATCGTAACAATAGATTCGTTTGTAATTCTTATTCTATGAAGGCAGTGATAAATCACTCTCAACAATGCAGTTGACAAAATCTTTGCTGTATAATGCGAGTGTCCCCAAGCAACACAACTGCTGCTAACGGACAATACTTGTAAAGAATTTTCACCAAATAATAATGGAACACGTTCCTTTAGAAAATGGGATTGTTGACACAAAATATACGACAAGCTGTAAATATAGGATTCAGTTAGTGGTTGGTCATTGTTTACAAGCCTGTTGTTTTAAAATTACAACAGTTACAGAAATAAGGCTCTATTGTTACACGGTCATATACAATCGACCTGCAGTAGGACACATTTGGACGGCTTGCAGCTGGTGATGACTTTCAGAAATGGTCGGGATGGCTATACTAATTAGAACAGTAAAAATCGTAACACACTTAAAATAGCCCGATAGCGCGTAGCGAACTTTTCATTCCACGGTACATGAACCAGTTTATCCGCGCACAAAATTGGAGTTGCTGACGATACGGACAAAATTTATTAGGACACAGTGTCCCAACTGACACTTGATTTTAATATTTTTTTTACTGTCGATTCGGACACAATCAAATTATTGAAGCTGTTGAGTACAGTCAGGTAAAAAATGTTTAAGCAACATATAATATAATGTGATAAAGCTAATCAAATTGCTTTGCGAGCGTGAGGTGAAATACATTAATGTTAAAAAAACCACAAGTTTCATTCATAGCGTAAATTTGGTATAAATCAACATCATAGGCATCTATATAATGATCACTTAAAATAATCTCAAATAAAGAGATAGGTATAGAGAGTGTGAGCTTGCTATGCATCTATTTCGCCATCTTGCTGTACCGCAGCCGCGCCGCGGTAAAAACCTGTCTTTTTAACTGAGTGTCTAATGCAGCTATTTTTAATGGTGTCCGAATCGACAGTAACAAAAATATTAAAATCAAAATAGTCAATTGGGACATTGCGTCCCAATATATTTTCTCCGAATCGTCAGCAAGTCAAAAATTGGACGTCTATGATATCACAATCATTCATCTTCTATTGTACAATGTTCGGTTGTATCAGTCGAATGAAGAGTTCCCTAAGCGCGATGCGGTCAGTAGGCGGCCGCGGCTCCGGAGTGGTGCATCAGGTGATGGTGGTGGTAGGACTCCTGC
The DNA here is from genome assembly GCA_918857605.2 of Philereme vetulata. NCBI lineage: Eukaryota > Metazoa > Arthropoda > Insecta > Lepidoptera > Geometridae > Philereme > Philereme vetulata. Next base: position 1,689,162 of record OU975473.1, on the reverse strand, counting down.
GTCGGACACCACCACTCCGGAACCCCGTGAGGCATAGCCGGCGCAGGCTGGTGGAACTGCGTCCAATGCCCACTGAATCCAGTCTTATTGTCCATGACTCCGTTCCCGCTTAGATTGGTCAGGTGCGGGGGAGGAGGCTGGTTGTGATGAGGCGGTATAGGTCTGTCGTAGGGTTTAGGGTCGTGTGGGTTGAGGTATTTATCGTTGAGGCTTTCTAATTTATCCGTTATGGAGGGGTGATGGTGGTGATGAGGTGGGGGAGGTATGGGTGCGGCGGGGCTGGCAGCTCCAGCGGTGACACTCACGCTGCCGGCTGAGGATGAGTCGTCTCCATCGCTGTCATACCTCGGCGACTCTCCAGCCGCTCCATGCACCTTCATATGCTTCCGTAGGGACGATGGATGGGTGTAGGACTTGTCACATCCATGTACGCGACAGTTGTAAGGCTTGTCGGAGGTGTGCACGTGGGAATGTTTCTTTCTGTCCGAGGAGTTTGCGAATCGTCGATCGCAGCCAGCGTATTCGCATTTGAACGGTTTTTCGCCTGAGGACAAAATGACAATAGTTAGAAATGCAGTCATTAGGGTACAGGGTACTGGAGTACTGGGAATAATTTATTAAAATCTAATTGTCTTGTATTTGTTAGTAAATTTAAGAATTTACATACTTAATCTTTAAGTTATTTCTATAGTTTTATTTATATCTTATAGTTTTTGGCTGAAATACAGCGTTGAGCAATAAGTGTATTGTTCAGCATAATGCTGAGCCATTCTCCTTTTTCGGCACAGGGCTCATAGTGACTGGGTACGTTTCTTTTGTTTTAAATTTATTTTATTGTTTATGTTATCGTGTATTTAATTGTCTGTCCTTAAATATCCACTGTATGTAGTTTCTGTGTGTTTGTTACTTGTGTCGAAATAAATGTATATATCTATCTATCTTATTCAAAAGAGACTTCCTCAACAATAACCAATCTGATATGATATTTCATGTCAATGTAGAGAAACTCTACATTTGTTACTGCCGAAGTTGTTTCAAAAGCTGAAAGTCCGGTCTCCGCGAAACTCCAATCACGTAATAAATAACCAGATTTGCTTGATGTTTATAGTTTACGAGTATAAATAAATATTCACAACAATTGCACGGATACTTAACGCGACCATAAATCATATATATAAGTCGACTTTGTCACATCGCCGTAACAAAGCTTGCTTACAATAGCCAAGCGATATTCAACTTTATCGACTTGACAAATGATATATTTTCGTTTTGATGTTTCAATAAGTTCTTAGGCTCTGTGACAAAAGACCTGCTGCTTCTGATAACTTGATGATTTAAGTGAACAGTGGAGCTAAATCTTTAAAAGCCGTGTTTACATCCACGATATTTATTTCAATTCAATCGTCTCTACTCTATGGTCCCTTTAAGTTGGATATACCGCGATGTTTATATAATTTTAATAATATGCGCAACTTCATGGTCTACAATACAATGTAAGAAAGAGTGAATGCATGGTCTTTCAGGCCAGGGGTCGCCAATGTCCGTCGCTAATACCTACCATCAAATTGTATGGTACGCCGCTGAAGCGAGTTGATCAATTTAAATACCTTGGACATTGGATAACCTCTGACCTGAAAGACGATGTAGACATTGAGAGGGAGCGGAGGGCGTTGTCTGTAAGAGCAAACATGATTGCACGCAGGTTTGCTCGTTGCTCCACTGATGTCAAAATCTGCCTATTCCGAGCCTACTGTACTAGTTTCTACACGAGCAGCCTGTGGGTTAATTATACGCAAAAACAGTACAGCGCCCTACGCGTACAATACAACAACGCGTTCAGGGTGCTGGTTGGGCTGCCCCGGTTCTGCAGCGCGTCGGGGATGTTCGCCGAGGCGCGAGTGGACTGTTTCTACAGCACTATGCGCAAGCGGTGCACATCCCTGGGGCGCAGAATTCGGGCCAGCTCCAACGGTATACTGAATACGTTCGCAAACAGGTTCGACTGTGAGCATCTAAACCATTGTTGTATGGTACATGCGCAGTACCTACACTAGATGCTCACATACCACATATATTGTTATTTAATTGTTGTTATGTCACAATTGTACTAACCATTTGACATGTATAATTAAGTTTACTAACAAATATGGATTTTTGACATCTGAAATAAATGAATTGAATTGATATAATACTAGCTGACCCGCCAAACTTCGTACCGCCTTGACATGCATACGACGCGGGCTGCCAATGTACGGTAGAATTGTAAATCGTCCATCATAGCTGCATCTATGTATGATAAAATGAATTTTCTTCGTATTTTAGCGTGAATTTTCCCGATATTTTAATAGTTATTCTGTTATTCGGGGCGATAACAAATCTAACAAATTAAAAATCATCAAACTCGGTCCAGCCGTTCTCGAGTTATAAATAGTGTGACATCCGCCTTTGTGTTATCTTTTCTTTACATAGTATAAAACCAGTTTTTAGTTGAAAAATTTCTTTTTTTCAAAACAAGCCTTTTTTATTGATGATAGCCAAGCGCTTGATCACTACCTCACCTGATGGTAAGTGAAGGTGTGATCGAAAATGGAGCACGCTTTTATGTTATTTGTGGGGAAACAGGCTTACGGGCACCTGATGGTCACCGTCACCTATTGACACCGGCAACACCCGGGGTATTATCGATGCGTTCCCTACACTGAAGAAACCTCTTTACATTTCTCTTGAAGCGTGCCGTGTAGCCTACTGGGAAAACCTCAGATGGTAGCTCATTCCACATCTTGCAAGTATGGGGTAGAAAAGATCGCGTGAGGCGTGTGGTGTGCGATACCCAATTGTCGATCATATGTGGATGAGCTTTATTACGTTGTCGAGAAGTGCGGTGGTAAAATCTCGACGACGGGATGAGATCAAATAGCTCCTCAGAACATTCCCCATTATACAGGCGGTAGAATACATTGAGCGATCCGATGTCACGGCGTTAACTCAGCGGTTCCAGCCTGTCGGCGAGTTTGGGATCACCGATGATTCTAATGGCTCTTCTCTGAAGGGAGTCAAAACGAAGCAATTGGTACTTGGGAGCTCCGTGCCAAAGATGGGAACAGTATTCGCCGTGCGGCCGAACTTGCGCTTTGTACAGCAATAGCCGTCGCTTGCCTAGAAAGAACCTATTCACCCTGGACTTGAAGACTCCAAGATTATACTGGTTTGGAAAAACATACGCTGGAAGTGAGTTCCACTCCTTACTTGTGCTAACAAGAAAAGCTGAAGCAAATCGTTTGGTACAGCAAGGTGGTATGCCGACCTTTATAAAATTCATAATCGGAACCGCAAGCAGATTCAAATGAGCCCAAACACTAGCAGCCTACTATAATTCATTCAGAAGTTCCGTTGTCTAGCATCCGTCTCCATCATGAGACCACCTCCATGGTACCATATTATTACATTGTCACCGAAGTTACATTTGTATACTAAATTTCAGCTCAATCGGTTCAGGAGAACAACGGGTTTAAAATTCAGTTGCAAGATTCCACCCGGACATACATACATACATTGCCAGTTAATAAAAAGCTTGTAATGAAGTCGCTTCCGCTGTCTGTTCGCTTAGATCTTTTATGCTACTCAGTGGATTTTAATGCAGTTTTCAGTAAAAGATAGAGTAATTCAAGAGGAAGGTTCATATGGTTTATACATACATAGTAACTGCGAAAATAACTGTATGTTTTAAAGTAACTTTTCATAAAGATAACGGCTGAACGGATCGTAATGAAATTTGGCAAGGAGATAGATTATACCCTGGGGAAGGACATAGGGTACTTTGTACCCGAGTGCGCAAAAAGAGGATAATGTTTTTATTGAAATACCACGCTTGCGAAGCCGCGGGCGGATCAGCTAATATATCGTCGCTGTTCTGACTAAGTGACGTAACCGACATTTTAGAAAATATTACTAAAAGTCTTAAGTGTACTTAGGACACTTCGAATGATTTATAATTTTAAGATATGTGGATACGTCAAACATATATCTAGACCTAGGTAGAAGATACAGATACGCCGATTAGATAGATCGGTTCGTCTTCAAAAGTAGATAACAGTAACATTACAAATGTCACTTAGTCAGAACAGCGACGATATTGTACCTATATATAGATTTAATTTTCTATCTAATACTTTCTGAACCTACCTAGGTTTTTCGTCTATGTATATTATAGCAAGAACATTATGTGTTACAATGTTAGCTGTGTAATATTTCAATAATCTCTATATTTTTTACTGATTGTCATACCTATTGAATAGCAGCGACCCCATTTTTTGCGATAATAGTTTTTGCATCGACACTACCCGCGATTGTATTGATAGATTCTCCTCGAGTTCACCGAAACGTACGAGATGAGAATACCATTCAATAAGATGTATCAAGTAGGCACACCGGACGGTGTGACCGCAGCTCCGTATTCATTGTACTGTTTACAAATAAACCACTTCGGTTGTAATCCCGCATTGTGTTTGAAAGCTGAGGTTTGGAGGCACCGATGCTAATCTCAAGTGTCTGTTAACGTGCCAATAATAGGGTTTTTGAGGCGTTCCTACCGCAATATTTGTATCGAAAGTACTCAATGAATCGCGGCTCTCAATAGTGATACTTCCTTTCTCATTCAGCGTCATCTCAAAAACGCGTATTATCTTCTATCATTCATGTTTTTACTATAGAAATACATGTAGAAATTGGTTCAGTGATTTTCGAATCTCAAAATCGTAAACACCGATGAAGATCACGTAAGATAAATGGTTAGTATCGTGTTTTAATTCGGTGTGGTATAACAATAAAAACGTCTAACAAACTTAGGAGATAAACAGGGCAATACATGTGTCGCCTGTCTAATTAAGTACTAATCGGGCGTCTCATCTCGGTGGATGTCACAAAAAAGGTCGACAACTTATTAGAGTTTGACGCGGTCTGTGTGCACGCGCCTATACTACTGGTACAAACTGAAATGCTACAAAGTGACATAAAGTTACCACTGAAATATTTTTTCAACGTCAATAATTTATTTTATTTGTTTATCTCGTACCACGTACGTATGACGACCTCCGTGGTGCAGTGGGCGAAAAGCCGGCTGAGACGCAGGAGGTAGCGGGTTCGATTCCCGCCGCGGAACAAATGTTTGCATGATCTACAGATATTAGTTCCGGGTCTGGTTGTTTCTCTATATATTATATGTATGTATTTACAAAAAAACTGTATATGAAAGTATTCGAACAGTTATCTGGTTCCCATAGCACAAGCTCTGCTTAGTTTGGGGCTAGATAGCGCGGTGTGAAATGTCCAGCTATATTTATATTTATTTATTATTTTATTTAATAATACTTAGATTCACAGTTACATTACCGTATTGATTAACCCATTGATTAACATAATACTGAATTTAAACCAAATTGAATCTACATTATGTAATACAAAACTTTTATAAATTTGACGCGGCAAAGCAGTCCGCCAGTTAACTTTAATATACCTACCTATTAAAACTAAATTTTTACAATAAATAAAAATAAAAAATTACAAGAAATAAATTACAACAAAAAAAAAATGAGTAGGTACTTATTACAAATTTTTAGAATAAAATTCTAACATAGAGATAGTAGATTTTACAAATGCCATACATATTATTATCAACTCTTTTTATATAACATTAGTTGTTAATTATTAGCCTAAAGATGGATTAATGAGGATTATTTGTTGCGGAATTTCTTTAGGTATCCTTTAATTTTTGTTCAGACATAAATCTACAAACATGTAGAGGTATCCAACAGTGTTTCATAAAAAGCTCTTTGCCATATTTTGCAGAACCCAGCAACCAAGAAAATAAAATATGAGTGAAGAACGCTTGGAATCCTTGCGTGCAGGATGCCAGGGTCAGATGGTTATCTCAAACGGCTGTATCACCCACGGGAGACACTTTTTTGTAACGTTATTATCGATGTGAAACATAATCTTGCACTTTTTTCATGTATTGACGAATCGAATGGTATTATTATCGTGATTAATTTGTAATATTGGATGGTGGTTAGGATAATCGACTCCTTAAATCGTTTAACAACCAATATGATCGTTGTAAGCTAATAGAACCACAAGATTTACATCTCATTTATATTAAAAAAAAAATTACCCACGGATATGAACTTATAAAAATCATAAACTACCACACAATCTGCCGTAATGATCGTTTTAGTATTTTATTCTCAATCTTGAAATGAAACTCACTCTGAAAATCTATGGGATAGACCTATGTTCAATAGTGGACGTCCTAAGGCTAATACGATGATAATGATTATTATTAAATTATCTTGTAAATCTATACTAATACTAGTGGTCCCGCCGAACTTCGTATCGGTTTGACATGCATAAGTATAACGCGGGCTGTCAATATAAGTCACCCTGGTAGAATTGTCAATTGTTGTCTCCGGCTATCATTATGTATGAGAAAATGAATGAATTCCACAAATAATTCAATACCAAAATTAACCAAATCGCTCCACCCGTTCTCGAGTTTTAGCGAGACTAACGAACAGCAATAAATTTTTATATATATAGACAATATATCTCGGGATAACTCCTACCGAAGCATCTGTTTCCAACGATATTAATTTTTTTTACATCCTCTGACGATATTTGCAGCACGCATTCTGTCAATTCTATCATCTATGTCAAACGTCATAAGGTTACATTATAAAAGCGCTAAGGTTAGATTATAAATAATTTTATATGGTGGTTAAGTATTCTTAAATTTTCTAATTTTGCGCGCAATTTTCATAATTTTTTCTATCATAAGAACCTTTTCCTGACAATAAGAAATACAACAAAAAAAGAATTGGCCAAATTGGTCCAGGCGTTGTTGAGTTATGCGCTTACCAACACATATTGCGATTCATTTTTTTATTATAGAAGATTATAAAGAGGAAAGATTTGTATTTGTGTGTGTGTGTGTGTGTGTGTGTGTATGTTTATAATGAATAAACTCAAAAACTCCTGTGCTTATTTCAAAAATTCTTTCGTCATTGAAAAGCTACATTGACCCTGAGTAATATAAGCTATATTTATTGCTAGAAAAGATTGGGAATCCTTACTAAAACTTAAGTAACGTAACCCAAGGTGTAAAAAGTGCCCTAAAACGTCTTTCGTCGCATGCGCTGCGGAAACTATTGATGATAGAACAAAAGTATGTTCTACAATATTAAGGAACATATCAATATCTACAAAAAAGATATTATAAAGAGGAAAGATTTGTTTGTTTGTTTGCATTGAATAGGCTCCGAAACTACTGGACCAATTTAAAAAAATCTTTCACCGTTGGGAAGCTACACTATCCCCGGGTGACATAGGTTACTTGTGAGCCAACTGCGCAGAAAGAGGGTAATATTTTTATTGAAAAACTACGCGTGCAAAGCTGCGGATTGGTCAGCTAGCGTTAAATAAATCAACAGTTGGCACATCGTCACAGTCTGCCTAGAGGTTAGCGGTATCATGTTACTATCTCTCCCTAAGTGCTTCTGTAAAAACAAGCTTTTTAGAAATAGCACAGTCCATGTGAAATTTGAGAAGTTCGGCCTTTGCACTCAAACTGTGTTAAATTGCTGAAGGTGTGTTTGGAAAGAAAACAAACGAAGCAGGAGGTCGTCTAAAAAATACCACGAAATACTTTGATTGCTCGAAACGTGTTCAGAAAAGTAATCGTTCGAAATACTTTTAGTTAAAAGATCCATCGCGGTGAAATTACAGCAATTCTTTCAAATAGTAATTTTAAAATCAATTGCAGCAGTCTGGTGGCTACTGTGAGAAAACTTGAAAATAATGATAGATATTAAGATGTGGCATGATAACAAGAAATTTAGTTGACAACTGCAGATTGGCAGTGATCGCCTTGGAATAATCATTAGATGATATTTGATACATCTCCACCTAATTCAATTGAGCATTTGGACGAAAACCCCTCACATTTATGAATATTTATCTAATTTGCATTCAATGATAAAAAGATTTCATATTTATCCAAACATGTACATGTTTATTGGACGTTGTTACAGAGAGATAACCATTTAATTCAGGTTAGTATAGAGTTATTTTAAAATGCAAAGGTCGCAACACAATAAGTTAATTCAATCTGTATCGGCGATGCTTTAATAAGCACCGAATGACTTGTTGTTTGCTACAGCCGCTATTAGGGCAGACATGACCACAGACCATGTTCTGTCTGATTCACTACAGATAGTGAACAACGGAACAAATCTAATACGCCTATAAAATATGGACCTACAAAATGGAAAACCTAAACGAAGAACACTAAAAATATTTATAAAAAAAAGATATTTTATTATATTTTTGTGTCATAAAATAAAACATATTTAGCTACGAAAACAGATCTTAGAATGGGATATAACAAGCCTCTTAGAACTGTCAATACAAACATACAAAGGCTGATTGACGACAATGACGAAACTTCCCCGAAAATCGATTTTCTCTCGCATATTTAAAAGATATCCCGTACCTTCCACAATGATTTATGATCTTCCTTTTATCCGTAACGTATTTCGAATTAGAAAGATGTATTAATATCTCCATTTTTTCCACTTCTCCGAGAATACAGCGCCGGGCACAAAAAGAATACTCGGGGTCGAGCGCGCATTCGGCGCCCAACGACCGTGTGACAAGGTGCTTTATGCAGGCGATATGAGCACCAAATAACGTTCCGCTAACCGATAAATATCTGCCATCTCATACAAAAGCATCCCAATAAAATATAATAGTAACTGTAGGAACACCGGCCACAAAATGCGCAGTCATATCGTGTGATATATACAGTGTTTTTTTTAACTGTAACAGTACGGCAGCCCCCATAACCAGAGGAGATACAGGTGCGTTTTCTTTTAAAACATCAGCTCGTTTTCGAAGAAAAACATTTTGGCATTAACATTTTTTTGGTCAAGTGTGAGTAGCGCCTTAAAATGAATCAAGTTGGTAAATTTTTTTTTGATGCCGATCGATGCAGTTCTTTGTAAGGATCATTTTATTGTAGCGGATGAAAAAAATCTGAACAGCGAAAGTTAGTCAAATTTGATAAAAAGTATTCTCATACAACAGGACAAACAAAATTCCGACGAAGCTCAACTAATGCGCTGAAGTGGTATCAGGAACGCTACCCAGACCGCGATTGAGGAAGTATGCTTCAATTAAGTCTACTTTTTGCGTATTTGACAATGCCATGATACGACAAATAACATGATGCAATGACTGCTAGAAAAGTCCGACAGGTGCAAGAACCATGTTCGAAATTCAAAATTGTTCTGAAATACGAAATGTTTTTGAATTGCTCATGAGAGCATGGAGTTCCTAAACTTCTTAATCGCTACAGTATTAATACTTCTTTAATGTGCAATTAGAATCTAACAAAATGTTTGTAGAAGGAATTTTGTTTGTCCTTTTGTATGAGAATACTTTTTATCAAATTTGACTAACTTCCGCTGTTCAGATTTATTTCTTTCTCTACAATAAAATGATCCTTACAAAAGACGGCATCGATCGGCATCAAAAAAAATATTTACCAACTTGATTCATTTTAAGGCGCTACTCACACTTGACCAAAAAATGTTTAATGCCAAAATGTTTTTCTACAAAAACGAGCTGATGTTTTAAAAGAAACTGCACACGTATCTCCTCTGGTTATGGGTGCGGCCGTACTGTTACAGTTAAAAAAAACACTGTATATAAATTATAATGGTAACAGTGCCAGAAAAAAGACAGCAATGATCGAAAACAAATTAAAACTAGTAAAACATTTAAATGCGCAAGCACAGTTTAGGTCTCGGAAAATCGAACATGTATCAAGGCTCGCGTCTTGAAGCCTTTTTTGTCGCAATGCGCAATAACCGAGCCAGCGGCCGTGATTCATGTAGAGTCTTCGCAGGTTCGCGTCTTCATGCCGTATTACAATAATTCAATATCTGACACTTGCTCGACTGTTTGTTATCTTGCAGCAATTAAAACATGCACTTGAAACATCACTAAATTATGCCTGCTATGCCATAAAATGAGAATTAACCATCCCGTCACCAGCCAAACATGTTAAATACGTTGCAAAATGCATTGTTTTAAACTTGACAAACGATGTCATTCCCGTGAAAGGCTGGTGGAATTAATAGCACATCTTCCTGTCTAGCCATATGATATGTTGAGCAACGATGCCTTTACATATTTATGGACTAAATATGTTTAAGAGAGTGGTCAAATCATACAAAAATGACAAATTTAAACATGGTTAGTAGCTGAATACGTTTAGGGATCGTTGTGCAAGTTGCCCTTAGTAGTAAAAGTGTTTGTCGCATCGTCGATTACTATAGTGTGACCATTAGTGCTGTGCACTCCCTGAGGTATGCGCGCGGCGAGACGGGGGGGAGAATCGGCTGCTGCGCTCTGTCAGTTCGCCGTCAACGCTCGTGGCGGCAGGTTTTTTAGATTTAGTTAGATTATTTAGTTATTTAGTTAGACGCACATGAGATAGACAGTCCGATACGAATGGGATACCTCAGGGAGTGCACAGCACTAATGGTCACACTATATCTCGAGCAAGTGAAAAATATATATTTGCTACATTGTTATCAGGTGAAGTTGAAAAGTTGTTGTGATTTTCAGGCTACAACTATATTTAATTACTTACAGATTAAGATTGACAACCTTTTACAGGATCGAGAGAAAGATGTTTTGTTTAGGTTTTTATTAAAATAAGAATGGAAGTTTATTCCCACATTGGAGATAAACAATATTGTACAGGCAGGTGTACAGAAAAGGTACAAAACGACTGGTACCCGGGCAGGCGCGCTCGTCAATCCTAACGTCAAGCGTTTTGACAGCCCTAACCGGCATCATCGCCCGCACCAACAAAAAATATAATTTACCAGAAATATTTTTTTTATTCTACAAAATAATTTTAAATCGACGAAAAACTTAAAGTAACTTAGTTAATGCATAAGTATATGTAATAACAAATTAAATGAATGTAATAATTTGTAAACTTAACATTTTAAATTATTTCTAAGTCGATATTGTTTTTTTGATTAGTTTAGTACGTACACACGGCTACACATCAAGCTAAATATTTCCAGTATAAGCGGACCCCTCATTCTACCAAAAGCCTACACAATGCGAAGTCAGCTTATACTGGAATTATATAGCTTGATGTGTAGCCGTGTGTACCTACCCGCGGTTTTTATTTTTATTGTTGTTTTTATTATAGTACTACTACACTGAATTACTCTATTATTATGAGGCAATCCACGAAGAGCAACGATTTATATTTTGGCTTGGTGCTCTTCGTGGAATACTAAATATAATGTCAAATGTTTCCACGAAGGACACCTACAATGCTTCTAGTGATGGAGAATTTTATATTTTTTTTATCAATAGCTAGCTGACCCGCCGAACATCGTACCGCCTTGACATGCATATGACGGTAGAATTGTAAATCGGCCATCTTAGCTACATCTACGTATGAGAAACCGAATTTTCGTCATAATTTTTGGCGTGAATTTTTTAAGTATCAAAATCAGTCCCGCCGTTCTTGAGTTATAAATTGTGTAACTAACCCGACTTTGTTTTATATATACCTATAGCTTATGATGGATTGTAGTACACTTAAAAGATAATTTTGACAAAAATAATTTTAATATTTAATTATTTTTTTATTTTTATCACAACCAATTTGGGTTATTCAAACTTAAATGAGCCGTATCTCAGGAACTTGATTTTTGCTGTTTTTTATTCATAATCTTTACTATTTCTTTTCTTAAAAATTATTTATAATCCTTAAACTTCGTGATTTTATGTTCTCGTAACTATTTATTATGTCGTACATATTTATTTTCTTCTCTTTCTGAATTGAATTTAGACTAAGTATTATCTATTCGTAACAATTTTATGAAATGTCCGGTATCATATTTCTCTTATTTGGGTTCACCCGAACGATATTGCGCCTGTGCTGCGACATCTAACCATTGAGCCGTGGGCAGAAGTATGGATATTACTTTTCCCACAAAAAAAAAACGAGTGTGCTATAGACCACACGACTGAAGTAAAACTTCTTATATGTGTATAAAATAATGTTTTAAGGAAATGTCAACCTTATTTCAAGGCGCATACAGTACATAAGTTATTTTCACCTGCTGCATGCCATCTGTTGTGGAATAGCTGAACTTTTTAGTAAATCGAAGCTGCTAAATTCAAAATACGAAACGTCGTAAGCACTTTTTTTATCTACAGCAAAATGAACTCTATTGTGCAGCATGAAGGAGTGTTTTGTTTTTGCAGTTTATATAATTTAGGCTAATTTGGGATAAGAGATATGCGACGAATCAACTGGCTATGAGAGAAAGAGAGAAAGAAAATGTGTTTTTGCACCTCTCTCTTTTGCCCTTGCGGAAATGGTTTTGAATCTTATTTTAACAAACATAGCACTCACATTCCATTGATATCACACGGAGACCAGGGGATGCCGCGGCAGGCTGTGGCATACTGTGGCATTCCGAATTGTGAGCGCTAAGGGTGTTAAAATAAGATTCAAAATCATTTCAGCGTACAAAAATCCTTTGCCATGCCATGCCGTCAGTCAACGCCGGCCCGTACTGGTATTACTGTTAGTAGGTATTAACTTTTTGTCGAATAAATAATTAAAAAATTCAAATTAAATTATTATCCTCAATTAATATCTCTTACACAACCAAGTTCAATCCAAGTCTACAAACTTTAAAACACATTTATTAATGTGTTTATTCAATAAACGTTTATTTACGTTATAAACGTACAACAAATAACGTTTTATTTTTGTAGAATTAAAAAGTTTACACACAATTTTGTAAAATAGATTTCGCTTGCTTGAGTACGAATAATATAATGAAATTTAAAAACTGCATTAGAACTGTTTTCTGACAAGAAAATAATTTAAAGTTTTCTAAAATAATGTTTCATTTTCCCACTTACTCCAAAATATACCTTCCTTATTTGGAACAATAAAAACCCCGGCACATTTAATCTAAATAATTATTAAACGGATATTAATATTTGGCCATAAAATACGATATTTTGCGATATGTCGCACTAAAAGGTAATAAATACAGCAGGTTATGTATTTGGATCGGTTCGTCGGCCGTGTCCACTCAACACCCACGCGCCGGATCGTGTTGCAGCCCCCGGGCACAATTTTGGGACAAACCAATATTTCTAACGAATATTAACAACCCGTTTTTTTTTTATTTTACATCTTTAATTTTTGTTGGCTCACCCACATTTTAGGAATGCCAGACATTCTTTTCGGTTAGTACAGGTTCTATCTGTTCTAAATGTTCTAATCAAGGAAGCTTTGTTAAAAACATGACAAAAATTTATTTTTACCGGACTGCCAAGGAGAGTAATGTTTTTATTTCAGTATGTATCCTTACAAAATTTTTATGTTGTTCCGTTTTCTCGATTTCAAAAGCCGGCGAACCCCGAGTGCAACTTCAATTCGGCCGCGTCAAAAACTTCGGCCTGAATATTGCTATCCCTGTTTAGTGACGAAGTTTAGTCACGCAGAGCGACAGTGCTAGCAAATGAACGATTCTAAATTTGATTAGATTTTGACCGTGTTCCGTAATACCAAAAATGATGACTGACAACTTGTTGTTCTTTTCTCATCGTGTTGTTATTCTGTAACTAGACGATATAATCTATGTTCCCATGACTAGGATACGTAAGATGTTATTGTTTTTAATACGAAACAATTAGGTTGAAAACAAGTCTTTTATGACGTAAAAACACGCAGAATACGATACGCTTCTATTTCATTTTAGGTAAGTATTTTGATCTAATATATGGTTAGGAACCTAGATAAATACTATTCAAATTAAAATAATACTGTATTAAGGTAGAAATATGCTCCAATTAGAAATGATCTTGGTAGTACGTGTTGTATGGGCGATTCCCCTCCGGTCTCCCCTTAACTTTGGAATCCCAACAAGTTAAATTATGACGAACAAAAATTGTTAGTGTGTCAAGCAAGTCGTTCGAATTCGTGTTAAAATTTCGATTGTTCTCCGATTCCAAGATGCTTTACATCGATATTTTTTGGGCAAAGCGCGGAATGCTGATTCGAACGCTGTTAACACAATGGTGTATTAGGATGCAAGTTTTTATAAGTTTCTACATTAGGAAATTGAAGCCATTACCACTGGAGACCGAATAAGAAACCTTAAGGAACCGGCCCACTTTATTCACATCATCAGCGTTACTTCGCAAAGATCATTCATGATATGCATCATCTAGCACAGTTAATTTGTGCAAAAATTATACCACTTAATTTGGATAATTTTTTTACCAACATACTTTCTCAGTTTGGTCTAAAAATAGGTATGAGACGACACCTTTGGTGATCCGTAGCTTTGTAGCCCGATGTCGGCAATATCACACACTTTCATACATATTGATACCGACAAGGTGTCGACGAAAAAACGTATGAATGATGCAGTGAGACCCTCCACGATCGCCCTACAAGACGATGGAATTTCGCACAGTTAAGAACCTCAAAGCGCAAAGTTTTTCTTGACGTATTGAAAACGGCTGATAGCTCATTTATTTAATGAGCCACCTATTCATGAAGGTACTTGCTCTGTTAGATTATACTAAAAATATGGTGTTCGCTGCGCCTTAATGGTACGCCGATATAGTCGCTAGTCACTCCTGTACTTAGTAGAATATTTTTTTATCTTAATAGCAGGATCCTTGGGACATCATCATCATCATCAGCCGGAGACGTCCACTGCTGAACATAGGCCTCCCCCTTAGATCGCCACAACGAGCGGTTGGTAGCCCTTTGCAGCCAACGGCTCCCCGCGATTCTTACTAGATCGTCGGTCCACCTTGTGGGGGGCTGGCCTACGCTGCGTCTTCCAGTCCGTGGTCTCCACTCGAGAACTTTTCTTCCACAACGGTTATCGGATCTACGAGCGATGTGGCCAGCCCATTGCCACTTCAACTTGCTAATTTTGAGTTATTTTTTTTTTGTTAATTAACTTATTTATTTCAGATATAAAAATCCATAATTTATTAACACTGACACAAAATAAATACATGAACAAAAATAATAATAATAATAAAAACTACACTACTCTAGGTATTTTTGTTTGCCAGCATATGTACCATGCAGCAATGATTCATATACTGGCAATCAAACCTACTTGCAAACACGCATAGGATGCCACTTGAGCTAGCCCGAACCCTGCGCAACAAAGATGTACACCGCTTTCGCATCACTGTATAGAAACAGTCAACTCGCGCAGCGGCAAACATCCCCGAAGCGCTGCAGAATCTAGGCAGCCCCATCAGCACCCTAAACGCATTATTGTATTGAATACGTAGGGCGTTGTACTGTTTAAGCGTGTGATTCACCCACAGGCTGCTCGTGTAGAAGTTCGTACAGTACGCTCGGAAAAGAGTGAGTTTTACTTCACTTGAGCAACGAGCGAACCTGCGGGCTATCATGTTCGCTCTGACAGACAACGCCCTACGCTCTCTCTCCATATCTGTATCATCTTTCAGGTCCGAGGTTACCACGTGTCCGAGATATTTAAATTGTTCCACCCTATTTAGTGGAGTTCCATGCAACTTTATTGGTGGGATGGAGGACAGACGCTTACCTCTGGCCTGAAAGACCATACATTCACTTTTCTTTATATTATATTTTAAGCCATGTCTATGTACATACGCTTCACAGATACCCAACAGTTTAGTTAGGCCACAGGCCGATGCACTCAGCAGTTATGTCGGCAACTTTAGTATTTCCTCATTGCGTATTTTGTCACGCAAAAAAATCCCGAGCATAGCCCTCTCCATAGCTCGTTGAGCGACTTTGAGCCGAATAGCCTATGCTATACCCTTGGGACATAGTATACTGTAATAGCTAGAATTCACAATTCTCAACTTTGATGAACGAACCTAAAGCTTTTGGCAGTCATTACAAACGTTCGCCATTACGTAAAAATATGAAGCATCTGATACCATTTATACTCAGTGAGTTATAACCAACTTTTAAATGTTCAGTTTCTGTACTTTCAATAGGGCTAATAGGCACGTAAGTTATATCGAATAGTATGCTTAGTTTGCAGACAAAAGCAAATGTCAATATAAATATAAGTTATATAAAGTGCTGGGAGAAATGATGGTAATAAGATAGGAAAGCGAGGCGTAGGTAGAACGTACTGGCGTACGCGCATCCTTCGGGTTTTTATATGAGAACTATGGTCACATAATAAATACTACTTCTAGGTGCTATTGTTACATTACAACTGTGCAATTTATGGGCTAGGAACACATGCGTTGCGATGCGTATGGGTGTTGTACGTATTTACAATGTAGGACCAGCAGCCTTTTATTTTTTATTGTTGTTAAGTATTTAGAAAAGAGTATTAGTTCCTACATAAATAAAATAAATAAATAAATATTGCTGGACATTTCACACAGCGCTATCTAGCCCCAAACTAAGCAGAGCTTGTATTATGGGAACCAGATAACTGATAAAATACTTATATACATTTTTTTTTGTAAATACATACTTATTATATATAGAGAAACAACCAGACCCGGAATAAATATCTGTAGATCATGCAAACATTTGTTCCGCGGCGGGAATCGAACCCGATACCTCCTGCGTCTCAGCCGGCTATTCCCCCACTGCACCACGGAGGTCGTCGCGAATAAGAGTACACATATATGTGTTTATTTTTATGATGCATAACATTTAACATGTTTAGGCTTTGTGTCGTCTCATCTAAACCTATCTTTGATCCAGGATTAGCACTTAGCAGCGACGATCATCATTCGTCGTTGCAACTTGTAACAGAGAGACTCAATGGGAATTAAAATCCCAACGAGGCATACTGTAACATGATTTAGTCACTAAGCATAAGATGTGACTCGTTGGGAATCTATCGTTTAAGAAATTACAAAATTGACAATATTTTAAAATTTGAGTCTGTTTGACGAAAGAAGTCCCTTAGTCTAGGCGCTTGGAGCGCTTTATGGATTGAAAACATTAATTTGCAACCATATTTTCATCTGATACCGTTATTTTCCGTACGGTACTCGTACAACTTTCTTTAAAAAACTATTTCTCAAAATTGCAAAACGAAAAAGGCGATGTTTTCATGATTGATCAATATAAATAAGCATGACGAATGGTTTATTAGTAGAAGTTGGGATGTTCTCGATTAGTCGGTCGATTGAACGAAACCAGGTGGGAAGGTACTCAACTAATCTATTTGATTGATTGAACGTCCGCGATCTTTATCTCCGAACAAAACATCTCTTGATTGAATTCATAATTTTCTTTCATTGAAATAATTACAAATTCAAATCGATTCGATAAAAGCATAAGTTTTTTCTGTCATTTGCTACGTTCTATAATTAATTCCTAGTGCGTTCCGCGATGCGGGTGTCATCGACGCTCATGAATGATTGCAACGTTTTTGTTGGAACGAGTTTGCAACAAACTAATTGTTCACCTAATGATTTGTATCGGGTAGGTATTGGTATTCGATTCTGCGAAATACGTGAAGCTATCGGGACCAGATAATCGAAATCCAACGCGTTTTTAAAATTGATTCGTGTTTGTTTTTGCACGCACTCCTTTACACTGTTCGCACTACTTTGACATTTTGCGAAACCCTGCAACAATGTCGCAAAAACCCATTTTCGCGTTTCATTGGGATTTGTTGTCTTTTGGAACGTGTCATTGTTTTTTAGGTGAATTTTTTTTAGCAAGACTTAAATCGACACCTCGGTCTGCAGACTTTGAGACAAATGCCGAGTACCCTATATATGTTTATCTTTGACTCTACGCAAAGACGAAGATTGGTGAGATTAGACCCACAAATATAAAAAAAAACGTTTATGTTGCGCATCATCTTAGCCTACTTTAATTTAACATAAGCTTCATTAATTTTATTAAACTTAAATTCTTTTATTGTTTGTGATATTGATTTTATTTTGATTGTATACTTAATCGGAATAACCGAATTAACGGAAGAGCGAGACCCTCTAACACAGGTATTTTATGCTTAAAAGAGGGTCCCAAACCCATGAAATGTATTTATATTAAGTTTACTGAAATAAATATATTTGATTTGATTTGATCATCGTAAGCAATATTGATTTTTAAAAGTGGTGTGATACATTATTTGCTGAGACTTACTCACTCTGCCTCAGAAAACATTTGGGTGTGTGATTTTTTCAGGGTCCAGCGTTCTTAGACGTTCGCAAATCACTCCAGTACAAATGTAGAGTACGATGTTTGTCTTGTATATTGCACCACTATCTGAAGTCTTTAGGGAGTTATGGGAGCTCGCATTAAATAACTATCAACAGTTTAAGCATATGTGAATTGTGTATAGGATATCAACGCCGTGCCCGTCCGAAGGGTGCTCACAAAGAACGTAAAAATAAAGCGCTTTACGTCATTGTCTCTGTTGTCAATATCTGTAGGCGTATAGGGTGGCAAGTGTGCATGTGTTAGTGCGGTTACTCAGTGCATGTGTGGGATATACTTGCGAGGGTCGAAATGTTGGTGCTGACGGGTGACGGGTGACGATTCGACCACGCCCATCTAATACTCGTTTGTTTTTACACTTTCTCTTTCATTTATTTTTATGTTTCTGACATTTTGCTTGTTTAGGTTTTTAGATATAATTATCTTGACGTAATAAAGAGGAGCTTTATATCCAGCAGTAGATGCCAACAGGTTAGATAGCAGATTGCTTAATAATCGATTTTTTTATTATAATTATAGGCTTGCGTTTGACCACGATCTCGCCTGATGGTAAGCGGTCTACGATGGTACACGCTTGCCTAGAAGAAACTTATTCACTCGCGACTTAAAGATACCCAGGTTGTAGCTATCAGGAAACACAGACTCTGGCAAGGCGTTCCACTCTTTGGCGGTGCGCATAATAAAGGTCGAAGAGAACCGCTTTGTGCGAATGGGAAGTATTTTTACCATATAGCGGTGGCGCATCGCAGAGCGTCTGGTTGTCCGTTGATAGAATGGAGATGGTGAGATCAGGTTGAAAATTACCGCCGCACACTCCCCAAAATGTACTCGATAAAAAACCGAGAGGCCAGCAACCTTTCGTCGATGCTCCAGGCTGAGGAGCCTTGCATCATCGTTGCCTATGAGCTTCTTGGCTCTTCTCTTAATTGATTCCAGAGCTTCAAGTTGGTACTTCGCTGATCCGTCCCAGAGGTGTCCAGGGAGTCTCTAGTACCCGCTTTAGGTGAATCATCATTATATTTTCAACAGCAGCTTTGTAAATAATCGTCCACATTTTAAACTAATTGAAAGGTAAAAATAGAGGGCAATCGAAAATGCAATATGAAACGCAAAAATGACCTCGAATATTCCTTTTATTGTAGCTCTACATGCAGTAATGGTCATGAGGCCATGAATAAAGGACCACGTTTCAGTGCCATAGGTCATCTCTGGCAACACACACTGGTTGAAGACTTAGTCTTCAGGCTCTAGGGAATTTTGGACGAGAAGATATCGCGAAGTTTCCCGAACGAGCTATGGAGAGGGCTATGCTCGAGATTTCTTTGCGTGACAAAATCCGCAATGAGGAAATCCGCAGAAGAACTAAAGTTGCCGACATAGCTCTCAAAATTAGCAAGTTGAAGTGGCAATGGGCAGGCCACTTCGCTCGTAGAACCGATAACCGTTGGGGAAGAAAGGTTCTCGAGTGGAGACCACGAACTGGAAGACGCAGCATAGGCCGGCCCCCCACAAGGTGGACCGACGATCTAGTAGGAATCGCGATCGCGGGGAGCCGTGGGACGCAAACGGCTACCAACCGCTCGTTGTGGCGATCTAAGGGGGAGGCCTATGTTCAGCAGTGGACGTCTTCCGGCTGATAATGATGATGATGATAATTCATCAACGCAAAGTAACCAGTGCGTTAAAATGGGTGGTCACGAATAGGTACGCCTGTAAGCTTCAAGTTTTAATCCCGTATTAATATTATTCAAATTTTGTAAACGCAGTACGTCATCCCCTCGCAGATAAAACGCACACATCACACAGTAGTGTTTGTGTCGTTGGATATATTTTTTATACAATTTATCAATCCAGGCAGATGGTCCCTCGCTTATAAACACCTTTTGAAATACACCCGACTATTATAGGGTTACAGAATTATCATGTGCGGAGAAAAATGGCCGAACAAGATATCAACATGGTATTTTTTCGATGATATTTTAGGCAATTAAATCCATGAGGCCATTGTTGCCATTGCATTGCGGATTAGCACGTTGAAGTGGCAATGGGCAGGCCATATAGCGCTCAGAACAGATGGCCGATGGGGCCGAAAGGTTCTCGAGTGGAGGCCACGGACCGGCAAGCGCAGCGTAGGACGTCCACCCACAAGATGGGCAGACGACTTGGTAAGAACCGCAAGTCGGCGTTGGATGCAGGCCGCTTCCAAACGCAGTTCCTGGAGATCAATAAGGGAGGCCTTTGTCCAGCAGTGGACGTCCTACGGCTGATATGATGATGATGATGATGATTTTAGGCAATTAGAGCTTTATGGTTGGTTGGGATTGTTAAAAAGTGAGACAGATTAACTTTAATTTAGAATATTTATGAAGATCTTTGTGCTATTGCGATTACCACGTCTGTTGGATGGATTGAATCGAAACAAGATTAAAAAAGTCTTAGAAAAAAAATCCCGAATCAAGCATCTCCTAGTAGGTATAGCTTAGTGTATCATCAGCCAAAGGACGTCTAATGCTGGACATAGGTCTCCCCCATAGATTTAGAATAGAATAGAATCAAAATTTATTTGCAATATTACAGTACACAAAAAAAAGGTACAGGTACAAAATATAACTCCAGAATTTCCAGAGCGACCGATCTCGGCTTGCACCCAACGGACCCCACCAACCTTCATCAGATATTCTTTCCACCTAGTGAGGGTTTAAAACTTTTTAAATTTTCGCGAACTATACTCATATTAAGATAAAACGGGTCTATATCAAAAATACACACACTTTATATCAAAAACATAATTATTAACAAGTAGGTATTCACATTTCAGTTATTTGATTTCTTTTCGTGTTATTTTCATGGTTCATACAACATAAAACACAATAATATCACATTACATTCCTTTTATTACAGGTGCAGTGTACAACCTATTAATACTATTTTGATTGTAACTCTAAAATAGGCTAACTAGGCTGTTTTTGTATTGTTTTTATTCCCGCCATCTTTCTTTGCAATGTTCAAACGTAGAAACCTGTTATTACCTGTATTTAGTGCTAAGCGATTTAACCAAACAATTTGTATCGCCGTTGGTTTCTAAATAAATAAATTTAAAAAAAAATTTTTGATTAACCTCGACGTTTCGGCTAAGTTACATCGGCCGTGGTCACAGGAGACTAGTGAGGGTTTAATTAGAGAATAATAATATAATAACATCGTTTACATGTTTTTCTTATTATTTTATTGTTAAAATTGTTTATTAATAATTTTAATAATTTTATTTATTTTAATGTTTTTAGTATTATTCAATTTCTTTGTTAATTATTAATTTATTTATACTTTATTCATTTGGTAATGCTATTGCAGAAAATTTATTTCATGTTTGTTAACATTTTTTTATCTAGTTTGTAAATTATAAGAGCTGAAATCTTATGTGATGTATATAAGTTCAATCTTATTAGTTAAATCTGTAATAAATATTAATAACTTGTAAACTTTGACTTGTCTAAGTGCATGTTACCATGTCTAAAGATGTATAAATGATATGAGTATGAACATAAAGACACACTTATTTACACTTCACTATAAAAATACAAAAGAATCGTCAAATGCAATACCGATTTATGCTGATTGAGATAGATCTACTGCTCCAGATCAGATCTTTACTAGGCGGAAGTGTCCCCAAGACACTGGCTGCATCAACTGATGCAGCCAGTTATAAGCTATAACCATTAGAAAAAAATCAGTTAAGCTGCATCGTACGCAGAGGCCAAAAGCGAGTTAGACCTTCAGAAAAAAATGGATAAAGGTATGTATCTGTTTTACCATCTCTGAAAGTAATTTAAAGAGCTGCTACGAAAGTGTATCATAGAGCTTTCTAAAAAATAAAAGAGCGCAGGACATCTGACGTTGACACATTGCACGTAACGCGTAAAACTAGTAGGTACCTAGGCAATAATGAGCAAACCGTCGATGCAGGGCTTATGTCACTCTCCAATTTCAATGTAAATTTTAGCGCTTGGATTGCTTACAATCCAAATAATTTTTAGCTATGGTACTTGAGGACAACTGGTAGGTCTGAAAGAACAAACATTGATGATAACAACTAACGCGCTTGTGTAAGAGTGCTACTGAGGTGTCACAGAAAACTAGGCGCTAACCGTAGCCAATGACTTTGAGCGAATGGGCGTAGCTATTGTTTCAGCCCCGCACCTTCCGCCACACGCATCTAACCGACCAGAAAATAGGTGAGCGCGAGGCAGACGAGCACAACCCTCCCGTACGACAGTCAGCGGTACAATGCCGCCCGTCGCCCGCGCAACCACCTTCTAAGGACACGCCCGCTAATTATTCGGAAAAATTGATAAAAATGAATAATTAATTGCCACGTGAAATACCGTCGCAGCACAGCATCATATGTTCAACTTGAAGGTATAGTCTTTGCCCACATTTAGGTGAAAGAAAAATTACAAAATTTTACGTCGTTTAGAGGTTGAATCAAATTGAAAGTCGAAAACAACTACATATTGTTATTTTTTTTCTCATAGTATATAAACAGGTACAACTTTTTTGTATGTTCACTTTGCAGATAAAAGGTCAATGAATGACATATATTTTTTTGAGCATATAAAACTGATTCCTTCCTGAGGAGAAAGCCTCTAAATAAGACCAATCAGCCTATATTCGCCTTAGTGTGATGACCTACTTAATGTTTCATTATTAGAATTTAAGATCTTTGAATTTTTGTGTAAGTATTTATTTTTATGGTTGTTGGAAGTTAAATTCCAAAAAGATATCTTAAAATCTAGCACTCGTACCGTCAAACAAGCGTGATTGGGCTATTTAAGTACTATTATTATCGCAATCAACCAGATCGTTCAAATAATGATTAGATTATATTAACTCTTTATTCCAGGATTTGTTATAAAACTAGCAAAAACAAAGAATAGAAGTGATTCTTTATAGTACACCAGGAATACTTAAAAAAACTAATGTATGCTAAATATAGTACAATAGGCGGCTTTATCGCTGAAAGCGATTTCTTCCAGGCAACCTTTGGTTGGAAAGTTATGATTAATGAACGAAGCGGTAATGGACAGCGGTGCGCAGAGTATATTTACAAATGAAGAGAAAAAAATCTAAAATCTAATAAAAAAAATATATCTGTGAAAAGCTTGTCTGGAAGAGATAGCTTTTAGCGATAAGACCGCCCATTGTACCTTTATTTATTGTTTATTTCTATTA
This sequence comes from Philereme vetulata, assembly GCA_918857605.2. NCBI lineage: Eukaryota > Metazoa > Arthropoda > Insecta > Lepidoptera > Geometridae > Philereme > Philereme vetulata. Next base: position 1,665,593 of record OU975473.1, on the reverse strand, counting down.
CTACTTAATGTTTTTTTTTGGTGTACAATAAAGAGTATTTCATTCATTCATTAATTATATCTAATAAATAAATGCCTAAAGATAGACATTTATACCCAACTATCAACAAACAAAATGTCTTATCAGAGTGAAACTTCTAAACGCTTAGTACTACTATTTGTTCCCTAGTTCGGTCTGCACTCGACGGCACAATACAGGGCCAGCCGAGAAGGGTTCCGCATTGTTTGCAAATATTATGAAAGCGTCATTTTATACGGTATATTAGCCAAGCAGTGCGTTTGATAGTCAGGGCGCGTCTTCACCGGTGGAATCGTATCATCGTTATGTATGGTATTGTGTTCACTGTTCACCCCTGGATAGTTCGCCGCCCCAACACTTCTAGCGTTGAAGTGTTTACAATGAGCCCACTGAATATTCTATGGTAATATTGTGACGGGTTTTAGGGCAGTTAGAGACGAAAAACTGTTTGAATTAGAAAATTTAAGAAATCTGACCGATTGATTGATTGAAAATACTTTATTGCACTTATAAAACTAGTACAAAGGCGAACTTAATGCTAAAGCGCATTCTCTTCCAGATAACCTTTGTGTATTGTAGATAAAGATGTGTAGGTAGTGCACAGGAAAGGGAACTAATGAAAAATTTGCACAGGACTAATAAAAATAGCATAGGTACATACTACTTAAATACATTATATCATATACTAAACTATACCATCATCAAATAAAAATACATACATACATAACAATAGAAGAAGTGATAAGGAACGATTACGTTGCTCATTTTTGGTCGGTTTCACCGAGAAGGTGCCTATAGATTCTCAATCTGAATGCTTCCACTGAAGTAGCCTCGAAATAGTTTGGCGGCATATTATTCCAGAGACGAGTAGCGGTTATGGTGTAAGAGTCAGAGTAAGTAGCCGTGTTATGCTGTGGAGTAATCAATTGGAAACAACAAGACGATAGCACAGCTCTGTCCTCAGTTGATATAAACGTAAATCGCTCTCTGAGGTAGCTGGGAGATAATGGGCTGCGAAGAATACTAAACAGGAGGGATAGCATGTGGGCATCTCGACGAGCTCTGATGTCAAGCCATTTTAGCTGCTGACGAAATACCGAGACATGGTCATATTTTCGTAGGCCGTAGATATAGCGAATACAGAGATTCTGCAGACGCTCCAATCTGTTCAGTTGCTCTTCCGTAGCATCGGGATAACATACATCTGCATAATCTAGGATGGGTAAGAGTAACGCATTAACCAGTGTGGTCCTCGTAGATTGGGGCAAGAATTTTTTTAAGCGTTTCAGAGTATGCATAGTACTATACATCCTCCTACTAATCTGGATAATATGATGGTCCCATGACAAATTATGAGTAATGAATAGGCCCAAATTCTTAACCTCCTTGCAGAACTGCAGTTGAATGAATACCGAAATGAATACTTTGAAATATCCATTTTTTATTTATGCGTTTTATTTAATTTTACAGTTCTACGTATTTATAGGCTATACTATTGAAGGTTATGATATTATGAATGAAAAAACATACACAAAAACAGGTTTTGATTTTCAAATCATACTATGAGGATGTTGTCAGCAACGGTGAAGGCTATAAAACTATACAGAATTTGTAATTAAAAATTAGTTATACGAATTGGGTTAACAAAAGATATAGCGAAATGTTATAAACGTGTCATGTTTTTATAAGTCCATAAGTGGGAATGAAGTAATTGTTGTATTGTGGGCGGACTTGCCGGCGGGACTTGACGGGTCGCGCGTTAAAGCCCCTCGGGGTATTTGGTTATTGTCTTGTTTATTTCGCAATCATCTTTAATAGCTAATAAAAGATTTGGCCGCGACATAATTTATAATGTATTGGACAGGTCGAGCGATTTATTCAGTTTTATTGAAAACGCCTCGAGCGACGCGGCGGCGTGCTAGTATCAAACGTGTGATACCAATGCATTTGACCTTTGTAACTCCAACAGGTAGGTAAACAATTCAAATAGTTATCTCGCTGTAAAACTGTATAAACCAACTAACGTATCGTGTGAATGTATAGATGGCGTATAGATCACGTTTTTGAGTTATTTGCAATGCAACGTAGTTCCCGCGTTCCTAAACAGATGGCGCTAGTATAGAGTAACTAACAGTACTTTGTATATGTTTAGTTCCGTAAATTTTATTTGTGATAATGTCTCTAGTCGTTGCTTTGGCGTAAATATAGTGGCGCGTGCGGGGTGAAGTAGGGGTGAAATCTAAAATCTGTGTGTCTGAAGTCTGTGCCTTAAAAAAGGGAAACTAAATGAGACATCGAGATCCGTAGACGAACGACGTTCATGACGTTGGGATTCGAGTTATGGAGCTCAAACGGTCTTGGGGGGGACACTTGGCTAAAAGTGGTGATGACAGATGGAGCACGACAGTGACTGAATGGCGGCCGAGGAGCGGGTATAGAAGGGTAGGACGACCGGCAGCGAGACAGGTGGACGACATCGTAAAGGTCGTGGGTGAGACTAGCGCAGGATCGTAGTGGATGGCACAAACTTGGGGAGGCCTATACCCATGGGTGAGGTCAGGCTGTGGATGATGATGAAATGAGACATATTTTTCTTGAAATCGGCTAAGTAAAATTGCATTTAGATGCATAAAACAGATCAAATAAAAACTTTTAATGCCGAACATTAATTATTAATATACTACCTACCTGTGTGTTTTTTTTTATCCACCTTTATTAAAGTGAAGCTAATTGATTTCTAGTCTAGCTCAATTGTACCAATTTTAAAGTATTGATTAAATTGAAATGGTAAATTTTTAAATGAGACTAATGGCGACTTACGCAACGATACCTAATGTATTTAGAGCCTAAATGTGTTTAAGAGAGTTGAATAATCATACAAAGAAAGAAAGAAAGAAAGAAAAAACATTTATTTGTGACGGTACAAAACATACACAGCACACAAGTAAGATACACACAATATAATACACACAAAAACAGCAATACCCAAACTTAAACATGTTTAGTCGCTAATTAGCTTAGGGATCATTTTACAAGTCACCCTTAGATGTGTGATTTTGGCCTATGGCGCAGGTATTTGACTTTCGCTAATCCCCGCAAAAGATTCAAGTATCTTAACATTGATATCAAATGAATAACGACGTGCATATCATGGATATATGATACGCAAAGACATTTATTTTATAATACTTATTCAAAAGGCTACCCGTAAAATATAATAAGGCACGCTACCAACGCGGAACGTATCAGTTTACACTTGGGGTAATAAAAATCTCAAATATAGCTTCAGAATGGACTTTAGAAAGTTTCTATTTTATGATATTAATACCACTCGTGCCAATACATGACAACATAATAAGCTATCCTTTTTCAAAATAGGATTCAAATACCTAACGGCAAATGATGTAACTTTAATTAAATTTTTTGCATATTAGACTTTAGCATTTAAGCAATTAATGTCATAATGACTGACAGTGGATACCCCAAGGGATACCCAGTTCACGACTTTACAAAGCTTCGAAACTAATTTATAGCCTCCAATAAAACAATTCTTCAAACTTGCCCGCAAAAAGGTCGACTCTATTCAAAAACCGAGAGAGATAACATAATAGCAGACGGGGGCACAGGACAAAAGTCTCAACGCAACACACGAAAAAGTGATGGTCAAAAAAATATAATAAAACCATCTGGCTGTACTCTCAGACCATAGAAATTCTGTGTCCGTTTTCAAAAAAATCGATATTTAAAGTTAAGTGCCAATACTTTACCAATAACAATAGTGTAGCGTGCGAGAGAGACGAGAACCGACTGGAACCGAGACGACGCGACGGAACTGGACGTTTTAATTTACGATCTATTTTTTCTAACGTTTAAGATGAATCTTCGTCTTTTGTAATGAATTGAAATATGGAGTTCTGACTGGAACCGTTTTTGTCTGTGCCTACTGAGAAAAGGACTTCACAAGTCGATGTGGATATTTATAGGAAGCCCGTTGGTTCTTGTTTATGCTCGAGATCGCGTTACAAGGATATTCTTTGATAACAGTTTGTAGCTTTAGGTCATTGTGTCGGATTAGGTGGACCATTATCGATATATGTCGCAACAGTGGGCATCCTTGTGACCGCAGCGGGCTCGCCCACGGGGGGCGGTTCATTACGGTTGAAATGAGAATTTAAATGTTTCACCAGATCAATAGCAGTTTGAGTAGCGGTGAAATCTTTTTTAAACTTTCATTAAGCTGTAAGTTTTATGAGCAATTAGATAATGTCAACATATTTTAAAGAAGGATTGATGAAATGATATAACTTACCGGTATGCGTCCTTTTGTGAATCTTGAGGTTTTCTGATCTCGCAAACACTTTACCGCATCCAGGGAAGGGGCAGGGGAATGGTTTCTCTCCGGTATGCACGCGAATGTGATTCACTAATTTGTATTTCGCTTTGAAAGGTCTTCCATTTCTCGAACAGCCCTGCCAGAAGCAAGCGTGCGTCGTGCACTCCGGCCCACCGACGTGCTCCACTGTGAGGTGTGTCACTATCTCGTGCATGCTGGAGAACAGTTTGTTGCAGAGCTTCCTAGGAGGCGGCTGCTCGGGGTCCTGCCACTGACAGCGCATGTCACGGCGTGGTGGCGCGCGCACATAGCGCAGGAAGGCATGGGGTGCGTGCGCGTGGCTGTGGGGCACCAGCGGCGCCGCGCCCTGGTAGTGCATGTCACCGCGCCAGTCCCAGCTCTGTTCGATCGGCTGCTGGGGGAATAGTTCGCCGCAGCCGCCGTACTCCCGCAGGTAGCCCGGCTGGTAGGAGTGCAGCGGGTAGGGCTGGTAGTGCGAGGGGTGGTGAGGCGGAGGCGGAGGTGGAGGGTGCGGCGCGGCGGCCCCGTGCTGCGGCCTCACGCCGCACCCCGGCTGCGGTGACATCTTTAGCCCATACGAGGCGAGGTGAGCGTGGTTCGTCTCCAGAAACGCATTCATGGCGGGGGTGGCCGACGCCGGCGCATAGCCCCATTCGCCCGCCACCATCCACGCGGCGGGCGTGGCCCGCGAGATGCGTCGTCGCCAATGGTGCCGCTACCGACGATCACCAAATCTTGGTGTTCGTATGTTTCTCCTTATTTACCACACCTTGTGTGTCTTTATTTAGTCGTCCTTGAAATCAGAGGTTTCGCACCCTGTAAAAAATAACATAGCTCTTTAAGTATTTATGTCAAAGTGATGAATCAGCACAACGTTATGAATGAGGCTATTATGAACCATGAAATTACTATAGAACATCGATCTACTCAGAAGGTCAATAGTTATTCTTGAATTTAAGACAGGACCGAATCGGAATACGTGGATTTAGCTTTTGTATTAAGTACTAGCTGACAAATCCGCAGCTTCGCACGCGTAGTTTACCCTCCTTATGCGCAGTAGGGTAACAAGTAGCCTACGTCACCCGCGGATAGTGTAGCTTCCCAACAGTGAAATATTTTTTTAAATCGGTCCAGTAGTTTCGGAGCCTATTCAATACAAACAAACAGAAAAATATTATAGATTAGTAAGTATATATTGATTTTATTTTCAATAACTTTCTAGGCATACCTACATAATAACTGCTGTAAGTGAATTGTATACTGATAACTTCAGCAATCCATTACTTTGGTTGTCACATTTATACCTGCGCCTAATTCAAAACCTTAGCTGAATATTTTCGAGACAAATTAAAACCATTTCTCAAAATAATAACATACATTCGTGCCGCAATACCATAACCGAACGAACATTTATTTATACAAAAAAAAATGTGAGCCAGGTACTTTTGGACATTAAATTAAAGAGTGGGTAAATTTATAGGACACTTTTATACGGCTGAGACAAAAATTTCGATTGTATTCGTGTATATTTAATTTTAGTTTATTTGTTAGGCTGGTTCCAATCTCTTTTATGGCCGAGGTTTAGCATCGATAATTTATTAAAATAGTTTTATGAATGATAAAACCTGTTTGAGCGGAGCGTAGAGATCGAGCGACAGAAGGACGAGCGCTTTATTGGTACTTCGCGTTCCTGTATAATTATTGGGCTGTAGTCCCTGTCCCTACCTGGCGAAAATAAACTGAGAGCCAGCATTATTTCTGTAAATTATTGTACAAATTGGATCTTTGAAAAGGGACATATTTTTCACAAGGTTTTATATATAAGTTATACTGCAGTACATATATATGCGGTTATGTTTTTGCTAAACATAGCATACATTCTTCGTAAAATTAATTTATAAAATTGGATATCTTTGTACCGAGAAGTACCACCCATACCTGGTCGGCATACAACCTTGCCGTACCAAACGATTTGATTCAATTGTTCTTGTTAGCACAAGCGAGGAGTGGAACTCACTTCCGGCGTATGTTTTTCCAAACCAGTATAATCTTGGAGTCTTCAAGTCCAGAGTGAATAGGTTATTTCTAGGCAAGCGTGCTCCATCTTCGATCACATCTTCACTTACCATCAGGTGATGTAGTGGTCAAGCGCTTGGCTTTCATCAATAAAAAAATCTGGTTCCTTTATGCCGTGCCTTATAGGTATATCCAAAATTTTCGTAGGTATTATCAATTCTTATTAGTATCTAAAAAAGCACATGGACTTTTTTTAATCCAACAGATTACAATTTTCCTAAGCCCCGCATTGCACCCCGCATCCAGTGCAAATCTCAAACAACTGTCAAACGAGACTGCACATTTTTTGTGGGCGCCTACATAATCGCGTTATTGACGAATAATGTTGTTTATATATTGTTTAAAACACTTCATCGTGCCGTAGAGCGAAGGCTCTACCTGGGTGAAACAATGTCCCTTTCAGATTTCCATCTAATCTGTACATTATCTGGCGGCTCCCCGCGGCGCGGGCGCAGCATCACAAAGCAACGGGTTGACAGATCTATACGGACAGTCATCGCCCAAACTATTACAAAAATCATCTTTTTAATTAAAAATCGAGGCATTTTCAGCTCTATTTATTTGTGGAAATGCACATAGTTGTGTTGAACATCTGCACCATTTTTGTTACAGTTGCAGCTGTCGTATAAACATTTTCCACAGTTGTAAGGAATTAGCTATAATCTCATTATATTAAATGATTCTATTGAAGAATATTTTACAGCTGTATTAAACAAGTTTGTACAGGACTTACTTTTTTGATACCGTTAATCTGCTTAATTAAATTAATGAGTTTAGTTTGGGACAGTACTGTTAAATAATCTACTGATATTTTAGTACCTTATACATATTTTAATCTAGTAGCCTGAACTTAATAAATGAAAATTCTTTACAAGCTAGATACAGCGTAATAATAAAAATTTAATACATAATGAGCGGTATTATCGCAAAAAAGTGATCGCTTCCAGACAACTTTTGGGTGGCGAGAAATAATATTAAATGGAAGATTAGTTGAGGTGTAAATAGGTGTAAATTAAAAAGATTATTAAAAAGTAACCAGCTAATATTAAAACTAACGTGGTGAGGGATGAGGGTTTTCGTATAGACGTACCATTTGAGTAATGGAGTATACCCATTTCGGAAAACTTTTACCCTAACCCCTAAGACCCATATTATAATGACGCATAGATAAATAAATAAATAATAATATAAATAAATATATCTGGACATTTCACACAGCGCTATCTAGCCCCAAACTAAGCAGAGCTTGTACTATGGGAACCAGATAACTGATAGAATACTTATATACATTTTTTTTGTAAATACATACTTATAATATATAGAAAAACAACCAGACCCGGAACAAATATCAGTAGATCATGCAAACATTTGTTCCGCGGCGGGAATCGAATCCGCTACCTCCTGCGTCGTAGCCGGCTATTGGCCCACTGCATCACGGAGGTCGTCATATAGACGAATAGAACCGCCCGAAAAGTCATAGGAGTTTTCAGCATTCCACGCAGGCCACCGGCGACGAGCCATCAGACGCGCACTGTGGAGATAGTAGCCTCCCACCCCCTGACTTCATTCCCCCTCAAGAACAGCTTCCACCAGGGAACGACCAGCCGTGGCCAGTGTGGAAGTCCTTAAATAGGCTTCGCACACAGGTCGCTCGCTGCAGAGTCAATATGTGCAAATGGAGGTTCAGGGATCCCAGCAAACCGCAATGCGACTGTGGTGATCCTGCACAGTCGAAACACCTGCAAATGTGCCCCTTGTGCTCAAACACCTGCACAATGGAAGACTGAAATATGGCTTCTCCTGACGCCATGAATGTAGCCAAGTACCTATCTAACACAGTATAAGTAGAACTATTGACACGCTGAGAAGAAGAAGCTGTTCTGATTTAAACAAAGCGCAATGCAGCACGTTTTGTTTGATTCCACATTATAATCTATGAAAAGCGAATTGGCTAAATAGCATAGCACAGCATAGCTTAATGTTGATGAGTCACCCTTACTGCTTGACGGTAGAAATAGGTACGGTGGTTTTTTCGGAGGAACTTTCAATCTTACTACTTCTGTAACCCGTTTTAGGCCTACATTAAATGACAGTTATAAACCAGAGTTAATGAACACATCAAAGGGTTAAACGGTTGTATGTTTAGCTAAAACAGATACTCATTACATTATCTGTCATCGTAACCAATGTTACGGTTGACAGGTCGTTGATGAGTTAGTGAAGTTTAGCCTCAGAGCATAAACAACGTTAACGTATAGGTTTCTTCTATTCTATTCTTGTTATAAACTATGAATTGTTTTAATTATCGATTAAAACGGGTATTTATCGCGTATGTACCTTTTTTATTTGTTATCCCGACGTTTCGGCTGTGTTGCAACAGTCATGGTCTCGGGCTGACAATAAAAAAGGTACATACGCGATAAATACCCGTTTTAATCAATAATTATGTTCGCGAAAGTTTGAAAAATACTATGTATTGTTAGTAATTTCGTGTATTTTATAAACAATTGTAGGCATACTCTTTCTGTTTCTTATGCCTTACTAGCTGACACGCCCGCGGCTTTGCGTTCGTGGTATTTCAATAAAAACATTACCTTTCTTTTGTGCACTCGGGTAAAAAGTAGCCTATGTCCCAGGATATATTCTATCTCCTTGCCAAATTTCATTACGATCCGTTCAGCCGTTTAGTTATTAAAAGGTAACAAACAAACTATTATACAAACACATACCTCCGTGGCGCAGTGGGCGAATAGCCGGCTGAGACGCAGGAGGTAGCGGGTTCGATTCCCACCACGGAACAAATGTTTGCACGATCTACAGATATTTGTTCCGGGTCTGGTTGTTTCTCTATATATTATAAGTATGTACATATTTACAAAAAAAATGTATATAAGTATTATATCTGTTATCTGGTTCCCATAGTACAAGCTTTGCTTAGTTTGGGGCTAGATAGCGCTGTGTGAAATGTCCCGCAATATTTATTATATTTACTATATACCTACTTATAAACTTTTCTAATGAATCACTCTATATATTGCTGAAAACTGCATTAAATCCGTAAGATCTAAGCGAACTGACAGCAGAAGCGACTTCATTTTATACTATGTAAAAATATTGAACATAATGTAAATACTTTGTTTTACATAACAGTATATGTATTACTCTTTTCTTAAATATTTTAAATATATATCATCTATTCTATAATATCTTATAACGGATCTTAGGGTCTAGCAGCTAGACGGACAAACTGCATCATAACTGCACGCGGCCAACAATCTGCTCAGTCCGTTTGCAGTTGGCGTGTAGTTAGCGAACAGTTCTTACATACGGTTGGCAGTTTCGATGCAGTCCGTCTGTCTAGACACTTAGACTTATCATTTCCTTAACGCGCCGGCGAACCCTGAGCGCAACTTCAATTCGGCCGCGTCAAAAACTTCGGCCTGAATATCGCTATCCCTGTTTAGTGACGAAGTTTAGCCACTCAGAGCGACAGTGATAGCAATAGAACGATTCTAAATTTGATTAGACTTTGACCGTGTTCCGTAATACCAAAAATGATGACTGAAAGTTTGTTGTATTTTTCTCATTGTGTTGTTATTCTGTAACTAGAGGATATAATCTATGTTCCCATGACTAGGATACGTAAGATGTTGTTGTTTTGAATACGAAACAATTAGGTTGAAAATAGGTCTTTTATGACGTAAAAACATGCAGAATGCAAAACGCTTCTATTTTATTTTAGGTAAGTATTTTGATCTAATATATGGTTGGGAACCTAGATAAATACTATTCAAATTAAAATAATACCTTATTAAGGTAGAAATATGCTCCAATTAGAAATTATCTTGGTAGTACGTGTTGTATGAGCGATTGTCCCTCCGGTGTCCCCTTAAGATTGCTATCAATTTGCAATATTTCATTGTTTTAGAATTCATTGGCCAAGACCTACAAATAACATTAATACTGATTTGAAACATTTTAACAGAGTTAACAGATTTGTATACATAATTTGTCTTTAGTGTACATATATACCTATATATTATAGAATATATATTACAGACTATATATTACAAACTAATAGAATCCAATATTAATTTAGCAGAGACGTAATAATATATTAATTTATTGGAAGTTCTTGCTTTCTTTCGACATTCCAGTTTAGACAGAATACTTAATACAAGAACTACAGAATACATATTAGTATACATATTAGACATGACTAGTTTCAAACGATGCCTGCTACAGGTATGCGTTACAGAAAATTAACGCGAACATGATTTAGTTATATCATTAAAGTTACGCCACGAGATTTAGTTTTTTCAAACAAACACTCTCACATGAAGAAGATGCTATAATTGGTCGAGCGAAGCGAGATCTCTAAATCAACTTTCGCAAATCGGCGTTGTATGTATGTATGTTTGTCCGAGGATAACTTTCGAAGCGTTGATCCGATGATCGTGTAATTTGATACATAGGTAGGTAGTGATGGTACAATTTTGGTGTGACTAAATGAGTTAAAAATGTTGGGGGGTTGTTGAGATATTGGGGTTCAAGAGGGGTAAAAAAAAATTCAAATGAGACAATTAGGTCAGGGACGCCAAATGAAAGGTCTTCATTAGTATATTTAGATTTCTTTTTTATTTTAGTAAAGTATTCATAGTTTTTGAGTCATTAGCCATAATAAAAACTGAACTTTGACAAAATTCACAGAGTACACCAGTGACCCCACAGTGCTGTCATTTGGTATGGTGACACAAATATAGACAATAGTCTGAAATCCAGAATTACTGCTATTTGTACCAAAAAACGTATAACCAATTAACATGCACTGCCGTTACCTGCAATTTAAATGAAACTGTAGGCCAAGTAAGTTGGATACGCATTTCGTGGCACTATTTTGTTAGTCAAAGATTACAAATAATATTTTTTTGTTTTAATCGGAGAATCGCGAGATCGCAGATCGGGGCAGACCACTAGTATTTTATGTTAAGATAAAAAAAAATATGCTACATGGAGATAAAACAAGCTACGAGGAAATTCTCTGTTACAGGCGATGGTTACCACTTAACTTCAGGTGGTTAGGACACGCACCTTAGAAATGAGCCGTACGATACACTGCCCTGCGTTCATCAACTTGATAATACAAGTGTTTTACCGGCAACCATAAAATAAATATCGCTCGTCATTCAATCCAATGGAACATCACACATGGCGAAGATTATATATATATTTATCTTACAGTATCTTACGATATATAGCAATATGATGCGAAGTATATCGTAAGATGTAAAAGGTGACAGCCTTTCAAAAGAATGAAAGGATTTTATTAAGATTAACATATCTTACCCTTGTGTGATACCCTTTAACAGTGTTACACCGAGGCTGTTACAGAATAAGTAATAGTCGGCATTTCTCGAAGTTATACCTACTGTGTCACAGAACATGTAATACTTACTAGTTATGGAATATACCTACATATCACGTTTTTACCTACAGTTGCACAGATTAAGAAATAGTAGCCAGTCGAAATACCTACACTTTTCTAAAGTCTAACTTTTTATTAGCTGCAGTAAAATGACGTTTTGTGGGTTGCCGGTTTTTGAAGTAAAATAAATAGGGATGTAGCTAAATGAGTGAATCATAAATGAATAATCAGTTTGGTTTTTTTTTGAGATTTAATATTAAGTTGTAATGTATTTTTTTAACCTATTATTATTACTATACTAGAGGATTGATCTTTTTTAGTGGAAGTATAGGGAGGTACATTCAAAATGAAACAAAAACGTCATAATAATGTTATTTAATTAATTTTTGTGAACTGAATCACATCCCTATTGAGATTAGGCTGGCAACATTATTTTACGGAATGACATTTAGAAACGTCATTTTACTGCAGCTAATAAAAAGTTAGACTATAGATACTAGTGGAAGGTTCTGGAAATAATGCTCGGTATAAATAGTGCGTAAAGACGTCCGCAGAGTCAGTCTTGATTTGGCTATACGTGCGAACATTTCGGTGACTTTTAGTGGTTTATTGTGTCACAGTGGTGTGATTTAGTGTGTTGTGAATCCCTGTGACTAAGATCTATCGTTTATCATTTTAGTGTTGAATAAAAGTGTTATTTTGGTTAGATTGATTTTCATTATTTTATCCCGAACCCTCAGCTCGTAACAATAATATGAGTTAAGATATAGTTATATAGAATATTCTATCTGTTTTGTGTTGTTAGATGCACAATATGAAAACAAGTTTGGACGGTAAGCGGCTTCGAGGATCTAGTGTCCAATTTTATTATGTACTTATATGTATAATATTATGATAACTATTAAAATTTAAATTGACAAGAAGCTCTTACAAAACAATTGCTTGAAACGCACTTCTCCTATTATTATATTTATAACCAATAGCAAAATAACGAAAGCGCATCGACTTCGCTGGCTCGGCCATTTAGAAAGAATGGGAGAGGATCGACAAGTTCACAACGCATATCTCGGTCTCCCCGCCGGCCGGCGACCCGTTTTTCCTCCGTCGTCCGAGACACGTTCTCGGAGACCCGGATGACGAAATTACTTCCGCTAATGCGGGTGAGTCATCCATATTAGACAGAGCAAACACTCCACAAATACACCGACCTCGCCGGCGAGGTCGAAGAGTCCCTTTAGTCGCCGCCTACACGAGGTACAAGCACGTACCCGGGCGTTTCTCTCCTATCCCCGTCCCGGCAACAGCCCAAGCCGAGGTTCGTACCTAAGTGGTGCCCTTGCGCTAGTTGCCTCATCAAAAATAAAATTATAGGGCTGAGCGCCTTCTGCGCTCGCCAAAAGCTCGGTTAAGCTCCAACGGCCTCAGAGGCCAACAGCGAGATAAGTCCATTCGAAAAAGAAAAAAAAAAAAACCGGCGACCCGTTGGACGCCCGCGGTACCGCTGGAAAGATGTAGTGGAAGAGCTGCGTGAGCTTCAAGCTGAAAACTGGCGGGAAGCTGCACAGGACAGATCAAAATGGCAACGGCTTTTATCTGAGGCCAAGACACACTTCGGGTCACTGAGCCATAGGAGTAAGTAAGTAAGCAAAATAACAAAATAAAAATAACTCGTAGGTGCAATTATTAACGCGGAACAAATGTTTGCATAATCTACAGATATTTGTTCCAGGTCTGGTGGTTTCTCTATATATTATAAGTATGTATTTACAAAAAAGTAGATATATAAGTATTCTATCAGTTATCTGGTTTCCATAGTACAAGCTCTGCTTAGTTTGGGGCTAGATAGCGCTCTGTGAAATGTCCAGCAATATTTATTTTATTTATTTATTCAGTTGGAATTTTAACAATGTATGCTTTATGGTAGAGATTATTTAGGTATACATATATTACCTACAGCATTATTCAGAACACATCCCACTAATATTAAAAACGCAAATGTTTGTATTTATGTATGTTTGTTACTCTTTCACGTCGGAACGGCTGAACCGATTTAGATGAAATTTGGTATGTATGTAGATTATAACCTGTATTAACACACGCTATTTTTTATTGGCAAACCATGCGTGCGAAGCCGCTGGCGGAAGCTTGTTTTTATCTAAAACCTAAATTGCTTCCTCACGCGGATGGTTTGTCAATAAAAAGTATGTACCTACTTACCTTTGGCCTATATCTCAATCCAGGTCAATCTACCTATCAATTTTATCGAAATCGGTTTTGCAGTTAACAGCTTGGCAATTAAAACAGCCCTCCTGCGCAGTCAGGTAAAAAGTAGTGTATTGCTCTTTCCGGTCATAATCAATCTGTATAACAAATTCAATCGAAATTGCTCCAGCCAGTCGTGAATACGTAACAGACAGACATAGAGACTGATTTAATTTTAAATTTATAGTATTAAAAACACTCTATTTAATTTATATCTACAAAATGTATATAATAACAGAAAGAATATACACTTATTTACAATAAGCTTCAGAAGAAACAGCTGAATCATCTAAAGACCGTTGCATACGATCTATAGATAGCTCAACTGCTCCAGATCACTACCAGGCAGAAGTGTCCCCAAGCCACTGACTGCATTGTCCCACTGAATTGCAACGATCCAGATAAGCGCCAGCTCTCGGATCACACGTCGCTTTGACCAGACGCCCAGAAAGAATTATGAAAACGCGATAGGCCCCGGTACCCCATGGACCCAGCTTGACCCCAAATGGCTCAAATACTCTGCCGAGACTTCCATATTTGCGCCGCTTGAGATCTTCGGCTGAATTTGCCACCGCACCGGCTCCAACTGCTGTACCAGACAGATGAGATGGCGCTAGAGTATCGACGCACGTGGCGTCCCACACCAAAGGCCTGCCCTTCACCCAAGTTATAAGAGTCATACCGTCAGGCCTTCTACCATCGTCACGTATCAGACCGTTCGGTTCGAGAACGGCTGGAACGTTGACGCTGCAAAAATCCCGGCGTATGATATCATTAAGGCTAGCGTAACAGGAAATCATACTAGCAGCCCTGGAACATGATAATCCTTGGTGACCAAGCTGTTCGACTAGTATCAGTTAGAATTTTTTTAATTAGTTTGGATTGATTTGTGTGGATTATCCGTCTGTCTATCGGACAGTGGTTTTTATTAAAGTGATATTATAGGTAGTGTTTAGATGGAAATTTTATTAGTAGGTAAGTATTTTATTTTTCCTTTATTTATCGTAGCATTTATCTGTATCCATTAACAAAATAATGAAAATTGGATATTTAATCGATATAATTACTAAAACACATATAAGCCTGAGGTTTAACAAGTAACTTTTTAACAATTTATTTGAAAAGCCTACCCATTCACGCAGTAGACGCGACATATACCACCTGTGCCTAGTTAAAAGCAACACTGCTCATCTTAATAAAAGTGTATGCGGTATGGCTCCAAAAATATATAATGAAGTACCAAAGAGAATAAAACAATTAAATTTGACTGAGTTCAAGCATGTATTGTTTAAATTTCTGAGAATTAGATGTATTATACTTTGGATGAGTTTCTTATGGACAAAGACATGCAAACTCGATAATAGCGTAATTTATTTAATTTTTATAGATTTAAACTTTGACTTTTGATTGAATTCAATTCTAGAAATGTTTCTAATACACTAAGTTATATTATATTAACTGCATTTGCATGCCAACTAATATGGTAAAACATGTCTGGAACCTATATATATTGTATTTGTCAGCTGTTTTTATACATATTTACCCATGTTTGCAAATGAATAAATGAATTATGAATTATAACAAAAGTATAAACGACTTAACCAAACTACTGAACGGATTTTGATGATTCTTTTATGGGGTCAATCTGAAAGTAGCCCACCTATCTATACTAATATTATGAGGAGGAAAGATTTGTATTTTATTGTGTATGTTTGTAATGAATAAACTCAAAAACTACTGGTCCGATTTCAAAAATTCTTTCACCATTGGAAAGCTCGTTCACCCTGAGTGACATAGGTTACTTTTTACCCAACTGCACAGATGAGGGTAATGTTTTTATTA
Organism: Philereme vetulata; assembly: GCA_918857605.2. Lineage (NCBI taxonomy): Eukaryota > Metazoa > Arthropoda > Insecta > Lepidoptera > Geometridae > Philereme > Philereme vetulata. The sequence goes on along the minus strand of OU975473.1, from coordinate 1,649,616 downwards.
AAAAACTACGCGTGCGAAGCTGCGGATTGGTCAGCTAGTATACTATCAAATAAAAAAAAAAAAAAAAAAAATTCTATATCAGCTGATAAATGTCAGAGTTCTGATGTAACAAACATTCTACTAATCCTATCCTATTAATATTATAAACGCGAAAGTATGTATGTATGAATGTATGGATGTTTGTTACTCTTTCACACCGGAACGGCTGAACCGGTTGCGATGGAATTTGGTATGTACGTAGATCATAACCTGGATTAACACATAGGCTACTTTTTATTGGCGAACCACGCGTGCGAAGCCGCGGGCAACAGCTAGTAATATTATAAACGCGAAAGTTTGTATGTATGAATGTATGGATGTTCGTTACTCTTTCACGCCGGAACGGCTGAACCGATTGCGATGAAATTTAGTATGTACGTAGATCATAACCTGGATTAAAACATAGGCTACTTTTTATTGGCAAACCACGCGTGCGAAGCCGCTGGCAATAGCTAGTAAAAAATACAATCTAATTGAGAGCCTCGTTTTTCCGGCGTTTCAGCCCCGGGGAATATAACTAGCCCGCAACTCAATTACACCCATTTACACAATACACAGATTTATTTACAACAGTTGTAAAAAAGTTGTCAGCATCTAGACACTTTTAAGCTCGTCCGTGAAACAGGAGTCTCAACATGCGCTTTAGGTAATATTGTTTATAATTTATTTATTCTCTCAAATTAATTAATTTATAAACAATCTTTCTGTATTGATTAATAAAATAACATTTCAATAACGTGCAAATTACCGAGACGTGGTCCTTCACTATTGGCCTTATGAATAAGCTCAGAGTCGCTCAACGAGCTATAGAGAGGGCTATGCTCGGGGTTTCTCTACGCGATCGATTCAGAAAGGAAGAGATACGTAGGAGAACTCAAGTCACTGACATAGCCCGACGGATTAGCGCGTTGAAGTGACAATGGGCAGGCCATATAGCGCGCAGAACAGATGGCCGATGGGGCCGGAAGGTTCTTGAATGGAGGCCACGGACCGGCAAGCGCAGCGTAGGACGTCCACCTACAAGATGGGCAGACGACTTGGTAAGAACCGCAGGTCAGCGTTGGATGCAAGCCGCTTCCAACCGCAGTGCCTGGAGATGAATGTAGGAGGCCTTTGTACAACAGTGGACGTCCTACGGCTGATATGATGATGATGAATGTGCAAATGTAAAAAGTTTTTTCAGATTAGGGTTTTTTCAGATTAGGAAAGCTTTAGCGTCTCCAATTTAGCGATTCTATTCCAATTTAGCGACTGAATTTTCAAGGTTTTATCATTCCGTGTCGTAAGAAAACTAACTGAAAACTAGCGCTGTATTAGCTATGCTTCTGCAGAAAATGTCGTGTGCTGGTTTATTACGTATGCTTGTATTGTTTTAGTATTTGTCTAAATCAATACAGTTTTCTGAAATGCATCAGGGGGCCAAACTCAATCTCTTAAGGCCGATTTACATTGTCTTAGTGTTTAGCAGAGTGCTTTAGGAGAGGACTTAGTTGAAACATGTAAATGGTACTTGCTTTAGTACAGTTCAACTTGCTTTAGTACGGTTTTACTTGACTTTCAAGTTGAATCAAATAGAATCGCGTTCTATTTTTGTTTCAAGTGATTCCCTTCCCGCGCCCGCGCAACCCCCGCGCGTCACTCGGCTCTTCCCTCGTTGTGTGTAACCACGTCATTTAGTCAAATCTTTAGGAAAGTGCACAAGTGTCGTGAAACGCGTGCGTGTTTTTTTAAAAAAAGATGGCTAAATGGTCGGAAGATACATCTTCAATAGCCAGTTCTTTTAGCAACAAAGCACTTCCTCAAAGCACGGATCTGCGACTAATCCATTGATGCTCCCATATTCGTTTCGGTTTATTGATTTCGAATAATATGTCCTCTTCAATTTGTTCCATCACTATAGTTAGCACTGCAGATGAACTAGCAAAAAGAGGATCGGAAACCACGGCTATAGGCCCACATCTATTCCTCCCTCTACCTTTCACACAACTACGAACATGGATACGACATCGTACTCTAAACCTACACAACGAACGTTGGGCACAGATCATGGACTGCAGACAGTCGAGGGCAGCTCTGCCGGCCGTCTCGCCACGACTGACACGACGACTGCTCAACCTTCAGAGACTGGACCTTCGAATCATCGTGGGGACCCTTACAGGACATTGTCCCCTCAACAAACACCTCTACATCATGGGAGCAACAGACAGCCCACTCTGCAAGGGATGTCTCACCGAAGAAGAATCAGCAGCCCACGTAGTCCTGGAATGCGTGGGGGTAACAGCACAACGTGCAGAAATCCTGGACAATCCAAGGTCACTCCGTGAAGCCTGCGAAGACCCCAGGAAAATTCTGCGCTTCTGGTCGGAGTTAGGCTGGCTATCTATATAGCCAACTCTCTCACGCATAATGGACCACTTAAGAGTTCAAATGCGGAAAAGGGAGTCCACCAACATAACATAACATATAGTTAGCACTTTGTGTAAAATAGCGCGTATTTGGTGAAGTCGTTGCACGTTCATTGTGGCGTCAAAATGATGCTCTACTGGAAGAATGTAAACGTTCACTCGCAGCGCGCTAAAACACTAAAGAACTTGCCTTTCAAGTTGTACTAAAATATTCTCCTAAACACTAAGCCAATGTAAATCGGCATTTATAGCAATATTAAAATAATATTACACTGACATTTAGTAACATGACTCTCATTTAGAAGCTCACTTTATTATTGTAAAGGCGAAGCAGTGTTGGTGACGTCACCATAAATCGATCATTCAAAACGTTTCACATTAGAGCTTAAATGAAGCGTAAAAATATCATAAAACTTATTAAACTAAAACTTTTTTTAACTTATTTATAGGATATTAAATAAATTATAATACTTGCGTTAGGCATTTTTTATTAATTTCTCATTTATTTATTTAGAGTCTGTTTTTATAGTTTCTGTATGTCTGTATTGTTTTGTTGTAGCTTTGAAATACCTTTTTTCATGTGTCACCTCGTTCTTTTATCACGACCAGGATGACTGGTAGATAATGCTATTAGCATTAAGTCCTCCTAGCACTATTCTGTTTTGTGTGAAAGTATTAAAGAAATAACTAAATAAAAAGTAAGTTAATCATTCATTATTATAGATACGGGATTTATCACGTACCGTCTTATCGGTGTTATCGTCTTATCGCACTCACCCTGATGTAGGTTCACGAATTGAAGCGAAACATTCGAAACACCGATAAGACGGTACGTGATAAATCCCGTATCTATAATAATGATTGAAATCAATCACGAAAGTTTTCTAGGTAAGTTAAACATGTTTATTTTCGTAATATTTTATACTGAACGTGGTTACACCACTAGTATTAGGTTCACTAGAAAGCACTGAATATACAACATTATTAGGACTATAACAGTAATGTTTCATAGTTTTGTCGTTCAAATCGAAGTTAATGTTGCTACAAGCTTGTAACAAAACGCACCTGGAACATGATATTACTCGTGCGCGATAAGTTGGGACTTGAGCGCGGTGACGTCATATTGGCGTGTTTGTACCGCCCGCAAAAAAGCGAACATAACAAGCAGCCGCCCGCGGCTTCGTCTTTGTTTTTTTTAACCTAATTTATTATGTTACTCAGGGAGGACGCTGCTTTTTATCTAATCTTTTTACACTATTTGAATAAAATAAAAATACAATGTTTAAGTTTATACATTTATTTTATCTATTATTTACATTATCTCATCTTCGTCACTACTTAGTGGATTTATGCCTTCTAGAGGTTGTTCTTCGTCCTCAGTCTCACTATAATCACTTGACGAAGAGGTATCCGATAAATTTACAATTAATTGCGATTCATTCGTCTCTTGTAAAAGGTCATCGTCCCAATACTTTTGTCGAAGCCTTTTGCGAATGGTTGACTTCTTTTTTCCAGATAACAAAACAATAACACAAACGAAAACTAAAAGAATTCCAGAGCGCGTCGTTACGTGACGTAGGCCAGTACGAGACTAAAAACCCTAGTAAAAAATAGTGATGCGAACGGTACAATACGGGCGCCATCGGGGAAGTGCAGAGGAAGCGGTCGGGGAGTCGCATTCCTAGCAGGTCCCAAGTTATCGCGCACGAGTAATACTGTATCTGCACAGACTTTTATAGACACCTATTGTATCTACCTATTATGTTTTGCAATGGTTAGTTTAACCACAAAATAATGATTTGTGTATCGGTGAAATCTATTTCTCATGGTAAATAATCATTGCGCTGTTGTACATTTCTAGCTAGTTACAAAATCTCTTTTGTTTTTTGCATTAAATGATCGATTATCATGATCGAATTTTTAAAAGCTTCTTCTGTTATCGCGTGAGAATTTAGTTACCTAGATCCGTTTTGTCTTTATCAGTCCAGGCATCACGACCATACAAAATGCATTGACGTGCTCCTTGACGAGATAAAGCGTCCTGAATCTTTTCTTTTATGCAATAAATACCTACATTGATTGCTATGGTAAATCAATGAATAAATAAAAAGGGCTTTTGGTAGGATAGGTACTTAACTTACCTGGTATTATTCTTCAACCAAGTGCTTACGGTAGAAACTTGTTGAAATTGTTTAAGCACATGTAATTCACAGTTCTGACAGCACATAAAAATATACACTTCACTGAACCATAAACGGTGCGTATCTAGGTATAGGAAATATAATTTTAGTATCCTCATGAAAATAGAACAATGATTAATTATCACAGATAGGCGCGTTGTTTTATTGTTCTCGTTTCAGTTTCACAGTTTAGAAGGTGCACCGTCATTTGTTTTTTGGGATAAACGTCACGGATTTTTTCCCGTAATGTTGAAAAGCTTCGCGACGTGTGTCCTCCGACTCCGCTGAGACTCCCAGCATGACTGCGGGCTCCCGCGTCGCCGCCCCTTGCCGCAGCCGACATACTGCTTCTTACAATATTTCGTGCGGACCCGGCGGAGGCGCGAACGCAGCCCTGCGAGACAAGGGCGGGACGGACCGAACTTAATCGCCCAATCGGGTCGCCTCGCCCGGTCCCAACAACATCCTACTATCTCACTCTAACGTCAGCTTAAGCAGAACAAATGAAAGAGCAAGCTGGTTTCGTTTGAGCTTTTACTGGGGTTATTGAAGAAAATGTCTTAGTATTGGTGTCGTAATGTGTTCACTTTATCAGATTTACGTTGAAAGCTCGCTGTTAGCTTGGAGGGCGCCATATCAAGGCTTCTTTTCTGGTGAACAGCGTTTTGCGTAGGTGTGAAAGGGATAGTAGAGCGCCGGGAAATGTTTCTGTTAATGTATTTTCCTGTGGGAAGGAAAACACATGTTGTCGCTTTTAATTTAATACGCGTCACGCTGCGAGCCGTGTCGCGCTTACATGCTCCACAAGAAATATTTCCCGATAACTTTTATTAGAAATTATACGTAAGTAGGTGTAATGTGATTTGGTAATGAAGAAACCTACTGAAGCTTAGTGTTTACCAACTATAAAATAAACTTAAATAGATATGTCGCGAAGATTTTCTATGTAGTTACTTATATGTAGAGGAATTTTACATATTTACAGAGAGAGGTAGGCAAATCTTGTATATCTGTATCTATGGTAATTATTATTTCCATTTTTGGATTTTCGTACTGTCTTTTTAGTCAAGACTCTTGACCTAGGGATTTTATGGTATTAGTTTCCTTGCTATTAGTGTTGGCCTCAGTGGTGCACTTTGAAATAGATCTGTTTAATGCGGAAGTATTCAAATCAGCGAAAAAGCAGTAAAATATTATATTTCACACTTTAAAATCATAATTGGGTGTAATTTTTATGTGTTCTTTTAAGAAATAAATGTTTGTTAATGGAATGTTTTATACTCTTAGCGCAGTGATTCCTAAAAGGTGGTTCGCGGAACCCTGGGGTTCCGCGGATGGGTCACAGGGGTTCCGCGGTCTGTCGAAGAGTTAAAGTTGAATTGTACTTAAAGTTGAATACCCGGCAGTCGTTGAGAAAGCTGTCCTGGTTCTGATTAAGTTTGTGAAGACTTACCGATGCGAGATGCGTTGCGGTTTGCGTTCAATTGTCAGACATAAAGCCTAATTTTACGGCTATTTTAAGAAATAATGTGAAAAAATTTCATTCTTCACTATACATTATTACCTAGGTACATTGTATTTCTTTGTTACAATAAATTATTTGCAATTCTTATAATAATTATTTTCATTTATAATTTGTTCATTCTTAAAGTCTAACATGAATATATTCAAACTGCAAGGTCAACACTTTAGTTATCAAAATAGTCAGCTAGGGTTCCGCCAAAAAAAGTATGATCAATTAAGGTTCCATGGCCAAATAAAATTGGAAACCTCTGCTCTAGCGAACCTTATAAGTCGTAACCAGGTTTTTGCCTCAAATTATCACAAACTATTTATTCCAGAAGTTACCTAATTAAGATTCTAGAAGCGTAAAGGGAATCGCTAATGCTGTCGCTATAATTAACTTAATTAATTTTAAAATTCCAAGTTTACTTTGTAAATATTTTAGTAAAAAAACGCATAATCTCACGCACATTCCAAAGCTTGTCACTGTGTCTTTCCACATTTGCATGCAATGTAAAATGAACTTTATTGTTGTAACCCAAGGCTCTAATCTGAGCAATTTATCTGCAACAAATATGAGTGACTTACGGAGCTGAAAGCCTGTTTTTTTCAGATGGAATATGAACTCTCTCCTGCTGATTTTAAGCTCTAATATCGCTACCATTCTTTCTAAGCTTCATACGAGGTGACTGTTACTATTACTTATCCTGTCTCCAAAGTTGGCACGCCCCGCGTTCGTGTGGCAACCCATTGGCCACTGGGGCTTTCATTAGCGGGGGCGGGGAGACACACGCATTTGTTTTTTTTTATTTTTTTATTTTATAAACATTATTATCAGCCTCACGAAGGCTCGTGATTAATTTAATATATTTTTATCGATACTACCCTCACGCAATGCAGTTTTTGCGAATACCGGTTTGTTCTTAGAAAGTTGATTACATTACTGTTAGTTTAAAAACCCTACGTTGTCCGAGACACGTTCTCGGAGACCCGGATGACGAAATCACCTCCGCTAATGCGGAAGAGACTTCCGAGTCATCTACATTAGACAGAGCAAACACTTCACAGATACACCGACCTCGCTGGCGAGGTCGACGAGTCTCTTCAGTCGCTGCTTATACGAGGTACAAGCACGTACCCGGGCGTCTCTCTCCTATCCCCACCCTGGCAACAGCCCAAGCCGAAATTCGTACCTGACTTGTGCCCTTGCGCTAGTTGCCTCATCAAAACTTACAGGGCTGAGCGCCTTCTGCGCTCGCCAAAAGCTCGGTTAAGCTGCAACGGCCTCAGAGGCCAACAGCTAGTTAAGTCCATTAAAAAAAACTGTTAGTTTAACTTTCACAAATGATTTTTAGGCAATTTTTTATTCTTAATAAAAATAGGAAGCTTAGATGCGACTTAAAGAAGGGGGTGGGCAGAAAGTGTATGAGAATACCGAATACCGGGCTCATTGGTGCATATTGGGAGATGCTCAGGTCGAGTAGGGGACTAATGGTGGCCGATGACGATGATTTAGCTGAAAGGATGGTACAGATGCTGGGGAAGCCTATCCCATCTAACAACGAGCCCCAGGCAACCGTTTTACCCAGCTAAGTAAACAAAGTACCATAATCTGGGTCAACGTATTGCAATTCAGCGGGGCAATGCAGCCACTGTCAGTTTTTAAACGCGTGCGAAGCCTCTGGCGGAAGCTAGTTGTTTGTACATTTCAATTATGATACTGATGTAATTACACTTATTAACATAAAGAATATACACATATTTACAAGATGTTTTTTTTTGTATGTTTACAGGTAAAACAAATCAAATCAAATATATTTATTTCAGTAAACTTAATATAAATACATTTAATGGGTTTGGGACCCTCTTTTAAGTATAAAATACCTGTGTTAGAGGGTCTCGCTCTTCCGTTAATTCGGTTATTCCGATTAAGTAAGTCATCATCATCATCAAAAACGGTATTTATCTATATCTGCAGCCTATGTTTGAATCCAGGTCATAATCTATAAACATACCAAATTTCATCGAAATCGGTTCAGCCGTTGCGATGTGATTGAGTAACAAACAAATAAATAAACAAACATACAAACTTTTACATTTATAATAATGTGATAAATAATGCTGGACATTTCACACATCGCTATCTAGCCCCAAACTATCTCATATAACAAATCTTCTATGGCAACCAGATAACTGATAGAATACTTACATACATTTGTTTTTGTGAATACATACTTATATAGAGAATTAATGAATGTAAGGGATTATTAATTTCTCTTTGGTTAAATTGTTTACTTACTATAAATAAAATGAAGGTAATAAGATGCATTTCACAAAGGCTCTTTTAATCATCATTTATATGATTGATTTAGCTGATGCCATAGAACGTCCACTGTACCTAGACCTTCCCCAGATTTCCAGGCTGGCCGATCTTGTCTGTCAAGCATGCTTTACAGAAATATTGAACCATATCTGAACTAAACTCAAAGAAATAAAGTTTTAAGTAGGTACAGTTCATCGTTGAAACTGTCTATAATGATAAAAAAAACCTTAAATTTAATCAAATATATTACGTTCAATTGACCATGCAAATTGAAGCAGCTCAAATCGCAAATATGAAACCGTACTATGAATAATTATACATTTGTACTAAATAATCAAATACCAGTAACAATAACAGAAACACAGTAGGAATCCAGGTTAAACAGCACCACAATAGCACCCCCGAACCGACAGCACGTTGCAGGGTTGGTAGGTATTTTAATAAAGTAATCACCGAACAAGATCATTAGAAAGCCCTGTCAGTAAAAATATACAATAAAATTAACAGAAACTTAAATATTTATACTATGACCTAAATGTAAAAATAATAGTTACAAATTGGTTAAAATCGCAGACTTACCAACAAACTGAAGATTTCCATTTTGTATAGTAGTATGCCTATCCATAACTAATCCCTAATCCTTCACTTTTAAAAGTTAAAATAATATAATTTTATATTTATATACAGTTATACAATAAACACATATGTATCTACAATATAGAATACCTAACTAATATGAAACAGATTATGAACTATTCGAATACAGCTGCAGGCGATCTATACTTATCCTAATTAATATAAATACTTATTACGTTTATTTATGCCTTATAGTTATCGTCTTAAAATTCCAACCCATTTAAACAACATAACTAACTTAACTTTTAAACCTACGACTTTTAAATTATTTTCAATCAAAACTTGTTATGCAAATTTATTTATGTAAAACGATAGCTACACTTATATGTATATAGAACCTACAAAATGATCTTTATATACTATTTATCATGTCGAATGTCCATGTCGTCCCTGCCCCAGTTATGGTTGAGAACTTGGCTCTTGAAGTTGTCGACGCGTATGTATACCTAGGACAAACAGTCCAATTAGGTAGGTCCAACTTCGAGAAAGAGGTCAATCGTCGAATCCAACTCGGATGGGCAGCGTTTGGGAAACTTCGCAACGTCTTTTCGTCCAACATACCTCAGTGCCTTAAGACGAAAGTCTTCAATCAGTGTGTGTTACCAGTGATGACATATGGAACCGAGACGTGATCCTTCACTATTGGCCTTATGAATAAGCTCAGAGTCGCTCAACGAGCTATGGAGAGGGCTATGCTCGGGGTTTCTCTACGGGATCGAATCAGAAATGAGGAGTTACGTAGGAGAACTCAAGTCACCGACATAGCCCGACGGATTAGCACGTTGAAGTGGCAATGGGCAGGCCATATATCGCGCAGAACAGATGGCCGATGGGGCCGAAAGGTTCTCGAGTGGAGGCCACGGACCGGCAAGCGCAGCGTAGGACGTCCACCCACAAGATGGGCAGACGACTTGGTAAGAACCGCAGGTCGGCGTTGGATGCAGGCCGCTTCCAACCGCAGTTCCTGGAGATCAACGAGGGAGGCCTTTGTCCAGCAGTGGACGTCCTACGGCTGATATGATGATGATGATACTATTTATACTCTATTAGTACAGCATGTCTTCACTCAATATTATATATATATTTATTTTATTAGTTTACACTTATTGTTAAGCAAGATGTAATCCTAAACGAGCACAGTCAAGAGGGGACTCTTCTAACACAGGTTAATGCAACTTAAAAGAAGAGTACCCAACCCTAGTTACCCAACCCTAAATGTAGGTACTCTTGTTATATACAAATAAAAGATTTTTGATTTTGATTTAATTTGAGTACTGAAATTATTTCACTTCAAAAGGAGTGAGATGCACCCAGTTTGAATCAATTTTGGGTTGTCTTCTTGCAATGTGATTTGTAAGAGATTCTTGAAATATTAATCTACTTATAACGTAGGTATCACACATTATCAAAAAGACTTGAACCATAAGAACATTTCCCGTGAGTAAACCTGGTCATATTCAAGTTTTGATCTAATATTTGCACGTCAATGTATCTCAGAGCACGCATAAGAAAATGCAGCAACGACGCGTGCGACTAAGGCTGCGTTTCCACCAGAGATGTGCTATGCAGCTATGCTGCGAGTATGTAAAAGCTAAGCTATGGAACTATGTGACCGTTTCCACTGATACTAAGCTATGTAGCGGAGCGGGCAAAATGTGTAAACGCGGGCCTACTGAGTACTCTGCTCTTCACATAGCTACCACTCGCGACCATTCATCGCACGCGTCCATAGCGCGCATATAAAAAACATAGCTTAGTTGAATCCGTTTCCACCAGTGCTATGCTATGTGGACCAATATGATTGGTGGATATCAAGCGCAGCCATAGCAACGTAGCATAGCACATCTCGGGTGGAAAAGCAACCCGCTGCGTGCGATGCCCAGCGCGTCCTTCGCCGCGCGCATCGCTTCATGTGAAGCAAATAACTCTACATGAACGCACTCACACATGGCCATATGATTGAGTTGATCGCGCGACGTGATGCTGCCTCCATAGATCGAAAGTTGATTGAAGTTGTTCCAAACGTCGAGATCCGTAGACGAACGACGTGACTGAATGGCGGCGTAACTGAAAGACTGAAAGAGCGGGTATAGAAGGGAGCGAGATGGGTGGACGACATCGTAAAGGTCGTGGGCCGTCAGTGGGTGAGACTAGCGCAGGATCGTGGTGAATAGCACAAACTTGGGGAGGCCTATACCCAACAGTGGGTGAAGTCAGGCTGTGGATGATGATGATGATTGAAGTTGAAACTACGTTAATTGGGGTAGGTACCCGAATACTCAGAACTACATGAGTCACAGCACAAGACAAAAATAGTCAAAATCTTTTATTTATTAAAATCACAAGGATCACTTTGAAACATCAATATTTCTGGCTGTTCCTTCGCGACCAAGCCAGGAAAGAAAGGCAAGAAACAAGACTGGTTGTTTTTTTAATGATCCTTTTACAATACATAACAATACAGGAAATAAATTAGGTAGGTACGTCTAAATTGTAACATTTTGAACGAGTTTTAGCAATTTGATACTCCCAAGGTTCTCTATCATCTAAATAATGCGATATTTTATAGTAGGTTTTTTTTTTATAAACAGAGGTAAATGGTTATACAGAGGTAAATGGAGGTGGTGGTCGTGGTAGCAGTGGGAAAAGAAAGACTTGTTTCAAATCTTTGTTAAAATAAGATCAATTCAATTTGTATCGTTAAGCGGTCTCGCGGTTTTGCGTTCCTCGGTTTAGGTGTTTGAAACAATGCCTAATATTTCAGAATAACGTCGTTTCTAACGATCTCGTTCTTTGTAAAATAACGTTATTATTTATACGCGTGTTTTTCGGGAGTGATGCTCTAGCTACAAATTACCTTGGACAATGCCTCCGCGGGACACCGCCATTATTGAGTGCGGCGCAGATGGCGGAGCGAGGGCCCTGCTCGACATTACAAAATATATTAAAAAAATTGCTTGTAATTACGATCTAATTAACTAAATAATGTACTGGGATTTTGATTTGTCTTAAGAACATTAGGAACGATTGTAAACAGGCTAGGACTAAGTGATTTATATTTTATTGTAATTTCTAGCTGTAAATGTGTTCACGTCAGTTCAATTCTTTCCGCAATATAGTATGGCCAGGCGATATTGCATATAATTTAAGGTTTGATGTAGCTGCATGCGATAATAATAAATAAATAAATATTTCTGGACATTTCACACAGCGCTATCTAGCCCCAAACTAAGCAGAGCTTGTACTATGGAAACCAGATAACTGATAGAATACTTATATACATTTTTTTTGTTAATACATACATAAAGTATATTGAGAAACAACCAGATCCGAAACAAATATCGGTAGATCATGCAATCATTTGTTCCGCGGCGGGAATCGAACCCGCTCTGCGTCTCAGCCGGCTATTCGCTCACTGCACCACGGAGGTCGTCTTATTAGAATTAAATTTGTGGAATTGAAGTTGTGGTAGCATTGGCGCAGTGGGTGAATAGCTGGCTGAGACGCAGGAGGTAGCGGGTTCGATTCCCGCCACGGAACAAGTGTTTGCATGATCTACAGATATTTGTTCCGGGTCTGGATGTTTTCTATATGTTAGAAGTATGTATTTACAAAAAAAAAGTATATAAGTATGCTATCACTTATCTGGTTCCCATAATACAAGCTCTGCTTAGTTTGGGGCTAGATAGCACTGTGTGTAATGTCCAGCAATATTTATTTATTTATTTATATGTTTCTCAAATACGTTGCAGTTACAATATTGCTTTTCTCACCCTCCGCCGACCGAGATACGTTCTCGGAGATCCGGATGACGAAAACACCACCGCCAACGAGATTTCTGAGTCATCTACATTAGACAAAGACGCTTCACAAATACACCGACCGCACCAGTGAGGTCGACGAGTTCCTTCAGTCGCCGCCTATACAAGGTACAAACATGTACCAGGGCGTTTCTCTCCTATCCCCTTCCTGGCAACGACCCAAGCCGAGGTTCGTACCTAAGTGGTGCACTTGCGCTAGTTGCCTACAAAACCTACAGGACTGAACGCCATCTGCACGCTCCAAAAGTTCGGTTAAGCTGCAACGACCTCAGAGGCCAACAGCGAGAAAGTCCATTCGAAAAAGAAAAAAAAACACAAATTGCTTTTCTCATAAAGACGCAAACCGTTTATCTAGCCCTTTTATAAAACAAACAATACGTAGGTATTTTCAAAACATGACCTTATCTGATTTTTATTCAATGTTATTCTATTGACTCTAGATTCTATCAGAATTAGATAGCTCTGAGTTTATCAAAAACAGAAGAAAAGATTGTTTTTAAAAATAAGCAATGCGGATAATTGTGTTCATGGGAGTTTGTCTACGCTCTATTGCGCGTATAATCTGTGATTTCTCCGGAAACATCATTTTATATTTATTTTTTGACTAAAATTTATAGATTAATAACCGATTTAGTTATACAATTAAGAAACAGTTACTAAAAAACCTACTATATATATTTTTGTATGGATTTTAGATCTATGTTGTATTACTTAGAAAACTTTATTATCGAATATAGATGGGCAAAATGCCTTTAATTACAGAAAGAATATACAATTACATATTTGTAAAAAATACAGAAGCAACAGTTGAATCATCTAAAGACCGTTGCAAACGCTCTATAGATTGCTCAACTGCTCCAGATCACTACCAGGCGGAAGTGTCCCCACGACACTGGCTCCATTGCCCCGCTGAATTGCAATGCATACGCGTTGACCCAGATAAGCACCGGCTCACGGATCACACGTCGCTTCAACCAGACGCCCAGAAAGAGTTTTAAAAACGTGATGGGCCGCGGTACCCCATGGATTCAAGGTCTCGACCCAAAATGGCTTAAATACGTAAGCTATATCGAATGAATTATACCGAACTAGCTGACCAATCCGCAGCTCCGCACGCGTACTTTTTCAATAAAAACATTACCCTTCTTTTGCGCAGTTGGTTAAAAAGTAGCCTAATGTACTCAGGGTGAATGTAGCTTTTCACTGGTGAAAAAATTTTTGAAATCGGACAAGTAGTTTTTGAGTTTATTCATTACAAATATACATAGAAAAATACAAATCTTTCCTCTTTATAATATTATAGTATAGTTAACAGGAATCTCGCCTCGCACTGAGAGGCGAGTCAGTGCGAGGTGAGACGTTATTCGGAGCGGATCGCACTCACCCTGATGAAGGTTCACGAATTGAACCGAAACATTGTCGGTCGAAACACCGATAAGACGGTACGTGATAAATCCCGTATTTATAATAATGATTGAAATCAATCACGAAAGTATTCTAAGTAAAATATTACATTCCAGCATTAAGTTATGAACATGTTGTTACTAAGTTTAATAATTATTTATGGTTGATTTAACTGATTCTGGGGCTGCAGCACGTATTAAACATAAACGCAACCAGATAAAACGGACAATGCACATGGAAAATTAGTTCTCATACCATTTTTCTAGCAAAATTATTTCTAGTCGTTGAATCAATTATTTCTAGTCGTTTGAAGACAATCGTTACACATAGTAATCGATTGTAACAACCATAAAACAATGGTAATCCTTGACGGTTTAAGTGTGAAAAGTAGGTATGTCTATCTATATATAAAAATGAATCCCTATTTCCCTTGGTCACGCCATCACGCGTGAACGGCTGGGTAGATTTTGCTAATTCTTTTTTTGTTGTATTTCTTATTGTCAGGAGAAGGTTCTTATGAAAGAAAAAATTATGAAAATTGCGCGCAAAATTTGAAAATTTAAGAATACTTAACCACCATATAAAATTATTTATAATCTAACCTTAGCGCTTTTATAATGTAACCTTATGATGTTTGACATAGAATTGACAGAATGCGTGCTGCAAATATCGTCAAAGAGGATGTAAAAAAATGAATATCGTTTGAAACAGATGCTTCGGTAGGAGTTATCTCAAGATATTGTCTATATATATAAAAATGAATTGCTGTTCGTTAGTCTCGCTAAAACTCGAGAACGGGTGGAGCGATTTGGCTAATTTTGGTATTGAATTATTTGTGGAAGTCATTCATTTTCTCATACATAATGATGGCCGGGGACAACAATAGATAATTCTACCAGGGTGACGTATATTGACAGCCCGCGTTATATGCATGTCAAGGCGGTACGAAGTTCGGCGGGTCCACTAGTGTTAAATAAAAATTCATTACTTATACATGTGTTAAAAACCTCACTCGCACACAAGGTGTCGAAGCAAATCACGTAGACAACAGACAATCAACTTCATTAGTCAAAACATAAAAAAAACCACCTGTTCACCTCTTGCCCCTAACTGTACAGTAATTAATTCGAATCGCGGCAGAAATCCGTCGGGCGATGACTATTGATATCTCGCCTTTACTCCGCCGACACAATCGAATACGATCGACTTTTTGTCACGATCATTCGAATCAAATTTGATTCGGACTTAATGATTTTAAATTTTTCTTTCGGAGATACAAGCAAGTTTGAGTATGTTCTCGTACTTTAAGGCAGGCTTTTTTATATGTTATTAATTTCGAAGCAACAAACAGCTAGACTATAAGCATATGACGAGCTCCGTGGTGCAGTGGGCGAATAGCTGGCTGAGACGCAGGAGGTAGCGGGTTCAATTCCCGTCGCGGAACAAATGTTTGCATGATCTACATATATTTGTTCCGGGTCTGGATGTTTTTCTATATAATAAAAGTATGTATTTACAAAAATATATATATATATGTATATATATAAGTATTATATCAGTTATCTGTTCCCATAGTACAAGCTATGCTTAGTTTGGGGCTAGATAACGCTGTGTGAAATGTCCAGCAATATTTATTTATTTATTTTATATACACTTTAAGCAGGTAAGATACAGTGTTCATGCGAGAGAGGTATTAATAACCCGGTATTCTTGGGTGACGTGTGATTCGAGAGCTGGCGCTTATTTGAGTCAACGCATAAGCATTGCAATTCAATGCAATGCAGCCAGTGTATTAGGGACACTTCCGTCTGGTAGTGATCTGGAACAGTTGAGCTATCTATAGATTGTTTGCAACGATCTTTAGATGATTCAACTGTTTCTTCTGTATTTTTATTGTAAATAATTGTATATTCTTTCTGTTATAATTTCGATTCGTTGAAAAATAGCCAACTACGTTATCCACATAACTAAGAAAGAGTCAAAATGTAAATGCAACTGGAGGGCTGGAGGCTATATGCTTCTTCTAAGAATTGTTTAGAAAATTCAACCTCAGTGCTCGAAATCAGAGGAAGTGGGAAAAGCAACAGGAGACCTATCCTCAGCGGTATCTGAGTATCTACAGGCTGACGCTGATGGTGACAACCGATAAAGGTAGCTGGGAGCCGGCAGGGGGAACTTTCAGTTTTTTAAACGATACATTTCGGTAAATTAGCGGAGGAACTTCATAACCATGTCCCTCCTTCCTCCTTTCACCACTGGACAAGCATACATAAATGATCACCCATACCTGGTCAGCATACCACCTTGCCGTACCAAACGATTCGCTTCAACTTTCATTGTTAGAACGAGTAAGCAATGGAAGTCACTTCCGGCGTCTCCTTTCCGTGGCCATCATATAATCTTGGAGTCTTTAGATCCAGAGTGAACAGGTTAATTCAAGGCAAGCGTGCTCTCTCTTTGACCATACCATCACTTATCATGAGGTGAGATAGCGGTCAAGGGACTGACGAACACCATAAAAAACTGTTGCTCTGGAAATTTATAAAAAAGCGACCAAGTGCGAGTCGGACTCGCCCATGAAGGGTTCCGTAGCAGCAAGTAACATAATATAAAAGTTCTTGTAGTTCGTTGTAACTTTTTTTTATATTTGAGTTGATTGAATGAAATGTAACTTGCGGTTTACGATTTGTGACGTATTAAAAAAACTACTTACTAGATCTCGTTCAAACTAATTTTCTGTAGAAGTTTGCATGGTAATGTACGTCATATATTTTTTTAGTTTTATCATTCTCTTCGTTTAGAAGTTACAGGGGGGGGGGGACACATTTTACCACTTTGGAAGTGTCTCTCGTGCAAACTATTCGGTTTAGAAAAAAATGATATTAAACTAAAACCGTGGCGCTAAAACTAAATTATCTGAACTACATATTCTACAAAACAAAATTATCAAATTGCTATTTAACTATCCATATCTAACATCAACTAATAAAATCTACCAAGAAACTAAAATTATGAACTTAAAACAATTACAGTGTAAACTCTATATAACGACACTGAAGGGACTGAGCATATTTTGACGTTATAGAGAGTTGTCGTTAAATGAAGAGAAGTAAAATCTGTATTAGAAAAAGAAAACGTTTATTTCTGATTTGTCTTGTTAAATAGTATAAGTATGTACTAAGAATAGTACTAAGAATATGACAACGTATAGATAAAATCCACCACTTCTACTAACAACAGTCTGCAGCTACACGTGCAAGCAATCCCATTTTGTAAACAAAAGAACGGATTTCTTAGAAAGTTTGGTGTGTATGATGCCGACAGTCGAGTTTATTATGGTCTAGGATAATAAAACGACAAAAGGATATACACAGCTGCGCAGTTTTTACTAATTTGGCAACTTAAAAAGAACTTTTTATTACAAATTGTTGTCGTTATTGAGAGTGGGTGTAATACAGAGTGTTTGACGCTTTAGAGAGTTTGTCGTTAAAACGAGTGACGTTACATGGAGTTTACACTTTACATATACTACGTGCATTCTCGTCCGAAAAATCCTCAATAAATCGATCCACACTAATCTACCGTTTACTACAGTAAAGGAATTGACAAAGCGAAGTACGCGTCGCGCTAGCTTTCTGGCCTTACCTAAATGTCGTACAAACTATGGCAAAAAAACAATAGTTCACGAAGGCGCACAGCTTTATAATAAATTACCCTGAGATATAAAATATGTAAGCTCATTTAACGCATTTAAAACTAAACTCGCTCAACATATTACAACTAATGTTTACCTACTAAATGAAGTAGTTAATAACTAACGAACGATCTACCTGAATGCGATAATTGAGTACCTACCTACATAACTCGAACGAATTACATTAACTTTTCTATGTGTACTGATTCTCATGTAAGTGATAATTGATCTTTTTGAGAATAAATGATTATTAAACATAATATCATTTTTGAAGACCTATCTATAGTATCCATAGATATCCACACGTACTTATGGGTATGATGAAAAAAAAATTGAGTTTCAGTTCTAAGTATGGGGAACCTCCAAATTTTTTTTTATTTTTTTATTTTTGTGTGACAATCTTAATGTATCTAGGTAGGTATGTGTTATTTTCAAGTTACAAATAAGTTTTGTAGGTACAGGTTTAAACTACGTTTGTACATTAAATAGAATAATCCAGAAGTTTAGTCATTTAGTTACTGGAGTATGTATAGTCGGTACGAGATAATTTGTTCGACAAAATGGTAAAAAGTGGGTAAGTACAGGATTTTGTAAGGCGCGGGACAAATACAAGAGGCGTAGGGCGGAGGCGAGGCGCGGGCGAGGTGCGGGCGCAGCGCAGAACAGGCGCACTAACGGTGTAGGAGGCAAGGCGGCGCCGGCGGCGAACATAGCGGCTGCATTTGGGGCATTCTAGTGTTTAATTTTATCACGACAACATGACGTCTTCCTCGTCAGATGAAGAGGTTGATTGCAAGCTCTGGTGCATTTGGAGAATTTACAAAAGTACAGAAGATATGCGGTCCACCCTGTGTGACAAGCAGGACAGGAGCATGCCACTGCTAGCTGCGGGTGCGCCGAGGGCGAGGAAGCGGCGCCCGCGCCACGCCCGCGCTCCGCCGTCTCAGTATGTCTCGCGCCCCACCTCTTTTAAACATTCAAATTCATTCATATCAAAGAAGTGCCTCTTGTATTTGTCCCGGGCCTTAGTTGTCAGGGTGTTAATCGGCCTCTATATTTTCCTCGGTTTTTTACAATAGTAGTTTTCTTTAGACTTCCATTTTCATCAGACTTGCTAAATCTTTACCTATTTTTATAAAATGAGGTCTGCAAACTATACTTAGCGGCTTCTTTAGAGTAAACATTGTATTTACTTTCGATATGTATTGTAAAAGTATATGTATACCTATATTTATTTATGTAAGTATATGTAGGTATATTTTAGGCATAGGTATTTATTTATTTTTATCCTACTCAAATAGGTATTTATTGTAACACCGCCTCCTCACACATCTTTTCAATCCAGTCCACCCGAAGGTTGTCTGGAAGAGATCGCTTTGAGCGATAAGGCCGCACATTGTACCACCATGTATTAGTCTTTAAGTTTCCTAGGTTAAGTTATTTTAATTTGGTGTAACAATAAAGAATTATCTCTCTCTCTCTCTCTCTTTAGTAGCCATTTAATATTAAATAATTAAATACCCTAAGTAGTGATTAGTGGACGGACGTCCACTAGGACATAGGCCATAGGACTATGACTGTTATTAGGATGTTAAGATTTAGTTAAAAAGTAAAGCACACAGTATAATGAACACTTATTGGTGACTGTACCACGTATTCACATAAGTAAAATCAGTTTACAGCTGCCTACCTCCTCTGACCTTGATGAAAAGTAGTCTTCCTAAATAAACAGTTTACAGCTGCCTACCTCCTCCGACCTTGTTGAAAAGTAGTCTTCCTAAATAAATCAGTTTACAACTGCCTACCTCCTCTGAACTTGATGAAAAGTAGTCTTCCTAAATAAATCAGTTTACAGCTGCCTACCTCCTCCGACCTTGATGAAAAGTAGTCTTCCTAAATAAATCAGTTTACAGCTGCCTACCTCCACTGACCTTGATGAAAAGTAGTCTTCCTAAATAAATCAGTTTACAGCTGCCTACCTCCTCCGACCTTGATGAAATGTAGTCTTCTTAAATAAATCAGTTTACAGCTGCCTACCTCCTCCGACCTTGATGAAAAGTAGTCTTCCTAAATAAATCAGTTTACAGCTGCCTACCTTCTCTGACCTTGACGAAAAGTAGTCTTCCTAAATAAATCAGTTTACAGCTGCCTACCTCCTCCGACCTTGATAAAAAGTAGTCTTCCTAAATAAATCAGTTTACAGCTGCCTACCTCCTCCGACCTTGATGAAAAGTAGTCTTCCTAAATAAATCAGTTTACAGCTGCCTACCTCCTCCGACCTTGATGAAATGTAGTCTTCTTAAATAAATCAGTTTACAGCTGCCTACCTCCTCCGACCTTGATGAAAAGTAGTCTTCCTAAATAAATCAGTTTACAGCTGCCTACCTTCTCTGACCTTGACGAAAAGTAGTCTTCCTAAATAAATCAGTTTACAGCTGCCTACCTCCTCCGACCTTGATAAAAAGTAGTCTTCCTAAATAAATCAGTTTACAGCTGCCTACCTCCTCCGACCTTGATGAAAAGTAGTCTTCCTAAATAAATCAGTTTACAGCTGCCTACCTTCTCTGACCTTGATGAAAAGTAGTCGTCCTAAATAAATCAGTTTACAGCTGCCTACGTCCTCCGACCTTGATGAAAAGTAGTCTTCCTAAATAAATCAGTTTACAGCTGCCTACCTCCTCCGACCTTGATGAAAAGTAGTCTTCCTAAATAAATCAGTTTACAGCTGCCTACCTCTTCCGACCTTGATGAAAAGTAGTCTTCCTAAATAAATCAGTTTACAGCTGCCTACCTCCTCCGACCTTGATGAAAAGTAGTCTTCCTAAATAAATCAGTTTACAGCTGCCTACCTCCTCCGACCTTGATGAAAAGTAGTCTTCCTAAATAAATCAGTTTACAGCTGCCTACCTCCTCCGACCTTGATGAAAAGTAGTCTTCCTAAATAAATCAGTTTACAGCTGCCTACTTTCTCTGACCTTGATGAAAAGTAGTCTTCCTAAATAAACAGTTTACAGCTGCCTACCTCCTCCGACCTTGATGAAAAGTAGTCTTCCTAAATAAATCAGTTTACAGCTGCCTACCTCCTCCGACCTTGATAAAAAGTAGTCTTCCTAAATAAATCAGTTTACAGCTGCCTACCTTCTCTGACCTTGATGAAAAGTAGTCTTCCTAAATAAATCAGTTTACAGCTGCCTACCTCCTCCGACCTTGATGAAAAGTAGTCTTCCTAAATAAATTAATTCGCATGCAGATGAAATCTATTCAACCCCTGCGGAGTTATTATGAAAGCGTACCGAGGAAGCTAAATGGCTACAGACTCGTAAATATACCACCTAGCTAGCTTTAGCTCGCTGCTTCACTTGAATAAACAAGTGGCATTTTGTGATTGTGATGCGCGAAATCTATACTAATATTGTAAATTCGAAAGTGACTGTCTCTATCTATTTGTTACGTTTTTACAATTAAACTGCTGGACCGATTTTGATGAAATTTGATAGTTTATAACCGGGATTGGGACATTGGTTAATTTTTACTTGACTGCGAAGAAGGAGGGTAATGTTTTTATTGACAAACCACGCTCCGAAGCCGCGAGCGGGTCAGCTAGTACATCTATAAAAATATTGTATAGTTGACCACGTCTTGTTTTTTCGATTAGAGGTACACACGGCTACACATCAAGCTATAAATTGCCAGTATAAGCTGACCTCGCATTGTGTAGGCTTTTCGTAGAATGAGAGGTCAGCTTATACTGGAACTGTATAGCTTGATGTGTAGCCGTGTGCACGAGGTAGGTAGGTGTTTCGCAAATATCCACCTCAATACTCGTAGCGCTATGTCAATCATTTTCAATGAATAGTCTTCTGTTTTTTTTAATTATGGAGTTATGCATCGTATTTTACTGATTTCTTGCATATCTACGTACCATCCTATATCCATATATAGTCCAATGGTTTTTTTAATCACACAGCTGAAATCTATACTATCTATATTACTATTATAAAGAGGAAAGATTTGTATTTTTGTGTGTATGTTTCTAATGAATAAACTCAAAAACTACTGTGCCGATTTCAAAAATTCTTTCACCATTGGAAAGCTACGTTCACCTTGAGTGACATAGGCTATATTTATTGCTAGAAAAGATTAGGGATCCTTACTAAAACTTAAGTAACGTAACCCAAGGTGTAAAAAAGTGCCATAAAACGTATTTCGTCGCATGCGCTGCGGAAACTATTGATGATAGAACAAAAGTATGTTCTACAATATTAAAGAACATATAAATATCCACAAAAATAATATTATAAAGAGGAAAGATTTGTTTGTTTGTATTGAACAGGCTCCGAAACTAATGAACTGATTTAAAAAAATATTTCACCGTTGGGAAGCTACACTATCCTCGGGTGGTATAGGCTACTTTTTACCCAACTGCGCAGAAGGAGGTTAATATTTTTATTGAAAAACTACGCGTGCGAAGCTGCGGATTGGTCAGCTAGTGTTAAATAAACAAGACCGGTCCAGTAAGAGTGGAACTCGGGGTTCCGTAATGACCTATATTTGTGTTAATTTAGCAGCGTCATCTAGTTGTGGCTCAGAAACTAAATAAACTTTAAAGGTAGCTAAAAAACTATTCTAGATCTGACTTAGTTTTATTTTTCCTGTAATTTTTGTATATACTTATTTCTATCAACCCTATTTATTTTCAAATTATTCAACACTAGCTGAGCAATCCGCTTCGCACGCGTAGGTTTTCAATAAAAACATTACCCTCCTTCTGCGCAGTTGGGTAAAAAAATGGCCTATGTCACCCGGGGATAGTGTAGCTTCCCAACAGTGAAAGATTTTTTTAAATCGGTCCAGTAGTTTCGGAGCCTATTCAATACAAACAAATCTTTCCTCTTTATAATATTAGTATAGATACAGTGTAGATTTAAAGTCTGTCTAGCTTCAGTAGTTGCAGATATAATCAGCTGTGACAGACGGACAAGGTTCATAAAGGTTTCGTTTTTACCATTTCGGTCCGGAATCCTAAGCAAATCACAAGGCCACGTGCTACTAAAATACAGCGGACAGACAGACAAATCCTTTTACGATACATGAAGAAGAAATAATAATTTAATATGCCATTTGCTCCGACCCAAATTGAGCAATTTATACGCGTCCCGGGCGTGCGTGACTCGCGAGTTCGCCCGCACGCGTGCGTGTGCGCACCGCAATGCATTATCAGAATATACCAGTGCATACCTACTAGCTCCATAATATACATATCTACATACCGCAGCTGAAGAAGATCTGTCTGTCTGTTATTTTGGCAATGTTAGTTATTTTATAGTTGTTTTGACTTTTAAAAAAGGAGGAGGTTCTCAATTCGGTTATATATCCGTTTTTTTTATCATTGTTACCTCAGAAGTCCGTCATTTATCAAAACAGATTTTAAAAAATATTTCTTTATTGGAAAGGATATACGTTCAGATTGGTCCTATATAGTTTGGTGTTGAAACCAAAATAACTTTTTTATTTAAAAACCAAAGTTTTCTGAAGTCGTCGGTTATATTTTTTTTTGTAAAAATGTTTTACTTGTCACGACTCCGGAATCAGATATAATAATCTTTTTCCTTTCATAAAAATAGATACGTTGTTCAATTGATTTGCGTCTAAACATACTTTTAAACCACCGACGCAAAAAGGAGTGTTATAAGTCTGACGCCTTTGTCTGTCTGTTTGTTTATCCGTCTGTGGCGTCTGAAATAGTATTTTTATTTTTATAGTCTTATCCGAACACATACGGAAAAATTCCAAGATTTTAAAAACATCTCTTAAATTTCAAGCCTAGACGGGACTTGAACCCGCAACCTTCCTCTTGATACGAGGATGCACTATCCAACTGTGCTACCAGGCCATGTCACGTCAGGGTCGAAATCTTATTTGAAATTGTAGCATCTTAGTTCCCAAACCGATACGGATGCAGTTTTAAAAGTTTTTAAATGGGGTGGTCCTTAGCAATATCAGTTTTCTACCACCAACACAAAGGGGAGCTCGACGGTTTTTTTTAATTTCTAAAAATTAAGTTATTATAAAATCCCATATGTTTTATGCTACACTAGTCGGGGTTTTATAGTCTATAATAGTACTAAACTGAGTTAAATAAAGATTTAGACCAATATTATAACTAGAGTTTGCTGATTAGTTAGCACTCAAAATCCACCAAAGGGAGAAGCCGTGAGCGATCGCTAGTATAATAAGTATACAGGGTAGTGTCGTATTCTGTGGTTGTGCTCGAGTTATTAGCCTTGCTTAAACTTACTCATCGTTTTATTAATACCAAGTTTTATTCGAGAGTCGTGTCTAAATAAACAAGAAGCCGACTATTGGCTTCATATTTTGAGGGTGATTAAAATCAATGAATTTATTTGTATTAATCTTCAATTCAATGCCGCTCTTTTATTGCCAGGAAATTTTTAAGATGTAGTTTCTTCTCATTATTTATATACCTAATTAATATACATAGATAGTTTAAATAGGTCACCTTCATCATTCACAGCCTGACTTGACACACTGCTGGGTATCGGCCTTTCAAAGTGTTGAAAAAAATCATGAGACGACTTTAAAAAAATTACTTCCGCAGTCTAGATCTAGTCTAGTCTAGTTGAGCTCGTCGAGATGCGCACATGCTATCCCTCCTGTTTAGTATTCTTCGCAGCCCATTATCTCCCAGCTACCTCAGAGAGCGATTTACGTTTAGTATCAACTGAGGACAGAACTGTGCGATCGTCTTGTCGTTTCCAATTGATTACTCCACAGCATAACACGGCTACTTACTCTGACTCTTACACCATAACCGCTACTCGTCTCTGGAATAATATGCTACCAAACTATTTCGAGGCTACTTCAGTGGAAGCATTCAGATTGAGAATCTATAGGCACCTTCTCGGTCAGACCGACCACAAACGAGCAACATAATATTTCCTTATCACTTCTTCTATTGTTATGTAAGTATGTATTTTTATTTAACACTAGTGGACCCGCCGAACTTCGTACCGCCTTGACATGCATATAACGCGGGCTGTCAATATACGTCACCCTGGTAGAATTGTCTATTGTTGTCCCCGGCCATCATTATGTATGACAAAAATGAATAACTTCCACAAATAACTCAATACCAAAATTAGCCAAATCGCTCCACCCGTTCTCGAGTTTCAGCGAGACTAACGAACAGCAATTAATTTATATATATATAGACAATATATCTCGGGATAACTCCTACCGAAGCATCTGTGTCAAACGATATTCATTTTTTTTACATCCTCTTGGACGATATTTGCAGCACGCATTCTGTCAATTCTATGTCAAACGTCATAAGGTTACATTATAAAAGCGCTAAGGTTAGATTATAAATAATGTTATATGGTGGTTAAGTATTCTTAAATTTTCTAATTTTGCACGCAATTTTCTTAATTTTTTCTTTCATAAGAACCTTTTCCTGACAATAAGAAATACAACAAAAAAAGAATTGGCCAAATTGGTCCAGGCGTTGTTGAGTTATGCGCTTACCAACACATTTTGCGATTCATTTTTATATTATAGATTGGTATAGTATAGTATATGATATAATGTATTTAAGTAGTATGTACCTATGCTATTTTTATTAGTCCTGTGCAAATTTTTCATTAGTTCCCTTTCCTGTGCACTACCTACACATCTTTATCTACAATACACAAAGGTTATCTGGAAGAGAATGATCTTTAGCATTAAGTTCGCCTTTGTACTAGTTTTATAAGTGCAATAAAGTATTTTCAATCAATCAATCGGTCAACAATGAGCCGTTTTTATAATTACTAATAGCAAACGGGTATTTATCGCGTATGTACATTTTTAGAAGCTTTTTATTAACTTGCAATGTATGTATGTTTGTCCGGGTGGAATCTTGCAACTGAATTTTAAATCAGTTACCCTTAACCAATTGAGCTGAAATTTGGTATACCCGCTTATTTAGGAGAACAATGCATATTTATAGTAAGCATGACCTGATTCTACTCCCTGGATTGGCTCCAGACGAAGGAACTCTTCAACGGTCAACAGCACAGATACGAAATTATGTGTACGCATTTAATTATAATATCCTGTACTAAGTTCCACCATTACATGTCTGCTGCACTCAGGGTTGGCTTCCAAGGAGTTTCTCAACGGTCAACAGCTACACGAAACATTGTATACGCATTTAAATATGGAATACATATTTAACTTTGGTGGCAATTCAATAATATAGTACCAAGGAGGCAGATGTTAGACAATGGAACTTCTGAAAAGATTGTAGTGGGCTACTAGTGTTTGGGCTCATTTGAATCTGCTTGCGGTTCTAATTAAGAATTTAATGAAAGATTATTTTGAAAAAGTAATTTTTCAACCAAAACCTTACTATTTATTATTCCAACGTTATGTATTAGTGGATTGCGAAAGTATATTAAGTGTATTTTTTAAACTTTCGCGATCACTGTACATAATTATTGATTAAAACGGGTATTTATCGCGTATGTACCTTTTTTATTTGTTATCCCGACGTTTCGGCGGTGTTGCAACAGTCATGGTCTCGGGCTGACTGGAGTACTTGGAGCTACCGTCGGGAAGTGCGGGTAGCTGCAGCATCTACCCTTACTTGGTCTTCAGAATTAGAAATGTCCTCGTTCATATTACGACACACTACACTAACCGTATCTACGCACTGAGTCGACCGATTACGACGCGCACACCTAGCAATCACCGGGTTCCAAGACGCTAAGAGTCTATAGCCATCTTCCCGATTGAAATTTGGAAATTTCTTGACTTCAATCGCTTCACGAACTATTCTCTTGTAATAACGGCGTTCACTAGAGAGAACCTTAGGATCATGAAGTTCAATCCAATGATTCGATCCCGAGTCTACCAGATGCTCTGCTATCGCCGACTTGTTTACCTGGCGATTTTTGACAGCTGCGATATGCTCTTTGACACGCTCGGCAATGGTACGTTTGGTTTGCCCGATGTAAGAGCGGCCACAGCTACAGTCTATCAGGCATCTGCAGAGGTATAACATCCTTTGGAGTCCGTAAATGCTTGGCCATCTTTGAGAGAGGAGTGAAGACCGACTTGATTGAAAACCTTTTCAACACATTTCCAATTTTATCAAGAAGAAGAAGATTGTTGAAAAGGTTATAGTACTTATGTTATGCCTATGTGCCAGTAATTACAGGAACATACCATTACCGTCTAACCGGAACACAGCAGCACAAGTACTGCTATTTGGCGGCAGATAAAGGTAAGGCGGTGGTGCCCACTTCCTCGAGCCCGTTCACAAAAGCTCTACCACCAGTAACTACATAATAGTACCTACTCTTAGACAGGTTCAACGCGCTTTACTACAAATTGATACAGACTAAGGACTTGTTACACGTTTCCAGCCATTACATTCGTCTGCTATTTAGATATTTTAATCAAGGCGATCGATTGTTACATATTGTTACACGTCAGTATAAAAGAAGATAATTAATAATAAGAGATCGAGAGAGTGCGCCCGCGCCGGTGTTGCCACATGCCGCGAAAAAAACTCAAATGGAAATGAAATGGGACGATTTGAAACGGACCCAATGTAAAACGATGAGTTCTGTCCGTAAGCCCTTTTTGCTTTGGAAACCGTATTTTGATTATTTGCGGTATCAAACGCCGAAAACAGCAAAAAATATGAGATCAAATAAACAAGTCGAGATATCTTCAAATCGAGTTTTTATTTCTTGATTCATCAATAAGCAATGATTGGCATAAATATTGATACGGAATGTCCTTAATTTATTAAAGTGTTTTTCTCATATCGATCTCGTTAGGTTTATTAACCACACACGCAGTTAAAAAAAACGTAACGGAACTCTTGCTTTTGGAGTATCGATTAACCAAATTAATATTATTTTAAGTGACATTTATACAAGTATTCATAGCTCGAAGAACCGACAGCCTTTGGGGCAGAAAAGTTCTCGAGTGGAGACCACGTAGGATGGCCTCCCGCTAGATGGAAAGACGCTTTGCTTCAATTTTTCATGTTAGCACAAGTAAGGAGTGGAACTCACTCCCGGCGTACGTTTTTCCGGACCAGTGTAATCTCGGAGTCTTCAAGTTCAGAGTGAATAGGTTATTTCTAGGCAAGTGTGCTCCATGTTCATCATCACTTACCATCAGGAGAGGTAGTGGGCAAGCGCTTGGCTATCATCAATATAAAATCTAAAAAGACGACCTGTCAAAGGTTGCTGGGAGCCGTTGGGTACAGGCCGCACAAGATCGGTGGCTCTGTAAATCTATGAGGGAGGCCTATGTTCAGCAGTGGACGTCCTGTTGCCGATATGATGATGATGATGATTTACAAATACAAAAGAAGCAGTTGAGCCACCTAAACACCCCACCGTTGCAAACAAGAGTATCAAAGTTCCTTGTGAAAGGGAACGCAAGTTAGTGCATTGTAGGACACGTTTCAAAGGTGACGTTCTATGAGGCAATACCTTGTTTGTTATAGGTGGGCCATATGTTTGTTCCATTTCCAGGTGGTATATAAAACAAACAATCTTTACCAGTAGTGTACTAGCCGCACAGCGATTTCCTTGTCTACTCTTCGAAGAGACGACAATGCTCAGACCGCTAATTGTATTTCTTCGTTATTGTTATTTGTTTTTACATTGTTTTTAAATTTGTGTGATGTACATACCATAAAGCGTCATTCTGACGATCTCCATGGTACAGTGGGCGAATAGCCGGCTGAGACGCAGGAGGGTTCGATTCCCGCCGCGGAACAAATGTTTGTATGATCTACAGATATTTGTTCCGTGTCTGGTTGTTTCTCTATATATTATGAGTATGTCTTTACAAAAAAACGAGTATATAAGTATTCTCTCAGTTATCTGGTACCTACCCATAGTACAAGCTCTGCTTAGTTTGGGGCTAGATAGCGCTGTGTGAAATGTCCAGCCATATTTATTTATTTATTCTATTCCATTCTCTGTCGATTCTTCCGAAATTGTCTTTGCCACGAGCAGGCTCAATAAGTTTTCTTTCTAGACAAGAGAAGGATACTCTGTCTATAGCAACGTACGTTGTATATATAAATAATTAAATATCTAACCAAAAACTGTTGGCAAGCGCGCGTTTGAGAAGAGTGCTAATGGATAACTTGAGAAGACAGTGTTATCTAGGCATCGCAAGACCTAGACAATTTCAGAAGTAAATTGTCTATCCTTAAATGTCAAAGATAGAGAAAATGATGGCTATAGTTCTCGGCGTTGTAGACTACTGTCGAGGAAGTGTCGACAACGTTTCTTCCCGTTCACTCTCGCAATCGAAGTGCTCGAGACGGTCGACAAGTGTCTTCTTTGTTCCGAAAAATGTCTCATTACTAAATCCTTCTCTACGCTTACTGTGCTAGGCCTACAGGTGGAAGTGTCCTCGTCACACTAACTGCATTGCCCCACTATACTGCAATATACATAGTGTTTTTTTAACTGTAACAGTACGGCAGCACCCATAACCAGAGGAGATACAGGTGCAGTTTCTTTTAAAACATCAGCATACTTCCTTAACCGACGAAGCCCAACTAATGCGCTGAAGTGGTATCAGGAACGCTACCTAGACCGTGATTGAGGGAGTATGCTTCAATTAAGTCTACTTTTTGCGTATTTGACAATGCAATGATAGTACAAATAAGATGATGCAATGACTGATATAAAAGTGCGACAGGTGCAAGAACCATGTTCGAAATTCAAAATTGTTCTCAAATACGAAATGTTTTTGAATTGCTCATGACAGCATGAAGTTCCTAAAACTTCTTAATCGCTACAGTATTAATACTTATTTAATGTGCAATTAGAATCTAATAAAATGTTTGTAGAAGGAATTTTGTTTGTCCTTTTGTATGAGAATACTTTTTATCAAATTTGATTAACTTTAGCTGTTTAGATTTTTTTCATCCGATACAATAAAATGATTCTTACAAAGGACTGCATCGATCGGCATCAAAAAAACTTGATTTGATTCATTTTAAGGCGTTACTCACACTTGACCAAAAAACGTTTAATGCCAAAATGTTTTTCTTCAAAAACAAGCTGATGTTTTAAAAGAAACTGCACCTGTATCTCCTCTGGTTATGGGTGCTGCCGTACTGTTACAGTTAAAAAAACACTGTGTATATGCGTTGATCCAGATAAGCACCAAAATACCTAGTCAGGTCATAAATTCTGTCACATGTTTAATATAAAATAATTGAAACAAGTTTATTAATTATGTAACCATTTATATATCAAAATGAACTTAACAAAACATAGATTCTTATGACACTAAAGTTTATTCATAATGACCTCCGTGATTTTGAATACAGGCCTTCAATCTGCGCGGCCAGTCGTCTATCGCAGCACGAACGAGGTCCATGTCAATATCGGCGGCTGCCTTAACCAAGGATGTCTTGAGTGACTCCAAATTGGGATGAGGCTTTGAGCACGTCTTTTCCTCCAAGTGTTGCCATATCTTGTATTCTAACGGATTCAAATCTGGACTGGAGGAGGGCCAGTCTTCGTGCCGGATGAAGTCGATTTCACGCGCCGCCAGCAAGTCTTGTGTGCTCTTCGCTCTATGAGCTGGCGCCGAATCTTGTTGGAATATTCAGTGCCTGTTATTGAACATGGTATGAGAAACAGGTTCCACAAGGTTCATCAGGACTGTATTTTGATACACAACTGCATTCGTTTTTACACCTTTCTCACAAAAATGTACCTCAGTTAAGCCCCAATAAGAAACTCCCAACCATACCATGAGCGAGGATGGAAAATGACCTCATTGGACACGCGGAATACGGTTGCTCGCTTCTTCACTACTGTGTGCGTACACCTTATCATTTTGATTGTTGTAGCTATCTTCTACGGTAAAATTTTTTTCATCCGAAAAAAGAATTTCCCGATATTTTTTTCCCGCGTACCGCTTCAACAAAGCGCGGCATCTCTTCAGTCTCAGGTCCATTAGACGAGCATTCAAACGATGTCCTGTTTTTCTTCGATATGCCCGAAGCCCTAAGTCTTCATTTAACACCCTTTTCACCGTGGTTCTGCTTAACCCCATCTGAAGGGCCAACAGTTTCTGCTTACGTTTGGGATTTCTTTGAATTCGCGCCTTCACAGCTTTTATCACTGCTGGAGTCCTAACAGACCGAGGGCGACCACTTCTTGACCTGCCATCTACACTAGAGTCTTCATTGTATCGTTTGATGGTGCGATAAACGAATCTTTTGGTTATATTCAAATTTTTCAGTATGTCAAAAATTTGAATTGGCGCGTAACCGCAACGATGCAACGCAATAACTGCAACACGGTCGTCATTACTCGTCCACTCCATATTTAAAAATGAATAAAATTCTAAAAAGTATACATTTTTATTTTCATGAACAATTCGAAATTCGAATTCTATAAACTTTTTTGTGGTCAGCATTCTAAAAGAAAAGTCTTTACTGTGTGACAATTCTAATGACCTGACTAGGTACATGTCGATGAGTTTACGCTTAAGTGACAATGGAAGGTCTCTCTTCATTAGCGTCTTCATGGACCAGAAGCTCCTCCAGGCATTTTCGACGCGGCGATCAACCTCTTTATCTTGCCTGTTTTCGAAGGTCACAATCTGGTCCAAGTAAATGTACTCATCGACGTAGTATAATTCTTGCCCGTCTACCATGATTTTGTGTTTGTTGGTGTTAGTCATTAGTTGTGTCTTTGACTGATTCATCATTAGTCCAAGCTCAAGGCTTGCAGTGCTTAGGTCTTGGAGCATACTTTGGAGTTCTTGTGCTGTGGGGGCAAAGAGAACAATATCATCGGCGAAGCGCAGGGTTGTAAGCTTCTTATCTCCGATAGATACACCTTTTTGTTTCCAAGAGACTGCTGGTTATCGATATAACTTTTTAAATTTTCGCGAACTATACTCATGTTTTTAAGACAAAACGGGTCGTTTTGCGCACAGATTTCAAAATCATAATTTTGACTAACCTCGACGTTTCGAGCAAGTTACATCGGCCGTGGTCACGAGAGACTGATATATAAGACAAGTCCAATGAGTAAATATAACACAAAATGACCATTTCCTTTTAAATTCACCTCCGATTATATGTATTCTTACACCTATTCTGCACGTATAAGTAATATACTGTGGTAGAACCAATGGGTCACACCTAAATTAAAATTACATCAGAATTCAATAGACCATTTAGCTTCATAGGTGCCGATCAATGATTGGTTGCGAGGCTATGTTATGTATTGTTATGTGGGTTTACTAGTTGCTAAAGAAAGATAAAACATAGATAAATTCTAGCTAGTTCACTCCTTCTAACTCCTAACTATAACTTGCGATGGGTAAATATTCTAAATAAGGCAAAAGTTACATGTTAGAACTCAGAAAGCAAAAGTTTCATACAGCTCCGGACTTAAAGACACATGATAATATGTTAACATACAAAATAGTATCAAACAATGAAAACTACAATTAAATCAAATAACTAAAACTAAATTTAAAATAAACCTTTAAATAAAAAACTGCATTTAAGATAGATAGATAGATAACTCTTTATTGAATTACCACACAAACAGAAATAATAAAAAAATAAGTACTGGGTTAAAATAAATAAGGCAATACAATGGGCGGCCTCCATAATAAGTCTCCATCTGCAGGTAAGGTGCCCAAAAAACTGGCAACATTACCTCTTTGAATGGCTAGGCTGATCCGTTGACCGAGGTAAGTACCAGCTCTTTGGTCACCTGTGGTGTCTATGAGGCGTCTGGACAGCTCTTTAATGAAGTTTCGGGCACTCGAGCTCCAAGGTTATGGGGGACTTCAATGCAAAGCTAGGCATGAGAAGCGATGATGAGTTGAGAGTGGGGCAATTTGGATATGGGCAACGAAACCCCAGGGGACAGAGGCTGGCCGATTTTCTGGAGAAAGAAGGACTCTTTATGATGAATTCTTTTTTCCAGAAGCCGCCTCACAGGAAATGGACCTGGATGAGTCCCAACGGTTCCACGAGAAATGAGATTGATTTCATCTTGACCAACAAGAAACGGATATTCAATGATGTCTCTGTGATTCACAGGGTGAAAACCGGCAGTGATCACCGAATTGTAAGAGCCACATTGAATATGAACGTTAAACTTGAAAGGTCCCGTTTGATGAAATCTACGCTCCGACCCACTCGCGCTCATATCCAAAACCTCGAGAGCTTTCAACTCGAACTTGCAAATCGCTTTGACTGTCTAGAAGTAGATGCATCAGTGGACGAGATCAATAACAGGTTCGTAGAAACCGTCCATACGGTGGGGTCCCAGTTCTTTAAGACCCCCCGTACCAATAGACCTCAGAAACTCTCTGATGACACCCTTAACCTCATGGCTGAACGACGTTCTTTGCGACTGCAGTCTCCCGATGATGCTCAGTCACATAGGCAGCTCAATAGAAAGATTTGGAAATCCTTGCGGCACGATATTCGTACCTTTAATACATCTCGTATTAAAGATACGATAGAGCGGAATAAAGGCTCCAAAGTGTTCGCGAGAGATAATTCTATTGGGCAGAGCCGCATGACGAAGCTGAAGAGGGAAGATGGCAGCATAACGTCAAGTAAAGCGGAAGTGTTAATGGAAGTCGAAAGGTTCTATGGACGGCTCTACGATTCGGTCACTAAACCTGTTTGCAGTGCGGCCAACGACCCAAGAGCCAAACTGACCCGACATTATACCGAAGATATTCCGGACATCAGCCTGTATGAGATCAGAATGGCCTTGAAGCAGCTTAAGAACGACAAGGCGCCGGGCGAGGACGGAATCACTTCAGAGCTTCTGAAAGCGGGTGGATCACCGGTACTTAAAGTCCTTCAGAAGCTCTTTAATTCCGCCTTGCTTGAAGGTACGACGCCAAAAGCATGGAACGGGGGCGTGGTGGTTCTGTTCTTCAAGAAAGGTGACAACACCTTGCTTAAGAATTACAGACCCATCTCGCTTTTGAGCCATGTTTATAAGCTGTTTTCGAGGGTCATCGCGAACCGTCTTGAACGCAGGTTTGATGACTTTCAGCCTCCCGAACAAGCCGGGTTCCGTAAAGGCTACAGTACCATAGACCACATACATACGCTGCGGCAAGTCATACAGAAGACCGAAGAGTATAACTTGCCGCTATGTCTCGCGTTTGTGGACTATGAGAAAGCCTTCGATTCGATCGAAACATTGGCAGTGCTTGAGTCTCTCCAACGATGCCGTATTGACTATCGGTACATCGAAGTGTTGAAGTGTTTGTATAAAAACGACACTATGTCAGTCCGAGTACACGAACAGAGCTCGAAGGCGATTCCCTTAAAAAGAGGCGTAAGACAGGGAGATGTAATCTCTCCGAAACTGTTTACGACCGCATTGGAAGATGCCTTCAAGCTTCTGGAATGGAAAGGACTGGGCATCAATATTAACGGCGAATACATCACTCACCTTCGGTTTGCCGACGATATTGTGGTCATGGCAAAGTCGATGGAAGAGCTCAGCACGATGCTCGAAGGCCTCAATCGAGTCTCCCAACGGGTAGGACTTAAAATGAACATGGACAAGACGAAAATCATGTCGAATGTCCATGTCGTCCCTGCCCCAGTTATGGTTGAGAACTCGGCTCTTGAAGTTGTCGACGCGTATGTATACCTAGGACAAACAGTCCAATTAGGTAGGTCCAACTTCGAGAAAGAGGTCAATCGTCGAATCCAACTCGGATGGGCAGCGTTTGGGAAACTTCGCAACGTCTTTTCGTCCAACATACCTCAGTGCCTTAAGACGAAAGTCTTCAATCAGTGTGTGTTACCAGTGATGACATATGGAACCGAGACGTGGTCCTTCACTATTGGCCTTATGAATAAGCTCAGAGTCGCTCAACGAGCTATGGAGAGGGCTATGCTCGGGGTTTCTCTACGGGATCGAATCAGAAATGAGGAGATACGTAGGAGAACTCAAGTCACCGACATAGCCCGACGGATTAGCACGTTGAAGTGGCAATGGGCAGGCCATATATCGCGCAGAACAGATGGCCGATGGGGCCAAAAGGTTCTCGAGTGGAGGCCACGGACCGGCAAGCGCAGCGTAGGACGTCCACCCACAAGATGGGCAGACGACTTGGTAAGAACCGCAGGTCGGCGTTGGATGCAGGCCGCTTCCAACCGCAGTTCCTGGAGATCAATGAGGGAGGCCTTTGTCCAGCAGTGGACGTCCTACGGCTGATATGATGAGCTCCAAGGACCCATAGTTTCGACCCCAAACGGAAGAAATATGTATTGATCTTCCAGGAAATCATAATTCCTCCGTTTGAGGTTCTCCGCAGCCTCTGCTGCCGCACCAGCCGCCCGGGAAGTACTATGAAGGTGAGAGGGCGCCAGTGTGTCAACACAAGTTGCATCCCACACCAGCGACCTCCCACGATTCCATGGAATTAACTTCAAACCATCAGTCTTCTTGCCATCATCTCGTGAAATACCGTTCGGCTCCAGTAGAGCCGGCACGTTGACGGTGACAAACGCCCGACGGATGACGTCGTTCAGGGTGGCGTGGCGTGAGAGTCGACCAGCACTGTGGCGGCAAGACAGACCATGGTGACCCAAACGATCTACGATCTATCTGTTAACATTATATAATACATATATTATAGACTAGCTTCCGCCAGTGGCTTTGCACGCGTTATTTGTCATCAAAAGTCTTTATTTGAATCCAGGTGCCAGCCGATGTGATTCAGTAACACACATCCAAACTTTCACATTTATATTATTAGTGTGATAGTGTGATTTTAGAAAAGAAACAGATGAATTATAAGATAAATGATATTCCCTCTGTTAGTAGCATCACACTAATGCGAAAGTTTAGATGTTTGTTTATTTATTTGTTTGTTTGTTACTCAATCACGTAACGGCTGAACCGATTTTGATGTAATTTAGTATGTACGTAGATTATAACCTGGATTAACACATATGCTACTTTTTATCTGATAAATCAGGTCCCATGAGATACAAATGGGATGTCAAGTCGCAACAGCGAGTTTAGCGTTCATTTTTTTTTTTTTTTTATGTTATTTGTGGGGAAACAGGCTTACGGCCCACCTGATGGTAAGTGGTCACCGTCGCCTATTGACACCGGCAACACCCGGGGTATTGTCGATGCGTTCCCTACACTGAAGAAACCTCTTTACATTTCTCTTGAAGCGTGCCATGTCGTAGTCTAATGGGAAAACCTCAGATGGTAGCTCATTCCACATCTTGCAAGTATGGGGTAGAAAAGATCGCGTGAAGCGTGTGGTGCGCGATACCCAATTGTCGATTATATGTGGATGAGCTTTATTACGTTGTCGAGAAGTGCGGTGGTAAAATCTCGACGACGGGATGAGATCAAATAGCTCCTCAGAACATTCCCCATTATACAGGCGGTAGAATACACTGAGCGATCCGATGTCACGGCGTTGACTCAGCGGTTCCAGCCTGTCGGTGAGTTTGGGATCACCGATGATTCTAATGGCTCTTCTCTGAAGGGAGTCAAAACGAAGCAATTGGTACTTTGGAGCTCCGTGCCAAATATGGGAACATTATTCCACGTGCGGCCGAACTTGCGCTTTGTACAGCAATAGCCGTAGTTGTGCCGTAAAATACTGTTTGGCACGGTTAAGGACTCCAAGTTCTTTCTAGGTTACCTACACATTTAGTAGTGTCGGAGTCGCGGGCAACAGCTAGTAGTATTATAATGCTACATTTTCACATGCTACACTGTTTTTAGGAGAGGTTAGTTAAAATCCAAGATTTGCGTAACACTCTAGAGTAGCCCAGTCTCAGTTTTAAATAAATATAAATAATTCCTTTGGTATGCTTCTGTTTGAGTGAAAATTGCTTTCTACGCAGTGGACTAGCTTCCCCTGAAATAGACAAGGCTACTATTAAATACAAAAGCAAGAAACTCAACTATTACCCGTGCGCGATAAGTTGGGACCTGAGCGCGGTGACGACATATTGGCGTGTTTGTACCGCCCGCAAAAAAGCGAACATAACAAGCAGCCGCCCGCGGCTTCGTCTTTGTTTTTTTTTAACCTAATTTATTATGTTACTCACGGAGGACGCTGCTTTTTTTCTAATCTTTTTTACACTATTTGAATAAAAAAAATACAATGTTAAAGTTTATACATTTATTTTATCTATTATTTACATTATCTCATCTTCGTCACTACTTAGTGGATTTATGCCTTCTAGAGGTTGTTCTTCGTCCTCAGTCTCACTATAATCACTTGACGAAGAGGTATCCGATAAATTTAAAACATTTACTGTAACAACAAAAACTACAACAACAAAACAATGACACAAACGAAAACTAAAAGAATTCCAGAGCGCGTCGTTACGTGACGTAGGCCAGTACGAGACTAAAAACCCTAATAAAAAATAGTGATGCGAACGGTACAATACGGGCGCCATCGGGGAAGTGCAGGGGAAGCGGTCGGGGAGTCGCATTTCTAGCAGGTCACAAGTTATCGCGCACGAGTAATAGCTAGCAACCATTGCAGTGCGTCCAATCGCCTTCCCAGCACTGTAGCTTATTCTACGGCAGAACAAAAAGCGATCAAAGTGACCGCTTGGCAACGAATGGGAACGTTTCATCGCGTCAAATTGCCTCACCAAAATAGTCTAATCGTTCCAAAAAAGACTGATCACGAGAAAGCAATCCACGACTAATGGGTCGTTTTATGCTCTGTCTGGTTAAACGTCCAGGCAACAACGTTCCTAAAACGTTAGAAAAAACTAGATAAAATAAAGTAATATCTGGGGTATCTTACTTCTTATTTATAACTAGCTGTTGCCCGCGACTTCGTACGCGTTACACTATTAAATGTGCAGGTAAACCTAGAAGCTAAACTCGCTGCTGCAACTTGACTTGACAACCGATTTTTATCCCATGGGACATGATTTATGAAATAAAAAGGTAAAAAGTAGCCTTTGTGTTAACCTAAATCTACGTATATACTAAATTTCATCGAATTCGGTTAAGCCTAAACAAACATCCAAACATTCACATTTATAATATTAGTGTGATAATAGAAAATGCGCTTGTACTAATCTACACATCAAGCTTTATTTCCAGTATAAGCTGATCTCTCATTCTACGAAAAGCCTAAACAATGCGAGGTCAGCTTATACTGGCTATGAATAGCTCGATGTGTAGCCGTGTGTACGCGTACACCTGCGGCAGTATTTTTGTAATTTTAAAATACAAAGTTAGTTTTGCTGTTGTTTTTGATAATTTTGTATGAATATTTAATGAACTGCTTACGAGCCCAATTACAGACGTAAATTGGTCGCCTGCCGCTCAAACTAGTTAAGTGTACTCAACTTTGATTAGTTATTCATGCAACTACAGTAAGTATCTTATGATATTCTTACTACACACGGTTAAGATACATTTTTATTCTCTTGA
The DNA here is from genome assembly GCA_918857605.2 of Philereme vetulata. Classification (NCBI taxonomy): domain Eukaryota; kingdom Metazoa; phylum Arthropoda; class Insecta; order Lepidoptera; family Geometridae; genus Philereme; species Philereme vetulata. The sequence continues at coordinate 1,611,110 of OU975473.1, read as the reverse complement.
AAGTCTGTGACTAACATTCACATTCACGAATCTTTCGTATCTTTAGATGAAATATATATATCACTCGATATCTTGATACTGTAAGATGAAGATATAGGTATATCATATTTGCCGTGTGTGATGATCTATTGGATTTTATGTCAAGCGATATTTTTTTATACACTACTTTTAAGGCAAACGAGCATGCAGTCCACCAGATGTTAAATGGCTACTGCAGCCCATGGATATCCACATAGAATTCAAAACAAGCGATTATGTTGTCTTGATCTCTTTGTGGATACGTTGTCGTATTATAGGACTTAGCTGTTATGCCTGTGTGCCAGTAATTAAAGGAACATACCATTACCATCTAACCGGAACACAGAAGCACAAGTACTGCTATTTGGCGGTAGATAAAGGTAAGGCGGTGGTGCCCACTTCCTCGAGCCCGTTCACAAAAGCTCTACCATCAGTTTTATCTTAAGGGGACACCGGAGGGGAATCGTCCATACAACACGTACTACCAAGATCATTTCTAATTGGAGCATATTTCTACCTTAATAAGGTATTATTTTAATCTGAATAGTATTTATCTAGGTTCCCAACCATATATTAGATCGTAATACTTACCTAAAATGAAATAGAAGCGTATCGCATTCTGCATGTTTTTACGTCATAAAAGACCTGTTTTCAACCTAATTGTTTCGTATTAAAAACAACAACATCTTACGTATCCTAGTCATGGGAACATAGATTATATCGTCTAGTTACAGAATAACAACACAATCAGAAAAATACAACAAGTTTTCAGTCATCATTTTTGGTATTACGGAACACGGTCAAAATCTAATCAGATTTAGAATCGGTGATTTGCTATCACTGTCGCTCTGCGTGGCTAAACTTCGTCACTAAACAGGGATAGCGATATTCAGGCCGAAGTTTTGACGCGGCCGAATTGAAGTTGCGCTCGGGGTTCGCCGGCTTCTTAACATTAAGTATTATAGCATCTTTATCGTGTGTGATGCGCTTCAACATAATCATAGCACATTGCTGTGTTTAATTTATTCACTAATTGATTATGCATTAGAAATGAACTAAGAAAATGACATTATCTAGCTTTTTATACACTTTTATAAAGCTAATTTTGTTAAATAGAAATGAGATTTCCATTTACACCAGTTAAATAATAATGGGTTTGAAATTGACAAGTTAGAATGCAATCATCATATCAGCCGTAGGACGTCCACTGCTGGACAAAAGCCTCCCTCATTGATCTCCAGGAACTGCGGTTGGAAGCGGCCTGCATCCAACGCCGACCTGCGGTTCTTACCAAGTCGTCTGCCCATCTTGAAGGTGGACGTCCTACGCTGCGCTTGCCGGTCCGTGGCCTCCATTCGATAACTTTCCGGCCCCATCGGTCATCTGTTCTGCGCGCTATATGGCCTGCCCATTGCCACTTCAACGTGCTAATCCGTCGGACTATGTCGGTGACTTGAGTTCTCCTACGTATCTCCTCATTTCTGATTCGATCCCGTAGATAAACCCCGAGCATAGCCCTTTCCATAGCTCGTTAAACGACTCTGAGCTTATTCAATAATCTTAGAATGCAATAAAATTAATGGTATCAAGAGAGTATTGGATAAGGGTGTTCCAAATGACCTTAAGTGGTCTTAACTTTACAGTATTTTTTTTTATTAAATCAGACAATTTACAAGTCCATTTGTGTAAGGTTAGTTAGGTTAGGTTATAAAACTTAAATACCATATATGTTAGTAATTTATTTATTTATTTAGAGAAACCAACGGCGATACAAATTGTTTGGTTAAAAAGCTTAGAACTAAACGTAAGGCTAATAACAGGTTTCTACGTTTGAACATTGGAAAGAAAAGATGTCGGGAACAAACACAGCCTATAATAGTTAGCCTCCTATTTTAAAGTTACAATCAAAATAGTATTATTCAGTTGTACACTGCACTTATAATGAAAAGAATCTAATGTGAAATTATTGTGTTAGAAAATAAAGACTGAGCAAAGGAAAAAGAAAAAATTCGTCTCTAAAAGTTGAAATATGTACCAAAAACACGTTTCAATTAACCCAATTAATATTAGTATATATAGTATTTTTCATTTCATAGTAGCATGTATTTTGTTAAAATTTTGATTCGCATCCCAACCCAATAACCATAAGGCTATTTGATCAGGATCCGAATGAAAGATTGAATCACAGTAACATTAAAAAAATGTTTAGCTATTTTGAAGTTAACCGACATATAGGTATTTCTAATATACTAATATTTAAAATCACCCCAAAAATTACTAACTATAATATATATAACTATAATATAATATACTAATGCGATATGGAACTGTAAATGAACGATCCTAACTTGCTTGACATACATAATTGATTTGTTTTGAAATACCGTCCATAATGTGTATACCCTAACTTCTTTATCTCTAAGAATATTTTGAAGTCAAACCTCTTTATGCACGCTTGACTTGGGGAGTAAGCTGGTGAATGCGTTACGAAAAGTGCGAACGGAAGTTGAGAGATATAAGTTAGTGAAGATAGAAAGAGAGAGAGAGTTACGTTTCGTATATTTTTAAACGTTAATGTGCGAGTGCGAGTTGACTCTGCCCAGAATGAACATAGACTGATCGACCTACAGACGTGTGGAGTTTTTTAATTGAACAATTTTATAAATTAACTAATAGTTGACCTGCCGAACTTCGTACCACCTTGACATGCATATAACGCAGGCTGTCAATATACGTCACCCTGGTAGAAATGTCAATTATTGTCTCCGGCCATCATTACTATCCCGATATATATTTACAACCATACTTAACCATAGACAAAATTACGTTTAGCTGTCATTTGCGTTTTGTTATTCCATGTCAGATGCGTTTTTGTTATACCACGTTTTATAGTGACTTGTATTCTCTTTGACGTTTTATGTCACGTCACACAGGAACGCGGTTGAACGGGATAAAAAGTATCCTATGTCCGTCTTCTGGTTCTAAGCTACCTCCCCACCAATTTTCAGCCAAATCGGTTCAGTTGTTCTTGAGTTATAAATAGTGTAACTAACACGACTTTCTTTTATATATATATATATATATATATACCTAGGCAGGTCATAAGTATTGTCACACAGTAAAAACTTTTCTTTTAGAATGCTGGCCACAAAAAAGTTTATAGAATTCGAATTTCGAATTGTTCATGAAAATAAAAATGTATACTTTTTAGAATTTTACTCATTTTTAAATATGGAGTGGACGCTTAAAGAAGACCGTGTTGCAGTTATTGCGTTGCATCGTTGCGGTTACGCGCCAATTCAAATTTTTGACATACTGAAAAATTTTAATATAACCAAAAGATTCGTTTATCGCACCATCAAACGATACAATGAAGACGCTAGTGTAGATGACAGGTCAAGAAGTGGTCGCCCTCGGTCTGTTAGGACTCCAGCAGTGATAAAAGCTGTGAAGGCGCGAATTCAAAGAAATCCCAAACGTAAGCAGAAACTGTTGGCCCTTCAGATGGGGTTAAGCAGAACCACGGTGAAAAGGGTGTTAAATGAAGACTTAGGGCTTCGGGCATTTCGAAGAAAAACAGGACATCGTTTGAATGCTCGTCTAATGGGCCTGAGACTGAAGAGATGCCGCGCTTTGTTGAAGAGGAAATTCTTTTTTCGGATGAAAAAAATTTTACCGTAGAAGAGAGCTACAACAAACAAAATGATAAGGTGTACGCACACAGTAGTGAAGAAGCGAGCAACCGTATTCCGCGTGTCCAACGAGGTCATTTTCCATCCTCGCTCATGGTGTGGTTGGGAGTTTCTTATTGGGGCTTAACAGAGGTACATTTTTGTGAGAAAGATGTCAAAACGAATGCAGTTGTGTATCAAAATACAGTCCTGACGAACCTTGTGGAACCTGTTTCTCATACCATGTTCAATAACAAGCACTGGGTATTCCAACAAGATTCGGCGCCAGCTCATAGAGCGAAGAGCACACAAGACTGGCTGGCGGCGCGTGAAATCGTCTTCATCCGGCACGAAGACTGGCCCTCTTCCAGTCCAGATTTGAATCCGTTAGATTACAAGATATGGCAACACTTGGAGGAAAAGGCGTGCTCAAAGCCTCATCCCAATTTGGAGTCACTTAAGTCATCCTTGATTAAGGCAGCCGCTGATATTGACATGGACCTCGTTCGTGCTGCGATAGACGACTGGCCGCGCAGATTGAAGGCCTGTATTCAAAATCACGGAGGTCATTTTAAATAAACTTTAGTGTCATAAGAATCTATGTTTTGTTAAGTTCATTTTGGTATATAAATGGTTACATAATGAATAAACTTGTTTCAATTATTTTATATTAAACATGTGACAGAATTTATGACTTGACTAGGTATATATATATATATATAGAAGATAGATATTTTGAAAAAGATGTTTAACTTCAGTCGTGTGGTCTAAAGCACACTCGTTTTTTTATGATCGTTATTTTGTGAACAATAGTATCGTTGCAAATAGGTAGGGTAACATTTACCTTACTATATTTTCTTATGTGATTATGAAAAATCAATACTTAATAAGAGAATGAAATTGACAGATAAAGTATCAAGACTTTTTGTGACACGGCACGGCAACCACGGCAATCGAAAGAAAACAGACAAAATCAACGAAAAACTCGCATAATTGAGCAAATTGTGAGTAGCATTTTTGTTCAGAACAAGTGAACTAATCATATATATACAAAGGTGAGTAACAAGTTGGTAATCTTCGCGATCTCGGCCAAGGTTTGTTGGGGCGAGGGTGCTTATCTAGATTTGGCCAATCAGTGCCATTGATAAGCTTTGCACAATTATGAATGAAGTTATTACCTTATCCACTAATCAGAAAGTGACTTAAAATAGTCTATTGTGTTTATTTTTATAGTGGTAAAGTTGCATGCCATTATTTAGAAGATATAATATGATAAACAGAGCACCAACCACCGAATTTTAGTTGTCAACTTTTAATTAAAACTATGCGCGTCAGCAAGAAGAATAATCGGATCTACTTTGTTTTTTAAATTATTTGTGTACAGAGATAAGAGCGATGACAAACCGATTTTGACGATGTAAACAATGCAATCTCTAAGGTCGTAAAATGGTTCAATGTAAACAATCTACTTATAAATGAAAATAAAACAAAGTGTATTAAATTTATACTACCTAATGTTACACAAGTTAAATCAGATATAAAAATCAAAGGCGAGAAGTTGGCTTATGTGGACACTACCGTATTCTTAGGTATAACCCTAGATAATAAGTTTCCCTCGCATTGATAAGTTGTCGAAGAGACTTTGTTCTGCGGCTTACGCAGTCAATAAGATCCGTCTTTTTACAAACGTAGACACAGCTATACCTTGATTCAGAAATCAAGATAATTTTTGTAAACCAAGAAATGTCATGATATGTCACTGTCATAATGACAAGTCAGGGGTAGATATCAATTTTTTACCATGGATCACTATAAGTAGTAATGGCGCGCTGTTTTGCTTGGGCGATAGATTACTACCTAAATATTTCATAATATATATATTTTTATACCGTGAAAGGTTGCTTATATATATATATATATATATATAATATATTACACAAAACGATTGATATTTTCCATTCTATGGATATTGATTAGAAAATCAACCTTACCATAAGTACTTAGAAAAATTGAGTAATCTTCTATAAACTTCTACTTCGATACTATTTTTTTGATATGGTAACACCTTTGTTTACAAAAATTATCTTGGTTTCTGAATCACTTAGACTAGTTTACTTCAGCTACTTACACAGCATTATGTCATACCATACGGTATACTGCTGTGGTGAATGCTGCAGTTATAAACACCGTTTTTGTGCTGCTGAAGAGGGCAGTTCGTGCAATTTGTAATATGAGCCCCAGAGAATCATTACGCAATAAGTTTAAAGAAATAAATATTATGACATTCCCTTGTCATCTATGTATGTTCACAAAAATATTAATTTGTTTAAGAAAAATAGTGATAATCATAATTTTAATACTATAAAGAAAGAAAAACTCGCTGTTGCCACTTGTAGACTCCATAAAGTTAGGCAAGGTGTACCTACCTATGCTTTTATAACAAACTCCCAAGGGATGTACCAAAATTGACAATTAACAAATTTAAAACAAAATCATTATAAAAGAGCCTACTATAAAATATTGGATCATTTAAATGATAGAGAAGCTTGAGATTGAAATTGCTCCAACTCGTTCAAAATGATACAATTTAAACGTAATTTATTTTCTGTATTGTTATGTATTCTAAAAGGATCATTTAAAAAACGACCAGCCTTGTTTCTTGCCTTTCTTTCCTGGCTTGATTGTGAAGGAACAGGCAGTAAAATTGACGTTTCAAAGTGATCCTTTGTGATTTTAATGAATAAAACATTTTGATTACCCCGTTGTAGTATCTAATACTATAGTGTTTTTATTCCGTTGTATGTGTAGTCTCAAATTTATTGATGTTTATCTCCACTGTTTCCCACAATCAACAACTAATTGAAATTAATTAATGTTTCCCGGTTTTATTAAGAAAAATACGTTTTTGATAAGCGTGGAAGCGATAACAGGAGCCAACCACGCCTGCGCACGCCCCTCCCCGCCTACACGCAGGATCTATAGCCACTTTCTTTATTCAATACTAGCTGACCTGCCTACAGCTTCGCACGCATGGTTTGTCAATAAAAACATTACCCTCTTTCTGCGCAATCGGATAAAAAGTAGCTTATGTTACTTAGGAATAATGTAGCATTCTAATGATGAAAGAATTTTTTAAATAGGACCAGTAGTTTTTGAGTTTATTCGATACAAAAATACAAATCTTTCCTTTTATAATATTATAATTTTGGTCGGTATTTCTATCAACTTTTAAAATGTAAAAAGTGGTTATTGTGACATAACGATAATAGTTCGACATATGGTATCCCAAAGTTTTTGTAGATATTGATATTGTATAACATATGTACTTTTGTTCTATCATCAATAGTTTCCGCAGTGCATGCGACGAAAGACGTTTTAGGGCACTTTTTTACACCTTGGGTTACGTTACTTAAGTTTTATTAAAAATCCTTAATCTTTTATAGCAGTAAATATAAGTTTTGTTACTCAAGGTGAATGTAGCTTTCCAATGGTGAAAGAATTTTTGAAATCGGCACAGTAGTTTTTGAGTTTATTCATTACAAACATACACACAAAAATACAAATCTTTCCTCTTTATAATATTAGTATAGATTCTTCTAAGACCATATTTAAGACGCATTCGAAGCAAACAGGTCAGTTCACTTTACCCTTTAAACCACATATTTGAAATCAATAAAATAAGTATGTTTTAAATTGGATATAAAAGATAATTTAAAACTTGAACGGTCCTCGTTTCCTGAATAAAGTGTGGAAAGAAATACGTCTCTTAATTTTACAACCTAATTTTCAGATCAATCTGATGAGATGGGCAGCAGCAGGAGCTCGATTCATTGCGCTGTTATCCGCGTATACAGTCACGGCAATTATCCGCGAAGATTGCATTAGTGATAAGATTTTTAGGGCACATTTAGACGCGGACGTCCTTCGGGTCTTACCGTCTTACGAGGGTAATATAGCTTTGTTGTAGAAAGGCACTTATGGCTGAGGCGCGTTTTTCTCAGCGTTATGGGAGTCCCCGCAGAGCCCCGCGGGGCTCCGCCCGCCCCCACTTATCGCAATTTATTGCGCGACCCCTTAATAAATAAATGAATAACCGAAGAAAATTCAATGATATACAACCGGGACGCGTGCTGCTACGAGCTTTCCCATCGTGTTGTGAAAAATTGCCTTAATTTTGGAAAATACGGGGAAAATTATAAGAGCTATTGTTGTTAATGATGCAAGACACAGAGAAATAATATGCTACGGTAATAGGATTATGTACTGCGTCATAAATAAGGTTTGTTGTTGCCTGTGAACCTACTATTCAATAGTGTACTACTTGTGCGCGATAACTTGGGACCTGCTAGGAATGCGACTCCTCGACCGCTTCCCCTGCACTTCCCCGATGGCGCCCGTATTGTACCGTTCGCATCACTATTTTTTACTAGGGTTTTTAGTCTCGTACTGGCCTACGTCACGTAACGACGCGCTCTGGAATTCTTTTAGTTTTCGTTTGTGTTATTGTTTTTTGTCTGGAAAAAAGAAGTCAACCATGTGGACAGGCTTCGACAAAAGTATTGGGACGATGACCTCTTACAAGAGACGAATGAATCGCAATTAATTGTAAATTTATCGGATACCTCTTCGTCAAGTGATTATAGTGAGACTGAGGACGAAGAACAACCTCTAGAAGGCATAAATCCACCAAGTAGTGACGAAGATGAGTTAATGTAAATAATAGATAAAATAAATGTATAAACTTAAACATTGTATTTTTATTTTATTCAAATAGTGTAAAAAAGATTAGATAAAAAGCAGCGTCCTCCATGAGTAACATAATAAATTAGGTTAAAAAAACAAAGACGAAGCCGCGGGCGGCTGCTTGTTATGTTCGCTTTTTTGCGGGCGGTACAAACACGCCAATATGACGTCACCGCGCTCAGGTCCCAACTTATCGCGCACGGGTAATAGTAAAATATGTCCTATGTTTACATTATACATAGGTAATATTGGAACCTTGCAATACTGTCTTAGTGATAACAAGAGTATAGACGATTTTCAAAAAAAATTAACATAAATTTCCACATGATCCACTCTATTCAAAGGGTGTTTGGAACATATAGATTTTTAGTGTTAAGCCTGCTTACTGTGCATTTAGTGTGCTCAATTGTTAATTTCATAAGATAATATTTAGTTTGAAATAAAGAATGTTCATTCATTCGTTAAATCTTACTGGTGGTAGAGCTTTTGTGAACGGGCTCGAGGAAGTGGGCACCACCGCCTTACCGTTATCTGCCGCCAAATAGCAGTACTTGTGCTGCTGTGTTCCGGTTAGATGGTAATGGTATGTTCCTGTAATTACTGGCACATAGGCATAACAGCTAAGTCCTATAGTATGGCAACGTATCCACATAGAGATCAAGACAACATAATAGCTTGTTTTGAGTTCTATGTGGATATTAATGGGCTGCAGTAGCCACTTAACATCTGGTGGACTGCATGCTCGTTTGCGATATAAGTAGTATAAAAAAAAATCTACGAACTTCACTGATGATAATTTATACGAGGTAAAAAAAGAGTAGAAAAAAATTATATTCTCTATTACCAAATTTATATTTGTCCTTCCTACATAACCGTCACATAAAATTGGACCACCTACTAACGGCGTTGAGCGAATTTTTTTTGCAACAACTGTCAATAAAAACAATTTTTATAGGTATTATGGATACGGTAAACTTTTAACCACTGGTTACGTGTTTTTATGAGAAAATAAATCTAATGTTAAATTTTGTAATATCTTTAGAGACAATACATTCTTGAAACCTAACCTATTGTCTGTGAATTGTGATCAAGAGAGCGCAGATCAGACGATCGTTTGTCTCGGATCCCCTATACAGGGAGTACAAAAAGTACAAACTCATTAGTAAGCCCGACCGGGAGCACAAGAATTAATGAAGGTGAACAATAATTTAGTGTTTAATTAAAAGTATGCCCCCTGTAGAGCCTCCGCGCCCGCCCGAAATAATTGTATATAATTTCTAAAGGTAATTTAATAAAAAATCATCTATAAAACCTATGGATATTAAAAGGTGATGTTTACTGAACGATTAAAACAAGCTACTCGGTTATATAGACTTGCTGTCGATTCGGACAAAATATATTGGGATGCAATGTCCCAATTGACACTTTTGATTGTAATATTTTTGTTACTGTCGATTCGTACACCATTAAAAATAGCTTTATTGTACAGTCAGTTAAAAAAACAGGTTTTTACCGAGGCGCGGCGGTGGCACAGCAAGATGACGAAATAGATGCATATCAAGGTATCTCTATCTCTCTATCTCTTTATTTGAGATATTTTTAAGTGATCATTATATAGATGCGTAAGTATACAAGATGTTGATTTATACCAATTATACGCTATGAATGAAACTTGTGGTTATTTTTTAACATTAATGTAAGTCACACGCTCGCAAAGCAATTTGATTGGCTTTATCATATTATATTATATTGTGCTTAATTATTTTTTACCTGTACTGTACTCAACAGCTTCAATAATTTGATGGTGTCCGAATCGACACTAAAAAAAATTTAAAATAAAAAGTGTCAGTTGGGACACTGTGTCCTAATAAATTTTGTCCGTATCGTCAGCAACTCGTTGTATCTATGCATTTTTTAATCAAAACGTGGCAATTTAATGTAAAATCTATAAAACATTGAGAATTATAAAGTGGTGTTGTGAATTTGCCAATAAAATTTATGAGTTTTTTTACGGCAGCATTTATAAGTCACGGTGTTATAGGCGTAAAACAGCCTGGATAAGTGGCTAATAAATATATAATCAGAATAAACAAATACCATACATTTAAGTTTGTCATGCGCCTCAATAAAATGACATCATTATAACCATCCCACTGAAAAGAGCCATGTTTTTCTTCAAACCTGAGTGCTTTGACACAATCGTCCTTATATTTTCGGCACAGATATATACAGCATTTTACATAGAAAACTCTCGTGATTTTTTCATTTCTTTATTATAAATACGGGATTTATCACGTACCGTTTTATCGGTATTTCGACCGACAATGTTTCGGTTCAAGTCTAGAACAGGGTGAGCGCGATCATTGTCAGTCGAAACACCGATAAAACGGTACGTGATAAATCCCGTATTTATAATAATGATTTTACAGAGTTGTTTACACTTTAACGGTTAGTACCAAACACTTGTAGTTGTAACGTTTTTTCTCACAGGTATCAAGTTTAAATAGTGTGCTTTTGATGGCATGACCCTTGTACAAGCGCTAAGAGAATGACGAGAATTCCTAAATCACTGTTATTATAGTACAATGCGACTGATGAGGGGACCGCATAATGCGAGATCGATTGATAAAAGAAATTGTTCTGAGTGTCCTTGGTAGTTAGCAATTCTCTTTTAGATTCCATAGACTGTTATTATTGATACTAGGTATATAATGGAGGAAGGTAGGACGCTCAGCTCATTGATTGGCGTCAAAAAATGAATTCTTTTGGATTCATGTTTCTGGAACACTCGTAATTGATGCAACAAAAAACTAAACTACTGAACCGATTTTGAGTAGAGACCCACTAAAAACTAGTGGGTAGCGGATTTATTGGAATGTTCTGATTATTGGATTGTATAGAAAAAAATATATGTAAATAAAATATGTGCGCAAGCGCGACGAGCGTAGGGAGGGGTGAGGAAGGCGTGAGCGGAGGGCGCCGGATTACTGAGACTCTACTGTACATACATACTTTCAAATAAAAAATATTTTTCAAATCGGTTGGTAAATGACGGATGTCTGATTTAAAATATACAACGAATTGAGAAGCTGCTCAAAATCAGTTAAAAATCAATGAATGACGACAAGCTGGAAAAAGATAATTACGATTAATTACAGGAAAAATGTTCATTCAGTTTTATATCCAGCACATTGACAAGAAGTCTCTGCAAGAAATGGTAAAATTAAGTGTAAACTCATGCAGTAAGGTGTGCTCGTTCCAATGCCTATAGGTACCACCAATACCACCCTTGACGCGCAAAACAATGACGCTGTTCGAAATGCGAAACCAAACGGAAGTCCGCGGACCCCCGGGATGCGACGATTTTCTTGCGCTCGCGCTGCTCCACACTTATTATATAAAGTAAAAACACAAATGTGAATGCACGCAAAGAGGGCTAACGCGAACAGCAAAGGAATTTTTGTTATCGGCGTCGCATTGAAGTCAAGTCGCGACTCATTGTTCAAGCGTATAATTATCCACGAACTTTATTGTTGCGCAAAATCAAAGAATATGTTATTCATTTGCCCCTGACTTTTGACTTGGAACGTATTGAGCGAATTCAATAGAAGACGGTTAGTTCTTCTCACGACCTACTGCGTTTATGAGTTGGTATTCAGAACTAATAGATATACCCTATAGTACTTATAGGGTTTGAGTACCTAGTTCTAAGCATAAATAAGACAACATGCTTCCCTGCATCTTTCGTAGGGATAGGTAAGATTTGTCACAGTAATGAGTACATCGTCGAAAAGATTTAGTTTAGACCGATGATCGACTTAAATGATCACAATCGGAGAAACTTTCCATCTGCAGAAAAAAACGCCGTTACCTAAAGTTCAGATGAAAAAACGAGTGTGCTTTATAGACCATACTACTGAAGTAAAACTTCTTTTCCAGAATATTAATTTTTAAAATTGTTCAATTACAAAATTGTCCACACGTCTGTAGGTCAATAAGTCTATGTTCATTCTGGATAGACGCAACTCGCACTCGCACAATAACGTTTAAAAATATACCAAACGTAACTCTCTCCTTCTATCTTCACTTATACTTCCGTTCGCACTTTTCGTAACGCATTCACCAGCTTAATTCCCTAGTCAAGCGGGCGTCAAGAAGTTTTACTTCATAAGTTTCATTAATAAACCTATCTTGCAGAAGTTAAACCTAATTTTTAGGATAACTTTTTGCAATGCAAAAGCCAGTCACCTGTAATGAACAATCAATGCCACTTACAAAGTCAAAAGGCGAGTTCCATATGCCTTTTCAAGCATAGCTAAGTACTCACCTCCCTCTTCACATCGACCCCTACTACTGACGTCACGTGCGCATAAGAGCACCCGATAATACCTCCTTGTATAATCAATGATCAATTGATCATTCTGATTCTCTGAAATCACAAATCGGTACTGAAGTAAGTACTTACCATTTACTTGCCTATGTTTAAGGGTCCTTATAAAGCCATTTGTATCGTCGCGTGCGCAGTTTTCGATGCTGGCGTAACTGGAATGGAAAAAAGAGTTCATGTTGTGATTACTATTATAACAGTCATAATTTATGCTTGCCAGTGGCGGCTACTACAGCCATACACTCAAAGGAGTTGAATTTTACTTCTGGCAAAACACGTGCTACACATTTCATGAATAAACATAGAATTCCTATGAAAAGCTCAATATTTCGTTATTTTTATATGTATCTAGCGTATGCTATCCCACTGCTGGGCAAAGGCTTCCCCCTCATCTTTCCACTTTTCTCGATCTTGTACTAAATCCCGCCAGTCCCTTTAAAGCGTCCAAATCAGCGCGCCACCGCTTCTTAGGCCTTCCACGGTGTCGCTTTCCATCCACAGGGATCCATCCAGTTAAGACCTTAGCCCACCTATTTGGTTGCATGCGGGAGACATGAACCGCCCAATCCCACTTGGCAGTCTTGATACCGACGTCAGCGATGCCGATCCTTGAGCGCAGCGAGGTATTCTCTTGATACCCAAAATGCTGCGCTCCAACGCTATTTGGTAAACCCCGAGCCTGGACTTTTGAGATTCAGTCAGTGACCAAGACTGGGCACCGTAGGTTAGGACTGGCAGAATACACATTATTCTAATATTTCGTTATTATTTTAATAAAAGTCTGTGAACCAGTCTCAATATATATATACATATATAGTCTTTTATATTGTCAGGTTATTAACTCAAGAACTGCGAGACCGATTTTGATAAACTCTGATTTGTTGGATTTGTCTTCGCCCCGAATAGAGGAATAACTATTAAAATATCGCAAAAAAATCACTCAAAAAAATTATGAAGCATATTCATTTTCTCATACATAGACGCAGCTAATGATGGCCGATTGACAATTCTACCGGCGACGGACATTGGCAGCCCGCGTCTTATGCATATCAAGGCGGCACAAAGTTCGGCGGGTCAGCTAGTTATACATATAATAATCTCTTTTCATGATATATGCATCAAATAGTTTTTAAAGGTATAGGATAAAACATAAATTACACATTTTAAAAATTTTGAATAAATTATTTTAGAATGTATATGTTACATCAGGTGGGCCGTAAGCCTGTTTCCCCACAAATAACATAAAAAACTAATTTCAAATAGTGCCTAAATCATTAAAGAATCTAAATATAAATATGCATTACTAGCTGTTGCCAGCGGCTTCGCACGCGTGGTTTGCCAATAAAAAGTAGCCTATGTGTTAATCCAGGTAATGATCTACGTACATACCAAATTTCATCGCAATCGGTTTAGCCGTCCCGGCGTGAAAGGGTAACAAACATCCAACATACATACATACAAACTTTCGCGTTTATAATATTAGTAGGATTGATTGAAAAAAGCAACAGTTGTCTTGTTTTTCAATGTGCTACGAAGATGCTACGAAAAATTTCAACATGATATATTTTTTGCATTAATATTGTGCAGCTGTAAACAGCATTGTATAACACCACAACCCGCCCAAGTAGCCAAACCGAATTTAGCAGTCAACAAATAGGTATAATTTGTTTGATTTGTTAAGATTGAATGGCAGTGCGTCGTGCATTCGGTCGTCACTCGGCACAGCGAGCCATTGTTTGCAGCTCGCGGGTGTCCACGGTACCCCGCCATTTTCTCTACAGGACTCCGCTAAAGACCCACCATGTTAATTCTCATTCTGGAGTCACCAAATGGTCCGTTTAACTGTCAACGAAGAATAGACTCGAGCCCTTTATACGTCATTATTCGATGTTGACTCAGAAATGCAAGCAGGGTAGATAATTTCCGGTTCTAAAAAATTGTTACTGCTGTTATTACTTCGCAGAAGAGATACTTATTTAGATCTTTTCAGAAAGTTAAAACCAGGCAAATTGAGAATTAGGTCCTAATTTTGTTCGCCCAACAGCTGCACCAGTTTGAATCGAAAATAGAAGTACTTACGTTGTTTTTATACCACCTGGAGATCGAACGAGCTTAAGGCCCATCCATCCATCCAAAGGTTGTCTGGTAGATATCACTAATTAGCGATAAGACCGTCAATTGTATAAATTAATTTGAATACTGTTACTAATAATTGTTTTGTTGTTTATGGTGTACAGTAAAGTATTATCAAATCTAATCTAAGGCCCTATTTATCACCTGATGTTAAGTGGTAACCAGCGCCTATAACAAAAAATTGCCTAGTAGGTCACGCATCTTAAAAACGTACCCAGCGTCCATCAACTTGAGGCATTTAGGAGTAAAACCTCATATGTCTGTTATTTCACCGACAATCATACCCTTCAAACCGAAACACAGCAATGCTGCTTGGCGGCAGAAATAGTAGTATTACTTCCCCGGGCGAGCTCTTTCACAAGAAAATCTACTGCTCTTACTTAAATAAATATTGCTGGACAGTTCACACAGGGCTATCTAGCCCCAAACTAAGCAGAGCATGTACAATGGAAACCAGGTAACTGATAGAATACGTATATACATTTTTTGTTTGTAAATACATGCTTATAATATACTAGCTGGTGCCAGCGGCTTCGCACGCGTAGTTTGCGAATAAAAAGTAACCTATATGTTAATCCAGGTTATGATCTACGTACATACCAAATTTCATCGCAATCGGTTCAGCCGTTCCGGCGTGAAAGAGTAACAAACATCCATACATACAAACTTTCGCGTTTATAATATTAGTAGGAGTGTAGAAACAACCAAACCCGGAACAAATATCAGTAGATCATGCAAGCATTTGTTCCGCGGCGGGAATCGAACCCGCTACCTCTTGCGCCTCAGCCGACTAGTCGCTCACTGTACCACGGAGGTCGTCGACTTACATTAAAGTTTCTTTTTCAAAAAGTTACAAAAAGTTTTTGGAAAGTCTAATGCAGCCCACACACGTTTTCTTTGTGCAAGCCTTTGCGCTAGCCTTTCTCAAGCCTAGAAATTTGACCAAAGTTTTCCCACAGATGCTTGCGCAAGCCTTTACAAGCCAGTTTGCACAAAGCTAGTGCAAATAAATCGTGGATGCCTGACAAAAACCTGACTTTTGTTTTAGAGCGTAGATATTTCGTACCAGTGATATTTACAGGGGATGAAAAGTAAAATACACAGGTTAATGTTGGTGACTACTCATCAACTAATACATATTTCCTCCCTTACCGAAATAATCTGTTCATTTGCGTCATCACCGCCTTCCACGTAGTTAGTAAGTAAACTTCGCTGTTGCGTCGCAACGGTCGCGCATAGGCGCGGCGACTTCACTGTGCATTAATAGTTCCCAAAGAGCAGTGCCTTTACAGTGCCTGTTGAAGAAAACAGTACAATAAGTAAGTATTCTTTTGATATTTCAATAGACACTGCAATTGTGATCAGAGATAGTGTTCCTCTACTTGCTCTATCGTCGTCGCGGTTAACTCTTGAGTTTTTTTAGTTCAGGAGTAATGTGGGATAAGGTCTCAACTAAGTCTAAAAGTAGGTACAGTGAACCCACCTGCTTGTTCTTAAAATTCAATATAAATCTAGGTTTCTGATTTCTATTTTATGAATGTAGTAGAGATGTCCTCAAAGGCAACGCAATAGAATATCGATTTTTAGACATGACTTCAAGGACAAGGCAAATCAAACTGACCAAGTACTAGTTACAGTTTAAACCCCACGACACACCTACCATCGCCTTGTTTAGCGTATATTATGTTATTAAAACCTGCCCAAAACCTAAAATGGAAAATAAGTTAAACGGAAAAACTGCATCATATCTATACTAATATTATAAAGAGGAAACGTTTGTTCTTTCACTGTTGGGATGCTACTTTATCCCCGGGTGACATAGGCTACATTTTACCCAACTGCGCAGGAGGGTAATGTTTTTATTGAAAAACTACGCGAGCAAAGCTGCGGAATTGTCAGCTAGTGCTTTATAAGACTAACTTATTCAACCTTGCACCCCAAACATGATGTCAGTTCATGCGTGGGTAAAATCAATACTTTGCGTAGTAGTCCGAATGCTATGTCAAGGTCACTATGTCTATGAAAGCCACTTGATTCAGAAATATTGTTCAGATATTATTAACAGTAATAACATACAATTATTGACATGCCATCTATTGACCGTTGCAAACGATCTATAGATGGGTCAACTGCTACAGATCACTACCCGGCGGAAACCCCCAAGACACTGGCTGCATTACCCCGCTGAACTGCAATGCATAAGCGTTGACCCAGATAAGCGCCAGCACTCAGAATACACGTTACTGTGTCACATTATGTTACTTCTCTTAAGAGAACCAGTGACTGATTGTAGTACTTTTTTACATACGGTAGATGTAGGGGTTCCTACTTTCCAGGTTTCAAATGATAGACTTGGTATGTGGCAGAGTGGACTGTATTTTCTTTCTTCTTAGTTGCTAGGCTACAATGTATATCGCGTACTTGATGATCACACTTTTACTGAGAATCGGTTCTATATTTATACAAAAAGTCCTCGCCCTAGCTACGGTGCGGGAAGCGTAATTTACCTATTTAATCAATAACATTTTCAATCGAACTTTCTGGAATAAAGTTAGACAGAGACACATTGTAACTACGTTTAGCCATCCTTTTTCTTCTTCGTCGTCATCGAACTTTCCAGAAAAGCTAGACAGGGACGCGAATAATTGACCGTCCGTTACAGTAGAGATCGTTTAAACTGAAAATGACTTCTACTTTTTACATCGAAACCAAATAGCAATCGTAAGGATGGAGTGGCATACAATGTTAGCTTGCAACTGGTAATTTTTTTATAGAAACTATCTGTGCAAGTGCGGAACTTGCCGATTGATAAATTCATTTAAATTCTACAAAAGGAAGTTTTCCCATTAGACTACGACATGGCACGCTTCAGGAGAAATGTAAAGAAATTTCTACAGTGTAGGGAACGCATCGACAATACCCCGGGTGTTGCCGGTGTCAATAGGCGACGGTGACCGCTTACCATCAGGTGGGCCGTAAGCCTGTTTCCCCACTTAACATAAAAAAAAATCGTTAGGATCGGGAAATTTGAAACATTTTATATATGTATTATAATGGTTTTGTCGAATTTAAGCGTCACTTTGTAGATCAACAAGATCCTTGCACTGGTGTTAATATAAAAACAAGCTTCCGCCCGCGCTTTCGCAAGCGCAGATTGTCAATAAAACCATTACCCTCCTGCGCAGTTCGTTAAAAAGTTGCTTATGTCTCAATCCCTGTCTTATGCTATATACCTACCAAAATTCACCGAAATTGCCTCAGGCGTTTAGTGGTGAAAATGTAACAAACAGAGAGACGGAGCTACTTTCGAATTTATAGATAACTAGCTGTTGCCCGCGACTTCGTTTGCGTTGCACTACTAAATGTGTAGGTAATCTAGAAATAAAGCTAAACTCGCTGTTGCAACGTGACTTAACACCCCATTTTTATCCCATGGGAACTGATTTATGGCAAAAATTAACCTGTGCTGATCCAGGTTATAATCTACGTATATACCAAATTTCATAGAAATCGGTTCAGCCGTTACGGCGTGATTGAGTAACAAACAAACATCCAAACTTTCGCATTTATAATATTAGTTAGTATGGAAATGAGGATAATACAATCTCTTTATTTGTTTCACAAGTCCAAACTACGAAACTTAATAAAAACGAACTTATAAAAGCTCTCCTAGCTTAAAATAAAACAAACTTTTAGTCAAAAGTGTCTCTAAATATGCGTTGTTGTAAATTCAGAGTAAATTATTTTAGTTTTTAGTTGATTATAAAAGTGGTCGCGACAAATGCGCTGACGCAGCAGGCACCAGCGGGGCGCCAGCAACGGTTCTCGGCATTATACATCCAAATACATTCGAACGCGTGTGTATTAACTTTTATTTAGTACCTTAAAAATCAAGCTTTGACAAGTTTTTAATAATATTTAATACGCCATGAATAACCAATTTTTAGGGTTATAATTTGCTAGACATTGCTTGTGTGATCAATAGTGATCGGCGTAGGTAGTGCTATTCACGGGAATTAGTGAACGTTAGCTTAACCTATACCTTCTAAATCCTGGGAAATATATTTTTATTTTATAAAGTCATTGTAGTTTTACACATGACGACACATTAAACCACCCGTTTCGAGTTTAATCAGATCCCGCCTATGGACCAGTAAGTATTATGGCAAATAGCATTGTGCGGGACTAGTCTTAACCAGAAATGAGTAGTCTGATATATCGTCGTGCGTACTCATGGTATCTTAAACATTAACTTATCATTCATGTTCATTGACCCAAAATAGCACTACCTATGCCGATCCCTAGTGATCAATATAAGTATCTGGGTAATATGATACATAACTCTGGGAACGTGGAATGTAATATTCCACACCGAATAGCCGCAGCATGGCTAAAAATGGCGAGAAGTAACCGGTGTCACCTGCGACAAAAGAATGCCAGTAAAACTTAAAGGTCTTATTTACAAGACTATCATAAGACCAGTCTTAACGTATGGAAGCGAAACATGTGCGGCATCACCAGGCTCGATAAAATCCGTAACGAGTACGTGCGAGGAAGCCTGGGGGTGCGCGACATCGCTGACAATATGCAAGAGAGTCGGCTGCGATGGTACGGTCACGTGAAGAAGAAGCCACCTGACTACGTAGGGAATTTGGTACTACAACTTTCCATCCCCGGTCGAAGATCTAGAGGTAGACCCAAGACAAGTTGGAGAGATGTAGCGTCAAAAGACATGAGAGAGTGCCAAGTTTCTGATGACGACGTCGAGGATAGAGAGAAGTGGAGAAGAGCGACCAGGAAAGCTGACCCCACCGCCATGTGGGATACATAGCTGGGAAGAGAGAGAGAGAATTTGCTAGACACAGCGATGGACAAGTCCGTCTGTTCGACCAACAGTTACAACTGTTTTATTAGAAGAGAAAATGTAATGCTGAAATTTGGCATACCTTTAAAATACCTCTAAAAAGTTTTATTAATACGAGTGGTCACGTTAAGTCCCTAGAAGTGTTCTTGGACTTACCTTACCATAAATAGGTTTAGTGAATCCTCTGCTAATTTATGGGAAAACTAATGCTTTATTTCCGTAGTTCGATGCTACATACTACGACAAAGAAGCGATTAATTTATTTTATTGTTGTTTTATTAACTATGTTATTGAGGGGGTAGAAAGTGTAGAAACATAATGGTATCATGTAATGGCTTTCTCACAAAAGTAACGTCCTAGGAATAAAGAAGAAAACTACAATCCGGGTCTAAAAGGTAAGAGCGAATAGATTTCTTCCAGACCTTCGTGCTCCTTATCATGTTCTTGATGAAATCTCTGTGTCCAGGAGCGTCGATGATGGTGACGTAGTACTTTGCGGTTTCAATCTTCCATAGGGCGATATCGATGGTTATATACGTTCACGCTCAGCCTTCAGTTTGTCCAATACCCACGCATATTAGAAGGAGCCCTTACCCATTTCCTGGGCCTTCTTCTCGAACTTCTCGATCGTTCTCTTGTCTATACTACCGCATTTGTAGATCAGATGGCCTGTGGTGGTGAACTTGTGTTGATATGAATCTTTTCCTTGCCTTCCATTTTTGGTTATTCACGGATTACAATCTACGTGTAATATCCGAGAAAGACTTAAACAGAATGGAAATGATTGCTTAGACCATCTTACACCACTTCATCGCTTACCATCAGGTGAGATTGTGGCCAAACGAAGATATATTCACGCTAATGTATATATTCAAAGTTTAATAAATAAATATATTTATATTCAAAGCCATAAATTAACAATTTTACCATGATTTGACCGCCAGGGTCTGATTATGAAGCTAGGGATCGTGTTTGAGTACTTTTAAATTGTTTATCGATTAATTGATCGCCTGAGTCTAAAGACTACTACTACTGAGATGAAGTAGAAGATTCATGTTTGGGTTTTTGTTACCACACTAGGATACGTCTATTTTCGATGTATAAAACACAGCACAGAGCACCTTAAGCAGTTGGTCAAAACATAGCATCAGATAGTAAAAAAAATGTTCTACGACTGTATAGGAACTAAGAATGGATCGTTTCAAGAGTAGCATGTGAAAAATCATATGTCACACCTGCTATTTTCCTTTGCATAATCTGCTAAAAATCATTCAAATGAAATCAGTATCGGTTTTGATCGTATATCGGTCGCAGTCATTCGGCTCTGCTACAAATCACAGTCGTTCGCATTTCTTAGGAATTCATCGGACGTTTTCGTTGTCCGTGATTTTTCACATGTGAAATAACACTAGCATGAATAGCGAGTGTGACATTACGGCATCCTAATGAAAAATCATTGCCTGTGATTTTTCACGTGTGAAATAGCACTAGCATGAACAGCGAGTGTGACATAACGGCATCATAATGAAAAATCATTGCCTGTGATTTTTCACGTGTGAAATAGCACTAGCATGAACAGCGAGTGTGACATAACGGCATCCTAATGAAAAATCATTGCCTGTGATTTTTCACGTGTGAAATAGCACTAGCATGAACAGCGAGTGTGACATAACGGCATCATAATGAAAAATCATTGCCTGTGATTTTTCACGTGTGAAATAGCACTAGCATGAACAGCGAGTGTGACATAACGGCATCCTAATGAAAAATCATTGCCTGTGATTTTTCACGTGTGAAATAGCACTAGCATGAACAGCGAGTGTGACATAGCGGCATCATAATGAAAAATCATTGTATGTGATTTTTCACATGTTAAATAGCATGAATAGAGAGTGTGACATTACAGCATCATAATAAAAAATCATTGCCTATGACTTTTCACATGTGAAATAGCACTAGCATGAATAGCGAGTGTAACATTATGGCATCATAATGAAAAATCATTGCCTGTGATTTTTCACGTGTGAAATAGCACTAGCATGAACAGCGAGTGTGACATAACGGCATCCTAATGAAAAATCATTGCCTGTGATTTTTCACGTGTGAAATAGCACTAGCATGAACAGCGAGTGTGACATAACGGCATCCTAATGAAAAATCATTGCCTGTGATTTTTCACGTGTGAAATAGCACTAGCATGAACAGCGAGTGTGACATAGCGGCATCATAATGAAAAATCATTGTATGTGATTTTTCACATGTTAAATAGCATGAATAGAGAGTGTGACATTACAGCATCATAATAAAAAATCATTGCCTATGACTTTTCACATGTGAAATAGCACTAGCATGAATAGCGAGTGTAACATTATGGCATCATAATGAAAAATCATTGTATGTAATTTTTCACATGTGATATTAGCACTAGCATGAATGGGGAGTGTGACATTACGGCATCATAATGAAAAATCATTGTATGTGATTTTTCACATGTGATATTAGCACTAGCATGAACAGCGAGTGTGATATTACGGCATCCTAATGAAAAATCATTGCCTGTGATTTTTCACGTGTGAAATAGCACTAGCATGAATAGAAAGTGTGACATTACAGCATCATAATAAAAAATCATTGCCTATGACTTTTCACATGTGAAATAGCACTAGCATGAATAGCGAGTGTAACATTATGGCATCATAATGAAAAATCATTGTATGTGATTTTTCACATGTGATATTAGCACTAGCATGAATAGCGAGTGTAACATTATGGCATCATAATGAAAAATCATTGTATGTGATTTTTCACATGTGATATTAGCACTAGCATGAATAGCGAGTGTGACATTACGGCATCCTAATGTAAAATCATTGCCTGTGATTTTTTACATGTGATATTAGCACTAGCATTAATAGCGAGTGTGACATTACGGCATCCTAATGTAAAATCATTGCCTGTGATTTTTCACATGTGATAGCAATGATAAAAAATAAACAATTGAAATTGATTTTTAAGTAGCAATCATTTCCATGCCTAATAGGAACCTGAGCTTCAGAAAACAGGGTCAAACCTTACTAGGCTAGCCACGACTCACTACTGCAGATGTTTAATTTTCAACAGGAAGACGGCAAGGCACGATCCCATCTTTTCTAAATAAATATGGAGGTAAGTAACGCTTGATAAATGTTACAGCACAACTATTTATTAGACACAGTTGTTTTATTTATTAGCCTGTCCGTACTCTATTTTTGCTTTGTGTTATTTATATCTGTTACTTTATTTGACACTAGTTGTTGCCAGCGGCTTCACCCATGTTGTTCTGGGGTGCAAAATACATATAATATAAACTTTGACATCCCATTTTTCTCTCATGGAATTTATGTTTATGGATGATTTATGGGATAAATGGTAGCCTATGTGGTGGTGCAGGTTATAATCTACGTATATACTAAGTTTCATCGAAATCGGTTCAGCTGTTACAGCGTGATTAAGTAACAAACCAACATCCAAACTTCCGCATTATTAATGTTAGTGTGATAAGAAGTCATTATTTTGAATAATTGTGTAATTAAAGGAAGGAAATTGATATTGATAAACTAGTTGACCCGCCCAGGCTTCGTAACGGATTTCAAAATAAAATATAGCCTAATGGTCTTGAATTCATACAATAATCTCATAGAAGAGGGCAACTTTTCAAAATGTTCTTTCATAAACGTTGAAACACGAATTCAAAAAATCAGTCAAATCGGTCGAACCATTCTCAATGGATGACTTTTCATACATGCGGCCATTGATTTATATATAGGTACTTAAGAAGATAAGGAATCTTGTGAAAATCAATAATACCAACTTGCATGTTTGCAAAGTGTGTTTTTTTTTGTCAGGGTATCTTTAATTGCTTTGTTATAATCTATTTTGCAACATACCTCAGTGCCTTAAGACGAAAGTCTTCAATCAGTGTGTGTTACCAGTGATGACATATGGAACCGAGACGTGGTCCTTCACTATTGGCCTTATGAATAAGCTCAAAGTCGCTCAACGAGCTATGGAGAGGGCTATGCTCGGGGTTTCTCTACGGGATCGAATCAGAAATGAGGAGATACGTAGAACTCAAGTCACCGACATAGCCCGACGGATTAGCACGTTGAAGTGGCAATGGGCAGGCCATATAGCGCGCAGAACAGATGGCCGATGGGGCCGGAAAGTTCTCGAATGGAGGCCACGGACCGGCAAGCGCAGCGTAGAACGTCCACCTACAAGATGGGCAGACGACTTGGTAAGAACCGCAGGTCGGCGTTGGATGCAGGCCGCTTCCAACCGCAGTTCCTGGAGATCAATGAGGGAGGCCTTTGTCCAGCAGTGGACGTCCTACGGCTGATATGATGATGATGATGATGAATCTATTTTAGTGATCTGTCCGTCAGTTATTTAAAGCAATTTTAAAAATCTATCACATTATTATTTGTAATTTTATTTCCTGTATCTTTTTCTTTTAAACTATTAATAAGACTTGACTACATTTACCTACTCTACTAATTAAATAAAAACCAATAACGAACACTATACGATGTAGACATTGAGAGGGAGCGGAGGGCGTTGTCTGTAAGAGCAAACATGATTGCACGCAGGTTTGCTCGTTGCTCCACTGATGTCAAATTCTGCCTATTCCGAGCCTACTGTACTAGTTTCTACACGAGCAGCCTGTGGGTTAATTATACGCAAAAACAGTACAGCGCCCTACGCGTACAATACAACAACGCGTTCAGGGTGCTGGTTGGGCTGCCCCGGTTCTGCAGCGCGTCGGGGATGTTCGCCGAGGCGCGAGTGGACTGTTTCTACAGCACTATGCGCAAGCGGTGCACATCCCTGGGGCGCAGAATTCGGGCCAGCTCCAACGGTATACTGAATACGTTCGCAAACAGGTTCGACTGTGAGCATCTAAACCATTGTTGTATGGTACATGCGCAGTACCTACACTAGATGCTCACATACCACATATATTGTTATTTAATTGTTGTTATGTCACAATTGTACTAACCATTTGACATGTATAATTAAGTTTACTAACAAATATGGATTTTTGACATCTGAAATAAATGAATTGAATTGAAAAAAAATATACTAATTGTGTTCTCCAGGAACCTTTAGAAGGTCCTGTATCCCTGTATGTAGGAAAATATATAAACAACGTATTCTCTACATAATATACTAAGTATGACGTCAAGCACATAGCATCTTTGGGCGAGTCCGTGAGAGGGCGTGGCAGTGCGTTTCCCCTCCTTCTCTGACACTCCCACTTCAAACAGGTTCGCAATTAAAACCACATATATATACCTACCTATAAATAAATTATCCTCTTGTATGTTATGAAGACGCTATGAGGAAAGTACAATTTATGACAGTGTAATCATTTGTTACTTATAATTATTACTTAGGAAAACTAACAGCACTCGCGGTATATTTAGTATAGGTACCGTATGTACTAAATATATCGCTGATGGCCATAATTAAGCATATTTAATCTTAGTTACTTACTTGTTGTGAAAAATGCAGATGCAGTAAAATTACTTTTACAAAACAAGCTTTTATAAAATTCATAATCGGAACCGCAAGCAGATTCAAATGAGCCCAAACACTAGTAGCCTATTATAATCCATTCAAAAGTTCCGTTGTCTAGCATCCGTCTCCATCATGAGGCCACCTCCATGGTACCACATTATTGCATTGTCACCGAAGTTATGTATTCCAAATTTCAGCTCAATCGGTTGAGGGGAATGGGTTTAAAATTCAGTTGCAATCCATCCAGACAAACATACATTGCAAGTTAATAAAAAGCTTGTATTATTTTAAATTTTAGACGGTTTTGACATAAGTTGGACCAGTTCATACTTGCAAGATGTACCATCTGAGGTTTTCCCGTTAGGCTACACGGCACGCTTCAAGAGAAATGTAAAGAGGTTTCTAGTGTAGGGAACGCATCGACAATACCCCGGGCGTTGCCGGTGTCAATAGGCGACGGTGACCGCTTACCATCAGGTGGGCCGTAAGCCTGTTTCTCCTTAACATAAAAAAATAGTTCGGGGACGCTAATCAAGATGTTACAGCATAATTACTGATTCAAACGGGTATTTATCGCGCATGTTTTTTTTATTTGTTATAAGCCGTGGTCACGGGCAGACGGGGGAATCTGCCGCACACAAAACACGGGTATTTATCGCGTATGTAACTTTTCTCCAAATCAAAGTCAAAATCTTTTATTTATTAAAATCACAAGGATCACTTTGAAACGTCAATTTTACTGCCCGTTCCTTCGCGACCAAGCCAGGAAAGAAAGGCAAGAAACAAGGCGGATTGTTTTTTTTAATGATCCTTTTAGAATACATTACAATACAGAAAATAAATTACGTCTAAATTGTAACATTTTTAACGAGTTGGAGCAATTTCAATCCCAAGCTTCTTTATCATTTAAATAATCCGATATTTTATAGTAGGCTTTTTTATAAAGATTTTGTTTAATTGCGTTTTTAAATTTGTTAATTGTCAATTTTTGTACATCACTTGGGAGTTTGTTATAAAAGCGAACACCTTGCCCTTTAAACGATTTACTAACTTTATGGAAATAAAAAGGTAGATACATACGTGATAAATACCCTTTTGGATCAGTAATTATGTACAGTGATCGCGAAAGTTTGAACAATACCTCCTATTATTACAGAATGTTGTCCATAAAATTTGGTCAGCTGTTTCTTGGAATTTGTCTACCTTATAATTGACGATCATTTAAAACGCGCCTGGTGGCATGTAGTGCCTAGGACAGGATTTAGAGTGTGAAGGCTTACCCAGCGCTGGATGCTAGACGTAAATTTATTAGGGCTTAAAACATTTTAATTAATTAGTTAAATACAAGTATCTGCATTACACAAAAAAACAACCAGTACATAGTTGAACTGAATGCTAGAAAGCATTCTCTTCCAGTTAACCTTTAGTTCCGCTCACGGCACGCGCGGTTTGCCAATAAAAGTAGCCTATGTGTTAATCCAGGTTATGATCTACGTGCATACCAAATTTCATCGAAATCGGTTCAGCCGTTCCGACGTAAAAGAGTAACAAACATCCATACATTTACCAACATCCAAAATTTTCCTGCTACAATAAGTCATGCACTACCTACAAAAATATTTTTTCAACACTACGCAAAGGTTAACTGGAAAAGAATGCTTGCTAGCATTAAGTTTGCCTATGTACAGATATACATATGTATTTTGTGCAATAAAGAATTTTCAATCAATCAATCAATCATACATACAAACATACATTCCTTAATATTTTGCAACTATCTAAGCTTACAACATCAACTAAAGCATGAGCGCGTCCCTGGTGCGCAGCAACGTGTTTGTACACACAAACATTTGTGCATAAGTTTATTTGTAGAAACACGTTGGGCAAGCTTTAATTTGTATCGTGCGGACCGGATATTAAATAGATCTAGCAAGATTCGTCTTGTTTTTCAAATACGCGTTCGTACGCGTTAATTACATACAATTTAACGAATTCAAAGAAGCCCAGTAGGAGACATCAGCAGCTGCAACGAACCTATGATCATTGTAATTCACGGCCAGGTCGCCACATGCGGTGACTTCCCGCGGCTTGAGCCTTTACCAAAAATACACCTAAATTATAAACATCCTTTTTTAGTTGTGGGTTCCGGTTTGCATTGAATAATGAAAACATAATGTTTTCAACTTCTTTATGATAAAATTTAGAACAATATCGTTTGGGTTATTACCTAGGTATTACCCGTGCGCGATAAGTTGGGACCTGAGCGCGGTGACGTCTTATTGGCGTGTTTGTACCGCCCGCAAAAAAGCGAACATAACAAGCAGCCGCCCGCGGCGTCGTCTTTGTTTTTTTTAACCTAATTTATTATGTTACTCAGGGAGGACGCTGCTTTTTATCAAATCTTTTTTACACTATTTGAATAAAATAAAAATACAATGTTTAAGTTTATACATTTATTTTATCTATTATTTACATTATCTCATCTTCGTCACTACTTAGTGGATTTAGGCCTTCTAGAGGTTGTTCTTCGTCCTCAGTCTCACTATAATCACTTGACGAAGAGGTATCCGATAAATTTACAATTAATTGCGATTCATTCATCTCTTGTAAGAGGTCATCGTCCCAATACTTTTGTCGAAGCCTGTCCACACGGTTGACTTCTTTTTTCCAGTCACTCTCACTTATGCTGGTAAAACTACAACAACATAACAATAACACAAACGAAAACTAAAAGAATTGCAGAGCGCGTCGTTACGTGACGTAGGCCAGTACGAGACTAAAAACCCTAGTAAAAAATAGTGATGCGAACGGTACAATACGGGCGCCATCGGGGAAGTGCAGGGGAAGCGGTCGGGGAGTCGCATTCCTAGCAGGTCCCAAGTTATCGCGCACGAGTAATATTAAAGATCGTGACATATTAAGTTGAATACGATCAATACAACAGAGATACAACAAAGCAGTTTTGTTAACAACGATGGACACTCGATTTTCAGTCTTACTTTTATATATATTAGTCTATTTATATTATTTATTATATTCATTCATTTTATTACTTACTTTTGGTATATTTCGTTTTATTTGTTTATGATATATGTAGATAGATAGAAGATAGAAAACGCTTTATTGTATACCACACTTAAATTAACAAATCATAATTAAAACACTTAAAACTAGACACGCGATAGTACAATTGGCGGTCTTATCGCTAAAAGCGATCTCTTCCAGACAACCTTTGGATGGACTGGATTTTACGAGAACGTTAAAGGACGGTAGCTTTATAACATAAGCTTATATATAAGATATTTAGCTTATTTATGTGCATATATAAGATTCTTGTTCACACACCTACCTTTAAAATCATCTCTCTCTCTAGCCTCAAAGGTTTGCTGGAAGAAAACTCTTCTTAGGGTTAAGCTCGCCTTTGTACATGTCCTCTATTTATGCACTTTTTAATGTATTTTCTTGTGTACAATAAAGAATAAAGTCTTATCTACATATATCATAAATGAAACCAATCAAATTGTTTTTTATTCGTCGTTTTGAAACGTCAATTTTACTGCCTGTTATTTCGCGACCAAGCCAGGAAAGAAAGGGAAGAAACAAGGCTGGATGTTCTTTTTTGGCACTTGTCTCACCGCCGGCGAGTAAACGATTAGCTATCAACTATTTTCTCGCTCAAGAAATGAACAAAAGATATAGATTCCGTGTCAGTAAAAGAGACACGTATATTAGTAGTTGATCGCTGGCCGTTTACACTGCCGGCGAGAACTCGCTCTCCACTATTTAGTTGCAGCGACTACAACCACAGAACACAAAAAACAATAGAAGTCGTAAGTAGGCGGGGCCCGCGTAACACCAAGTACGCGGAGTTCCGCGCACTACAAGCTTCGCTCACTTCAGTCGTGTTTCAATTACTGTGAGGTAAACGTACTTCAAAAAAATATAAAAATGCCATATTGTGCCGTTTTGGAGTGTAAATATATAGCCGAACCAAAAATTTAACAAAAGGGGGCATATCCTATCACCGGTAAGTATTGTTTTTTGTTAGTTTTGTTTAACATGCAAAATCGTCAAACAAAATAGACTGTGAATCATACTCCTTAAGTTCGCGCTTCTCTTAAACCTCAACTTACGCTACTCAATTAGGGGTGTGATCCCAATATACTGATGAATGTGTTATCGATAGCTTTAATTAGTTACCCCCTATTAAAAGGTGTATAAGTTTTAGGGCGTTAATTCCTTGTTGTTTTATTGATGATTTTCTGAATGTATTTTAGACCTATGGTGTGAAATAATATAATAACTTCTGTTTTCAGTTTCCCCAAGGCGCAAGATATAAAAAAAATTTAAAGTCATCCAGCATACAGAGTCATGACCTGGCACCGTGTGATTTTTTTCTGTTTCCAAAAATTAAGAACCAATTACCCGATCAACGGTTTTCATCACCAGAAGAGGCTGTCGAAGAGTAGGTATGAATAACATGTATCTGACGTCACCACCGGAGGAGTGGCACAAATGTTTTAAATTTTTTTTCAATCTTTTGAAAAAGTGCATTGACGCAAAAGGAGAATATTTTGAGAAACAATAAATTCATTTTTGACCAATATTAGTATTTTTTTATTGATTCCGGAAACTTTTAGTGTGCCCCTCAAATAATAATTCAGTATATAATATTCCAGTAATATAATATTTTTAAGTAGGTACATATTTATGAGTTGGATACCTGTGATTATGTTAAGAAAGAAAGAAAAGAAAAGCTTTTTATTTCGACCACCACAAATATAACCTGACGTACCTATTTCGATACCCGTAGTAGGTAAGTGATAATCGATAACGATACATTCGTCTTGTATGCTCATTGGTACATCACTAAGTGAGTAGTTATTGTTATCACTGTTATTTGAACATACTAATGCATTATCGATCTTATACTTTGCTGTTAGAGACTATAACAAAAATCGTTAGCGACAGCGCCATCTGTTGTTGAGTGGCTTTGGTTTGTGGGTAATCAAGTAACAACCATTGCATTATCAGTCTTATTTCTAATTAATAGAGACTAAAACAAAAATATTTTCTAAAACGCCATCTTTTGCCGAGTAGAAGAAGTAAACTTTATTTTTTTGTTACTGTTTATTTTTTTTAATTTTAAACCATGTTCCATAGTAGCTAAGGTTTTATATCCGTTAAATTAGTTTTATGGTTTTAGGCCTCTTTTAACGTTTTCTTTCAACCAATTATAACTTTTATTTCTAAGTGTGCTAGTTTTTACATGTGTGAGTTTAGCTACACTGGTTTTCATAGTGAAAAGTCATCATGCTAGTTCTATTGTTTTTTTATGTTCTGTGACTACAACACTCGCTCAGCGATACGCGCTCAACGATGCTGGCTTGGCGGTCAGAACACACGCCGTGAGATGATGAGTATCACCCGCCGCACTCGCTCACTCGCTTTATAGCCCAGCGAGACAACTATAGGAACGACACACTCGCTTCTCGCTGCTCGCTGACTCGTTTCTAGTTTTTTTTTATACATTATATGCTTGCGTTTGATCACGATCTCACCTGATAGTAAACGATGATGCAATCTACGATGGTACACGCTTGCCTAGTAGAAACCTATTCACTCGCGACTTAAAGATACCCAGGTTGTAGCTATCTGGAAACACAGACTCTGGCAAGGCGTTCCACTCTTTGGCAGTGCGCATAATAAAGGTCGAAGAGAACCGCTTTGTGCGAATGGGAGGTATTTCTACCATATAGCGGTGGCACACCACAGAGCGTATGGTTGTCCGTTGATAGAATGGAGATGGTGGGATCAGGTTGAAAAGTTCCGCCGCACACTCCCCGAAATGTACTTGATAAAAAACCGAGAGGCTAGCAATATTTCGTCGATGCTCCAGGCTGAGGAGCCTTGCATCAACTAGCTCATCGTTGCCTTTGAGCTTCTTGGCTCTTCTCCCAATTGATTCCAGAGCTTCAAGTTGGTACTTCGCTGATCCGTCCCAGAAGTGAGAACGGTACTCCAAACACGATCGGATTTGTGTTTGGTACAAGTTGAGTAACTGTCCCGGTGTGAAGTAGTGCCTTACCTTTGCGAGTATACCAAGCTTTTTAGCAGCCAACTGGGCTTTCGAATCAATGTAGGAGCTGAAATTGTTTCTAGCTCTACCTACTCCTTCTCGCTTCTCGCTCATCGCTGGCGGTGAGACAAGTGCCATAATGATCTTTTTAGAATACATAGCATAGATTTACGTGTCAGCAAATAGTTTTAAGTATTAAAATAAGTATGTCAGTCACGAAGATACATTTAAATGGACCCTAGAATAAGAAATTAACATCTTGCCCATTTCTATTGTTGCCCGCAGTTTATGCCCGTTCCGCGTGTTGTACCTATGGCCTTCTCCACGGCCACTGACAAAGGATTCCAGGTTGTTCGTAGCGTACAACGCATTTTGGAATATGACTATGGCAGGCACTGTCATTATCCCCAATGATCTGAAATAGGACCTCACCGATGTCTCTCGTGGTACTCGCACGATGGCTCTCACGGCTCGTTTTTGAATTCTGAAGACGCACTCTACATCGGCAGCACGCCCAAATAACTCAGTGCCATATTGAATCAATGAGTGCACTGATGCGAAGTAGCAAGCCCTGACCATCTGCGTGGGCAAGATCGCTGAGACGCGCTACAGTGCGAAGCAAGCTCGCCCGAACTTCTCACATAGCTTTTCGATGTGTTGTTCCCACGTCAGGCTGCTATCTAGCTTAAAGCCAAGGAAGTTTGTTTGGTACACCTGATCGATAAGCTGTGTCTCAATTCCGACGGAAATAATGCCGTTACGTTGCCTGAAATAATGTTTTATTATTATAAAAATAGTACTATTAGGAATTAGGTACATAATGTACATGTATTCTCTTAGAATTTTCCATTTTATGCTCACAAAGTGTAAATAAACTACTTACTGCCGTGTGAAATTGAATATGAATGCGGTAAAGTAAATAAAAGACCTTCCCGTGGCGCAGTGTACCGATATTTGTTCCGGGTCTAGATATCTCTCTATATTATAAGTATATATTTACAAAAAAGTAAGTATATCAGAAATGAGGAGATACGTAAGAGAACTCAAGTCACCGACATAGCCCGACGGATTAACACGTTGAAGTGGCAATAGGCAGGCCATATAGCGCGCAGAACAGATAGCCGATGGGGCCGGAAAGTTCTCGAATGGAGGCCACGGACCGGCAAGCGCAGCGTAGGACGTCCACCTACAAGATGGGCAGATGACTTGGCAAGAACCGCAGATCGGCGTTGTATGCAGGCCGCTTCCAACCGCAGTTCCTGGAGATCAATGAGGGAGGCCTTTGTCCAGCAGTGGACGTCCTACGGCTAATATGATGATGATGATGATGAAGTATATTAGTATTCTATCAGTTATCTGGTTTCCATAGTACAAGCTCTGCTTAGTTTGGGACTAGATCGCGCTGTGTGAAATATCCAGCAATATTTGTTTTAAGTATTTACTTAAAGTATAATAAATTAATTTTAAAATAAAAAAAAAGTATTTTGTTAGAGACAGGTTTATTAGTATTCATATCTCTACGTAATTTAGAAATGGTAGTCAATGAACGTAAACCTCGTTTTTTACGCATCAGTCATTACCACGTGATGTTTTTTTGGGTTATCAGTATGCTATCATATTTTTAATTCTCTATTTTTGCAAACTCCCAATTAAAATTAATAAATAGAAGTCAAGTAGATGTATTTGTAAATGAATCTACAAGGCGAGCTTTAAATTGATACGCTGGCATCAATTGAACTCGGGAGTTGGAGACGAAGGAACGTGGCTTTTAGTGATTTTATAATTTCATGAGATAATGTTCAGAATACTACACGCACCTATTTATATAAAACATGAAAGAAATAATATATTTGACAACAATTGTGCTATACTAAAACTCATCACTGAAAATGGAATTCTACTACAAGAAAAGGTGAGCAAACAAGATTTATTGATCAAACAATATGTACTAGGTAGCATAATTTTATACTAAACAGAGCTGTAAGAAACGTGTAACACAAAAGCATTGTCAAT
The DNA here is from genome assembly GCA_918857605.2 of Philereme vetulata. Taxonomy (NCBI): domain Eukaryota; kingdom Metazoa; phylum Arthropoda; class Insecta; order Lepidoptera; family Geometridae; genus Philereme; species Philereme vetulata. The sequence continues at coordinate 1,577,643 of OU975473.1, read as the reverse complement.
AATATACAATGTCGTTACAAAACCACCCTCAAAACAAACAAATGAATAACGAAATTTATGTCCATCATGTTCTAAAACAAAACAATTTAGCCAATTGATCCGCAGATCTGTCACTTGAAATTAGTAACGCCTAAATCATTTGTAACATCTTTTGTAAGAAATTTTGGAAATCGACAAAACCTTTAGGCTGTGCGAGGACATTGTAGAAAGGAACAAAGCACCAAACGTCTTGTTTAAGAAACATCACTTTGTGTGGAATGATGCAGTGGAAAACATTGCCCACCGTGACGGTACGACTGGGCATTGGCACAATAGTTGTCACAAATCAACTCAATGAATGTGTATTGTTTGACTATTTATGGTTTAGATATTGGGATGATGTTTTAATTTACAGGAAATTAATAAAATTCCATAATTATATAACATTAATAAAATTGGAATATGTACTCGTAGGACTTTTTGTATTCCTGTATTACTAGAATAAATTAATTGGACCATGTTGTGGTCGTAAATATATATATTATTTTTTTACGGTCCCACTGCTGAGCAAAGGCCTCCCCCTCTTCCTTCCACTTATCACGGTCTAGAGCCAGATCCCGCCAGTCTCTATGGAATACGTCCAAGTCATCGCTCCAGCGCTTTTTAGGCCTTCCTCGGAGTCGCGTTCTGTCTTTAGGACTCCATATGCTTGTGACCTTGGCCTATCTATCGGGTTATATATCGTTAATATACATTATTAGATAATAAAACAGGGTTTGAATCTGTGAGTATTATATTATGTTCGGTACAGTTTAGTAATCGAGGATATATGCATGAAACATTCTAGACAGCGTGTATAAAAATATGGATGTCACATTATTTGATCCCTGGTTGGTCCCACAGGTATTCGAATCTGTTTAACGCGCCGGCGAACACTGAGCGCAACTTCAATACGGCCACGTCAAAAACTTTGGCCTGAATATCGCTATCCCTGTTTAGTGACGAAGTTTAGCCACGCAGAGCGACAGTGATAGCAATAGTTTTTTTTTTAATTCTAAATTTGATTCGATTTTGACCGTGTTCCGTAATACCAAAAATGATGACTGAAAACATGTTGTATTTTTCTCATTGTGTTGTTATTCTGTAACTAGACGATATAATCTATGTTTTTATGACTAGGATACGTAAGATGTTGTTGTTTTTAATACGAAACAATTAGGTTGAAAACAGGTCTTTTATGACGTAAAAACATGCAGAATGCGATACGCTTCTATTTCATTTTAGGTAAGTATTTTGATCTAATATATGGTTAGGAACCTAGATAAATACTATTAAAATTAAAATAATACCTTATTAAGGTAGAAATATGCACCAATTAGACATGATCTTAGTAGTACGTGTTGTATGGGCGATTGTCCCTCCGGTGCCCCCTTAATTTAACACGTTCCCTGCGGCTGCGCTAGACTAAGACTTACTTCCAGTGGTGTACAAGTCACATACTTCCCGTATCAAGAATGCCTGATATGCGTTACGACGTCAATTTTCCCGTACATAGTCCTAACTTCAAACCCCCACAGAGACATGGAAAGTCCACAACTGATTTTTTTTGTTGTACCAATCAATAGGTTACATCCTTGTGTATACACTGCTGCAGTCGCACGGGGTTCTAAGTAATATCTTAAAAGTTACAGGTATTTTTGGAAATGGTTGATTTTACGGGAAAATATTTGTCGTGGCGCATACAACAGTCATATTGATAGGGATGGGGTGTATTAAGTAAAATATTTTTCTTCTTCATTATTTTCTTAATTATAACTTCTTCTAATATACTAAATTCCCTTCCTGTCGATAGACGTAAAAAAATTGAACTGAGTTTTTTTGTACTAGATGGTTTGGGATTCGATAAACTGGAACCACTACTCTGCACAATAATGTTTCTAGCCTCTTCATCATCTGTCTTTACACCTTTTCCCATAATAAGTTTTTTACGTGAACGTTTCATTGTTTATGTACAATTTACCTACTTACGCGTGACGAATAAAATATCGCGTTCTGTATAAACGTATTAACTGGGCACAGCACTACGTCTAACTGAAGCTCCGCGCGCGCGCACGTTCAGTGCGGTACGGGGTCTATGATACGGCCAAATAGTACCCGTATCGCACTATTGTAAAATAATTACCTTTCTGTGCGTTACGATAAAATAATTCCCGTACATTTTTATTCGTAAATATCAATACACTTCAAGCAAGGACACCGGCAATATAGGTGTCTCGTTTTTACTTCTACGAATACTTGAAAAAATCACCTCCGCACGGAGTGCAAAACAAGGACAACTAGCTGCCGCACAGAGCAAAATTCAATTACAACCAAATACTTCCCGTAACGCAGTGAATGTCTTAAACGATGATCAAGCTCAAGCTGTAACGTAAGGCCACAGGTAACGCACAGAAAAACTGATACTGTTTTTCTGAAAGCTGTTTAAACAAATATTTGTGTCTGGTAAATACTTATTTACCATATTTAAACAGATATTTGTGTCTGGTAAATACTTATTTACCATATTTAAACAGATATTTTTGTGTGGTAAACACTTATTTACCATATTTAAATAGATATTTGTGTCTGGTAAATACTTATTTACCATATTTAAACAGATATTTTTGTCTGGTAAAACTTATTTACCATATTTAAACAGATATTTTTGTTTGGTAAACACTTATTTACCATATTTAAACAGATATTTGTGTCTGGTAAATACTTATTTACCATATTTAAACAGATATTTGTGTCTGGTAAATACTTATTTACCATATTTAAACAGATATTTTTGTCTGGTAAACACTTATTTACCATATTTAAACAGATATTTGTGTCTGATAAATACCTATTTACCGTATTTAAACAGATAGGTATTTGTGTCTCGTAAATACCAGGTATACAACTATGTGTTTAAATACAAATATCTGTAAAAATACCTATTTATCAGAACAAATATCTGTTTAAACATATTTATTAAAAACAGTTTCAGTGTTTCTGTGCGTTACCTGTGGCGTTACGTTACGGCTTGAGCTTGTTACAACTGTTTATTTAATAAGTATTTTTGAAAAAAGGTATGAACAGTTTTAAAGAGCTCAAGCATTTATCTGTCAAGTAACGTAAGAAATTTGAACTCACCATGTTTAATTTAAGTTTTTGTACTAACCTAACCATTTCCTTTCCTATTATCAATTACATCAGCATAAGAATAATTTGTCAACGTTTTGTTTGTTTGTTTTAATTCTTTATTGCACAAAAAGAAAAATGTACAAATGGAAGACTTAATGCTAAAAGCATTTTCGACCAGTCAACCATGACAGGTAATAGTATATTATGATGCAAGTGAGCTAAGTTGCTCATTATACACGAGGCTGTGGGTTGCAGCCTGAGCCGTAGGCGAGGGCGTAAATCAGCCGAGTTTCATACGTACTTTTTCAATACACTTGCGAGGAAAAAATAAATCTTCTATACTAAAACTTGACATTTTTACAATTATTTACCACACAGCAACAAATACGATACAAACGAAAAAAATGGGAAATGGCGCACAAGTTTTTTTTTGCACTCGCCAAATGTAAGGTGATTATATAGTCATACAGCCTACTTCAAAATTATAATTTTAGTGATAAATGCAAATATTTTATAACGAATTATTGTGAATTATAAATAATTTGATAATAATAAATTTTTTTCGTCTTAATTAGGGATACATTTATTTATTCCAAAAATGTAATAGGATTTTCCGCGGCATAAAATCTCTTTGTCGTTACAAAAAAACTGTATTTCCCGGATAAATTGAAAATGCTCTGTTTACTCGGATATAATTTGCAGTTAGGTACTAACTTAACTATGTAGGGATAATTCTATTATGCACTAGTGTGTAATATTATTATGCACGTGTGTGTTATAATTCGGTTTATGGCCCTAAGAACGATGTAATAAGGCTCACTTTACGAGCAAGTGTGTTGAAAAAAACGTTTATCTCAGAGAAGGTGAAAGTAGTGATTCTGATAATATTAAACCTTTTTAATCGAGTCAGTGTAACGAACTCATAGAGGAAGATAGTTTATCTTGTTAATGACAAAATTACTGATAACATATCAAGCGCCATAAGTAAGCGTGGATCAATACTGAAAGCATTTACCAAAACGTGATAGCTAAGTCTTTGAACTAGTAAAATGTTTGGTAACCCATCTTTTTAGGACAAAACGTCTTTTCGCGCACAGATTTATATCAAAATTATAATATTCCAATTTTGTCCGTTATCCCTTTCACATATAACGGGATAACGGACAAAATTGGATCAGCACTAAGAAAATATGTACTTCATTAACACTGTATATACCCCGTTATCCAAAGTAGTAAAACAGATCGGTACGGCGAAAGATGTTATATCCTTCCAAACACCATACATGACACGCTTCAAGAGAAATGTAAAGAGGTTTCTACATGGTAAGGAACGCATCGACAATACCCCGGGTGTTGCCGGTGTCAATAGGCGACGGTGACCGCTTAGTATCAGGTGGGCCGTAAGCCTGTTTCCCCACAAATAACATTAAAAAAAACTTGGCGTGTATAAAATTGACTGCAGTTGTGGAAGTTCTTACATCGGACAGACAAAACGAACCATCGCGGAAAGGGTGAAAGAACACATCGCAGCTGTGAAGAACCGACAAACAAATAAATATGTGATCGCTGAGCACCTACTTGAATCTGAACCAAACCACTGCATAGAGCTTCATGACCCCAAAATTCTCTCCACCGAACGCCAATATTACCCTAGAGAAATATCGCAATTTTAATCGCAACCAGTTATAGTTAGGTGTTCACGTCGCAATTTAGATACACGCGTAACTTCAGATACTGTTAGTATTACTGTTAGTATATCGAAACAGGGAAACGTGCGATTCAGAAAACCAAGTGCGGGTAGTTGGTGACAACATTCGCGTTTCCCGGCAGTGACACCCGCCCGCATTCAGTCTCTCGTGACCACGGCCGATGTAACTTGGCCGAAACGTCGAGGTTAGTCAAAATTATAATTTTGATATAAATCTGTGCGCGAAAAGACCCGTCTTGTCTTAAAAACATGAGTACCTATAGTTTGCGAAAATTTAAAAATTTCTTTTGGTAGCCCAGTTCTTTGTAAACTCGTTTTTTACATTGGATTATAAAAATATCCCGCAACATAGACTGAACCGTGAAATTATTCACAGTGCGATAGAAGATCGATTTTACCTTTCCTACGTACTGCTAATTTATATCTGTGATAAAGATAACAAGTATCTACCTAATCTCTGATAGATGCTTCACTGTATCGGTTGTAACGCTTTCGCTTCAGTGTTTCAGTATTATTTATAATATGCACCTGAACCTTTAGTTAATTTTGTTACTTGTTACTGATTGTTTTGTTTAAAATGAAGGACTCCGGAGACTCGCCCTATGATGGATCGAAAAACAAATATCGTATCAATGAAGTCGCCAATGGAGACTCGAAGAAGAAAGAAACATGGGAAAGGTTAGTTATAATTGCAATAACTCTCCAATCTTATCCATTAACGGTCTTCTAGGACTGCTTAAAATACCCACTGGAACGATTTGCGATGCTATTGCATCATGTATGTTTTTATCCCATCTATTCGAAAAGAGGCGAAGGGTTCATCGTAAGTGCGCGTAAAATGGGTCATTCCGGCGCACTTAATAACAGTGCCGAAATGACTTTTGAATTTGGAACACTATTTAATTATTAAGTTTGAACGCAATTCGCTTCGATGAAGTGCTGACTGGTAATAAAACAAGCACGCCTGCCGAAACGGCATTGTATAATCAAATTAAAAAAAAATACGCGGGCACTTCTTATTCGTGTTTTTATTACTTTTATCAAAATATTGCAGACAATTTTTATTTGATTCACACAAATTGAATAAAAGATGAGTTTTAGCAGTGAATGTGAAATATACCAGAAAGTGTAAAATGATTCGCAGAAATTCTCATAAACAATTTACTACCAAACAAATCGAGAGAAAAATATCTAAAAGTCTAGAAGTCAGAAACTATATTAAAAACAGCGTGAAATGTCACCATTGACTCAACAGGATCATCAACCAGAGTCTGAAGTTATTACGAATACCAAAGTGATAAATAAGTCAACGACATTTAACAAAACCGCTACAATAAACTTCCAAATTGCGAAAACGTATCTACTATTAATATACATTTGTAATTTGGTTATGTAAATACAAATATTCGTCACTACTAAAAACATCTCATAAATATTTTTCTCAATACATTATTTTGGTCCCTTATGACACAATATACTATTTTACACTCTGATATATTAAAATAACTAAATAGTATTTGCGCTAAAATACTTTACTTGATGCAAATATTTAGCTAAATTCTCAGGCTAGTGATAATACTGAATCTCTACTGAAAAATTGATTTTTCAGTGGCTCAGATGCGCGAACGGCGGCACCAGTACAAGATGAAGTACCAAGCATAAACTTTTTTACACTCGTGAGTAACATTACCACATTTGCATTAAACAAATAGTACGTTTTATGTTTTTCTAATTAAATATCTTGTTTTTTTTGCAGTTTCGATTCGCCTCTACACAGGATAAAGTTTTCATGTCTATAGCGATAATTTTCTCAATAATAAGTGCCGTATCCCAGCCTCTAAATACATACCTACTGGGATTACTACTTCAGGCTATGGTCAACTACGGCATTTCAATAGTGATGGGATCTCCTAATGGAGACAAGTTTCTGGATGATTTATCCTGGTTCGCGATCTACAATGTAATCCTTGGTGTATTTATTATTGTGTTGTCGTATATTTCGACGGTTTTGATGAATATGGCTGCGTACAATCAGGTGAGTGATCCCATGATACAAAGGTATAAGGTACATTTCTAAATGTCTATAAATAATTTGTCAAGGTATCTTTATTACAAGGATTTCCATAAAATCATCTAAAAAGAATCATTAAAAGCACAACAAATGCTGAGCTGGACGCTTTTTTGAGACGTCAGTCGTTTAGATACAGTTATGAGACATTGGGTATTTTTTTTTGTGTAACAATAATATAGTATATTAACATAGATATATTGTATGTATTGTTTTGTGTATACTTGTGTGCTCTGTGTGTTTTGTTCTATCACAAATATTTTTATTCGTTCTTTCTTTATTTCTTTTATGATAATACAAAAGTTTTATTCATTTATGATTTGTAGTATTGAGTCGTCTCTTCATAAATTTTCATATAAACTTATTTTGTAGTTACTACTAGATTTTTACATTTATTTTCAGGCCTTTAAAATAAGACAAGAATACCTAAAAGCATCTCTGAACCAAGACTTCGGCTATTTCGACATTCATAAAAACACTGAAATCGCAGCCTACCACCGAAATCAGTTTAATTGTAAAAACGTAACAAATACATAGAGACAGTCACTTCCGAATTTACAATATTAGTATAGATTTCGCGCATCACAATCACAAAATGCCACTTGTTTATTCAAGTGAAGCAGCGAGCTAAAGCTAGCTAGTTGGTATATTTACGAGTCTGTAGCCATTTAGCTTCCTCGGTACGCTTTCGGTGTGTACAGTCGATCTGTTTGTCGTAGTATCCACAAGCAAAAATTTATCATAGTTGAAACTTGATATGGGCTCATAGAAGCGTTTTAATATGAACAAAATAAGTAAACATTTTAATTTTAAAACAAATAAATAATCAAGGTCATGAAACAAAAAAGATAATGCCCCATTTAGTATAAAATCACTTCTGAAAAGAATACATGAGAATAATTGAGTACTTATGTATTTATGTATATCAGTGAGAACTCAGAAGTTGTTTATAGAACCAAATTTATAAAACGATTTTGGCAGAATTTATCACAATAAGTTCACTTTCTTGTTGATGGCGGTGACCTGGTGATTTAATACTTTTTAGTGAATTAATAAAATAAATCTATTATAAATATTTAGCCGCCGCCGCGGCTTCGCACGCATTTCCATACCACGGGAACTGATTTATGAGATGAAAAGTAGCCTATGTACAATTTCAGGACATCATCAACCTATGTTCCAAACTTTAGCCAAGTCACTTCAGTAGTTTTGGCGTGAAGAAAAAATGAAATAAATAAAAATAAATATTGCTGGGCATTTCACACAGCGCTATCTAGCCCCAAACTAAGCAGAGCTTGTACTATGGGAACCAGATATTTGATAGAATACTTATATACTTTTTTTTGTAAATACATACTTACAATATACTAGCTGACAAATCCGCAGCTTCGCACGCGTAGTTTTTCAATAAAAACATTGCCCTCCTTCTGCGCAGTTGGGTAAAAAGTAGCCTATGTCACCCGGGGATAGTGTAGCTTCCCAACAGTGAAAGATTTTTTGAAATCGGTCCAGTAATTTCGATGCCTAATCAATACAAACAAACAAATGAACAAATCTTTCCTCTTTATAATATTAGTATAGATAGAAAAACATCCAGATCTGAAAGAATACGTAGGTCACTTACGTACGTAGGAAATCTTTGATTTTGGGGAAAATACAGAAATCACAGGGTGCTAGGTCGGGGCTATGGGCAGGATGGGTGACGAGTTGTACTTTTTCGGAAGCTAAAAATGTCTTCGTTTTGTTGGCCGTGTGTGAAGAAGCGTTGACATGATGTAGGAGAACGCGGCTTTTTGGTCGTCTTTCGCGAACTTTTTCTAACACCCTGGGTAAGCAAAAGGTAGAATACCACTCGGCATTAACACTCTTTTGATCTTCAAGTGGGAATTGTGCAGATGGGACCAGTAGCTGAGAAAAAAAACGCGATCATTTTTTTACCAACGTTTCTCGCCTGCCTCACTTTTGTTGGCCTGTTCTCATTTTCAAACACCCATTCACAAGATTGCTGTTTTTTTCGGGTTCAAAACAATAAATCCAAGTTTCTTCTCCTGTGACAATGTCATAAACAGCATTAGAATGTCCGTGGTCGTACTTCAGTAGCATCTGTGAGCACCATTCCACGCGAGCCCGCTTCTGTTCCCCTGTCAGTTCATGAAGGATCCAACGACAACAAAGTTTCCGAACTTTCAATTCTACGTGTAAAATTTTCTGAATTTAGCTCATTCCAATCCCCAATAGTCCTCGAATTGTCTCATACCTAATCCGCGGGTTTCCTTCAATTAGCCGCTTAACAGTAGCCACATTATTTTCGTTGACGGCAGTTGAAGGCCGCCCTTCACGAAATTCGTCATGTAAAGAAACCCGACCTCTCTCAAATTCAGCAAACGTGCGGTGCTTCTCTCCCAAAAGCATTTTGAAGACGAGCGGCACAGTCTTGCGGAGAGAGATAACTTTTAAAATCATATAAAATCATCGCTCTAAAATCTTTTCGACTTAATTCCATTTTCGTTGCGTACGTACAACTTTGATGTGTGATAAAAAACAATTGACAAATGATTTCCCACCATTTTTTTTTTTTTTACTAAGAAGGTGGCAACGGTTTAAAAAATATAACATTCGAAATTCATATAGTTCCGATTAGCTAGAAGTGCAAAACTTTTAGTGTGCCCCATGTATCTGTAGATCATGCAAACATTTGTTCCGCGGCGGGAATCGAATCCGCCGCGGAAGGATGCAAACATACAATTCAATAAATAGATGAACTATTATGTGCCTGTTAATTTATTAACTGACTGTTAATTTGTAGTGATGTTATAAAATTAGAAGATGGAATCGGTGAGAAGCTGGTGATCTTCGTGTTCTACCAAGCAGCGTTCTTGAGTTCGCTGATCATGGCGCTGGTCTTGGGCTGGAAGTTGGCCCTACTCTGTTTGGTGTCCTTCCCGATTACTCTGACCCTGGTCGGACTTGCCGGACTTGTAAGTAATTCAGCCATACACTTTCAGCGTAACCGATTTTGTGCGGCCTGCATCCAACCCAGCAACTTATATGCTGATGTGCTGAGTGCTGATGTGTGTGGGTTTGTACGTACCTGATAATTACGTTTATAGGCGGCGACGGCCTAGGCTGCTCGCGATCCCGAGGGCAAGGACTAATCTCCTGAGCGAAGCTCCATTCACGCGAGCCCTTCGGATTATCAACAGGTTATGTCTAGCCGAAGATGTTGATATTTTTAATATTACCTTGGCGAAATTCACAGACATGGTCTTGCATTTTCTAAGTAGGACCTATCTAGTCTAAGTTTAAATAAGTAGTTTATAAGTACTAGATATTAAAGTTTTGCACTGTCGCTTTGGTGTTACTGTAATGGCTGTGTAAAAATTAAACAAATAAATAAATGAAAATAAATAAATAAAATATTAGGGCGTCTTTTCATGTAATGAGAGCCGTCCAACACTGCGCTTTCCAGTGCGTGCTCTCCACTCAAGTACCTTCTTGCCCTAACGGCCGTCAGTTATTCGAGAATTGAAAATAATTACTTATATACATAAACCTAAAGTATTTACATACTTAGAGCAGCATTGTATTGTATTGTATTTATTCATCCATAGACATATTCACATGTACATAGACTAGTCATATGAACAGAAATATAAATAATCAAAATTAACAAATTATTAGGTACTTAATATAATAACAATATTAAGTATATAAAAAATAATTAATTGGTTGCAGCAAAAGCATTGTCAGATTGTATAAATTTAAATAATTAAAATTAATAATGTAAGAAGTCGTATTTCCAATAATATGTCATGAATATTAGATTCAGCCTGACTAATAAACGAATTATGTCACAATCAATTAATTATATCTACTCAATATTTTTAAATACATTTAAACATTTCCTTATCTGCAAAAGCTTCATCAATATTATAGTAACTTTTGTCAATTAATATGTTTCTTATGTAAGATTTAAAGCTAGCTTTTGTCATTTTCCTAATATCCATCGGTAAAATATTGTAAAACTTGATTCCAGTACAGTAATAACTTTTAGATACTTTTGTAAGCCGTGTCATAGGGACAACCAGGCGATCCTTGTTCCTAGTGTTAACATTGTGTATGTCTTTCTTAGTCCTAATATTACCTATGTTTTCTCTAACAACTTTGAAAGATGAATTCACCAATCATCGTCATAATGCCAAGTTCTTTAAAACGCTGTCTACAGGAGTCCATCTGTTTTAAACCTAATGTATATCTTACTGTATCTTACTCGTTTTTGTAATATAAATATTCCGTTTGCATCAGTCGCAGTACCCCAAAATAATATTCCATAAATCATCAGAGAGTGAAAATACGCAAAGTATACATCTCTAGCGGGTTTTGTCCCTCCTAACTCTTTAATTTTTTTGACGGCGTATGTTGCAGAGCACAACTTCTTTGCAACTACATCTATGTGGATGCCCCAGGTCAGCTTACTATCTTTTATGCCTAAAAATTTCACATTATTCGTCGGATATATATTAAAATCATCTAAAGCATGCTGAAGGCATTCTGATGTAACTTTGTTAGGTCTTGAACCTAATGCAAATTCAATTACATTCGGTTTGTCAACATTTAACAGCATGTTATTGACTGAAAACCACTCATTAATATTAAGTATCGCTTTTTTAGCTTTTCATTCAGTAATTTAATATCTTTGTCTTTAATAATTAAGCTAGTATCATCAGCAAATAAAGTTATATCAATATCCTTAAAAAGTACAGATATGTCATTCGTATAAATGATAAACAAAAGAGGTCCTAAGAGCGACCCTTGTGGGACTCCTAAATTTATTTTACACTTACTAGATCTAGCATTATTTACTTCTGTTACTTGAAACCTATTGCTAAGGTATGATTGCAGTATGTTTAGTTCCTTTCCCGCAACCCCATACTGAAGTAACTTTCCAAGAAGAATTTCATGAGCAACACAGTCGAATGCTTTGGAGAGGTCACAGAAAACTCCGTATGTTTTCTGTTTACTCTCTAGACCAGAAAATACATCTTCAATTAGTCTAGTAATAGCATGTTTGGTAGACTTAGCTGTTTGAAAATCAAATTGCCTTGTGCTAAGCAGTTTTTGGTCAATCATATAGTCCATAACTTCCTCTGCTATATATTTTTCAAGAATTTTGCTAAAACTAGGCAAAATTGACACAGGTCGATAATTGTTGCAAAGGTTTGTACTACCCTTTTTATGAATTGGGACTACTTTAGCAATTTTCATTTGATCAGGGAAATATCCCTGCTCAATACAGTTATTGATGATAGTTACTAACGGTGCCGCCAATTCAAACTCTAGTTTTTTTATTAACAATGGTGTTATATACCAATAGTCACCAGATTTCTTAGGCTTCATGGCCCTGATAATTCTTATAACCCTAGACATATTCATTAATTTTAGTTTGATATTTTTACTATTAATTTGCTTAGGAATAAATTGATTGAGATATAATTGTGATTTAACAAGCGAGCACTCAAGACTCCGAGTTAGGTCAACAGCTACCTAAATACATTACCTAAATACCTAGCTTTCTTGTCATTTGACTTACCTATTTATTTATTATTTATTTTCATTTTATTGTCCTCGTTTTATGTTGTTTTGTGATATTGATTTAGGTTATTAGTTTAGTATATATTATTATATCTTTAGGTATTTATTTATGTATTAGGATTATAAGTATTTCTTTCATTTGTAAATATACTCTGTGCACCGCTGCCCGTTACTGCTTCGCTCTTTGTTACCATCCAAGGTTACCTGGAAGAAATCGCTTTCAGCGATAAGGCCGCACATTGTACTATATTTAACATAAATTAGTTATTTTTTTAAGTATTCCTGGTGTACAATAAAGAATTATTCTATTCTATTTTATACATACTCTCTGTTTAGATATTTTTTTCATATATTTTTCATTTCTAGGCGAAAGTTTTTTTTTGGTTTATTATAAAAGATAAATGTATATCTTTTATAATAAACCAAAAAAAACTTTCAAAATGTTATCAACAAATCTAAATTGTCAAAAATAATTATATAAATAAATGTGTCTGTCTGATATCTTTTGTTAACAATTACAATGTTTCATTGATAACCTTCTTTCGAATCATTAAAATCACACTAATATTATAAATGCGAAAGTTTGGGTGTTTGTTTTTTGTTTGTTTGTTAGTCGACCACGCTGTAACGGCTGCACTGATTTCGATGAAATTTGATATATTGGTAGATTATAACCTGCTAAAGCAATTAATTCAAATTCAAAATTGGTAGAAAACCAGAATGGACAGAGACCATCCTAATGTATCAAAAATGATTGTCATACTATAATATGACCTACTTACAATGGCAATCTAACCTAAAAATTTGCAATGTAAACAATGCCTTTTTTGGTCTCCAAATCGTAAATTCAGTAAATTTGTAACTTCAGGCAGATTCAAAACAAACAATAATACGAATAAATACCCGTCATAGATGCTGTTTGCCCATAAACATCACCCAAATACCACAATATTCTTCCAGCTTGGTACTCCGCGAAACATTGCTTGAAAACTTTAAAAATCACTTCCCGCGTGCCACTCCAATTTATTTTAATCATTTTTATAACCTTTTTGCGTAGTTTGGCCTTAATTTATTGCAGTTTAATCAAAACAATAAAAATACAAAAGGAAAATTGTTCCTCAACTCAAACTCGATGACAGCTGTTGTACTCGTGTTTGGTGTTGCCAGACACATGATTATTGTTAGTTCCTCAAACATTCATGTCACGACTTTATAGATAAGCTGTACATAATGATGGCCGGGGACAACAATTGACTATAAAATTCTACTAGGGTGACTTATATTGACAGCCCGCGTTATACCTATGCATGTCAAGCCGATACGAAGTTCGGCGGGACCACTAGTTTATTATATTTTTAACAAAGACAAATATAACAAAAACATTCAAATATATTTTTTCAAGGTGGGAACACTCAATGGCCCACCGCCATTTTGTGTTTATTTTTATCTGTCACTCGCAACAAGCCGGTCGTGCTAGTCACTACATTTCTGTTCGCTGAGTTTTTTCACATTATCCATACGTTTCGTTGTGAATTTTGTGTTCCTCCGTGTCGTTATAATTATTTTGTTTCATTGTCGAGTACCTATACCTACTTATTTTAAGACAGCTTCGAACATTTTAAAGAAGTTCAAGTTAAGAATCAAGAACTAATACGTGTAACATCTTGTAATGAAATATAATATTAGTTAATAAATTTGTACAAAAGTATCCGGCAGTAGTTTAGTTTCTTACATTTTGTAAAAAAAATTCAGGTCCCCTATCAGTTTCTCCGAGTCTGGTATAACCTTGTAAGTGCGTAAGCGTCATATTTATAAAAAATAATGCATAGATAATGTAAAAAAGACGCTCGTTCAATTTTTCACAGGAGCTGTCATCGAGAAAAAGAAATGGAAATAGTATAAATAAACCTATATCATTATGTGCAAGCATCTACAATGGCATTTAAGCGTCCCCGCTTTGAGAAGAAGCGAAGATGCGGAGATGTTAAACGGCTATTTATATAAACAAATTAATTATATGTATATTTTGTTAGTTATATTTTAGTAAGGGAGTAGGTAAATAACAAATATATTAAATATTGCTGGACATTTCACACAGCGCTATAGCCCCAAACGAAGCAGAGCTTGTATTATGGGGATCAGATAACTGATAGAATACATATATACATTTTTTTGTAAATACATACTTATAATATATAGGAAAACAACCAGACCCGGAACAAATATTTGCAGATCATGCAAACATTAGTTCCGCGGCGGGAATTGAACTTACAATATTTTTAAGATTTTATTAGTCATCTTGATCAATAACCTAACAAAGATTTATTAAGTTTTTTATTGAATTATGACTTTAAAAACATTGTAAATTTGTCGTGTGTCGTCCTTTTAGGAAATGCTTTACAAAATACAAAAGAATGGTCACGTATAAATTTTCCTAGAAATTCAAAAAAGTTAACTCTGTCGTATTTTTGATACAGATAGCCGCAAGAATGTCCAAGAAAGAATCAGTAGCTTCAGGAAAAGCAGGTTCCATCGCAGAAGAGGTCCTCTCTGCTATTAGAACTGTGTATGCGTTTAGCGGACAACAGAAAGAGTTAGAAAGGTATCAAGAATACCTGAAGCAGGCAAGAAAAATTAATGTTTTAAAAGGTAAGCTCCACAGAATGCATCAGAATACAATAATAAAGTATTAGTAAGGATACTAGGGGTGATCCAAAAGTAGTGATAATCAGTTATTTCTAGTGCACACAAAAATACAAAAAAATATCAGTCACTTGCTCAGTTACCCACTAGTTCAGGAAAAAAAAATCATATAAATAGGCCACGATTCCCGGGAGCTACATTCATTTGAATACGGACTGTCAAGGAGTGAACATAAAAATGGAAAAACACGAAATCAGAGCTGTCATTAAATACCTCTGCTTGAAAAAAATGTATACCAGACATACACAGCGACTTGGTGGAAACATTAAGGGACTCTTCTCCTCCATATTCCACAGTTGCACGCTGGGCTAAGGAGTTTAAGCTGGGAAGAACATCGACAGAAGACGAACACCGCGAAGGACGCCCATCGACGTCCCTCACTGAAGAAAATGTGAAAAAATTTGAATTGTTGTATTGGAAGATCGAAGAATGACTATCAGGCATGTAGCTGAGGTCACAGGGATCTCATATGGCAGCATTCAAATTATCCTTGCGAACGAATTGCATATGAGAACCGCGCGTTGGGTACCGAAAATGTTAAACGACGAGCAAAAGAAGAAACGAGTCGACATGTCAAGAGCAAATCTCGAAAAGTTTCAGGCAGACAAAGATAATTTTTTGTCACGTTTTGTGACCATGGACAAGACCTGGATCCACCATTTTGATCCTGAAACAAAACAACAATCGATGACATGGAAACGATCCGATGAACCGACGCCGAAGAAATTCAAAGTGTTAAGCTCAGCAGGGAAGGTTATGGAGTGAGACGCTAAAGGAATAATCATAATGGACTACTTGGAAAAGGAAGCCACTATTACAGGCTCCTACTATGCTGAACAAATAAGAAGATTGCGGGAGGCTATTAAGGAGAAAAGGCTAGGCAAACTGCGGGCTGGAGTGCTGTTCCATCAAGACAACGCACCGGTTCACAAAGCTGCAATTGCCATGGCTGCCATTCAGGAAGCGGGCTTCGAGCTGGTGGAACACCCCCCCCTATTCACCAGATCTAGCCCCCAGTGACTTCTATCTCTTTCCAAGACTCAAGGAACACCTCCGAGGCAAGAAATTTGACGATGATAGCGACGTGATGGCCGCGGTTGAGGACTTTTTTGAGAGTCAAGATAAAGATTTTAGGTTTAGAAAAGAGATGGACTAAATGTATAGACTTGCTAGGAGACTATGTTGAGAAATAAATTTATTTTTTTATTTTATTTATTGTGTTTATTATTGATTATCATTACTTTTGGATCACCCCTCGTATCCTACGCAGCGAGCACCATTCACTAAAGCACTTGTCTTTGTTTGCAGGTGTCTTCACTGGTTTGGCGATGGGGCTTCTATTTTTTTGCATTTTCAGTGCATACGGATTGTCGATTTACTTCGGCTATATGCTGATGGTTAATGAACCAGAAAACTACGATGTGGCTACGATGATTTCTGTACGTACATCTATTTAGTTAACGAGACAAGCACGTTTACCAAATAATTGCCAAAGTATCATCAATGGAACTATTTAATAGTTCCACGGTAAAGGAACTGGTAGTTTATAAATTTCTTGGATAGTTCAAATTTTAACTTTAACTTCTGATATTTACTGCTGAAGATATTCAGTAAAGTCTTGTCTTTATTTGATAAGGTCTTCATTACAAACACATTTAGTAATTCTTATGAAATTCAGCAACACTCCTAGATAAAATAAAATAATTTTATCGTTTCACTTTAGGTGTTCTTAGGTGTGATGACAGCATCAGCCAACTTCGGCATATCTTCAACCCTGATGGAGGTTTTCGGAGTGGCCCGCGGAGCCGGAGCTCAGATCTTCAATTTGATTGACAACGTTCCCACTATCAATCCTCTGCTGAACAGAGGAGTGACTCCTACTTCCATTGAAGGAAACATTGAGCTGAAAGATGTTCATTTTCACTATCCATCTCGGTCTGATGTTCCTGTAAGTACAATGTTCCGAAGAGCTCGTGACGTAACTTGACCATATAAGATATGAACTTGGCTAGGCAAAGTTTTGTGCTGTTTTTATTTAGATGGGGGACCCGCAATTGGTCCCCCATCGCACGATAAAGAACACAATAAGGTATTATATCCCGATCTCGCGAGATCTCGTGTAATTTTTCGGGATCAATCCCGACGCATCATATGACGAGATCCCGTTCGAGATTGATGGGATTGGGCGGCAGTGGTCAGCGAAGCTACTCACGTCCACTCGGGGCGCAAGCGGCGCGCTGACTGACGGCCGCGAGCGGCAGGAACGCCAAACAGCGTTAGAAAACTATTCCGACTATTTCGGAATATTAGCGACAGGTGACGATAATTATTTAGTTGGTAAGAATAAAGATTTTTATTTTCTTTCGAGTAATATGTTATTTTAGTTAACCTCACTATAACAAACAAGCAGTTATTAGCTTTTTCAGCCATCCGAATTTAACATTTTTTTTAAACTAGACGGGATCCCGAAAATTCCGGGATCCCGCGGGATTGATATTTCTAATCCCGCGGGTTCTCGCTGTTCTCGAATTTGCAATCTCGAGTCGGGATTGCATTCCCTAGCCTTGATACATACTCCAATACAAGGACGAGCCTGTGACTCACAGGTGCCGCTTAGGAAAAAGTAGCTCAAAAAAAGAAGTTTCACAATTTGTATGAAAAACTAAAATTCGTTAAACTTTATACCTACACGCATGCGGCATAGGGTACTTTTGGACCATCATCATCACCAACTGCAAAAACTGGGTTAAAATCTTAAATGAGATCTTTCCTTTCCAATTGTCCTATTCACACTTGTCTTATGTTTCGTCAATCTTCTTTCAATAACCTTACATGCCAAATCCACCAAATAAATTAACTAGTGGTTCGCCCCGAAATGAGATCTCGCGAGTCTTTCATAAAAACTAAAAAAAATTGTAATCTTTGACTATCAAAATACTGCCTTAGTAAATTACAGGTAACGGGAGTTCATGTTAATTGGTTCGCTTTTATGGGGTAGAAATTGCAGGTATTCTAGATTTCAGACTTTTCTCTATATAAGTGTCACTAAAGCTACACGCATACCAAATTTCAGCTCTGTGTACCCTGGTGTGAATTTCGTCAAAGTTCAGTTTTTATTATGGCTAATAAATTAAAACCTACAAGGTTTAAACTAAAAATAAAAATGAGGTCGAAATGTACTGATGAAGACCTTTCATTAAACGTGCTATTTGACCAGATAGTTGCATTTAGATTTTTTTTACCCCTCTGGAACCCCAATATCTCAAGTACACATCCCACATTTTTAGCTCATTTAGTCACACAAAGAATGTGCCATCACTACCTACCTATATACCAAATTTCATGATGATGTAACTGAAAAAATGAACTGTAACTGTAAAATTAAAATGTAACTGTATTGTATATTGTGTGCTAATGTAGTGAATTATGAAATGATTGTCTATGTATATGATCAGATGACGCTTCGAAAGTTATCCTCGGACAAACAAACATACGTACATACAACGCCGGTGTAATTTGGAGATCTCGCTTCGCTCGATCAACAATAATTTTAAACTTTCGTTCGTGTTATCATCACTACTTCCACTGAGGCCTTTATACAGGCATCAATTGAAGATGACTTATTCAGCACTTGGCGGCAAGTTGCAGCACGAGCTCAATGAAGGACGTGACCGTTGATGTGCCTGGGACAGGCTTTTTAGATGAAGTAGGCTTGATCTCATCACTACTGAAACACATTGTGACTTTTCAATAGGGATACAACTCTTGCACAGGTGCTGAAAGGGGTCAGTCTATCAGTGAAGCGAGGTCAATCTGCCGCTCTCGTTGGGCACTCCGGCTGCGGCAAGTCCACTATCATCCAGCTCCTATCCAGATACTATGACGTCATCGAAGGCAGTGTAAGTACAATTACTTTACTATCATGCAAATCAATAAAAGGTCATCCTCGTGGTCAATCGCGTGGACTTTTGCAAAAAAACCTATTTCTTCAAAAAAAAACTGACCTACCACGTCGCTTCCAATATAGGTACAAGTACAATCTAGAACTACCTACATCAACATTAAAAATGCACAGCTCGGGTCCGAATGCAATGGCAGTAAAAATATCTAACAAAATACCAGAACAAATTAAAGCACAAGAAAACGACAACATCTTTGAACATATATTAAATTATATACTATTGGAAAAGAGTTTACTACACACTAGACGACTTTTTTAACGACAAGACATGTAAATCTTTTTCTACGTTAATGATTTCACTAAACAATAAAATTCAAAACATAAAATCGCTCAACTTGGATTCGACTAGAGCTGCCTAGTTAGCTTCAATATTGCTACACCCTTACTTGCAGGGCATATGAAGTGCTGGACTCTTGACTAGTCAATAAGATCTGACCTGTAACATTTTTAATCCACTTTGTATGAACGCTGAACACAGTAAAATACTGAATACTGAACAGGCGTAAATTGACAATTAAAAATTATTTTAAAAATTACAATGAATATATAAATTAGGAGTTTGAGTTTACTCATGATCATCAGTCATATGTCATATGTCTGCACATTGGCCTCCCTATAGTTTTCCAAAGCGAGCAATCTTATGCGACCTGCACCCAACGGCTCCCAGTATGCCTAATTAGATCGTCTTTCAACCTACTGGGGGTCGTCCAATGCTGTGTTCGATTGCATGGTCTACACTACACGAAGAGAACCGTTCTATTTTGCCTCAACGGCCGTCAGTATGCAACCCGAAAATGAATGGAGTTTTGTAATCCAAAAGGTTATACACGGTGTCTTTTAAATCACTGTTTTCCCAGAACAAACGTTGCTCAGATAATGCTCTACTAACTCTTTATAGCACTATACTAACTTTTTATAAGAGAATAAAATTAAAAAATCTAGACCTTCTCAAATAAGTCTAACATTGTTCAAAAACTAACCGGGACATAAAGCTAATGGGTACGCTAGCCGTAGCGTATTACCTACTCCATAGGTACCTAGTAGCTACCGGTCAGCGTGCTGACTATGTTGTAGGGCGTAACGTTAAAATAGACGTTTTAAGTTCGCAGCTTTTTATATTTTTCAAAGACCGATTTCGTTTTGTTTTTTTAATTTGATGTTATAAACTGTTAGTGGACCATGGTCAGAACAACGTTTGTTCTGGGAAAACAGTGATTTAAAGGACACCGTGTAGAATAGAATAGAATTTAATTCAGACAACAACGTCCATAGGATATACAAAACAATGAAGTACAATACAAAGTAGGCCCATGTCAGATCGAAAATCAAAAATATACAAATTCATTAAAATAATAACAATTTAGAAAAATTTAAAATTCAACGCTAAAATATCTTCATAAAAAATAAAATGGAAAGGAAAATTTAAAATAAAATAAAATTCATGTTAGTTATGCCGAACCGACGGGTTTTCAAATTTAAAGTTATTTATTGTACCTGTACAATTTGTTGAATGCAATGTATTTATAATCAGCTGTTGTAAAGTTTCGCGGTTCGCGGTACATTTAAAACGGCTTTATCTGTGAGGTAACAAGATTGTTAAGAACAGAGGTAAACTGATTATATCGTACTCCACAATGCTAAGTAGGTATTTGCTCCGAGATATCAATCGCTATCTTTACTTAGTATAAAAAGAAGTCGCTTCCGCTGTCTGTTACCTTAGATCTTTTAAACTACTCAACGGATTTTAATGTAGTTTACAGCAATAGATAGAGTGATTCAAGAGAAAGGTTAATATGTATAACTAGCTTCCGCCAGTGGCTTCGCACGCGTTGTTTGTCAACAAAAAGTAGCCTGTGCGTTAATCCAGGTTATAACTTACGTAGGGGAGACCGAGGAGGGTTGTGACAATTTTTACTTACATGAACATATCTCATTAAAGAAATATACCACAATTATGAACTCTAGGCCTAAATATAGATAAATCCTTCCTTTATTAAAATAAGTCATAAAAGTTAATGAAAGTTATAAAGTTTCTGAGAAAATCCACGAAAATTGAAACTACTTCTTTTGTCACAACTCTCCTAACATCGAGGTAAGTTGTGACAGGTACCAAGGTAAGTTGTGACAGCTGTGTATCTACGCTATATTTGATAGATAAAAATACTTTTATAGGAATTAAAAACAAAACACACCTTTGTTTTTCTTAAAAGTACTTTAATTATCATTTGGCGATCAATTGCGACTTGGTCAGAATAATAATTCGTAATTTCAAATCAAGATACAAACACAGCAAGACTATCCCATATTTTGAAACTTCAAAAACCACACAGAATACAAAAAAATATCATCACAACGTAAATGTTATGTATCACGATATAATAACAATCAAAACATTGATAAAAAACTTACTTTTCGTTTTTTTTTTCATGCAGACGTCGTACTCACGCAACCGCTTGCCGTGTGCCTGAGGCACGTACTGCGTCAAGAAGCGCGTCTCCAAAGCAACAATTGTGCGGCGTTGCCAGCTTGCTAATGGTCTTCCGGTCCGAGAAATCGGCTTTGTCACAACTCTCCTCTGTCACAAATCTCCTCGGTCTCCCCTACGTAGATTATACCGATTTGAAAGTAACTCTCTCTGTATGTTTGTTACCTTTTAAAGACTTAACGGCTCGACAGATTTCGATGGAATTTGGTACCTATATACCTGATTGCGCGCGGGCTCGTAATGATGTAATCTGATACCTAGATGCTAATATTTTTAATAAAGACACAGTGACGGCCAGGATTAAGATAAAGGTGGGATTAAGAACCAGGACCAACCTTCGTTCCAAGAAACTTTCGCCAAATATCGCTAATCCTTTGTTCTTCCAGTAATATCAATTTCTTCTAACGAGGGTCACAAGACTACACTTTCCAGGTCTTATATCACAGCAGTTTCTTTTAAATAGTTATTTTGGCACAGAGCACTTTGCGACACAGGTATCGTTTCAACTATCTTTTCACGACTCATTGATGGTAATTAGGGGAGAGGGAGCTGGGAGATATCAGATCAGAGGAAAGATAAGGACAGAAAGTAATTGTGCCTCCTACCCACATATAATATTTAATTATTGCCTAAACAATACCTAGATAGATTATGAATGGACTTGAGACATAGGATACACTTTACACGACTGCACAGAAGGAGGGTAATGTTTTATTGACAAACCACGCGTACGAAGCCGCGGGCGTGTCAGCTAGTCTTTAATAAATACCATATTAATAGAGATAATTGAAACGCATATCTGTCTCGGAGATAACTGAGAAAATAAATAGGTGCAAATAAAATGAATGGCGCTCGACAACATTATATCATGTTGCATTTGCAGCTTATTAATAAAATATACATACTATCACACTAATATGACGACCGTGGCGCAGTGGACGAATAGCCGGCTGAGACGCAGGAGGTAGTCGGTTCGATTCCCGCCGCGGAACAAATGTTTGCATGATCTACAAATATTTGTTCTGGGTCTGGTTCTTTTTCTATATATTATAAGTATGTATTTACAAAAAAAAGTATATAAGTATTCTATCAGTTATCTGGTTCCAATAGTACAAACTCTGCTTAGTTTGGGGCTAGATAGCGCTAAGTGAAATGTCCAGCAATATTTGTTTATTTATTAATTTCAAGCGGGCTATGAAAATAAACAGGTCAAGTGCGAGTCAGACTCGCGCACGATGGGTTCCGTACCATTATCTATAATAAAACCGGCCAAGTGCGAGTCGGACTCGCGCACGAAGGGTTCTGTACCATTATCTATAAAAACGGCAAATAAATCACGTTTGTTGTATGGGAGCCCCCCTTAAATATATGTTGTATTTTAATTTAATTATTTATTTTTAAAGTCAATATATAACTAAATATTCTGTGAATATTTCAAGCGTCTACGTGTTGCCGTTATCAATATCGAGCAAAAATGGGCAAAATATCACGTTTGTTGTATGAGAGCTCCCCTTAAATATTTGTTTTGTTCTCTTTTTAGTATTTGTTGTTATAGCGGCAACAGAAATACATTATCTGTGACGGACAGACAGACAGACAGACAGCGAAGTCTTAGTAATAGGGTCCCGTTTTACCGTTTAGGTACGGATCCCTAAAAAAATAATACGAAAATAAACTCTCATTTTAAATTCTCGAAAATGTTCCTGTCTTAGCAACAGTACTTTTTGTATGACATGAAAAGTTATTTATAGTGTAAAGTAAGAAAACACTATATTTACACTATAATGTAGACGATAAACCCCATTTAGTTTGATCTTGTACCGCGCGGCGTGGCTAAACTTCGTCACTAAACAGGGATAGCGATATTCAGGCCGAAGTTTTTGACGTGGCCGAATTGAAGTTGCGCTCAGTGTTCGCCGGCGCGGTAATATTGACACCTTAAAGTTGAAAACAGTGTTAGTTAATGAGTAATTGATAGATCTTTAATTAAATTTTGTTAACGGTACTTATACATTTTAGCAAATAAATAACATCTGAAACCGAATGAATGAACTGAACAGGACCACGAACTTTTTTACAGGTGTCAGTAGACAATCACGATGTTCGCGAGTTATCAGTGAGATGGCTCCGCGCTCAGATAGGTCTGGTGGGCCAAGAACCAGTACTGTTCAACACGACGGTCAGGGAGAACATTCGGTACGGCAGGGAAGGCTCTACAGATGAGGAGATTGAGGCTGTAGCGAGGCAGGCAAATGCACATCAGTTTATCATGAAACTACCGGGTGTAAGTACGAGTACGTGGTATAGTGATAAGACTCCGACCAATAAATAGATGTAAGACGGTGCCAATGCAGCACTGTCTCTCTGACTGTCATACATACCTACTCGTGGTACAGAATAGAGTAACGAGTACAATACATGCAAATTAAGAGTCGCCTAGGACCATCTTGTTATCAGTGTAAAAATATCATTTAAAAATAAAAATTACATTATTTTTCTAATAGACTGATACCTATGCTTTCTATATTAATATACGTTTGATTCGTTTTAGCTGATACCTTTTTATTCCGTATTGTTTTACTCTGTCAATTGTGTTATTAACAAATCGCTGCAAAAATTCAAAATGGCCACAATCCAAATACTCTTTTATTTTCAGGAGAGCCAATCAACGTTTTCAAAAATGTTTTACCACATTCCTAAAATTGCTTTCAAGTTGACGTAACTTTGTAAAGAGGTAATGCAATTTAAAACGTATTTCTTTGTATGAGATATAATTTGATAGACGCTATAGTGTGACCATTGTGCTGTGCACTCCCTGAGGTATGCGCGCGGCGAGACGGGGGGATGTGTCGGCCGCTCCGATCTATCAGTCTGCCGTCAACGCTCACGCAGGTAGGTAGCTTTTGTACCGGACGGTCTATGTTAGACGCACACGGGATAAATATTCAAAGATGGGTCGTGCGTTATCTCGTGATATGAAATGGAAGATGAAGTTGAAACAGAATCTATGTCAGAATAACTTTCGTTAGAATATATAATTGTTTGTAAATATAAAAAATGTTCAATTATAAGTTTAGTTCTTATTTATCACCTGCATATTTTTAATAAAATATGAGTATATTTAAGTTACATTTTAATCAACTAAGTAAGTATAATATATTACAGATAGATAGCCTCCAACCATCGTCCCGCCACAAGTCTTGCCTTAGAAATGCAAACTGATATCGTAAGATATGTCCGACATGTTTTGATCTCATGTGAACTCATGCAGTTTTTTCTTTGCCTCCCACCTCGCCGCGCATACCTCAGGGAGTGCACAGCACTAATGGTCACACTATAGTACAAAGTTATGTTGTCAACCTTGTAGTTATGACCTGTCAAAAACAAAACATAATAGACCGAGTATTGTTTATTTTTTGCGATATTCTCTAGTCGCTTGTTATTGGCTTCAAGACCTCTCATAACTACATAACTGTAACTAACTTTCAAGGGTTACAACACTATTGTGGGAGAAAGAGGAGCGTCGCTGTCAGGAGGGCAGAAGCAACGCATCGCGATAGCGAGAGCCCTGATCCGCAACCCTGGAATACTGCTGCTGGATGAAGCTACCAGTGCGCTGGATAACAACTCTGAAGCTAAAGTGCAGAGGGCACTTGATAAGGTAGAGTTAAATAAAATAAATAAATAATGCTGGCTGGACCTTTCACACAGCGCTATCTAGCCCCAAACTAAGCAAAGCTTGTACTATGGGAACCAGATAACTGATAGAATACTTATTTACTTTTTTTGTAAATACTTATTAATAAAATATAGTGTAAAAACCAGACCCGAAACAAATGTCTGTAGATCATGCAAACATTTGTTCCGCGGTGGGAATCAAACCCAACGCAACCTCCTGCGTCTCCTACGGCTAATTGCCCACTGCGCCACGGAAGCTACTTTTAAAATGGACACCCCTTCAATTTAGTAGTTGCTGTAATTGCTGTACGTAATACACGTTTTTTTTGTATGATAATGCATGCTTAGCTAACCATCACTATAAATACGGGATTTATCACGTACCGTCTCATCGGTGCCTCGACCGACAATGTTTCGGTTCAATTCGTGAACCTTCATCAGGGTGAGTGCGATCCGTTCCGAATAACGTCTCGCCTCGCACTGACATACATACATGCTATGTAACGTCATTCTAATTCCGATATGGCGGATCATCCCAGATGGCGGACTAGTTATGTTTTCTGCACTACCACAGTAGGTATGGGTATCAAATGAGGGCTGCTGAGGAGAACACGAAAACTAATACAACGTCACATTAAATCCAAAATATGGGGGACCATCCAAGATGTATACCATAAATCCGATATCGCGGGATCTGCAAGATGGCGGAGGATGTTTTATGGTTGTCTGAAGTCATTAACAGCTGATTTTTTTTATTATAAAGAGGTAAAGTTTGTTGTTTGTAAATCTGGTCCTTGATAATGTCCAAGCAAGGTCTGATGATGGAGCCGGAAGGTGGCCATGAGAACTATGTAATAAAACGACGCAACTATAGTTTGTTAAATATAGCTTGATACGCGGGACATTGACATTACATAGTAGATTGACATTTCTAGAGTTGGGATAGTGGTGGAGAAAATCGATTATCGAACGATGTTGAAATGAAATGTTGATGGTTGTCATTGTACGAAAATAAAACAAGAAATATGTGTCAATGTTTTTTATTACACTTAATTTAATAAAGTGGTGCACAACCCATGTCACTCATCATCATCATCGTAGTCAGATTCGGACTCACTTGAGCAAACCTGTAGATTTATTATTAGCTCTTGATCAGACAAATTGTCAAATCAAATATCGCGCATCTAATCTTCATCTATGATTTTTTTGCACTTATCAATCACTTTTTTCCAGTCCTCTGGCGTGACATTTTCGCAGGCATTGTGCAGTAATGTGAGCATTTTATTTATATTGGACGTCTCACGGTGTGCTTAGTATTACCATCCTAAATAATATATTGATAATATTTTTTGAATATAACATATTATTAACTACGACTGTTTAAATAATTAAGTACCTAGTTAAATCACATTGCTTCGATTTTCACATTTTCATAATCGATTCATTATAGTCTGTGGTTAAGATGACGCAGTGGATACCCCTACTCTATGATAAACCAACCCCTACTACCAATAAAGTATGATATTGTCTTGCGTACATATTGACGGAATAAAAATTAGAACTTCATGCGCGTGATCACTACGTGTATGTCAACGTCAATGTCCCGCGTATCAAGCTATATTTAACAAACTGTAGTGTTTGGATTCATTTGAATCTGTTTGCGGTTCTGATTACGAATTTTTTATATATTTTGTATAAATACTTGTTTTGAAAAAGTCATTTTTCAGCAAAAAACTTATTAAATATAATTATGATCTATACTGCAATATCTAGGTATGTTTTTTTAAAATATGTGTGTAAATATTTTAAAATAATGATTTGGAATATTTCTGAAGATTTTACTCTGTTTTTTCTAATAAATTCTTATTCTCAGGTGGAGGGAAAAATATCTGTTTTGACGTCCCGCATTGGGGTGTATTGTACATTACATTACCCCCCCCCCCCCCCCCTTCTAACTTTTCAAATTCTTCTGTTCAGTTCTACTCGTATGTTCTTATGCTTGAGTGTTACTCCCCGGAATGCGTCGGAATGTGGCCTGCTCAATATAAAAATATACGCATGACAGTCGGCATCAAATTCCACAAGGCCACCTGAAAAGTCATAAGAGTTTACGCGTTCCACGCAGGCCACCGGCGACGACCCATCTGTTGCTAGACGCGCACTGTGGATATATAGTAACCCCGCCACCTGAGTTCATTCCCCCTCAAGAACAGCTTCCACCAGGGCACGACCCGCCGTGGCCAATGTGGAAGTTCTTAAATAGGCTTCGCACATAGGTCGCTCGCTGCAGAGTCAATATGTGCAAATGGAAGTTCAGGAATCCTAGCCAACCGCATGCGACTGTGGTGATCCTGCACAGTCGAAACACCTGCTATTGTGCCCCTTGTGCCCAAACACTTGCACAATGGAAGACTTAAAAATGGCTTCTCTTGGTGCCATCAATGTAGCCAAGTACCTATCTAATACAATATAAGTAGAGCTATTGACACGCTAAGAAGAAGAAGTATCCAATAATATCCTGTTAAATCCTCTCCAAACTGGTTTTCGCCCCGGACACAGCACAGTCACAGCGCTCGTCAAGATAACTGATGACATTCGGTTTGGAATGGAGAGTGGGAAGGTAACAGTGCTGTCATTACTTGATGTCAGCAACGCCTTCAACAACGTCGATTTCGACATACTTCTGGGTGTATTAAGCTCTCTTAACATATCTCCAACGGCTATTGACTAGTTTCGTATTTATTTGTTTGGACTTCGGCAGCGCATCCATATTGAAAATAATTACTCTTCATGGTGCAGCCTTCCTGCTGGTGTCCCCCAAGGCGGCGTCTTATCTCCTTTCCTCTTCAGTGTTTTCTTTCATTCAATATCTGAAAATCTTACTTCTTCCTACCACTTGTATGCAGATGATTTATAACACACAAGCCCCGATTGACAACATTAACGAAGCTATCAGTTTAATAAACTCAGATTTGGACCAAATTTGTGATTGGGGCAAATCCTTTGGTCTTACGGTAAACCCTAAAAAGACAAAAGTGATCATAATCGGTAGTCACAAAATGATTTCTAGGCTAGATTTTGCACAATTTCCACCTGTACTTTTTAATGGAACACAAATAGCTATCAGTCAGACGGTGAAAAACTTGGGAATTATCATGGACACCAAACTATCATGGGTGCTGTGTATTGCTGAGATCAGCCGCAAAATGTTTGCTTCTTCAGCTTCGTTGTGTAGACTTCGTAACTTTTTACCGACCGCCACCAAGATTACGTTTGCACAATCCCTATCTTAGATTACGCCGACGCCAGCTACCTCGACATTTCCGAAGTCCAAATGAGTAAACTTGAGCGCCTTCAAAACCTTTGTATTCGGTTCATATTCGGCTTGCGCAAGTGTGACCATGTCTCAGAATTTCGCGCAAAACTCAAGTGGCTCCCTATCAGTCTTCGCCGGAATGCACATATTTTATCACTTCTTTTTAACATTCTCTATAATCCCACTTCACCTTCTTATCTAAAGGAGCGTTTCGAGTTTCTGTATCAGGCACACTCTCAAACCCTTCGTTCTTCCGAAGCTCTACAGCTTTGAACTCCCGTCCATAGTTCACAATTTTATGGTGACTCCTTCACAATACAAGCTGTGCGACTGTAGAACGCCTTACCTTTGTCTATAAGGTCGTCCCAATCTCTTCCTATTCAAAGTCAAGGTATACAACCATTTCCTTTCGTTGTCTCGTAACTGCTAGTTAGTGTTTATGTTATTTATCCCCTTTATGTAGTGTAATTTATTTATATATTATTTGTATGTATTTAAGTTTATGTTTATTAGTATAATTAATAGGTATATTTTATTTTGTGGGTTTTGTTTATGTATGTATGTAGGTACTCTTACACTGCCGTCTTTTAATTTTGTTTATCCTGTCCATCCAAAGGTTGTCTGGAAGAGATAGCTTTTAGCGATAAGACCGCCCATTGTACCTTTATTTATTGTTTATTTCCATTACTACTGTATTTTTGTTTGGTGTGCAATAAAGAGTATTTCATTCATTCATTCAAGAAGTACTTGGTATTAGTAATTATTTTGTGGCTTGAGTTTGTTATTTTATGATACATTAGCCGTTACCTGTTTTGTTATTTGAACATCAATGCAACGCGCGTGGATAATGCATCAGACTCATCCATACTTAGATCAAAATTTATTTCATATAGCATTTCTCAGGCGAGATCGTGGTCAAACGCAAGCCTACAATGTATTAAAAAAAATTCATCCTCATTGGAAACAACTTTATTTTGATATGTTTTAGGCTCAAGAAGGCCGCACCACTATTATCGTGGCTCACAGACTCTCAACTATCAGGAATGTGGATGTCATTTACGTGTTCAAAGACGGGAAGGTAGTTGAAAGTGGAAACCACAAGGAGCTGATGACAAATAAGGGGCATTACTACGACATGGTCATGCTGCAGTCGTATGGGGATGAGGAAAAAGGTATTCAAATTCTTTGGCCCTACATTTTCTTGTGTTTATATAAATACCTAAAGATTTTGCTGTAAAATGTTAACGTCATAATCATGTAACTAGTGGTTCGCCCCGAACTGAGATCTCGCAAGTTTCCCATAAAAACAAAAAAAATATTATTTCTAATCTTTGACTATAAAAATAGCGCCAAGAAATTTATAACCAAAATACTTGACCTACATTTTTATTCAATTTACAGGTAACGGGAGTTCATGTAAATAGGTTACTCTTTTTTTGGGGTAGAAATTGCAGTTATTCTGGATTTCAGACTTTTTCCTATATTTGTGTCACTAAAGCTACACGCATACCAAATTTCAGCACTGTGGGCTTACTAGTGTGTCCTGTGAATTTTATTAAAGTTCAGTTTTTTTTTAAGGTTAATTAAAAATGACAAGGTAAAAATTAAATATAAAAACGGGGTGAAAATTTTCTCACAAATATACCTTTTATTAGATATGCCACTTGACCGGATAGTCACATTTTAATAATTTTATCCCCCTCTTGAACACCAATATCTCAACTACCCCCCCCCCCCCCCCCCCCCCCCCCCAATATTTTTAGCTCATTTAGTCCACCGAAATTGTTTTATCACTACCTGCCAAACAAACATACATACAACGCCGATTTGCCCGTTGATTTGGAGATCTCGCTTCGCTCGATCAATTGTAGTAGAGATTACATTTATCCTGGATTTCAGACTGTTCCCTATATTTGTGCCACTAAAACTACATGAATACAAAATTACAAACCCTGTGAATTTCGTCAAAGTTCCGTTTTTTTAAGGTTAATAACTCAAAAATAGTGTTGCCCAAATTCAGTCTTGGTCTTGCAGTCTTGGTCTTGTTCTTGCGTTTTTGCAAGACCAAGACCAAGAACAAGACCGCGTATTTTTAGCAAGACCAAGACCAAGACTGACCGTGCAAGACTTGAGCAAGAACAAGACATAGCCTGCAAGACTCTTGCGTCTTGCAGCTAGGACTTAGCGCTATTTCACTGAGTAGTTAGGTGTAACAGTTCGGTGTATAGGTAGGTACGCTTAGGAATTCTATGAGACGCAAAAAACTGTATCAAAGAATATGAAAAACTGGACCTATGCGCATTACGACTAATACCATAAACATAGCGAATAAAAAAATATCTATTAAAATCAAACTGAGTGCATGCATAGTTATGTTTTAACCATCGGCACTTTGATAATGCGGCGTCAAAGGTTTTGTACTTACTTCTCAAAGAAATTTGCCGCTTTTCGGAAGTACATGGTTATGATACACGCGCCGGCGGCTTCTTTTGAAATCTAAAACAATCGTTGCCGCCACGCCGAAATCATAACATTTGACACTATTTGATTGCCGCCATAGGGCGTAGGTATACTCATGCAAAATAATTTCCTAGTAGAGTACCTACAGGTGTTCCAAAGAATAAATAAGTTTCAGAGTGCTTAGAATGAAAATGAATACATTATACTGATCACGCAAGTAGTATTATGATTAGGATAAAATTGTAAGGATAGGTAGTAGATGTCATATTAATTCATTATAGTAAGTATATATTATAATATTGATTACTTATATGGTTTTAAACTAATTACTTAGGTACTATTGTTGTACATTTAGTCATTATATTTCTTAAGTTTTTACAAGAAAAAATAGCAAAAAAGTGTTCAAATATCACCCGTTTAATAAATATTGTAGCCACTTTTAAATATCCTTGAAACGTGTAAAAAAATTCTACGAAACTAATAAAATAATATAAAAAGCGTAGGTACCTACTTACCTACTAATAAAATAAAAAGCCTGCGATAAGAGTTTTGTATTACTTACCAGCCCGAATATCTCTGAGAGAGATGATGAGAGTAAGTATTTACTAGCTGTGCCCGCGACTTCGTCCACGAGGAATAGTAACTTTGGAGGTATAGTGACGTTCAGGACTTATTTATTTATTTTAAAACTTCTGTCATCAAACATACAAACGAACTCTTCAGCTTTATAATATTAGTATAGATGTACGCCAAAACATTCACTTATATGTAAAGAATAGTGATTGGCACTAATTCTATTTTATTCACGCGTCGCGTCTGTACAAGTAGGTTATATTTAGTGTGTGTTTGTACGCCGCACGCGGCATTGTTTGATTTGCGGCGGCATCCTTTTCATAGAGCCGGCACGTAGCGAGGCGGCGCGGTAGAAAGCAAGGAAACGTACTATAAATAAAGGAATTATTTTAATTCCAGTCATTTCCAATTGAGCTGTGCTTCGAGTCTAACTTAATAATTGTTTTTACTAATTCTCGTTGTTTTCTAAAAACGTATCACGTGTACAATTTAATATGAGTGACGAAGATTCAAATTATTCTAGTCCGAGTAACGAGAGTTTGAGTCACAGATCTAAAAGACCCAAAAGCAAATTTGAGGAGTTTTTCGAAATAATTCATGCATCCCAAACTGCCTTCTGTAAATTGTGCCAACATAAAAAGATTGAAATAAAAATGAAAAACAGAAACACTTCAGGCTTAAGGAAACATCTAATATCTTTCCACAAAAAGGAATCAGAAATATTTCTTCCTGTTAAACCAAAATTAAGTGGAGATATCACAAGCTTTTTAGTAACCGCTGGAAGAAGTGGACAGGTAAGAATATTTTTTTAACAGTTAAAAGAATTTTAACTCCGCGTAGCTATTCATGCGATACTTTCAAAAACGCCATTAACTTACGTAAGTATTTTTGAGTTAGTGGTGTTTTCACAGTTTTCATCTAGGGGTGCGACATATTAAGTATGTAATTATCGTCTTAAATATTTTTTATAAACACCCATATTTTCATTTAATCGGCCAGTAACAACTAAGTACTTTATTTTGGTAAATTACAGTACAGTGCAACCTTAATATAACAAATATCAATTTAACGATTTTCTCGATTTAACAACAACAAACCTCCTCCTCTTATACGCTCAAACCTAGTATGTTTTAAATAATAACACAAGATTTATTGTTTTGTTTCAGTCGGAAAACAGCAGTGACAACATCACGACAGCTACAGTTGATTGGGTGGTGAAAAAATATCTTCCCTTCTCATTTTTCGATGACGAAGCTACACAAGTATATTTTCGACGTATTTGCCCTAATATGGTGTTTCCTAAAAGGTCTACACTTAGAAGGAAAGTCAAAGAGCGATTTGAAGAGCTCCAATTGAATCTCAAGGAACGACTTCAACAATTATCATCTAAAATGTCTTTTACCATTGATGGGTGGACGTCAATTGCTGGTAGGAGTTACTACGGGGTTACTATTCATTATATAGACAACGAATGGAAGTATCAATCTGTAGTTCTTGATTTTATACCATCACGCGGTCGACATACTGGGGAAGATATTGCAACGATTTTCCATGAATGTTTATTGGTATATGGCATAATTGATAAAATACAAGGTATCACGGTCGACAACGCAACTGCAAATACCAAATTTATGTATGAACTGGGCAAACAGCTGCCGCCACACTTTGATTCAGACAATCAACATTTCCGGTGCTTTGCTCACATTTTAAACCTTGGTGTACAAGATTTATTAAAGACCTTAGCATTACACTGTGAGTCTGACACTAACGCGCAAGATCAGCAGTACGAAGACTATGCAGACGAAACTGAGGATGAGGAAGATGAAGAATCTGCACCAAATATTGCTGACTCGCGTACATCTGTAACAAAGTTACGCAGTATTTCCAGTAAAATAAAAAGAAGTGAGATAGTGAAGAAGAAGTTTCAGTCTGCTTGTGAAGCAGCTGGCGTGCCATCAAATCTAAATGCCATTCTTGACTGTCCAACGAGATGGAATTCCACGCATGATATGATTGGATTTGGTTTAAAAGTGAGAGCGGGCATTGACATATTGTGCAGTTCTGTCACCGAATTAAATGATTTTCAAATCACAGCTAATGAATGGCAGGTACTCGAAAAATTACATAAATTTCTAATAAACTTTAAACTTTTAAGTACAAAACTTGGTGGAGACAAATATGTTACATTACCGCTAGTCATTGTATCATTCAATCTCTTGCTAGATAAAATTGAATCCATGGTAAAACAGTTAGATGAGAAACCTAATCGATCTGAAGTGGATGAAAGGCTCATTCTAGCTTTCCAAGCAGCTCGAGACAAAATGCTTAAACATTACAAGAAGAGCAACTGGATTTATTGTACTTCTTTAATTTTAGACCCAAGGCATAAGGCTCAGACTTTTGACCTGACAATGTGGGGGAAGCAACTTAAAACAGAAAGTCTGCGCAAGTTCAATGAACTTTATGAAGAATATAAAAGTCTACACTCACTGAACAAATCTCTGGAATTACCAGAAAAAGAAAATAAAGTATGTGATGAAGATGAAGACGTAATAGACTTTGATAAACTCTATGAATGTCCCTCGACGTCATCTGGATCTTGTCTTCAAGGCTTGGTGATAGACGAGTTGGAGGAGTACCTAAGAAAACCAAGAACTGCCAGCTCGGAAGACATTTTAGATTGGTGGAGGACGCATGAGACAGAGTATCCGATTTTATCGAAAATGGCCCGTGATTTTCTCTCAATACCTGCAACTTCAGTACCTGCTGAGAGGTTATTTTCTAAAGCATCATTAGTAATTAGAAAACATAGAAATAGGTTAAGTGATGAGTCAGCCAGATGGTTACTTTGTATTAATTCTTGGTCAAAAAAAATTATATAAAGTATCATAACCTAATGATAAAGCTGTTGATTTGTGTTGTATTTTATTTTTTATTCAAATAAATGATAAATCGTAAAACTCTTTTATTAAATTTCTTATAAGTTGAGGGTTCAATCTCTTTCTAGACAGATAAGTATTGTTCTTTAAAATACAGTCAAGTTATTGTAATTAATTTGTTTTTTTACATGTTTTAGCAAATGTAAGCTTATAAATCATAAATGTTTATTAAGAAACAGTTACTTCCATGGAAAACGACATATAGGTCAGTTGATTTTTCGAATTTCTTATCAAATCTTCAGTTATTTATTAATCTGCTTGATCTTTACTATGGCTATGTTAATTTAAGCTCACAATGTTCCAATTCTAATACGTTTTTCTAAGATTTAAAGTAAACTTTAATAAATAGTAATAGACTAATAGGTAATTGCAAGACTTGCAAGACTCTTGCTGCAAGACCAAGACCAAGACCAAGACTGGGAGCGCAAGACCAAGACCAAGACCAAGACCAGGTGTATTGGCGCAAGACCAAGACCAAGACTGGCTAAGTCTCGTCTTGTTCTTGCATTTGGGCAACACTACTCAAAAATTACAAAGATTAAAGTATTAAATAAAAACGGAGTCGAAATTTACTAATGAAGACCTTTCATTAGACATCCCATTTGAACGAATGCTCTCATTTGTTTTTACCCCTCTTAAATCCAAATACCTCAACAACACCCCCCGCCCCCCACATTTTCAGCTCATTTAGTCACACCAGAATTGTGTCAACACTACCTACCTACGAGTATGTATCAAATTTCACGATGATCGGATCAATGCTTCGAACGTTATCCTCGGCCAAACAAACATACAACCAAGTTGATTTGGTGAATGATTAAATAAGGGGATTTCATAATCTGGTTTTTTTTAATGACATGTTGTTTTACAGAGGACTCAAACAATAAACTATCTAGACAAATGTCAATAAGAAGCGACAAAGATGAGGACGACGAAGATATCGTGGTGCCAAGTGTAAGTTTAATTCTACTGACTAGCATTTCTAAGTGCCTACCTTTTTTGGAGATGGAACAAGCAAATGGCTCACCTGATGTTAAGTGGTAACCATCATCTTTACTTAAGCATAGCCTCATAGGTCACGTTAAGAACATGCACTAAGATGCAAGCCCTGCGGCTCAACATATTTAATTTTCACGAGGCGTTAAACTGATCCTTATTATACAATAGTAGTCAGAGCGTAGACACATTCCTCTGTCTATTCTATGGGTTAGATTATTCTGTAGTTCTATTTTTCGTCTCTCGCCAATATATGCCAACCTATAACAACTGGAAGTAACAACACAAGTGACGCTAATGAATAGAAAGTAGCGTCACAAAACCATTGACAAAATATAATTGCGGCAACAATTAGCCACAGAAGCCGTACAGCCAATATTAAATTGAATTGTTAAGATGCTAACTTATCCTTGACAAGCTCTGTCTATCTCTCACCACACTTCTAGCACTCACTGTTAGGTACCTTAGGTATAATAGACCTCTTCTATTTTGCCAGTTTGACGGGTCTTCTTGCTCTGAGGACGGGTCTTGAGCAAGTCTGACCCATTTATAGTTACAATATAAATTGTATTTGAAGCTGACATCGATCATAATTATGTCTATTCACAGGAAGAAGAAGAAACCGCCAGCAAAGACACAGAAGTATCATTCTTCCAAGTGATCAAACTGAACGCGCCAGAATGGAAGTCCATCACCCTAGCCAGCATCTGCGCTTTAGTCAGTGGATTTGCCATGCCAGTGTTCGCTGTTATCTTAGGAGATTTTATCGATGTATGTTTATTTTATATGATTCATGAGTTTTTATAGATATATTTCAGGTAACAAGAACAGTAGATCATTGTAACTTATCTACCTATAGAAATATGTATGTACCTTAACCTAAATTACATATTTCCATATCTTTTATATAGGTTCTTTCGAATCCGGATCAAGACGAAGTTTGGAGACAAATAACAACGTATTCTTTGATATTTGTCGGAGTTGGAGTATTTTCCGGAATTACAAACTTTATAATGGTAAGTAATGAAATTTAATGATTATCGTATGTCCCGAACTGAACTATTTTTTAAACAAAACAATTAGTAATAATATTAAACGAGCAGAACGTTACACATTGGAACATGGCATCAAAACTCAAAGTTACTTGTACGTCAAAAGTCGCTGGCCATTTACAAACTTCCAAAAGGCATATACACCTTAAATATTCATATTTTATTAAAAGTTCGCCGCTTTTTGTACTCGGCCTATGACTCGTAAGGTGTTCACTGCACCGAATGATGTGACCGGAGCTGATCACCGGCTTTTGATATCTTAGGTACAGCACCAAAAATATGCATCACAATTTCTCTCTCAAACAGGAGTAAGCTGTTTTCAGCTGTGTTCTTGTTTGCTCAATACCCAGTATTCTGAACCGTAGATCAGAGCTGGCTATATTAGAGTTTAAACAGGAGGGTTTTCGTCTTTCTGTGAGCAATTTGGAACGGGTATACTTGAGCAGGCCAACAGCAAATTTGTTTTCTTTACTCGTGTTTACTTCGTTCTTGAAATACGGGCCTCGATTTTACAAATAACTAAAACATGATCCGAGTCGATATACCTCTGTGGTTTCTGACATCAAGGAGATTGGAAAATTGTCTGCTATCAATTAAGATATATATCAAATAGACCCTTTTTAGGGTTCCGTACCATAAAAGGTAAAAAAAGGAACTCTTATAAGATCACTCTCTTGTCCGTCTGTACGTGTGTCACCACCGATTTTCTCAGGATACGATGGACCTAACAAGTTGAAATGTACACCAAATACTGAGGTCTATAGTCCCTATTAGGTGTATAAAAATCAAGGAATTTCGCAAAAACTTGTAATTACCAAAAATTAACTAATTTTCCATCCAACTTTTCTTATTTTTCGGAATGTTCCCTTTAATTGTGCTGTAAGACTTTGCTTTTCACTAAAATTGACAATTCTAGGTCAACCGGAAGTACCGGAAGTAGGTTTTGGGTCGAAAACTTATATGGTAGTTCCCGTTGACCTAGAATCACGAAATTTGGCAAAAATCAAGGTCTTATAGCACAAGCAAATGAAACATTCCAAAAAATAAAAAAGTAGAAAATTAAAGGGTCATACATAAATAGTTGACGCCAATTAGGATAGTCCTCTGAGTTGTATGGGCGCTCATACAATTTAGAGGACTAGCTTAATCGGCAGCAACCTCAAATAAGGTAAATAAATAAAGTTGTGCTATTGACTAAAATAAATACTTAAGTGTGGCTTCCATACAACAGACATGGTTTTTTTGCCGTTTTTATAGATAATGGTAAGGAACCCGTCGTGTGCGAGTCCGACTCGCATTTGGCCGGTTTTATTCTCGACTACGCTGACGCCAGCTATCTTGATTTAACTGAAGACCAACTCAATAAGCTTGAGCATCTCCAAAATTTTTCTATTAGATTCATATTTGGCTTGCGCAAGTACGATCATATTTCCGAGTATCACCACAGACTTAAGTGGTTACCTATCCGCCTTCGCCGGAATGCGCACATTCTTTCCCTCCTTTACAGCATCCTTTTCATTCCTTCTACTCCATCCTACTTTAAAGAACGCTTTGACTTTCTTCACCTTTCCAACTCTCGATCCTTACGTTCCTCTGAAACCCTTCAATTAAAAACACCCCATCATACCTCAGTATTTTATAGTACCTCTTTTGCTCTGCAGGCTACCAGGCTCTGGAATGCCCTACCTGTCTCAATTCGTCACGCTAAATCTCTCCCTATCTTTAGAAACATGGTCAGACAACACTATCTGTCAAACATCGCTCATTAGGCCATTTATTAATTTATGTAGTTTTGTAATTTATATATGTATGTAGGTATATATATTTTATGTAGTATAATAATTATATTTATGTAATTTTATGATTATATTACATGCATTTTATTTTATATTATATTTAATAACGCCGCCGTCCTTATTTGTTCACATAGATCCTGTCCATCCAAAGGTTGCCTGGAAGAGATCGCTTTTAGCGATAAGGCCGCCCATTGTACCTATGATTATAAATGTATTTTCTTTTGTATGTTAATATGTAATGGTGTGCAATAAAGAAATTATCTATCTATCTATCTATTCGTCTGACCATCACTTATTTATGTAGAAAACACGTACTGTCCACAGGCATGTTCAGTGATGCTAAGTCAATCAGCCGATTACCATTATCGTTAAATATCAACCCCACAATGAAAATATAACTTGTTTTGCATTCGCAGGTATTTTTCTACGCTGTAGCCGGCGAACATTTGACGGAGAGGTTAAGGAGACTGATGTTCCAAACACTGCTTCAACAAGAGGTCTCCTTTTTCGATGATAAAGATAATTCCACCGGAGCGCTGTGTGCCAAGCTTTCTGGTGAAGCAGCTTCTGTACAGGGGGTGAGTAACTTCTACTGTATGTCATACAAAATCATGTACGTGCAAATATAGGGAGATAGAGTACAATGAACATGAGAATAACGTGCCAAGTCGTGCAACATTTGCACACATTTGCAATACTCGCGTGGATTAGGGAAATGAAAAATGCCGTGGAAAATACGCACACTTTGACCTACGGGCGCTTCGGTGAACAATATGGCGCCGTATACAAACTAAAATCGTACTAATCTTTATATGAACTTTCAGGCCACAGGTCAAAGAATTGGCTCCGTCCTGCAAGCAGTGGGGACATTCGGATTGGCATTGATTCTCTCGCTTATCTACGAATGGCGAGTGGGTCTGGTCGCGTTGACTTTCGTCCCAGTTCTTACCTTAGTCCTGTATAAGCAAAACAAAATGGCGTTGATGGAATCGTTCGGAACAGCTAAGACTATGGAAATCAGCTCAAAGGTAAAATTGAAGAATCTAGTATTTTTATTTATATTAAATTAATGTTATATATGCTTCGCTGTGTATGACAATTCTAAGCACTGCTCGTGGACGCCATTCAGTAACCGCCTTACTCCACTTGTCGCTCTAGCAGCGAGATGAGCAGGCGATGTAGCAGGCATCGCGGGTCACACCTAAATGAGGCTGCCACAGGAATCCTGTGACAGGATTGTAGAGAGTGACACAGGCAAGGCTTAGCAGAGGATGAAGCAGATTGTGGATGATGATGATGATTGGTCCGTTACATCTATGCTAATATTATAAATTTGAAAGTTACTCTGTCGCTCTGTCTGTTTCGGCTCCACTGATTTTGATGAAATTTGGTATATAGATAGATTATGACCGGGATTGAGATATAGATAGGCTACTTTTTATCTGACTGCGCAGAAGGAGGATAATGTTTTTATTTTAAATCCACACGGGCGAAGCCGCGGGCGGGTTAGTATTCATATATTTTGGCCAGATTTATGCATATCCCTTTACAGTTTATTCACGCCTATTATGTTAATCGCAGAGACTATCAAAATAAGCAAGTCGTTAATCAACTATCTAAGTAAATAAAAATATTTTTTTATAACAAAGTTGCCTGGAAAAACATAAATATTTAGTTGCTACGAAAACTGCTACGGAACTTTAATATTCACATTTATTTTCGCCAAAAATATACTTGTATAACTCTTGCTCCGAACGTAGACCCGTGATGATATCCCACAAGGTGGCAGTCAGAGGCAAATCGAATCGCATGCCCTATTATCAACGGAGCAAACGCATTCTAATTCAAATCAAAATCAAATCAAATCAAAAACATTTATTTGTGAACAACACCAATAGTACAACAGAACAAACACACACAGGAAACATAACAAAAAGAACAAAGACACAATAACTAAAAGATTAAAATTAAAAAAAAAAAGCAAAATATTGCAGTGTGTGTCCCATCGCACTCACTGCATGTGTCACAAAAAGGCTTTAACTCAGCATGTGCTGGGTTGCACTGGCTACCCAGCGCTGGTCTTCCGTTAGAGCCTCTTTGAGTAGACCACGGATATCCGCCCACTAACTAAGCATTGAACAACTAAATACAATTAAATATACTATGCATAAAAATAAAGAACATAAAATATAATACTACTAATAACGCCTACCTATTTACTGTGAAGCCGGAGAGAGTCAACAAGAACTAAAATAGAACAGACGACAAGCTAGCCCCACAACAACGCACTAGCTCGCCTCCCACTCATACGAACCTACACCTAGCATTTACCAATAAAGTGTAGACACGTTTAAATGAATGACACCTCATTTTTGAGGTGTTCGCTCTCCTTTTGTCGTTTACTGAGGAATATTTTAAGCCTTCCCCCCCCCCTCCCCCTTTTTTTAAATCATCAGGGTCCATGGGGTCCAACGGTTTTTAGGGTTCCGTACCCAAAGGGTCAAACGGGACCCTATTACTAAGACTCCGCTGTCCGTCTGTCACCAGGCTGTATCTCATGAACCGTGCTAGTTAGATAGTTGAAATTTTCACAGATGATGTATTTCTGTGGCCGCTATAACAAACAATACTAAAAACAGAATAAAATAAATATTTAAGGGAGGCTCCCATACAATCAACGTATTCTTTGCTCGTTTTTGCTCGATATTAATAACGGCAACAGATAAACGCTTGAAATATTCACAAGTTGAGTTATATTATTCACTTAAAAAATAAATAATTGATAGAGCGAAGCGAGATCTCTAAATCAACTTGGGCAAATCAGCGTTGTATGTATGTATGTTTGTCCGAGGATAACTTTCGAAGCGTGGATCCGATCATCGTGAAAAATACAAAAAATGTTTGGGGGGTTGTTGAGATATTGGGGTTCAAGAGGGGTAAAAAACATTAAAATGAAGCTAACTAGTCAAATGGGACGTCAAATGAAAGGTATTCATTAGTATATTTAGACTCCGTTTTTATTTTTCGTAAACTTTTTATAGTTTCGAGTTATTAGTCATATTAAAAACTGAATTTTGACAAAATTCACAGGGTACACCAGTGACCCAACAGTGCTCAAATTTGGTATGCGTGTAGCTTTAGTAACACAAATATAAGCAAAAGTTTGAAATCCAAAATAACTGCAATTTGTACCCCAAAAAAGAGGAACCCATTAACATGAACTCCCGTTACCTGTAATTTGAATGAACTGTAGGTCAAGTACTTTGGTTATTTATTTCGTGCCACTATTTTGATAGTCAAAGATTACAAATAATATTTTGTTGTATTAATCGGAGTCTCGCGAGATCTCAGTTCGGGGCGAACCACAAGTTAAATTAAAATAAAATCAATATTTACGGGAGGGGGCTCCCATACAACAAACGTGATTTTTTTTGCCGTTTTTTATAGATAATATTACGGAACGCTTCGTGCGTGAGTCCGACTCGTTTTATTAAAAATTATTTCTATACGTCTGGTTGAAGCTAGATGTGATCCGAGAGCTGGCGCTTATTTGGGTCAACGCATAAGCGTTGGTGTTCAGCGGGGCAATGCAGCCAGTGTCTTTGGTACACACAGTTCTATAGACCGTTGCGAATGCATCAGTCATGTAAACTGTAAAGAATTGTTTATTATTTTTGTTAATAAATCTATCATTAATCTTTTTTCCTTTTCAGACAGCAGTGGAAGCCGTAGCCAACGTGCGTACTGTGGCGTCACTGGGCAGGGAAGCGACCTTTACCAGAGACTACGCCAGCCAGCTGGAGCCAGCATTGATCACCGCTAAGAAAGGCACCCACTGGCGAGGCATCGTCTACGGTCTCTCCCGGAGTATCTTCAACTTCATCATCGCTGCGGCTATGTACTACGGCGGCACGCTTATCGTTAATGAGGATATCCCCTATTCTAAAATTTTTACGTGAGTTAACTTCTATTCGAAAATAATCTATAACTATCCAAAAATCATTTATAATTGTATATAGCTACAATATAGGCATCAACACCCTCGGTATGTTGACACAAAATCAGCTCAGTATAAAATGAGAAACACTCGTCTGAACATCGTTTTTAGGGTTTCTTAGTAGAACTAGGAACCCCTATAGTTTCGTTATGTCCGTCTGTCTGTATGTCTGACCAGTTACAACCGTTTTATTCTTAAACTATAAGTGCTGTAAAGCTGAAATTTGGTACTTATGGTGCTGCTAGACTCATTGGTGATGTGATGACTCATTGTGGAAGCCAATTTACAAAGTCTAGAGGACAGGCGCTGAGTGACAAAACTTTCAGTTTTTACAAGATTAATTTTTTTATTTTATTTTAATTTCCAGGAGGGCTCTCATACAACAAACGTGATTTTTTCAAATTTTTTTATAGATTTTTATTTTTTATAGTACGGAACCCTTCATGTACGAGTTCAAGATTCAAGTCATTTATTTGCACGAGTTCGACTCGCACTATGCCAGTTTTTTTATT
Organism: Philereme vetulata; assembly: GCA_918857605.2. Lineage (NCBI taxonomy): Eukaryota > Metazoa > Arthropoda > Insecta > Lepidoptera > Geometridae > Philereme > Philereme vetulata. The sequence continues at coordinate 1,534,660 of OU975473.1, read as the reverse complement.
TAATCATGATTGTTGTATTTTTTTATGAACAACATCCGTCGTTCATTGACGTGAAGTCACTTCCATGAAGTGTCGTGTCACTTTGGCAAGAGTGTTAGTATATAGTTTTTATCCCGAAGTTCCCACGGGAACGGAAAATTTCAAGCGTGCGAAGCCGCGGGCGAGTCAGCTAGTAACTTATATTAAACGGGGTTTTTAATAACATGCCTGTGATAGCAATGTCTGGTCTACGGGCAGTTTACTCTGCTGGCTATCATTGCCAAGACGGTGTTGGAGCTGGCTCGCAGCCTACGTACCAGGGAAGTGGGTTGCTTGCGCATTACTGTGTGGAATGGACGCAGTTGACCAGCGCCACCACGAACATCCCCAATGCGCTGCAGCAGTAGGGCAGCCCCAGAACCGCCCCGAGTGCAATTTTATACTGGATGCGGAGTGCGCTATACTTTGCCCACAGGCAGCACGAGGTCATTAGAGTTCAACATTTTCCTTATATTTGTTCTAGGTCAGCGCAATCGCTGCTCATGGGAGCGTCTTCAGCGGCACAGGCGCTATCGTTTGCGCCTAATTTCCAGAAGGGAATCAAGGCAGCAGGCCGAGTCATAGTGCTGCTCAACAAGAAGTCCAAGATCACAGACCCCGCTAGACCGGCAACGGAGAACTTTGTAAGAAACTCTTAATAAAAACGAACAAATTAAAGTACAATTGCCAAACCAAGTTAGGTACTGCAAAATGGATGGTGGTATAAGAAGGGTGAGGTTGATGCTAACCTATACATTATCGTATTCTTGAGAGCTGTAAGCTTTGTAAGCTTTTCTTTTAGTGCTTAGAACGGATCGTATAGTGTACTAGCTGACCTGTTCGCAACTTCGTCAGCGCCTTGATTCTTTCTTCGATTTGATTTACAAATTTTCAGAATTTGTACTGAAATCTATTTTGTATCAGAATAAAATATATTCTACCACAGTTTGTCAGTAAAAAAAATGCAAATTTATTTATTTAAAACATAAACAAAGTACAATAGACAAATGAAAACGTTGACAACTGCAAAAGCCCTCTTCCAAAACCAAACCGAACAACGTTCCAGCGTGTTGTTAATTTTGCTAAGTAGGAGAGATCATAATATTCTCGGTATCATCGTACGTTAGTGACTGAAGCAAGGTTTTGAATTTAATTTTACATCTGTGGAATGACAGCGGATAAATATCAATAGCTTTGTTTACTCTGTTGTATAAAGGACAGCTTATATAAAAGTAGTGTCTTCCAGCCAGGGCAGTTCTGCTGTGCTGTATGCTGCAAACCCTATCAGAGCGACGCTTAACAGAGCTCAAAACTGGATCGAAAGAAAGTTCACTGTGTTTACGCCAAACTGTCGCTAGGACAAATAGTTGTCGCATTGTAAGAACGTCACAGATCGAATATAGGATAGCAATGGGAAAGAGTCATGACCTTCAATACAGCTCTCTGGGCTCTTTCCACTCTCAACATGAGAGTCTTAGTAGAAACCGCCTCATGCCGTTATAGTATAGTAAAAAGTAGCCTTTGTCTCAGTCTACTCTCTTATCTAGGTCATAATCTGTCTACATACCAAATTTCATCAAAATTGGTCCGGCCGTTTAGTTGTGAAAACGAAACAAATAGACATAAAAACAGAATTAGTAGCTTTCTGAACCGATTTTGAACGAATTTTCTAAGATTACCCCTACAAACTTAAATTAACTAGTAATCTACCTTATTTGATAGAGCTTACGTATTTGAGCCATTTAGGTAGAGACCCTGGATCCGTAGCGTACCGAAACCCATCGGGTTTTCGAAACTATTTCTGGGCGTCTGGTCCAAGTGACGTGTGATCCAAGAGCTGGCGCTTATCTGGGTCAACGTATAAGCATCACAATTCAGCGAGGCAATGCCGTCCTCGTATTCCGGGTACAAGACGCAGTCAGTGTCTTGGGGACACTTCCACCTGGTAGTGATCTGGAGCAGTTATCTATAGATTGTTTGCATCAATCTTTAGATTCATGTAAAGAAGTCCTGTAAATAGTTGCATATTATTTCTGTTATTTAATAAATTATTCAGGTACCACTTTATAATATTAGTGTAGATATGTGTGTTCCGTTTTACATTCCGGACTACACAACGTAGAACACATTTATAAATTTTTACTATTTCAGAAAGGAACGGGTCAAGCTAGTCTCCAAGCTGTCCAATTCAAGTACCCAACGCGACCCAACATTGGAGTCCTCAAAAGCCTCGACTTGGAGGTGGAGAAAGGCAAGACCATCGCCCTGGTCGGAGCCAGCGGCTGCGGCAAGAGTACTGTTATACAGCTGCTGGAGAGATACTACGATCCTGACGCGGGTATTGTGGTGAGTCTATAATAAATAATGAATAAATAAATATTGCTGGACATTTCACATGGTGCTTTTTAGCTCCAAACTAAGCAGAGCTTGTACTATGGGAACCAGATAACTGATAAAATACTTTTATACATTTTTTGAAAATACATAGAGAAACAACCATAACATATAGAGAAGCAAACAGACCCGCAACGAATATCTGTAGATCGTGCAAACATTTTTTCCGCTACTTCTCTAACTATCTTGATGTCTGTGACTAAATAGCGTATAGTGGAGTAGCGACATCAAACATTGTATCTACAACGCCTTTTTAAAATATCTAACGTAAAATCCCACACGCCCCAAATGATTTTTATTGTAAGAAATTGATGAAGTGCCTTGCTATTGTTACGAGCTGAGGGTTTGGGATAAAATAATGAAAATCAATCTGACCATAATAACACTTTTATTCAACACTAAAATGCAAAATACACGATCTTAATCACAACACGCTAATTCAGAACACGGTCGCAACGCAACAATAAATCAATAAAAATATTCGCACGTATCGCCAAAACTCCATCGGGCGTCTCTACGCACTATTTATGCCGGGCCAGTACATATTTCTCGACGTTTCTCGATGTTTCCACTGGCGACTAGAAAAGTTTAGGTATTTCGGCCATCTACTATTACTTTTTCTGTGCTACTGTAGGTAAAAACGTAGCATGTAGGTATATTCCATGCCAAGTATTACCTATTCTGTGACACAGTAGGTATAATTCCGAGAATCCGACTAATACTTTACTATTACTTATTCTGTAACAGCCTCGGCGTAACACTATTAAGGATTTGAAGTCAAGACAAGGAAGTCAATTTGGAAGTCGAGGAAAGCAATCAATGCTTTAACTCTCAACATGCCAACTCAATCGAAAAAAACGCTCAATGCACGCGCAACTCACTCAAATCTAACTCGAAACTCACTCGCTACTTACCCGCTATTCAGGCGCAACTCGCTAGCAACTGACTTGACTTAAAACAATTTACTTATTTAATTTTAAAAACCTTTCGACCATGTGTGTATGCTTTTCTTTTAGGCTCAAGACAGTATACCTCTTACGAAACTTCGTCTGGTCGACGTCCGACAGTCGATAGGATTCGTGCAACAAGAGCCAATCCTCTTCGACAGGACGATAGGAGAAAACATTGCGTATGGAGACAATGTGTCGAAGCCTAGCATGGACCAGATTATTGAAGCGGCTAAGCAAGCTAATATCCACAACTTCGTCATGAGTTTGCCATTGGTACGTAAGACGAAACCTATAACCTAATTTTTTTTTTGTAAACTTAGGTGTGTTTTTTGAGGTTGCCCTGCCCCTAAACAGATGTTAGGTTTACCGGTTTGTGCAAAATAATTGAGCTAACTTGATACGCACTGGTAAGCGCAGTGTAAGACGCCATTCCACTTGATCTGATCTGGAGAAAAGTTGGTGAGAGCGTTGGGTAAAGGTCATACAACGTTCGTGAATGTCCTATGACTGAAATACTAATATTTAAAGAATAGCTCTACAGTTATAGACCAAAATCTACTCAGAAAATCTATTTGAACTAACTCTTTACAATAGGAATAAGCTATATTTTATGTATTCAGGGCTACGATACGAACATCGGCTCTAAAGGTACCCAGTTGTCTGGAGGTCAGAAGCAGAGGGTGGCCATCGCCAGAGCCCTGATCAGACGACCCAACATGCTGTTACTCGACGAAGCCACGAGTGCGTTGGACACCGAGAGCGAGAAAGTAAGCTTTAACGTTCGTTGCCATCGACAAAGGTCCTTTTGAAGGCTGAAATCAGCGCTGCTTCACCGCATATTATTTACACCGAGTCTCATAATGAGCACATACCTACATTTTTGGCAGCATTAGGAAACACGCAACAACTTGCCTTCTTTTATTTTTACCTTTGGACGGATAGGTACATGTAACTAAAAAAAAGGCTTAATACCGCAATGACCATAATTTTAAATAAGAGTGGGATTCAGGTATTTCACTGTTTCTCATTTTAACTCATTAACGGAAATAAACCACTACCTAACTCATAATTAAACTTTTATTACTTGCTACTCTTCACATTTTGTAAACACTTGAAAATGATTTACTACCTTTTTGGGACTTTAATACTGTCCGTAAAAAAGCACACTAAATGAAGAATCTTAAACTCGGAAGCTCACAACCAAGATTTGAGTTTTCGAACAAGAATAGTTATGAGTTGACTATACCTCAGTAAGCCCAAATTTGAATTCCACTCCCGCTTCTCCGCGCGTCCTATCTCGCCGTGGTTCATATGTTTGCCGGTTTTTTTTTATCATTCAGTCCCTTCATTTTCTTGTTGTGCTTAATTCTCATCACTGCGTCTTAACAAAAACCAACTTAATATAAAGCCTACCTAAGAATTATGTAATTACGTGAATTTCGTTTGGAGCAACAAGCGTCACGGATACCCGTCTGAAAGCCGAGGCCAGACTGAATCGCGAACCGGGCGTCCGAAGCGAATGGTTTCATTAGTGCAAAAGTTAGTTATTATCATTTTATGGTAAAATTAAAATGTATTTTGAAAATTTAAAACACAGGTGCACTTATTTATGTTGAGTAGAATTACTGTATAAAGTTTCAAGATCTAAATTGAAGTATTCGTCGCATAAGAACGGTTGTCAAATAAATTTGGAATCATCTTTGGATTTTTTTTTATCTAGAAAATTTAACGGAATCGTGTTTTCACAACACAGACATTTTAGCACGTATCCTTAACTATAACATATATGAATTACGAATTGAAATCACAAAATTTGTTGAACAAAACATTGTTTCTCAATAAGCGATTTATCGTCTCCCCAGGTGTGCGGTAACTTTATGGCATCTCTTCTGCTAGTTCTTCGTGTTATTTCTGTTCCAGGTGGTGCAAGAAGCGCTGGATGCAGCGAAAGCCGGCAGAACATGCGTGATGATAGCTCACAGGCTGAGCACGGTGCGCGACGCGGACGCCATTTGCGTAGTCAGTGACGGAGCAGTAGCCGAGCAAGGCACCCACGCACAGCTTATAGACCTAAAGGGGATTTACTACAACTTGACCCGAAGGGGGTACTCGTAGCTTTTAATCTACTATAGAAAATAAATTGTTATCGCATTAGCCCTTCCCATATCCCACCTATTAATAAGGTATATGACATGTATAACATGTATACATATGACATACGTCATGGCAAAAAGAAGCGGTTCTATTTATGAAAATAAATAACTTTTTAAAAATATGCACCAAACTGAAGGGGTGGGGGTGGGGCGGGGTACAGACATGAAAGAAGCTGTAAGTAAACAAACTGTAAAAACCAAATCGTGGCGTCATAGACACTTATTCCAAAAGGCAGCTCGCCTTCATTGCTTTTGGCACATTCACAGAAACTAGTTGCTGACGGTCAATTTACGCTTATATGTGTTTATGTACCTTTGTTTACAAAATCTGCAGTGGAAGTTCTATTTTAAGGCATTGTAGGGTAAATTATCTATTATTTTAATTTTAATTTATTATTCAATTACATACTGCACACATAGGATGAAATTACATACTACACACATAGGATGAAATTTTTATTTCATTTTAATTATTTAATGTATACAACAATAGAGTCTGGCTAATGAAAGTTGATACTGAAAAAGCGCGGCAAATTTAAAAAATATCAGCATGGCAGCCCTAAAGTAAAAAGGAAAGTTGGAACAACTCACTTTGATACTTTGACATTTATTTTTATTTTACTAGTGGATGCTTGCAATTTTGTCCGCGTTATGACGAGATTAAAAGTAGCTTATATCACTTGTTAACTCTTTATTAACTCCATACCAAACATCACACGGATACGTCACTCTATTGTGGCGTATTAAAGGAACAAACAGGCTATCAAACACTATCATGAGTATCAATATTATCATGAGTTTAAATATTTGTAAATCTATGTGAGTATGTATCAAAGAAAACAACACCATATATGTATTTTTATACTGTTTTTAAATCACTATAATCAAAATCTGAATCTAAAAATTCAACATGGAGTGAATCGTCAGAATCACTGGAGTCGCTGCTGTCTCTTAAATTGATGATGAAGCTTTGTAAATTATTTTCAGTTATATGGTCTCTTCTTTTGTACTTGTCTTCCACATGAATGACATGGTCTGTCATTTTTTTCCAATCATCTGCTGTAATACACTCAAAAGATTGTTTTATGAGATCCTCGAACTCTTTTGGAGTTCGGCTTACATTTTTGCTTCCCACATTTCTTTTTGCTAGACTCCATATGAGTTCTATAGCATTTAGGTCACAATGATATGGAGGAAGTCTTAGCACTTCATGTCCGTTTTGGCTTAAAAGTTCATCAGCTTCATAAATAGGTTCTGGTGTGTTCTGTTTTACTAATCAGAGCAACTCTGCTTTTGAATTGTATGTTTCAAATGAAATACCATTCAATGTAAGCCAATTCTGTATCTCTAACTTTCGATTTTGAGATGTGGGCGCTTTATTTATTATGACAGAATGGTATGATGCATTGTCCATTACAATTACACTTGGTTCATTCAATTTGGGCATAAGCTTTTCTTGAAGCCATTTGTTGAAGTTTGTGGAATTCATGTCATGGTGGTAGTCGGCCATTTTCGATTTGGTGCTAAATACTAACAATGAGTTTGGAACAGGGCCTTTCTTTGATCCTGCATGCACAATAATATATCGTTTTCCTGACGATATATTTTCAATTATTCCACTTGTTGATGGACCTTGCCAACATTTTTTAGGCTTATAGGTTTTGTGGACATAAGTTTCATCTAAGTAGATTATTGGCTTGCCTTCTGCAGGTTTCGATGCAATGGTACGCAAAAAGCGATATCTCCATGCAGCTATATCATACCGTTCAATTAATAATGAACGTTCATTTTTATTTTTCTTAAATTCATAACCGTTGGCTAATAATATACGACGGAGAGTTTCACGACATCCACCAAATTCTATACTTTCTTTTAACTCTACCAACAAAGATCTTAATGTTGGTACTTGTTTCCTCACAATGTAAAATTCGTTTACATTATTACGAATAACATCCATATCGAAACTATCTAAGTTCGACACTTTTGAAGGGTGAGGTCGTTTTTTACCTGGAGTCCTCCAGACCCCTTCGTTCACCGCACCTTCTTTTTTAATTCTCTTCAATGAAATAACACTTACATCTGTAAAAAGAATAAAATAAAATGTCAATTATCGTGATTCTCATAACTAAGAAATAATAGAAAATACACAAGTATTACAAAACTAGTCTAAGATTAACGTTGAGTGAAAACTTACCGGTGAGTGAAGATAGTTCTTCTAAGTACTGGTTCTGCGATTTCATCATATCTTTTTGATCTAAATCTGTGATCTTTTCAATTGCTTGTTTTACTTCAGCAGTTCGTGCATTATCCTCAAGACTATCTGTAAAAGAACAATAACATTATATAAAGTAACTAAAACTAATATGTACTTATTTAAAATAAAAAAATATCAAGACATTTTGACCGTACTAACCTAAAAAATCAGTCACAGTACGTAAACAATCCTGTTTTTCTCGCAATACGGCTTGTTTCACAAGCTTTTTCTCTTCATATTTCGAAATCATACAAAACAATAGTTTTCGCACTTCACTCTTTATAGTTTTATTCATTTTTATAGCATTAACACGGATATATCACAACAAAACTATACGCAAGTCAACCACAACAAAACATCAACAACACGCCATGTTGTTGCGTCAGAGATAGGGATACCATACACTGATTCTGATTTTACCAAATCTTTCGGAAAACAGCCGAAAATTTATTTCTTTAAAATAAAATTGCCAAGTTTTTCTCTAGTAAATAGTGTACCTAATTAATTAAGCTATTTATTAGACCAACTTAAGGCTTAGTGTTGCTCTTGAAATGATCCAACACGTACATACGATACTTATTTTCGATGGATACAATTTTAGCACACGTACGAATTTTTAAAACTCATTTTATAAAATGTTTAAAATAAGTTTGTTTTAAAAATGCCTTTTTGGAATTAATTGTTCCTAAGTACTTTCTGCTTAAAATACCCCAATTTGTAGGGTAAATATCCGATGGTAGGAACACTTTAGTGTTGTCATATAAAAAGTTTGCAAAAAAATCCAGTATCTACTTTCGTTAGCCAGACTCTAACTAACTCTACATAACTTTTTTATAAATTGTAAGGATATAAAAAGTCTGTTTATGTAGTATCGCTTGGTTTTCTATGTTTTATAAAATAAATATACGTACAAAATTGTACATAAAATTGTTTTCTTCTTAAAACAAATACCTCTAAAAAAACCAGTCAAGTTATAGAAAAAAATACCAGAAGATTCTCTACAAATCGTCGCTGTTCTGACTAAGTGACGTAACTGACATTTTAGAAAATATTACTAGAAGTCGTAAGTGTACTTAGGACACTTCGAATGATTTATAATTTTAAGATACGTAGATACGTCAAACATACCTACATATAGGTAGAAGATACAGATACGCCGATTAGACAGATCGGTTCGTCTTAAAAAGTAGATAAAAGTAACATAACAAATGTCAGTTACGCCAAGATGTCGGTTACGTCACTTCAGAACAGCGACGAAATGTTATTCTAGTTCCGTTCAAAATCTTCAGTTGAAAGACTAAGCAAGTTATAAATCATTGTTCCACTTTTATGCAATTGTGTTGCAAATGATTTACGGCCGTTTCGAATTGACAACAAAAAGAACCTGATTGTTCTGCGCGGAGAAAACCATGTTACGAAATCTATTGTTTCCTTATTATAACATATGCCGGACAAAACCATTCCGGCGACATATCTACTAATTGCTAACATATTTTGGAGATAGAGGACTTTATGTTGGTTTGTTTTTAGGGTTCCGGGCCAAAATCTAAAAAAAAGGAACCCTTGGATGCGACTTTGCCCGTCTGTTAGGGCTCGTACACAAAACTGCGATGCGAATTCGCAACCCAGAAAATTGCGACACGAATTGCTGCGATACGATTTCGTGCGGCAAGGAGTCTTCCAATGTGAGTAGAGTTGTATAAAAACAGTACGAATCTTTGGTTGTATTACAGAAAAAAATATTCCTCCTAATGAGTGGGTATTTTGAAATATTTACCCACACGAACTCCATGTATTGACAGATCCCGCATCGTATAATAATTACTGCAACAGCGTTTATCAACTCCATCAAACAGCAATTAATAAAAATTACATCTTACATAAAACTATTAGTACCCGGCGTGCCGCATATCAACTGATTGAAATCGTCTCTGAGCGCCATAATAAACTAATTGTTTTATTTTTTTACTAGCAAGACGCGATAAAACCGATAAACGACTTCAGAATTGAGACATCCCGCTATCTTCCCTAATAGACACGTGCGTGAGCCCTTTTACAAATATCTGCCGTCGTAAGATAAAATAGTATCTAGAAAACAAAATGGCTTCGCTTCAAAGTTTTTTTTTTGTTGTAATCGCAGCGTGCGCCTTATGCTAATGAGACCCAAAAACAAACATTGTTACAAGCCAAATGTGTAACATACTATAAAAATAAATTAAATAATAAAGGGAATCGTTAAAATGGATGAAATGTACGTAATTTATCCACGAGTCACCTTTTAGGCATTCTTTGGATGCCTTCGCGGCGGGGTCCCGGTCGCTCTAGACCCGATCGCCGAATAAAAAGGCGCCACAAAAAGACGCATTCAATAAGCCGTTGGCCATTACCGGACGTAATCGATGAGATAAATTAATAATAATGAAATCTGTATAGACAAAACAGACAGACACAGGCGCCGGGGATATTTGACAAGACTAACCTAACCTACCCTGATATAATTTCTTCTTATAACTAAAACTGCATCAACCCGTTAAAGGTACCTACACAAGTTAGTACACTGCTGCTTCCCCTGCGCTTTACAGACGTATATTCGAGCGAAGCGAGATCTCCAAATCAACTTAGGCAAATCGGCGTTGTATATAATGTATGTATGTTTGTTTGGCCGAGGATAACTTTCGAAGCGTTGATCCGATCATCGTGAAGTTTGATACCTAAGTAGATAGTGATGGCACAATTTTGGTGTGACTAAATGAGCTAAAAATGTTGCGGGGTTGTTGAGATATTGGGGTTTAAGAAGGGTAAAAAAAATGAGACTATTACGTCAAATGAAAGGTCTTCATTAACATATTTCGACCCCATTTTTATTTTTAGAAACTAAACTTTGACAAAAATCACAGGGTACATCAATTATCCCACAGTGCTGAAATTTTGTATCACAAATATAGGCAGAAGTCTGAAATCCAGAATAACTGCAATTTGTACCCCAAAAAAGATTAACCAAATACATGAACTCCCGTTACCTGTAATTTGAATGAAACTGTAGGTCAAGAAAGGTAGCTGTTTATTTCGTGGCACTATTTTGATAGTCAAAGATTACGTTACGAATAATATTATTTTTGTTTTTATGGGAGACTCGCGAGATCTCAGTTCGGGGCGAGCCACTAGTTATTTAGGGCTCTTTTGTCCTAACATCGTACGTAGGACCTATATTACATACATAGGCATACATACCTATGTAAGGTTGGGGAAAAAGTCTTTTCGCATTATACCTAGTCAGGTCATAAATTCTGTCACATGTTTAATATAAAATAATTGAAACAAGTTCTGCTGGAGTCCTAACAGACGGAGGGCGACCACTTCTTGACCTGTCATTACACTAGAGTCTTCATTGTATCGTTTGATGGTGCGATAAACGAATCTTTTGTTTATATTCAAATTTTTCAGTATGTCAAAAATTTTAATTGGCGCGTAACCGCAACGATGCAACGCAATAACTGCAACACGATCTTCTTTAAGCGTCCACTCCATATTTAAAAATGAGTAAAATTCTAAAAAGTATACATTTTTATTTTCATGAACAATTCGAAATTCGAATTCTATAAACTTTTTTGTGGCCAGCATTCTAAAAGAAAAGTTTTGACTGTGTGAATGTATGAACTTGTAATAAAATCTCTTTGGCTATACTATTTGTATCTGGCTGGTTTTGGTATCATTCAAAGTTTAAATTTTAGAGAAGATAATTCCAAATTCAAATTAGGAAAATGTGTGACTTTTATTTGTTTTTCGTACTGTAAAGATGAGTGAATCTAATTAAGAAATTCGACACATTTTAAAATTTTACTACAAAAAAGGTAAAAAAGCAACGCAAGCCGGGAAAAAAATTGGCGATGTTTATGGACCTAGTGCAGTGTCTGAGAGAGTAGCACAAATTTTGTTTAAACGTTTTCAATCCGGAAATTGTAATGTCAAAGACGCACGTCGCTCTGGTCGCCCTATTACGGATAAAATTGATGCCATTTTTGAAAAAGTGGAGCAAGATCGGCATATCAGTAGTTACGACGTAGCTGAAGAACTGGAAATTGACCACAAAACAGTTTTGGCGCATTTGAAAAAATCTGGGTACACAAAAAAGCTCGATATTTGGGTACCCCACGAGCTCACTGAAAGAAACCTAATAAACCGTGTACTCATTTTTGATTCTTTATTACGACGTAATGAAACCGAACCATTGTTGAAGAAGCTGATAACTGGTGATAAAAAGTGGATCACGTACGACAAGATCGTGCGATAAAGGTCGTGGTCAAAGGCCGGTCAGGCTTCACAGACTGTGGCGAAACCCGGGTTAACTCGCAACAAGGTGATGATGTGTGTGTGGTGGGATCGGAAGGGCATTATTCATTATGAGCTGTTACCACCAGGCAGGACAATCGATTCTGAACTCTACTGCGAACAACTGATGAGATTAAAGCAAGAAGTTGAGAGAAAGCGGCCGGAATTAATTAACAGAAGGGGTGTGGTTTTTCATCATGATAACGCTAGACCTCACACATCTTTAACCACTCAACAAAAATTAAGATAGTTTGGCTGGGAGGTGTTAATGCATCCGCCGTATAGTCCTGACCTTGCACCTTCAGATTTGCACCTGTTTCGGTCTTTTCAGAATTTTTTAGGCAGCGTCAGGTTAATATCACGAGAGGACTGCCAAAACTACTGGTCGCGGTATTTTGATCAGAAGCCCCAAAATTTCTATAGATAATGGGTTCATGTCCCTACCTACAAGATGGCAAAAAGTTATCGAACAAAATGGTACCTATATACTTTAGTTAAATGTAAATAAACTATATTAAAAAATGTTTTGAATTTACTTAAAAAATGCGAAGAAACTTTTTCCCCAACCAACAAAGGTAAGTTCACCAAATAAGGCCTACCTTAATTTTTTTATTACCTAACTAGCAGGTTTATAATAAAAACTCACTGGTAATTTGACATACTTATACTTATTTATTAAACTTTGTAATAAATGAAACAAAATTGCTTTAGAAACAAAAATCACACTTTTGTGAACACAAATAACTCAAATGTCACTTTGGCCTTATTGGGAACCCTGTGTCTTAATAAAGCCTTAATAAAAACAAGTTAGCATTCAACTTCTTAAATAATACAAAAAGTTGTCAATACTTATATTAAATCTAATGAGATCCTATTAATTACTTTTGGTCATTTTAGATCAGACTTAACGAGTTTCTCATCATGTAATAGTACTTATTGATCAGCCTTTTTCATCTTTTTTTTTAAACAATCTCCTGAACAGTAAAATATTTTATCAGCGGGTGTGAGTCCAACACACACCTCATGATACCAAACGCCACAATTAAGACATTGTCGCATATCATCAACTCGATCTTCTTTACAAGCTGGACAGTACCAAGAAAGTTTATTATCGTGACAATAATACAGGATGTAATTTTTTTTTAATCATTTGTGTCTATTTCCGTCAAAATAAAAGGTTTTTGAAAAAAATAAATATGCAGTTATTGTTTTCTTATAAATCGAGGGCATGACTTCTATCACGACTTTTCCCTAACTCTCGTGGTTTCAGACTTGGCCATCACCGCCCTTCTCAAAAAACCATTCTGTATAACAGTGGAAAATAGTCATCTGCATACGTGTGAAACCCTACCTATCTCCCTACCTACCAGTGAAATAGTGTTTACAGTGACTTAACGTTTCTGTTTCTGGACTTGTGTCTGACATGGTGAACAAAAATGATGTTCCCACTTTTCCTACACAATTCAATATCCTGGGCGAACCCAAAACTTGTTTGCGACGCCATCTATCAGACCCTGAAGGTACTACGATAGTAACTAACCACTTTGTTGAGTACAGCAACACTTACGTTCGACTCAGTGTTGTGGAAGGTTCATCTCAGTGTCGGTAGAGGTCGCTAAGTGCGGAAAATGTTCCTTATTCTATCATCGAGCATGCGAACGAGTCTTCTTTGGTTGCTTCGTCGTGGCGCTGCCCGAGCTGGCTGCTTTGCACCAAAGATGTGGGAAGTAGATAGGATCGCGGGTGCGTAGCAAAGCTGTGAAACGGTGTGACTGATCCCACCGGAGAGATATGCAAAGAAGTTGAGCGGTGCGAGGATGCGTAGCGGACTCTTTTCACCTGTCGTCACCGTCTATTGACTGGTAGTCTAGTAGCTCTAGCTCGCTACACCGCCTCGCACACATTTCTCGCATACATCTCTTGAGCGAGGTACAAATACCTCACTCCGTTAGCCTATTTCCGCCAGAGATGCGATGAACGACGCTAGGAAAATGAGGGATACTATTGGTAGATGATGATTTTACTTCCATTAAGTATGTCCATTTTTTAGCGTATTTTTAAGGATTTAGTTATTATCTTATATTATTTTAATTTTGATGTGTGCCATTTGTCATGTCACCCTCATGGCAACTGCAGCAATAGCGTTCAAAATATATCTCTGTCATGCTTTAGTTCGTGCTCTCGTTAGCGTTTAAACCCCATCATTTTACCCAATAGGTTACTCGTCTGATAGTCTCGCTTCGGTTCGGCACCTCGTTAGCGTTCAAAAAGCTTTTTTGAATTTATTTTCCTCCCTCCCCTAACGTGGGGGAGGGCACACGCAGTGGCTTCTCGCGGCTTGAACCTCCGAAAATACACCTAAAAAGTTCCGCCTAAAAAAATTTAATTTATTAATAATATTGGCAAATAACATACCTAATATATTATATAATTATGTATTTATTCCTATATATCATGTACCTAATTAATACTACGCCCGACATCCCATCCCTCCCCCAACCCTATCTCCCATACAGCTGTTGTCGCACAATATGGTAATATTTTATTTCGTTATTTGGTTTTAAGACTTTAAATAAATAAATAAATTCTTCTTTATTGCAGACACAGTGACCCTTAACCTACACTAAACTAAAATTAACAGCAAATTTAAACAATTACACAATAATTAAAATACAATAAAATTTAGGTACTTAGGTTAGGTGGCTATTTCCACCCAACGTCGATACGCTGCCGTCAGCATCAGTCTGTCCGCCAGACTCTTGACGATTGTGTTTCTACACATGTCAACTCTGGACATGAAGGAGGCGATCCTCTTTCTTTGGATCGCTTTGAAAGAGTCAACCTAAGCCTCTGCGTACATTTCCGAAGCGCTACAATAGCGCCTCAGACCCATCATGTGTCTGAAGACGTTATTGTAAGCCACTCGTTAGTATAATCTGTCCAGAGTTGACAGTAGACTCTTTAGTTTGTAATTTTATTTCATTTTTTTTTTAAATTCTTTTTACTTACTTTGTAGCGTACCTATTCCGACGCGCGCCACCGATCCGAAATCTGTATTGTACGTGTGGTCCAAACGCAAACATTTTATAGTAACTAAAATAGAACCATCATCCTACAATACGATTTGGGATCGGTGGCGCGCGTCGGAATAGGTACGCCACAACTTACTTTGTTTATTCTTGTACCGCAATACTTTTAGGAACCTATCTCCATGTTAAGGAGGAGAGTGCTGGCACTGCTACTCAGTTTTATACAACGTTTGCAGTTGCCAACATTTATTAACAAACTTGTATATATAGTGTTCATAGTAAATACAATAAATGAATACTATTTATACTAATAACGGGATATTTACCATGATTTGTGAGTATTTGAGTATCCCGATATTTCGGCGCAGTTGCATGCGCCATGATCACGGGTAAACTGAAGTCTTTGCGAGTAGGTAGTTATTGGCAGATATAACGATCTACCCTCTTTCTTAGTCTCTTGCTAGAAATTAATTCGCTAATTCTATTACTACCACTGGCTTCATTCTCGATCATAACTCGATTCCGACACACAACACTCACGGTATCAGGACGCGTAAAGAGGGTAGATCGTTATATCTGCCAATAACTACCTACTCGCAAAGACTTCAGTTTACCCGTGATCATGGCGCATGCAACTGCGCCGAAATATCGGGATACTCTAATAGTCACAAATCATGGTAAATATCCCGTTTTTAGTAAAAATAGTGTTCATAACCATGATAGTTTCAAAAGTAATAAATAAATAATTTAAATAATACAAATAAATATTTTTTTAATTTTTTTTAATTATTTCTGAAATATTTATCACCTATCTGAATAACACCAATGTTATTTCACGTACGGCACCGATATATATTTTGACTTGGTGCTTATCGTGGTATTTACAAAAAAAATATTAAAAACTAGCTTCCGTCAGCGGCTTCGCACGCGTTGTTTATCAACAAAAAGTAGCCTATGTGTTAATCCGGGTTATAATCTACGTACATACCAAATTGCATCGAAATCGGTTCTGCCGTTGCGACGTGATTGAGTAATAAACAAATACCAAACTTTCACATTAATAATATTAATGTGATGTTTTCACGAGCGACATCTACAATGTGGTAGCTTCTATTAATGTGGTATTATACACGTTACTTATCTATTATTTTAATGAACTTTATCAATTAAAAAATAATTCCATGGTAAATCGCTCACTCAGATAGGTGCTAGCCAGTGGCGTAGCGTAGTAGGGGCGGCAGGGGCGGCCCGCCCCGGGCGGCAACTTTAGGGGGCGGCAAAATTTCACAATAAAAATATCTTATAAAAATTTGAACCATTTCATATTTTTGGCGCACCTACTATTCGGACCAATCGAAATGAGCACTGCATTTTCCATTCCTTATGGGGCAGCAAAATTTTATTCCGCCCTGGGCGCTGACACCCACCCTACGCTACTAGTGCTAGCTAATCAAATCTGTGTTGTTCGTGGAATACCTCTAAAACTAAAAAAAAGATGTTCATACATCCATATTTAGTTCTGGGTAAAAATATCCAACAACTTTGACTGAGCCTAGAAATGATAAATAATCCGACAAAAGCAAGTGACGATTGATTTTACCTTTTCTATAAATCAAATCAAATCAACGTCCTGCTAATTTATTTATCTCTGTGATAAAGAATAAAGGTATCTCCTAATCTCTAAGCATCTACACTTTAAGTATATTAAAAGATATCGGTCTTATCGTTTTCGTTTCATTGTTTTAGTATTATTTATAATGTGCACTTGAAACTTTAATTTATTTTATAATTGGTTTGTTTTGCTTTTAAACATGGAGAATTCCGGAGACCCGCCGTTTAATGGATCGAAAAAATCATATAGTATCAATGAAGTCGCCAATGGAGATTCAAAGCAGGAAGAGATTTCGGAAAGGTTAGTTGTAATGAAGGGTTTTAATGGCCATAACTGCTAATAGATGGAGTTGCACTATCATAAGCTGATTATCAAAGGAATCGAATTGTCAATATTATAAAGGGATTTATAGTTTCAATTTGTGAACAAAAACTACTAGCGTAATAGATGGCGCTGTCTGAAGATAAACCGCCGAAAACTATGGTTTAGATGCCAAAATTTCAAAGACAATACCAAAATGTATCTAAAATAAACAACATTATTTTCCAAAGAACTAGAAATAAGAAAATAAAATCATTTGTATCTGTTTAACTGACAAAGACGAGTTTTAGACATATTTTGATATTGTGTTTTTGAGATTTTGGCATTTAAACCGTTTTTTGGCAGCTTATTTCCAGACAGCGCCATCTATTACGTTAGTTGGATCTAGGTTTTTTTATAATTGTAAATGAGAGGACAAATTTTGATATTGTGTTTTTGGCACTTAAACCAATTTTTTGGCAGCTTATCTCCAGACAGCGCCATCTATGACGTTATTTGGATCTAGGTTTTTTTAATTGTAAATGAGAGGACAAATTTTGATATTGTATTTTTGGCACTTAAACCAATTTTTTGGCAGCTTATCTCCAGACAGCGCCATCTATGACGTTATTTGGATCTAGGTTTTTTTAAATTGGAAATGAGAGGACAAATTTTGATATTGTATTTTTGGCACTTAAACCAATTTTTTGGCAGCTTATCACCAGACAGCGCCATCTATGACGGTAGTTGGATCTAGGGTTTTTTTAAATTGTAAATGAGAGACCCTCATTTCAAAAATTTTGCCATCTTAAAAATTCTAACGGTCTTCTAGGACTGGTTAGAATACTTACTTACCCACTTGAATAATTTGCGATGCTATTGTATTAAAACTTTATGCAAACTGATAATTTACCTGTCATAAGGACTTACATACTTACTACATTAGTTAGGCGCGAAACCAGGATTTCGCTTAGCGATGGGGGGGGGGGGGGGGGGGGGGGGGCTCGAAGCGAGACTATCGGACGAGTAATGTATTTATGGGAAGCATGGCGAAAAATAAAAGGTTTTAAACGCTGTCAGGCATGAAATGTTTATTTATGGCGGGTTCCTATATCCGTCGGTGACCGACTACGACTCGTATCTCCTTGAGAATGTGTCAAACTTTGACGTTTGACGACGTTGTCGGTTACCGACGGACATAGGAACCCGCCATTAGTCTATCGGCGATCTTAATTAACTCGAACGGGGTAGGAGTGCGTTCCCCGCCGCCAACGCCGCGTAGTTACCTAACTAGTAAGTATTTATTCGTAAGTAGATATACCTTTTCGTCTCGTCGTCGTCCGTTTGTTGCATGAAGTGACTAAGCTCAATTTTTGAATCTATCAAACTTTAAGACGGTATTTAGTTCCTTACGTTATTTAGTCCCGACGTTTTAGTATCTAGTTCCGAGTGAAACACAGAAATTGATCGATGTAGGTACATAGATCGATTAATTACTGTAAGTAATTATGTAAGTAATCTATTTAGGTAGACCGGTGGGTAGTGATGAGTTAATAACGATCCATATAAACAGGACAGGTGGTGATATGTAAACGATGATTTTAAAGCTTTGAAATTGGTCAAAATAAAGTACTTTGATCTTGTTCCAGTGGGGGGGCAATTGCACCCATTGCCCCCGCCTGGATCCGCACTTGATGAAAACTTTTTACTATTTATTTTGCACTATAGCCCTTTACATGTAGATATTAAACTTATACTTTAGCTAGTCTCAGGCAGTGATAGTGCTGATATCTCTGAAAAAATGTGTTTTTTGCAGCGGCTCAGATGCTAAAACGGCAGAACCAGTACATGATGATCTACCAAGTATAAGCTTCTTTACACTCGTAAGTAACCTTTTTTATACCACATAATTTTTATTCAGCAATGGCACATATTCTATCATTATAATCTGGTGTAAGCGATTATACAAATTGCTTACACCCGAGTATCATACTAATATTAAAGATGTGAAAGTGTGATGTTTGTTTGTTACTCAATCACAACGTAATTGCTAAACCGATTTCGATGATATTTGGTGTGTTGATAGATTCAAACATAGAATACTTTTTGTTAACAAACAACGCGTGCGAAGCCGCTGGCGGAAACTTATAATCGTTTACTTAATAATTATTGAAATTACCACCAAATTACCATAACCTTCTAAATATATATGTACTTACCAAAACAAACCTAAAACTAAACATAATGTCTAAAATATAAATACAGTGTAAACTCTATATAACGACACTCAAGGGACTAAGCATATTCTGACGTTATAGAGAGTTGTCGTTAAATGGAGAGAACTTTTTCGTCAATACACAGTTTTCTCTTACTAGCCATGTTTACAATTTGAAAGTTTGTGAGCTACTAAGAATATGACAACGTATAGATAAAATCCATCTCTTCTACTAACAACAGTCTGCAGCTACACGTGCAAGCAATCCCATTTTGTAAACAAAAGAACGGATTTCTTAGAAAGTTTGGTGTGTATGATGCCGACAGTCGAGTTTATTATGGTCTAGGATAATAAAACGACAAAAGGATATACACAGCTGCGCAGTTTTTACTAATTTGGCAACTTAAAAAGAACTTTTTATTACAAATTGTTGTCGTTATTGAGAGTGGGTGTAATGCTATACAGAGTGTACCATTGTATGCAAGACAAGCTAAACCAACCGAAGCCGAGTGATTTCGACGCTTTAGAGAGTTTGTCGTTAAAACGAGTGACGTTACATGGAGTTTACACTGTATATCAATAGTATAATAATATAAATACTTACATGGTCTGCCTTGGTCTTTTGGTATACACTGCCAGGGTTTGTGACACTATCTAAGTATCTACTACCTGTAATAACTTAGTCACCAAGGGAAAGCAATAAATGTATTGACTATTTTCATCACAGATGCTAGGAATATAAAAAAGTCTTTATAACAGTTTGTTGCTAAAAATTTGCGTTCCACCATTGTTTTTTTTTTACTGATAGTCTATGGCCTTTTTCATTTAATAGGAATAAGGATGTGTCATGTAGGTTGTATTTAATTTTAGCATTTTATGTATGCAATATCTAAGCCTCATTCTATTTTCAAATTTACTTACGGTGCTAATCGTATTAGCGTGCCGTTTTCGAGTTTACAATGATGTTAAATCTCTTTTTTTTTTGCAGTTTCGATTCGCCTCGACACAGGATAAAGTTTTTATGTCAATAGCGATTATTTTATCGATAATAAGTGCCATATCACAGCCTCTAAATACATACCTACTGGGATTACTACTTCAGGCTATGGTCGACTACGGCGTTTCTATAGTGATGGAATCTCCTAATGGAGACCAGTTACTGGATGATTTGTTCTGGTACTCGATCTACAATGTTATCCTTGGTGTATCTATTATTGTGCTGACATATATTTCAACGGTTTTGATGAATATGGCTGCGTACAATCAGGTGAGTGATCCCACGATAGCCTTTAAGACTCTTATGGGTATAATTCTAAATCTCTACCAATTATTGGAGTAAAACTTCTTTACGCACGCTTGACTTGGGGGGTAAACTGGTGAAAGCGTTACGAAAAGTGCGAACGGAAGTTGAGAGGGAGATATAAGTTAGTAAAGATAGAAAGAGAGAGAATTACGTTTCGTATATTACTGTAGGGGCAAGAGAGAGAGGTGCGAGCACACATTTTCTTTCTCTTTTTCTCTCATAGCTAGTTGATTTGTCGCATATCTCCTATCCCAAATTAGCCTAAATTATACAAACTGCAAAAACAAAACACTCATTCATGCTGTATGAGTTTATTTTGCTATAGATAATAAAAGCTTCGATTTACGTAAAAGTTCAGCTATTCCACAACAGATGGCAGGCAGCAGCAGAAAATAACTTATGTACTTACTGTATGCGCCTCGAAATAAGGTTTTTTTTCTTTTATTTAAGGACTTTTAAACTATGTTTATGTCAGTCCTACAAACTTAGAAAAAAACAACTCCCTAGTTGAAATAAACATAACTTAATTTACACAGTGCGCAAAACAGATGCAAGCGCGCACCCTTCGATGTATCTATCGACAAGTACGAATCTGCATACATTCTACATACTTACCGAATCAACAAAAACTCGAAATAAGGTTGACATTTCATTAAAACATTATTTTTACCGCTACTCAGCCAGTGCGGTGACACGAAATATTGTCATTATCTATAGATTCGACCCGATTTTGGGTTTGAATTGGGGTTGAAATGTTATAGGATACTGGAGCTAAAGAAGTTTTAATTCAGTCGTGTGGTCTAAAGCACACTCGTTTTTTTTTTGTTAACATTATTTAGTAGACCTACCTTTATGACAACGAACCCATCAATTAAATACAAAGACGCAAGTTCTATTCATTTATTTTACAGGCCTTTAAAATAAGACAAGAATACCTAAAAGCTTCTCTAAACCAAGACTTCGGCTATTTCGACATTCATAAAAACGCTGATATCGCTTCCAAAATAAACAGGTGAGTGTGAAAATGCTTCTATAGTCTAACTTTTTATTAGCTGCAGTAAAATGACGTTTCTAAATGTCATTCCGTAAAATAATGTTGCCAGCCTAATCTCAATAGGGATGTGATTCAGTTCACAAAAAATAATTAAATAACATTATTATGACGTTTTTGTTTCATTTTGAATGTACCTCCCTATACTTCCACTAAAAAAGATCAATCCTCTAGTATAGTAATAATAATAGGTTAAAAAAATACATTACAACTTAATATTAAATCTCAAAAAAAAAAATCAAACTGATTATTCATTTATGATTCACTCATTTAGCTACATCCCTATTTATTTTTCTTCAAAAACCGGCAACCCATAAAACGTCATTTTACTGCAGCTAATAAAAAGTTAGACTATAGCTCGTACCTAGTTTAGTCTGAATGTTAGGACTTAGTTTCATTTATGCGATTCTCGCAGGACTTACACGCATCAACATTGTCTAGGGATATTCAACATTTTGTTGATTTTTACAAAAACTGAAAATAATTTCTTTAGAAAACTAGGTATGGCAAGAATCTTTATTTTGTGTTGTTTATTAATAATAATAATAAAACAACTGTTTGATATTATTTGTTAATAAAAATTTAAGTTGGAACAAAATCTCGAAAAATCAGAAAATTTACAAGGTTCGGTAAATTGTGTTAAAACTATTTTTACGTTGCCATGACTTTATAAAATTACCTTTATACAATTTAATAATCGGTGTTGCTTCCCCTGACGTTGATAACACTTCTGCATCGGTTATTCATACCCAAAATTAGAGTGTCAAAGTATCGCTGGGGTATGCGATCCCATGTTTTTTTAAATGGCAAAAAATTTGGTCTTCTGTGGTCAAATTTGACGGCAAATTGCTGAAAGCCCTTCGCTGCAACATGTCCCAAGCGTGTTCAATTAGGTTTAAGTCGGGTGACTGTGCAGGCCAGTCCAAAACCGCGACATCATGTTCCTGACACGAAACGCGCCGTGTGTGGAGGGGCATTATCATGCATTTGCTGAAATTCCTGGCCAATTTGAACTCTATGAGGGATGATCACAGGTTCTACGACCTCGTTCCGGTATTTTAGTGCAGTCATGCTGCCTCTTATCCAAATGAGCTCGGTTCGCGCGCCAATACGAATTCCCGCCCAAACCATGACAGTCCCACCTCGGTACGAATCAAGGGCGTCGCCAAGAGGGCCCCCCCTAGAGATCATATTTAGCTAGCCGCAAAGCGACCAAAGTGCGAGCAATTGACTTCCTTACCTATTAATAAATTCCGCATCGCATGAAAAAAATTAAATAAATTCACAAGGTTTAATGTATATTGTAGAAAGTATTGAAATATTCAGCATAACATTAAGATTTTGACATCCGTTTTTAAAATCGCCGCCATTTTCATTACGACTATATCAGATTTGCTAAAACGCAAGGCCAGTGTAAAAATATGTAGGTAGGTGGTAGGTATGGTGTGTGTGTGCATTGCATTTCTTTCTACGACAACCGTTCACCAGCATTACAGCATTCAAGTTAGTTTTGTCTAATTTGTATGCGGCATACCTAAAAAAAAAAAGTACAAGTTATTGTTACGAACATACAATTTTAACTAGTTTTATGGACAATGCCATCTGTAAGTGTTCATAAGAAACACCTACAGTTACATTTGAATAAATCGACTACAATCCTTGTAAAACCTAGTATTGCTACTCGACGCTAGAACTAGAATCGGACGTGGTCAAAGCCTCGGAACATGTTAAAAGGATTTTACTTATAATTAAAAACCACCGTGAAAATCCGGAAAAAGTGACAGACGAAATTATAAATGATAGCTACTGCTGTTGCGGAGAAAGTCGGACAGGAGGAGACATTACATCAATGCCGCTTATTACGGGGAAACAACGTCATATAAGCAATCATCCATCAGAAAGCCCTTCAGAATACTGGAAGAGGTATTTAGTAATACCATACTTGGATTCAATTATCACCTCCCTTGAAGTACGTTTTGCTGAAAAAAACACGCCTCATTCGCATTATCTAATTTACACCCGGCGCAGATGCAAAAGATGACAACTGAAAATCTGAAACAAACATGTGAATCAATTGCCCAGTTTTATGATTTACCGAACACAAAGAATGAAATCGAACTTTGGCAGCAATTGTGGTACGATAGGCTTAATCTAACAAATCTTACAGTTGTTGATGTGCTAAAAGAAACAAATTACTTCTTTCCCGAAACGGAAAAAGCATTGAAAATTTTGATCGCTTTACCATGCACGACCTGTACAGTAGAGCGATCGTTTAGCAGCCTCAGAAGACTAAAAACATGGCTAAGAAGCACCATGGCAGAAGATTGCCTTAATGGTCTGTTTTAATTACATATTATTTTTGTTAAAATAAATAATTATCACTGTATTTAAAAGTTTGATTTAGTTATTGTGCTGTCGAGGGCTTGTGAAGTTTTATACATTGATATTAGAACCGTTCTTATTACAATCGTCATCTAGGCAAAGACTTCCAAAGTGTAACGCTTCATGCTTTCGACTGTACCAGGAGTTCATATTTTTTATCCTCCATAATATTGCCCTATTGCCCCCCCCCCCCCCCCCCCCCTTAGTCATAAGCTGGCCACGCCCTTGGTACGAATGGACCTCTTGTGGCTGCTGGAGGCCACTTTCTCTGCCTGGAGTTCTCCAAAAACGTGTTCTTCGTGAATCGGGGTGGAATCCAAACCGAGACTCATCAGTAAAGAGAACCATTGTCCATTGGCCATTGTTCCATAACAAATGTTCTTGAGCCCAAAGAAGTCGCCTTTCGCGATTGCCTCGTGCCTGCTTTGCTGTGAGATTGGGTTCCCTCCTGGCAGAATTTTGGAGAAAACGATCCTGTCTAGGGGTGGTTACTCGTTTTTTTCCAGTGTGACGCTCACTTACATCCCCAGTAATACGATAACGTGACTACAATCGAGAAATTACGTTTTGATTGGTGTTTAGGGTATTGGTAACCACGCGTTGGATAGCACCGGCTTGTAACATGCCTATCGCTCTTATCATTTCTTCTCTGCTTAAATGTCGACGTTCCATGACATTACGAATATCACAAGATCCGTTTAAATTAAAAATTACTTAGATAGCACTTATTGATAATTAAATAAAGTTTATCTTAGGCAAAATTATTGATGTTTTATTTAAACCGGAGTCCCCATTCTATCTTTTGTTTATTGCGTTCGCTTTTTATTTTTTTCCAAATTTTGAAAAGGGAACAAAAGAGGTTTAATTCCATATATAAACTTTTTCTAAAAAGCCAATAGTTTGTAAGCAATTAATTTAAAAATGGAATATCCCTAGACAATGTTGATGTGTGTATATTTTTTTCTTTACGTTGCTAACTAATCTATTTTCTAGTATAGTACTAGAATTGGGAAATCGAATCATGTAGGTTCACATCGTAGTTAAATATAATCAGACATGTATCTTAAGTAGTTGAAACTTGAAATGGGTTCATATAGCGGTCCATTTTAAGTTTTAATATAATACAATATGTAAGTAGACATTGACATCTTTCAACAAAGACCAAAAACAGACGGATGAAGTTACACATAAGGGTTCTGTTTTTACCATTTTGGTCCAAACCCTCAAAAAGATTATGCGATATTTAGTTTAAAATCACTTCCGAAAAGAATACATTTGATTCGATTAGATAACACAAAATGATAGTATGGTAGTCACAAAATGATTCCTAGGCTAGATTTTGCACAACTCCCACCTGTACTTTTTAATGGAACACAAATAGCTATCAGTCAGACGGTGAAAAACTTGGGAATTATCATGGACACCAAACTATCATGGGTGCCGTGTATTGCTGAGATCAGCCGCAAAGTGTTTGCTTCTTCAGCTTCGTTGCGTAGACTTCATAACTTTTTACCGACCGCCACCAAAATTACGCTTGCACAATCCCTTCTACTCCCTATCTTAGATTACGCCGACGCCAGCTACCTCGACATTTCCGAAGTCCAAATGAGTAAACTTGAGCGCCTTCAAAACCTTTGTATTCGGTTCATATTCGGCTTGCGCAAGTATGACCATGTCTCAGAATTCCGCGCAAAACTCAAGTGGCTCCCTATACGTCTTCGCCGGAATGCACATATTGTATCACTTCTTTATAACATTCTCTATAATCCCACTTCACCTTCTTATCTAAAGGAGCGTTTCGAGTTTCTGTATCAGGGACACTCTCAAACCCTTCGTTCTTCCGAAGCTCTACAGCTTCGAACTCCCATCCATAGTTCACAATTTTATGGTGACTCCTTTACAGTACAAGCTGTGCGACTGTGGAACGCCTTACCTTTGTCTGTAAGGTCGTCCCAATCTCTTCCTATTTTCAAAGTCAAGGTATACAACCATTTCCTTTCGTTGTCTCGTAACTGCTAGTTAGTGTTTATGTTATTTATCCTCTTTATGTAGTGTAGTTTATTTATTCTTATATTATTTGTATGTATTTAAGTTTATGTTTATTAGTATAATTAATAGGTATATTTTATCTTGTGGGTTCTGTTTATGTCTGTAGGTACTCTTACACCGCCGTCTTTTGATTTTGTTTATCCTGTCCATCCAAAGGTTGTCTGGAAGAGATCGCTTTTAGCGATAAGACCGCCCATTGTACCTTTATTTATTGTTTATTTCCATTATTGTATTTTTATTTGGTGTGCAATAAAGAGTATTTCATTCATTCATTCATTCATAACGTCTTTAATAAACATAATCATCATCATATCAGCCGTAGGACGTCCACTGCTGGACAAAGGCCTCCCTCATTGATCTCCAGGAACTGCGGTTGGAAGCGGCCTGCATCCAACGCCGACCTGCGGTTCTTACCAAGTCGTCTGCCCATCTTGTGGGTGGACGTCCTACGCTGCGCTTGCCGGTCCGTGGCCTCCACTCGAGAACCTTACGGCCCCATCGGCCATCTGTTCTGCGCGCTATATGGCCTGCCCATTGCCACTTCAACGTGCTAATCCGTCGGGCTATGTCGGTGACTTGAGTTCTCCTACGTATCTCCTCATTTCTGATTCGATCCCGTAGAGAAACCCCGAGCATAGCCCTCTCCATAGCTCGTTGAGCGACTCTGAGCTTATTCATAAGGCCAATAGTGAAGGACCACGTCTCGGTTCCATATGTCATCACTGGTAACACACACTGATTGTAGACTTTCGTCTTAAGGCACTGAGGTATGTTGGACGAAAAGACGTTGCGAAGTTTCCCAAACGCTGCCCATCCGAATTGGATTCGACGATTGACCTCTTTCTCGAAGTTGGACCTACCTAATTGGATTGTTTGTCCTAGGTATACATACGCGTCGACAACTTCAAGAGCCGAGTTCTCAACCATATTTAATAAACATAATCAAAAATAAACAAATGAAAGAAGTACACTTATATCAGTTAGTAGTTGTTTACCAGAAATTAAAAAATCGATCCTTCAACCAATTTGTGAAACGGTTTAGGCAGATTTTATTAAATTAGGTTCACTTTCTTGTTGATGGCGAGAACCTGATGCTTAAATACTTTTTAGTGAATTAATTAAAACGAAATCGAGACTTTTAAACTGTATTATTGACTAGTGGTTCGCCCCGAACTGAGATCTCGCGAGTCTCCCGAAACAAAAAAAATATTCTTAGGGCGACTCGACTTAACTAGCTGCCGCCCCGCGGCTACGCACGCTTTTCCATCCCACGGCAACTTATTTATGGGATGAAAAGTAGCCTATGTCCTATTTCAGGTCATAATAAATCTATGTTCCAAATTTCAATCATGTCGCTGCAGTAGTTTTGGCGTGAAGCAAAAAGAAGAAAAAGTCAAACATCCAATCCAATGACTAGTGGGATAATTCTGTGCCTGTTAATTTGTTAACTGACTGTTAATTTGTAGTGATGTAATAAAACTGGAAGACGGAATCGGCGACAAGCTGGTGATCTTCGTGTTCTACCAAGCGGCGTTCTTGAGTTCGCTGATCATGGCGCTGGTCTTGGGCTGGAAGTTGGCTCTACTCTGTTTGGTTTCCTTCCCAATTACTCTGGCCATGGTTGGACTTGCTGGACTTGTAAGTAAATCATCATCATATCAGCCGTAGACTTTCAGAGGAACCGATTTTGTGCGGCCTGCACCCAACTGCTCCCAGCAATCTAATGGTGGCCGTCCAACACGGCGCTTTCCAGTGCGTGGTCTCCTCTCCACTCAAATAGAATATAATCTTTCTGTCCGGCCGTCAGTTATTCGAGAATTGTAAATAAAATTACTTACTTACTTAAATAAATAAATATTGCTGGACATTTCACACAGCGCTATCTACCCCCAAACTAAGCAAAGCTTGTACTATGGGAACCAGATAACTGATAGAATACTTATATACTTTTTTTTGTAAATACATACTTATAATACATAGAAAAATACCCAAACCCGGAATAAATATCTGTAGATCATGTAAACATTTGTTCCGTGGCGGGAATGGAACCCGCAACCTCCTGCGTCTCAGCCGGCTATTCGCCCACTGCACCACAGAGGTTGTCTTATTAGTTATTACTTATTTAAATTCTTTCTGTAAAATGTTTATTTCTAGTCAAACGCAAGTTCCTTTTCCCTGAGTGTTTCCTTTCGTTTGTTATAATTAAAATACTGTATCAACAAATCTCAAATGTCAAAGATAATTTTATACATTACATAATGTCTGTCTGATATTTGAATCTTGGAGCGATGACAATGTATAATCGGTCAGGCACAACAACCATACAAAAATGTATTAGCGTGATCGTTGATCGATAGTTTGGCTTTTAGCACTGAGGTTGAATTTTCTTAAAAATTCTTAGCAGAATTATAAATCCTGCCGTGAAGTACGAGATCTTGCTCGTATCTCTGAACGAAAAGACAATGGCGCCGTGTGGTCCCGGCGCTATAATAGGGCCACCCCTTGTCATCCCGCGGGAGCCGTGTGAGCGGGCAAAGGGAGATGTTCCATGGAATGTTTTTTTTTTTTTTTTTTTTTTTTTTAAGTACTTTAAAATCGCGTCCGCTATGTATTTATTTTTAATTATTTGTCTCTCTTGGTCCTAAAGGTCTCAACGGAAGACCAGCGCAGGTTCTCACGTCCTGCACACGCTGAGTTGAGACCTTTTTTTGCAACCAATTTGTGTACCTAGTTTTAAGTTTTTATGTTGTTTTTATTGATATACTGTTTTATTTTTGTTGTTATTTTTGTATAATGTGTGTTGCAAAATAAAATATTTGATTTGATTTGAATGGGCAGCAGAATTCTTCTGTGTACCAGACACCAACCACTGCGATCACCAAGCTGCCTGCCAAGCGTGGTGATTATGGCAAAACCCCTCCTATGATAGACACAACAAACAAACGGCCCCCAGTCCCCGGGGGCTCCGTCATCCCTGGAAGTGGTAGCAACTAGGGCAGTGGCGGAGCAGGGGGTGCTAAGAATCCCCGGCAGCGATCCAGCTACCACCACCGACGACTGGACCTGGCAACGTACAACACACGAACCCTCAGGGCTGACGAGAAGATTGTCGAGCTGGAAGAAGAACTGAGCAAGCTACGTTGGGACATCCTAGGATTGTCGGAAGTCCGAAGACAGGGTCAGGACCAGGGGCGTAGCTACCGCCGTATTTGCCGTATCAATTATACGGGGCCCCCGGGCCACGGGGGCCCCCAAAGTGTGTAAGGAAAAAGAATAAAAACTTTCTAATTTATTTTATTTTACAAATGACAAAATTCTATAAAGCAATTCCTTTTTTTCCCGCCTTAAGCGTGCGTTCAAAAGTTGGCAACACTACATCGTTATGGCGGGCTGCGGGACTTCCCCGTTTTACTTACTTCATCTTCAACTCAGCGGGGAATCCCCGGGAATCCTTCATCGATATCGCGATGTACGTGTACGTTGTTGTACTTTGCATTGGATGTTAAACCACGGAGTGCAGTGCACTGTTTATTTACGCGCTTTATATAAATGTGCATTACATTGTAATTCAGTACAAACAATATTGTTCTTCTGGTTTAGCAGTATTAGTAACGATTTGTAAAAGAAATGAGTGAAAGGAAAAGAGATTATCCCAGCGGCGCTGAGAAAAGAAAAATTAAACAGAAAAGGGACGAGGTTATAAAAAAAGTGCCCAAAATTTCTTCATTTTTTCAGAGACAAGATACTGTGAGTGATTTAGATTGGAAAGGTAAGTACTACACTACTACCCAACCCATTTATTAGGGGCCCGTAGTGATAAACAAGGAAATCTTATAATTTCGGTCTGTCCATCTTTCCGTCACAAAAAGTTGTCTCCCCCCTCGATTTTCACAATTATACTGTTTTTAGGGTTCCGTGCCTTGATTAAAAAAAACAAAATTCTAACTTATCTATAGGATCGATTTGTTTTGTTGTTTGTTTATCAGTCCGTATCGTATCGTTAATTGCGTGTTGAGAACTTCAGATGTGCAGACTCGCTTTCGGGTTCTCGTTTTGTATGGCCACTACACTACGCGCTGCGTTTAAATAGCACGCAGGTGTATAGTAATGCACGGACGGGCTGCAGGTGATTTTGTATCTACTAATAGGTACGAGCACAATCCGCGTAGAATCTGTGTGCGTCTGAACTGAACACTCTCTAACTGTGACCCTTAGTAACGTTATTTATTTATATATAACTCTTTTTAGTTTAGTATCAAAGCATTCGTATTTATTTTTTAACAATTACTCGTTTATTTTTAGATTCTTCTGAAGCATGTTCTTCGTCACATATCCATCCGGAAATAGAAGAAAGCCAAGCACATACTTTATCGGATGTCCATCCAGAAATCGAGGAACCCCAAGTCAACGATTCTGATATATCTGCAGATAATGCAGATTGTAATATAATTTCATCAGATAGAGGAAATTTTGGTGACAATTTAACTGAATGCGAACGAAAAATAATTTTTAAATTGGGTCCATTTAAACCACAAGGACCATTTCCAAAAGTTTCAGAAAATAACCGACCTTTTTCAGCTTATTATTATTCATATTTCAATCAGGCAGGCATAAAAATTATAAGACCATGGTTATGTTATTCTAACGTACTGTCTACGTAAACAAACCGTACTGTCACTTCTGTTGGTTATTAGCAGATCGTCAAAACAAATCGTACCTACTCCTCTGCTTGGGTTAACGGTGTTTCGGTTAGAAGCAATTTCACACAAACTATTCTTGACCATGAAAAGTCACAGCAGCATATTAGTGCCTCACTCTCTTATAATAATTGGTTGCAAGGAAATACCATCGATACTCTATTGAAAAGTGAAATCGATAGTAAAATTACATTCTGGAGAGATGTACTGCATCGTATAATTAATGTTATAATACTTTAGTATCTTGTAATCTACCTTTGAGGGGGCATGATTCTGATTCTGGCAATTTTATGGCAATTTCACGTCTGCTATCTAACTATGATGCAACTTTAAAAGAACTTTTTCTAAAACCGAAAGGTGAAATAAATTATGTAAGCCCTACGATTCAAAACGAAATTATTAGTTTGCTTGGTACTAACGTTAGGAACAGTATTATCTCAGAAATTAAAAAAGCTCCATTTCTGACAATAATTCTGGATACAACACAAGACTTGTCAAAAATTGACCAACTATCTGTAGTTTTTCGATATATCTCGGTTACAGAAAATGATGATAATGTGCCTAAAGAAATAAAAATCTGTGAGACCTTTTTAGGATTCATAGCAGTAACCGATTGCAGTGCTGCAGGTCTGAAAACTGTCATTTTAAATTTGACTAAAGAATATGGAATTGATTTGACTAAATGTAGAGGACAGGGATACGATGGAGCAAATGTTATGTCGGGTGTGTATGGAGGATTACAAACCCTAATAAAAGAGCATGCTCCAAATGCCGATTATGTTCATTGTGCAGCGCACGCTTTAAACTTGGTTTTGAACGATGCTGCGAGACATGTTCGTGAAGTATCGACTTTTTTCGATAATTTAGAAAAAATATATACTTTTTTTGGCAATAGTATAAAACGCTGGGCTATGCTAAGTGACGATTCATCTGAAAAATATTTGATTACCCTTAAAAAGGTATGTCCTACCAGATGGTCTTCTAGGAACGACGCTTTATTAGCAGTAAAGAATTTTTTTTTACTAATCATGAAAACTTTGTACCAACTAAATTTAATTTCAAATAAAAAAGATGAACGTGAAGAATGTAAAAGTATAATTAATATTTTAGAGAGTTTTGATTTCTTAGTGCTCGTTACATTTTTTTCTTCACTATTTGAAATTATTAATCCTGTTTCTAAAGCTCTACAGCATGAAAATAATGACTTACAGAAATCTAGTATTAAGTAGTTATTAAGTAATCTTTTAAATAGACTGTGCCAATTAAGAAATCAGAATTCATTTAATAGTTTGCTAAATGAATCCAAAGATTTAGCAAACAAGTGGGGGGTAACAACTGTTTTTAAAAACAGTAGGCGAAAGATAACGAAGCGTTTTTTTGATGAGTTATCACAAGATGAGAGAATTTTCGACCCGGAATCCTATTTCAAAGTCAATGTATACTATTGCTGTTTAGATATATTAATTTCTCAAACTAAAGAAAGATTTCAGAGCCTTTGCAACCTGAGTAGTATATTCGAAATATTACAACCGGAGAAACTCCTATCTTCTTCAAGCGAAGAGATATTAAACGCTTCCGGAAAACTGTCTGCTAAATACAGTAAAGACATCTCACTTAATCTTTGTGACCAATTAAAGGCTCTAAAAACATGCTTAAATTCTGAAATTAAAAAAATTTATTCCATTAAAGAACTCATTGAATTATTGCTAGTAAAATTCAATAGTCTTGCATCCAGTTTTCCCGAGGTAATCACAGCATGCTTTTTATTCTTGACCCTTCCAGTTACAACCGCAACGGCAGAAAGAAGTTTTTCAAAGTTAAAACTAATAAAAAATTACTTAAGAACTTCGATGGGACAAGAACGGCTGTCAGACATCTCACTATTGTCCATAGAGGCAGAAACTTTAGAAAAACTAAAATCATCATCAGCCATAAATGATTTAATAAATCAGTTTGCCGATAAAAAGGCAAGGAGAGTGAATATTTAAAATTCGATTTTTATTTGTAAAATGGGTAAATTATGTGATAAATAAATATTACTTCTCACAATATTTTTTTTCTTTTGTGAAAAATTTTTACCTCCATATAAGGGCCTCCAAAAAAATTTTTATACGGGGCCCCGACAAGGCACGCTACGCCACTGGTCAGGACACGATGATCCTTAACTCCGGTAACTTGCTCTTCTACCGGGAGGGAGATCAACTATACCAGGGTGGTGTCGGGTTTCTCGTCCGCAAGTCTCTCGTTAACAACGTGACAAAAGTAGACAGTGTGTCGAACAAGGTAGCATACCTTAGACTCAGAATTACCGAAAGGTATTCGTGGAAGGTCATACAGGTATATGCGCCAACCTCGACACACCCAGACGATGAAGTGGAAGTATGAGTATGAGGAGATCTCCGAGGCCATACATACTTCCAAGACTCACTTCACGGTTGTAATGGGGGACTTCAACGCAAAGCTAGGCACAAGGAAAGACGATGAACTGAGAGTGGGGCCATTTGGATTCGGGCGGCGAAACCGAAAGGGCCAGAGACTGGCCGACTTCATGGATAAGGAGGGCCTCTTCATGATGAACTCTTTCTATGATAAGCGGCCAGCCAGAAAATGGACGTGGATAAGCAGCGACGGTTTCACTAGAAATGAGATAGACTTCATTATGACGACCAAGAAGCAAATATTTTATGATGTCTCCGTGATCAGCAGGGTGAAATCCGGGAGCGATCACCGCATTGTTAGAGGCACATTGAATATCGATGCTAAGCTTGAAAGGGCACGTCTGATGAAGTCTGCGCTCCGTCCAAATCCTGCCCAAATCCAAAACCCCGAGAGCTTTCAGCTAGAACTGTACAATCGCTTCCAGTGCCTAACCAGCTGCAATGATATTGACGAGATAAACAACGGGTTGGTGGAAACTGTCCAAGCGGTGGGATCTAAGTTCTTTAAGACCCCCGCCGAACTAAGCACCAGAAACTCTCAGATGAAACCATTAAGCTAATGGAGGATCGGGATGAAATAAGATTGCAGTCTTCAGCTGATATGTCGGCCTACGGCGTGCTTAATAGACAAATCTTGAAATCTATGCGACACGATCTGCGTACCTTTAATACATCTCGTATTAAGGTCGCAATAGAAAGGAACAAAGGTTCAAAAGTGTTTGCAAAGCATTCGTCTATAGGGCAAAGCCAAATGACTAAGCTGAAGACCGACAACGGCACTATCATTTCGTCAAAACCGGAGATTCTGAGAGAGGTCGAAAAGTTCTATGGACAGATGTACACCTCAACACAAAACCCCGTTGGTCAGTTGGCTTAGGACACCAGAGCCAAACTAACCCGACACTATACCGAAGACATCCCGGACATCAGCCTGTACGAGATTAGGATCGCTCTGAAACAGCTTAAAAACAACAAGGCACCAGGTGAGGATGGAGTTACGACATAACTTCTGAGAGCGGGTGAAAAACCGGTACTTCAAGTCCTCCAGAAGTTATTTAACTTTGTCGTCCTTAAAGGAACCACGCCAAAAGCGTGGGATAAGAGCGTGGTGGTACTTTTCTTTAAAAAAGGTGGCCGAATCGCTCGAGGAACTCGGTACCATGCTCAGCGACCTCAGTAGGGTCTCCCAACAGATGAGTCTTAAAATGAACATGGATAAGACGAAAATCATGTCAAACATTCATGTTGCACCCGTACCGGTAGTTGTTGGGGGACGATACTCTCGAAGTTGTCGACGAATATGTATACCTAGGACAAACTGTCCAATTAGGTAAGTCCAACTTCGACCAAGAGGTCGCACGAAGAATCCAACTCGGCTGGGCAGCGTTCGGGAAACTTCGCGATATCTTCTCGTCCAAAATTTCCCAGAGCCTTAAGACTAAAGTCTTCAACCAGTGTGTGTTGCCAGTGATGACCTATGGCACTGAAACGTGGTCCTTTACTCATGGCCTCATGACCAAGCTCAAGGTCGCTCAACGAGCTATGGAGAGGGCTATGCTCGGGGTCTCTTTGCGTGACAAAATCCGCAATGAGGAAATCCGCAGACGAACTAAAGTTGCCGACATAGCTCTCAAAACTAGCAAGTTGAAGTGGCAATGGGCAGGCCACATCGCTCGTAGAACCGATAACCGTTGGGGAAGTAAGGTTCTCGAGTGGAGACCACGGACTGGAAGACGCAGCGTAGGCCGGCCCCCCACAAGGTGGACCGACGATCTAGTAAGAATCGCGTGGAGCCGTTGGACCCAAACGGCTACCAACCGCTCGTTGTGGCGATCTAAGGGGGGAGGCCTTCCGGCTGATGATGATGATACAAGACAAAGCTTTGCTACCAACAACTTTTGAAATTGAACGAAAAGCACGACGTGGGCACATATATTTGTTAACCATATTTTGTTGTAACTTTTTTTAACAGTTCTTTTTTGAAATGTTTAATTTTATTAGTACTTATATTCTTTGTTAAAATTAGCAAAAAACCAAAGCTAGGGTTGAAACTGCATATATGAAAATGAAAATGAAAAATATTTATTTCAACAAAACAATATAAAAACACAAGTAACAACAGCAATTTAATCTTACCAATATATAACTAGAAGTAGTATATAGTACCTAGTCAGGTCATAAATTCTGTCACATGTTTAATATAAAATAATTGAAACAAGTTTATTCATTATGTAACCATTTATATACCAAAATGAACTTAACAAAACATAGATTCTTATGACACTAAAGTTTATTCAAAATGGCCTCCATGATTTTGAATACAGGCCTTCAATCTGCGCGGCCAGTCGTCTATCGCAGCACGAACGAGGTCCATGTCAATATCGGCGGCTGCCTTAATCAAGGATGTCTTGAGTGACTCCAAATTGGGATGAGGCTTTGAGCACGCCTTTTCCTCCAAGTGTTGCCATATCTTGTAATCTAACGGATTCAAATCTGGACTGGAGGAGGGCCAGTCTTCGTGCCGGATGAAGTCGATTTCACGCGCCGCCAGCCAGTCTTGTGTGCTCTTCGCTCTATGAGCTGGCGCCGAATCTTGTTGGAATACCCAGTGCCTGTTATTGAACATGGTATGAGAAACAGGTTCCACAAGGTTCGTCAGGACTGTATTTTGATACACAACTGCATTCGTTTTTACACCTTTCTCACAAAAATGTACCTCTGTTAAGCCCCAATAAGAAACTCCCAACCATACCATGAGCGAGAATGGAAAATGACCTCGTTGGACACGCGGAATACGGTTGCTCGCTTCTTCACTACTGTGTGCGTACACCTTATCATTTTGTTTGTTGTAGCTCTCTTCTACGGTAAAAATTTTTTCATCCGAAAAAAGAATTTCCCGATATTTTTTTCCCGCGTACCGCTTCAACAAAGCGCGGCATCTCTTCAGTCTCCGGTCCATTAGACGAGCATTCAAACGATGTCCTGTTTTTCTTCGATATGCCCGAAGCCCTAAGTCTTCATTTAACACCCTTTTCACCGTGGTTCTGCTTAACCCCATCTGAAGGGCCAACAGTTTCTGCTTACGTTTGGGATTTCTTTGAATTCGCGCCTTCACAGCTTTTATCACTGCTGGAGTCCTAACAGACCGAGGGCGACCACTTCTTGACCTGTCATCTACACTAGAGTCTTCATTGTATCGTTTGATGGTGCGATAAACGAATCTTTTGGTTATATTCAAATTTTTCAGTATGTCAAAAATTTGAATTGGCGCGTAACCGCAACGATGCAACGCAATAACTGCAACACGGTCTTCTTTAAGCGTCAACTCCATATTTAAAAATGAGTAAAATTCTAAAAAGTATACACTTTTATTTTCATGAACAATTCGAAATTCGAATTCTATAAACTTTTTTGTGGCCAGCATTCTAAAAGAAAAGTTTTTACTGTGTGACAATACTTATGACCTGACTAGGTATAGCTACATAGACTTGTATAATAATAATACAACTAATAATTATGTACCTTGTTTGTTTTATGAGAAATACATTGATTTGCTGGACGGAATCATAGACGGTTTCCTTTGATACCCACACTAGAGAGTTATGAGCCTCAGTTGGCACCTTCGTTCACTAAGATGTTTGAACATTTTTAATGTAAATACGATGTAGTATATTATCGAATAAATTATAATAACTATTAATATAATAAATAAATAAATAAATTAAATTAATATTGCTGGACATTTCACATAATATATTAAGTATATTAATTTAAATGGACATTTTCATTTAAATTCTGTTTAAGCTAAAGATAGTAGCCATTCCGTGCAGTCGAAGTTCCAGAGTTTTAAGCCAATTTGTTATCACCTGTTTCGCTTTGGAGTCGGAATAATGTTTTATGTCTATAATATTTACTCAGTAATAGTTTACAGACTGGATGTTAAAACCAAAAACAGACCTCTTTTTGATTTTATTAAAGATTGGATTGCACGTTGAAGATGCTTATCATATACTTACAATCAAAAAATAAAAAAGCGTTCCTAACAATTTAGACGTTTTATGTAATATAACTCTTAAAACATTGTAAATTCTTGTGCTAATACTAATACTTGTGCACTTATTACCTTGGTAATAAGTCAAATTTAAGTGCTTGATATCTTAAAAGTATTCCTAGAATTTCATTCCTTAAGAGAGAAGAAGAGTTACCTTTGTCTTAATTTTGATACAGATAGCCGCAAGAATGTCCAAGAAAGAATCAGTAGCTTCAGGAAAAGCAGGCTCCATCGCAGAAGAAGTCCTCTCTGCTATTAGAACTGTGTACGCGTTTAGCGGACAACAGAAAGAGATAGAAAGGTATCAGGAATACTTGCAGCAGGCAAGGAAAATTAATATTTTAAAAGGTAAGCTACAGTAATTAATGTAGTATTAATAAGGATGTCCCAAGCAGCGAGCACCTTTTACTAAAGCACTTGTCTTTGTTTGCAGGTGTCTTCACTGCTTTGACGATGGGGCTTCTGTTTTTCTGCATTTATAGTGCTTACGGATTGTCCATTTACTTCGGCTATATGCTGATGGTTAATGAACCAGAAAACTACGATGTGGCTACGATGATTTCTGTACGCATGTATTTAAATTACGAGACTGGTACGTTTCTTTACCGTGGTAAGTTCCATTGATGGTACAGTGACAAACAAGATACAACGGAATATTTTATTTGACATCTCTGGATGTCTGCAGGTCGTTAGGTTTTTTTCTGAATTGACGAGATCTTTAGTAGCAATAGTTTGGGTAGTAAAGTAAAGATAAACAAAAAACCTACTGCCTACCTGAGTTATGACCTACTGCCGTCCTGTGACGGTAAAAATATATATATTCCTTGGTAAAATTAATGGTAAAACAAATAATATTGCCACAATACCAATGGAACTGTTCAATGGTTCCACGGTAAAGGAACGGACAGGTAAGTACAGTTTGTCAATTTCTTAGATATTTAAAATTTAAAATTTAGCGTTTGATATTTAGCCGTGAACATGTTTAGTCTTCTCTTTATTTGATGATTACAAAAACATTTAGTAATGCAAATTAAATTCAGTAACATTCCTATATAAGATATAAATATTTTACTATTCCACTTTAGGTGTTCTTAGGTGTGATGGCAGCATCAGCCAACTTCGGCATATCCTCAACCCTGATGGAGGTGTTTGGTATTGCCCGCGGAGCCGGAGCTCAGATCTTTAATTTGATTGACAACGTTCCCACTATCAATCCTCTGCTGAACCGGGGAGTGGCTCCTACTTCAATTGAAGGAAACATTGAGCTGAAAAATGTTCATTTTCATTATCCATCTCGACCTGATGTTCCTGTAAGTATCAGAGCTCGAAACAAAAAAGGTTGGGGGGCCCTGCAATTGGTATCTGGTCACCAAACCAATAATGTGATATTTCAGCTGTTGATGTCCCTATTTTAAATAAATAAATTAATTAAATTAGGATATCTGTCCCAGCTGTAACACTTATTTAACCATGCTGGACGTCCATCCTAAGGCCTCCAGCATGGTTAAATAATACCTATTCCGATACTAAGACGAGACCCTAGCTCATACAAACCTAAAACTTACTATCGTATAACTTCTATGCCTATCGCCAGGATTTCTTAAGAGTATCAGTGACGGACGAAAAGTGAAAACTAAAATCTATTAAATATGAACAAAACAAAAAGATGTACCTAAATATATTGTTACTATATCTTATCGACGCCGACGGTTCACATTTTCTGGGATATAATATAATAATAACTGTATATAAGTACCATAACACGACAAAGTTATAAAGCGAGGTCGACACTCAGGTTTACAACACAAAATGTGTGATAGAGAAACTATAAACACATACATGCACCATTACGCCTGCTTCCCGGAAGGGTAGGCAGGTAGATCACGGATATCCACTTGCTACGACCCTGACATACCTCCTGCTTCATTCAATCTTATCACATTATCCATACCTACACGCACGTCGGCTTAGAGTACCTTGTCCATCATGCATAACACATTAACAGGTCTCCAACATGGTAAGAATATGTTCGCCGAGGCCATCCTCTTACAATTGTCTCATTCACGCTTGCCTCATGTTTAGTCAATCTTCTTTCGTCCTTCCTCTCTTCATGCCCAAACTATCAAAGAATACCTACAAAAGAATAATTCACAACTCTCATTCACGCTCTCACCACTGTGGTCTTTATACAGCCATCAATTGAAGATGATATAAACAGCACTTGGCGGCAAGTTGCATCACGAGCTGGGTGAATGATGTGACCGCTGGCTGATGTGCCTGGGACAGGCTTGATCTGTTCACTATATTTAGAAACATATAGTGATTTTCAATGGGGATACAACTCTTGCACAGGTGCTGAAAGGGGTCAGTCTATCAGTGAAGCGAGGTCAATCTGCCGCTCTCGTTGGGCACTCTGGCTGCGGAAAGTCCACTATAATCCAGCTCCTATCCAGATACTATGACGTCATCGAAGGCAATGTAAGTACAATTACGTTGCTATCATGCAAATCAACAAAAGGTCATCCTCGTGATTGTTCGCGAGGAACAGGCGTAAATGGACGAATCAAAATTACCTAAGAGATTACATTGAATAAAGGAATTTTGAGTATGAGTTTGAACATGATCATGAGTCATATACAAGAATACAAGATTTTATTAATAAAAATAATATTTTACACGTCATTTGCCGATTTTTTTAGCATTATAATTAATGAATTATTATTACCTACATATTTATGATTCATCTTGTGAAATATTTGCTACATTATGTATCTTCTGATTAGTAGGTGGGGGGGGGGGGGGGGGGGGGGGTCTTCTACAGTTTGGGTATAAGATGGTCTACCCCCATAGGTTTCCAAAGCGACCAATCGTGTGCGGCCTTCACTTAACGGCTCCC
Organism: Philereme vetulata; assembly: GCA_918857605.2. NCBI lineage: Eukaryota > Metazoa > Arthropoda > Insecta > Lepidoptera > Geometridae > Philereme > Philereme vetulata. Next base: position 1,494,539 of record OU975473.1, on the reverse strand, counting down.
AGCAAGCTTAATTAGATCTTCTTTCAACCCACTGGGGGTCGTCACGACCCCGTGTTTTCGAGTGCATGGTCTACACGAAGCCTGCTTCAACGGTTGTCAGTATGCAACGCGAAAATGGATGGTTTTTTCTTTAGTAATACAAAACGGGTTATCAGATTTAAAGTTTTGCCTGAATGCGAACCAATGTATTTATAATCAGCTGTTGTATGGTTTATCTTAGCTTTCGCAGTACATTTAAACATAACATAACACATTTTAACATGTCCGTTACCCGACCATAAACGATTATCCTTGAGGTAACTATATTGATTAGAACAGGCGTAAGCTGATTATGCCTCCACAATGCAAAATACTTGGAAGGTCCCAAAATGTCAGTCGCTATCTTTAATAAATAGTAAATACTAACCTTTCTAATAAAGATCATTGAAACGCCTATACCTGGAAAAATAAATAGGTGCAAACAGAGAGATGTAACTTGACCGAAACGTCGAGGTTAATCAAAATTATGATTTTGATATAAATCTGTGCGCGAAAAGACCCGTTTTGTCTTAAAAATATGAGTATAGTTCGCGAAAATTTATAAAGTTCTAGAATCAATAACTTTTAGTTATATTTTGTTAACCGTCTAAAACCGAATGAATCACGACCACGGATTTTACTTTTTTCCAGGTGTCAGTAGACAATCACGATGTTCGCGAGTTATCAGTGCGATGGCTCCGCGCTCAGATCGGTCTGGTGGGCCAAGAACCAGTACTGTTCAATACGACGGTCAGGGAGAACATTCGGTACGGCAGGGAAGGCTCTACTGATGAGGAGATTGAGGCGGCAGCGAGGCAGGCAAATGCACATCAGTTTATCATGAAACTACCGGGTGTAAGTACGAGTGCGTGGTATAGCGACCAGACTCCGACCAATAAATAGATATAAGACGGTGCTAATGCAGCACTGTCACGTCCAACATTATTTATTTATGGATCTATTATAGTTGCCTTTATAAAAAAAACTAACAATATTTTTCCGTGTTCTGAACATTGATTGAGGCTTTTATATATACATGTATGCTTTTGGTTTAACATACGTTTGATTGATTTCGGCTGACACCTTTTCTTCTGTATAGCAAACAGAAAAAGGATAGATGCCAGCTAGTTTATTTTTGTGATGTTCCCACATTGTTTGTTATTGGCGTGTTAAAACCCCTCTAACTACATAACTGATAGGTAACTAACTCTAATTTTCAAGGGTTACAACACTATTGTGGGAGAAAGAGGGGCGTCGCTGTCAGGAGGGCAGAAGCAACGCATCGCGATAGCGAGAGCCCTGATCCGCAACCCTGGAATACTGCTGCTGGACGAAGCTACGAGTGCGCTGGATAACAACTCTGAAGCTATAGTGCAGAGGGCACTTGATAAGGTACTTAAATATTGATATACGATCATTCATCATCATTCATTTTCAGCCCGTGTCGACCCACTGCTGGGCATAGGCCTCTCTTTGATTTTGCCATTCTTCCCGATCCTGTGCCAGTCTGAACCACGTACGACCCACGGTCTTATGGATGTCGTCGACCCATCTCGCTGGTGGACGTCCCCTATTTCGATGCCCAGTTCTCGGCCTCCACTCTGTTAGGGCCTTAGTCCACCTGTCGTCACTACGTCTGGCCAAGTGTCCTGCTCAACTCCACTTGAGCCCCAATATTCGCTTGCTGACGTCTTGTACTTTAGTCTGGTTGCGAATTTCGGTATTGGGAACTCGATCTAAGAGTGTGATGCCGAGCATGACGCGCTCCATGGCTCTCTGTGCTACACTTATTTTGTACACAGCCTCCTTCGTGAGCCTCTATGTCTCTCACATAGATATACGATAAATACAAGAAATGTTTTTTTTAGATATTTAGGCAGAATTTCTCCTTCAACTTAACAGATGAAGACGAGCTGTTTCAAATCTGAGTTTTATCTTTTCGTGGTATTATAGAATTTGACATTTTATTTTATTTTGATTGAGAAACAAACAGTACAATAGAGAATACAAATAGATATATATATATATATATAAAGTTAATACTAAAACCAGTGAAGTTTCCACCATGACATATTTCATAAAAAAACTTGTGTACAGACTAACATGAATAGTTAAATGTAAACTAAAAGTATAAACTCCTAAAATTTAAAGAAAATCTGTACAAGACTAAAGAAGAACTAATATGTTAAGTACATACCAAATCATTAATTGGCTACTGCGGACAAAACTTGTCTTCGGAACTCAGCCGCAGTCGAGTAGAAAATATCGATGTGATATGATCTAATGTTGTGAAATATTTCTGTAGATTTTCTCAGTTTCTTCTCTTCAGTTCTGTTCGTATATCCCGATGCTTCATAATTCTTATTTGCTTCATTGTGGTTCTGGTTGATAGATCTCATAAAATAGTATTGAGTAAGCTTACATTCCCCACCTGGGATCCCAATATACACAATAAAAAAACTTAAAACGAATCTCACATACCTATTAGGGTAAAAAAACATGTAGAATTTTAACGTCTAAAAATTACAAGTACCTACGTCGAGAGAATTTAACAAGTACATAAATATTTATGTCAAGAGATAAATAAAATCATTATACGTCAAAATATTAGGCAATTAACTAATTTACATTGTAAAAGCCTTCACGTAGTAACCAAACTTTTAATTCTTTATATATAAAGTTTTGTGGCTCGAGTTTGATATTTTTTAACGACCTCCGTGGGGCAGTGGCCGAATAGCCGGCTGAGACGCAGAAGGTAGCGGGTTCGATTCCTGCCGTGGAACAAATATTTGCATGATCTACAGATATTTGTATCTGTCTTGTTTCTCTATACATTATAAGTATGTATTTACAAAAAATAAATGTATATAAGTATCTATTAGTTATCTGGTTCCCATAGTACAAACTCTGCTTAGTATGTGGATGATGTGTGAAATGTCTAGCAATATTTATTTATTTTGATACATTAGTAGCACTAACATTCATGTAACTAGTGGTTTGCCCCGAACTGAGATTTCGCGAGTTTCCTATACAACAAAAAAAATATAATCGTTCACGATTAAAACAGTGCCACGAAATATATAAGCAACTAAAATGACGAAATACTTAACGCGCCGGCGAACCCTGAGCACAACTTCAATTCGGCCGCGTCAAAAACTTCGGCCTGAATATCGCTATCCCTGTTTAGTGACGAAGTTTAGCCACGCAGAGCGACAGTGATAGCAATAGAACAATTCTAAATTTGATAAGATTTTGACCGTGTTCCGTAATACCAAAAATGATGACTGAAAACTTGTTGTATTTTTCTCATTGTGTTGTTATTCTGTAACTAGACGATATAATCTATGTTCCCATGACTAGGATACGTAAGATGTTGTTGTTTTTAATACGAAACAATTAGGTTGAAAACAGGTCATTTATGACGTAAAAACATGCAGAATGCTATACGCTTCTATTTCATTTTAGGTAAGTATTTTGATCTAACATATAGTTGGGAACCTAGATAAATACTATTAAAATAAAGTAATACCTTATTAAGGTAAAAATATGCTCCAATTAGAAATGATCTTGGTAGTACGTGTTGTATGGGCGATTGTCCATCCGGTGTCCCCTTAAGAATTACAGGTAGGAGTTCACGTTAATTGGTTCTCTTTTTTTAGGGTAAAAATTGCAATTATTCTAGATTCCAGACTGTTCCCTATTTGTGTAACTAAAGCTACACACATGCCAAATTTCAGCACATTGAATTTTATCACAGTTCCGTTTTTATCATTGTTAATAAATTAAAACTACAAGGTTTAAACTAAAACTATGAACAGACCGGAAATGTATTAATGAGACCTTTCGTTAGACGTGCCACGTGAACAGATCGTCTCATTTTGTTTTTTTTACTCCTCTTGAATCCCAATATTTCAACAATTTACCATAATTGTGCCATCACTATCTGCTTCAAAAGTTATCCTCGGACAAACGAACATACATACAAAGCCGATTTTTCCAAGTTGATTTGGAGATCTCTCTTCGCTCGATAATTAAATAATATCAACGCTGTTTCTCAGTTTTGTGCTAAGAATGCTACCAATCTATGAGTCCCAGCAAGGCGTAGCATGCATCAATTACATTCATACTTAGACCAATATTATCCTTATTGGAAACTTATCCTTATTTTGATATTTTTTAGGCACAAGAAGGCCGCACCACTATTATCGTAGCTCACAGACTCTCAACTATCAGGAATGTGGATACCATTTACGTGTTCAAAGACGGGAAGGTATTTGAAAGTGGAAACCACAAGGAGCTGATGAAAAATAAGGGGCATTACTACGACATGGTCATGCTGCAGTCGTATGGGGATGAGGATAAAGGTATGCCCTACTTTTTATTGTGCTTATTTTAACTAGTTGCCAGTGCACAGTGGTCACCGTGTCAGTGGTCGAAATCCTATAGTAATCAATTTTTTGTAGATTTCACCCCCCCCCCCCCCCTGCTCCCTCCCTCTTTCTCTATATAAACTTTCACAGCTCCTAATCTCATACTTCTCCGTGCGCGCAATAAGCCTAAAAAGGGGTCCAAAGTTTTTTTTCACGTATAGATACAATTTTTGCTGTAACAAGTTTACCTCATAATCTAGAAAACAACAATAAAGCTAAATTTAACGGCTATTGCTGTACAAAGTGCAAGTTCGGCCGCACGTAGAATACCGTTCCCATCTTTGGCACGGAGCTCCAAAGTACAAATTGCTTCGCTTTCACTTCCTTCAGAGAAGAGCCATTAGAATCATCGGCAATCCCAAACTCACCGACAGGCTGAAACCACTGAATCAACGCCGTGATATCGGATTGCTCAGTGTATTTTACCGCCTGTATAATGGGGAATGTTCTGAAGAGCTATTCGATCTCATCTTGCTGTCGAAATTTTACCACCGCACTTCTCAACAACGGAACAAAGCTCATCCATATATCGTCGATAATTCTACGCACTACACGCTTCACGCGATCTTTTCTACCCCATACTTGTAAGATGTGGAATGAGCTACCATCTTAGGTTTTCCCGTTAGGCTACGACATGGCACGCTTCAAGAGAAATGTAAAGAAGTTTCTATAGGGTAGGGTACGCATCGACAAAACCCTGGGTGTTGGCGGTGTCAATAGGCGACGGTGACCGCTGGGCCGTAAGCCGGTTCCCCACAAAAAAGATAAAAATAAACTAACTATTTTGTTGATAAAATTATTTAAGAAGGAAATGTCGTATTCAGAATTGTTTTAACGACATGTTATTTTACAGAGGGCTCAAAGAATAATCTATCTAGAGAAATATCAATAAGTAGCGAAAAAGATGAGGACGACGAAGATCTCGTGATGCCAAGTGTAAGTTCAATTCTACCGACTAGCACTTCTAAGTATAGGTACCTACTATCTATATACTGTACTATCTAACTTTCAGCACTCACTGTTAGGTCTCTCTCTGTATCGGCAGTTTGTTCGGTCTTGAGCAGGTCTAACAATTTATTATTTTTACAAATTGAGATGGACCAAGCAAATGGCCCACCTGATTCCTGATGTTAATTAGTAACCATCGCCTATAACAAAGTACTGCCTGCACGCACTTTAGAAATTTACCCTACAATGCCTGCGTCCATCAACTTGAGGCTGAGGCATACAGGTTTGAAGCCGGCAACTATACACTTCGAACCGAAACACTGCAATGCTGCTTAGCGGCAGTTATAGCTAAAACATAAATTCTCTTTAAATCTGGCATCGATCGTAATTTTATCTATTCACAGGAAAAAGAAGAAACCGCCAGCAAAGACACAGAAGTATCATTCTTGCAAGTGATCAAACTGAACGCACCAGAATGGAAGTCCATCACCCTAGCCAGCATCTGTGTTATAATCAGTGGATTTGCTATGCCAGTGTTCGCTGTTATCTTAGGAGATTTTATCAATGTATGTATAGAGTTTTTATTAATATATTTCTGGTAACAAAAAAGTAAATACCTTCGTGTGTTAGAAACATTTTAACATAACAAAGACTCTTGTACATATATACCATATTTTATTTTATAAAGGTTCTTTCGAATCCGGATCAAGACGAAGTTTGGAGACAAATAACAACGTATTCTTTGATATTTGTCGGAGTTGGAGTATTTTCCGGAATTACAAACTTTATAACGGTGAGATAATTTAAATGATTATCTATATATAGGTATGTATATCCCTAACTGAACTTATTTCAAACAAAATGTTAATTAATAAATAGAATTAAGACCACTTAAACGAGCCGAACGTAACACATCACACCACATCAAAACTCAAAACTGTTCATAAAAAAATCAAACCAAACAACCTTACAGTGAAAATGTTATATGTTATTTGCTTTCATAGGTATTTTTCTACACTGTCGCCGGAGAACATTTGACGGAGAGGTTAAGGAGATTGATGTTCCAAACGCTGCTTCAACAAGAGGTCTTCTTTTTCGATGATAAAGATAATTCCACCGGAGCGCTGTGTGCCAAGCTTTCTGGTGAAGCAGCTTCTGTACAGGGGGTGAGTAACTTTTACTGTATGTCATACAAAATCGTGGACGTAAAATATACAACACGTACAATTATCTTGAGAATAATGAGTCAATTCATGCGTGAAGTTACATATTCATTTGTTTCACGCACACATGTGAGACACCCGCGCCGCTTGGTGCCCTGGCGCAGCGGGAAACCATGAGAGAAATGGAAAATACAGTTTATCAAATCACGCACACAACGATCAACGGGTGATTCAGTGAACAATATGGCATCGAGCTATTGATATTTTTACATCAGTGTAAAAAACATACTAAAATTGTACAATACTAATCTTTGTATAAACTTTCAGGCCACAGGTCAAAGAATTGGTTCTGTCCTGCAAGCAGTGGGGACATTCGGATTGGCTTTGATTCTCTCTCTTATCTACGAATGGCGAGTGGGTCTGGTCGCATTGGCTTTCGTCCCTGTTCTCACGATAGTGCTGTACAAGGAAAACAAAATGGCGTTGGTTGAATCATTCGCAACAGCTAAGACAATGGAAATCAGCTCAAAGGTAAAAATCGGAATCTATGTACTTTTTTATCGCAATTTTTATGAAATGAATGTTTTATATACTTTTTGTATGGAGGTAAGTAAGACGGCCGACGTTTCTAAGGCCTGTTCGAGGAAGCCGTTCAGTAACCGCCTTACTTAGGTGCCTTACGAGGTGGGCAGACGATGTAGCAAGCATCGTGGGTCGAATCTGCAGAGGCTGACCAAGGACCGTAGAGGGTAGCACAGGCAAGGTGATGATGATGATTAGTCGGTTACATATTTGAACTATAATTATGTATTACTCGTGCGCGATAACTTGGGACCTGCTAAGAATGCGACTCCCCGACCGCTTCCCCTGCACTTCCCCGATGGCGCCCGTATTGTACCGTTCGCATCACTATGCGGGCGGCGAACATAACAAGCGGGCGGCTGCTTGTTTTGTTCGCTTTTTTGCGGGCGGTACAAAAACGCCAATATGACGTCACCGCGCTCAGGTCCCAACTTATCGCGCACGGGTAATATATCTAATTATAGTTGTCTAAGCACGCTGTATTTTGTTCGACTATATTTTGTTTGCTACGAAAACTGCTACGAAAGTGATACGAACTTTAACGTTCTCATTAATTTTCGTCATATAAAAGTGGCCGTCTCAGAACGTCCGGCAATTGTGAAACATCTAAATTGATGGTTATTTAAATAATTTACAATTAAAGAAAATCATTTATAATCATCTTATCTTATCATACGCGAGACGGCCGAAGGACCCAACAGCCCAACACCACAAACGGTCCAACGCCACAACGCACCAACGCACCAACGGCCCAACATCCCAAAGGCCCAACGTTCCACTCACCACTCCTCCAATGGCCCAAATTGGTATTTGAGTGATGATGATATTATCTCATGGCTCTGACGCCATGACGGCTTGCCGTCAGAGGGTGATTACATTTTAGTAGGTCTCATCCCAAAGGCACGCAAATAGATGTTTCACATCAACATAAGTTCACGAATAGGATATTACTAGTGGTTCGCCCCGCACTCAGACCTCGCGAGTCTCCGATTAAAAAAAATATTATTTGTAATCTTTGACTATCAAAATAGTGTCACAAAATAAATAACCACCAGCTTGACCTACAGTGTCCTTCAAATTACAGGTAACGGGAGTTCATGTACTGTGGTTATTATTTTTTGGGACACAAATTGTAGTTATTCTGGACTTTTCCCTATATTTGTGTCATTTAAGCTACACGCATACTAAATTACAGCACTGTGGGGTCACTGGTGTACCCGGTGAATTTTGTCAAAGTTTAGTATTTACTATAAAGAATTTACGAAAAATAAAAACGGAGTCTAAATGTACTAATGAATACCTTTCATTTGACGTCCCATTTGACCAGTTAGCTTCATTTTCATTTTTTCTTGAATCCCAATATCTCAACAACCCCCCCCCCCCCCCCCCCCAAACACATTTTTAGCTCATATAGTCACACCAAAACTAAGCTATCACTATCTACCTATGCACTAAATTTCACGATGATCGGATCAACGCTTCGAAAGTTATCCTCGGATAAACATACATACATACAACGCCGATTTGCTCAAGTTGATTTAGGCAATAGGAGGCCTATTAATGGTCATCCTCAAAACTCTTGCTTACGACAGACCCGTCAAACTATCCCACGAAATAGTAATTAGGCATGGAAATGATTGCTATTTTTAAATTATTTTCATATGATCATATGATTATTTTTTATAGCTGCAATTTCACACAAAGTCACATGCTATTATTTACCTGTAAAATCTTTCCTCTCGGTTTGTGGGAGTGATTTTGGCAAAAGGGATGGAAATGTGTAACAGGAAACCGGGGAAGCGCGCGCTATTTGATCTGACCAATGAGCGCGTGAGGTGGTCAGATGTTAAACATTATATGGGATTAAAAAGCTCGTAGTTTTTTTTATTATGATGCCGTAATGTCACATTTTCTATTAAATAGATTTCACATGTGAAAAGTTACGAGCAATGATTTTCCAGATGCCGTAATTTCACACTTGCTATTCTTGCTAGTACTAGTTCACATGTAAAAAATCACGGGCAACGAGAACGACCGATGAATTCCGAATAAATGCAAATGACTGTGATTTGTAGCAGGCGCGAATGATTGCGACCGAAATACCCGAAAGTGATTGAATTGAATCATTTGAACGAGTTTTAGCAGGTTATGTGAAGGCGAAAATAGCGGGTGTGACATAAGGTTTTTAAAATCATCATGGTTTTTCACATGCTACTCGTAAAACGTTCAATTCCTAGTGGCCAATTCCAGTGGTGTTCAGAGGCCAATCGAAACACATGACCTATTTTCGACTAAGTAAACGATAGATACTAATAGATACTCGTATTGAATTAGTTTATTATTATACTAGCTGACCAATCAGTTGCTTCGCACGCGTAGTTTTTCAATAAAAACATTACCCTTCTTCTGTACAGTTGGGTAAAAAGTAGCCTATGTCACTCAAGGTGAATGTAGCTTTCAAATGGTGAAAGAATTTTTGAAATCAGAACAGTAGTTTTTGAGTTTATTCATTACAAACATACACACAAAAATACATAAATACAAATATTTCCTCTTTATAATATTAGTATAGATTATTAGCCTAGAACAGATCGCTCTCAACAATAAGGCCACCATCCAAACACCACCACAATCATTTTATAACTAGGTAAGCATAATATTTTATCTTTTCAGACAGCAGTGGAAGCCGTAGCTTACGTGCGTACTGTGGCGTCACTGGGCAGGGAACCGACCTTTACTAGAGACTACGCCAGCCAACTGGAGCCAGCATTGATCATCGCCAAGAAAAGCACCCACTGGCGAGGCATCGTCTACGGTCTCTCCCGGAGTATCTCCAACTTCATCCTCGCTGTGGCTATGTACTACGGCGGCACGCTTATCGTTAATGAGGATATCCCCTATTCTAGGATTTTTACGTGAGTTAACTTCTATTTGATAATGTATTGCTTTTTAAAACTAATTTCAATTTTTACGCAGAAGATACATATATACATATATATATATACATATATATATATATATATATATATATATATATATATATATATATATATATATATATATATATATATATATATATATATGTATATATGTATATATATATATATGTATTTTATGTATCTTAATATTAATATTTATTAATTTTATGATAATATTATTTAATATAATTAAGCATTTTATTTTATATTAACTATATTTTTTATAAATTGTAATATATGCTTGTTTTTAAAAAAAAAAAAAAAACTGATTCTAAAAAAATCTTATGCCGCCGTCCTTATTTGTTCATATAGATTCTGTCCATCCAAAGGTTGCCTGGAAGAGATCGCTTTTAGCGATAAGGCCGCCCATTGTACCTATGATTTAAAATTGTATTTTCTTTTATATGTTTGTATTTAATGGTGTGCAATAAAGAAATTATCTAATCTAATCTAATCTAATCTAAGATACAATATGACATCAATCTACTCACTCCTCTCTTCTACCTGACCGCTTCTTCTATGGCCCCTTGTATATCTATCTATATAATCCTCATAAAATCCGTGCTCACACTCACACTCCTAACAGACATTCACGCACACACACACACATACACACACTCCACATTACACCAGATCACACATCACTTACACTCATTAATTTACCTATTGTTGCTCATATTCTTGTCTGTACAAGTCTGTACAGAAAAATATCAATAAGCATATATTTATGTACAATACTTGAGAAAGAAATAATAATATTAGGTTTAACTGCTTTTTTTGCTGCCCGCGGAGTGAGAGCACTGGTGTCCTGTATCACAGGTTTATATAAAAACCTACCTCAGGCACCAGTCTCTCACAAAACAGGTTACGAACTGGGTATGTTTATCCTAAGCCCTATATTTTTTATCCTTGTTATTTAATTTTTCGTTTTAATTCTATATTGTATTATCTTTAAGAATACCTAGTTCATAAGTACCTTTTTCTGCGAGAAAATAAACGTCTTTATGAATTATGAATGTGCTCTACATATTGACACAAAATTAGCTTAGTATGAAATGAGAAACACTCGTCTGGGCATAGTTTTATAGGGTTCCGTAATTGAACTAGTTTCGTCATGTCCGTCTGTCTGTCTGTGTGTTCGACTAGTTACAACCGTTTTATTCCTAGACTATAAGTGCTGTAAAGCTGAAATTTGGCATGATGCTACGCTTTAGTGATGCCTAGTTAGTGTGTAACTGTTTGTTTTAGAAGATCTCCCCTGTATGGATGTTAGGGGTGATATTATTCTTACTGACGCACCTTATAGTAAGGGGAATCGTTAAAAAGGTCTTCCAAAAATACTATATGGTGTTCTAAACACTTGTTTGTAAGGAGTCCGTCTATCAAATACAATGCTTCAAAGTGAAAGAAGGAAGAGTGCACGTGGCGTAAATGCGAATGTTGAGATGGATGTGTGGGGTAACGAGAATTGTTAAGATAAGGAATGAGTATATTAGAGGAAGTTTGAAAGTAGCGCCAGTGATAGAAAAGTTGAGGAGTAAGAGGCTAGCGTGGTGTGGACATGGCATGCGGAGGGAAGACAATCATGTGACTATAAGAGTGTTAGATATGAATGTGGAAGGATATAGAAGTAGGCGAAGGCCAAACAAAAGATGGATGGACTGTGTCAAGAATGATATGGCTAAGACAGAAGTGACGGGTCTGTAAGGGGTCATTGAATCCTCATCCTCCACTAACACTGCTACTACTTCAACATCCACGGGGATCCTGGAAAGCTGCTGCCACCAACCCAAAGTCCTACTCCGTTATTTCAAGGATTTAGGATGGCTGGGGTCAGGTTAAAAGGGGGTAATGCACAATAAACTCCAATGCGGGACGTCAGTTCATATGTTTTATTTCTCCCACCCTAGAATAAGAATTAGACAGAAGTGACAATGGAGATGGCGGTTGATGGAGAGGTACGGAAGAAAAATACATGTTATGCCGACCCCATGTAATGTAGAAAAAGGCACGAAGAAGAATGCTTCAAAGTGGTTATTTTCGTAATTGTTGTGTGTCATCCGGGCCTTTTGGAGCCGCTGCGAGCCAAACCACTTCTTGGATATCTAAAAAGTAACCACAATAATACCACATAATATATACTACAGTTATAAGAAGAGTTATCAAAGATCAGTAGATGAACAATAGTCGACCAACTTGTCTGTAGTTGGGTTTGTAAACAGCTCATACAAAATGTCAAAAATTAACGTTGTATTTAAAAATAACTAAGATACAGCTTTACTGACTACAAAACCCTTAACTGTGCATAGTCCGACACGCACTTGACAAATTTTTTTATATTAGAGTTTAACATTTTCCTTGTATTCGTTCTAGGTCTGCGCAATCGCTGCTCTTGGGTGCGTCCTCAGCGGCACAGGCTCTATCGTTTGCGCCTAATTTCCAGAAGGGAATCAAGGCAGCAGGCCGAATCATAGTGCTGCTCAACAAGACGTCCAAGATCACAGACCCCGCTAGACCGGCTATGGAAAACTTTGTAAGAAACTCATAATAAAAACGTACAAATTAAAGTAAACTTACCAAACAAAAGATAAGTACTACTTTGGAAGTATAAGACAGGGTGCCTTATTCTGACGCTTAACTACACATTATCGTATCCTTGAGAGCTGTGAGCTTTGGCTACAGCCAAGGATATATCCTTGTAGGTCAGTTGGTGTCACCCGCCTGACGTTCGGGCATGTCGTCCCGATCACACCTACTACGGTGCGTATCTCACGTGTGGCCTGACCCGGTGACAGCGAAACATTCAGTGAAAGCGACTGGCTTATGGCATAATAAGGCTGGGCAATGGAGCGGATGTCTTGGGAACGCTTCCACCTGGTAGTGATCTACTATCACTATCTGGTTGAGCTATCTATTTATGAATCGTTTGCAAAGGTCTTTTAGATGACTCGACTGCTTCTTTTGTATTTTTTAAAGTCATTAAATAGTATATATTAGGTTGGGGGAAAAGTTTCTTCGCATTTTTTAAGAAAGTTCTAAACATTTATTAATAAAGTTTATTTACATTTAACTAAAGTATGTAGGTACCATTTTGTTCGATAACTTTTTGCCATCTTATAGGTAGGGACATGACCTGATGATTGCTATAGAAATTTTGGGGCTTCTGACCAAAATACCGGGACAAGTAGTTTCGGCAGTCCTCTCGTGATATTAACCTGACACTGCCTAAAGAATTCTGAAGAGACCGAAACAGGTGGAAATCTGAAGGTGCAAGGTCAGGACTATACGGCGGATGCATTAACACCTCCCAGCCAAACTCTATTAATTTTTTCTGGCTAAATATGTGTGAGGTCTAGCGTTATCATGATGACAAACCACACCCCTTCTGTTGATTAATTCCGGCCGCTTTCTCTCAACTTCTTGCTTTAATCTCATCAGTTGTTCGCAGTAGAGTTCAGAATCGATGGTCCTGCCTGGCGGTAACAGCTCATAATGAATAATGCCCTTCCAATCCCACCACACACACAGCATCACCTTGTTGCGAGTTAACCCGGGTTTCGCCACAGTCTGTGAAACCTGACCGGCCTTTAACCACGACCTTTTTCGCACGTTCTTGTCGTACGTGATCCACTTTTCATCACCAGTTATCAGCTTCTCCAAAAATGGTTCGGTTTCATTACGTCGTAATAAAGAATCAAAAATGAGTACACGGTTTATTAGGTTTCTTTCAGTGAGCTCGTGGGGTACCCAAATATCGAACTTTTTTGTGTACCCAGTTTTTTCAAATGCGCCAAAACTGTTTTGTGGTCAATTCCCAGTTCTTCAGCTACGTCGTAACTACTGATATGCCGATCTTGCTCCACTTTTTCAAAAATGGCATCAATTTTATCCGTAATAGGGCGACCAGAGCGACGTGCATCTTTGACATCAAAATTTCCGGATTGAAAACGCTTAAACCAAATTTGTGCTACTCTCACAGACACTGGACTAGGTCCATAAACATCGCAATTTTTTTTTCGCGGCTTGCGTTGCATTTTTACCTTTTTTGTAGTAAAATTTTAAAATATATCGAATTTCTTCATTAGATTCACTCATCTTTACAGTACGAAAAACAAATAAAAATCACACATTTTCCTAATTTGAATTTGGAATTATCTTCTTTAAAATTTAAACTTTGAATGATACCAAAACCAGCCAGATACAAATAGTATAGCCAAAGAGATTTTATTACAAGTTCATACATACTAGGTATAATGCGAAAAGACTTTTTCCCAACCTATTACATACTAATAGGTATTATAAAAACGAATGTATCTCTCTTTGTAGTTTGTTTGTTTGTTACCTTTTCACGACTAAACTGCTTAACGGATCGCAATGAAATTAGGTATATGGGTAGATTATGACCGTACTTTTTACCCTACTGCACAGAAGGAGGGTCATGTTTTTATTGACAATCCACGCGTGCGAAGCCGCGGGCGGGTCAGCTAGTTATTAACAAATAAGTTATTTAAATACCTCTAAAATATTATCTATATTTGTACGGGCTTAGTTAGGTACAATAATATTAGTGTAGATGTGTTTCTGATAAACTGACTAAGCGGCTTCGACACAAAGGTGCCGCCGATTTACCTCAAATTTTTTTTATTGGAAATGTATCGATTACCGGATAAATAATCAAGCTACCGGTATTAAACTCACCTCTAAAATCAGTTAATACGAGTTCAGATGTGTGTTTTAAATTAATGCCATACATAACAAAACAGGTTGTAAATATATATGTTTTACTATATCAGAAAGGAACGGGTCAAGCTAGTCTCCAAGCTGTCCAATTCAAGTACCCAACGCGACCCAACATTGAAGTCCTCAAAAGCCTCGACTTGGAGGTGGAGAAAGGCAAGACCATCGCCCTGGTCGGAGCCAGCGGCTGCGGCAAGAGTACTGTTATACAGCTGCTGGAGAGATACTACGATCCTGATGCGGGTATTGTGGTGAGTATATCTTAATGTCTGCGACCCAATAGCGTATAGTGGAGTGACGATATCAAACATTGTAAGTATCCACAGCGCCTTTTTTAAATAACACAAAACCTCACACACCCCAAAAGATTTAATTGTAAGAAATTAATGAAGTGAGCCGTTATCGAGGACTTAAAGCTAAGTCAATTTGGAAGTTGAGAAAGGCAATCAATCCTTTCAACACGACAACTCACTCGAAATAATTTCAAGTGGCACACGCAACTCACTCTATTTTAACTCGAAACTCACTCGCTACTCAACCGCTCCTCACGCGCAACTCACTACTAGCAATAGCAACTGAGTAGAAACCACCTAGAAACTCGCTCGCAAAGTAGCATTTTTGTTATAGTCATTGATCCAATATCAATATTTACAAAATGACAAAAATAAACTGCCTACGGAACCCATGCGTGGTTAAATGCTACAAGTACAAGTGCTTAAATGTTTGTTTTATTTAAAAAACTCTTAGACCATGTAATGTATTTCTGCTCTTCTTTTAGGCTCAAGACAGTATACCTCTTACGAAACTTCGTCTGGTCGACGTCCGACAGTCGATAGGATTCGTGCAACAAGAGCCAATCCTCTTCGACAGGACAATAGGAGAAAACATTGCGTATGGAGACAATGTGTCGAAGCCTAGCATGGACCAGATTATACAAGCGGCTAAGCAAGCTAATATCCACAACTTCGTCGCGAGTTTGCCATTGGTACGTAAGACGAAACCTATAACCTTAATTTGTTTTTATTTAGCATGTTTTTTGTGGTTTCCCTGCCCCTATACAGACAGACGTTAGGAATCGACATAGCTTTACGGGTTTAAGCAAAATGGTTGAGTTAACTGGATACGTATAATGGAATAACGACATTACAAAAGTTGGTGAGAGCCGTTGAGTGGAAGGTCGCTCAATGTCCGTGAACGTCCTATGACTAATATTAAAATCCCTAACATTTAGAGAATAGCTCTAAAGTTATAGACCAAAATCTACCCAGAAAATGTGAGAAAATCTATTTGAACAAACTCTTCACAGTAATGTTTTATATATTCAGGGCTACGATACGAACATCGGCTCTAAAGGCACCCAGTTGTCTGGAGGTCAGAAGCAGAGGGTGGCCATCGCCAGAGCCCTGATCAGACGACCCAACATGCTGTTACTCGACGAAGCCACGAGTGCATTGGACACCGAGAGCGAGAAAGTAAGCTTTAACATATCATTACTAAATATATCGACAAAGGTCCTTCTGAATGATGAAATGAGCGCTGTTTAACCGCATATTATTTACACCGAGTCTCATAATGAGTACATAAATACCTACATTTTTGGCAGTATTAGGACGTAGGCAATAACATGCCTTCTTCTATCTCTACCTTTTGACAAATAGGTACCTATCTAGGGATCCTCTATAAAATTAAGGGTTAATACTGCAATGCCCATAATTTTAAACAGGAGTGGGGTCCAGGAATTTCACTTTCATCCAATAATGGCAAAAACCATGACCTAACTAAATCATTAAGGTTTTATGACTACTCTTTACATTTCTTTTGTAAACCAAGATTTTAAATTTTCCTTTGAGATTATTGACGAATAGCTTTATGGCGTCTCTTCTGTCCGGTTCTTCATGTTATTTCTGTTCCAGGTGGTGCAAGAAGCGCTGGATGCAGCGAAAGCCGGCAGAACATGCGTGATGATAGCTCACAGGCTGAGCACGGTGCGCGACGCGGACGCCATTTGCGTAGTCAGTGACGGAGCAGTAGCCGAGCAAGGCACCCACGCACAGCTTATAGACCTAAAGGGGATTTACTACAACTTGAACCGAAGGGGGTACTCGTAGCTTTTAATCTACTATAGAAAAAAGTTGATATCTCATTACACGAGCCATTCCTATAACCCACCTATTGTAATGAGACATGACATGTACGTATACATATGACATGTATAACATGAATGAATGAATGAATGAAATACTCTTTATTGCACACCAAATAAAAATACAATAATGGAAATAAACAATAAATAAAGGTACAATGGGCGGTCTTATCGCTAAAAGCGATCTCTTCCAGACAACCTTTATGTATGTTTATTAGGTAAAAGAGAGTTAAACTATTCGTAAAAATATTTTTCTAAAATATAGACCAAACTAAAGGTGGGGTACAAACACGAAAGAAGCTGTAAATACCTTGTTGAATTAGTAATCTAATATAAGTATAAGTAGTGGCACGAAACTTTAGCACTGACCGTTATTGCCCAGAAGTAAAAAATAAGGTACCTGAGGGTGGCTAGCGGGACGAAGGGCGGGCGTGCGTAGCGCCGATTGGCTCTCCAGTCGCATTCCGTCCCCCGCACTGATACGACACCCCGCGCACATCCAGTGTACAGTCGCGTTCTTAATTGTATTGTTATTGCTGTTATTTGAATTTCTTTGTTAAATTCAGTTTTTTTAGTTTGTTTGTGGCTTTAAAGTGAATACGAGTATGTGTAGAAGAAATACTGTTTTGAAAAGACAGGCAAGGAAAATGGTTTATGACGTTAATTGTTTTTTAAAAAAAGGGAATCTAATAAATTAATTTATTTTTTGAAACAAATCAAAAGTGAGATTGATGAAGCTACAAGTACTTTACTCAGTCATACAGCACTGTAAATTTGAGCCAGATCAAACAAACTGCCGAAATTATTATGGCAGGAAAAATTTAATTAAATGGCGATTTAGGGAAAATCCAAAAAAGGACAGCAGAGTCTGCAAATGCGTCAATTGCAACGGTAAGGAACATCTCCAATTAATCCAATAGTGGCTATTGGCATTGTATTGCTTGCGCGACAATACCCATGCGCAGCTATACCTTCCGCGTATCGTTCAGCGCTAGACTTACGTGCCGCGACTTATAGTTTCGTTACACCAAATCGTGGCGTCATAGATACTTGTTCCAATAGATACTTGCTCGCCTTCTTTAGTGTCTTCGTCTACGCGTTGAGAGAACTTAGTTGGATACTACTCAAAGAGTTAATTGCTTTTGGCAGATTTACAAAAGCGAGTTGCTGGCTGTCAACTGTACCTAGTGTGTACACACCTAAGTGTTTATGTACCTTTGTATACAAAATCAGCAGTGGAAGTTCTATTTTAAGGCATTGTAGGGTAAATTACCTATTAAAATTATTAAATTATAAGCTATGCACAGACAGCGTCGCTAACTGGTAATCCCCTGCATGTTTAGGTAAAGATTGAAATAAGAACTTTCAAGAAGAATGATTTAAAAAAAAATCTTTACTAAAATCTACATTTTATCTAAACACAAGATTTTTAAACAAAACTTTTTGGAAATCAACCCTTCACAAGTTTTTTTGCAATCTTTAAATATGTATGGAGTTACCAATTAGCGACGCTGTCTGTACATAACATAAAATTTTAATTTAATTTCATGTGTTCAATTATACTAGATTTACAAACTTTTTTATAACTTGCAAGGATATAAAAAAGTCTGTTAACGTAGTATCGCCTAGTTTTCTACTTATTATTAGATAAATATATTTACTAAATGGTGTAGTTATTACGTACTTAAAAATGGGTAGATATCATATAAAGGTATTATATGATATCTACCCATTTTTAAGTAAAAAGAAAAGTTATTTGTTATATAAGAGTGCAAAGTTGCTTTTTAACCGCGTGCTCAATTTTGATGAAGGATTCTAAAATTGACTAGGATTCTAATTTTAGAATCCTGAGTGTTAGTGAGGGACTCAAAAGAGCACGCGGTGAAAAAATCTTAGCACTTTTTTAAAAAATCTTAGAGTGTGTTGCACTCTTAACTTTAACGTAACTTTTCATCCCACCTCAGCGAGGAAAGGACTGAATGCAAAATAAAAACATTTCCAATCACAAGATACTTTTATTACAGTTTAGGTATTAACTACTAGGTAGATTATGATAGGTAAGTATAACAGAATAATCTTTAAATTATAACAAATAATACCTACTCAGGTATAATCTGGTCTGTGGTTTAAGAAAAATTTAAAATAACGTTGCTACAGTTACTTAAGTTGAGTGTAATATCGATATGTATGTCTTTTTTCATGTTTATTGTTGCTTTTTGCATTGAATACGTACTCCACAGAGTACTTGATTTCTTGGTCTCGGATAATTCAATAAAATATGCCATTAAACCGTTTTCTGAGAAAGTTTAGGCTCCTTTAGCTTGTCGCCACGTGTTTAACATATCGTACCTACCTACTGTTTCAAAATGTTTGTATGTAACTGATTTCGTGTCGCAAATAACTTAGCACTCTTGTTAAATCAAATTGAGTTTCTCGAAGGTTGATTAGTGAATAATTAGCTAAACCAAAGGATCACTTTTTGAATGTCAAACTAATGTTATTTTTATAGGGTCACACCACCTAAAACATTAGTTCAATCATTCATTCCCACACGTCATAAATTTGTTTATGTCAATGTCTACAGGTTAAAGATTTTTGTCAAAAAACAAATCCACAATTTGAATGTGTGGAATAAACGTTTATTTTGGGCGTTTTTCTCTCTACAAACAAAAATTACCTAAAAGTATACAAAAAGATACTATTGTACTCATTGCAATCCCATAGATAGGCATGGAAAACTTCGTTTAAGTACACCAAAACATCTTTCAATCTTGCCTATTTCTTGTACTTATTTGTGATGTAAAAAGTTTCCTTACCTTGGAATCTCTTGTAAGCATACGAAGTCGTAATCATCGCCAAAACATCTCAATTGCAAATATCAATGACCTCATGGAGTGAGCAGAATGAAGACTGAACACATAATGTTGAATGGTAAAAGAGACACATGTCCTGAAGATGCATACGACGGAAATGAAGATGCAAAGATGGTCAGGAGGGGTAACCAGGCACGACAGAATCCAGAATGAATATGTCTGAAGAAGCTTTGAGATTGCTCCAATACCATCTGTAAGCTGGTCACATATCTGAAAGCCGACTGAGGTGGTATGGCCACGACCTGAAGAATATGTGGTCAAAACAGCACTGTGTTTTTAAGAACACAAAAGAGGCAGAGGACGTCCCCCAGTGGACCAGCAGGACCAGACTCATGAAAAAGGAAGAACTACCTGATCCGACACCCCAAGACTAACTTGGCGCCGAAAAATTAGGAGAGTAGTCCCCACTTAATATGGGTACATGCAAAGAAGAAGAAGATTTGTGATGTATTAAGTCAATAAAAACATCTGTAAATTATGTCCATGATTTTAATTTTGCATCACAGATTGCCTGCACGTGCAGATGAAAACAATCCCATTCTGTTCTGGTATAATAATCATTCTGCTTGTGGTAACCACCATCTGAAGCATTTTAAATCAAATCAAATCAAAATGTGTTTATTTGGTACATAAACCGCGTACAGAAACAATATGAAAACGGTGATACCTGCAGGAGTAAAAAATACTGTCGCAGGCATCAACACCCTCCTCTATAAACTTTACCAAATAAAGAGTTCAATATTTAGACTAAAAGAGAAGCTAAGTTAAAGAAAGACTAAAATTATTTTAATGTTAAACAGACAAACTGAAAGTATCGACTATCGATACGATTACAAATATACATATAATAACAAGAATACTAACTATGATAAATTTTAATTATCTAAATTATATTTTATTATGAGTTTTAAGTAATAACAGAGTAGCGTCCCCTAACCAACTCACAATAATAACAATAACCTATCTGACGATAGGGTTCAAATGATAAGTCCAAAAAATTGGAGCGAGCGCAGCATCTTCAAGCCCACCCTCTTTAAGATAAATACGGTTGCAATTATGAGTGGTAACAAATTCACAGCTACCGCCGAGATTTTCAGCCTGCTCTTTCTAAGTAGTCTCACTAGAGTCTCTAGAGTAGTTAGCTGTATGTATTTTTACACAATAGAACAACGTGTGCAAAGCCGCTGGTGACAGCTACGATTTTTTATGACTCATCGTTGCGCCTATTTCTAACATGCAGGGAGTGGGCTGGGGTCACAGCGGCTAGCATTTTGTATGGCTCACCATTGCGACAATATAAGTTTAAAGGGAGTGGACTGCAGGACGCTTAATGTAGCTGCAATTTTTTTACCTGATTTATGGGATAAAAAGTAGCAATATATTAGGTTGGGGTAAAAGTTTCTTCGCATTTTTTAAGAAAATTTAAAACATTTTTTAATATAGTTTATTTACATTTAACTAAAGTATGTAGGTACCATTTTGTTCGATAACTTTTTGCCATCTTGTAGGTAGGAACATGATCCCATTGCTATAGAAATTTGGGGGCTTCTGATCAAAATACCGCGACAAGTAGTTTTGGCAGTCCTCTCGCGATGTTAACCTGACACTGCCTAAAGAATTCTGAAGAGACCAAAACAGGTGGAAATCTGAAGTTGCAAGGTCAGAACTGTACGGCGGATGCATTAACACCTCCCAGCCAAACTATCTTAATTTTTGCTGAGTCACTAGCGTTATCATGGTGAAAAACCACACCCCTTCTGTTGATTAATTCCGGCCGCTTTCTCTCAACTTCTTGCTTTAATCTCATCAGTTGTTCGCAGTAGAGTTCAGAATCGATGGTCCTGCCTGGTGGTAACAGCTCATAATGAATAATGCCCTTCCAATCCCACCACACACACAGCATCACCTTGTTGCGAGTTAACCCGGGTTTCGCCACAGTCTGTGAAGCCTGACCGGCCTTTGACCACGACCTTTTTCGCACGTTCTTGTCGTACGTGATCCACTTTTCATCACCAATTATCAGCTTCTCCAAAAATGGTTCGGTTTCATTAGGTCGTAATAAAGAATCAAAAATGAGTACACGGTTTATTAGGTTTCTTTCAGTGAGCTCGTGGGGTACCCAAATATCGAGCTTTTTTGTGTACCCAGTTTTTTTCACATGCGCCAAAACTGTTTTGTGGTCAATTCCCAGTTCTTCAGCTACGTCGTAACTACTGATATGCCGACAGATAGATAGATAGATAGAAAACGCTTTATTGTAAATCACACTTAAATTAAAAAACAATATAAAAAACAAATAACAATACAAGTAGAAATACAAGTGGCGGTCTTATCGCTACAAGCAATCTCTTCCAGACAACCTTTGGATGGACTGGATTTGACGAGAACGTTATAGGACGGTAGCTATTAATAAAAATAATTGAATATTGAATAAACAGTCGATCTTGCTCCACTTTTTCAAAAATGGCATCAATTTTATCCGTAATAGGGCGACCAGAGCGACGTGCATCTTTGACATCAAAATTTCCGGATTAAAAAAGCTTAAACCATATTTGTGCTACTCTCACAGACACTGGACTAGGTCCATAAACATCGCAATTTTTTTTCGCGGCTTGCGTTGCATTTTTACCTTTTTTGTAGTAAAATTTTAAAATTTATCGAATTTCTTCATTAGATTCACTCATCTTTACAGTACGAAAAACAAATAAAAATCACACATTTTCCTAATTTGAATTTGGAATTATCTTCTTTAAAATTTAAACTTTGAATGATACAAAAATCAGCCAGATACAAATAGTATAGTCAAAGAGATTTTATTACAAGTTCATACTTACTATAATGCGAAAAGACTTTTTCCCCAACCTATTATGTTAATCCAGGTTAAAACATACGTACATTATAAATTTCATCAAATTTGGTTCAGCCGTTACGACGTGTTACACATCGTTGCCACCACAGAACATAAAAAACAATAGAACTAGCATGATGACTTTTTACTAAGAAAACCAGTGTATTTTACTTAGAAAACCAGTGTAGCTAAACTCACACATGTAAAAACTAGCACACTTAGAAATAAAAGTTATAATTGGTTGAAAAAGAACGTTCAAAGAGGCCTAAAACCATAAAACCAATTTAACGGATATAAAACTTTAGCTACTATGGAACATGGTTTAAAATTCAATAAAATAAACAGTAACAAAAAATTCAAGTTCACTTTTTCTACTCGGCAAAAGATGGCGCTTTAGAAAATATTTTTATTTTAGTCTCTATTATTTAGAAATAAGACTGATAATGCAATGGCTGTTATTTGATTACCCACAAAACAAAGCCACTCAACAACAGATGGCGATGTCGCTAACGATTTTTGTTAGTCTCTAACTACAAAGAATAAGATTGGTAATGCAATGGCTGTTACTGGCATGCTCAAATAACAGCGCTACTCACTTAGTGATGTATCAATGAGCATACAAGACGAATGTATCGATATCGATTATCACCTACCCACTACGGGTAACGAAATAGATACGTCAGGTTATATTTGTGGTGGGCGAAATAAAAAGCTTTTCTTTTCTTTCTTTCTTAACATAATCACAGGTATCCAACTCATAAATACTTACTTAAAAAAATATTATATTACTGGAATATTATATACGGAATTATTTTTTGAGGGGCACACTAAAAGGTTCCGAAATCAATAAAAAAATACTAATGATGGTCAAAAAAGAATTTATTATTTCTCAAAATATTCTCCCTTTGCGTCAATGCACTTTTTCATAAGATTGAACAAAGGAGAACGGGCATAAGTGTATGGAAGCTGGTCTACCTTGCAATAAAAATGAGTCATATGTCAATATAAAGGTAATTCTATGTATTTTCATATGTAGAAAGTCGCATTTCTCTAAGTATTGTCCGATCTGAGTTCTACTAAAAATTGAATCTGATAATATTTAGTGCCAAACATTGAATATCGTGGTAATTAAAAAAACATTTTGTGTAATGTAATGATTTTATTTAAGTTAGGTAAATAGTAATACAAATAAAAACAACATCTTCTTAAAAAATGTTATTAAACATTATCATCATCATCATCATCGATGAGAATACTGTTAAGGAACAATGCAGGTTCATTGAACCCTTCATGACGGGCATAACCTACGTACCATATAATTGACAGTACATGGGCACAAGTACCTATAGTACGTCGCCCTGTCAAGCAGGTACAATAATATTGTGTAATATTGTTATTAATATTATTGATTAACATATAACAAAAATATTTCCTGGCTCGGACATGTCGAGACTGTATACGTCCACGTAATAGCCAAGCCTTTTCGTTGATATCATATTGTGCCAAGTCTTCTAGAGCGTTATCTCTATACGTCTCGATTATATAAAGACCATTTTGTAAGTGCTCGCTACAATATGATCGAGCGAGCTTTAACTGGTAAGTTCCCAAGGCAAAATGTATGACTTGTTCTTCACTAAGCCTTGGGAAGTTTTCTATTTCATTTGCTTCGATTCGCATGAAGTCTGCTCTCCTATAATTCAATCTCTTTGGTTCCACATAATTGTGCAATGTGTTTGGTATGTGTATTTTAGCTCTTATTGAATTCAAAAAGGCTGCTGCGTGTGAACTATCTTCGATGGGGGCGTGGAAGTGGTTTAGAATGGCTGCAGCTATTTTGAAGTCAAAAAACATTTTTGGCAACGTTTTATTAAAATAGTTTTGACGCAAAAGTTTAAAATCTCGCTTAAATCTCCCATTTACTACTTCCACCACCCATCGGCACATGGTGACCAAACGAGACTGATTAGCTTGTTCTGTAGTGAGTTGATTTTCTCTTCTGTCTTTAGTTGGTGGCACATGATGTTCGTAGCCACAAGCTTCTATATCCTGCAAACTATCTCTAAATCCTCTGTCTAGGATAAACGCATCATTACGTTCGAGTAACCAATGCAGCGGCTCATCTTAGTTATTCATTATTTCACTCATGATCTGGGCATCGGTTCTGGTAGCGGCAAATGGCCCTTTGACATCTAATATATAGCCGTCCGTGAATACCATTAAAAACGGCTTCAACAAGTTTTGATATTTGTGTAAGCTGTATGACAGCCGTTGAAACAAAAAGTTGGAGCTTTTGTTAATATATATATATGTACCGTCACATATAATTATGGCTTTGATGTTTTCATCGTTTCCAAATAAAGCCCTTGGAATTGTTAAGTTTCTTTGAAGGATATCATTTCTGGTAATGTGGTCCACACCTAGATGCAGCACAACGTAATCGTTGCTCAGACATTCTCGAACTATAGGCAAAAAACGTTCTAGTTTTCGACGAGACAAATAATAACGTTGCCAGTCTCTCATCAGAGTCTCCAGTTCTAAGTTTTGTTAAATAGATGCCTAATGCAGTTCTAGGCTGGTTACAACGTTCACTTAGTGACGGAGTTTGTTCTAATATAGCTTCGAACTGATCGTAAGTGCGCCCAGTCCATAAGTGCATCTCTTCATTAGACAAGGTGCCTCTGTTTTCGAAGTCGATTCTGGGCTGGTTGTTAGCAGCCATTCTCATCAAGTCACAGAGCGATGTAAACTGAGCGTCATTAAAATCATGTGTCACATTACACATTTGCGGCAGGTTGCTCCATTCATTATTTTGTAAGTGTTCTGTACACACCCTAGCGCTATCAGGAATAAAAACCTTGCTCTCACAAAATACATTAATTCTTATCGCGTTTGGTATATGATTACGGGTAATATTAGCACAGTTGTTGTAAATGCAATGCACCGAAGTGTTCAGTGCCCTCGTGTATTCTTGAGAGTGCAATGTACCAGGCGCTCGCGCCGCTTGCTGTGCAGGTCTATGATCACGCTCAGTCCTCTGCCAACATCGGTGACACAAGCTTCGAGTACTGTCGAACACCACCTGAAAATAATAACAATTAATACTTAAAATAAATAAATCCTATGCCTAACTACTCAATATAATAAAAATAAAAGGTAACTAACCTCCAACACAGCATGTTGTTGTATAAACGCGGCGAATTCTGGTCGTTCCCTTTGCAGGTTATTAGCCAAGATATGCTGCTGGTACCGTCCGCGGTAAAGTCCTCGACGACACATCACACAGTTTCGAAAAACTTCCATTATCGGTAGGCAGTTCAAAAGTAAATAAGTCGAGCCAAAGTTAACACATTAGGGAAAGAAACAGGGTCCAAAAGCAAGCCAGGGTCAGTAAAAACAGAGAAAGAAGTTCAAACACAGCACTATCGTAACAAGACGTGACGTAGCCACTCACTTGATGCGATGCGACTGATTATTGTAGCCGTCCGGCGCGGCGCGTACACAACCGTTCCCCTCCCCCGCGTACGCATCCCTCTCCCCACGGCCCTTACATCGCTCTTCTCCCTTCTCGCTCTTGCTACTGCATTGTATAGGAGCCTTTATGTATGGATATAGTAATCGTGAAACCGTTATTTTATGTTCTTTAAAACAAAAAATGCTGGTGTTTGCATGGGTGTAACTCAAAACGGACAGACTTTTGGGGAAAGTTCCAATAGTATATTTTGATGTACTATTGTATGCCAATTCGAAAATGTGCTGCTCATTTTTATTGGACTGTAGACCAGGATGCCCGTTCTCCTTTTGAAAACATTTGTGCCACTCCTCCGGTGGTAACGTCAGATACATGTTATTCATACTCTTCGACAGCCTCTTCTGGTGATGAAAACCGTTGATCGGGTAATTGGTTCTTAATTTTTGGGAATAGAAATGCCAGGTCATGACTCTGTATGCTAGATGACTCATAAGTTGTACGTTTTTTTAATTTTTTTTATCTCTTGCGCCTTGGGGAAACTGAAAACAGAAGTTATTATATTATTTCACACCATAGGTCTAAAATACATTCAGAAAATCATCAATTAAACAACAAGGAATTGACGCCCTTAAACTTATACACCTTTTAATAGGGGGTAACTAATTAAAGCTATCGATAACACATTCATCAGTATATTGGGGTCACATCCCTAATTGAGTAGCTTAAGTTGAGGTTTAAGAGAAACGCGACCTTAAGGAGTATGATTCACAGTCTATTTTGATTGACGATTTTGCATTTTAAACAAAAGTAACAAAAAACAATAAAATAATACTTACCGGTGACAGGATATGCCCCCTTTTGTTAAATTTTTGGTTCGGCTATAATATTTACACTCCAAAACGGCACAATATGGCATTTTTATATTTTTTTGAAGTACGTTTACCCCACAGTAATTGAAACACGACTGAAATGAGCGAAGCTTGTAGTGCGCGGAACTCCGCGTACTTGGTGTGAAGCGGGCCCGCCTACTTACGACTTCTATTGTTTTTTGTGTTCTGTGGTTGCCACCTACGAATTGCTAACTTGCAATTACCTAGTTAGTGTGACTTGCGCAATGTACCGTCACGTTCAGCTGAGGCAGCACAACGTGATCACCCCGCGCCCCGCCGCCCGGCGCACCCCTTCGGGCATCGGAACATCGTGTCACTTTTGGATCTAACATCGACCATTAGACATATCCTACCTAGTTATAAAGTACATGTAATTTTTTTGAACTTATAATTAAACTCTTTTTTCTATTTTAAACTGCATTTTTTTTTGCAACTACTGGGCGCACTCGTCATAACTCGTGATTAAGTATCAAATAAACAAACATCCTCACTGAACATCATAATATAAATTAATGTGATATACCCAATGTTGTGATAAATTATTACACATTTAGTACTGTAACGCGTACGAAGTCGCGAGAAACAACTAATGACCTTATATTTCTGATTTCACTAATTTACCGTAAATACCATGTGTACTGCATGTAAATATGAACTGTCTTGCCTTCCAAAGAATTAAATCTAATTCCTAGTTCCTCTGTTCTCTCTGAATGCTAAATTTGATATCTCCAGTTCAATTTAAAAACTAGTCTCTTTGTATTAATAATGAAACCCCCAAGCGCGCGACAGTAGGTACCTATTCGGTTCGCGCCAACACTTATTTCGCCTGCCAGCCGCTTGTTGCTAGTTGCATTATCTGCCAAGTAACATTGCATTCCTCTATCTATAATCATAATCAATTGACTATCTCCGTGGTATATTGGACGAATAGCCGGCTGAGACGCAGGAGGTAGCGGGTTCGATTCCCGCCGCGGAACAAATGTTTGTATGATCTACAGATATTTGTTCCGTGTCTGGTTGTTTCTCTATATATTATAAGTATGTATTTACAAAAAAAAAAGTATATAAGTATTCTATCAGTTATCTGGTACCCATAGTACAAGCTCTGCTTATTTTGGGGCTAGATAGCGCTGTGTGAAATGTCCAGCCATATTTATTTATTTATTTAAAATTTATTTGCAAATTATCAAACTGAACGGTTACTATTGAACTGTTACATCATATTCAAATAGCAAAGCAGATTAATTGAACTTATCTTTTAGATAACAAGTATAGCAACGATAACAGGTAGGTACTGACCAACGTTACGAGCTGTAATGTAACTTTCGAAACGAGCATGTTACGCATTGAGCATGTTCGCTGTGTTCTAAAAATCGGCGTAACATGCTCGTCAAAACTCTGTGCTCCATTCGCCAGCCAGTTCAGTCAAGATTCTACTTAATTATTGTTTAATCCAAATTAAGAAAAAGAAATAACGATACTGGACATCAAACTTATTTAAAAACAGAGGCGTATGTTCTTTAACTTGTTATAATGCTCTGGATGAGCTGGGTCCCACAACACTGGTTCTTCTCTGTATTTTTCTATAAAATACAGTTTTTTTTTGTCCCACTCCATCTTTCAAGAAATAATACGAGAGGAACGACGTGTGATCACGTGCGCTAGTGACGACTTGCAACCACAGAACACCTATTACTCACGCGAAGAACGCCGACTTCGTATAAAAAACAGCAAGACAGATTTTACGTTTCTGTAAGAAGTTCAGGGGGGCACACATAGATGGCGTAAAATTTTAAAAAATAGCGTTTTAGCGGAAAATTCAAATCTACTACGTAGGTACGCACCTACTTATACATTTATACTGTATATACCTATAGTTGTATTTATAGATCAGTGTTTGGTATTTCTAGCATCGAGCGCAAAAAAAAAACAAGCAAATATTAAAAAGTATTTATTGACAGAGCAAAACAATTCAATAAAATAATAAAGAAATGCTTATGATATACATATTTATATTCATAATTAGTCATTGACGTAATAATAAGCTTTGGTAATAATTTATTTAATTGGGAGAGAGTACATGAAGTATCGCCGTTTATTACCCATGGCACTAGCACTACATTGTTTTATTATATACTATACCATAAAAATATTTAGACTACAGCTTAGTCCACTTTTTTTTTTGTTTCTCTCTTCTTTGCCGATAAAATGTAAATAAGTAATGTGTACATACTTATTTGTGTTTGAGAATATCTATTTTTCTTTTGAGAGCTGATTTAGCGGATTCCTCTGTGAACTGCCGATTTTTAAGTATGCAAAATCTTTTAACCCTTTTTAAGGTAGAGGCAGTATACGTGCCACCAACTTTTTTATTTTTTTTGTAATGTTTGTATTGGTGACGGTAATTTTATTTTTCAATGATGGTAACACTGTTTTTTAATACGTCAGAAATTAGTGTCACATTGACAGATACTTGAAAGCTGTCAAACTAATGTCGGCCATGATTGCGCGAAAGTGGTGTTTTTTAGTTGAAAATTTTCATCCAGTTGAATCTTCTTAGATTTTGGCTAAAATGGTAAGATTCTTTATTTATTACAATTTTCTAGGTATATTGCTTACGTTTTACGTGTGATTTTGTTTCTCATTTTATTGTAACTTGTTTTATTTCAATGTTTATTGGTGGCAGTATAAATGCCACTGCCCGCTTACAGCGTTGTTTTGGTGGCAGAATATATGCCATTGCCTGTTTGTATTCCAGGCACACCTGAATGATGAAGATATTGAGAATGAGCTGGAGCAAATGTTTGGACTTCCTGAAGATCCAGACGACTCGGTAGACGAGTACGAGGACGAAGATGGCGTAGAAACCTGTTTAGATGTACATACGTGCGGTGTTGGAGGGTAGGAATATTTTTCAAAATCAAGGAACTCCAACGCCTGGACCATCGAGACGCAGCCCTGTAAGTTTTCCATCTTCTCGAAATAGTGAAATGAGAGAAAATATAGATCCTAACACAGGAGTACCTAATATTGTACACAGCGATAGCGAACACGAAGAAATATTGCGACCAGTCCGACCTTCACGAGTAAATATTTTTGAATCGTCTTCGGAATCTTCTGCAGAGACTTCCTCAGATGACGAGGATGAGAATGACTGGAAAAAAGGAATTATGTGGCCGGCCAGGCCAAATGCAGATAAATATGATGAAGTTGTCTTGAAGCCTAAAGTTTTCTTTCCAAGCAGAACTTCTCCAATGGCTTATTTTTCGAGATATTTTTCGGAAGAAGTGATTGATCACATAGCTCAACAAACTAATTTGTATGCATCTCAGAAAGCGACTTTACATTGGGAACCGGTAAGAAAGCCTGATATTGAAGCATTTTTGGGAATTATCATTCTGATGGGTATTCATATTTTACCATCCATAGACCTATATTGGTCTAGTGATCCATTTTTTAGAGTCGACGAAATTGCACAAACAATGACATGCAAAAGGTTCAAAAAGATACTAGAAAACCTTCATCTGAATGATAACTCCAAGACTCCTGCAAAAACAAGTCCTGAATATGACAAGTTATATAAAGTTAGGCCTGTAGTGGAAATGTTGAACACTGCTTGTCAAAGAGAAGCGAAACAAACAACTTCCCAGAGCATAGACGAAGCTATGATACGATTCAAGGGAGTATCATCTTTGAAACAATATATGCCAGCTAAACCTATAAAAAGGGGTTTCAAGGTTTGGGTTCGAGCAGATAGTTCTACTGGCTATGTATTTGAATTTCAGATTTACACTGGTAAAAATGAAAACAATACACCGGAATTAGGTCTGGGTGCTAATGTGGTCAAATCCTTGTCTAAAACTCTGATTGACGAGAAAGTTCCAGCGCACATAGCTTTCGACAATTTTTTTGCATCGTATCCCTTGATGCAATACCTTTATGACAATGGGATTCATTCTACTGCCACTGTCAATATAAATAGAGCTGATTTACCTACATTTGTAAAAGCGCAAAGAAAGAAAAGTAAAGTAAAGCTTGATAGAGGAAATTACAAATGGAGAGTGAAGAAAGATGTTGGATTCGATACAAAAAACGTAACATTGTTGAGTACAGCTTTCCATCCCAAAGAAAAGACTGTTTGTCAGAGAACAATGAAAGATGGCTCAAAGAAAAATTTTCCTTGCCCTTTGGCAATAACAGAGTACACAAAGAGAATGGGAGGCGTAGATAGGTTCGATCAAAAAAGAGGGACGTATGAGGTTGGACGAAGGAATAGGCGTTGGTGGTGCAGGATTTTTTATTTCCTGATCGACCTGGCTATTACGGATGCTTTCATATTGCACTCTGTTTCACCGAGAAATCATGGACCCCTGTCGAATCTACAATTTCGCGTTGCAATTGCTAGATCGCTCATAGGAAACTACACGTCCAGAAAGAGGAGCCTATCTAGCGAACCCAATTTCATTGCAAAAAAGAAGCAAGCAAGAAGTACTGTCAGTACCAGCTATCAGAAAGTTGTAGGAGTGCAAGATGATATTCGTTTTCAAGATGTTGGAAAACATTTGATAGACAAGACTGACACACCGCGCAGATGCCGTTTGTGCAGCACAAAAGCCAATAATGTAAGAAGCAAGTTTTCATGTACGACATGTAAGGTGTTTCTGTGTGCTTACCCTTGCTTTACCCAATTTCACACAAAGAACTGAAGACTACCATAACATATTATGTAGGTATAATAATGTATAAGGAGGTATTACCTAAAAATAATAATGATAAGTAGGTACCAACAAATGTAGAACCAAAACTGCATATTTATTATATAAATAAATATTTTTGTGTTTTGTAACACTGTTTTATTTGTAATTCCAAAATAACTATAAAAAATTTAATAAACATGAAATTTACTGAAATTTACATAAATATCACCTTTTAGTATGGGCAGTGGCACATATACTGCCACCAAATTTTCCCAATATTTCCCAACGATTTTCCGACTTAAAAAAAATCTTAAAAATCATAGAAAATTATCCTTAGTAACATACCAAAATTTCGTTTTCGTACCACTTCTGGTTTTCTCGGCCTTATAAAGGGTTAACACATATTGCAAAGATGCTTTTAATGAGGTAATTCATATTTACATCTTTGTGCTCTGCACATTTGTTGAGGAAACTGAAATCTATTGATTTTGAAATAATTTTATTAATATTTTTCCTTATATCTTTTTTATAAGCCTCAATTCCTAAATAATTATTTACTACCGTTGCCCAACTTTCTACACATAAAATCAGTTCTTTTGAGGCGTATATCAATGATTTTTTAAAATTATTATATTCTTTAAACTCCATAATAATGTGTTCAGTTAATTGGGTCTCTGAGACAGATTTTTTTACAGCATTCACACTTATTGTTTGGATTGCTTTTTACAATAAAGCCACAGACATATGCACATGCTTGTATTTCTCCAGTGTCCTCTTTTATACTCTCTTCCAATATATAGTTAATGTTTCGCTCAAAATTTGTTTCCGGTTCATTCGTTTTTTCTGTGCATATATCTGTGGCTGGTAACAATAATGCTTTGTAATTAGAAATTATCACATCATTATTATCATCTTCACAGTTTCCTATAACAATGTGCGACAAGTTACTTAATATGGCAGTTTTTAGACCTGCAACAAATTGTCCAGCCGTTGGGTTCGAGTTCCCTCCGCAGTTGCCTCTAATGCACCCAAATAAATTCTCTAGTGGGTCTTGTTGGAGCCGTCTAGTTGCCAAACTTTTGATGTCCTTGTGTGTTTTCTTTAAATTCTTCCACACACGCTCTATCCCTTTCAGGGTCCACACCCATCCTCTCTCTGAGAAGGGGGAGGTCTTCGGCACCCAAGAAATTTTAATTTTTTGTAAAATGTTATTATTTCTTGATAGAATTGTATATGCGGCGTATTATTTTGTATGTTGCTGGCCATCGGCTTCCTTCTTCTTAGGTCTGGGGTGTAAGCATTTACACTGTCAAATAATTTATCCATTTTTGCAATGATGTCTGCCGTTGTTGTAGCGTCTGCTGTTAGTTCTCCTAAAATATCACAATATTCATCATAAAAAGCCTTGCATTACTAGAAAATAAGTTTGTCAATGAAAGTCCTGCTATTTTGCTCATGGCTAATAAGAGGATTTTTTAGACTTTGGAGGTAGCTTCATTTTTGATAGACCTTTCTTAGTGTGCACTTACATTATAAATGGAATTTAACACTGGTTTATCTTTAAACATACCATAATCCATATACGCTGTCACACTCATACCCATGCACTAGGATTTTGTGTGTCGCGTGTAGTATATGGACAATAAATACTATAATACACATACAGCAACTGTGTAGAGACGAAAGCAGATATTTATGTTTATCATAGAAATATTCGGCACAGCCATCACTGATGGGGGCACTACCAACCAACTTAGTCCAAGTGTTGCCTTTATTTCTCATTTATTATTCACAAATAAAATTGACATAAAATCATACATGTTGCTTACACATTAATTTATCACCCAAAAAAAGTTAGTTACCTTGTGATATTTTTGCATACATTCCTGCAGCAACCGAGTGGCTCAAAACTTGAGCAGCAAGTTTAACTTTCATTTTTGTTTACAATTTGGGTTCAAATGCTCTTGTTTTAGGCACGGAGCAAATACAAAATTTGGATTACTGTTGTCTAGTTCATAAAATTCCTTAATGTAGCTCCATTTTGCAATACCTGGAAAGAGTAGTGTTGTTGTATGTAGTTGGTGTGTTTAATTTTCAATGAGTTCATATTATTATTTTTTCCAAATGCAAGACAACTGCATAGGCCTGTATATTTTCCTCATCAATTTAGTTTACAACTAAAGAATATATGTCTCGAATTTTAAAATTTAACACTTTTCTTCATCTTACCAATTGCTTTGCTGCTTCCAATAGATGTTAGACATTCAATATTATACTTCAGGAATAAATTCCTGAAGCATTTTAGCAAATGTGGTGTGTCAAAAAGAGTAACTATCTCTTGATTTCCAATATTTATATTAGGATTCTCCACTGATAAACCTAATATGACAAGTGCTCTCTTATTAACTCCATCTAAATCACAGACTGTGGCAGAAACTCGCAATCCAGATTCGAAACATTGTTGCAATACCTGAAACAAATATATGCTCTTTAGGACAATATTCAAACACAATATATACGACAATATTAAGTGGTGTTGTCGCAACCAGTGAGGACAAATCAAATTATTTTATTGTGTTACTGCAGGTACAAGTATGATGTGGTACATAAATGATAATTGGTTTCACTGTTGCATACCTATTTAGGTGTTTAATAATAATTATAGGTAAGTTTTAAAAGTATTATACAATTTACAATATCAAATTATTTCATAAAAAAAATGTTAACTAAAACAAGCCAATGAATGAAGACAATGAAAATCACTGAAAATCTATGCTTACCTCCTTCATTATAACTGCCAATCTATCTGCAGTCACCGAAATTCCAGAAAAGTAAAAAGCAACTGGTTGTTTGACTTTTTTCCTAATGCCTGCTATCATAAAGACAAGAGCATATGATGCTACTTGTGGCATTCTTCCTTGCCCTGCGTGATCTTGAAAACCTTCAATTAGATCTTCTCCTTCATTATAATAAAGGTTCTTTTTTATTGACATTTCATCGAACATCAATACATACTCATTGTCAGATGGCTTTTCAGTTTTCATCGACTTTTTCTTTAACACATTAAAAATTCGTTTATTTATGCCAGTACTTAATTTAAATTTCTTTAATAGAGATTTTAATGTGCTTGGAGCTGGGAGACAAATTAATCTCCTTAATAATTTGTAAGCAGATGGTGACCGTTTGTAGAGCCTCAGAGCTACAATTTTGGACTCTGTATCCCATCTGCGGGCTTCTGATTTTCTTTTAAAACTCTTCATTTGCCCTTGCAACAATAATGTAAATGTGGGCGAAAGTTTGCTCTTCAGAAGTGCATTCACTGAATCATTTTTACAAATCTCATTCATAAAACACTTGTTTTTCAAATTTTTAATAGTTTTTTGCAGTCTGTATACTTTGTTCAAGTATTTTCTGCACTTCATGTACATATTTTTATTAGCATCTGGAAGCTCAGCAGGATCTCGAAGAGCAGGAGGTTTAGACTGGTTTTCAATAGGTACCATTATGCTGTCATTTAGTAAACCACTTTCTTGCGATACTGAAACTTCAGTAGACAGCTTTGTTGTAGCCTGATTTGTATTTAGTATATTCACATTTTCTAGTAAAGGTTGTAACATTCGGGATGGACCGGCTACAGGTTCACACGTAGCCAATGATTCAGGGTTGTCCAGATTAGAGCTTGTCAACATCTAAAATCAATGTCTTGATTAGTACCTATAAACATTACTTTTACGAGCTTAATACATTTATAAGTTTTAAATCTATATATATAAAAATGGATGTTGGGCCTTAAAGGATTAATTAATTATTTGTGTTTACTATGGGACTAACATGGCTGTGCGACCAAAGTCCTTAAAATAAATTTGAATAAAAAAAAATATGATGTTGATAAATTCCAACACCGTTTAACCGATCACCATAAAAATTGACACATATATGTATATATTATATGGAAAAGGTTTGTAGTACATGGGGCACAGCTGGCTTAGTACAAAATTTATTAATAGTTGTTTGTGTTTTGCATTGTCCTTGTTATATATATTTCACTAACCTTGTCATTTTCCTTAGTTGGTGCTGCACTTTTAAATAGCCTTCTCAGAGACTCATCAATGAATGATGACTTTTTAAAATGTTTGTTACATAGCATTTTATGCTCAGAGAAAAGCTTCATTTGTAATTCCGGTGAGTGCCATAAACCATCGGGAAAGCAATATTTTGCCCACAATTCACAACTGAGAGGAAACAAAAATTTATATTTAAATTATAAACACTAGTATTTTGATGTTTGAGCATCGAAATAAAAGCAAGTATTTTACCCAAGTTGTACGGATCTTTGTCCTGTTCCTAACTGAACAAAGGGAATTTCCAGCTTCAGAAATATGGTAATGTAAATAATTATTTGGCATTCAAACCAACACAAGCAGGCAGGGTCTTTTCATTTCACAGGTATACCTGACGGAAAATAGCTATTATTAATGGTGATTATTGACATTGGTTCTATATAACCTACAACATTATGAGAATCTGCGTTGTATCAATTTAAATTACTTACCGGCGGCTATTGGTCCTCTCGGGCTTAGGAAAGCGATGTAAAGTTGTACGAGGATTATCACTAGGTGAAACCCCACACGTAAAGCACTTCCTTTTGTTTTCTTTCATGGTGAAAGACGATTACATTTACAAGTCACTATCTCAAGAGTCTATACCTCATAGAACACAGATTTTACCAAAACACTGAAACGGAGGAACTTGTTGCTCGACTCAACGTTACGTGACGTAAAAATGTAAATAAGTTTATAGTAATAAACTTAGCTCAAAAAATAAATAACACGTGCACCGGCAAGACGGTGTACAGTACATTTTTCTTGTCATGTAAGTAAAGCCACTTCACTTTTTCATTTGCAAACTGTCAAAGTCAAGTCAAACGTCTTCTTAAGTAAGCTGTCTTCTTCTCTCTAATATGCTGTCTCGCTCCTTTGAAACCCCCGCAGGCGGTAGAATACACTGAGCGATCCGATGTCACGGCGTTGACTCAGCGGTTCCAGCTTGCCGGCGAGTTTGGGATCACCGATGATTCTAATGGCTCTTCTCTGAAGGGAGTCAAAACGAAGCAATTGATACTTTGGAACTCCGTGCCAAAGATGGGAACAGTATTCTACGCGTGGCCGAACTTGCGCTTTGTACAGCAATAGCCGTTGTTGTGCCGTAAAATACTGTTTGGCACGGTTATGGACTCCAAGTTTGTATGACCGGTAAGGGTTTGTGCTTTAATCACGTGAAGGTTTTAGGCCACTTTTTTACTACTCCTCCCCCTTGGTGATATGTCGTGATGTTTTAGACTACCCCATAACATCACGTGTATCTTTTTATTAAAAAATAGGTATGTAAATAATGTTATTATCAAAACTTGTCATATATTCAGATTATAAAAAATGCGCAGGTCGTGCATTTGAGGACAGTCTGCTGATAGCCAAATATTGCTGTTACTATGTCGCTTTTTAGACATAAATTCGCTCGTTCATTTCACGTCGCACGGAAAGTACCTATACAAGTGATTGTCATAAGTTCACAACATCCTCCCCCCCCCCCCCCACATTGTGATCAATCATGATGTTATTCTAACCCCCTCCCACCCCTGTTCACGTGACCCCTACTAGGTGACGGCGCGGCCGCGGGCTCAATGCGGACACTTTTCCTTTGTTATTTATTTTAAAGGAATCGCTATCGCGTGTCATTGGCGTCGCCGCGCCTAGTCAGTCGTAGTCGTATTGATCACTTGATCAGTCTTGTGATTAAATTCTCTTTGAGTGCGGCTCGGCCTTAGGGCTTGTACACAAAACTGCGATGCGACGTTGCATCGTAACAATCTGCGAGCTCCCTCGACGCGTCGCAAGAACTTGCGAATTGATTCGCGTCTCATTTTTCCTGTATCTCCTTAGCAATAACAAAAGTGCACACTTCTTTTTACGATCCATGTCACGACCTAGTTTTCAAAATACGTTCAGTACGGTTGACGTTCGTCGAAGGAATGGTCACATTGGAAGACTCCTTGCCACACGAAATCGCATCGCAGCAACTCGTGTCGCAATTTTCTGGGTTGCGAATTCGCATCGCAGTTTTGTGTACGAGCCCTTAGATGTGAACGCACAGTGCAGCGCTTTAATTGCTCTGTTAGTACGAGAGCCCACGACCAAAATCATGTTTTTTTTTTATACTACTTATATGGCAAACGAGCATGCAGTCCACCAGATGTTAAGGGTTACTGCAGCCCATGGATATCCACACAGAACTCAAAACAAGCTATTATGTTGTCATGATCTCTATGTGGATAAGTTGCCATACTATAAGACTTAGCTGTTATGCCTATGTGCCAGTAATTACAGGAACATACCATTGCCATCTAATCGGAACACAGCAGCACAAGTAGTGCTATTTGGTGGCAGATAAAGGTAAGGCGGTGGTGCCCACTTCCTCGAGCCCGTTCACAAAAGCTCTACCACCAGTCATGTCTCATCGCTTTACAGCCACAACCGTACAAAATCGTTACCTATCTATCTAATCTATATTTAAAATATTATAATGTGCTCAAACCTTCTTCAAATCATCCTCTTTAACTCACTCGGTAAAAACATTTTCAGACGGTTTATTAGATTAATTATAGGTACGCCCCCAGATACACCCTACGCTCCTGACGTCCGAAAAACGTGTTCTCGGTATCTTTCATCTATCATTCAACCAAATTCCGAAATTCAGAGGGTAACCCATGATACAGTTCGGTAAAAGTTGACAACTTCGAAAATTCAGTCAGGTCAGACGATACGTGGATCCGATATTGATATTTTCGGGCTCAGAATAATAAAATCTATCGATTTAAACGGGTTTGGCAGTAATACTACGAGACAACAATTTTGGTCGTGGGCTCTCGTACTATGCTTTTAAAAATAAAAATACTAAACCTTACGTAGCGGTACTTGAAACCTTGTTTGTGTTCTGAATGTCAGTCGGTGCAGGTCGGTGCATAAGAAGCATGGATTACTTTAGCGGTTGGTGCTATAGCAAAAGGAGGTTGGACAACGTTACTGCTATTGTCACGGGAGGTAATGCAGGAATTGGAAAAGAGACTGTGTTGGATTTTTACAAGCGGGGTAAGTTTATCGAAGTTATTGATCGAGCGAAGCGAGATCTCTAAATCAACTTGGGCAAATCGGCGTTGTATGTATATATGTTTGTCCGAGGATAACTTTCATAACGTTGATCCGATCATCGTGAAATTTAATACATAGGTAGGTAGTGATGGCACAATTTTGGTGTGACTAAATGAGCTAAAAATGTTGGGGAGTTGTTGGGATATTGGGATTCAAGGGGGAAAAAATTAAAATGAGGCTATCAGATCAAGTGTGACGTCAAATGAATGTTATTTATTAGTATATTTAGACTCCGTTTTAATTTTTCATAAATTCTTTATAGTTTTTGAGTTATTAGCCATGATAAAAACTAAACTTTGACAAAATTCACAGGGTACACCAGTGACCCCACAGTGCTGTAATTTGATATGCGTGTAGCTTAAGTGACACAAATATTGGCAACAGTCTGAAATCCAGAATAACTGCAATTTGTACCCCAAAAAAACTACAAACTAAAAAAAAAAAAACTACAGGTAACTCCCGTTACCTGTAATTTAAATGAAACTGTATGTCAAGTACTTTGGTTTTTTTTTCTTGGCATATTATGATAGTCAAAGATTAAATAAATAAATATTGCTTGACATTTCACACAGCGCTATCTAGCCTCAAACTAAGCAGAGCTTGTACTATGGGAACCAGATAACTGATAGAATACTTATATACATTTTTATTGTAAATACATAGGTACTTATAATAGAGAACAAATTACAAATAATATTTTTCTGTTTTAATCGGAGACTCGCGAGATCTCAGTTCGGGGCGAACCACTAGTTTATTAATAAGATTAAACAAGTTGAGTTAGCAAAGGGAACTTTGAAACAACGAATACGACTTAGGGCCGATGATCACAGACGGCCGACCATAGAAAAACAAATCCATTTTTATCAAGTCTGTACTTTTTTTTAAAATTCTTTATTTACCGTGGGAGTTTTAACCAGACAATGGTTATGTCACTCCCGTAAGTCTGATCATCAAATTACATCTACTTTAAAAAAAAAACAAAAAACTAACAATTAACTGAGAGGTAAATTTTAAACAGTCTCCTGGCCTCATCAGATGATGGTGAAGCCAAGAAACTGTTACACGTCCCTACGGTGTTATCGGTAAACAACATATTAGAGGTATGGCGCACGGCCGCGTTCCGAACACATTCCGACAACACGTGATGCACATCTTCAACGGTGTCGCAGTCGGAACAATTTGGTGTAGGTACTCAATAATTTCATTAGGAATTTAAATTTATTTGTGGGGATGTGTCCGGAACGTAGTCTCAGTAATCCAACAATCTGTTTCCTTTTCATTTGAACCCTGTCAAACCACGGGTAACGAGGAAGTTCCCCCTGAATCGTTTTGTACCATATCCCTTTAGATCGCGACCGCTCATCAAAATATTCCCTCCACAATTGCCGACATCTTTGTTTGTCCTTAAATAAAACTTCACTATGCACCGGTACACACTTGTAAGGAATTCATTACTCCCTGGGGTTGACAGAAACCCCTGACCCTTAGTTTGCCTTAGTTGACAGGTAAAGGATGGAGCCACAAGAGCGGAATCTATGCTCCAAGGGTTGAAGTGTTAAAGGCATAAAGCAAGAAGTAGCGCTTAGCGAAACTGCAGCACTCCTCTCAAAACCCTTTAACCGCCCACACCAACGTTGCCCCTTACGCTGCCTTCTTTTGGCGGCACTTATGGGGGGTCCGTTTAGTGCACGGTTAGTCACCACTTGCGGTTGCCTCAATCATTCTTGATACTGGGGAATTGACAGGTGATTTATCTCACCTCTCCCATAGCCCAGCATCCATTAGCATTACTCTGACAATAACCTGTACTCCATTATTACAATAGTTTAACTATCTGTCCCACCTCCATCTTGCAATATTTAATATTTTATAGATACATAAGATCAATGAATACAGGCCTCTTTCTCGTTCGCTCCGGCCCCGGTAAAGCCTATGTTAAAGGTCCAGGCTTAGTGCCTGTGTTGTAAAATAAATACTTGGAATAATAATAATATTGATATTGCTGAGGATAGGTAGAGTACCTACTGTCAAATATTTGCACGCCTGCACGCAGGTTGAACACATTGATAAGCATAGATTTAAGAGCATATACCTAGTCGTCTATAGCTTCACGTGCCGCTCGATCCGCCTCCTCGTTACCCATGATACCGATGTGAGAGGGAACCCATTGAAAAATGTTAGTTTTATATTTGAATCATTTAATTTACGAATGGTTTCGAGGATGGTGTAGGCAATAGGGAGACCTCGAATATTCGAGGTTATCCGAGCCAAATGTAAGAGTGCACATAGAGTCGGAAAAAATAACAAATTTATTAAAATCAACTGATAAGGCGTAAGATAATGACTCGGAGATAGCAATCAGCTCGGCATGCATTATCCAAATATCAGCATTAATTTTGAATTTAACCAGTATGTCTAATTGAGGGTCATAAAAACCTGCGCCTGTTCCCACATCGTCCTTAGAACCATCCGTAAAAATCCTATAGTGTGAGTCGTTTTTTTTTATTCTACTTATATGGCAAACGAGCATGCAGTCCACCAGATGTTAAGTGGCTACTGCAGCCCATGGATATCCACATATAATTCAAAACAAGGTATTGTGTTGTCTTGATCTCTATGTGGATACGTTGCCATACTATAGGACTTAGCTGTTATGCATAGGCTGCCAGTAATTACAGGAACATACCATTACCATCTAACCGGAACACAGCAGCACAAGTACTGCTATTTGGCGGCAGATAAAGGTAAGGCGGTGGTGCCCACTTCCTCGAGCCCTATCACAAAAGCTCTACCACCAGTAAATCCACCAGTCGTATGTTAGGTTTAGTGTTTGATTTCGTAATTTTACTAGATTATAAAACCTTTTTGCTCCGCTAACACCTTCGATGTTAGTTCTAATATCTGCGGAGAGGTCGAAACTAGTAATCCACGTACACACGGCTACACATCAAGCTATACTCTTCCAGTATAATCTGACCTCTCAGTCTATGAATAGCCTACACAACGCGAGGTCAGCTTATACTGGAATTGTATAGCTTGATGTGTAGCCGTGTGTCCTATCTAGGCAATGTATGGCTAATTTACACAAAGATTGAATCGGGGTGCCTTTGTAATCTTTGTGTGTAGAAACTAACAGAGGCAATGTCTTCCTACTCCAATAGTTATGATTGTAACAAAGGTTTTCAAGTGACTCTATTACTTTAGTGGTGACATTGTTTTTAAATGATTTTGCCCTTAACCAGAATTTACCAGCAAGGTAGCTTCTACGAGTGTGTAAAGGTGGGAGATATAGTTTACTTTGCATTACATAACTATTTCTGCCGCCAAGCAGCATTGCTGTGTTTCGGTTTGAAGGGAATGGTTGCCGGTGTAATTACAGGCACATGAGGCTTTACACCTGTATGCCTCAAGTTGATGGAAACAGGGCAGTGCATCGTAGGGCACGTTCCAAGGAGCCTGACCTACGAGGCGATACTTTGTTATAGGCGATGGTAACCACTTAACATCAGGTGGGCCATAGGCTTGTTCCATCTCCAAATCGTATAAAAAAAACATGAATGGGCGTGCTATCGATGAATCCTCCAATTACACGCATGGCCTGATTCTGGACCTTATTGACCTGCAGGCAAAGGTTACTTTTTATTGACAAACCACGCGTGCAAAACCGCGTGCGGAAGCTTGTAGAAAATAAAGAGCAGATTGGTAAGTGGGGTTTTTAGGGTTTTAAAGGTTTTAAAGGCATTGTAACTAGATATCAACGAAACTCCCAAGATAATAAACGATTAGCATTAGGTACCTACTTCGCTCATTTGGTGCAACAATGACGAAATTGTAATTTTTGGCAAAATTGAGTTATTATGTCAAAACTCCCGTACCTAATAAGTTTTTACGTTTGGCAGA
Source organism: Philereme vetulata (assembly GCA_918857605.2). Taxonomy (NCBI): domain Eukaryota; kingdom Metazoa; phylum Arthropoda; class Insecta; order Lepidoptera; family Geometridae; genus Philereme; species Philereme vetulata. The sequence goes on along the minus strand of OU975473.1, from coordinate 1,451,658 downwards.
AAATCGACATAATTGTTTTTCTATTATTTTGCGCTAGATGAACGTCGTTATTTAGACCAAATCGTTAAAATGTTGAATGAAACAACGACATATTGGTCGGTCAGTTGCGCGCAAAGACTACTAATTAATACCGGAAAGTTGCGCGGAGAGCCCATGGAGTGCGGTCGAGTGTGAATGCTACATCGACATACATATAGGTAATTATGACATTATTTTATTTATTTTCTTCGGTGGAACAATGACGGAATGTAACATTTACGTCATTGTTATTTCAACTAGATTATCTCTTTAGTGGAACAATGACGGAATGTAACATTTACCTACGTCATTGTTATTTCAACTAGATTATCTCTCTAGTGGAACAATGACGGAATGTAACATTTACGTTGTTGTTAATTCAACTAGATTATCTCTTTAGTGGAACAATGACGGAATGTAACATTTACCTACGTCATTGTTATTTCAACTAGATTATCTCTCTAGTGGAACAATGACGGAATGTAACATTTACGTTGTTGTTATTTCAACTAGATTATCTCTTTAGTGGAACAATGACGGAATGTAACATTTACCTACGTCATTGTTATTTCAACTAGATTATCTCTCTAGTGGAACAATGACGGAATGTAACATTTACGTTGTTGTTAATTCAACTAGATTATCTCTTTAGTGGAACAATGACGGAATGTAACATTTACCTACGTCATTGTTATTTCAACTAGATTATCTCTCTAGTGGAACAATGACGGAATGTAACATTTACCTACGTCATTGTTATTTCAACTAGATTATCATCTCTCTAGTGGAACAATGACGGAATGTAACATTTACGTTGTTGTTAATTCAACTAGATTATCGTTATAATGTACATTTGTTTTACAAACTATGTTTTATAGTAAGCAATGATTAATCTATTAATATGTTAATTTTGTTTTGAATTATTATACAGCTTTATTTTTTTAATGTACTTGTACACACGGCTACACATCAAGCTATACATTTCCAGTATAAGCTGACCTCGCATTGTGTAGGCTTTTCGTAGCGTGAGAGGTCAGCTTATACTGGAAATGTATAGCTTGATGTGTAGCCGTGTGTACGCAGTCTCAGTGTTACAAATAGATCAATAACCCACAGATTTTTGGTACACACGGCTACACATCAAGCTATACTCTTCCAGTATAAGCTGACCTCTCATTCTACGAAAAGCCTACACAATGCGAGGTCAGCTTATATTGGAAATGAATAGCTTGATGTGTAGCCGTGTGTACGAAGGCATACGCAGAATGAATGGGACACTGCACACTCAATAATTGAAAAAGCCATAAAGAAATCTAAAAGATCCAGCCCTACTTATGTGCCTGTTTAGGTCATCCGATCTGCAAAAAATAAGAACATATAAAATGGAAAAAAAAATAGTACAATAGGTAGCCACTTCAAGCCAGTATCATCAATAGTATCCGCAGCGCATGCGACGAAAGACGTTTTAGGGCACTTTTTTACACCTTGGTTTAAGTTACTTAAGTTTTAGTAAGGATCCCTAATCTTTTCTAGCAATAAATATAGCCTATGTCACTCAGGGTGAATGTAGCTTTCCAATGAGGAAAGAATTTTTGAAATCGGCATAGTAGTTTTTGAGTGTATTCATTACAAACAGACAAACAATGCCAGTGAGTAATTTGATTATCTAGAAAACCAACAATAACGGGATTTGCACACTTAGCCCGGCTTGCACGACGACCCCCAAACCCCAAACGGAACAAGCAACTAAACACGTTCAAATTATTAAAAACTAGCTGACCAATCCGCAGCTGACCAACGCGTAGTTTTTTTAATAAAAACATTAACCTCCTTCTCCTCAGTTAGGTAAAAAGTAGCCTGTGTCACCCGGAGATAGTGTAGCTACCCATCAGTGAAATATTTTTTCTAAATCGGTCCAGTAGCTTCGGAGCCTGTTCAATACAAACAAACAAATCTTTTCTCTTTATAATATTACGAAGTTTTTTGTTGATATTGATATGTTCTTTAATATTGTAGAACATACTTTTGTTCTATCATTAATAGGTTTCGCAGCGCATGCGACGAAAGACGTTTTAGGGCACTTTTTTACACGTTAGGTTACGTTACTTAAGTTTTAGTAAGGATCCCTAATCTTTTCTAGCAATAAATATAGCCTATGTCACGAAAGGTGAATGTAGCTTTCCAATAGTGAAAGAATTTTTAAAATCGGACCAGTAGTTTTTGAGTTTATTCATTACAAACATACACACAAAAATACAAATCTTTCCTCTTTATAATAGTAGTATAGATATACGTAGGTACGAGTACATATTTGTGTTATTTGATAACTCACTAAATCATATTTAGCCACCAAAATACGTCTACGCTTCGCTGCGCAAGTCGCCCTCAGTAGATAATTAAACCTATAATTATATTAAAAAATTATTAAGGTTACAGGCATAGAGCAACACGGGCCCCCGGCGGACCGGAGGGGAGTAGGCATACGCAGGCGTTCCCCTCTGTCAAAGTATAAGTCCACGCGGTCCTATGCGTACAATAAAACTACACTTGAGAGCAATAAAATCGCACATCCGCACATTTTTACTTAAAAGTTAAATTTTTTTTTATTTGGAGCTTACAGCAAATTAAAATCAAATTAAATTAAAGTGCATAATCTAGGCATTCGCAGAACTGATAAAGGGTTGACATTTACCTTTAAAAACAACTCATTAGCAACAAAACAATAGACCCCCCTTATGTCGCTCGATCCAGGTAAGGCCGGCGGCGGGATTTATCGCAGGTATAAAAGAGTGCATATTGAGGGAATGGTCATCATTTATCCGAACCCTTTGGTACACACCATTCCGGTTTACCCGTTGGATCCGCCCGCCAACAAAATCCTCCGTCGTCCGAGACACGTTCTCGGAGACCCGGATGACGAAATCACCTCTGCTAATGCGGAAGGTGAGTCATCTATATCAGACAGAGCAAACACTTCACAGAAACACCGACCTCGCCGGCGAGGTCGACGAGTCCCTTCAGTCGCCGCTTATACGAGGTACAGACATGTACCCGGGCGTTTCTCTCCTATCCCCATCCCGGCAACAGCCCAAGCCGAGGTTCGTACCTAAGTGGTGCCCTTGCGCTAGTTGCCTAAAAAACTTACAGGGCTGAGCGCCATCTGCGCTCGCCAAAATTTCGGTTAAGCTGTCACGGCCTCAGAGGCCAACAGCAAGATTAGTACATTCGAAAAAAAAAAAAAAAAATGGTCATCATTTGCATACCAACGTATAGTGTGAAAGGTTCTCTATTGATATTGGCTTCAAACGGAACACGAAAATGGATACTACACCAGAAGTAGCCGCTCAAGTGGTTGCCCTTGTTGAATCGGGGCTTAAGCAAAGTCAAGTGGCTCGACAATTGAGTTTGAGCCGATTTACCGTTCGGCGTGTATACCAGAGGTATCAAGAGACTGGTGGCTACCAACGGCGACAAGGATCGGGCCGTCCCCGTGCTACAACAGAGCGTGATAACCGCTTTCTTATAACGACATCTTTAAGAAATCGTCGTTTGAACGCAGTTCAACTGGGCCAACGACTTCAAGAAGTTCGTGAAGTAGAAGTTAGCCGGTGGACAGTCAGAAGACGATTGAGAGAAGGTGGCCTGACTGCACACAGGCCAGCAAACGGGCCGAAATTGACCCCAGCCCACCGAGAAGCCCGCCTTCAGTTCGCTCGAGACCATTTGAATTGGACCGAAGAGCAGTGGAGTGCAGTCCTGTTCTCTGATGAGTGCAGGATGTGCTTGCATGGCAACGACGGACGGGGGAAGGTGTATAGAAGATCGGGAGAGCGATTTGCCCAATGCTGCATAACAGAACGTGTCGCCTATGGCGGTGGATCAATCATGTTTTGGGGAGGCATGTCTATGGAAGCAAAAACCGAGCTTGCCTTCATCACCGGACCGAATACTGGTCGCCAATCAAGAGGATTGACTTCCATACGATACATTGAGGAAGTACTCGAGAGCCACGTCGTACCTTATGCTGGGTTTATCGGCGAAAACTTTCTGTTTATGCAAGATAATGTAAGACCGCATACTGCTGGCATAGTGATCGAGTACCTTCAAGAGGTGGATGTGACCGTTATGGAGTGGCCAGCTCGAAGCCCAGACCTCAATCCCATCGAACATCTATGGGACGAGCTGAAAAGAAGAGTTCGAGGCCGAGATGCTCCTCCATCGACTCTACAGGAGCTGCAACAGGCGATCGCAGAGGAATGGGAGGCTATTCCTCAAGACTTTATCAAAAGTCTAGTAACATCAATGAAAACACGGATGGAGTCAGTGATTCAGGCTAGGGGAGGGAATACTCGGTATTAATAACAAACTTTTAATTAATTTTATCTTTTAATTTCATAACTTTGACACCAATACTTGAATAAAGAATTTTTTACTAAACATACATTTTTGTTATTGATCCACAAAAGCATTTTTATGTAATGATTGAAAGACAAATCAGATACCACTGGATAGGTATTAAAATAGACTATGAATCTGCATTACAGAAACATAATATTTTTTGTTTTTTTTTAGTTATGTCAAAAAATCATGAATGTGCGATTTTTTTGCTCTCAAGTTTAGTTGCAGCCGCACTGCTCACTAGACTAAATCTAGTTGCATGTCTGAATCGACGTCCTAAAAAAATGCCGAATTGCTCTGTTTTTTGCTGCAAAAGAGATCTGCCACGTCAAGTCTACAAAAAGAAGGCGTTACCTTTCCTAAGTAAGTAATTTTTAATCACATCATTACTATTTACTTCTTTTAAACTTAAAAATTACAATATTATCGGTCGTGTTGTTTCGGTTTGGTTTACCAACACAGGCCACTCGCTTTCATACAATACGCGGATCGGTCGAGCGACTGATCCGAGTTTATTTCTGAGAATCCGCTGTCACCGAGCGATAGTGTTGTTGCCGGATTGTTTGTAGATAGTTATCGATAAAAATGGCCAAAGAGTCTTCTATTCGGAGACATTTTTGAGATTAAGTTTTTTTGATACAAGTATTATATTGTGAGCTTTATTTAATATTCATAGTTAAAATGCATATAAAAAAATACTTACGCGCATTAGCGCTTTTATTAAAATTACGTACGGAGAACTTCAACCATAATGTTTTTTTATTTATTTATTGCAGGTTTCCTAAAGATTCAAATTTAAGGGATACATGTAAAACATTTTGTAATACAAGATAACCTGGATTCCCACAAGAAGTGGTGTCATTTGCTCAAATAATTTCGAGGCCTCTGGCTTTCAAGTGTTAACGAACAATAGAAGGAAATTAGACGAGGGCGCCAAACCGCCTTACGCGACAAGTTTATTAGTGTTATTATAGTACTTAATAAATAAAGTCCATTTTTATAAGAATATCTACCTTTGTATATATTTTAAACCTAATTTCCTTAACCGAGTTCTCCAATTTATCGATAATGCTTATCGACAGTTGTAACAACTATCACAACTATGGCTGTAAGGACTTGTCAATGTAGTTGCATCATTACATCATACTGTTATGACACGGAATGTTTAGATGTGTGTGTGAAATTGTTAGTGTGTTTTTTAAATGTCATGGTGTGACTTTCGTAGAAACGATTGTTTTTGTGTGCGAATTTGAGAAAGTGTGCGTAGCGCAAATTTCCCCCCGCAAAAAATGACAGAAAGTTTTGTATTGGTAAAATACGCTATGGCTACTCCCCTCCGGTCCGCCGGTGGATCGTGTTGCTCTATGGTTACAGGTAAGTAAAACTGTTTTAAATGCAACCAAGTAGGTACAATAAACTGATAGAACGAGACGCAGACGTCTTTAACCTAGGTACCTACATTCGAGAGAACAATACATAAATGATTTGCAATGCTCTTCAAAAAGTAAAGTCGAATTAAAATAAAAATGTTATTAGCTAAATTACATTAACTAAGCATGCAAGAAACCCCAGGTATTGATGATCTCCGTTGCACAGTGGGAGAATAGCCCGCTGAGACGCTGGAGGCTGCGGATTCGATTCCCGCCGCGGCGCGGGTCAAATGCTTGCATGATCTACAGCAGCCTTTCCCAAAGTGGGCGATAACGCCCCGTCGTGGGCGCTGCAGGCCTAAAGGGAGGCGGTAAGAGACCCAGAAAAAAAATGGGGGCGTTGTGTAGACTGTAGAGGCTTGGGGGACGATTTGTAATTTCATCTAGGAGGACTCTTAGACACCGACTGAGCTCTCGACTCTCGACTATAACCACACTACAACTTATGAACATCAACTAATATTAATTAAGAGATTGCTCTAACTAACTCGGTTTGATATTTTTCTCCGCGTAGTTCATATATCTGTCCTTAGTAAAAGTCTCGTTTAGAATGAATGTTTATTCTCCGCTAATATAGCTCACAATAATTAATTTAATTGGAAGTTATGTGATTTTTAAGTAGGTGAAAAAATGGGGGCGCTATATAATAAGTTATTCTCAAAGTGGGCAGTAGACAAAATAAGTTTGGGAGCTCCTGATCTACAGGCATCTATACGGTCTTTATATAATCCATGTACTTACGAGTATGTACATATTTACAAAAGAAAACTGTAAGTATATCTATCTATAAGTATTATGTTACAGTTCCCATATTATTAATACATATACCTACATATATATATATATATATATATTAGGGTGTCCCTTATTTTTCAAAGTTTATATTTTTTAACGCATAGGTCTTAGTTTTGTTCATTAGTACCTAAAACACTCGGGAATTAATTTTTACCTTATTTGGAGAACGGAAACCCGTGCCGACTTGCATCGAATCATGTTCATACAAGTTACGCGGAAATAGCGGCGCGTACTCGCCGTATTTGTCATTTGTTATTAGTTAATCTCGTGATGAACACATATTGTTTTACGTTAAAAAATGGCAGTGGAATTAAGAAGCAATAAAAAAAGTATTTTCTTAGTAGGTGACTTGAACTATCAAATAACTGGGGCAAAGTTACCGTCTAACCGTCAAGTTCTTGCAGTCCTCTTTTTTAACATTCGTGAAGTTAAATTGAGTGTTAGTGAAAGCGCAAATCTCGTCGTTCGAGAGTGTATTATATTCTGGGAAAAAGCTAGAATCCCTACCAGAGCTATTCCTAACTGCGTAAAGAAACTTGTGGATCTTCACCATGCTTGGAGAGTAGTTAGGGTTTCGCCGGTTCTGGCTCACGGATCCAGAACCGAGAACCGTCTCTGGCTCGCGGATCCAGAACAGTCGGTTGCATCGACCTCGACGCCTAAAAAAAAAAAAAAAAAGTTTGGTGTCTTTTCCTAGGTTTTCGGGGTCGCTGAATCGATCTGTCGCATTAATTTTTTGATAGCTTGCACGGATCGTGAGATAGGTAAGCGATTTAAAGAGCTCCACTACATTGCTAATTAACCTAATTGTTCCCTAATCACCTAGTGAACTCGGTGTGCCAATGTTAATCACCTCTAATGCCTATCTGAAGCTAATTAGCTTATTAGAATGTTCTAGTAAAACACCGTTTTTGGATTGATCACAAACCTTTATTTTCTTTAAAATAAGTACAAAATAGTTTGTATACAAATATATCGTTATTTATTTTATTGCTGCTGAATAATTTAATAAAATCCATCATTGTATTTCCATAAAATTTGTTATAAAGATATGTTAGACAATATTCTCCGCAAACTGATGTAAAATCATCTTGTAATCTATATCTATTAAAATCCCACTGCTTCGAATTCCTGTTCAAGAAACCTCTATGATATCCTGTAGGAGGTCGACCATATGAATCAAAATACTGACCAAACCTATTTCTATCTATGTGTATGGCCACCCAATGAGAACCTGGCATGCTGTCGGTGTCCAAATTGCTTATCAGGTACGTTGGAACTTTAACGTGTAGGGGTAACCTGTTTGCTGCATATACATTTTTTTGTAAAGTAGGATGGATGGTGTTCAAATATTTTTGAATCTCAATTGTGTTCATATTTAATCAACCTTTCGCGTATTAAAGCTGTGATATGCTTAATCTTCAAATCAAGAATGTGGAACTAAATAAACTGAACTTCTTTATAAACATTGTGC